>JAROYE020000006.1:10722500-12100000 GCA_029619315.2 Dynastes maya | reverse complement strand
TTAAGAAACAATATTCCGTACTGGCAATTTTTTTATAACTTTATTTTCATGTTGAGCACGTGCAACATCCCACAACACCTAGAGTAGATAATGAAAACTTTCGTCTTTTTTGGGATCAATATGTACCATCATGGAAGCTACCAACAAAAAGATAATTGCGGTACAATTTCCCACATGTGCAAAGTACAGTAAAAGACTGTATAAAAGACGAGTTGAGAAACCAAAAATTCTGGCTCACTGTGGACGAAACTACTGATGCTCAGAAACATAGTGTGATTCATATTGTGGCGCGTTCTTTAAAACGTAATGGTCCAGCAGCTTCCTTGTTGTTAGCCAGTAAAAGGATTGAAAGAACTGATGCCGAAACCGTTGTAAACATAATAAAAAATATATTAAGAGAATTTTGTATCGTAGGAGCCCAAATCACCATGTTAGTTTCTGACGGAGCCGCAACAATGCTGAATACTGGTAGGATGTTAAAAGTATGCTTTCTGACTCTTCTTCACATAACATGCCTCATACACGCATGTCATCTCGTAGCAGAAACAATTCGAATCAAGTATCCTAGGGTGAATGATTTAATATCATCTAATAAAAAAAATGTTTGTGAAATCTCCGAAACATATCCGCGTATTCAAGCAATTGTATCCGCAAATTCCGCTACCACATCAGCCTGTATTGACGCAATGGGGAACATGGATCGAGTGTCTTACTATCGCAAATATTATTTCCAAGTGAAAGATGTCATTTTCAAACTTAATTCTTCTAATTCTCAAGCGGTTCGCGAGAGTCAGCAACTTTTTTCCGATTCGGACGTTCAAAAAGAAATAGATGACATTTCCATAAACTATTCTGTAGTGACACGAACTATTTCGCAGTTAGAAAATACTCACTTATAAGGCTCGTTAAAAAAGATCGACAATTTAGCAGCCACTCTAGAAAGCTTGACGGATCCTATAGGACTAGATGTCGCGCAAAAATTTCGTGCAGTTTTAAATAAAAATCCGGATTTAGAAAAGGTTCGATCTATATCTGGAATTCAAGACTGCACAGAAGAGATACAGGTGCTGAACGATCATTTGCAAAGTATACGAGAACGCTTTCAGACCGTCGTCGAGGCCTGACCGAATCGACAATGGGCTGCTTATGTTGCAGTACTACGCGGCGTACCATGGCAGTCGCACATTACCGCAGTGGTCAGCGATACGTCAATAAAAGGTAACAATCTATTATTTTTTTATTAATACTGTGACTATTTTTGCGCGGTACACCCCGGACGGTTCCACTAGTTTCTCGAACATTATAAATAGCACACGCACACCAATCAACCGATAATAACCGAACGTCCACTCGATTTCTTGTATATGCATAGTAAATACAGCTCCTTTCACGGTGCCTCTGCGTGTTCAACCGTTTGTCATGCTTTAGTCATAACTCATCACTAAAGCTGGCCACGAGCGGTACCGCGCAGTAGCGTAGAGTCGACCAGGCCTCGCGTTCCACTAGAGTTATTCTGCTAATAGAGATGTTTGCTGCCGCAAATAATTTCGCTTATCTTTTAAATAAAAATTAAATAACACGTGCTCAAACACTTACCATTTTAAGAGTCCTCCGTGAATCACAAAGTGAATAATGTCTGTTAAATATCTGCAACATTAGATACGTTTCAACTGTTGTTTCGGCAAAACTAGTACGGCATGAGGAAAAATGCGTTTATATGCAGAGAACGAACGTTCTACATCTAGTGACGTAATATTTGCGTAAGTAAAATAATCTTCAAACAACTTAACGATTCTGTTGACGCACCTTCACAAATGTGTCTTAATGTGCCAAAATCAGAATTTTCTCCAAAAACACTTTCAAATTTTTCTAGAACAGAAACATTTTTGCGTCTTCAATCGCGCATAGCTGTGCGTGAACATGTTGCACTATTTGTAGAGATTCTTCTAACGGCACCGCAGGATTTCGTAATTTTTCTATTGCATCTGCTAACCCGAAGTAATTGTCGTGAATGATTTTTAAATCCATTTTAACCTGACTATCTTGAAATTTCGACTGGCTTTTCTGGATAGCGGCAGCTTCTTTTGTATCGAATTGTAAAACCACGTTCTTAATATTGTCAAAATATTTATGATAATAAAAGGCGGCCTGTAACCATGTTCCCCAACGAGTTAGAATAGGTTCTGGTGGCTCTGGTATACGGGGGCACAGTCTGTGAAATTCGCGAATACGTTTCGGTGATTTGACAAATACTGCTTTGGTATGCGGTATTAAAGCGTCTACCTTAGGATAACATTTTCTGATACTATCCACCACAAGATTGAGTGCATGAATTTTACACGTAATGTGTAACAAATTAGCAGAATGCTTTTTAAGAGACCGGCCTACAGAAAGCATGTTTGCAGCACCATCACTCACTAACATCAAGAGTTGGTTTGTTGAAAGTTCAAACTTGTCCAATGTATTTAACACTAACTTTGAAATGACTTCGGCAGTACACTGTTGTATTCGTTTGGAGACTAATAGAATTGAAGGTGCCGATTGATGAGGTTCCAATTTGCGTGCCATTACATTAAGAACAGAATGTTTCTTCCGATCTGTTGTTTCGTCGACACATAACCACAATTTTTGATCTTTCAACTCCGATTTTATTTTTTGTTCAATATGTTCGCGCGCAGATGGCACAATTCTTCGTAACCATGTTCGACTTGGTAATTTGCACTCCGAATAGTTATTCCAAAAGCAGATAAATGGTTCCTTGTCTAGTAAATTAAACGGTATATTACATGCAATAAACGTAACGCATAAATTAAATATACATTTTTCATTGTCTCGTGCGCAATTTCTTTTTGAGACATGCTTTTCACTATTTACGTGTCGTAGACAATGTTGTCTGGACCAACACATTAACGGGATTTTACAGATTACACATTTAATTTTAGCACCTTCATATATCAAGCCTGGAATTTCTGCAGTAAATTTTCGAAGTTTGTCCGACCGCGGTCGTTTTGCTGACGAAATCATAATTTTTCTAGGACAGATAAACAATTGCGCAAATGACCGGCAGCGAAAATGTCCGTATTGCTCCGCAGACGAAGTAATACTACCGTTCCTCTCGGTCCGAACTGATTTTACGCCGATGCGCGGTACCGCTTGTGGCCAGCGTTACTCATCGCGAAACTTAAGAAGCAATAATGATAAATCATTAGATTAAAAAGAAACAACATAAATAATATCTGCAGAAAATGCAATAAAGTTAACAATAATGTAATAAAAAAATAATCATATTTTTAATATTTTAAAGTTATCGTGTGTACAGTACTAAATCAATTAATTTAAATATTTTATCTTGCATTTTTTCAAATTTACGTTATAATTGCAAATAACTTTGTGTGTTTACGTTATATAATAAGATTAAAGGAAATTATCAAATGCAGTTAACTGTACGTAAGTAGCTGCATATTCAGTTAAAAATTGTAGTAATTTTGTAACACGCGATTTTTAATTTTTTTTTCTTTCCTTTATTTCATCAATTCTAACAGAAAACTTACTTCGTTTGTTTTCATTAGCAACGTTTATGTTTTATCTACTATTCCTGTAAACACTCATAACGTGAACGAGTGTATGCGTACAATATTAAAAATAGACGAATAGGTAAGCAAAGAATTTAAACAAGTTCGATTTTGTTTATATGCGTGAGGTTATTAATATGTACATAGATGAATAAGTAAGTGCAACGTGCATAGGAATTTATTAAATTACACAAGTATATTTATAAGTTTATTATAATCTGGAAACCGTTAAACCTGCTTTAACTATTAAACAACCTCGGTGTTTTATTTAGAAAAACATAAGTATATTGTTAAAATACCCATTTTATTTCAAGCATACCTTCCACGCTAAATATTTCATTTGCGCTATAACGTAGAACTTTAAGGTCTCTACTTATTGCTATTGGGTATAATTATCACTGTGCTTGAGTTGGAGACTTTTTTTGCAACAAGCTGAACACCCGGGTGTGAACCTAATTCGAGTATGCTGAATCCAATGGTGCAAACCGTTTTTAAAAGTTAGCTCGCGTTTTCGAGCAATTCCCATTTAAAAATTTTAGGCCTAAAGATCCCACAAAAAACCTAATTTTTATAATTTTTTGACCATTTATTGAATTTAAATCGATGGAAATCGATCGAATAGGCATCGTATCGACGAATACACATCGAATAGAAACTATTTGAAAAAAATTGAATCGATTCAGTCGATTTTTCATAATTTTTTTGCAAAAAAACCATTTTTCTTGATTTTCTTCATTTTTAATTCTTGCCTTGATTCTTCTGTATTGTCATTTTCTTCTTGTAAATTTCAACAAATGTCACCTAAAAGAGCATGTAGCTTTTTGCTGCTGTACCAATGTTCGAGCTTCGTCGTCACTTGATACAAGCGCTCACCATGCTCATCGGATTCGTTTGGTGATTGTCCGGCGAATTTTCTACATGGGAATGCAAAAAATTAATTTTGACATTCGAACATTTAAACAGTGAAAAGCAGTGAGCATGTCTTTAATTAGTATGCGCCAGTTTTCGGATTGATGAATTCCGAGAACATTGTTCCACACAATCCCATGCCACAAGCTTCACGAATGGTCCATGAACGGTGCATGAAAGGTTCTCGAAGGTTCCAGAAAGCTCTTAACACTAACTTTACAATTACTTCGGCAGTACATTGTTGTATTCGCCTGGAAGCTAATAGAATTGAAGGTGACGATTGATGCGGTTCCATTTTACGTGCCATTATATTAACGACCGAATGTTTTTTACGATCTATCGTTTCGTCCGCACATAACCACATTTTCCATATATGATACACGAGTAATTTTACTTATTTAATTAAGAATGCGGTTAAAATGATAGTATTTTGAGAAAGAAATATTTACGCGCATTTAAAAAGGGCTTAAGAATCATTCTTATTCTTGTGTCTGTTAATTTTAGCTAAAAAATGAAAATAACGAAAAATTTTAATTTGAGAACGTTTAAATACTTTTTGACAACCTACAAATGATCTACACATACATGGATTTCCAACGGAATGCATAAATTCTTTTCAAGTTCATTAAATCTGCTTACCTTGTCTCGCTTATTTAGATCTTGACATTGTTTTATTTGTAATCGAGGAGTCAAGGCCTAAACGCTAAATAACTGAAATACATTGTCTCCTCTTAGTTATTTAAATGACCTAAGAGCTAAACAAGGAGCGTCTTTTTTAAAACATCCTGCACCTACTTCTAAATTATACTATATGTCGTTTTTAATTTATTAAAGAGTCCAAGCTTAAGAATATTCATTTTTGATTTAATTACTGATCTGATGATGATGGATATATCTACATAGAATTTTGAAATGTCCGAATTTAATTTTTTTTGCTTTTGTTTTTTATTTGTTTCAGAAATAATACTAGAAATCCTGCTGATTCATTTGTAATTCGAATCTTTCATTTAGCAATTTCTGTTAATTTTTAAAGAAATTGTGCAGAACGTCTAACATATGGATATTTTTAGTAGTTTTCTAAATAAATTATGTCAATCATTTTGCGTGTGGGTGAATGTTTATTGAACTAAGACATAACTTCTTGTGGCGATTTAATTATGGATTTTGAGAAATTTCAATTAATGGTGGCACATGGCAAACTAGTCATACGTCCGCAATACAATATGCTTCAGTAATATTTTCCATCTTAAAAATAGAAATTAGCTTCTTGATAGATGGACATGGTATTTTACTTTCAGATTTCTAGAAATTAAATCGTTTCCTTTTCCTGATAGTGGTACCACACTTGTATGTTAATAGTATAGAATATAATGAAAGGATTGGCTCGAGTAAGTGTAATTATGAGTTACACACATAACTTGGCACTACTTTACATTTTGCTGATACATAACTAATAGTCTTTAGGGGAAGATGGCCTAAAATGGCATACCATTTTTTAAAGTCACTGTATTGTGTTCCTGAAAAAAGTATTTTCAAAAACGAATAATGTTTTAAATGGCTGTTTATATAGGTTTTAATAACTTGTAACAAAAATGTCATCAAGTTGAACACTTTTCGAAAAAAAATTATTTAATAGGCGGTTACACTATTCATTTTATCCCCACGACTATGGGTAAAATGGCATACGTTAGTAAAATATAACAAATGTCAAGAAACTTAAGTGCTAAATTTTTTTTTGTAATTACTCTAAACACATACAACATACTTATTCTTTAATGCTAAGAACACAGGGCAAAATGGCATACACTACTGACAAGCGTCGCAGATGTATATTTAGATTTTAGGACTAAGCCCTGCACAATAAACGTGGACCCACTCTTTGCACTTACAACATTTTATCCACTGTTCCCCTGCTTTAGAGTTGGAGAATGCTTCTTCACAAAATGCGACGTCGTCATTTTCTGTATTTCTAAATATTCCACTTTGCAATTCCACTCCTTCTTCATATGTGTTACTGTTTCTCAGAAGTGGTCTATCTCTCGTATTAAAACAAAACAGCGTGAAATATATCATACTGAATACTAAACAGTTCACTAAAACCCTTACCACAACACAGTGTTGTGGTAAGGGTTTTAGTGAACTGTTTCAGTGTTCCAGTGCCACAGTTTTAGAGTATCCGTTTAGTATACTGAATACTAGTATGGATGAGAGTATCTAATTAAAGATACTGAAAATGTCGAAATTAATAGCTATATCGACCTCTACAGAAGTGAGCAACTCGTAATGCTAATAGGTGTATTTGAAATTGTCGTACAACTTGAAATACATCTATCAACTTCTAGAGAGGTACGTTGATGAGCCATTAGGCGGCGAAACGCGCGTCCATACATGCTGGTTGTTGGTGGATGTTTCATTATTATATCACACTGAATTTTTTGTTACAAAATGCTTGGTTCAAACATGACAGTGCACATTATTCCAAAAAAACACAACATTTAAGAAACAATAGTTTCCATTTTCAATGTTTTTGTTGTAGATGTTTAGCATCTGGAATAGCTGAATGTCTATTTTGTAGCACCGTATAAGTTTTAAATGCGATTAAAATAAGTATAGTATTTCTTATGTTATACAAATCATTGTTGTGCAATGATTGTTTTAACTGCTACAAGTATACAAGGTAAAATTGATAAGCTCTAAAGCGACTACTAAATTAATTTGGATACCTTTATACATTTTAATGAAGTGCTTAATGCCCCAACGTGCACTAAAGACATTTAAAGAAGCTGTACATGAATAAAAATGCAAATGTATACGAGGATGGTGTGAAAAATACCTGTGATAAGGAAGGCAACGCATTTAGTAAATTTATTTCTCGACATAACCTCGTTATGGCTCTATACTCTTAGTCTAGCGATGTTCTAACTTTTTTAAGCCATCTAAATAATAGGATTTGTCGAACTCTGCAAAATAGGTTTCCCTTTCGGCAATGGCCTCTTCATTTGACGTGAACCGCTTTCCGCCAAGCCAAGTTTTGAAAAAGAAAGAAGTCACAGGCGGAAAAATTTGGCAAATATGATGGATAGGGCACCAATTCCTACCGCAATTGGACTAGTTTTGCTGTCGCAATTGCTGATGGGTCGGGCAGAGCGTTATCATGATGCTAGAGACTTTTTTTCTTTGCTAGGTGGGGCCTTCTTCTCTTTAGTTTAGAGTCAAACTGTCCCAATAAATCAGCACAGTACTGTTCTTCTCTTCTCCAAATATTTAACAAATTAAGATTATGACTTGCAAACCCCAAAAAATCGTCGCTATCACTTTTCCGGCTGATGGACTCGTCCTCGCCTTCTTTGGCGCACGTTCCCTGAGAAAAATCCATTTTGCCGACTAACCTTTGATTTCTGGCGTGTAGTGATGTATTCATGTCTCATCTACAGTCAAATAACGCCGCAGAAACTCACCCGTATTGTGCTTAAACATATCGAAACATTGCTTTGAAGTTATTTCGCGATTCCGTTTTTGATCAATCGTCAGCAGACGCGGCACCCACTCCGCTGATAGCTTTCTCATACTCAATTTTTCGTAAAGAATGTTTTGCATACATTCAATCGAGATGTTTACCATATTATCAATCTCTGTAATCTTCTCCTGGCAGCGGCTTACTAAAATGATATCGATCATATCGTCCGTAGTCATCTCAGTGGGATGATCTGGCTGCGCCTCATCAAAGGCGGATGTTCGGTCACGCATAAATTCATTAAACCAGTATCTGAAGGTGCACAGTCCTTATAAACTGCATCCAACTTCTCATTGATTTCTGCACACGTCTTTCAATTCAAAAAAAGAAATCGAACCACTGACTGGTATTGTTCTGTTTCCAAGACTCTACAAATACATAAACTTGTTCACTTTAATAGCTCTCAAAACAATAACATTCGATTAATTTCTCCGAAATTTTGACAGACGTCGATTAAAGAATAGTACTCACAGTCGGTAATGCAAATTTTGGCACAAAGCGCCATCCGTTTCCAAACATAGCTACTTCTCACACCATCCTCGTGCACCGGAACACACAATATTTTATCTTAACATGAGAGAACTTGCAGCTGTGTAAGAATGCTTTGTTGCGTACTACTTAACACCTTGCAGAGCTGCTAACGTTCAATGCTATTCTTCTTCGTGCTATAGAAAAGGGTAGATATGTCACAATAAGCGTATTAAGAATGAATATGTTGGTCTCGTGAGAGGTGTTTTGAACATTACTTTATTTACTAAGTCATTAATACAAACTACAAGGGATTATGTTCCAATTAACAGCTTAGTAGTTTCAACGCAAAAGTAAATGTATGTATTTTTTCTACAGCCTTATCCAATTTTACAATGTCTTGTTTTCACCAATAAAATTAAACATATCGTTATAGGTTTTACATGTATTTTTATGCTCATATTGAATATTTCTAGCAATTCTGGAGATTTCCAATGCTGGACAAACAGGTCACGTTCGAATAATGTGTTTACTGTCGAGGGTGTATGTCGCAATGGACAAAAGGGGAAAGCTGTATGCTGAAACCAATCGATGGATAGAGGGAACGATTTGGATAGAGTCTTACAGAGGAGGTTACAACACCTATCTGTCTCAACTTCACGCTCACAAGGGATGGTATCTGGGTATAAAGAAATCTGGTGCAGCAAAGAAAGGACCGAAAACTGCAGAGAAACAGAAAGCCGTAAAATTTCTACCCGTTAGAAGAAGAAGATAATTCCAATAACTTTTTTTTATCAAAAATGCACTTTAACTATTTACCATTTAACTCAATACTTCATCGTCCATTACTTTTGTACCACAATATACAGGTGATTCACGGAATATTATACCAGGCGTAGCTAGCATTTTTATTTTAAATAGAAATGTTTTTTTTTCAGTTTTGGATTCTATTTTCAATTTTAAGGGCAGTTTTACCAAATAGCTTCACAGCTATCGGTTACCGTTTCAGAATTACTTCTTTCATTCTCTCTAAAAAGTGCACAGAATATCGTGTCGAATAAAGAGGTGTGACAGCTATTCTATAAGTGGAGAAACTTCTTATGTGGGCTGCGAGGAGTATAGCTACTGTACTCATTAATGTACTAAAAAAGGAGAAGCGACATTACACAGTGTGTTCGAAAAAGTTAAAGTTGATTTGATATATTCTAAGTAGAGTATTTTTTTAGAACAAAATACCCTATATGTTTTTACATCACGTGTTGTAGAAATAAATTTTGCATTTAACAAACTGCAGGTGTCTCTATACTTACCTCTACGGGTTTTCTTAGAATTAAGGATTTTCTACGGAAAATTGGTATAAATTCATATTTACTGACCAATCTGTCGAATCATTTGTGATTGCTAAATGGAAAATGATTCTGAGGATTATACGAACAAAGATAATGTCAATTCGTTTTTATTCAACAGGCAATGTAGTACTTTAAGTAACTAACATTCGTCTATTTGACGTCCAATATGTCAAATGGAGGTCCATATATCGTTCAGTGGATGGCCATTTAATGTCTCGATTACACTTTTTGGACATCCATCTTGGATGATCAATAGGCGTATAACCAATGGCCGTCCATCTTGTACGTCCAATGGACGCCGATCCTGGACGTCCAGTGGACGTCGATTCTGGATGTCTATTAGGCGTCGATCATGGATGTCCAGTGAATATTACAAGTGGACATGCTTTAGACATGCTACATCCCCTTCACAAAGATGGTATTGATGGTAATATAATAAGTAATATTCTAAAGACCGCATTCGTTCAAGATGTTAGATATACAAACTTGTAAGTCATGTTTTGACAGTTACTGGAGTGATTTATCTAAAAGCAATGTCAGATTATCTCGTGAGTTCTGATTGATATATAGTACTAGAATAGCATATTTAAGTGTGCTATTTTTGTGTTTTAAAGCTAATGTGTGACAACTAAACAAAAAAGTTACAAAAATTATACTTAACAACAGGTATCTCAAACAGTTTCTTATATTTACCATAAAAGAAATATAATCTTTTGTAAGATATAAGATGCTAATGTATATATATGACTCCATATAACAATAGATTATATCTTTTACAAGTTACCTTACCAAAAATAATTCTTGAAGTTCTTCCAAGTAACACTTATATGATATACATTGCATATTCAACTCTAACTGTGAACTGTTAACTAGGCCAAGTAAGCACCGGTTCACCGCCAACTTCAGCGTCAGCATTTTACGTTACCGTGGGTACGAGTATTATTCAAAATTGAGTTGCAATGTTGAAGTTTATAATGTTGTGAAGAAAGGCCAGTACTACTTCGCATATACTAGATATTCTTCATAAGTATCATTATTCAATAAATTTCTTTTTATTGTTGGGTATTTGTACTTAAAACCAATGTACAATATACGTCCGCCCGTGAACGTATAATGGGCGATCGCTGGTGGACGTCCATATAACGTTCGTTCAAGGTCGATGGACATATGGATTTGTTATGGATCAAAGATGGACGTTCATTGGACGTACTGTGTTATTTGGAAGTTGTTGAGAGTCCAATGAGCTTTGTTTCTGATTAGCAATAATTTGTTTGAGAAGACTCAACAGAGCTTTAGAAAATGGAATCGCAAAATATAAAATCTGTAGAAGGCAACGTAACGAAGTAATTGTGTTGGTCTATTTTTACGGTCACCCTCAGGCTTCAATATGAGCTGCGTCTTAGGCAGTGAGAGTATCATATTTCTCAAAGCAACGTATTCTCGCGAAACATAAAATGCATGGATATGCTTTCAATATCCTGCAAATGCTTCATCTAGGCGCTGAAGATCATTAGTTTTGATTTCTGTAAGAAAATTACTTTCCTTTTGTTTGTCCTTAAAATGAGAATTCATTGTATTTCCGCCGCTTACTCTTTAGGAATTGGGCACTAAATGCGAATTTAAACCAATAAATCTTATAAAACCGGTAGAGGTAGGTATGGTGATACAGGCCGTTCCATTTGAAAGAAATGATCTTTTCTACTTAGAATATGTATATATATCCCAGTATGCCAAATTAATCTTAAGTTTTGAACATCCATTATGAGGTCTTTTCTGTAGTTCGCTAGGAGGAGTACTCATTAATGAAAATAAGTATTAAACGGGGACCGATAGCTATAGGGACTTTTAATGAAAGTAAATTTTATTAAAAGTAAGCCGAAAGTGAAATATTAATAAAAGTATTTTACTTAAATAAATCTTACTTATGATTTATTTCAGTATGGTTAACAACACCGAAGTTTTAGAAATAAATTGCGATTACATATTCAAAAATTTTTGGACTTTTGGACCAGTTCCATGAGTCAACTTGTATACTTACTTGCTAGAAAGTAAATTGACCAATGGCTTAGTGCCTTAAAATATATTCTTCTAAGTATTGGCGAGAGCTAATGCAATGGCATTAAATGCCACATTAAGTATTAGATAGAATTAGGGAAAATGTATAAGCAAGACATTTATCCATGTTTTAGTTAGACCTCCCTTAATTAGAAGTAATTTTGATGCTTCTTTATAAATGAACAAGGGCTTATAAAAATTGCTCTCTATATCTCTCTATCGAGTTAAAACATACAGGAAGTCAACTTTTTATCTTATATTTTTTGTAATATTATGTCTGGATGAACAGTGCAGTTTTAAATATTCATGTAAAAATTCTACTAAAAACCTTTTCTCAAGAAATAAAAAACTGTCATAACTGAAGATCGAAGGCCGTCCAGTCTCATAAAACCAAAATTAATCGTTTTGCTTCTTATTGAAGAAAGTGTTGAATGGCCATAAAATTTGGTGGTGGGTCTGTGTTATCGAATTGATTGATAGGAAATGGGATTGGTGAGTATCGTGGAATGACTGCCATTTATTGCTTAGCCATCTTTGAAGCAAGCTTGTTTGACAGATTTGGCATATGGAATAGATGTTTTTGGTATTACCCTTCAGTAAAAGTAATGATCAGTTCAAAGAATTGGCTAAAGCAATAAAGTTTATAATAGCCCATTGAACTCTTTCAATATCTGTAAAATTTATGTTCTTTTGTATTATGCGCCAGCTGATTAATAAACAAAGTGTGATTTATTGTTAGTAATATTTATTCAGACGTATAGTTTTACAATTCCTACGTGATGATCAAAATATTGATTCACCGCAGACAATCTTCATCAACAATAATTGTTTTGTAAAGTAAAATTGTAAACTGAACTATATTTTTAATTAATTACTTAATTAATTAATTTAAAATCGTGTCTTATTTGTTAAAATTGTATCGAAAATAAGTCTCCATACGAATTTTAATATTGGTTAGACGAGAAATTGAACGATATATATAGATACATTAATCTGATAATGCAGTTCAGATTACCTTCATCATACAAATATATTATGAACGGATCAATTTGAGCTGTCAATTGAAATAAATACGCTCTCAGCAATATTTGATAAAGTAGAAGCCTTCCAGATTAAATCACATTTATCGCACAGAGTTTTATTACAGCAATATTTTATAACCTAAGTTTTTTATAGTATTTTTTATTGATTGACCTTCTAATAACGTATACAATATATATATATATATATAGGCATGTAGTGGTAACTTTACTTTAATGAATATACGATTTTCGAACACCTAAATCTAACAAATATTGTAATGTTATCGTTTCACTTATTGTTAGTATTTAGAAATATGTTTTGCGTTTAAAGAACTGCTAGATTTTCAATGTGAAATAAATTAACAACCCATTATACTCTTTAATATATATCTTCATTAGTTATCTTTGTTTTTTGTCCATTTGCAAGGTAAGGCTTACAATTAGAAGAGAGTCAAACATACTCATATACGTGTGCTTAATTGAATGCATCGTTTTATTATTTGATTCCAGATTTGATGTTAATTTGTTGTATCAATAAGTGCGTATTAGATTATTATTGTTGATTACATTTTTTTTAATTATGACAATAAATTACTCGTTTACGTCACATCTGTGTTAATAGTATTAACTTAAATGCTTGAATTTTAATATGTATCCATACAGTGAGGTCCGAAAGTATCCCCCCTCCCATACTAACTTTTGAACGACAGAAGCTAGCGTTTCTAGAAAAAATAGGTCGAGTTATATTTTTAATGAGCTATCTTCTGTCGTTATCGGCAGTTCAATTGCATTTCCGGTGTCACCGGGAGTGACGTCAACTTTCTTATTTTAAATAGAACACTCTGTATGTTTCTACGTTTTTGGAAAGGTGTGACGATAAGGACGATATGCAGCGATAAAGGTTTTGGTAATCTGTTTTTGTTGTTGACTAAGAAAGAGCGCCAAATTGTTTCTTGTGACGCCAGACTGATCTAAAGAGCTCGTTGCTCAGCAAAGCAATCATAAAAATTGCCAAACTGTCAAATCTCAATTTCAAAAGCGTAAATTATTCCTGTTATTTATTGTTATTATAACCTGCATTTGTTATACTTTCGTTCTTTGTGCTCGTTATTTTATCTCATTTTAACTTTGTTTTGTTAATTGTTGTTTCTCCTTTACTTTATCGAACTTTATTGCAATTAATTAATTATGGTAAGTTTGTTTAAATATGTTAGTTTTTGATAGACAATAGTCTGTTTTTAGGCTTTTTGTTATTTACCATGATTGGGCAATAAATTGTACAATAATTTAAATCATATTATCTTCTGTTCGCCTTGTAAATTTTACACTATTTATGTTTACTTAGCGTATTATGCGTGTAGTGTATGCTTAAATTCAAATATTTCCGGCTGTATAAGGGTAGCGTTAATTATGTTCCACTTTATGGTAATTGTTGCCAAATCTACCGAATATTAAAACTAGGTACTTGATGGTTGTCTTACGTGGTCCATGCGGAGGCCATTGTAAAATCAACAAGCACATTGCCTGTCAAAAACTAACGAATTTAAACAAACCTACCACAATTAATTAATTACAATAAAGTTCGACAAAGTAAAGGAGAAACAACAATTAACAAAACAAGTTAAAATAATAACGAGCATAAAGAACGAAAGTATGACAAATGCAGGATATACTAACAATAAATTGGTAACAAGAATAATTTATGCTTTTGGAATTGAGATTTGACAGTTTGGCAATTGTTATAATTACTTTGCTTAGCAGCGAGCTCTTTAGATCTGTTTGGCGACACAAGAAACAATTTAGGGCTCTTTCTTAGCCAACTTTGCATAACAACAAAAACAAATTGCCAAAACCTTAATTGCTGGCGGTGGATTTTCCTAGATCTGGATAAATCATAATATTATTTTTATGGTTGTGTTAAATATTTCTTGCATTAATTTTTTCATGGATTGTAGCAGTTGTTATTTTTAATTAGTAAATTATTTGTTACTTGCCTTGTGTATCTATTTATATATTATACTAAAAGTACAACTATAACATTACAGTTTTTAACATATCAGTATTAATACATTACTATAATTTAGGAAGTGTGCTTGCTCTCTGTAATATAATGCACATTGCTTATTGTAATTTATAGTAAATAATAAACATTAAATTTTGTCAAAAGTTGGTTTTTAAATCGATTATCTTTAACTTTACAGGATGTGTTCCCTAGTCTCTTGCGCAACAACAAAGGCACTTAGCGATTATTTCCTCATGCTTGTTGGAACTAGGCTGAAGTCTCTAAACTCCTTTGTCACACATTAACAGATTCAAGGGACAGAGAAGACCTGTCAATTAACTGACAATTTTATCAGACAAGCAGACGAAATTACAACGGGATGGAGGACGACCACTGGGCACCACTTCTAACTGGGCCATCAGAAGGTTCCAAGAGTTTTTAGTTCTCCCCAGGGTGTTCTTTGCTAGCTCTTTAATGTACAATTTTATGCTAGGGATCTGCAGCCGATCGTTTCTGACAAATCAAGAGACCTGGGTTATTAGTCTAAGTCTAAGGGCCTTGTTTTATTTATTATTTATTATTATTTGTTATAATAATAAAGACCAACAGGTAAGTTCCCACAATGGTCAAAAGAGAAATACATGCATACAGTATTTGAGAGACTTGCTCTTAATTTTGTAAATTACATAGTGAATACTTTCGTGGAATAGAAATCTTTAGAATATCGAGGTATACCTATTTCATATTCGCAAGAAATGCGATATGTTTCAATGAGCAGTGGATTGGATCTTTAATTGCCTTTAATTTTTCGATGCTTCCACTACTTCTACATACTTTGTTCAATGTGGCTTCTCTCTGATGTTATTGATAAAATATATGCTATCTCTACTTAGGATTCATTTCCTGACACATGTAATTAGGATAATTTCTTATATGCGTCTATTCTAAAATAAATAAATAATGTTAAAATCGATAACAAATATTATTATTAGAGCGGGCCAAGAGAGCCCCGCGCCAGGTTAGAAATGACTTTGCCGGGCCCATGACGCCACATATGTATGTATACAGATGAGTCGGCACGGCCTTCAATTTATTGATTTATTGCAACAGCCTCTCGTCAACCCTTCGCAGCGTTAGTCATACTTATTATAGATGAATATAATTTATATATGTAACTATGTCTAACGTACGCAAGGAAAATAATCGGCCCTTAGCTAGTAAACTAAATTTAGCAGTGAATTTCCGGATTTAAACTAAAAGGAACCAAATATTGTGTAGAGTTTGTAAAATACCGTTAATGTGCTGGAACAAACGTGACTGTAAAAGACATATTAATAGTGTGCAGCACAGAAATAAGAAAAATGGCGTGCCTCCTCGTACCCAATTTCAGTTGAATTTACTTTTAATGTTTATTGTATGTGGTCTACCGCTTCGCGTACTCGATAAAGAAGCGTTTCGACAGTTTTGGCGTACATACAATCCCGAGTGGAACTTACCATCACGGACAGCGTTACGGAGAGATCTACCACGTATACGTAAGGATATTGAAAATAGGATCAAAGCAGAATTAAAAGATAAACAGCTGTGGCTATGTCTTGATGAGACGACAGATTGCAAACAAAATTCTATTTTGAATATTATAGTACGAGTACTAGATCCTGTTAAACCGAAATTTGCAATTTTATTAACTAGCAAAAGACTAAAAGAGTGTACTGGTGAAGCAATTACGGTCGTAGTGCTCGATAGGTTACAACAATTCCAAGTGTCAATTGTTGATGTTCGTGAGCGATGGTGCAGCGACAATGTGTAGTGTAGGCCGTTCTCTTAAAGAAAAGTGTGAGTGACTTTTACATGTTACGTGTAAAGTCCATGCTTTACATCTTGTGGCACAAATTATTCGAGAATGTTACTCGGAGGTGGATGCATTAATAGGAAATACCAAAAAAGGGTTTCTCAAAAGTCCTAAACGGATTGGAGCATTCCACAGGTTTTGTCCTGGTATTCGCGAACTACTACAGCCCATTCTAACGCGTTGGAGAACGTGGTTACAAGCCGCTTTTTATTGTTCTCAACATTTCCAAGAAGTCAAATTTGTGATTTTGCAATTCGACTCTGCCGAAGCTACGGCTATTAAGGAGAGCCAGAAAGGATTTCTAGATCCTTCTGTTGAAACAGATTTAAAAAGTATTAGCAGCAATTATAAAGGGTTAGCAGACGCAATAGAAAAATTGCAAAATACTGGATTGTCGTTGATAGAGTCAGTGCAAATCGTGGACGAAGTTTAATACATTGCTACACGGTATAAACGACGCAATAAGTGGTCGCGTTTTAGTTAAGTTCGACAGTGTTTTAAAACAGAATTCCTATTACGAGATTAAGATAAATGTGTGGTGAGGCATCTGCAGATTCCTTAACTAACCCTAAATACTATTTTAAATATGCCTGTCTTACTTCGGTAGATGTGGAACGGTCTTTCTCGAAATATAAGTACATTTTTTCATCGCGGCGAACATCCTCCACCGAGGCAAATGTGGAAACATACCTGATGGGGCAACTTTTTCAACAAGCCTATCCGCTTTATTAAGAAGCTCCGTTTATTTTTTATATTATTATTTATTGTTACGTTATTAAGTACAACAGATTTTTGAATAACTACGATGGTTACTTTTTACAGTTATTACCTTATTACATCACATTTACAACATATTGTCGCGAATAAACGCTTTGCTTTCACTTTTAGAAAAGACGATAACTGGACTTCCGCTGCTTTGCGTTCATCGTCTATGTTTTCTGTATTGTAATCATTTTTCGATCGGTGACCGGTGTCGTCGAGCTGACTGAGCGTCTGGACAATTGCCGTGTAAGATTATGATCTCTCGGTCAATTCGAAGACATCGAACTTTGATGCTGCCGATCAAGCACCGGAAGGACAGTTAGTAGAAGGGATTGCATAGTCTATAAATATAAGTTATTTGTAATTATGGGGGACTCTTGGAGAGTCTCTTTGCCCGTAATAGGTAATCTATTACGGGCATAGAGCTGTATTGTTTTGTAAATAAAGAGCGTAAAGTGGAGTGCCTGTTTTCTTTTGGAATATACGTACCTCTCCAGTACCTCTTTCTAACAGGTAGGTGCGAGTATCTACCCCGAGCTACCCCTATCACGGTGGTCCGTTTTCAAACAAAAAAAAAAATAATGACAATAAAAACACCTCAGCATGTGCATATATTCGCTCTATTTACCAAATATTATTATTGCGTCGGCTTGAATTTTTTACTCTGCTGTATTGATTTCAAAATATCAGATGTCTGCTGCGAGTCACATATATGCTATTTATAATAAGCGGCCCATGCGTCCGACTCCAATTCTGTTGCGGGGACCGATTTGGCCCGTTCTAATTATTATAAACAGAAACTATTTCTGATCGAAATTGAAACAAACGTTGTTTATTAACTTAATACAAACGTAACAGACATAGTACATATTTTGACAACTGTCAAGTCAAACTTCAATATTGTATTCAAAATAAAATAAGACGAGAATGGATTTTCTCAATAAATACAAGCCGCAAAGACCAATGCTCTTTCCCTATACCCTCACAGCGAAAATCATTCAATTCGCCAGGGTGTTTTACGCGCATACGTATCTTCAACTTCTTCCATGAGCTAGCTAATAGCGAAGAAAATAAAGCTCAATGGATTGCCACCCAATTCAAAGCAATGCATTAAATTTATAAGTATGCGTACATTAACTGTATTGATGTAATTGGAAAATGATTATTTCAAATATTAATGTCAAGTTTAAGCTTATATGTATTTACATAATATAGGAACATTTAAGGAACAAACAAAGTACAACACACAACGCAAGTTAATTCGGTTTATTGAAAAAGTGAATTACATCATTATTATTATCATCCATACTAGTTTCGAGAAGGAACAAAGAACACAATTAACTTTAGACACACATCGGTGTTGTTTAAGATATTGGGTGCTGATTGTCACACATAATCTTTATGCATGTGTTGCCGTTGACCAGATGCAGGTATGCGAATTTTGATTTATTTGTTACTCGTCTCTTTCGTTTCCTACTTCTTTTTAAGCTAAAAACGAGTTAAAATTGACATCGTGTATGTATCCATCGAGATTGTTTTAGGCGAGGACGGTAGGAGATATGTTCTCTAAAATAATTCTAAATCCACAAGGATGAAATTAAACAAAATACAATATGAGAGAATTAATTAATAAAAAAAGCCTTTACTTATACTAAAACTATAAAAGAATTCATAGGTTGTAAGGCTAATCTATCCTAATCAATATCTAATTGTACTTTAAGTATAAGAAAAGCGTACCTGGTGTTTCACTAATTCCCAATATCGAAAAAGACAAATATATCACATTTTAAGTACTTCTTTTTATTTGTATAAAAGTAATTCTGCCTTGCGGGTTCCGAAGATATACTTGTCTTCTTATTTTCAATTATATTATTGCAAACAGTCAAGAATATTGCTACTGGTGATCAAATTTTTGGTCTTTCAACTTGGTGTCTAAATATGTGATTGGATCTTCCGTGACATATCAATGCCAAATTTTAAAAATATAATTATCTGGATTCCTAAAAGATTTTGATGTAGATACTTTAGTACATCCAACAACATTGAAAACGTTACATCTATTTCATATTAGATAACTTTATAAATATAAGTTCTGTATCATAAAGTTTGACATTTTTTTCTAGAGAAGATACTATCACAATTAATTTAAGTTTGGCGGTGAAAATCTACGTATTTTAACGTTAAATTATGACTAATAAGTAACCCGTCAAATATTCTTTGATTTAACAACGTTTCTTTTCCTGACTGAAGAGTATAGAGAAGAAGGAGGAAAATATGTGTTCTATATATAATGTAAATATACTTTTAACATTTTCTTGGTCCAAAAATTTGGCTAAAGATCACACTATAGTACTTAAGCATAATAGACACAGCTCGACTTTATTATATTTATTTCTTTGTTTTCATTGTATTTGAAACGTTTCTGTTAAATAGCGAAATTGATTGACGCAATTATTTTTTTTTTAATACAATAATCTCACAAAACTATAAACATCCTTACTACCGCATATTATTCACTTCTATTGTCACTGATTCGCATTCTTCGAAGCCATCATCTTCTTCTATTATATCTTCTAATTTTCTACGTTCCATTACCAAAACTACATCACTTCTAAAAAAAAGATAAGAAAGAATAATCTACAGCTACTTAATATTTACTAAATAAATTATCTAAAAAGCAAAGCATATAATGTTATGGAAATTTCTTTGAGCTGATGATTTTTGTTTTCAGAACAACGTTTATAATGAAATAGGAGATGAATCTACGCATGTGCAAAATATGAAATATTGTGGACATAATCCATAAAAAATGTAGCAGCAAAATCGTTCTTATTTACAAATAAATACTGTGGATAAGATTAAATGTTTCACATTTACTCGTGGGCTACAAAAAAAGGCGAAGACTGTTCCATTGGCCGGGTAAGTGATGGCGACTGTTTTTTGGAACATTCATGCAGTTGCGTTAATCGACTATTTTGAAAAAGGAAAAACAATAACAGGGACAGCTTTCGCCGACGATCTGGCACTCATTGTAACTGCCCAAGATATCCAAGAATTGGAGTACACAGCAAACGAGTCCTTGTGGTGTGTAGACAACTGGATGCGGTGCCATCGGTTGGAACTACCTCCATACAAAATGGAAGCGATTATTCTTAAGGGCTCAAAGAAAACAGATCTTGTCCGTTTTGAGCTAAGAGGAATGAAGATCAGACCTAACAGAACAATAAAGTATTTGATAGTTACAATAGACGAAAGGATGACGTTTGGAGAATACCTGAAAGTGGTAGTGGACAAAGCAGAGCAAAGAACCTCAACATTGATAAGACTGATGTGCAATATTGAAGGCCCAAAGAACAGCAAAAGGCAAATACTCTGTAGTGTAATTTCCTCGATACTGCTGTACAGTGCGCCTGTATGGAATGTGCTCGGAAAGAAAAGGAAGGTGCTGACAATTGTTGTAGCAAAGGCTCTGCAAATAGTGGCGGGGGGGAGGGGGCTTCCACTTCCCGCCTAAAGAGACGTACTTCATTCACAAACGACGCGGTGAGGAGTTGGCAGAAGTAAAGAGAGAGTACGGGAATCTATTATACCATAGAAGACTGGCTGGAGGAATAGGATAGAACTGAAACAGTAGCGCGGTGGATAACATCAAAATGTGGCTGGACTGTAAATATAGAGAAGTAGGCTATTGAACGAGCCAAATGCTAATGGGACATGATATGTTTAATACTTATGCAAAGAGGATGACAAAGGCAGAAAGCGGTAGCTGCAGATACTGCGAAGATGTAGACTCTCCAAAACATGCTTTCTTCCAGTAGTAACAGTGGAATGTAGAGAGACGAGTTGTAAACTTGAAACAGAGAAAAAGATTGACAGTAGAGAACTTTCAAACGGTTACAATGAGGAGTAGCGAAGCCTGCTATATATATATAAATTCTGTCCGTAAAAGAAAGGGATACCAAGGGAGTATATTAAGGTAAGCGCCGAATAAAAGACTTGAATTCCTAATTCTCAGGAACTTTGAGGGAAAGAGAACGGTTCCAGTAGGGCTACTTGTCCTGTGAACGTAGTCACGCCCGGATAAAAAAATAAGCGAGGCAAACTACCCTCCATTATTTGACCAACTGAAGGCAGACATTACGGAAAAACGGCCGCATTTAAAGAAAAAGTTTTGTTCCACCAAGACAATGCATCCTTTCACACTTCAGTGGTCGCTGTGGCAAAAATTCAAGAATTGGAGTTACCAGATCTGGCCCTCAACGGCTTTTTTCTGTTTCCTAGGCTCAAAATTTCGCTCGAAGGACAGTGATTTTCATCGATTGAGGAGGCCATCACATTCGTAGATGCTTATTTTGCAGAACAAGATGCCAACTACTATTTGGACGGATTAAAGAGGTGGGAGCATCGCTGAGAAAAGTATATAGACTTACAAGGTGACTATGTTGAGAAATAAAACTGGTCAAATTTTACAAGAAAGTACTTATTCTTGTGTTAGGCTTGACACCTTTCAGACTATCATCATGTACCAGCGATTGTCCCTATTGTGCGCGAAAATGACACATCGTTCGTTTACTTGAATCCAAGCTAGTTTTCCTTTGAGAGCGTAGAAAAAATAACTAGCTGTATGAAGGAAATTTGGTAAGTGCAGACAAGACTATCCTTACATCGAAAACAGACATGTTCTAGACTGATTTCAACTTTTTGTCAAAGCGTTTTTTGGAAAAGCGCTCATTTACAGTAGATTCCATAGCTAATACCGACACTTTTTTAATAAGTACACATACAAACGCATAATTATTACTTCGTAAATAACAAGATTGTTTAGGTGAGAATTTTGTAAACGAAATTGCGCACATAGAAAACGAGTTTCTTAGAAGAAACCTAATATTGGTTAAAAAAAGGGCAGGGAAGTTCAAAACATATTTATGCAAATCTTGTATTCATAATAAAAAGGATAAAAATAAACAGGTGTAACAATCAGTATGAAAATGTGCTTTTTTGGCAAAGTGTAACGGAACATATGAAAAAGTAAATATAAAAACGGATAATTTACAGATGTAAAAATTAATTGAAAGCAACAACTGCACAAGATGCTTAGGACATTTCAGAAAGAGTGGTGCCTCTTAGAAAATAACAATACAGGGAATTTCGTCTATTATTGGAGATCGAGCAAAGTTGTTAAATTTTGTATTTATTATGAATCCTGAGAGAAAATGGATCTGTGACAAAGAAAAACAAAACATACATTTTCTTCTTTCACCTCTCACACCTTTATTTGGCCTTACAGAGAATAACTAAAAATACATCCTGAATGCCACTTTTGATCTTCTGTCTAATGGTGTACTCGAAATTTTTATATGACGTTTCAGTTCTTTTTGGCCACCATTAACCTTCTTATTTCTTATCGGCGCCATATTAGAAAGATTAGAAGACGACGAATAAATCATCTGAATAGATGAATCAAAATTTACCAATTCTCGAATTTTTCAGAAAAACGGAGCATTTTTGGGCAATACAGAATCCCAGACAAAATAGGGCAAGGAGACAACAACGTTTTGGAATAAACGTTTGGATGGGCATTTTGGGAAATCGTCTCATAGCACCAGTTACGTATGCAGAAACATTAAATTAGATTGGGAATAGCGGAGGTGTTGTATGAGTGGCGAGATCTCTTGACTTATTTTTTATAGGTCCCATAAAATATTGAAGAACTTCGAGGTAGACCCTAGAATGCCGATGTAATTCCTAGAAGAACCTTACTAAGAGCAGTTCAAAATGCCGGAAAGCGTGCGTAGTTGTGCATTAATGAAAATGGTCAATTGTTTGAACATTTACTGTAATTGTTGGTTTATTGTTTTGTTTTTTATTATTTTTACTGCTATTGTTATTTTCATTTATTCTTACAAATAAGGTGTGAAATTTACATGGACTTTGTAAAAATACAACTCCAACTTACTATTTGTAAAATATCCCGTTGAAGATGTGGTTGTTGTCGTTCTGGATACAACTGTAAATATCTTGTACTTGCTATTGTTGTCTTTCGGTTCGATGAATACAAAAATATTTACCATATCTCCTTTCTCTTCTTTAGTGTATCAAAAACGTTTGCCAACGTGTTATACATGGTTGAAATCAGAAAAGAACTCTTTCTGACGAGTTCAGAATTCAATAAAAAATAAGAAAGTTGATGATAGTCAGAAGGAAGTGAAACGTCATATAAAAATTTCGAATACACCATTAGAGATTCGTGGCATTGAGAATATGCCAACTTTACCAAATTTAAACCTATCCTCTCTCTCCAATAAATGAATCAGCCTGTATAGTAGTATGTCAGTAAAATAGCGGATTATACTCTACCGATGAAAGTACATGAAGCAGAAGTTGGTTCAACGAGCAGAGAAATGTTTAGAAGATCGTGAATAAGCGAAGTAGGATAAGCCGCAGTTGGAAGAAAAAAAAATGGAAGCAACTTTCGAGGAAAATACCAGAAAACTTAGTTATTCCTAGATTGAAAAGTAAAATGCTGTGTAATAAACCATGCGAAAACTATCGAGAAGGAAACGTAAATTGAAATGGACCATATGTTCCTTGAAGTTTTTGACATATAAAGAGATAATATATTTAGGATCAGTTCTCTGTAATTTTTGGGACCTGACATACCTGCTATCAAAAATGAGGATCAACATAAATTTTCCCTTTTGATAATGGGTTTTCAAAAAAAGGAATTTTTATCACATAAGTCTGCTGGGGCTAAGGTTGTGTGAACAGTTTATTTTATAATGAATTAAGTTTTTGATAAGATATGTAATTAACAAGTTAGAGAAAATAGGCGTTTGACTAGTAATTTAGTAAAATGTTCTTATTTTTATATTTAAATCAACTTAGCTCATGTTTAGTGTACTGATTAATAAGCAACTACACATAGTAATTGATTTAATTCGGTACAAACTCGAAATATAATCAGCAGTCTTTTAACTTTAGTATTGGAGATTTTTTGGATCACAGCCAATCTTAGTTGAATTAGAGACAGATTCTTTCAATTTTGAAATATTCCACGATCGAATTCTATGATCTAATAAGGCACACTAGCCTATACATTATCTTTACTTACAAATCAAGTCATGCAAACCAAGGCTCCAAATCACTGAAATACTGATGGCTAAAAAAATCGTGCTCTTTTCATTCAAAATCAATAAATATTCACCGTAGCAGCAACTATTTCCAATGCTCACCTTCTTATGGGTGATGGTACCGCTGCGTACTTGACGATATCCAACAGCTCTAAGACGTCGGAGGGAGTCGTGAAACTTTGAGCACCGCTGGCACCTCGTAACTCTCTAAGTTCAACGCCCCTGAACAGGTCGCAGCAAAGGATCTCCTCTATCGTTGGTAATCGAGATCCTTGGAAAATTAGACTGAGAACGCTGGCGATACGAGGTGACCTTTCCAGTTCCAGCTCGAGGTGCGCCGCGCTTGGAGGTGCTGGTAATTCGTAGCCAACGGTCATTTCGTAAAGTAGGTAACCGAAGGCTAATGTCTCTGGGGCGCTAGGCGGTTTAGGTGCCAAGCCGAATAATGGATTCTCTAAACCGGCTAGTCTTGCTACTCCATTTTGGATGATGATGTTGCCTGAATGAAGATGGTGGAATGGTGGAAAATGGCGATTTCGTAAGAATAAGAGGGCTTCTAATATCTGCCGTCCTAGGCATTGTACCTGTATGCAGTAATAAAATTAGGGTTTACAACCTGAAGTTTTTGTGTTAATATATATTATAAGTGATGTAGAAAATAGAACGCTGATTCAATTTGGTTCAGTTTTTGTATATACAGGGTGAGTCAACGGTGTGGGAAACCCCATAAGTAGGTATGCAACAGGAGTTCTGCCCATCGATTCTCAAGAAGAACTACCAGGGTCTAATATGGAGAACTTAGTAGCGTTCATTAGCAGAAATAAGTTGGAGCTAATTCTCGGAGCTGATACCAATGTTCATCACGTGACATGGGGCAGGAAAGACAGTAACTTCGTGGATAAGACTCTATTTAACTGTTTGTGTAGTACTGAACTTGATTGCCTGAATCGAGATAATAAGCCGACGTTTATATCATCGAGGGGGGAATCACTAGTTGATATAACTTTATGTATCTTGGAGGTACGGGAACTGATCGGGAATTGGGACGTATCGGATGAGCCATCTCTGTTTGATCATGCATATATATCTTACGAAATTTGTAAAGATGCAATGGAACTAAAAATATCTCCTACAGGAAGGACCTGTCTGCAACAGTTCGAAGAAATCCTGTGAGAATTAGGAATAACGATGAACTAGAGTTGTCCCTTGCATGGTCGCAAGGGACCATTCTCTTATGTTATAAAAATAACTGTCCACTAAGAGAGCGCCGCTCACCAAGACAGGTTGCTTGGTGGAACAAAGAGCTGACCACTCTCAGGAGAGAAACGTGCCAGTTATTTAACAAGGCGAAAAAAATAGGGAGAACAATAGAGTAATTAAAGAATCAAAGAGGAAGGTATGAAGACATTTCTGTGCGGACAATGAAGGAGTCCCTGACATGATCAGGATTAACAGGATTCTTAAAAGAGATTCTTTTAACATAACGATAACATTCAACTGCCGGATGGAAGGTTTACATCCACTGTAGAGGAGACTCTTCTCAGTGTACACTTTCCCGGCTCGGAGAGAGCGGACCTCAGTAATTTGGACCAGGTACGATTCGTTTGAATCGTATAAATCCTCAAGACCAGATGAAGTGTTTCCAAGACTGCTGCAAGAGGGTTATTGAAGACATCTTGGGACCTCTTTTCGGAGGTATTTAGGGCTAGGTATGCCATGGGATATATCTCAAAAGCATGGAGAGATACCTATGGTTGTATTTAAAGGAAAGGACACATATAGCCATCCAAAATCATTTAGACCTATTAGTCTCACATCTTTTATGTTGAAGACTCTTACCGAATCTGCTCTACACCCTCTGTAATGGGCATATCAAATGGGGAAATCAGGAGACACTATCTTGCATAGTTAGGTGAGAGCACTCGAAAAGAGCCTACACCTTTTTTCTTTTGCAGTATTCTTAGGCATAGAGGGCTCCTTCGACAACACATCGACGCCCTCAATCAACTGATCTTTAAGAGATCGGAATATAAACTGTATGATGAGCAGATGGGTTGACTGCATGCTAAGAATCAGAGTGTTTTACGCCCAAATGTTTGATAAAAGTATCACTAGGAAGACTACTAGAGGGTGCCCTCAAGGGGGAGTACTGTCACTACGGTTGTGGAGCAAGGAATATGGACGCAGGGATTCGTCCGTAGGCCGGTACTAACCATTTTACATGATAAGGAATATATTCAATAAAGGCTGTCTCAAAAAAAAAATTGGAAATTCAGGGTAGTTTCAATTGCAATATTTGTAAAAAAAATACTAAACAACGGGATGAAGTCGATCACTTGGTTCTTGTCGAATTTTATTCAGTTTTGAGGGTAGGTTTAAAGCAATTGATTTTGTATGATTTTATTATGTGAATTATGTTTGCTATGGCGTGAGGTGTGCTCGTACTTTCCCACACAACGTCTTAGATAAACGTAAAAATTGCTAAATAGTTTAATTTTGAAGCATTTTACAAACAAACGTCTTAGGATCGTACAATATTTTTTTGTGTATAAATATCGTACCCATTCGAAACTATTATACTTTATTTTTATAGATGCCATGAAAATATATAAAGAAAATGGGTGTTTGTCGTAGCACATCATGTCAAACAGTTGATTGTTACCATGGTTTGACATGATGGAGCCCAGAAGAAGCTCCGGGCAATAGAGAGTTACTGATTGAAACCGCGTCAAGTGTGCGGTTTCCATCTGGAAACATTTCTTATTTCAAAATTTTGCCGTAAATGTTGCTGTAATTGTTGAATATACACATATATATTATTTCTGATTGACTGACTTCACAGTAAATCGTTCTAAAGCGAGAATTATGTATTTTAATTTAAGTTGATCCCTTTTAATCAAATACGTTGAATAAAATGTTCACCCTACGGCCCTGATCCAGTGAATAATTAGATTTAGGAAACATGTTTTTATTTTGGAATTAAATTTTACTTTTAAAAAAATTATGCATTTGTTATACACTTACTGCTGTGGTCTTATACTGAAAAAGTGATGATTATCTCTAAAACTATTTATTTTTCATTTCAAACCATCTGTATGTTATGGTATATTTATGTAAATCGGTTCTTCTGTTCTATAGCACTGACAAAATCTTTTGTTTATTAAATTTTATGTTTAATAAATATTTTATTCACAAATGATTGATGATATTTTATCTTTTGTTGATTGGCGTAAAGAAAAACTGAAACCAATCAAGATAAATAGGACCTTTTGTTATAACTGCGTTGGTTATTGAGGCAAAACAATTTAAAAAGAAGTTAGTCTCGGATAAAAAATCTATTTTCCTTACTTGTCTGAGCGGAAGTCCCTCGCCTTTCGCTGTATACTTCCTGTCGTATTCTTCGTGCCACGTACAGCCGTATATAATATCTCTTAAGCTACCGGATGGATTTAAAGGACTGACAAGGGCTGCTCCGGTGTCCCAAAATTCAATATCCAATACAGGATGGATGTACGGATGTTGTAGGCTTCTGAATAGCGACAGGACCGTATCCCTGGTTAGGGTGGACGGTTGTATCGGACAGACTGTCGGTAGGGGTACGAGAGTTAGTAGTCTTTCTGCTCCTAAATTCTTATCTTGAACGACAAACCTGTGGATTGTATTTTATTATTACTTTTCTACTACGTAGATACAGTTATGCAGTCAGGCATGAATTTTATTGTTGGTGAAGCGGAGTTAATCGAAACAGCCATCAGTAGACCGTAAGTATGTATGTAAGAGATGAAAATCAACAATTGGCAGTACGCTCAATCGAGCACAATCTATTGCAAATGAATGAAAGAATTTCCGTCTCTGTTGACTACTATACTACCGGCCATAATTATTCGTCCTCCCAAAGAAATGCCCATAAATAAAGGAAGTGCTAACTGAAAAAGAAATTCTACTTTTGCATTTAATAAAATACTTTTAAAACAAAAAAATTGATAGTCTTTATTCAATTATAAAATTTATTTGTCACAAAAAAATTAAATCTTCGTATCGTGGAAATGTCTACCTCGACTATTAATAATTGCGGCACACGCTTGTGGCATTTTCTCTATCAATTTCGTCAGAGTAGCGGGTTCTATTTTAAGCCAGGCTTCTTGTAGTTGCCTCCACAACGATTCCTTGGAAGTTAGAGGACTTATTTTCACTTGGCTATTAAGTTCCTACCACAAAAGCTCTATGGGATTATCATCTGGGTTTTGAGGAGGCCATTTCATTATTTTGATATTGCTGTTACCTTCCACCGAATCTAAATATTCGCGGCACAGTTTAGAAGTGTGTTTCGGATTATTATCATATTGAAATATAAAATTCCAGATGGTATAGCATTTGCTTCAAATTCCATCTGTTTTAATCAAGTCTCCTACGCATGCGGCGCCAAAACAATCCCAAACTATTACCGATCCGCCCCCATGCTTGACTGTAGGTACTACACATGATTCTGCTGTCCGTTCTCCTTTCGACCTTCGAACGAACGTTCTTCTCTTGGAATCGAAGAGTTCAAATTTGGACTCGTCAGTCTACAGAACATTTTTCAATGTTGCTGCACTCTAGCCCACTGCAGCCGTTTTATTTTATGTTGCTTGCATATGAGTGGTTTACGCAACGCTATTTGGCCAATTAAAAATTTCAGGTGCAGTTTTTCGTCTATTCCATTTACTCGTCATAATTATTCAACGATCTTCCGCTGGTGTTGTCACTTTCCATCGTCTTGTTCGTTTTCTATATAATAATGTGCCAGCCTCTTGATATTTCTAACGTTATAGTCAACAGTTCGGCGACTTAATTTCAACTTTCTTGTGATATCTTTGTTCCTTCGGCCAAGATTATGTGAAGCAACAATCATCGTGCGGATTTTTAAAGGCAACTCTCTTGTTTTTGGCATTTTAATGCTAATTTTAGATAATTTTATTAATGATATTCACTGTTTGCAAGATCAATAACTGCTAAATCTAAATTCACAACTCTGGTTCGGGTAAATAGGAAATTGTCGTCTTTACCTGCACTGTTAAAATATTTTATTAAGGATATTCATTCGTTTGCTAAAGGGACTATACCCTAAATCTTAAGATTCAATCAACTCTGGGGTTCGGTTAAATGTGAAATTTCAGTCTTTTTACATCCACGTAGATTAAATATTATGGCCGGTAATGTACGTACATACTTTGAGATGGTTAAAATAAAGTTCGCTCAAATTTATTTTTTGTTACTGGATGGATTGCAAAGATTGCCAAATTTAAACGTACTTATCATTATTTCCAATATAAAAAACGTGGGATTTAATAACAATAAATAACAAGACTAATTTGCGATTTTAGAAATAAGGTTTGATAGATTGATAATTGTTATGATTATGTTACCTAAGGACGAGTTCTTTGGGTAAATTTGGCGCGAGAGGCGTTTTTCCTAACTTTGCACAAAAATAAGAACAGATTGCCAAAATATTTATTGCTGCATATCGCTGGATTCGTCTTTCCATCACCTTTTCAAAAACATGAAAGTATATAGTGTTCTATTTAAGATAAGAAAGTTGACATCACCTCCGGTGAAATCGAAAATGGAATCGATAACACCAAAAGTTGCCTCATAAAAATTAACTTGTTTTCTCCAAATACTCTACCTTCTGTTATTCAAAAGCTAGTAGCGGAGGTAGGACGAGGAAAATTTAGGACTTCACTGCATCAGTAAATGTAATAGACGGTACGCCCATAGATAGAAGCTTCGAAAACATGTGAATTCTTCTTATTCAATGTGATTTAAGATGCTTATCAAGCTTGTTAGTTTAGTTGGAGTTAGGAGCGGATTTTCTTTTGAAGACAAAGTAACTAAGTTGCTTAGATTATAAAGTCGTCAAATGCATATATTGCATAACCTAATTATTTCTAAAACACCACATAATAAGAAATTAAAGACCGTGGTTAAATAGCATGTTTGTTAATTTTCTCGTGAAATTGAACAAGATTTCAAATAAAATTGCAATTACTGTATCATTTTAACCTTACTTTCGTCCAAATACATGTGCAATTATAAATAATAATAATTAGTCGATTAAATATCAACCACAAATACATCTTTCACGAAAACGGTGCTCGGTTACGTGTTGGGTTTTTGCTTTTGAACTTCGTTTTTCCAACATAAAATTGAATGGGATGCAAGAAGGGCTCAGTTGACGACTGGCATCCTCTTTAAACAGGAAGCCCTTCAAAACTTAAGAAAAGAAATGCAAAAAAAGATTCCTTTACCGCTTAGGTCAATAGAGCATGGCGATACATTGCCTATCGAGTGTGACTCATCGAAGAGCGCTGAGGCCTTCTAGTTTCGGAGGAAACGGCTTCGCCCTTTACGGCGAGAGCGATATAGTAACAGAGTCATTATACAATTTACACACATTAATTACACATTAAAAAGGGTTCCTGAGATTATGGCAAGCTATAAAGTTTATATAAAGAACGTTAAACTTTGTTGCTGTAATAATTCTTGCCTTCATGCAAGCCCATAAAGACGAATCTGAGGATTTTATATCAATGCTCTCGTTTCAAAATTTTACAAGGGACGATGCTATGCTACGGCTTAACACGAATTTGTGCACACCTTGTATAGAGAACGTAAGGACCAATTTGTTTACATTCAACTTCCAATAAAGTCAAATAAGTCAGATGAAATCTTTAAATTAGTTCCTTACCAATGTTTGTCCGTTCTTGACCCGATATTGCCGAGATGAGTCCTAAGTTCATATCGATTGCTATTCGCTAAGTATTGACTGCAATTGGCGAAGACACCATCCCTTACTTCTTTTTCGTATTTGTTCTTTTCTGAGCCACCATCTACCCGCAGAGCACTGTACTCATGTTTAGGACTATTGGATCTATTATGCAAAGAAAATAGTAATTAATAAAGTGTGTTTTTCTGTCAGCTGACGTTTTAGTTCTTAGAATATCATCGTTTATTGTCATTGATTGGAGATAAAATAAGTAATATTTATAAACTATTCATTTAAGTAAAACTTTTTACACCGCGATACAATATTTTTTTCTTCTAATTTAATGGTCTGTGAGGTTCATTTAAGCATATTTCAGCACATTTAATATTGCGCTGCTTTTAAAACGTCTTCCTGATAAAACGTTATCAGGAGAACGTTTTAAAAGAGGTTTAATTTTTTTCTGTGCCCTCAAGAAGTTAAATTAAAAAAGTTGTCTTCAGAAGTTTAGGAATGTATATTTATTGCGGGCGTCGCGAAACAAATTATAAGGAAAGATTTCATGTTAAATTACGGTTGAAAATTTTCTCTGTAAATATCCAGCCACAGCTTTCAAACTTGAGCTTAAAACGCATTATAATACAAGATAAATGTGACTGAGAGACCAGTGAGTGTCAAGTAAATTTAATGGGAGTGTTTCCACATATAAGGTTAAAAAAAACACAGAAATGTTGAATATTAATATATTTTTTTATGAGATAATGTAGTTTAATTAATTACAATTATGTATGGAAGATTATATCCTGCAAATGACCGCCACGGTTCATGTGGCATGCTTTAATGCGTTTGTCATAATTTCTAATAACATTGTGGCACATGTCAGGGTCTATGCTGTTGATCTCGCGACGTATCTCGTCCTTCAGCTCTGCAATCATTCTAGGCTTATTTCTGTAGACTCTACTCTTCAGATAATCCTAAAGGAAAAAGTCTGCAGGAGTTAAATCACACAAACGAGGAGGCCAATTGACACCGCCGTTTTTTGAGATTACGCGTCCTGGGAAACGAGTCTGAAGTAAGGTGACTGTTTCTCTGGCTGTATAGCTGGTAGCATCTTCTTGTTGAAACCAGAGAAATCTTCCAATTGGTCCCATAAAAAGTCGGTTAACATGCTCTGATAGCGAACGGCATTAACTGTAATCGCATTTCCAGCATCGTTTTCGAAAAAATACGGGCCAATGATACCTCCACACCAAATGCCACACCAAACAGTCACTCTTTGGGGATGCGTTTCTTTTCCGATAGTTGCTCTTGGGTTTTCTGATCCCCAAATGTGACAATTTTGTTTGTTGACGATACTGTTAATGTGGAATTGGGCTTCGTCAGAAAAATCATCTTCTTATTCAAGCATCCATTCTGCGAACCTTGTGTCAATTGCATTTTGTAAGGATGCAAATGCAAATCCTTGGCCAAGATTCATTGTGTAGTGGAGTAGGAGAGTCCCAGTTGTTGGGACCGACGCCGCCGATGTGCCTGGTTCTTCGGCCACACTTTTACGAACGAGAGGCGTTAACCTCCGAACGCTTTGGACGAACACGACGAGGTGCTTTAGTTGTGCTTACAGTCCCAGTTTGCTTAAATTTCCGAACCATATTCCAAATTGTGCGTTCCGAAGGTCGATTGTGTTCACCAAAATATTCACGTAATGCACAAAATGCACAAATTTTTTCGCGAACAACCATCTTCATAATAAACGCTAACCATCTTAGCACGTTGCTGGATTGTGTCTCACTCTATAACTACTTTTGTACACGTTTCTAGTTTGTAAACATCACTCGACAGATGTAATTGTCATTGACGTTTCAAAAATATCATAGGCTACTATGTGGAAACCCTTAACAAATCACTTTTTATTTCGTTTCCATTTTGCGCTTGCTTTAGGTTTTAAACAACGGCACCTACGTTATTACCTTATTTTGTGGTCTTTCATGTGGCTTAACTTTTCTTTATTATATTTGTTCATCCATATACTAATACAGAAGCAAATAATGGAACACAAATAATAATGTGGTAAAGTACGTTAAGCAAATAAGCAAATCAATAATAAATAATATTTTTATTCCTGTCAGGTTCTGATTTATGAATTAGTTTATTATTTAGCTTGTCCTAAAGGATATAATTGACGCTTTTAGTGGTGCAGCAGTCATAATGGAAACAAACATTTTTAGGATATTTATATCATTTACATATGAACATTTTTGGTGGATGCGCTGGTATTTTAGGAACTAACCAATGTAGATGTAGGGTGAGTATAGAACATTTTATACCTGAAACAGTAGAAGTGCTTTAATTTGAAGCTTATTTTTATTACATATGGTGTTATGCGGTTATTATTTCCTATACATTTTTGCACTATTGATATTTTAAAAGAGTAACTGTTTAACGTTTGTATGAAGTTTGAGAATTTTCTGAGATTAATCTTATTTCATATTTTATAATTGACGGTAATTAATAGAGTAACCTAAACTTGCGGACTCGCATAGGCGTCGGTATTACGGGTTAATATAAGAATACGAAAAATTCATAAATAAACTAAACCGGTAGAGAAGCAGGCATGTAGTGTCGACCTTGAATATAAATCATGTTAAACCGCGCTGAGAGAGATTTCGTTTTAGTACCGGTTGAGCTGTTGCAGAGATTAGTCGAACGGTCAAGGTTATGTACTTACGTGTCGCTTTTGAAAATATAGCTGGTGTTTTTGTGTGTTGTAGTATTATACCAAGTACATAATTAGTGTATCGTTTCATATAGAACTAATATTTACATACCTAAGAAAACAATGCCTCGTAATAGATTTGCTACTAATGTACATAAGTATGTGTCACTTTTTCCCCATTTAAAATATGACGGTAGTGCAGTTTTTTGCTTAATATGCAATGTTCGTTTGGCTGCATAGGACAGAACTGATTGCCAGAGGCATGTCAATGGTATTAAGCATATGAGAAATGCAAGAACTGAAATACCTTATACACTATTCCTCATACATTTATTAATTATGTTTACCTCTTGTAATCTTCCGTTGTCGTTGGTGAGAAAAGCAGCTTTTAAAACGTTTTGGCGACAATACGTTTCAAAGTACCCATTACCCTCACAAACACAATTACAGAATCATTTGCCGCGAATGAAAGAGATGCTAGAAAATGTGTGTAAACGTGATTTGTGTTCCAAAAAAATATGGATTACCGTGGATGAGACGACCGATATATCCCGATATATCCGTAAATCCCGACTCCGATTCCAGTTTCCGTCTTTGAGTCGTCTGTGTACCAGATAGATTCGGCCTTAGTAGGCGGGCCTTTTTTCCATTCTTCTCTATCTGGTATTACCGTTTTATAGTTCTTATCGAAGTTGTATTTGGGACTGATAGCGTCACTGGACCAGCTTGTTATCAGCCCCGCCTTGAGTTCCTTTAACAGTTTCAGGTAATCTGTACCATGCGATCTAATTATGCGAGGTTGACCATTTATTAGTCTGTAACTTGTTAACCTAGCCTCTCCTTGAATGTGTACATGCAGTGGTTCTAGGTTAAAGATGATCTCCAGAGCAGCTGTCGGTGTAGTTTTCATGGCCCCTGTGGCACATAGACATGCTAATCTTTGTATGTCACTTATCCGCCTTATTGCCTCCACCTGCAATGTTTTTGTGCACCATACCACCGAGCTATATGTTATTATTGGTCCCATGGCTTTCATATGTAACCACAGCATCATTTTTGGATTTAACTCCTACGTTTTTCCGCACAACCTTCTACATCTGCCTAAGACAATAGTAAATTTGTTGATGATTTTATTGATGTGAGAGTTCCATGTAAGTCTTTGAGCGAATCATACTCCGAGGTATTTCGTTTCTTTAAAAAATGGAATCTTGATCCTTCAAGCCACGAATTATATGTTTCTTTGTGAATACGATGAATATGATGTATTTTTTGGTCATTGACAGTAAGTCTTTCCTGAAAACTCAATAAAACAAAAAGTGCCCCAAGCCTATTGGCAGGTGCAGGTGACTTGACACAGACTTTGTTTTTTAGAAAAGGCGTAATTGTTGTATAAATGACGGTTTTTCTTCATAAATGGTCAACTGGTGTAGACATCAAGAATTATATAAAACTTTATATAAAGAATTATATGAAATAGAAAAGTAGATATTTCGAAACAGAGAAACACTAAAATTGAAAAGCGATGCAATTCAATACGATTTTCACTGTTGCACGAAATAAAGCGAAAAGTTATGTCTTTCAATTTCAACATTTTCTTCCAATATCGAAGCACTTACGCTCTAAAAGAAAGCGCTTTTAGAAACTTTTCCCATAAGGTGTATAGATGTATTTTTCATATCTCCGGCTATTTTCGAACATAGACAGTCGTATTTTACAAATTTTTATATCGTATCGGTAATGGGATTTTATTTTTATACGCTCTAAGTGGCTACGACACCCGAAACGACGCGACGGCAGACTCCGTCACCATTCACACAACGAATAATTCGAGAGCTTTTAGCGAAAATGCGCTATTCTTGGAGCGGGAGAATGTGCTTTTAAGCTGAAATCGATTTCAAAAGCGAAAAAGTTCGATGAATCTACGGAGGGAGTGTACAGGTGTATGAGAAATACGTGCTAATGATGATGAATATTGGTTGCTGCTGGCTTTCGTAATTGGAGGAGGGAAAGAGACGCAATAAATGCCTATTAAACGTAAAAGATATGTGGGTGCAGGTAACTCTGATTGATTATTAGTTTATATTGCGCAAACATCGTAAAAGGATAATGAATTTTTCATTTCTGCTGAGGGAATGGGTGGTAATCGTTCATATTGGCGGTTCCATTAGTTAACGAGGCTTGATATATTTCGTATTTATGTATTTCTGGAAGCAAACATCTAAATAGAATTGATGAACAAATTGGATTTGCTGTCAATCAAATTAATGCTATATTAATGCCTACTGCAGAAAGCTTTCATTTTCCGTTGAAATTACGATAAAATGCAATTACGTGAGTCATGTATTGGAAAAATGTTTCAGTGCTTTATGTTATCAGCCTCAATAATAAAGTTAAAACGAAATGAATTCTTGAACCAAAGTAATTAGAAACCACGTGATTATATTTCTAAAGATTCTTCTTTGGTTACAAATATTTACATCAGCCTAACTCTCTTCTTTCTTATTGTTACATATGCAGCTATACAAATTCTTTTCACAAATGATTCTTTAATCACTAACGCTGGCCACGAGCGGTACCGCGCATCGGCGTAGAATCAGTTCGGACCGAGAGGAACGGTAGTATTACTTCGTCTGCGGAGCAGTACGGACATTTTCGCTGCCGGTCATTTGCGCAATTGTTTATCTGTCCTAGAAAAATTATGATTTCGTCAGCAAAACGACCGCGGTCGGACAAACTTCGAAAATTTATTGCAGAAATTCCAGACTTAATATATGAAGGTGCTAAAATTAAATATGTAATTTGTAAAATCCCGTTAATGTGTTGGTCCAGACAACATTGTCTACGACACGTAAATAGTGAAAAGCATGTCTCAAAAAGAAATTGCGCACGAGACAATGAAAAATTTATATTTAATTTATGCGTTACGTCTATTGCATGTAATATACCGTTTAATTTACTAGACAAGGAACCATTTATCTGCTTTTGGAGTGCAAATTACCAAGTCGAACATCGTTACGAAGAATTGTGCCATCTGCGCGCGAACATATTGAACAAAAAATAAAATCGGAGTTGAAAGATCAAAAATTGTGGTTATGTGTCGACGAAACAACAGATCGGAAGAAACATTCTGTTCTTAATGTAATGGCACGCAAATTGGAACCTCATCAATCGGCACCTTCAATTCTATTAGTCTCCAAACGAATACAACAGTGTACTGCCGAAGTAATTTCAAAGTTAGTGTTAAATACATTGGACAAGTTTGAACTTTCAACAAACCAACTCTTGATGTTAGTGAGTGATGGTGCTGCAAACATGCTTTCTGTAGGCCGGTCTCTTAAAAAGCATTTTGCTAATTTGTTACACATTACGTGTAAAATTCATGCTCTCAATCTTGTGGCGGATAGTATCAGAAAATGTTATCCTGAGGTAGACGCTTTAATAGCGCATACCAAAGCAGTATTTGTCAAATCACCGAAACGTATTCGCGAATTTCACAAACTGTGCCCCCGTATACCAGAGCCACCAGAACCTATTCTAACTCGTTCGGGAACATGGTTACAGGCCGCGTTTTATTATCATAAATATTTTGACAATATTAAGAACGTGGTTTTACAATTCGACACAAAGGAAGCTGCCGCTATCCAGAAAAGCCAGTCGAAATTTCAAGATAGTCAGGTTAAAATGGATTTAAAAATCATTCACTACAATTACTTCGGGCTAGCAGATGCAATAGAAAAATTACAAAATCCTGCGGTGCCGTTAGAAGAATCTCTACAAATAGTGCAACATGTTCACGCACAGCTATGCGCGATTGAAGACGCAAAAAATGTTTCTGTTCTAGAAAAATTTGAAAGTGTTTTTGAGAAAAATTCTGATTTTGGCACATTAAGACACATTTGTGAAGGTGCGTTAACAGAATCGTTAAGTTATTTGAAAGATTATTTTACTTACGGAAATATTATGTCACTAGATGTAGAACGTTGGTTCTCTGCATATAAACGCATTTTTTCCTCATGCTGTACTAGTTTTGCCGAAACAACAGTTGAAACATATCTAATGTTGCAGATATTTAACAGACATTATTCACTTTGTGATTTCACGGAGGACTCTTAAAATGGTAAGTGTTTGAGGACGTGTTATTTAATTTTTATTTAAAAGATGAGCGAAATTATTTGCGGCAGCAAACATCTCTATTAGCAGAATAACTCTAGTGGAACGCGAGGCCTGGTCGACTCTACGCTACTGCGCGGTACCGCTCGTGGCCAGCTTTATTAATCACTTTGACCGTTTTTAATATGTTGTGTACGTCCTAATTTACAAGTATTTTAATAACTTCATTTACTCTAATTATCCACCAGACAAGTAGTCCAACAATTGTTGATATATAAGATGTGTAGTTTTTATTTTTATTTATTAATTTGACAATTTTCTTACTACTAGTTTTAACTCGAGCCTGAAGATGGGACGTTAGTCCCGAAACTGGTCGCTCTTTTCTTATTAAATTTTGAGATATTGCGAGAAAGTGGACTTTTCTTTTTCTCCAACTTCATGATGTATTCCCCACACAGAGCCGCATTGGATCAATTGGATTCTTTAATCGTTCGATGAAATCATATTTTTTAAAAACCAACGTAAAAATTGGAACAAAACCTTATTGTAGCATGTAATTTAGATCAAAACGCGATGCCATGTTTTGATAGATAGCTGTATTATCTACATTTTTAGAAAATAACTTGGTATAATAATATATTAATTTGATACTTATGGCAAGTGTTCCGTGAAAATATGTTACCTCATCTAAATGGGATAGGTGACCCTACTCTCCCGAATACCTAAAATTTAGAACTGTTTTATTATTTAGCTCCAGAAAATTTCTTTAAAATTTTCTAATTATAGAAATTGAATGGAGTTTATGTATTTAATCATTTTATGTCGATAAATTAATTGATTCTTAATAATTGTATAGTTGGCTGTGCCAAAAAACTAAAGTTGACATTCTTACTTGGCAGTTGAGAAAAGTTAAAAACAGCAGAAAATCAAAATTATATCCATTGCGACGAAAATGTGGAAGGTATACTTGAAGGAAGTAGTGGTGCGTGTATAAGAGACCGAAAAACTAAGCAATTGACTTGTAACCAGCGTAATGCTATTTTATTGTACAATTCTTACTGCAACGTAAAGCCGGAAACAAATTGAGCCGCGTTGCTGTTAACGAAGCTGCCACTAAATTTGACGTTACTCGATTAACTGTGTCGCGAATTTGGCATCGGGCCATAGAACAATATGATAAAGGAACTCCTTGTGCCGATGTCTCAGCTAAAAAAAGGGGAAGTGTGGTCGAAAACGCAAAAACTACTCGGAAATTTTGAGAAAGATCCGGGATATTCCGTTTAATCGTCGCAGTACAATCCGCAGTTTACCATTTGCAGCTGAAATTCCAAAATCAACCATTTTCCGCATATTTAAAGAAGGTAAACAGTTAAAGCGGATATCTTCAATAGTGAAACCAATGTTAACAGAATAAAACAAACTAGCTCGACTATCATTTTGTTTATAGAAGGTAAAAGGAAGTGGATTTTTACATGACATGTATGATTACGTACATATTGACGAAAAATGGTTTTAGATGACTCAAATAAAACGATCGTATTATGTTCTGCTTGATTAACAAGAGCCTGAAAGATCTTGTAAAAGTAAGCGCTTTATTACAAAGGTTATGTTCATGGCTGGAGTAGCCAGACCGAGGAGTGATTCTGCTAAAAAGCAATACTTTGACGGAAAGGTAGGACTTTGGCCATTTCTTTATCAAGAGCCTGCAAAACGAAACAGTAAGAATCGAGAAAGAAGAACATTAATAACCAAACCCATCCAATCTATCAACGCCGTCGAATGTAAAAGAATGATCATTGAAAATATTTTGCCAGCTATTAGATCTCCAGCAGCATATAAAGCAAAACCCATCTACATTCAACAAGACAATGCCAAACCGCAGTCTTTTGATAACGATGTCGTTCTGCTTACTGAAGGAGCAAAAGAGGGATGGAACATTCAATTCAAATCACAGCCACCAAATAGTCCAGATTTAAATGTTTTAGAACTTGGTTTTTTTAATTCGATTCAATCGCTCCAACACCAGGGGTCGCCAAAAACTATAGACGAATTAATCGAATGTGTGCAAAGTGCTTTCAATGCATTAAGTAGGGGGAAATTAGATAATGTCTTTTTGACACTTCAAAAGTGTATGGAGTCGACTATGACGGCTTCTGGTGGCAATAATTACAAAATTGAACATACGAATAAAGAAAAGCTTCGTCGTGAAGGACGCTTGCCTGTGTCGATAATGTGTAGTAACGAGGCTCTTAATATAGCCCATAATTTAGTTTAAGTTTATTATTATCAAATAGAAATTTGTTTAAATAATGTAATAATTCGTTAAAGTTAAACGGATACTCTAAAACTGTGGCACTGGAACACTGAAACAGTTCATTAAAAACCTTACCACAACACTTAATTCGTACTGTATCAATATACACTTGATCACAATCTTTACATGAAATGTTGTAAATTCCTGATTTATCCATGTTATCCACTGGGTCTTTGGAATTTCCTAACAGATTTTTAAGGTTATTGCTCGAAGAGAAAACAATCTTGCGGTCAATCCTAGAAAAGATTTTTTGAAGACCCTTGGTGTAACATGGATAAAAGGGTAATTTAACATATTTCTTATTATTACGGCCGTCAATGCGTTCTAATGTGCTTACATTTTTAATTTTTAATCTATTCTTATGTTTCCTAATAGTAATATAGACGACATCTTCAGAGAATCCGTTAAAGTTAGAAATATTGATGATTTCTTTTAGTTCATTTTGATATCTATCTTTCGTTAAAGGAAGGAAGGAAAGATAGATATCAAAATGAACTAAAAGAAATCATCAATATTTCTAACTTTAACGGATTCTCTGAAGATGTCGTCTATAATACTATTAGGAAACATAAGAATAGATTAAGAATTAAAAATGTAAGCACATTAGAACGCATTGACGGCCGTAATAATAAGAAATATGTTAAATTACCCTTTTATCCATGTTACATCAAGGGTCTTCAAAAAATCTTTTCTAGGATTGACCGGAAGATTGTTTTCTCTTCGAGCAATAACCTTAAAAACCTTTTAGGAAATTCCAAAGACCCAGTGGATAACATGGATAAATCAGGAATTTACAAAATTTCATGTAAAGATTGTGATCAAGTGTATATTGGGCAGACAAAAAGACCAATCAAAATTAGCTACAAAAAACATTTGGCTCATCTCAAATTCAGAAGGTTTGATAAATCTAGCGTTGCCCTACATATGCTTGCAAATAACCATAATGTTGATAATATAAAGTTAATTAAAAACGTAAGGAGTACTTCTCAATTAAATTGTTATGAAGGCATGGAAATTTACAAAAACAAAACTCACTAAATGAATTCAGATTTAGGACCACTAAATTCCAGTCTTTATCCTTTGTTACATCATGTTTATTCATTTTAGTTGTAATTTTAACCATGTGCAATGAACCGCTTCATTGTAATCTAGGATTTAATAACTCACGTCATTCGGCTCATTTACCTTTAGGCTATTTATAGTCCTGTGCAATGAAGCGGCTCATTAAATTTTACGATTTTAAATTTACATATTGCATAATTTATTTTCCTTATAAGGTTTGTTTTTCATTTAGCTTGTTAGTTCAGTCTTGCTGCTGATGATAATAGCTTGGCTATCGAAACGTGCGTCCAGTACGAATTAAGTGTTGTGGAAAGGGTTTTAGTGAACTGTTTCAGCGTTAAAGTTAAGTTAAAGTTGAGTTTCAATAAAATTTATGGAAGAAAAATCAATTCATTTTTTTGTATACCATAATTTGGGACAAAATAAAAACGTAAATATATACCATAATTTGGGAGAGAGGGAGTATTTCTTAATTTTAATATGCAATATCACGTTACACTTGCAGCTATGATATACATATGTAGTTTCTTTTGATGTAGCAAATATGCTACAATGGGATTTGTTCTGGAATTTAGCACATTTTTAATTTATGTTGCTTTAAGAACTTTCCGATGCCAAATTAGAAAAGAAATATGACATTTGATTTAAATAATTCCGATGTTGAATTCTATGTCAGCAAAAATGAGAATGAAGACTTACAGTGTGTTTCACTTTACATGAAGACACCTAAATATTTTTTTATTAGTATTCGCCTTGATTTCAAATTTTCACCAGTCAATCTGCCTTCAAATACAAGTTTATTTCAAATTCCAAACTTGAAAAAAATTATAACACTGGCATACCGCGATCAAGGGAAAATGCGATTTTTCAGAAACTCATAGTAGCGATAAAGAGAGAAGAAAATTTTATAAGAAAAATAGTATCATAATTGTACCATTTTGCGATCGTTTTAATTAAGTGTGCTTTGGAACAAAAGAAAACAATTTAGTCAACCTTTAGACAAGCTTCTTGGGCTAATATAGCTTATTAATGCCCTTCATAAACATTTTCATTTTGGGTTTTTTAGTTTGACTATTATTTGAATCAAGAAGGCCATGAAACAAACATAAACAGACACTTTTAATAATCAAGCTAGAGAGGAATACATACATATAACATTACACGTAGCTTTAAATTATAAATGAAAACTTTAATTGAACTTTAATAATACCTTACATTTCTTAATGTTGCAACACTATTAAAAAAAGACAAAATTAAATAACTATTTAAACTGATTTTTTTTTCAACTTGGCCACCTTCAAGTGTAATACATTTTTCGATTCGTCTTCTCATATTTCGTTTAATGTTTCGTAGCATTCGGTGAGTAATTTCTTGACAGGTATCGCGAATTCTTTTGCATATTTCTTTTCTAGTTTGCGGTCACCCCACAGAAACAAATTTAGTGAAGTGCAGTTACTTCAAAGGAAAGTGGTCATTGAACCATTGTCGAACTATTCTTGCGCTGTGGACTGGCGCATCTTGTTGGAGATACAGTCCTTGTCTGATGTCAAGTGACAAATCTTCGATTGCGTCCTATAAAGAAGTATTTAACAATTCTAAAAATCTTTGTGCCCTTAAAGTTTCAAAAATGAAAAGTGGTCCAATAATATGATCATTTAAGATACTACACCATATGTTTATTTTCTGGGAATACTTTCTTTTACTGTTTATAATCCAGTGCGAGTTTTCTCTTGCCCAGTATCTACGGTTTTGCAATAATGCCGCACCACTGGTCGTAAATGTGGCTTCATCAGTGAACATAGTTTCTTTAAGGAAATTTCCATCGTTTAAAAAGTTACCTTGGCACCAACGACAATACTTAAATCTTCTTTTAGCATCTCTTCTTTCCAAGATATGTAAGAATAACGGCTTGTAGGGTTTTAGTTTGTGTCGCCGAAGACATCTTCAAATTTTAGCAACAGAAACATTTAGAGCTAAGGCCATGTCCCTTAAAGTACTGTTATGTTAGGCTTCTAATATTAAATATTAGCTCGCCCATAGCATGCCTTTGATAATCTCTGTGGTCTTGTGGTGTCGTAACAGCTCCTGTTGCACTGAATAGGTTATTTAACGCCGCAACAGTTCCATGGTGGATGTGTGGACGTTCCGGATGTCTCACGTTAAATTCTCATGCAGCTTCTCTTGTTGAACGCATATTATCATTAACTAATCTGACTATTTCTACTTTCTCTGTTGTGCTTAATTTTTGATTAGCCATTACGTCACCTTGGAATGACAGGGTTCTATCGATATAGGGTTTATGGGCTCAGATAGAACTCTGTCATTCCAAGGTGACTTATCTGACAGTAGATTAAATTATTTTCTTTTATTTCAAGGCACACTTAATTAAAACGATCGCAATATGGTACAGTTATGATATAAAAATTTCTTGGTATTTGGGCATTTCTTGCGATTCTGAACAACTTTTTCTCATTAATTTTTCTTCTATATTTATCGCCACTATGAGTTTCTGAAAAATCGCATTTTACTGCTTAAATAATAAAATCATCGAAGTTGATATACTGTGTAATATGAAAACTGTCGGAGGGGGAAAAGCAAAATTATAAGAAATTAAGAGTAGCTCATTTGTAAAATAAGATAAAACGAATTTAATTTTTTAATACTTCGAATTAGATGTTACAGGTGATGTACAAGGTGTTTCAAAATGTTCATGCAATCATAGACGAAAAATGAAGTTGGCGGTACTGTTGTAGTTATTTTAATAGATGAAGTTGAAATATAATTTTGTTTTTCTAAATCTTTTTAAGGTATTTTTTAAGTATAGAGTAGATTTTAAGGTTGAAAAAGACCTTAGAAGTGAATATTTTAAGTATTATAATTTAAAATTTCTGCACGAAATACCCTTCAGCTTCAGCTTTAGCTTTAACGCATTTGGTAGCTTATATAATACATTTGTTATTGCTTGGCGTTTAGTAAAGTAAATTAAGCACATCGAACGTATTAACCTTAAGTATCATAGCAAAATCAATAATTGTGTTTCACTGAAACTAGCATAAACAAATATGGAAATATAAATATATTTCCTGCTTCAATTGTTTAAATTAACGTGGTTCATGTTTCTTGCGTCTATTTGTGCATTGAAAAGATTGCTAATAACTACAAATTTTATATATTTATAAATTACTTACATATTTATTTAAATATCTTACGTCATTATCTACATAGACATTTTTAAAGAAGTTAGGTTCGTATGAGAAAACCGAGCATGTTCTTCATAAAGAATATAATAACACAATTACTTGTAGCTTCAGTGGGAATTTTGAGACATCTTGTATAATACACATGTCTATTGTAATTGATTCAAATCATTAGCTATAATTACTGTAATTGGACATGGTTTCTTTATTTTGGTTTAATTTTAGTTTCCTTGAATAATTCAATTAAAAATTGAAAATTAAAAACAAATTCCAGCCAGAAAAGGGATAAGAAAGATCATTAAAATGTGTTACCGTTTAGAAAACAGCAATTTCGTTAACGATTCCGCAGACTTTTGCGGTGACAGCAAACCGATTTTGGCGTTCTGTTCCGAACTTCTGCTTCTCATCGATGTAAAAGCATTCCTTTTCTGCGCTGCGTCCAGTTGGGAAAATTCGGCTACGCTTCTCGTCCTTCTCGTAATTTTTTTCTTCTTCCTAACACTTGAGCGCGAAGGTCTCTCTTGACAAAACCGGTCGTGCCCAATGACGTCCAGCTCCTTCTCGTTTTCATCTTTTTTGTTTATGCTCTGGTAGAGGTTGAACATTTTCGCGAAATCGAAACGGCAATATTTTAGAATCTTAAAGAGTAACTCGCCGAATTGCATAAAAACACGGTTTTAACGACGTAAAACACGGAAAGAAGTAAATTGCTCTGTCGCCAGCATTTTCTAGAACTAGAATGAATCAATACGGAACAATAGCTACGGAATAATCCGGTTAAGCAGTTTAAAATGCAGCTTTTAGGCTTCCTCAATGTATGTTTCAGGCAGACGTGCGAAAGACAGTAGTAATAAATGCTGTTCTCTCGGTATCGGGGAAATCTTATTGGCGTAGAATCGATTTCAGCACCTGTATGTGGATAATGGAATTGAATTCGGAGGGATTGAATGCATGTAGTTGATAAGAAACAACTGCAGGATAAATTCCGGATTCTAGATCTTTTAAATCTATTCGCGTTTCGAACTTATTAGAATTATAAAGTTTCAAAATCTCTGCTTCAAATTGTTAGCAGCACGAAGTGACCACAATAAAGGTGTAAGAATTAAAGATTAAATAAATATAAAATACAACGATTTCTTTCGAGAATTATATACACTACCGCTCATAAGTATTTGGGCACCTCAAATTTCAGGGTAAATCATTAAATATTTAAATGGAAATATTAAAATATGTATTTGGTATTTAAGCATACCTACATATATATATACAGCTTTAACAACTACAATTATTTATTTCACCTAAATTTTAAATCTTCATATAACTATTCGAGAGATTGCAGAGAGGTTAAATGTATCGCAGGATCAAAGAAAAATGGCCAGAATTGGCAAATCGCAAAGGATCATGATACTACAAAGCCTCACACATCTTAACTAACTTGCGGGAAATTATTGAAGTTGGGTTGGGAGGTGATGTCGTATTCCCCATACAGCACTGACCTGGCACCATCTGATTACCATTTATTTCGATGTTTACAAAACTCTTTGAATGGTAAAACTTTCACAAATGATGATGACTAGTCTGGGCAAACACCAGTAACAGTCAGTGTAGTAAATATGTGGTGCGGAGTCGGCGATTATTTATTTCACGCGTTCACAGCGTCAGTACTAAATCGATGCTGTATGCGAGTAGTTCTGTGTATATGTAGGCTGTCGTAACTTATGTCGTAATTGTACGCTTACGTTTGCTTTAAAAATGTCGGAGTTAGGTACGTCGCGAAAACGACCAATGGCAGACCAAGTTAAAAACTTTATAGTGGACATGCCAGACTTAATTTTTGATGGTGCTAGAATTCAATGTCTAGTTTGTAAAATTCCTTTAATGTGTTGGTCCAGAAGCCATTGTCAACGTCACATCGAAAGCAAACAGCATTCTTCTGCAAAAAGTGGCATACCAGACTAAGAAAAATTTACATTTGATTTATGTGTTACTCTTATTTTATGTAATCTATCGTTTCGTTTACTAGACAAAGAAGCATTTGTCTCCTTCTGGAATAAATATGAGGACTGTAAATTACCTAGTCGGACATCGATACGAAATATAGTGCCATTTGCTCGTGAACATATAGAAAAAAGAATGAAAACGGAATTGAAAGATAAAAAACTGTGGTTGTGTGTAGATGAAACAACAGATCATCAAAAACATTCTGTGGTTCAATGGAACCACATCGACCGTTATCCTCCTTCTTACTTGCTTCCAAAAGAATTATAAATTGTACTGCCGATGAGATTTTAGGGGTGGTGTTGAACTCATTGAACAAATTTGAAGTTTCAACTAAGCAACTTTTAATGTTTATGAGTGATGGTGCCACAAACATGCGCTCTTTGGGCCGATCTCTTAAAGAACACAGTGGTAACTTCTTACATGTAACGTGTAAAATCCATACTCTAAATCTTGCGGCACAAATGATTCCTACATGTTTTCCACTAGTAAATGCATTGATTGCTAGTACAAAGGCAGTGTTTCTAAAGTCCCCGAAACGTACCTGACTATTTCACAAACCGTGTGATTTACCTGAACCACCACAGTCGATTGTTACACGTTGGGGAACATGGTTGCAGGCTGCGTTTAACTACAACAAATATTTTGATCAAGTAAAGAAGGTAGTTTTAAAATCCAATCCGACAGAAGCTGCAGCAATCAAGAAAAGCCAGGAAATATTTCAAGATAGTCAGGTTAAAAGAGATTTACAAACTATTCACAACAGTGACTAGCGGGGGGAATAGACAAATTACAAAATGTTTCGATGTCGCTAGTGGATTCCGTTTAAATTGTGAATGATGTTCACGCACAGTTATGCGCTGTAGAAGGCGAAACAAATTGGTGTGTAATACGAAAATTTGAAAGTGTTTTAGAGAAAGACTCCGATTTTCTTATATTAAGACAAATTTGTGAAGGTGCGTGTGAAGATACATTAAGTTGTTTCAAAGATTATTTTAAATATGTAAATATAACATCGCTAGATGTCGAACAGTCGTTTTCGGCATTAAAAAACATTTATTCCGCACGTCGTACTCACTTGACTGAAACAGCAGTGGAAACATATCGAATGATTCAAATATTTAACAGATGTTACCCAGTTTGTGATTTCACGGAAGACTTTTAAAACGATAAGTGTTTCAGCACGTTTTATAATTTATTTCTTACCTTATTTTTTATGTGTAAACTTTTATGCGCTCGCCACGCCTCTGGCTGTTTCCGCATATTTGCCCAGGTTAATGATGACCTTAAATCGCATTTGGTTCAGTTTTATTGTTGATAAGGACCAAAATTTCAATGAGCGCGGAATCATGAAGCTGGAAGAAGGATGGTAAAAGGTCATTGAGCAAAATGGTAAGCATATAATTGATTAAAATTTATTCTTTGTATAAACAAAAGTGAGTTTTATTTCACACTACAAAACTGAAATTACTTTCTTGCCAATCCAATATTATAAGGGTATACATATACAAAAATATGAAAGAGATTGAAGATATGACCTTTTGAAACTACAAAATTTTTCATGGAATGACTCTCAAGGCATATACCTCCTTTAGAGCACAATTTATAACAGGGTGATATTTTAGCTGCAAACAAAAATTTATTATTTTGCAAGAATTAGACACATAAACGTTATTTAACCGAAATTTATTGAGAACGTGCACAGGACCTGCTTCACCATCGTGTATTGTTCGTAATGATATTTATAAGTAATGGCTTCAATTATTTCTTTGAGGAAATAAACGATCTCCAAGTGCCATCTCCAGTTGCCCGATAAATCTTGTCGACAATTCGGCGAACAGCTATTGATTACCGAACAGCTTAGGGATGTACGTACTTTACGAAAGCACGATTTGGGCGTCTATTGAATCTGTCTTCGAAGGCGAAGAGCCAGGTAATGAAAAAAAGTAATTGTGCGAAGCAGACAGGAGCATGGATCTGAAAGATTTACCGTCTAATCTCGTGGCGCTTCGTGGAAATAAATTCCATCGACGCGCAGTAGAGAATTTATGGATATTCTTGCATGAAATTCACACACTTAATATTTTTCCGACACGTCAACGTAAGAGCAAGTTCATTAACATTAGGTGCCATGAGGCGGTGTACGGTATGAAGTGGATGAATGGGAGTTTTCGCGTGTCGTTAATGTTTTAGCAGTTAATTTTCAAAATGAGCGACTTCATTTATTAAGCTCGCATGTGCAGCACCAGACTAAAGATTTAATGTGGTGTAAATATGCAGATGTATTTATTTCCTTACGTACATACGAAATGAAATTACATATGTTCAACCATCGGTTTTGAGTAATCAGTTTTGTTATATATAGACTAGGGTTAACACGTATATGGGGATTTTTCAAGTAAATTTGTAATTTTTCAAACCTGTACATATACCGGATGCGGCAACTATCTATATACGGTAAATTACATCTTATTTATCTTTTAATGGAAAAAAGTTGCTTAAAATCAAATGGTCTCGTTCGAAGTAGTCCCCTTCCGAAGCCACACACTTCGACCAGCCCTGTTTCCGCTGCATGAAGCAATTTTTGAAGTTATCTTCGGAAATAGCGAACAGCTGCCTCGTCGCATTCTGTTGTATCTCCTGAACATCCTGAAATCTTCGTCCTTTCAAGTGGTATTTAATTTTTGGGAAGATAAAAAAAATCGCAGGGTGCGAGATCTGGCGAATATGGTGGCTGTCGGACCTGTGGAATGTGGTGTTTAGCAAGAAACTGCTGCACAGGCTGAGATGAGTGTGCAGGCGCGTTGTCATGATGGATTTTCCACGCGCCACTCCCATGCAATGCCGCTCTTTTGCAACTGTGTTCCTCAAATGGCGCAATACTTGATAATAGTACTCCTTATTTATTGTTTGACCTGGTGGAGAGCGTATTCATGGTGCACAATTCTCCTATAATCGAAAAACATAGTCAGCATCGTCTAGGTTTGGGTGAGTTTGCGGTTTTTCACTGTGAAGATTGAGCCTTAGTTTCGGGATCATACAACTAAACCCACGACTCATCACCAGTAATCGTAGTTTTAAAAAAGTAGTTTGTCGTTTTCGACGCACTCAGGCAGGTCACGAGCAGCTGAAATACGGGCCTGCTTCTGGTCATTGGGGAGCAATTTTGGAACAAATTTAGCTGAGATGCGTCTCATACCCAAATCCTCTGTCAGAATCGACTGCACTGAATCGAAATTGAAACCAAACTCTTCAGATAACTCACGAATAGCGATATGGCGATTTGCTAACACAGCTGCGCGCTTCTACATTGTGTTCACTTTTGCTGGTTACGGGCCTCTCAGAACGCGCATCACTTTCAACACATTCTCGGCCATCTTTGAAGCGTTTATACCACTTGTAAACTTGGGTACGGCGTAAGGAATGCATGAGCCTTACCCAAGTACGTGTCTTTGCATGCTTCACCAAGTTTTTTTACAAAATCTGATGCAAATTCGTTGATCAGTTTTTTCGGACATGACAAATGCGATAAACAACGACGCAGACATAACAACGAAACGCTACTGTAAACAAACCGGACGAGTTAGGTTGCAGCGATTCGCAGCACATGCGCAGTATGTTCCAAGGTCAACGTGTGTCACTCTACTACCAACTGTGTCGCTCGACTCCAGACTTATGCCACCAATCAGGATGCATTTTGATCATACCTCGTATACAGCGTGTTTAGTTTCACGTTTACGTTGTTCAAGTTTGTTATTTTAAATGGACACCTTTACATTATTACATTTTTGGATTGTTCGATAAAATAAAGCAAATTTGCATGATTGATCATAAACTTAAAGTGGAACGGTTTTTGAGTTATTCGCTTTTCAAGGAAAAATGTATTTGCAATATTTTCTCAAAAATTTCGTATCTCCTTTATTTATCATTGTTTTACATTAATTTTTTATTATCGCTGTGAAGGAACCTTCAGGAACATGAATCAAACTTGGCAACGATATCGATGGCCATCTGGTAGAATCTGGCTGATATAAAAAAATCTTCGATGTCTTGCCAAGCTCCAAGAAATACTCAATCGAATAAATTTGAATCATCAGAGCTTAACGTGCAAGGCGTTTAAAATATCGGCCGTTAAAGAAAGAGCGACATTTCGCAAAGATCTCAAATTATGTTAATTATCTCAAAAACCAAACTTGTATTGTGCGAAGCGGAAAGCAAACAGCCTGTATACCTGAATATAATTTTATGTTGTGCAGCATTTGTCTCCGAATATTTTTTATTTAAAAGCTTTTTCTCTAAATTGCTCAGGAAAGGAACCATCTTCCATCCACGCACTATATGTATTGCAGATAGTGAAATATTTGTAAAATCACGAATTAGCATTTTCTAATGATGTAAAATCTCTTAAAGTGGCCGCTACCTGTACATTTACCATAGCACTTCAAAATTAATTAAAGACTGGTGGCTATAGAAAACTTACTCGAAAAAATACGGGATGCAATTTCAAAAATAAATTACGTTACAATGAAAGAACTTTATACAATCTCGTCCCAATTTTATTGAATTTTACTGTTTTATTTCCACTAGCTTTTGAATAAACACTGGGAAAATAGATGACTGACAGGCTGTACACACCACAAATTAATCATATTATTTACTTACTATTTCTATTCTTTAAATACATGAAATATTATTCAGCTAAATAAATGGCCCATTTCTACCTATCAATAACTACTTCTATATTTATCCTTACATGTTCCAAAGGATTTAGGTTACGAATCAATGGAATTAAAATAGTAGGCATCAAAAATAGAACAAAAACGTGAATATTTGAAAACTATTGATCATTTACTTTCTTTAGATTGTCACTGAAGTACTTGTTGTGTACTGGTTATCGATTTATCATTAAACTGTATCGCTTACCGTTATCTTGTCATTGGATATCCAAAAATATCTCTTTTTCCATGACGTATTTAAACTACCATTACAGTCATGTTAGTCATGTACAATAAGACCCTATTAGAAAGTTTTTTTGTTAAGATAATAAAACAGTAAAAACGATGAAAACGTACAGGGAAAACACGTAATGCAATAAAAGAGTTTTCATATCTTTCTTTATCACCAGACTCAATAAACCGAAACTTTTATGTCTGTAGCTTGGGTAGCATAATAATACTCCTAATGTCTTTTATGTTTTTTTTCAAATTTTGAGGGCGGAGTTTAATGAATTTTTTATTTAATTTTAGTTCTATAGTACCAAATTTTGTTTTCTTTCCTGGACGTTATATTATAAAGGATAATTCGTAGTTTTGTTATTAAGGAAATTTTGGAAAAACAAGTCAAGAAATATGTAAAAAGTATGACCAGAGTTAGTGGGGTAGGTAGTTACTTACGATATACAAAAGGCCTGAGCGTTTTGACATCAGCAGGCTGTGGCGTATTTTGATGTAGGTCGTCGATCATTCACACGTTCAGACCGTTTCTTACGTTTTGAATTAGTTTATCCAAATTATATTGGTTTCATTAAAAAAAAAATACCGTGTAGTGATATTTCCCTACTTCTTTGGTGATACTTGTAATGTTTTTCTAGTATTGTATAAGCTATTAAACCTTTTCTGAAACGATAAAAACGGGGAAACCTAACATAACATGGCGTCGGCTGTTTTGTATGTTTTGTTTGTGAGTTACCCTTTGTAAAAGAAAATATTTATTTTTCAACAGCTACAGACTCAAAGACCGGAGAAACCATAACTGGAAGTTAAAAAAATCCTAAGCTTAAAAAAGATGCTATTCCAACTCAATTCCGTAACTGACCGTTGTATTTCACAAAGATTTTATTAACAAAATTAGTTTTGAATACGAAATTTGTGTAATAAATGTTCTGTTTTAATACAATATATTTTAAATTATATCACCAAACGCAGCCATTTGGATACCTATATATGTAAATGTCATATTCACAGCAGTGAACGTATTGCAACAATTGCAATAACTTGTTCTACAAATACCCTACTTACTACTTACTAAAAGTAATGATAGATTAGGTAAAACACCGCATAATTGGAAAGATAAATTAAGTAAAATACCAGATAATAGGATATTAAAGACCCTGGTTAAATAGCATGTCTAAATTTTCTCGTAAAATTGAACAAAATTTCAAATAACATTGTAATTACTGTATCATTTCAATCTTAGTTTCGTCCAAATACGTGTACAACTACAAATAATAGTAATTAGTCGATTAAATATTGACCACAAATACATCTTTCACGAAAATGGTGCTCGGTTACGTGTTTGGCTTTTGTTTTGAAACTTCGTTTTTCCAAAATAAAATCTTATGGGATGCGAAGAAGGGCTCAGTTGACTACTGGCATCCTTTTTAAACCTGACGCCCTTTAAAACTTAAAAAAGAAATGCAAAAAGGCGATTCCTTTAAAGCTTAGGTTAATATCGTGCATGGCGATACATCACCAACCCAGCGTTACGTCATCGAAGAACGCTCAGCCCGTGTTATATCGTAGGTAACGGGTAGGTGCGATGTAAAATCTTTAAAATAGTTAACAAAGTCCAGTACAATTCAAGAGTTACTGTTTCTACTTCTGGAAACAATTATAATAACTTGTTCTACAAATACCCTACTTACTACTTACTAAAAGTAATGATAGATTAGGTAAAACACCACATAATTGGAAAGATAAATTAAGTAAAATACCAGATAAAGACCCTGGTTAAATAGCATGTCTGTAAATTTTCTCATGAAATTGAACAAAATTTCCAATAACATTGCAATTACTGTATCATTTCAACCTTAGTTGAAAATATCAACCACAAATACATCTTTCACGAAAATGGTGCTCGGTTACGTGTTTGGCTTTTGTTTTGAAACTTCGTTTTTCCAAAATAAAATCGTATGGGATGCGAAGAAAGGCTCAGTTGACTACTGGCATCCTTTTTAAACCTGACGCCCTTTAAAACTTAAAAAAGAAAGGTAAAAAGACGATTCCTTTGAAGCTTAGGTTAATATTGTGCATGGCGATACATCACCAACCCAGCGTTACGTCATCGAAGAACGCTCAGGCCGTGTTATATCGTAGGTAACGGGTAGGTGCGATGTTTAAAATCTTTAAAACAGTTAACAAAGTCCAGTACAATTCAACAGTTACTGTTTCTACTTCTGGAAAATATTTAGTACCACATTCTAGAATTACGTTCTTTTAAAATTTAAATCACTTTAGAATATGCATATATCAAATTGAATAAAATGATTCATGAAAATGTTCCCTTATTCGCGCGTAATTGAGCTAATTCGTAATTGTGGAATGAATTGGTAACAAAAAAACTCATTTGTAAAATGTACAAATTGATTTATATTAAAAACTAAATGTAACAAATAAGTTTTGCTTTTTCTTCAAAAGTTAGACGAATAGAAGAAAAACAAATCAAGTTAGGGAAGAAGAGAGCTGTTTAGTTTAGAACAAAGCGCTAGATATTTCAGTTTATTTTGATAGATATTTTAGATATTTGGACGTTCTTTATTTTTAAACTTAACCTAAAAAAGAAGTTATGTCGAATTTTAGTGGATAAAATGAGGATTGCTACTTAAAAAAAATTGACACTACAACTGAAAGTGTCTGTTTATCTAATTGAATTAGATTTGCAAAACTTATTCATAATTATCTGGCATTCAATACGAGGTGTGGCAATTAAATAACCGGACTGGTCCTACTATCGGCAAACAGCGAGCACGCCACGGCAGGTTTGAACATGTCTGTGCTTGTAGATGCTTCCCCCACCCTGAGCTCGATGGGCACGGTTGTACGTCGCTAAGTCTCGCCGTAGCAATCGTCTGTTCAAGTCCTTACGCTAGCGTCGCGTCGGAAAAATGCAGAGTGTTCAGGTCGAGCAACGAGTTAACCTCAAGTTTGTTGTGAAACACGAGGTTCTAATTACCTTTCTTAAACGAGTGAGAAGACGGAGACTCGATTTGTGGAAGAGCAAATCCTGGATGCTCCACCAAGACAATGCGCCAGCCCATTACGCCTTATCTGTGAAGGCGTTCTTTGCGAAATCCGGCATCACCGTGTTGGACAACCCACTGTACTCGCCCGATCTGGCCCCCTGTGACTTCTTTTTATTTCATAACGTAAAATCGGAGTTTAAGGGGACGAGATTTGACAGTGTGGAAGCGGTGGAAGCGAAAGCGACGGAGGTTCTCAACAAGCTGACAGAAACGAACTTCCAGCACTGCTTTCGACAGTGGAAAATTCGTATGGAGTGTTGTAGGGATCGGCAAGGAGAGTACATTGAAGGGGATATACTTTGTAATGTAATTGGCGATCAATAAAATGTTTTGTAGCACCGGTCCGGTTATTTAATTGCCACACCTCGTATTTCTAATTTTTGTTACACATTGCCGATCTGTTATAATTGTAAACAATGCGCTTAACTAAACCATGCTAGTGAAACGGTAAGTTCTCTACGGCTCTATGGAGCGCTGAGTATTGATTTGATGGACATCTAATATTTACATATGTTCTATTTACTTTTAAACGAGTTGCCTTACTAAAAGGGCTGTGAAAGGCCGTTAATCGAAAGCGGTTGGAATTGCCGGAGTCAGGAAGAGGATATCTAATATTTCGTGGAAATTGGATTGCCGCAGCTGAAGAAGCAATGCATTATTAATTACGTAAATATTGGATTTTATGATTAAAATACGAATGTCTATACGCAGTATCTACGTCTAAAGAATGATTTCCGTCGTTTTATGTTTTATATAAGGCAATAGCGATTCACCTTGATTATGATTCAATTAGATTGAATCTGAAGTAAATGGGAACCATCATTGTATATTTTTTTTAGTGTAGTAACTATTTGACTTAGAGTGTAACTAGTTGAGGGGGAGGGCGCGTAAATATGGGAAAGATGATAAAGTGAAGAATATTCTAAATAAATAAATAAAATTTGATATTTGGTATATCCAAACCCTTAAAATTTCAAAGTACTCTTGTTTTCCAGGTTGAATCCACGTTATTATCGTAACTTCTGCCGACGTTTCGTCCACACTCTTATGGGTCATCTTCAGCGCTATTACTGCACACCGACTGGGGACTGTTCATTCCGGAAGCGTTTATATAAGGGTTGTTTCGGATCAGTGGAGCGGAAAAGTTATGGATCGATGGAGCGTGACAGTTTCTAATAGGTTTGATCGGTTGGGATTTTCACGTGTGATGTAGGGGGTAGCCATCTTCGTGATTTAAATTGTTGGGATGTTTGAAGATCTCTGTTGATTCATGGATTTTTCTACTGTAATAGTTAGGGTTGCGGGACAAGATGCGGGTAGAGTTAAATTGGATTTGGTGGCTAGTTTCCAGTCTATGCTCAGCCAGCGCGAAGCCGGCTACACGCAACACCGCGTACAACGCTCGTGCTCACGAGTACTGACTGATCGCTTTGTTTTACCGATGTATACACTACCGCACGAACATGGAATCTGGTAGACACCAGGGGCTTCCAGATGATTGCGGTCTTTGATGGGAAAGTAGTCTGAGAGCTTGAAATTGGGTTTGAAGATGGTTTTTATTCTGTTCCTGAAGAGAATTTTGCTGATGCGATCGGTGACACGTTGAATATAGGGTAGATACGCTTGCTTATGGAAATTAGGGTTAGATGAGGGGAGTTGCTGTGGAGAAGGGTTGGTGTACCAGTTAATGGTAGTTTGAATATCTTTCCTAAGATAATTATGGCGGATCAGAGTTACGGTGATGTACTTCAGTTCTTGAGGGAACGAATTTGGTTCAGATATGGAAATAACCCTTTGGATAAGAGAATCGATTACACCGCGTTTTTGGGCTGGATGATGGTGTGAGATGCCATTGAGATATCTATCCGTGTGTGTGGGGTTTTCGGTAAACGGAATGTTCCAGCGCACCGCCAGAACGCCGTTGTACGAGAACATCTAGGAAAGGAAGGCAACCGTCCGATTCGACCTCCATGATGACGCGTATGGAATCATGTTGGGTATTCAGAACGATAGGATGTTTAAAGATTCGTGTCCTTGAGGTTAGATGACAAAAGTGTCATCAACGCATCTCTATCAACATTTTGGCTTAAGGATGTAAGATAATAGGGCTTGTTGTTCGAACACTTCCATAAAGATGTTAGCAACAACAGGAGTCACAGGAGATTTCATAGCTGCGCCTGAGACTTGCTCGTAGTATTTAGTATGAAATTGGAAATAGGTAAAAGAAAGACAAGCTTCAATCAAGTCAGCCAAATCATGTTGGTCATTGGAAATGGGGAACTCTCTAATAATGGATACTGTATCTGGTATGGGAACTTTGGTAAATAGGGACTCGACAACAAAGCTAACAAGTAAATCACCAGGATCTACCGTCAACTCCTTTAGTTTAACGAAATGTTGGGAATTTTGGATGAAGGAATCGGTGTGTCTAGCGTAGGGTTTTAGAATTTTAGAAATGTACTTCCATAATTTGTAAGCAGGGCTATTAATAGTGCTGACGATAGGATGTAAAGAGATACTGGGTATGTGAATTTTAGGATTGTACGAGAACGACGCGGTTCCAACCCGGAAGCCAACAGTATAATGGTATTAACGACCGCGGGAGCCTACATACCAGCTTCTTAGAGTTTTAATTACCAACTAGTATACAGAATAATGTCGGCTATTAGAAAATGATAAAATATACAGTGTTCTATTCAGAGTAACTAAGATTCACTTCTGGTATAATCAGAATCCCAATGACGACACAGATACTTTTATTGAAAGATCATTACAGAAAACCCCCATATACAAATTTTCGGATTGTGATTTCGAGTACTCTAACTGGAAAGTTAGGCGTCAAAACCTGTTTGGATGGAGTTGTTTAAGCCAATAAGTCGGAAATATTCAGCGTTCCAGTTGAAATAAAATGGATTATTATGGGGTATTACTTTCTTGTAAATTGATTGGATTAGTTAGTACATTTATTATGGAACATGTGGTACCGCTTGGAAACTTTATATAATCCTTACGTTGATGTATAGCTCCCACAGGGCGCATAAAATTATATAAGATTAGACGGCACAACGGCGCAACGTAGACATTGAACTTGGATCCTCTTTGCAATTTAGAATTTAAATTAGATATTAGATCTACAACTAATACTGATATAACGAATTTTGAGGTCCCAATTGTATGTCTAACTTATCCAAGTTAGACTATATTTTAGTAATCAAGTGCGATATTGTTTTTGGTAGCGATCTATCCAAGATGATTTATGATTAGATAAATCATCCAAGATGGACAAGAAAGAATGTTTATTTTGGAATATCAAAATAGGAGTGTCTTTCTGTGTTGATTAAATATACGGGATCTCTTCTTTTTCTTCTTCTTTCTTAAGACCCTGGTACCCTGATGTGATATGATAATGAAAATCGAACATATTACTTGTTCAATATCTGCGAATGATGTCAGCTTAAAGCATGTATCATCGCTATTCTTTTAACTGTTACGGCTAGGGAAGTACGAGTAAATAATCGTAGATATTGATAATCCATTTGTTAATAACAATAATAATAGAAGTCGATATAGCTATTAATTTCGAAATTTTCAGTGATTAGAGTATCTTTAATTAGATACTCTGATCCATATTTGAATGCACTTGTTTTTCTAATTGAAACAAAAAAGTCTATGTAAAGAAAACATGTCTATTTTGCACATGGATTCACAGTTATTTAAGGCGATGTATTGCAGGGCAAGTTTTATCTTTTACTAATAACTATATGACTATATGTGATAGAGTTCGATGCGATGATTATTTTGATATATAGTTGTGATGTATTTGTTCCAGCCATTGCCGAGTTATTTTAAGAAAACCGAAAATCTACTAAACCTTCAAGGGTAGTTTCACCCTCTTAAAACGATATTGGGCTGATAAGGAAAATACTTTCGAACACACATGTTCCCTTGTGAGTGTAATAAAGTTATAAGTAACCTGGGTAAATATGCGGTAACAGCCACAGGCGTGGCGAGCGCATGAAAGTTTACACATAAAATAGAGGGTAAGAAATAAATTATAAAACGTGCTGAAACACTTACCGTTTTAAAAGTCTTCCGTGAAATCGTAAACTGGGTAACATCTGTTAAATATTTGAATCATTAGATATGTTTCCACAGCTGTTTCAGTTAAGTGAGTACGACGTGCGGAATAAATGTTTTTTATTGCCGAACTTTCAAATTTTCGTATTACACACCAATTTGTTTCGCCTTCTACAGCGCATAACTGTACGTGAACATCATTCACAATTTGAACAGAATCCACTAGTGACATCGAAACATTTTGTAATTTTTCTATTCCCTCCGCTAGTCCGAAGCAATTGTTGTGAATAGTTTGTAAATCTCTTTTAACCTGACTATCTTGAAATATTTCCTGGCTTTTCTTGATTGCTGCAGCTTCCTGTCGGATTGAATTTTAAAACTACCTTCGTTACTTGATCAAAATAGTTGTTGCAGTAAAACGCAGCCTGCAACCATGTTCCCCAACGTGTAACAATCGGCTGTGGTGGTTCAGGTAAATCAGGACACAGTTTGTGAGATAGTCGGGTATGTTTCGGGGACTTTAGAAACACTGCCTTTGTACTAGCAATTAATGCATTTACTATTGGAAAACATGTAGGAATCGTTTGTGCCGCAAGATTTAGAGTATGGATTTTACACGTTACATGTAAGAAGTTACTACTGTGTTTTTTAAGAGATCAGCCCAAAGAACGCAGGTTTGCGGCACTCATAAACATTAAAAGTTGCTTAGTTGAAACTTCAAATTTGTTCAATGAATTCAACACCACCTTTAAAATCTCATCGGCAATACAATTTATAACTCTTTTGGAAGCAAGTAAGAAGGAGGATGACGGTCGATGTGGTTCCATTGTACGTACCATTACATTAACCACACAATGTTTTTGACGATCTGTTGTTTCGTCCACACACAACCACAGTTTTTTATCTTTCAATTCCGTTTTCATTCTTTTTTCTATATGTTCACGAGCAAATGGCACTACATTTCGTATCGATGTCCGACTAGGTAATTTACAGTCCGCATATTTATTCCAGAAAGAGACAAATGTTTCTTTGTCTAGTAAACGAAACGATAGATTACATAAAATAAGAGTAACACCTAAATCAAATGTAAATTTTTCTTGGTCTCGTATGCCACTTTTTGCAGAAGAATGCTGTTTGCTTTCGATATGACGTTGACAATGGCTTCTGGACCAACACATTAAAGGGATTTTACAAACTAGACATTGAATTTTAGCGCCATCAAAAATGAAGTCTGGTATATCCACTATAAAGTTTTTAACTGTGTCTGCCATTGGTCGTTTTCGCGATGTACCTAACTGCGACATTTTTAAAGCAAACATAAGCGTATAATTACGAAATAAGTTACGACAGCCTACATATACACAGAACTAGTCGCATACAGTATCGATTTAGTATTGACGCTGTGAACGCGTGAAATAAATAATCGCGGACTCCGCAGCAAATACCTACTACACTGACTGTTACCGCTGTTTGTCCAGACTAGTTATAACTACAAGTTATATGTGAATATAAGCTCGGGGTGTTAGAAAATGTGGAGATTGTGGTTGCAAAATCCAGATGCCGAAACAAATATACAGTGAGTCTCCACAATATTTGTGTAAATCTTTGTCGGAAAACAAGAGAGTATAGTGTTCTGTTGCTACACTGTGGCAAATTTTAAAGGCAAACGGATTTAGATTCAGTACTATCGGCAAAAGATGTATAATTATGGAGTCACCAAAATTGTTGGAATTAAGAAGCTTCATAATTAGAATATAAAGAAAATTTACATCGATTTACGTTGGATGTGTAACGTTACACTCACATCTACCACTTACGCTAGATCGATACTGTAAAAATTGAAATTGTTTCGGCACCGGAACAACAACAACAGCGTTGCAAACTTCGCTAACTACTTAACTTCGTATTCATAGCCGCCTACGCCAGATTCCGTTCTTGGTGTAAACAATAAAGAAATAAATACAATTCTGATGCCGTTTCGCCAGACCACTTATGTGCGTGGGTGCGAGCGAAATGGGAGATCCCTTTCGAGGGTTATAAACTCATTTGGATGCGGGGGCATCACCCGGCTACTTACGTATAAATTCACATTTTCGTCCGGAAAGCGTAGGACGCTCGGAAATGTATTGCCAATAGAAATGATGTATGAACAATTATATTATTACTAGTGTTCGTGAATTTCCGGAGATATTGATGGCTTTTTATCGGAAACGGAGACAATTCACTGTTTATCGATATTCTAGTGGAGTCTAAGAATTTCTTATTGTGATATACTTTGCCATTATTTTAGTGTCTTTAAGAGAGGAAGAACGTAGGGCGTCTAACGAACCTATTTTTTCATTCAAAATCAAAACTTGATGTCCATGTACATATTTATTAACACAAGATGAATAACAAGGTACAATATTGTACAAGTTTTAGTTACACACGTTGTAAAAAGATGCAACAATATTGTTCTAAAGATTGTATTCCACAATACAATATGTATACAGTGTTCTTATAATTATAATGGTTGAAAGAACAAGTTAAAGCAATAATAATAACTATTCTTGTTTTCGTATTTCCAACAGCTCCCCAATTTACAGGTAGCATTGGTCACCCACGAGAACGTTACCAACACCTGTGCTGTTTCGCAGGTATATGATATTAGTATCCCACCAAACATTCGACAAATTTGGAATAAAAAAATAAACTACGGAGGACTTTATTTCGAAAGAACTGCAAACCCGATGAAAATCATTTGAGTATATATAAAACCAGATGATTTATTAGAAAAAAAATATTACAATAGAAACTTGACCACAACATTGAAGCTTTATCTGTGACAACATGTAATAATTAGTAAAAATCTGCGGTCGGGTTACATAATTGTGCTAATGACTGCTGTACTATTGTTCCTATTGTAGTAATTTTTTTCCGTGTATTTCTACTCTAGCTAATATAACAAAGAGGTCTTTTTCAAACTTGGAATAATAATTTTTAAATGGAAACGTCATTTTAATTTGTTGTTAATACTCAAACGTATATCGTTTCAGTATTGTGAGTATATGAACGTAATGCCTGTATTTGTGTTAAAACAGATTATAATAATTTTGTCAATATTTAAAACAATTCCATTGTCATTAAATCAATGAAGTAGTTTCTGAGGAGTGCTCCTACAATTCCCAAGTGGTTCATATCTGTCATTGCCAGTCATTACCGCATTAATTTCATCGGTATACAAGACCACAAATCCTAGTGGCAAATCGTTAATGAAAACTAGAAGCAAATGTACGTAAGTTGCACAGGTAAATTTTCAATCTTATTTCTCTGACCAAAAAGTTTTTTAATTATATAGTTGAAGCAAATAATAAACTTAGCATTGTTGAATTCTATCGGGAAATCTAAAAAGTATTATGGACTCTTGGTATCATAGAAAGTTTTTAGCATTTGCGTGCAAATAAGATTTTGTCCCAAATGTATTCTCTTCAATATCAACACAGTGAGAGAGAAACGAAGTGATTTTGTTCCTTTTTCTATTACTTTTAGGTTTTTAGAAATTTGTTTCTTTGAGTGAAATACAACATTTTTTTTCTTAAATGTTTCTCAAACTCTACCTCGAAAGGTATAATTTACACAACCTTAAAAAAATTTAAACTTACTTGCACTTTTTAATCCAAAACGCTGCCACGGCGAATACTCCAATACCCAAAACAACGCAAACGGTGGCGACCTAAAAAAATCGTCAAAATGTCGCTAAGCTATTTCGCACTGTTTCAGAAGTAACTTTAGCAATCGAGCTTACCCAAGGATGTGCAGCATTGTTGATGTTCGTGCCATGACCGTGAGGCACTTTCATGCTGGAGACTCATTTCCTTTTAGGAAGGGTCATTTATCCGAAACAAAACAACGTCGTTGCGAACTTTGACAAAAAAGAAATGAAAGAAAAAGAAAGCACTACGACAACGTCAGTCGTGTCGAAATGCAATTTTTTAATTTCGAAATAATTAAAAAAAATACCGACGTCATATTTCAAACATAATTGGGAGTATGGTTGAATAATTTAGGAGAATAGTTTCTTTCTCGTATTTTTAAGATAGTTTGTTTTGAATGCTGACGTGTTTACGTTTCGAGGAGGAGGTGAGTGAGCGAAGAGGAAGGAGATGCTTTTGAGTAGACGTCGGTCGGAAAACTGAAACGAGTAAAAACGCCTGCAGACACGCAAAACGTGAACACGCGCGCTTTCTTGGTTCGTATAGTCGGAGTCGATAAACTGAAGTGACGCTTGCGCTCTCTATCGGTGACGGTCCGATACACCTACGTTACGCTGTTGTTTAATTCATGTCGGAACCTTAATCTGGTAATTTGAACAAGCGGTATGTGCGTATTGCACGGATCCTTAGCTTTAAGGGAATCCTTATTTGACCTATGTACAAGGACTGCTATTTAGATCGTAATTGAAAACGACACGCAACTTAATAATGGTATTAAAGAGCTGACATTTTGACGAGGAAATAATACCTACGGAAGTAAGCAATATCCGTTTGTCTAATTTGAATATAATCTGTACCTTCTCCACCTTCTTTTATTTTCATCCCACTTAACTCTGGAAAAATACGACGCAATTCGTTGAATGCATTTTTTTCTGGGTTCAACGCTTTTATGAAATTTCGGCAAAAATCGACACAAGTGGCATCTCAATAATGTTGTTTTGTCGCAGTCTAAATTCTTCACGTAAAGGCCAGTTCCGTTCGTCATATTGGTTGCCGGCAAAACGGGTATTCCACAAGCACATGGTATAACCCGTTTGCATACCTCTTAAAAGAGCCACCACTTTTAAGTCGGCACAAATTTTCCACTTTTGGTCATTATATTGCACTAAATCGATGATTTTTTTAGCGATGCATACGTCTTTTTTGTATTGCTGCTTAGTGCAATCTGAATGGAATTTTTTGAATTGGTGTTGTGTAGTAGAACCGCTTTCAAACTGCTTTTTGATGAGTCGATAAACAATCGCCAACGCTTGGTATTATATTCATTTTCCATCGTTAAAATTAAACCAAGGATATCAGTGTAATAAGCGAGTGAATTATTCTGAATGGATTTGAAAAAATTCGTAAAACGATGATGACGGTTGATTGCTCCGTATATCCGAACATCTGCTGCCAAAATGTTCGTTTGTTTCAAGTCCTTTGCCAAAAGACGCATGTCGTGACATTTGATGGTTCATACATCGATACCCCTGCTTCTTCGGTTTTCATGGTTTCCAATGCTGATGGTTCAGATTGTTCTGTTGAAATTGGTCTTGTTGAAGCAGGAATTGACGCGAGGGAAACGCGAGCTAACTTTTTAAAACGGCTGGCACCACTGGATTCAGCGTACTCGAATTAGCTTTACCCCACGGGTGCCCAGCTTGTTGCATTTTGCAGTTAGCACAATGTAACGAACTCATTGACATTAATAAGCATGTTTTGTAAATTATTGTTATACGTAGCTCCTTCCAACTTCGACACATTTCTCTAACTTCACATTGAGAGAACTCTCCCATCTCTTGAAGAGCAGGGCCTTTGATTCGGTGTAGCGCAGTTGTTTGATATATAAAATTGGTGGGTTTGATAAAATTGATGAAATTAAAGTAATTTCATTCAGGTTGATATTCATAGTATCCAGGATAAATAAATGTAAATTCAGTTTAATATCAATTACAGTTTTATTTAACTATCAGTCGATTTTGACCTGTGTTATCGTCAGGCTACTATAGTCATTGAATCTGTTAAGAATTATCACGTTATCGTAAAAATGTATATAATAAAATTTAAAGTTTAAATGTATTTGTTAAGAATTAAAATTGGGATGTAACGGTTATGAAAATTTTTAGGTTTGATAGACTTTTGTTTGGAGAAGGAAAAAGGGGGGATAGGAAGGCTGGTCGTGGTAGGTTTGAGTTTGGCCGTAGCTTGGTTGCCTTGAGAGCTTCGTATTTGCAGGATGAACCTTTTCCATTAGGTTTGGTTCCGCGGTTTTATTTAGGCGATCTCTTTTGTTCGGCGTTCTCTAAAGATCAAATCTCGATCTTCGCAGGAAAAGGAGACCTTATACAATCTAAAAGGGGGGCAATTTTTAGAACTATTTGCAGAGAATAAAGTTTTTATCGATAAACGTAATTCCCTAATTTTAATGGCTTGAAGGGAAGAGCTAATTATTCATTATAGATTCATCCCCAACAAGAGCAGTATTTCTGGACGTAGTTCACGACGGGATTAGAGATCAAAAATTAGGTCAATTCTTAAAGAACTTGTTGCGGCATTTGTAACCTTCCTAGGTTTCGTGTTTCTCATTCATTATTATATCTTTAATTTAAGTTTAAGATTATATTTGTAAAACCACTAAACTGGAGAAATAAGTTCTAGGTATGTCATTCAGTTTTTCACAAATAAATTATCATTACTGTTCTGAAGCTTATCGCCTTTAGTGTTTTCCAACTTTAACTGTTCTTTTATGTGAAGAATATCATTATCTGTACTTTATTTAATTGAGTTAAGCAGAACTACTAATTTTTTGTGGTAACATTTACGTAGGTTGTTTCAAAAGCTTTTTGAAAAATAGTTATTGTAATTTTATCAGTTGACAGACTTTAATTTCTCTTATATATTTAATTGTTTCGCAGTACGTGTAATAGCTCTAATAACTACTTTGTATGTATGTTTATAGTTTAATATTGTTTTTATTGCGGAATTTATTATATTCTGCAATCTTTCTGTTATATTTTCTATGTATTCTGTTCCGTGTCTATGGGTCTTCTTCCCTTCTATTAGTTAATCTCTCAATATTATATTTCCTAAAAGCACTTATTTGCTTGCATTCTGAAAGACAATTAAAATTCGCTGAAACAATTTTCCATTATACTTCAATTGTGCTTTATTATCTTTTGATTAACTTCTTGCAAGGAATACTATCTACAAGTGTTAAAAAAAGAGATACTTCCAATCTAAATTGCCTCAAATTCAGTTTAGTTAATTCATTCGTAGTGTAAAGAATACGCCATTACCGTGTTACAGCAGCAAAAGTGTTACAAAAAAATACTGAATAAACGATTTATAGATTTAATCTACATAAGAGGTGTAACAAATCTGTTGTTTGTCTCATATTACATAGTAATTTAAAACATAGTATTTTAATTTATAATTACACTGAAATGAAATAAATGTAAAATTCATCCCTTGATATAGCTGCGATGTCCGAGTGGTTAAGGAGTTTGACTCGAAATCAAATGGGCATTGCCCGCACAGGTTCGAATCCTGTTCGCAGCGGCATCGTTTTTTTCTTTTTTTTTGCATTCTAATAGATGATAATTTAAAAAAATCAAGACGCCAATAGTTTTGTTACTCAGTTTTCTGCCATAGGTAGTAAATGGTCTTTGACCAAATCAATGCGGACAACTTTTGGATCTGTAACTTTTTCTTTTTTTCAACCATTTCGTAGTTGTTATTCTAGATGTTAAATCTAGAACTACATATAATCTGTTGAAGATTGTACTAAAAGAGTTGCAAAAGTTCGTGAAGTGAAATATTTAAAGTGGAAATTGAAAAAAGCGAAAAGTTTGCTGCGATGCTTGGGAAGGTTTCGTAAATGCAATCAAAATAATAAATTTGTAGATAAGTGTAAGAATAATGACGCTTTAATTGTGTTGAAAGAGAAAATTGAAGGAAGTAGAAGCGTTTTCTTAAGGAGAATTCAACTCCAGTTGAACAACATATGTGAGTATTCTTCTTCTACTAGATATTGAAAGAAAAGGGTATAAAGAGCCAAAAATAGCATAGATTTTACAATTTTGGCTCATTTATAAAGAATAAGCTTCAATAAATCATTTTAGATTTAAGTAAATCAAAAATATGGAAAAAATTTTAGAAATCTAGAAAATTATTCTCTCAGTACACCAAAACACTTGATTGTTGGTTAGTTTCCGGCACGTACGAATATATCCGAGTTTCGTCACCTGTTACAATGTTGTAGATATTTTGCAGTTCCTCTGTCGAATTTTTTGAACATTTTCTTACACCAATTGACACGAGCCTTTTTTGTGCTTAAGTCAAATTATGCGGAATCCATCGGGAACAGCTATCTCGAGCTTGATCTTCCACATATTTTTTTACCTACTAGTTCCCACTGCATTGTGTGTGTCACTAATATTGCTCCTGCTCCCAACCACCTCTCCCTTTGCTTTTTTTTCACTATATCCTCTCCATTCAGTTCTTGTGCTACTATATTTATTTTTGATCGGTATTCGCCCTTAGCAATCCTTACCGGTTTCTATATTATCCTCATTATCTTCTTTTTGGATAGTTTTAGATCTTGCTCTTTTTTTTTTCTTGAGGTCAGTATCATGACGGGCCCAGTTATTGTGCTTTGCTTTGTAATTGTTTCCCATATCTCACTATTTTTGTTTCGCCATCATTTATTTTTAGTCGCATCCTTTCTCCTTCCATTGTTATCTCTTCCAGCATTTTCCCCATTATCCATCTTTTCTTTGTTATCAATATCACATCGTCAGCATGCTCGATTATTTAACCTTCGCTTGTTCCAAGATTTATGTACTTTTCTCAGTACGATATCTAACGACAGATTGAATACGGTTGCTGACAGTAAGTCACTATGCTCTCATTTTTATGATTTCCTCAGTCTCTTTTTTGCGTTATTACGTTGTGTCAACTTTTGTCTCTTGCATGGTTTAATGGTTATCCTAATCAATCTTCTTATCTTAGTTTATATTCCTTGTTCTTTTAATGCTAGCATGAATTTTCTTCTATGTACTAACTCAAACGCCTGTTGGAAATCTATGCGTTTCTATGGCCATTTTAATGTATGGATAGCTTCAATTGTGGATCTACTTCTTATAAATCCATACGGGAACTGCCCGATTTGTTAATCGTCGTTGAATTAGCATGGATAGTATTTTATATACATACGTCACATAGATGCATAATTCCTCTATGGTTTTTGCATTCTTGCCAATCGCTTTTTTTTGTCTACCAACAATTTGTTCAGTTTCCAATTCCTTGGGCATTCTTTCTTCTTTCCAGATCGTCTTAATGAGGTGGTGTATTCGCTTTTGAAATTTATTTTCTCTATACTTTATTAGTTCTGTATTTATTTCATCTCTTCTTGGCATAAATTACAGAATTGATCTTCAACTCTTCTTAGTTTATGCGAGTGCTATTTTAAGGCAGCATGACCTGTTAATAAGCCTGCTAGTACTCTGAGATCCTTTTTGCGAAAGGTTATACGTAGCGCTATCTTTATTGTTTTTGGCGAGCGTTGTATGAATGCTTTTCATCATCATCATTTATTAGTACATTTCATTTCGTAGATCGTCTATAATAGTACAATAAGTGTAAAAAATAGGACTTCACAACATTTAAATAGGTAAAAACATTTGCACAAATAAAAATTTTATATAGATTAAACATATAAATGAAATAACCTAAACTCAAGAACGACAATAAATACTGTAACCAATTAAAATTCGTTTTGTAGAAACGCGTCAATTGAATATACAGAGTTGTTGACTAGTTTGTCTATCACGAGTGTTTTAAATTGTCTTTCACTCGTCGCTCGTAAATCTGGTGTAATCTTATTGTAAAGCTTTATCCCGTAGAAATTTGAGGCACTTCGCCGTTTGTAGACCCTGTAGCGTAGCAAGACCAAATTCCCTGCGACCTTTGTATCATAGTTGTGCACCTCTCCGTGTAGAATATGTTTGTTTTTGATGATTGCATTAGATGGAAGATATATGACGGAAACGTGAGTTTGTATTCCGTTGAAGGTCTTCATAGGGTGTAAGCACGGGAAAGAACGTAGCTGCTTTGTTTGCCATTTCTTATGATATACGGAGATGTTCCCACTTGCATCCGTGTGAAGTTCTAGGGACGAGCGAAGACTATCTGGCGTAGGTAGCCGATGATAGTTTTCAGCATAACACTCTTACATACTTCTCTCAGCTTAGGTTCTGGGAAACGGTTAAACCGAGAAAAATAACTGATTTAGCCTCCGATTGATGGTGAGTTGATATTTGAAATTTTGTGTTTGTTTATTCGGAGGTTATTTGGGGAAACCATTCTGTAACCGCTTCAACAGCAGTAGCCGCTCTCACACCGAAAGCCTGCCGGTCTGGGTCGGAGGCCACAATGGAAGTGTCATCTGCAAACATAATCGTCCTCTTAGATATATTCTCAGGAAGATAATAATCAGTAAGATTCACTTAGATTCATTAAATAATATATTTAACGCTTTTATTTGTATGAGAGGTAATACCGTCATAAAAGCGCGGGTAGTAGCGACAACAAAGAGCGTACAGTTGGTAATTTTACTATGAATCATGAAGCTATAATAAAGCCATTTGAAGTAATATTTTTAAATTACAATCAGTTATCGTTCCATGTTAGTAGCGACAACATTTCTTAACGAATAGTGTTTATAATTTCGTTTAAAATTTTAAAACATGCCGAAAAGGAATGAAATTAGTGTTGAAACGCGTACTCTGATGGTAGCACAACATAATTTAGGCATAAGCAATCGTTAAATTGCTAGAAATTTACATTTAAATCCATCTGCTGTTGATTATAACATCAACAAATCCAGTGAAAGTGGCAGTTTTCCAAACAAAGTACGAAGTCGTAGACCAAGGGCGACAACATCAGCTCAAGATATTGCAATCGTGGTGTCCAGCAAGCGAAATAGAAGAAAAACAGCTCCAGAAATTACTGCAGAAATCAACACTGTACGTACTTCCGAAGTCGATTAGCGTGCCCATGGTTAAACGCCGTCTGTAAAAAAACCGGCCTCCACGGACGAATTGCGATGCGAAAGCCCTTTGCTTCGCCAAATTAACAAGAAAAAGAGGTTACAGTGGGCACGTGAACATCGAAATTGGACGGTAGAAGATTGGAGCAAGGTATTGTGGACCAACGGATCCAAATTCGAGATTTTTGGTTCGCGAAGACGAGTGTTTGTAAGCAAATCTGTAGGTGAACGTGCATTAGAGCAATGCACAGTCTCTACCGTCTAACACGGCGGCGATTCGGTAATGATTTGGGGTTGCTTTACTGGTACATCCGCAGGTGATCTCATAAAAATTCAAGATATAATGAGAAAAGAGCAATACAAACGCATCTTAGAGGAAAAGTTCCCTCTGGTGTAAGAATTTTGGGTCGGAACTTTGTATTCCAACAATACAATGATCCAAAACACATTTCAAAATTATGCAAGCAATATTTAGAGCAATTGGCAGAGGAAAGGACACTAACAACCATGAAATGACCACCCCAAAGCCCGGAATCCCATCGGCTTATTATGGGGAAGGACTCGATCGGGAAGTAAGAAAAACTGCTCCAACTTCAGCAGATGACATGTGGAACAAACTACAGGTAGCATGGGCTCGAATAACTCCGGAAATATTGTTAAAATTAATTGCAAGAATGCCCCGATTATGCGACGTAATCATTAAAAGTAAAGGAGGTCACATAGACGAATCTAAAATTTAGGTCAAATAAATAAATTTAATTGTTAAAGTTGTATATTTGTGTATACTTAAATACCAAATATATATTTTAATGTTTCCATTCAAATATTTAATGATTTACCCTGAAATTTGAGGTGCTCAACTACTTATGATCGGTAATATATGCAAGATACAGCATTGGTCCAAGAACTGATCCTTGAGTGACTCCCCAACGCATGACCTCTACGCCCGAATTCATATTCTCCCAAAGAACCTCCCAGTAGGGAGGTTCTGAACAGGTTTTTGATATTTTTTTTTGATACCGTAGAATTCAACACCATTTGCCTGATTTTGCTTTAAAATGTTTGCCAGTACGAGTCCTTTTGATTGTTCCTCCATTTCTTAGTTTAGATGACTCTATTGCACACCACAGTAGAGGTTTGGATCAACGAAAGGCATATTCGCTGCTTCTTTGGAAAAAGAACTGTAAGTTTCTTATTATTCATCTTAAAACTACAGTTTAGAAAGTTTTTTTTAAAGAAAATGAATTTTCCAACATTTTGAACTTATATACGGTGTGTTTATAGTATCATAGTAAAAATGCTTATCATAATCCGTAACAGTGCCGACATTATGCTTAAAATTAGCTGTTAATCGCAATGGTTGTTTACTTGTATTGCATATTTAGTCAGTAAAGGATTTTTTTTTGTAAAACTAAAACAAGTTACAAAAAAATATTTCACAAAGATTCTCTAAAAACTATGTCAATTTGAATGAAACCTTTTTTTTAATTCAAGTGATTTGTGGAAGAGATAGCAATTAGTGTTGGGCATAATCGATATATTTCAATAATCGAATGAATCGAAATAATCATTTAAAATAATCGAATGATCATTCGAAATCATCATTCAAAATTTACTAACGATTTCGATTATTTTTCGCGATTATTTAACAGAATCCAAGTGTCGTGTGAATTATTTCGAAATTCGAAACCTCGAAGTTTCGAATACAGATCTTGAATCGTAATTCGTTTGTGTGCTTCTGCGCAGTCGAACCGAATAATGAATGATTTCTGAACCATAATCGAATGATCGATTATTCTCGATTATATCATTCATAATCGCCCAACACTAATAGCAATGTAGTTGCATCAAAATTTAATTCTATTCTAAATTCAGTGATAAAACTGATAAAGAATAAGCTTACTGAAGATAACATACATTGTAAATATTAAGCAGACGTGATATACATACATAAAATTGACGCTGTGTTCCATATTTATCCTTTTATCCTTTCACTTAATTTACATTTATTGGATAGCAGCCGCATTGCGGTGGCTTTAGAGCTAAGTCTTGACAACATTTACCGCAGCATTGAAAACTTAGTCTTTAAACTGTAGAGGAGACTTTTAATAGCTTTTCTGAACCATTGCCAACAGGTACTTTACTATGTTTATCGTCGAATTTTATAGTTATACATCGATTTTATTTGTAAATATTTTTCAGGACGTTCTAAGTTTACAGCGTTACTGCTTTCTTTTTTCTGTTTACGGCACCTATTAAAATTAATGGAACCTGTACGGATTATGAAAACGGAAGCGAGATAATATATTTTAGAATTGGTTCCAAGAAACGAAATTAAAATTCTGGGCTTTCAAGTTTTCTCTCGTGATATGTCATAGTTTACTCTACAGAAATTGCTTATTTATGTATAGGGACTTATTTTAATTACTTGACGTGTAGGAAATGGCCTGCTTCGCATGATTGTGTAAGCTTGCGTGCTATTTCGCGAATATTTAAAATTTACGTCGAGCGGTAAGCAGAATCGAACAAGGGGCGCACTGCGTCATGCACAGCATTGCCTTCATAATTAATTTCGCGTTAGTATTCCTCACATTTCGGTAGTTAATTGAAACTAGTGCCTGGAGCAATCTGTTTCTGTTGAAATTGATTTCTTCTTGGAATTTTATTGTGAGTTTTCATGTGAAAAACAATTACACTTTTCTTACACATAGTTCAGAATAACAGAAGCTAGCACTTTTAGAAAAAATAGGTAGATTTCTATTTTTTGTGAATTAACTTCTGGCGATATCAGCAGTTCAATTACATCTTCGGTATCATCGGAAGTGACGTCAACGTTTTTATTTGAAATAGAACACCCCATATATTTTTATGCTTTTGGAAAGGTAATCGAAAGACGAATTCAGTGATACCACATATGTTGCACGTTAGCTTGAGCAACATTACGATATGCAGTGATAAAGGTTTTGATAACATCTGTCTATCCGAATAGTAAAACTCCAGGTTATGATAATATGTATAACTGACAGAGCTCTCAAGGTACTTTCTCCTATATCGCTTGGCTCTTTGCCGTTGATTTTCAACGCGGTCCTTAAGTTCTGCCCCTTTCCAACCATCTGGAAGTATGTAATCGTGGTAACGATCGTTAAGCCAGGTAAAGACCCTTTATTCTCTCAGAATTACCGCCCCATCAGTTTTTTCTTATTTCTTTCGAAACTTCTGGAAGCGATCATCCTGAACAAGTTGAGGGATAATCGAGGTGAGCAATTCAGATTTCATAACTTTCATATTAATCCTGCCAAATCTCAGGTTTTGATCTTTGGAAATGGTGAAGCATGTAGTTTGTTACGAAATGACATTCAAATTCATATTGACAACAGTGAAATACCCGTAACAATAAGTGTGATCAACCTAGGACTGGCAATGGATAACACGTTTCGTTTTCGTGAACATATTAGTAAATGTATACAGTTCTCATACTCCACATTGAAGAAACTTTATTCTCACCGCAAGAGCCTTAATGAAGGCATAAAAACAATTGTATAAGTCTTGCGTTCTCTCACGTTTCATGTACTGTTCAGAGATATACCATCTATGTCTAGACGTCGTCAGTCGTCACTGTTAACCGGGTGCAAAAAGTTCAAAATGCATGCTTGCGATATATTCACGGTATAAGGAAGTTCGATCATATCTCACACAAACTGAACGATAACGGTTGGTTAAATATGAGGAATAGGAGGGAACTGCAGAGTCTGACGCTCTATCACCTTATTTATACAATAAAATCAAATTCAGGACGGATGTGCATAACATTACCACGCGTTTTCGTGGCCCAATATCGCCGCCTTCCCACAACACTTTTATTCGACAGATTATTCTCTTTTAATATTTACTTCAAATATTATAACTTACCCGTACATTTTAAATCATATTCAATTCGTCTATTTGGAAGGAAGTTACATGCCTTTCTACTGGAAACTCAGTGTCATTGATGTGCGCTTTAATCTGACAGAAATATCGAAAAACTGAAAGACAGTGCTTATGTTTGCTATGGAATTTGCCTTTCCGCTTCTCGGTTTTGTTCCTGATGTGGATGTGCATACAGAATTTCTTTTATTCTCTTTAGGTATCTTTCTATTTTTTTTTTCACTTTCAAATACTTACAGGATTAGATAAAAACAGCTTACAGCTGAATCTCGCCCTGAGGTTGTATAGCACGTTCTCAATTTTATTTTGCTCCTGTGCCCACACACACTGTTCTACTGTAATTCTGTGGTAACAATAAAGGCTATTATTATTATTATTATTATTTATTTGCAAAAATGGTGGTATAAGAATTAAAACTCAAGATTTGTCTATAAAAACATTTAATAAAAACTAAATTTGACGACAAAATACTAATACATATATCACATACATTTTAGACAATTTACAACATTTTACATAGTATAAATAATTTCTTATGTCTAATTAAGTACCTAATCGTTAAGAAAAATGTACGATGAAGAAAAGATCTATAAAAAGATTCTTAAATAAAACATAAATACAATAATGGCACTGCGTAAGGTTTTTTTTTAATATATTGTTTTTTGCGAATTTTCGTCGATTCCAAAAAGATTATAATAAAATAGTTTTGTAAAAAGTTTGTACAAAAAAGTCTATTTTAAACCCTCTCCTATGGTTTGTGGAAAATGGAAAGCATAGTTTTGCATATTATCCGTTATCTATATAGTTAACGTATTTCGCCTGAAAAGCATAGGATAGGATACGATTGTAATTACATATTCTGTCGGAGTACACATTGAGTAGTTTAAATATGCCGTAAACTATTTACAACGTACGGCTTTGGGATATCTGATTATTTTTCCTAATTACGAAGTACATATTTAAAAACTGCTTGGAATATAAACCAATATATGTATACTCGTAAAATCCTATTTTATTTGAAAGTGGTAATTTTTACGGTACATTAAATCAGCGTCTAGCAAACACGATCGTAAAGCTCGTGATTTAAAAATATCGATTTTCGGTGCTTATTCGATTTGTATTAGTTTTCCCAGAAGTTAGGTTGCGTTATATTGGTTTTCTGAAAATGTTTTTTAGTTAGAAGAGTGTTGTATAAACAAAATGATGATGAGTAAATAAATATTGCTAAATATCTTTATTATACTGGTAGCCTTCGGAATAAAATGATTAGACAAGTTTTTCAATGCATCTGGTGTGATTAAAAAGAAATATGTACAAGGTACTTCCTTATCAATTAGTCAATGGCTACTTTTGTTAAAAATAATCTTATAAAGACGTTATAATAATTGTAAATGTATTAGATATTTTCTCAACCTTAAAAATACTGTATTAGGAGTTTGAAATTTTGATTTAAATTCAGTGTTTTTAGTAGAAATGTCCGAGGTTGGCAATAACAAATTCATTGTAGTAATATTTGGTGATTTGTAAAGCTGCCTTTCCTATTTTATTGGTTATATTTATTTAAATAAACACAAAAAATGAATTAGTTTGAGTGCACAAATCAAGTGTTGCAAGTTTACAAACGTAGAATATAGTTAATCCAGAGATTTTTCCACTGCCAACTTTGGATACTTCTACATGATCATTCTACAATAATTTGATAATTAGAAATGTGTATACGCACAAGCAGCTACTTGGTCTTGGGGAGATATTTAAGACCTCCTTTAAGATAGCTATATGCATCATGAAAATGTAGCTATGCATATTTGTTTTGGTATTAAATCCTAAAGGTTCAAGAAAAAATGCTACATACTTTATTATACAACCAGTATTAACACCTTACACACAAACTACACGTTGTTTGTACTCAATTTTAATACTCTGGGACAGCAACTTTTTCAAATAGATCTAATAAATTAGTCAACGAAAGTGTTTTGCGTTAAAGAAGGGATATTTTACACCTATCAGTGATTTTTGTTACTTTTAAATAACATAAAAGATATTTATTTGACGACGGATCGGCATGTTTTGAGGTGAAAGTGTTGAACATTTTAAAATTCGCCCAATTCAGAGGTTGAATGAGCTAGTTACAATTTTATTTGAGATTTTTAATCTTGTTTCTTTTAAAAATGTATTTCTTGAGAGAATAGAAAGGGTCCAATAAGTTACAATGTTGTGGCTGATTGTTTATTTAAAGTTCTAATTTGTGAGATGTATCTGCACCATATTTATTAGTTTTGTAGAAATTTAATCATGTTATTAACTTATGTAGAACCAATATTTCACATGATTTATCCAAAAAGCAGGAGCAAGTAAGGGCACTAGACAGTTTTGATAATTGTCTGGTGCCCTTATTTGCTCCTGGGCTCCTACAGAAGCTATGAATACTGAAACATGAAACCAAATAATGAATATGAAATATTTTACATTGATTTTGGTGAAATTCGATTCTATATTCAGATCTTGTTTCTATTTTATTATTATTGTTATTGTATCAATTGGATTACCTAATTGTATATTTGGCAACCAAAATATAATTTTGGCAGTTAATATACAGTAAATAACTATCTTACAAGATCATCAAAAATGTATAGTATAAAACTTACATCTATGCAGATAAATTTATATTTGAATTTTATATTTACAAACGTTATTTTCAACTCCATTTAGTGCAATAAATAAAATTAATATTAGTAACTTCGGTAATAAATATATGCCTACATATGTAACACAATAAATTTTATTGTGTTCTATGTATGATTTAGCAGTAATGACATTTAATTATTAATGCTGATTTTGTTGTTAATTAAATACATAACAGACGTATTCCGAACATTTTCGATTTAATATAAATTTGTACAATACACTTAGATTAAATATAAAACAATATTTACAAATGATTTTGAAATACTTTCGTCGTTATTTATGATCAAAATTATTCTTTCCACACCTAAACTATCAAATAAAAATAGAAGCCCAGACGAAGGAAATGTAGTTTCTTTTTAATCTAGGATCATTGCATTGAAAGTTATGTTTTAGTTACTTCAAAAGCAAATTTATGTAATTGCACTAACGGAAGGAAATGCATGAGTCTATTAAAATACGTATACTCGCCAAAAAAATGTATATTAAATATTTTGTGTTAGATCAACATTTAATGTTTTATTAAAATATATTTGTTAAATGGAAAGCAATAGGTCTCAAAGTGAATGGTTCAAAGATTAAACATATAAAGATGAACGAAAACAATAGTGCTCTATTTGTTCAGTATTAGGAAGATAGTCACTATTTTGAGAAAGTAAACACTTCTAATCCTGGGAATCCAAGGGACAAGTACGTGTGATGAAAATGAAGAAATCCAATATAGGATAATGAAGGCACGGAGAAGTGCCGGACCCAGACTTCTTAGAAATAAAAGTGTGTGCAAAACATTCAAAAACACACAGAATTATGCGGATGTGAGATTGGATTTTTAAAAAAGGAACTGAAAAAAATCTATACATATGGAGAAGGAATGTACTTAGAAAAAGGCGGTGTAAACGAGAATAGCTTTTGGAGGAAAAGAACAAACAAACCTGGATGATTCTAAAAGCAAAAATGTAAGGGCCTAAGCCTTTACATCTTATGTCACAGTGGAAAGAAGAACAGAGGAGAGAAGAAGAAGGGCTCGTCAGAATGAATGGTTTAAAGACGAAATATATGGAGATGAACGAAAACAATAGCGATCTATTCGTCCAGCATTAGGAAGATATCCACTATTTTGAGAAAGACACTTTTAATTGCCTGGGAATGCGAGTGACAAGTGCGTGACAAGCAAAGACGTAAAGGCCTGAGCCTTTACATCCTATGCCGCAGTGGAAAGAAGAACAGAGGAGAGAAGAAGGGCTCGTCCAAGAAAGAAGTGGCTGTAAATGGTGGAAGATGATCTGAGGCAATTACAAATCAGAAATTGGAGAGATCCAACAACAGACAGGAAAGAATTGAAATGCCATTGGTCAACAAAACCTGTAGAGCTAAAAATGGAAAGCAACAGACGAGTTAAGGCAACAGTAGCTTCTATTTAAATTTAAGTAATTTCAAATTGTTTGAGCATATCATATCTCTCGTCGCTGATCAACAGAGAACTAGCATAGCTGCTCAAATCTTAGGTATCGTAAAATGAGCACCATATTTTTTAATGATATTTAAGGCGTCCTCCTTTTACCCTACTAACACAATATTTATTGATTCAAAATCATTATATAATCACTTTGGCCCTGGTAGTGTTCCATTTACAAATGTCAGTTGTTTTTTGCGATCATCAGAGAGGAAAAGAAATCATTTCAGGAACCAAAAAATGTGTCTAAAGGATATAAAATTAAGAAAGTGCAGCCGAGATTATGGCCTAAATATAGATACAGGAAACCTTATTTGAAAAATGAATGTGTAGAATGTAGGATATTGCCCAGAAATATCAAAAATTTTTAGCAAAAGTGGAAATTAAGGAATTCTTACAAGAAGCACCAGATGAAGTCTTCGTATTAATGAAGGTGAGTTATATTAACTCATTAATATTTGTGTGGTTTTATTGATGAAGTACTTAGACTGTTTCAGGTTATTTTAATATTAGGTATATATAGGGGATGCAGAAGAATCGAACTATTGAGTTTAACAATAGATGATATTGATGATAAGTATTCAATAAAAATCCAAAATTCAAAAACTCATACTCGAAGAACATTTTGTCATTTCAAATTTGGCTTACATTTAGTTGTATCGCAAATATTACACCTTTCGTTGAGAGTACACTACCAACTGTAGATGTTTTATTAGATATAAATGGAAAAAGTGTTAATCAGGTTATTAATAAAACCAGACATGTTCCAAAAGAAATTGCAACATACTTAAAATTTCTATGACCAGAGGGTCATTGTTTTCGGTCACTTGCCACACTGCTCGCAGATTCTGGAGCTGATTTCGCCAGTGTTAAAAGGTATAGGTATTGGCGATACTTGACGGTTGCGGAGAGATATTGAAGAATCAATTAAGAAGAAAATTGGAATTTCTAATACCATCCTAGCTACCCCAAATCTAATGCTTCAATAATTATCCAGTGCCTTAATCAATAAATTGAGTGACTTACCATCCTTGAGTGGAGTCAGTTTCCGCAATCGTACAATTACGAATTTAAATTTAAACTTTAAAAGTAATGATTGTTAATTATGTTTTTGTTTTTGCTGATAATAATAAATAAAATACAAGATCTTCTTAGATTCTTGTGGGTAGATGTAAAATAAAATATGTGTTCCTTTTTCTAAAATTATTTCAATTTCAGTTGAGCTGGTTCACTTTCTAAACACTTGCAAATCATTTCAGTGTATAATCACTTAGTTATTCTGTAAAAGAAGGACGCCATTTACACAATACTTTCTGTAAAAACGTAGACTTTGGTGATAGAAAAATTAAGTTTGATATCTGATATCAACGATCATTTTTTACTAACTAAATGTAATAAATTTAATAAAACAATTTTTATTTTAATCTCAATCATCGCTATTTTCTTAATTTAACATTCCTACTGCACTGTGCTGAAACAATTTTTCATTTTAAATTTACTTCTTAACCAAATAACTATGTTCTGACACAAATTAAATTGTTACGTGAATGATAAGTGGTGGTTAATTTAATAACAGCATTTCTTCAGTTAACAACACCGATTTTGCTTTTTCAATGCGTTTCTATCCCTTAGTGTGTAAAATTTTGCCTTTGCAGTACTTCTAAGGAAAATTTGTATCATCCTGAAGATTTACTTGTTCCCAAACAAACTACATATGTATATATTTTGACCCAAAATATATTTATCAGGTCTTTTCCCAAACAATTATTAATAATTTTAATTCATGTTAGTGGATTTTTTAGATAATTTTGATTATAAATAACGAACATATTCTCGTAAGTATTCATCTCGTTATATTATGGTCTTAATTTCGTTCCGATGATGATGTTGTATCCTCGGTTTTCGATGAGGGTGAGCTCTCGTCGAGTGTCTGCTGGCTGTGCTGAGTGTAGCGGAAATGTGTTGCGGATAATGGTTTTGCGGGTAAGTCACAAGTGGTATTTGACATTTAACCGGCAACTGTTTTCTCGGGCCCATCCGCTTGAAGACTCCTTTCCATGCGTTCGTCGTCTTCTTCGACCACAACCAGAACACCGTGCTGACTCCGACGAACAAGGACATCAAGTGCTTTAGGAGGTAGGGCCACAGCACCGGCTTTTCGGTGCCGAAGAGCCATTTATCTTGGTTGTTGTATTCATAAAACAAACTGCCGAGGACGCAGGCCGTAGGGATGATGTACAGAGTTGACAGCGCGCCGAGTATGTCGCTCTCTTTGCGGGGTGTGGCGCCGGTTAAGGGAGCCGCGGCTGTAGGTTGCGGTTTGGGCATTACGTAGATGGAACCCAAGATCAAGAGGATGATACCGAACGTTAGATAGAGCGCTTGCGGTATTAGAACTAAGCTGAGTAGTATTGTCGAATCTTTGTTACCTATGTAGCAAGTACCTGTAATGAAAAGAAAACACTGTAAGAAATTATAAGCAGATAGAATTTAGGTTTACATATATCTTCTTGATCTAAGATCTTGATAAATATTATTATAGAAATGCGCTCAATTATATTTTTCTAAAAAATATAACTAAACAATTTTCGATATTTTAATCTTTAATATCATTTATTAAGGAATGGTGTACGTCAATTATACAGGGTGTTTCAGGAGAAAAGGGAAGTACTTCGAGTAAAATAAAACAATACGTTCAAATCCGATCCTCAACCATTATAGAACTACTTTAAGTTTTATTTTTTCTCTTTTCTATTGTAGCATTGAAATAACAGTATTACCTAATGTTTTACAATTTAGTTTGACGTTTCGAAGCAAACAATGACACATACATTTAGTCATAGAAAGTATGCCGACATGGTTTTCGTTTCTTTTATTTCTTATTTTAACTTCAATTTGATCTGCAAACAGGCTTATGACCTAAACTTTAGGTATAGCGTCTTGTCTCGGCGCCCTTTTCAAAATATGTGTACAATGACATAAATCAGACACAGAAATGAAAACAACTTTTAAGACAAACCTCACAATGTAAAGCTCACATTTATTTAAATTGTATTAAGAACCATCAAACTAAAATATGAAAATACAAAAAAATATGAAATAAATGGTGAAAACCCTCAACGACAAGTAAGTTAATGTGACGGGTGAGCTTGCTAATCATATTTCTTCAAAACGCGGAATAAGGTTTGACACTGCCACTCTCATTTCCCGCTCCACATCAATTTTTGAGCGGTATTTGCTTTTTATTACAGCTACACGCAAATTTCTCGACATTGTTTTCCTCAAAGTATTTTGCAAACCAGTCAGTGAGCTTTGAGAGGTGTTCCTGGAAAAGGGACAGTAGGTCTTGTGAAACAACGACTTTACTACAGGCCACATATTTGTGCAATTCAGGGATGTTGATCACCATCCTCATTGATTTTTCTTATCCACAATTGCAGCTTTTTCCTAAACGCCGCAACCTTCTCCAAAAATTTCAAAATATTCACGTTATTGCCTTGCAGAGACAGATTGAAGACATTCAGCTTGTCAAATATGCGCTAGTTTTCGCAAAAAGTCGGTTCGGCAAAGCACCTGGAGTTTTCATGACCTTCCTCTTGTAGAAAAGCGTGAATTTCTTGACGTATCTCGAGTGTATGGGATAAGACGTTGCCACGTGAAAGCCATCGTGAACTGCAGTAGTGTAGCAGGCTCCCATGTCCGTGGTATAGCAGACTTCCATGTCCGTGGTATAGCAGGCTCCCATGTCCGCACATAGCTTTTTGAAAAATCTAGCTTCCAGTGGCCTAGTTTTTATGTAGTTTATCACGTTTGCGACACGTTCTAACATGAAATTCAATTGAGAGCTCATCGACTTTGGTGCGAGTGCTTTCCTATGGATGATGCAATGGGTCTACATAGCATGCGGTGCTTTGCTGCAAATAAGCGCCTGCAATCCCCCATAGCAACCATTGATCGAGCGCTATCCGGATCTGGACCCACTATCCGAAACCTTGGGTCCGGATCCGTTATCCGAAATCTCGGATCCGGATCCATCATTTGAAACCTCGGATCCGGATCCGTTATCCGAAACTTCGAATCAGGATCCATTATCTGAAACCTCGGATTTGGATCCGTTATCCGAAATCTTGAATTCGGATTCTTTATCCGATCGAATCCATTATTCAATAACGTGAATCCATCCCCGTTCTCCGATAACTTTATCTAGCAAGTAGTAAGTAGCGTAATGTGTCGTAGTAAACTCTGGAAACCTGCAATAGGCAGAGTAATTATCAAACAATATAGCTGTAATAATCACCAGATTTATTGAACACTTATGTAATGTAAAGTAACTTTGAATTGTCCGCAAGGAAACTCTAGATTATTCTGAATGCATAAATTTTGAAAACTATTGCACTTTTTTTCCATATAACATAAATTCGATGTTTTCTTTATTAAACACTTTCTATAGGTATATTGCAAAATAATGACGGATCTGGATTCGAGAACCAGATAACGGATCCGTATCCGAGAATCGGATAGTGCATCCCGATAGCTGTCCGGATCCGAGAATCAGATAGTGGATCCGGATCCTAGCATCCGGTTATCCAGATCTCAGCTTTTCGGATACCTACAGCACTATACACGATATTATCACGATTTCATAGGTTTAGCTTTCACTTATCAATGCCAGTTTAAGCAGAACGATGATATGAAGATATTGTTCTAAAACAATTAATTCGTAACAATTATTAAATGCGTAATTGTTGAAGAAGTAATGTACAAAGTACGAGGGTAAGTCAAATATTATCTACATTTTCGCCATAACAAGCTTTGAAGGTTATCGTAGTGGCGGCCGCTTGCGCATGCGTTGAGTTGGCGCCCCCGTGGTCATGTGTGCGGAATTTAATCACGATCGCGTCATTTGTCTGCTAGTTACAGCAACATAAGCATGCCAGCTCCGCTATTAGTTTGCACCAAAGAGGAACAACGAGCAGTGATCCGATTTTTGTGGTCAGAGGGTGTGAAAGGTGCTGAAATTCACCGGAGACTTTTGTCACAATACGGGGACAGTGCTCTATCTCGTAAAAGCGTTTTTTTGTAGAAATGTTTAAAAGCGGCCGTACTAGCGTAACACAAAAAGAGGTGGCTGGACTTCCGTCAACCTCGACCACCGACGACAACATTCAGCAAGCTCGAGAGATGGTTACAGCAAATAGGCGAGTTACCATAGGTGAGGTTGCATCTTAAATTATCCACGATGAACTCAAATTTCGTAAAGTGTGTGCGCGATGCTTACCGCAGAAAACAAAACCAACGCATTTTTAATCAGAATAGTGACCGTTGGTGAAACGTGGGTTCATCACTACGAGCCCAAATCGAAACGCCAGAGTATGGAATGGAAACATCCAGGATCCCCTAGCACGAAAAAATTCAAGACCGCCATCGGTTGGGAAGGTGATGCTAATCGTGTTTTGGGACGAAAAAGACCCTATACTAGACGACACGGTACGGTGATTTGTTGGCGAATAAGCTGAAACCAGCAATTCGAAACAAACCCCGTGGTCTACTCTCAAAGAAAGTTTTGTTGTTGCAAGACAACGCCCGTCCGCACACGGCACGTAACACCATAGAAACTATCAACAGGTTGGGCTTTGAGACCCTGGAACACCCTCCCTACAGCCCTGATCTCGCTCCCTCAGACTTTCATGTCTTTGGATCGCTCAAGGAAGCCTTGAGAGGTCGACGATTTGCCTCAGACACAGACGTTCGGGATGCGGTGCAAAATTGGCTCCACCACCAACCGAAAATCTTCTACCAGGAAGGCATACGGAAGCTTGTGACTCGCTAGACCAAGTGCATTGCTAAAGGTGGAGACTATATGGAAAAATAATGTATCTGTTGTACACCTATCTTTGTTTAATACAGTTGTAGAACAAAAAGTGTAAGTAATTTTTGACTTACCCTCGTATGTATAAGTATATAATATAAGTAAAATACATGTAATACATCAAAGCACTCTTGAAAGAACCACAAATACTAATTGTAGTTGTGATGTGCTTTGTGGATTCCGACGTACGCATATCGTTTCATTGCCTTTGTACTTCAAAAGCATTTGTAATTATCTTTCTTTTTTTTTTCTCCCAATAAAAATGTATAGAGACAATTGTAAAACCGAATCTCAAAAAGAAGTGATTGTGATGAAACTTACTTTTGTTATTTTCAATTTGTTAGCTATAATTACATCTAAGTTACAGCAATCATTTTCCATCAGAAGATAATTGAAATTGAATTCAAAGTGTATTGAAAAAACGCGATTGTTCTTTGAAGTCATTTCGTTTTAAACAGTTATAGTAACAACAATCGATGGTATTAATCCTATTTTTAATTGAACTGCTGCATTACATAAAAAGTACACTATACGATCAAAGGAGGAATTATTCAATTGATCTTATATTGTTCTCGAAAAACGTCAATATTGATCTAAAGAGGATCCTATAAATTGCTACAGCCATCGAATACGCGCTTCTGTTGTTATATATAAAGGTGATGATTATATAGATGAGTAATGAATTGTTTCCAGTTCCGAGAATACGTGCGCTATTTTTAGGTTTTCCTTTAAACCGGCCAGGCAACGATTTTCCTTTATGAATAGGATGTACTGTTAAATTAAGATGTTAGAATGTTTTTTGTAATGGTCGCTAATTGATAGTTGACTGACGCAATTCGCCTCTTTTAAATGTTATTTTGTTATTAAGAAGGTACAATAAAAGTAGTCTTTTTCACACTAGTGCACATAACCATCACTGCAAGGTAATTTAAGTGTGGTTATTAAAAGGATCAATAAAAATATAGCAATCCATTTAAAATAAAAAAGTTGAAGGCGGTTGGCGAAATTTGGAATATCCTGTATATTTGTACATAATTTTACAAAATGCGCCGTGGTATACTATATACGTACAATAAATCTCATTTCTCCATTTTTGATAGCTTTCACGCTAAACTCCGCCGACACATTAATGGCGTACCCAGTACATTTTTTAATTTGAAGGAGCAACAAATATGTGCTTCTCAATTTGCTACAAATGCATATAATCAGTAAATAAGCAAGCAAACAGCGGTAACAGTCAGTGTAGCAGATATGTGGTGCGGAGTCAGCGATTATTTATTTCACGCGTTCACAGCGTCAGTACTAAATCGATGCTGTATGCGAGTAGTTCTGTGTATATGTAGGCTGTCGTAACTTATTTCGTAATTGTACGCTTATGTTTGCTTTAAGAATGTCGCAGTTAGGTACGTCGCGAAAACGACCAACGGCAGACACAGTTAAAAACTTTATAGTGGATATGCTGGACTTAATTTTTAGTGGCGCTAAAATTCAATGTCTAGTTTGTAAAATCCCTTTAATGTGTTGGTCCAGAAGCCATTGTCAACGCTACATCGAAAGCAAACAGCATTCTTCCGCAAAAAGTGGCATACAAGACCAAGAAAAATTTACATTTGATTTATATGTTACTCTTATTTTATGTAATCTATCGTTTAGTTTACTAGACAAAAAAAACATTTGTCTCCTTCTGGAATAAATATGCGGACTGTAAATTACCTAGTCGGATATCGATACGAAATGTAGTGCCATTTGCTCGTGAACATATAGAAAAAAGAATGAAAACGGAATTGAAAGATAAAAAACTTTGGCTGTGTGTGGACGAAACAACAGATCGTCAAAAACATTGTGTGGTTAATGTAATGGTACGTACAATGGAACCATATCGATCGACATCCTCCTTCTTACTTGCTTCAAAAAGAGTTATAAATTGTACTGCCGATGAGATTTTAAAGGTGGTGTTGAACTCATTGAACAAATTTGAAGTTTCAACTAAGCAATTTTTAATGTTTATGAGTGATGGTGCCGCAAACATGCATTCTTTGGGCCGATCTCTTAAAGAACACCGTGGTAACTTCTTACATGTAACGTGTAAAATCCATACTCTAAATCTTGCGGCACAAACGATTCCTACATGTTTTTCACTAGTAAATGCATTGATTGCTAGTACAAAGGCAGTGTCTCTAAAGCCCCGAAACGTACCCGACTATTTCACAAACTGTGTCCTGATTTACCTGAACCATCACAGCCGATTGTTACACGTTGGGGAACATGGTTGCAGGCTGCGTTTTACTACAACAAATATTTTGATCAAGTAAAGAAGGTAGTTTTAAAATTCAATCCGATAGAAGCTGCAGCAGTCAAGGAAAGCCAGGAAATATTTCAAGATAGTCAGGTTAAAAGAGATTTACAAACTATTCACAGCAATTACTTCGGACTAGCGGAGGGAATAGAAAAATTACAAAATGTTTCGATGTCGCTAGTGGATTCTGTTTAAGACAAATTTGTGAAGGTGCGTGTGAAAATGCATTAAGTTGTTTCAAAAATTATTTTAGATATGCAAATATAACATCACTAGATGTCGAACTGTCGTTTTCGGCATTAAAAACATTTATTCCGTACGTCGTACTCACTTGACTGAAACAGCTGTGGAAACATATCTAATGATTCAAATATTTAATAGATGTTACCCAGTTTGTGATTTCACGGAAGACTTTTAAAACGGTAAGTGTTTCAGCACGTTTTATAATTTATTTCTTACCTTCTATTTTATGTGTAAGCTTTTATGCGCTCGCCACGCCTCTGGCTGTTACCGCATATTTGCCCAGGTTATTGATAATTGGTATAAGATACGATTTTGTTTGTTCTGCTGACGAAGAAAAATGAAAGGTCTTAACATGAGTCCCTGGGGAACTCCTAGATTTATACACTGACTATGCTAGAGAATTGATCATAACTTTACGAATAATTTTTCTTTACACAATAAAATAATTCAATTCAGCAATTAACATAATAAATAGAAGCAACTAGTGTTATTAGAAAGCCATAAGGGCATTTTTTTCTAATCGGCTATTTTATTTTCCAATAAAATTCTCGAAATGGGAACGTTTAATAATAGTCACTAAATTCGTTTATATCACGGATTATTGTGTATGTAAATGAAGCTAAAGTAGATCTCAATCGCATTAATGTTACTTATTCGCATAATAACGTCGTATTAAGAACGTTTTAAAGCGGTTAAATGTGGCCATGGCGCCGTAGTAATGTGCTTAAGAAAGAAGAGAAAGAGTATTATTATACACAACTCTCGTATCGATATGTACGGTATATGAAGGTTGCGTACGATTTCAGGGCCGTAATTAGAATGAAAAGCTGTAAGTATGTAAATATTCCCAGACTGACAACAAGAAAATATGTTGTTGCTTACTAGCTGTCAAGGACGAGTATGTGTCCTGATTTGTGACATTTCATGTTGGTCATTTGCTTCGTAAGATATTAACGAAACGAATTTTCACTGCGAAAACTGCTTACAAAAGTGGTGTAAGTGCTGTATTGAATGAATGGGGCGAACTTTTTGAGTCTAATCCACCATCGCTTAGGGTTGTTTACAATTTATTGCATAAATTTGAAACTAAAGATAGTGTTTTAAATTCACCGCGAAAAATGTAAACTGACTTTGTGCTTGACTGTCACTCAAAGCTCAAAGAAGTTCACAACACGATTAGTAGAGTTTGTTAAAAAGGTTGTACCGGTAGTTGCGCACCACATAAAAGTAGGTACGTAATATACAATATTAGTGAAAAAGAATATTGTTACCTTTTCCCGTCCTGGTAAGCTGCGTAGAATTGCAACATCAGCAACGCTTCCATTGTCGATTCATTCAGCCGTCGACGGTGTTGTGAATACGTTGTCGTATACTTCGAAAATGATCGCCCGACATCCAGTGAAGTAAGATTTGCAAATATCAGATATTCCTTTTCCTCATCTGGGCACTCTTGATTTTCAGTTATAGACCGAACCTTTTGTAAATCGGGATTTTTCGCTAAAATTGCACCAAATTTTAGAGCAACATCGACTCCTATAGTGTTCGTCAAGTTTTCTATGGCGGCTTGTAAATTGTTTATGCAATTTAGTGCGTCTCGTGCAGATAAGTGACTGTTTTCTAATTGCTCAATAGCTTGTGCAACTTCAGAATAGTTCATGGAAATTTCATCTATTTGTTGAACGTCCGAATTGGAAAAAAGTTGCTGACTATCTCGAGCTGCTGCAAATCATTTGAATCAAGTTTCAAGATGACATTTTTCACTTGTGAAAAATATTTCTGATAGTGAGATACTGCCTGTTCCCCATCGCTGAATTACAGGCTGAGGTGGTGGTGGTAATTTCGGACACAATTGTTTGAATACACGGATGTGTTTGGGAAATTTGATGAACACTTTTTTGGTAGATGCTATTAACTTATCCATCATCGGATACTTCTTTCGAATGGTTTCTGCTACGAGGTGACATGCGTGTATGAGGCATGTTATGTGAAGAAGAGTCGGAAAGCATATTTTCAACATCCTACCAACTCTCAGCATTGTTGCGGCTCCGTCAGTAACGAACATTGTGACTTGGGTTCCTGTGATACAAAATTCTCTCAACGAATCTTTTATTATCTTGACAACGGTTTCTGCATTAGTTTTCTGAATCCTTTTACTGGATAACAAGAATGAAGCTGGTGGACTATCACACGTGGCAAATTGTATCGTAATTGCATAGATGTTGGTAGTTTCCATGGGGGAACGTACTTAGCCCAAAAAAGGCGAAAGTGTTCATTAGATACTGGATATTGTGGGATGTTGCACACACTTAACATAAAGATAAAAGCATATAAAAATTGCCAGTACGAAATACTGTTTCTTAAATTCAATACATGACGTTTACTTTTACAATGTTTTCTACATTCAAACCTATCGCGACTTAACAATCCGCTATTGCATATTGTGCAATAAATATGCGGACTTCTATATTCTAATCCAGCGAAATGCCTGAGATATTTATTCACATTCGAAGGGAACGTTACACCCTTTGGGCGTCCCATCTCCGCGCACTTGTTTGGCGTGCAGCGTGCAACGTACTGTCGCTTTGAACTCTCTCGCGGTACTGTCGAGATCGACTACGAGTTGAAAATTACCCTTACCCACGCCGCTCCGCTACGGTACTACCATCCGGTATCACCTATTTAACAAACTCTAACGATTAGCGGCAGAGTATCTCGACATTTCACGTTTGTCAACTCAAAAGATTTTGCATGAACAAAAGTTGAAAGTATACATTCCTCGTTTGGCGGATGGATTGCTGGAAGTTGACCCAGACAGGCGATCACAATTTTGCAAAATAATGCTTAGTCAGTATCGAGATGATCCTAACTTATTTAGTGATATATTGTGGTCGGATGAGGTCACCTTCAAGACGCTTTAAAGAAATTAAACTGAAATGAGATTCAAAAAATGAACATCGGCTGCGTGAGCGCATTAAAAGTATTGGAGATTGAGGTTTACTTCCAACACGATACAGCTCCTGCTTATTTTGCTAGAGAGCGTTGATTGTACTTCGATCAAATTTTCAACAACTTACAATTAGTGATTGGACGGCGTACAGCAATTGAATTCCCACCATGTTCGCCTGATTTCACGCCGATGGAGTCTTTCATGTGGGGTGTGGTTAAAGACTAGGTGGATGCGAGGAAGCCACGAACTTTTGAAAATCTGAAAACTTACACTAGGGGTGTCTCGAAAATCTGGATACGAACACTCAGCTGTTTGAATGTATGTGTCAGAGTGTTCCAAATACACTTTAACTGTGCATTAATTAGAAAGAAAACATTTTGAGAATAAAAAGAAGTGAAATCATGTAAAAATTTATGGAAATTACAGTTTTTATTAAAATAAATTGTTTACGCTAACTTGATAAGTGAGAAAATACTTTTGGGACACCGTGTATATGCAAATTGACCGATACATCTGTATAATTAAATTAAGGTGCTAAGTCCTACTGTAACTAATAAATAAGTTGGGTGCGCACGTCTGCTCAGCCCTAACTTATCTCAGTTTCCCTTTTTTATTATTACTACAGTTGAAGCTCGATTATCCGGAATATTGTGGACCAAACCTCTTTCGGATAACTGAATTTCCGGAATAACTGAAAGTAAAAATGAGAACAATCGAATGTTGCATCTTTATTATTTAAATATAAATGCATACAAAGTTATATGTATGTGTATATTTTGTATTTTCATAAGATATGTACGTATGGGCATTACAGCTTTATCAGAAAAGATTTGAGTGGTGACCGTACTTCTGTTCTTAGCGGCGTAGTTTCTCCATCTTCTGAGTAGCAGTTCATCAGCAGGTGTTGCGTTCAATTGCTGTTTTGTATATTCCAAAATTTTTCCAAAACTTGCCTGCCTTCATCGTGTGACATTTGGTGTGGTTCAGCAGTTTCATCACTGGCGTTGTCATCTTCTTCCATGGTGTGCATTGTGGCTGGATTTATTATATCAGAGTTTGTCAGTTTTTTTTTTTCGTCACCATCCAACCATTCGGTCCTTAGTAACATTTTCACAATCGGGTAGTTTCTAGAGCAACTCAAACATGGTGTCATGATCATCGTTCACATTTTCTTCGTCTGAAATATCTTCCTGACCGATTATTTTTAACCAGGACTTTTGGATCGTGGACTCTTTTACTTTATTTCTGAATCTGCTGCCCAGTGCACCACGTACTTAAGATTTGTTTTAAATTGTCAACCAAACCATACTTCCTTTCATTTATTTTCTCCAAAATTGATTCTAGTAATATTCACCTGAAATTGCGCTTGCAGTTTTCTAAAACGCCGTGGTCCATGTGCTGGAGCAGTGAAGTTACATTAGATGGAACAAACAGCACTTTAATATCCCCATTCACAAATTCGTTCTCATTTGGATGAGATGGCGCATTACCAATCAACAACAATGCCTTACTAGGGAGCCCGCACTTTTTTACAAATTTTTCAACGCTGTTCACAAATTCCTCAAAACACCACGTTTTAAAGAAGCTTCTATTCATTCATGCACTTGTTTGGAGTTTGTAATGCATAGCTTTCGTAGCAATGTCTTTAAATGCCCTTGGTTTGGCAGATTTTTCAACACACATCAATGGCAGTTTGTGTTTACCAGATTCATTACTGCAAGCAAGGATGGTTACGCGCTCTTTAGACTTCTTATACCCAGGCGCGGCAGATTTAGTCCTTGACGCTAATGTTTTAGACGGCGTCATTTTAAAATTGAGACCAATTTCATAGCAATGTAAAATTTGGTCTATGGAATAACTTCGTCCATTAACTTTCTAAAACGGAGTGTGAAGTCCCTAATAGCGTTTGTGTGTGTTGACAGTTTTTCTCCACATATTGTTAGCTGCCTGATCCCGTGAGGCTTTTTCCATGTTCCTAACCAGCCATCGTTGGCCGTAAAGATATCTAGATATTCGGTAATTAATTGGTAAGTCTTCAATTAAGGAAATCGCCTTTTGTTGGACACCTGAAGAATAAAGTATCGAAACGATTCGAAAACCACGCGCAGCTTTGGAAGAGCGACCCTGTTACTAGGGTACGTCACATTGAAGACGGTTGACGATCGGTGGGTCGAACAAAGAAATATTACTTGCGTCCTCATCTACCGTCCACACGTTTTGATACTTTATTCCGTAGCTGTACGTAGGTCCTGATAATGGAACACCACACTGGGGTACATAGATACAAACTTTTATCAACTTTGTCATATTGAGAAGGTTTCATAGTTTTTCGCGTAGATGAAGGAGAAGTAAAATAAACTACACCATGTTTCGATGTTTTTCCGATTTTTTGTTTTCTGGTCTCCTCGCCCCTTAGCAACATTTTTTAAAAGTTCACCGCGGTCCATTTCAAAGCGTTTTGTCGCGTTATCCAATGAAACTACTTTTCTTTGACGGTTCATCGTTTTCACGTCTATAGTAATCCGTCTAAGCAATCCCATCAGCGAGCAGTGACTGGCTAATTTACGCAAAAATCGCAGAATGCAACAAGTATGCTACAACTGGAAAAAATATCAGAAATTTCTAGTTAATTTCGGTTAAACGAACGCCCGTAGCATATAAGTTCCGGATAAAACGGAGAATTTAAAATTATGTTTATGCCGGATAACACGGCTTCAATCGAGTCTCTACTGTTCTTTATTTTCTCAGATCTTGTTCTTGGTGATACTTACAAAAAGACTTAATTTTATCATCTTGTAGTTATAATTCCCAAATTTAGAAGTACAATTTAGCTCTAAAATTACATACTAAGCTGTTAAAATCCAAATTAATGTAGGACAATTCATTCTTAATCCGAGTGTTTGTCATGGCCGTGACCAGTGATTCCGTATCAAGCAAAAATGGGATAAAGAATATTAATGCTAATATATTACTGTAGTAGAAATTTTATTGGTAAGCAAGTAATAATTATGTGATCACTATCTACGCTACAATATTTTATTCTCCAATACGGCCCTGACATTATAATATATGTACCTAAGCGCAGACAGCGCTAGGAGCTTGTATAAATCGACAACAAGATCGTGTATATATGGAACTCAAGTGGAGATCCCTTATCTTACACCATAAATTCAATACACTTCAGCTAAAACGAACCGCGACGTACTAGAAAAGGAGCCACAGAGCCAATTAATCCCTAAATTGAATTCGGCATGGTTAAGAAAAAGCAGAACACTGACGAGCCCTTTTAATTCTCCGCCGTCCTTGATATTTAATGATTTGTGATATTATTTTCGGAATTGGCAATTCTCTTGTGTTACTTGCATTTCTACCAGTTCAATCTGATACAGAACATTATAAATTCGGCCGCCAATGTCGGAGTTAATAGGTGAGAACGTTTGTGGTAAGAATAAATTATAGTTGGATGGTATGGTTTATTTATTAGTCACTTTTTCTCATGACAATTACATAAACATGTATTATGGCTCTTAAAAATGAGGTGTTTCACATTGAATTCAGATGGAGAAGAGAAGAAAAATAATGTTGAGTAAATTGAAGAACTAATTTTTCAGTTATGAATTTGAATTGTAGCCTAAATCAGTGTTTTTTAGGTGGTGTGTAGCATATAACTAGAGCGGGCCAAATTGCGCCATCCAACAGAATCGGAATCAGGCGCAACAGCCGCTTATTGTAAATAGCGTATATGTGAGTCACAGCAGATATGTGATATTTCGAAATTAATACACAAGAGTAAAAAAATAAAAGCTGACGCAATAATAATGTTTAGTAATTAGAGCGGATATATATATATATATATATATATATATATATATATATATATCACACTTTTCTTTAAGGGAACGGCCTACACTACACATTGTTGCTGCACCATCGCTCATGAACAACAACAGTTGACTGGTTGACACTTGAAATTTTTGTAACGTTTCGAAAACTACGGCCGTAATTGCTTTACTAGTACACTGTTTTAATCTTCTGATGGCTAATAGAATTGCAAAATTTGGTTTAATAGGATCTAATACGCGCACTATTATATTCAAAATAGAATTTTTTTGCAATCTGTCGTCTCATCAAGACATAGCCACAGCTGTTTATCTTTTAATTCGGCTTTAATTCGATTTTCAATGTCCTCACGTATTCGTGGAATATCTCTCCGTAACGCTGTCCGAGATGGTAGTATCCACTCGGTATTGTATGTACCCCAGAATTTTCGAAATGCTTTTTTCTCAAGTATACGAAGTGGTAGACCACATACCATAAACGTTAAAAGCAATTCTAATTGAAATTGACGTTGTTGTGACACACCATTTCTTTTATTTCTGTGGTGTGCGCTATTTATATGTCTTTCACAATCACGTTTGCTCCAGCACAGTAGTTTCTTTTTACAAACTTTACAGAAAATTGTACTCCCATTGTAGTGTAAATCCACAAATTCACTAAGAAATTTATTAACTTTCGTAGGTAATGGCCGTTTATTTTTAATAGTTACGTTAGACATAATCACTAAAGCGAGCACACCGACGCTTGTTTCTAGTATGCCACGAAGTGGTGCAAACGTAACATCTGCAGACTCGTCATTTGTTGATGAATAGAGCGCGTCATCCGTAAATGAATAAGCGCGCTGTTAGTTCGTAGCCGTCGATGAATGAACTTTTTTTTGTAGTGGCCCACTGTGAACAACGCCCTATTTATCAACGAACACCCAAACTGCAGGTGTATATTTGCGCGTCTTCACGACGTAATAGACAGTGGTTTTGGTCCTCGTCCTAATAATTACATATTTAAATTACCTATGTTTACATACATATATGCGCCCGGCAGCCTGATTGCGAACCTGGCGCGTGGCGCTCTTGGCCCGCTCTACATATAACTTAAGCAAATAAAACATGCAAACAAAGAAACAATAGCTGGATAGTGTATGCAAGAAAGATGTAAAAAAATATGATTAAAATAGCAAGCAGGTAAACCGGAGGATAGGAGATACGTATAACAAAGAATGTTCAGAAAAAGTGCAGAAAAACAAGAGCAGCTATAATAGAAGCAAAATATAAGAAGAAGGGAATTAAAAGTTTTTACAAAGATAGAATATGAATTATGTAAAATGAAGTCGAAAATATGGAAGCAAATTTACTAACAATAAGAGGGCAAGAAGAGAAAATACAGAGATAGCAATAGTATTTTGAGAAACTACTCGCGAAAAACCCAGATGAAGTACCGTTGCTACAGCAACAGGAACGAGGAGGAATGGAAGCGTGCCCATTAGAAGAAGATGTCCCTACCATAGAAGAAACAATAAGTAATATGAGAAATAAAAAATCTAGGTCGAAATAGGATTGCTGCAAAAAATATCAAATATGGAAGTAATACATTTTATTCAAGGAATATGGGAAACACTACAATTCTACTTATTTGCAAGGAAAGTACATTAACAAATGCCTAGAAATAATAGCCAAAATAATGCTAATGTAGCTTCTCGTGGTATTGAGGGAATCACTCACGGCAAAAACAATGTGAGGAGAGAAAACCCCGGTGCTTCTTTATCTCACACCTCTCAGACGGCTCTGGAAGCCGTATAGTGAGTTGAGGTCGGACTCAACGTAGCCCCTTGGCCTCCTTATCTATTGTATGATCAACGGTGTTCTTCATCCCCGTGTTGGTTTAGATATTCTTTCCATTTTCAACTGGCAATCAAAATGTTTGTGCGAAGTTCAGTCCTCGGATCCTAGTCTTTTCGATTTGCCACGTCCCCTGGCTTTCTTACCCTCACCTTGTATAGTCGGTCTTTGTAGCATTCGGACATCCTTGGGCTCTCGCCCAGGTGGCGCAATCGATCCGGTCAGTTCCCTCGCATTCAGCAGGTCCAGGTCTCATCTAAGTGTTTCGGCACTCGCGTAGAACGGCCCTCACAAATTTTTGTTTGTTATCTTCTCTAAATGTTGTAGGTTCGTTGGTGCTGCCGCACGCCATGCAACTGCCCGATATGTCATTTTGGGCCTAAGAGTGGATAAATACAACCGTCTTTTCTGCCGAATGTCGAGTTTGGGTATAACATACCCATTGTCTTGTAAAGTTTGATCTTTGTCTGCAGGATGTGCTCGCCCCACAGGAACTTCTTCTCGAGAGCCAGACCTAGATATCGCGTCTGGTCGGACCTGGGAATCTGTCGCCCCTCGAGTTGCAAGTTTCCAATCGACGGACGGACTTTCCTTGCAAACGTTTTGGCTGGGGACAGCTTTAGTTTCCAACTTCGGCACCACTTGGCCATTCCGTCGATAGCCCTCTGGATGTTTCATATGCCGTACTTCTCGTTCTGGCGAGTCGAGTACATGACCGTGTCGTCCGCATACGCCTATACTGACTCCATGGAAAGCTGGGTATATCCGACATGTGGATGTTAAATAAAATTGGAGCCAGTAATGACTCCTTTGGGACGTCTGCCGTTAGGGGTTCTGCGGGCGACATAGACCCACCAACTCTCACCGAAAAAGCACCCACACAAAGGGCCTGTGAGGTATGATTTCAGAAGACTTACTAGTCCAACGTAAATGCTCGAGTGGGCCAGTTTGTGGATCAAGCCATTATGCCAAACCGTATCAAAGGCTTTGGCTATGTCGAAGAACACTGGCATTGTAGATTCCCTTTTTCGAAACCTTCTAAAATCGCCTTAGTACCCTGAAAATCTATCGAAAGGACATTCGAAAGGCCTTGCATGTAACTAACGCGATTGGCCTGGACAGGCCTAAAGGCGAATTGGGTTTTTGGGATGATATCCAGCTCGTCAAGCTCAAACTTAAGCCTGGACAAGATAACCGCTTCAACTATTTTCCCAAACCAACTCTCGAGCAGTTCTTGAACTGCTGAACTCAAGATGGCGTTTTGGACACCTTGCACATGTAAATGATTCCTATGCGCTTACTATGATTTATTCAAAACACATAAAAAAAGCCTAGGAGCTGTATCCGGTCATTGTCGTTGTTTTCTAGACCGCAGGCGTGTATCTCTTGCCACTAGATGGCGCTAGAAGATATTTCGCTCGTTGTTGCGAAGGATAGCATCACCCTCCGTATACATTGTCCAGATATGGCCCCAAGTGACTATTATTTGCTTACAAATTTGAAAAAGGATTTTCGCAAGCGCAGTTTCAGTGACAACGAAGAAGTGAAGGATGCAGTTTGGGAACATTTTGAAGACAAAGAAAAGGAATATTTTTAGGGGTACTGAATTGTTGGTGAAACATCCTAATAAGTGCTTTAATGTTAGGCGGAACTATACTGAAAAGTAAAATTTAATTGTGGGTCTACGATGTTCTTTTCATAGTCAAGTCAGGATTTTCTGGCGCCGCCCTTCTAGTGCAAGCAATTTTGTTTTACCTTACTTTCCAAATTTACTTCTTTGTAACTTACACTATAGTTACAAAGCGGTACTGTATTTTCAACACGGTGGTAGTGTTATAAATTTGCACTATGTTTGTATTTTGAAATCCACTAGAATGCAACATTATATAGGCTGTATTTGAACTTCTTTGCATTTTTGGACACATGTTTATAGGAACTCCTTTTTAGGTTTTGTTTGATACATCATGAGTTTGATTAAGTAATTCAGATACATGTTATGTAGTGTAGATATTCTAGTTATAGTAGTGTTAGTTTTACACTGTACAAAATAGAGTTCAACTTTGAACACTACTAGTGTAGACTCTCCCTGAACAGCAGTGTTTATTTTAGCCTTGAATATTGTAATTTTTGTCACAGTATTTACATTATCAATTCTTGTATTTATTACTGGTTATAGCTGCCAATCAATTGTTTTAAATCCTATTAATTTATTTAAAGCAACAAGAAACCTATGATATACGCATTAATTGCTTTTACAAAACTTCGTTCAAGAATGTATATGGGTTACACACAGAAATACCTCATTAGAGACCGAAACACGAACAGGGTTTTATGCAATTTTCGTTACAAAATTTTATCGACAAACTCCCGTAACATATCACGCTAAGTAGTCGGCTAGCCTACCCTTTAACCATATATGGCAAAGAATTTAGTATGTTGTCAAACATTTCCGCAGCTTACCGAATACAAAGGATCGTAGTAGTACGCTTTTTTTTCCGTTTTACCGCCATTATACGTTTCGCAACCATTCTTCTGTGCGCGGAACGGAGACCGGTCCCCGCTTGATTAACGAGGGCCGAGTTCACAACCTACTCGACTGTCACCAGACAACAGTCCACTCACGAAACAAACGACCATCGGCGCGTATGCAAAACAGCTGCATAACGGCTGCTTTGTTCGCCGTGGGATGGCGTATAAATTTCAAGTACCACCGCGAATTTTGTCTCTTTCACTCTCTCCGACCTCATCAGATCGAGAGGTGATATTTTAGCCTGTGTGTTACACGTTCGATAAGGTCTGCCGTGTTTGCAAATCAAACTATTGTTTCTCCGGTTAAACAGTACATTACCGCAGCATTGTTTACTAAATAGACCTAAATGGAAGTGTACAGATGTGGCCAGAAGATTAGAACGTGCAATATACGAGGGACGTTAAGTAATTAACGAGACAAATGGCTGTGGGAAAATAAACAATTTATTCAGTGACAATGAAATTTACATTACTTTTCAATGTAGTCTCCATCAACATTTAGGCACTTCTCCCATCGCTTTGTGAGGTTTTTAATTTCAGTGCTGAAGAATTCTTGACCTTGGTGTCCGAGCCATTTGTGTACAGCTTGTTTGACCGCTTCGTTGTCTTCGAACTTGGTACCGCGTTGAGCGGGTTGAACAGATGAAAATCGGACGCTGTGAGGCCGGGACTGTAAGAAGGATGTGGCAACACCCCCCAACCCAAATGCGAATACGGGTCTTTATGAGTCTACTATTTTGGAACCCATCTTGAACACGTTTGACGATAATTCAGCTTGTCGTGAATATACAGTTGCAACACTAACATTACACAAATCAGCTATTGTCACGATTTTTATATGCCTATCATTTATGCGATTTTGTAGCGCGTCGGTAGACACTTCAATGGGTCGTCCGGAGCAATGAATATTGGTGACACTTGTTCGGCGCGGCTTAAACACTTTTCACCATACTGTTTCAACATTCTCGAGTAAATTTCAGCTGGCTTCACACCCTCGGATAACAAAAAACTTATCACTGAACGTTGTTTTTCCACCGTACACGTTTCGAGAGGAGCTGACATTTTGAAATGATCAAAAGAGGTTCTGTTTGCTTTTATTTCTTTCAAATAGCTAACTTAGTTTGTCCCCAAGGTTGCCAACTTGGCCCTCAGAAAGTTTCATCTAATAATATTCAGTAGTTTTACCGCTAACGCGGTTTGTAACTTAGTTAGTACACTAAATGTAATGTTTTAAAATCGTAAATACGAAATTTATAGTCGAAAATTCAGGTTCCCCACAGAACTGTGTTTTTGCAAAGTTGTTTGGTTACAGAACCATTTCCGTTTTATGCTGTACTAATTCATTCCTAGCTTTCTAATCAGTTATTTGCCTTATCATTTCCCTTATTTCTTTTGAGGCCTTTTTATTCTCATTTTGCAGTTTAGGATTGTAAGTTTCGACGTGATGTCTTTCATCTATAATGTCTATTCAATAAACAACATATAGAAGAAAACAATCTTTGTATATAATAAGAATTTTATCAGGGAAATCGTAGGTGTTGGATTGAAAACATAATGGTCAACATAATGAACAGCAGATATTTGTGGGGATAATAAGAGCTGGGATCGCAGATACATGTGTGAAATAAATGTTTCAGAATTTCCACTAAAGCTTCCTATTACTTCTGAAGAAAAAACCTAGGATGTGAAGGATTTTGTACAGATTTCATATAACAAGTTCACCATCACCGTCCATTTCAAGGATTGTTGCCAACGTTCTTTTGTTGATCGAAACACTTTCTGCCACATTTGTACCGCATTTTTTCCACTGCTGCATAAATACTATGCCGAGGATCTTCGCTTTGGAAATGCTTGATTTGTTAAAGCACCATGCAAAAGAATACAAAGGCGTCTTTACTATTTCATTTGGTTGCTCGTCAGCCCATATGAAACGCCGATTTACCACTAAATAAAATATTTTTCATTAAATTTTCGTATATGGTACGCCTACATGCCTTAAGAGGTGCATAATTTTGTGCTTTTAAGTGATAAAGCATGTGAATTCAATAATCTCGCTTGCAATTTGAAGTACAAAATGTTTGAAACGGTGCTACGTGCTGTTGCGTTCGTTGCTTAGACGACGAGCTGATGGCATCGGATTGCTTTGGGAGGCCTGTTTCCCGCAGTTTGTTCTGAGATAGATGGTCTGACAGAACTGTTCTTCTAAATTTACATTCTTACACCGAATGTTAGCTGCTTTCTATTCTTCGCAAATAGATTATAGAATTATTATTATTAAAAAAAAACAAATATTTATGTTTTTTTGGTGTGGGAAACAGATACAAAGGGCGGCTAAGTATCACGAGCACATTACGCCAATGGCAGCTATAGAGATTATGCTTTGCCTGCCGCCTTTTGACTTGGTTGTCGAAGAAGTGGCGTTGGCTACTATGATCCAGCTGCTATGCAATGGTATAAAGAAGGACGACGTTGTATAACACGGCGAAATGCACCTCAAGCTCTGGGAGAACGCTTGCAATAGTTTGCCGATCCGGGAGGTTGGAACGGATAACATTTCGCCCCTTTTTTGTCTATGACAAATCCTACAAATTTTTGACACCTCAATAGGCCGACAGCGATGAAGACAGCTTATGTTTCTTTGTAGACGGTTCAAAAACCAACAAAGCAACTGGAGCAAGAGTATTTTCGAAGGAGCTGCACTTAAAAGAATCATGGCCGCTAGGGATGGAGACCACCGCTTTCCAGACAGAAATCTCGGCACTGACCCTAGCTAGCAGCGGACTGCGCAACTGACCTTAAGATTGCAGGCAGAAACATTAACCTGTTTATATACACTACGCAGTATCAGTATTGAACACGCCAGTAACGTAGAATCTGCTACTAGACTGCCACAGAGCTCTAACTTTAGTTTTTCAAACAAATAATATGAATGTAATGCGGATGAAGGGCCATTGTGGTAATCCTGGCAATGAAGAAGCGGTCAAGCTAGCCAAAAAGGGTTCGATCATGACTGTACATGGTCCAGAATCCTCCATTCGACGGGGTGTATGTGTTTTATGAAAGGATCAGAACTATCACCGATGAAAAATTCTTGAAGATGTGGAATGAAATTAATTCCTGCTGCACCGCTAAATTTGTTTTGGTGTATCCGAACAAGCGGAGATTATTAAGATACCTGAGTCTATCCAGAGTAGACCTTCGCATGATTGTTGGGATTCTGACTGGACATTGCCGGCCGAAAGGGCACCTCCGCAGTATGGGATTAGACGAAGACCTGCCATGTGGGGGCTGCCAAACTAAAGACGAAACACTGAAACACTTTCCCTACAAGTGTCCTGCGCTGACGTCAATTGGAAGGATCATGCTGGGTGACGAACGAATACATCATGCCCTCATTAGGGCGATTACTAAGTTTCGACAAACAAGTGCAACGTCAGAGGCGTATCGCGCAAAAGTAGGTACGTGAAATACAGTATTATTAAAAAATACCTTTTATTGATGTCCTTATGTCCACTGCGACAACCGGCCTTACCGGAACAGTATTTTGTCGTAGTATTTTTTAATAACACTGTATCTCACGTATCTACCTTTGCGCGACACGCCTCTGACGTTGCACTTGTTTGTCGAATCTTAGCGATTACTTTTGGTTCTAACCTATGCCAAGGCACTGGGTTGGTTGACGGCCCAGAGAGAATACATAATGGGTCTATTGTGGCTTGAATGCTGTGTGATCCATCTCACCCTCTTATTGTCCACAACCAAGGTTTTCTTAAAAATGGATCGAGATTCTATATGTATTCTGTTAACTTCAATGAGCTGTTTTAACAATCGGCAGTTCGTAAATCTAAATTACGTTATAATTTGTTCTGCCAAAGTAACCACAAGCTTCGTCCTTTCAATTTTTTGAGACCAATGCAGTAGCAGTGTTGCATTGTTCTATACCGCCTAAATGCATCAGCATTTAAAACTAACTTAGGACCGTGTTTCGATAGAACCTGGTGTATGTATGTTATCAAATCATGCAGACTATTCAACAACATTCAAAGAAATCCTATTCTGTTTGCACCATTCTTCAATAATTGTAGGATTGATCTGCAGTTTTATACATTTCATTTCTGAATTGATTACATTATATATTTGCATATGCTAGTAAACGACAGTTAATTTCAGGAGTAGATCATTCAACAATATGTTGAATAATAAGGGACCAAGTTTCGACCCCTGTGGTGCCCCAGAGGATATAGGAAAGTGCTCAGATGTGTTCTTAAAGTAAGAAAATATTAACCGTAGAAGTGAAGGGCAGAAACCAAAGTAGTCCAGTTTAGCAAGAAGTAAATTTTGGTCGATAGAGTCTGAGAAATCTGTATAAATAACATCAACTTGCTTACGATGATCAATTGCGGATGAAATGAATTGAGTGATATTTATGAGTATATTTCTGAAAATGCAAAGATTATTATGTATTAGTTGGATCCAACATAGATAATCTCTTAAAGACGACTGTTTTAAGTGATCTTGCAATAGACACAGGTTATAATTTAGGTTCAATATACGAGGGGTATTTTTTAAATAAGGTCTCTTTTTTAACAGGAAGAAAAATACTATAAACATCGTTAAAATATATTTTTTAATTCCGTGAAGAAGCCCAATCCATTACTGTAGTTTTCACATCTTCGTCGTCGGTGAACCGTTGACCAATGAGGAACTCCTTTACCGAAACAAATGAAAATCATTGGATGCAAGGACTGGACTGTAACGCGCATGATCCAAGGCCACATGTGTCTGCGCAAACACAAGGTCACAAGGTCTTTTGGATGGGAACAACTGGATCATCCACCTTACAGTCCAGACCTTGTACCCAGTGATTTTCACTTGTTTCGGTACTTAAAGGACTTCCTTGGTGGTCAACGGTTCCTCGACGACGATGATGTGAAAACTGCATGTCATGGATTGGGCTTCTTCACAAGCGGCAGATTTCTTTGACGTCGGAATTAACAAACTTGTTCAGCGGTATGACAAATGTTTGAACAAAAATGTATGTAGAATATCGAAAAAAATATATTTAGTGATATTCACAGTATTTTTCTTCTTATTAAAAAACGGACCTTATTTAAAAAATACCCCTCGTAATTATCTTGGAATATTATCACGGAATCATAAGCCGGGCCTATGTATCTTTGTAGATCTTTAACCCCAAAGGATATGTTCACTGCGCTATGATTTATGAGCGAATTAAATAATTTACTCGCATAGAAGTAATAAAATTCATTAACAACGCTCTAATCTCCATAAATAAATGAAGATAACAAGATAATACAATATAATCTCATTAAGTCCCGTTTCACTTTTAAACCGCTTTGTATGCTCCAGGACATAACTAATTAAAGAAGACTCACAACCGCGTGTGAGCAACAGTTGAGCGAACACCGCCGTATTGCGCTAGAAGATTATTGGATTTCTTTGTAGCGGCTGGAGGAACTTCAACAGAAATAACGCTCGAAGAAGAACTTCAATTGACAATGATCATTGGAACGGAAAACAAATTTCATGCGGTTCGTAGAAACACGAACATCCGCTTGTAATATTTCTTCTTAGCGCAGAGAGAATTCGATGTGCAGAGCATTACCTCGAACTTATCTTACGATTCTCGATGAATACTTCTATTACGGTATCGTGTGTAAGTCAGTGGATAGTTGCGATTGTGATGTAAATGCATGGTAATTTATTAAACGTTTTAATGACTCGAAACGTTGCAGATGTAAACCGTAGTGATCTCATTGCTGAATAATTTGAAGCAATTAATTAGTGAGTGAGAATAGTTGATTAAAGACATGCTATGTGCACAAACATTAAGTACGCGCAGTGATAAACATCGAGTTAATTTGTGGAACATAATATTACATAGAAATTAAGTACCACAAAATACATACACTAATTTCAAGAAAAAGTTGTCAGGTGAATAATTTGACTACATATATCTTCAGCCAAATGATTTTAAATTATTCTTTTTATATATGCTGTACGTATTAAAACCAACGACTTAAAAAAAAAAATAGTTCTTTCTTTACACGAGATGCTTATCTACTGCAATGTTATATTTTCGAATTTGTATCTATTTAAAAGATATGTTTCTATTGAAGATCCGGTAGTATGATAATTAAAATAAATAACTTTCATGAACGATAAATTAATGACAGACAAGATACTAACTTTAAAACTCTGATGTTTACGCGCTCTCACTATGCTAGCGCGTCATGTAAGAAACCCTGCGATCTTTCAAATGACCGAATTTGCATTAAACTTGAAATTGAAATTAAATTTAAACACTACAAACACTGAAAATTACTTTGAAATGAACACTCCTCTAAACACGTCTACTTTCAAACACAACTCGAGCTAAAAATCCTCGACTGTCTTGGTGTCTCTTAGCTCATCTGTTACAAATAGTTTTTGTTCAAAATCAACCACGATACACTTTCCATTTTCACAATATTTAACATTCTAATAATAAAAGCACATTTTGCACATGAAAAAAAAATGCCTAGTGGCAATAACTAAAAATTAATGCTAATATAGCTCATGGTATTGGCGGAATCATTCCCGAAAAACAATGTAGCAGAGAAAATAACACCAACACACGGACATGTTTCTGCCTACACGGCGTCATCAACGCGGTTTCGAGCACAATTTTCTGCTGCATACAATTGTGTTTGCCTCTCAGTTTATGTTGCTAATCTCCAAAAATAGCACTGAATATGTCTCCCGGCAACATCTAACGCCAAGGGACATAGTAATGCCGACCCAAAAGGTAGTGAGATAAACCGAAGTGCAGATGTGCACTTATCGGGCAGCTCCTGGGCTGCCGAACGCAAGGTGGCATCGCGCCTAAACGCTGCGTGGGAATGATTCCACCAATACCATGATCTATATTAGCATTAATTTTTGGTTATTGTTACTAGGCATTCTTTTCATTTGTATTTTTTTTCATTTGCACGTGCAGTTGCTTAGGCGCAACGCCACCTTGCGTTCGGCAGCCCAGGAGCTTTTGAATAACTATACCTTTCGAAATATAATCTGATAATAAGTTTCAAACGAATATTCTTATTCTTAAAAGTAGCATAATGCATGCCATACAGGGAATCAACTGGAAGACTGAATGTATGCTACTTTATGACATTTAACATCACCAACAACTACACAATATTAAAATTTAGTGACAAATAAGACGATTACTTGACGAATGATATTTAATTTTGCTGATTGTTGTAGGAAAATATTCCATTAAAATGTGAAGAGAATGAACAGAAGACCCGGTATACCGTAATTGTCGTTGATTGGACTTAAAACAATTTCCTAGCACCCTCGCTGCAGCGGTAGGACGCCATAAAAGGAGCTACTGAGAAAGAGTAAATAGCCGCCAGAGGGAATTTGGCGTTGAACGAATGGACGTACTGAACTCACTATAGGTGCCGCTAATGATAGCTACGTTTGATGTTCTAAATTATAACAGTTTATATGTATATATACACACATATAAATTGAAATGTTTTATTTCAGGGAAATTGTTAAAAAAAATGGAATTTTGTAAATTAATTACATTTTTAACTCTTTTTTGGGATTCGGGAGTATTCTTTCGTACTCTTTCGGCAATTTTTAACGAATTTTGATATCAATAAATGGAAATTAACGAATGTTAAAATTGAAAATGCAACTAACCTTGATTTTTACGAAGATGTCATCTAAACTCTATGTTCCTTATGACACTCACAGGAAATCTGCCTATTACTAAATACTAGTTAACACGAAGAAAGTTTAACCAGGACTAATGAGATTATTGGCGTCCCTTTCCCATTTTAATCGCGATGGCGATTGTTTCTCTCCACAGCAAATCTAAACGTAATCTTGTTTGTTATTTTTCGCCGTAGCATGAGAGAAAGAATGTAGTACGCTACTAGATGACTCAAACTAGACGACTCTATGCTAGAACATCCCCACAACAATCCTTAAATACGAAATTTTATAGTATCCCCACTCCAAGGCCAACGGCCTGAGGGGAAATTGTGGCTTCCGAAAAATAGCTTTTATCCGCCAGAGGAAATTTCATATCTATCGGGTGGCTATACTGAATACCCTATACGTTTTAGAGTTACAGCTGGACTTTCCGCTGTACGTATTCGTTTTACAAGACCTGTATATACAGAGGGATTGTTATATTTGGCGGTCTGCGAGATTTCAAGTTTTGAATTACTGTTTCATGAATTGCGAAAGGTTGGCGACCGCTGCGCTAGCGTATACAAGCCGACGCAGAGTTTCATTCTGCAGCAGTTCTTTTCTGTCATGACCCTTCTCCCACTTGCGCTGTCTTTAGTGGGTTACCCCGACACCCGCATCGATGATAGCGTTTAACGCTGTCCTCGGTGGGTTTTCCCGACGCCCGCATCGCAAACGGCGTATAACACTATCCTTGGCCGGCTACCCCCGACGCCTGCATCGCAGAATGCTAACCAATGGTTGCTAATGAACGCTAAGCCCACAATCACCACAATACACCGTTCTCATTAATTCCACAAATAGTAAAATTAATTGCCATGCTCGTGGTATAATTGTTTAAATTTTATTTTTACATGAAAGCCTGTACCTTATTCTACTTTTCTACATAATTTCCACTAACATTTATCGTATCGTACAATCAGCTTTACAATCCCATCATCATAGAAGTCTGCTGCCTGATTTAACAACCACTGCACAGCAGTCGTTTTGACCTCATCATCGAAACTCATCAGATAACGATGAAATCGTAAAGCGTTTGTTTACTTTTTCGTCAACTTTCTGAACCAAATCCTCAGTAATGACAGAAGGTCGCTCACTTCGTTCCTCTTCATGGACATTCGTGCGGGCATCTTTCAAAGCTCTCACTCATTTCCGTAGCATTCCATCACTCATAATGTTTTCTCCATACACTTCACAGATCTGACGACGAACGTCGGCCGATTTAATGCCTTTAACACTAAGAAAACGAATTACAGCGCGTATTTCACAGTCGGCGGGATTCTCGATCGGCGGAGACATTTTAAATAGTGACAAACAAACGTAAACACGGTCGAATCTTTCTGTAATGGCGTCTGTGGCTTGTCAACAGATGTAGGTACACAGTGCGCAAGCGTAGAAAACCGCCGCAGCGCTCACGGTAGCAGAATTTCAAAATGGTGCTTACTTTAAAAACACGCCGCGTATTTTCTCTGTTGAGATTAAGTAATAGCGCCATCTAGTAGAGAGAGGCGTAACCACCCAAGTGCAAGGCTAAGTAGATATCTTGTTGTCAGGAATATTTGCCGAAAATAATAAAGCAATTAAGAAATAAAACTATCTGTTTATTTGTGAATAAGCTACAAATTTGCTAAGATTTAAAAAATGCTCGAAAATTCGTCAGAACCGATTAACTGGCTCCAGAGAGAGCAACACGTGTTGCAAAATATAGCGGATACTTTTAGGTACCATCTCGTATGCTTCATTTCAGTAGTAAATATTACGCTTTACTATCAAAGTCGCACGTTCAGGCGGTAGTAAATACTCGAAATACATAAATACTAAATCCTTGAAATATGTTTATGGTATATACTCCATTTTATTCATATCAGTTACCAAACTGTTTTGTTACGTTAATAAATAATAATCGAGAACGCTCTTCTTAGATGTAACTTGATTTTGCATTTCTTTTCCTTTACTCGATTATTTTGTTCTTTTGTAATAATACAAAACTTCATTCAATTTTTCTTTGTGAATCACAAATTTGCAACTGCCTTTTTATAGCTGCGGTTTAAATAGGTGCAAGCTAATTTAAAGGTGACGTATATACATACATATGGCATGAATTTTGAACACGCTTAAAAATGTAATTCGCGCCGACAAAAAGCGTGTAATTTGAGACATGCGCAAGAGAACGAAGAGGTCCGTTTAAAATTCCTCGCGATTTTCGCGGCCCTAATGACTCTATCGTCCGTCGCGTTCTAAGGTGGCCGTGATTGACGGGGCGACAAAAACGAGTTCTCATTCTCACACACGCTTGACGCCGGATGGGAAAGACGTATAATGGACGATTCGGCGGATGGCCTAGTGCTTTCGTTACTGACCTTCCGTCAACGTAAAGCGGTAGCGTAAAGGCGTAGATACGCCGCGCCGTGCTAATATACATCCTGTTTATGACGTGTTTATGCGTGTGTTATTTCTTAGCAGTGAGTGAAAGTGATATTCTTACGAAGCGCATCCAAAACATTATATAATTATTGATGTTAGGCGTTTTGCATGTACGCTGAAGGAAGCACGCAGAGGTGGTAGGGGCGTATGCAGTTATATTTTATGTCCGCAGGCGAGAGGGATTCAACGAGAGAGTAGCTACAGGGTTATTCCGCATCAATTCATCCTGAAAAAATTAAATGTCGCTCATCATTCCAGATTTTTATGAAATTTCTTTTCTAAGTTGTTATAACCAAGTTATGACACGATATGATTTTTGTTGTCAAAGTCAAGTACTTTCCAAGATATTGAGATTCAAAGTTTATGGAGAAAGGACGTTTTTGCAGCTTCGCGGCAGTCGTGTAGCTACTAAGAAAAAAATCCATAACTCAATAAATTATGAATATTCTGATGAGCGATGGGACTTTGTGTAAGCAAGCAAATACTGCTGTTGCACGAATTCAGTTTTTTTTGCAGGGAAGTAGTAGACTCCACCCGATCGTTTGGTAACTGGAGTACTAATTTTCGCAATTATATTACTCAAAGGCGCATATCAAATATGTTCTCTTGAAGGCCAATGAAATGATGGAGCTGGTTTAAAAGAATACATAAATTTTACATTAAGGTCATCTTCTTCCTTGTACTTTGACACTATAATTCAAAAAAATCAGTGATTATTATAAACACATGCTATGTAAGAGTCAGAGTTCTGCAGAGTTCTGAAAACCTTATAGTGGGAACTTCTTCTTACGTGAAATTGAAAACTATAGTAAAGTCCTCATCCACACTAACTCTTTTAGTTCCTGCAAAAACACTTGATACTGTTTTAGCTTGTTTGAATCTGTTTTCTAGCTGTTGACGAGTTTCTGTTTTTTTTCTTAATAGCCAGAAATTAATGCCTTTTGTTTTTGTCGCGCAAAAACTGAATACTTTGCCAACACTGTCAATGGTGTAAGTCAAGACACAAATTAGACAGTATTCAACATGAATGGGTACATGTAGAATACTGTCTATTTGATGTCTAAAGTATTCAGATTCAGATTCATTCTCGAGGTGGGTCTTGACCTATACCACTGTGACCTTTTCAGATCTATTGTGGTTCCTCTATCATTAAATCAATTACACTGGCTTTGCCTGGTCTGGTGAAAACACCAGACCTAGCAACCTTGTAAGTAATTCCTCTCTATAGGTTTCGGCTTTTGGATATTCCGATAGTGCTGTACAATCGCACAGCATGTGGACAGCAGTCTCTGCTTCCGTCTGGCAGAATCTACATGCTGTTTCCTCTGTCAGGCCTAAGTTGCTCATGTTTCTGGAGCATACAGCATCGAAGTTCGATGACCTTCGTGTCCCTGCTTAGTAGGTCTGCTGTAAATTTAGGCCTGTGTTCAATCAGTAATTGCTTGGCCTCTCTCTGACCTGGGATACTCTTCCACCGGTCTTGACATTTTTCATTTTTCCATTGTTTAGTAGTTGCTTTAACTACTGTATATGCCATGCACACCGCATGTTTTGGGTTTCTGTCAGCATTTGACGAGCCTGCTCGGGCTAATTCGTCTGCCTGAATATTCCCTCGATGACCTTCGTGTCCTGGTACTCAGACCAGAGTCATCTTAGATCGGCTGCTCAGTCTATTGAGGGAATTCATGCATTCCCACACTAGTTTCGACGTTACCTGTGTGGAGTCCAGTGCTTTTATCACTGCTTGACTGCCTGAATAGATAGCAACAGATCGATAGTTTCTTTCGTGCTTGTCTAGTTCTTCAATACACCTCAGCACTGCTGCTTTTTCGGCTTGAAATACTGTGGTGCTTTGAATTAGGGTTAGTGACTTAGTTATTTTTGGTCTAATCCCGCAAATTCCGACTTCGACTCCAGTTTCTGTCTTTGAGCCAGATAGATTCGGTTTTGATAGGCGGGCCCCTTTTTTCATTCTTCTTTATCTGGTATTACCGTTTTATAATTCTTAGCGAAGCGTCACTGAGTCCGCTTGTTATCGACCCCGGCTTAAGTTCCTTTAACAGTTTCTAATGATCTGCACCATGCGATCTGATTATGGAAGGTTGACCATACATTAACCTGTAGCTTGTTAACCTTGCCTCTCCTTGAATATGTACATGTAGTGGCTCTAGGTTAAGGATGACCTCCAGAGCAGCTGTCGGCGTGCTAGTCTTTGTATGCCACTTAGCCGCCTAATTGCCTCCACCTGCAATGTCTTTGTCCACCATACCACCGAGCCATATGTTATCATTAATCTGATGACTCTCATGTATAACCACAGCATCATTTTTGGGCTTAGTCCTCACGTTTTTCCACACAACCTTCTACATCTACCTAAGGCAATAGTATATTTGTTGATGGTTTTATTGATGTGAATATTCCATGTGAGTCTTTGATCGAACCATACACCAAAGTATTTCGTTTCTTTGACCAATGAAATCTCCGCTCCTCCTAGCATAATCAGCTTTAAGCCACGAATTATGCGTTTCTTTGTGAATACAGTGATTTGTGTTTTTTCGCTATTGACTGTAAGTCTTTCCTGTTTACATCAGTTATCTACTATATTTAGGGCATTTTGCATTCTTTCTGATATTACCCCGGCAAATTTGCCTCGTACTACTATTGCTACGTCATCAGCATATCCTAGATGATAAAGGCCTTCTTTGGACAGCTTTGTTATTAGGTTGTCGACGAGAGACGCCCATAAAAGGGGCGACAGTATACCTTGTCTAAATTACACGGGTAGCTAAAATCTCATTAACTATAAAAGGTATATTTAAAAAAGTAAGTTGACTTTCTAACTCCATTGTCTCTATATAATTTTGAAAAAATCATGTTTTCTTACCTCAAAATTTTATATTTTATAGTATAATACATTAAAACTATTTTTTACAGTGTCCGCACATTTTATAGGAAAAAAGATAAAAATGGCAAACGCATTTTTCTATAAACTTTGAACCTCAAGGAAAGTGTTTGATTTAGGCAAAAGAAATCTGTACGGTTCCATAACTTGGCTATAGCAACTTGTAAAAAAAAACAAATTCAGAAAAATCTGAAGTGGTGGGTGACATGGCCCGAATGAACTGATGTACTCTGACCCTACAGCTAACGCGAGAACTTAGATTCTTCAACACATTACCAAATCTACAATAGCATCATCTTCACTATAAAGAATGAAGAAGACGGCGCACCAGCTTTTTTATAAACGTGCTCGTGAAATACGCTAACAAAAGATTGAGTTATACCATATATACTACAAGAAGACACACACGAACTGATACCTGCGTGCATTATCTGATGCACAATAGAAAAGATCTCTTGTCAATACACCTCTAAGGAGAGTAGAGAAGATTGGCGATGAAGAATATAGACCGGATGAAATCCAACACGTAAAGGATATTTACGCCTATCTGCCGTATACTCCCGGAGCTAGCAACAGGCCGAAAAAGATTACAGCACAGTGAGAAGAATAGGTCAACTGATCCCACCAAACAAGGATCCAGCTTCGAAACTACACAAGGGCATATACGAACTGGAATGCAAATGACGAAAGATCTACATTGATCATACAGGAGAAGTACTTAATGCAGAGTAAAGAAACATCGACGAGACCTGCAGCTTGGACATACAGACAAATCTGCAGTAGCTGGACACCAAAATGGAGACCATAATACTGACGAACTCAACGTGAAGGATGAGGCAACGACACCAGCCTTTAGGAACCTTCTAATGAAGGTGACAGTATGATCAACAAAACGTCAAGAGAAAACTCGACGACGTGGCAACACCCTGAAGATTATTCTGCCATTGTTCGTACCTTTTGCAAATATACTGGATTTCGCTTACACACTATACGCAAACAATCTTTATTACTTCTTCTAATAATAGGGGCTATTTGTCAACCCAATATACAATTGAATTTCTATAATATTAGTGATATCAAAATGCTCTAGCACCTTCTTCTTAGAGGCACACAATAACTGAACGTCTTCAGACAACGACTGCGATTCAGATATGTACGCGTACATAGGTTATACGCTCGCAATCGGTACACGGCTGAAGATGAAGACCCATGTGTCTTCGAAACGGCCCTTCTGAGTTAATTAATTATTTGTGTGGTGCAGAGTGTGCCGAGAATATTGTTGTTGCTACCCTACAGTCCTTGCTATTATTATTGCCAAAGTATTATTTGAATGTTAACTAAAGACAGATCTGTCAAATGGCAGCATTTGTTTTTGATTAATTTCTTACTACCTAAAGCTTAGAATACGTCGACCGCACCTCGTATATTGGTCTCGTTGAACGAATAAAAGTCAGTATAAGTGCCAGAAAAAAATGTAAACGACTTACGTAAACGAAGTGTTAAACAGGGCTGCTAGATAATAGACATTCTGAGGTGGTTCATAATCCTCGTGCTTCAGAACCCGGTTTTAGCGATTCCTTGGTTTCATATTCGCATTACAGTACTACTGTGACAACCAATTCATAGGTATATTTCCAATATGGAATATCGCCTTCACGTAGGCTTGTAATATCATTTATTTGCTAATAATATGCTCTCGTCGGCAACGTGGAATTTTTGCTAAGGCTAAGACCACTTGTAAGCTTATTTGAGATAAAATGTTGCTACCTACCAGAACCTTTTCTATAGGAAACAAGATTACTAGTTCTCCCATAAAGATTAACATACAGTTCTCAAACTTTAATCGTTTTCTAGCTATAATGTGCATATTCTACCGTAAAAATTCAATAGAATTTATTATGAACACATAAAAAAATTTGTTTTGTAAGTATTTGTGAAAAGAATTCATTTTTCGAATTTGAAAATAATATGTAATACGTATATAAACAAGCAAAATGAAACTAGGTATTAATAACTATTGGTAACAGTCTTGCGTCAGAATTTCCTCTCATAATTACATACCTGTCTGCAAGCTATTAGTATGTAGGTGTAACGGCTACCTACAAAAATGTTATATTTATGCTTTCTACGGTAATTACCACAGCGGCGGTTTACTGGTTTTATTATGCCATAAATTTGAAAAAAGATGCTTCTCGTCCACAATAATTGTTATCCCTTCGCACCAAAAATATTTTCGCGCAGAATATAAACGACTTGCACAACACATTCCTGTTCTTTTACGTGTAATAAATGCGATTAAGGTATTTAGAAAATGCGAAGCACGTTGAATAAGGAAAATTAAATGCAGGACATAAATAAAGTAAGTCGTATTATAAATTATTGAATGTGATTAAAAAGGTTGTTAAGCTTGTTGAAAGGTAGTAGTATGAAGTAGTAAAATTTGTAGTTGGAATTTATTAATTGTGGCTAAATTTTGTTACTCTCAATTACGATTTATAAAACAATATTTTCAATAAGAAATTACCAATTTAAATTTAATTTGCCCTTTTTTTATTTCTTGCAGAAACATGTAGCGACGTGAGAAGGTTCCTTACGTTTCAGTATAATTTATATACAATGTAGAATGTAGAATATCAATTATAAAGTACCAATTATAATAATAGTAATAATAATAATAATAATAATAATAATTTATTTTTTGTAATCAAACCATTACAGAAAAAGTCAATTCGTTGTTTTTTTTTTATATACAAATGAATTGCAATTGTTAACGTGTATAAATAAAAGTGAATAATAAAAGTATAAATAAAATCTAGAGGTTACAGAAAAGGATGTATAAAACAGACAATGTAATAAATAAAAGACAAACAAAACATAAAAAAAAATACTATGACTAGAACTCCTCGATACTGTAGCACTCTCTTTCCAACAGCATTTTCTTCACCTTTCTTTTAAAATTGGTAAAAGGATTTCCATTCTGGTATTTATTGACAGTTAACTCCCATAATATTTGGAGCTTGTAGACGTTTCTTCTTTAAAATTGGTATAAAAGGGGAAGATTTTTGCCAAATGTGCATTGCCTGGTATATTTCTTTTTTGCACAGTTTAATTCCGCAACATAGAATCAAGCACTTTTTGTAGAGCTTGTAAACGGTGTGATGGAACCCATTGCGTGAGAGTGAAAGTTGAATATGTTGATGCTCCATGTAGGGGGCAAATGCTTTATTCTTTGAACAAAAGCGAAGTCTGCTGCCATATATGACACAGATTGGTAAGGGTTGCGATTATTTCTTCCTTTTGCAAGCGTGTCTTTTGCATTTCTCGTGCATTGTAGGATTACATAGGAATACGTATTATGCACGTTTGTTGATAGGACAAAAATTCTTGTGAACCCTCAACCGCGTGGGGCGCTCATCAAGCTGTAGATACCTGATAGCATTAGAAGTGTTGTGATCGTTTTCAAAGTTGGGTTTTTTGTCTGCTCATCAGTGTTGTATGATCAATATGCTTTATAATCTCCTTATACATAAAAGATTTTCCGAAGACAGTCTATTTTATAGTGAAATGTTATTAATATTAATTGAAGTCTATAGTGCGTTTCAATCTCCGTATGGAGTCAATGTATTTCTTTCTATCCTTAGAAGCCAACCAATAACGCTATCTTTATTGCATATTGCGATGCTGCGACCAAAAGTTGCGACGTCGAACTTATATTTATGTCGGCGAGTATCTATACTGTCAACTGTCGTCCTCATCGTCGTAGTTTCATAAATTTTCCGTTAAATTGCTTATAGTAATATAAGTCGTTCTTTTTAGAACGCTTCTACCTCTTTCAAACGTATACAGGTAATCATAAATGTGATAACATACAGTGGCGGCCAGCTAAATAGCACAGTCAAGCTTTTGACACAGTCATAGAATAAAATTAGCCATTTTTTAATTAGAAAAGGAAAACTTTATTCACTAGATTTTACCTTTGCATATATAAATTCATATAAGAAACAAAACATCGGTTTTCATATGAACTACAAAATAAAAAAATTAACACCGTTATTTAATAATTTGCGTTCGCAGCAAATCCAAATATTTCACTCCGTTCAAATTGCCGTCGATAACAGATGGCCCTATAATGTTATCAGTGGTTATCACCCAAGATACTCGCCCAACGTTAAGTTTTTCGGGAGTTCTTACATTACGGACCAGACACGGACTAGATGTTGATTTTCTCGAGACCAATATCGCACGACTGATAGATTATGCTTGCTATGACGCGGAAAAGAGGATTCGTCGGAAAACTGAATATTTGTTGTAAAATATTTGTCTTCATTAGCCCTTTCCGGACGCACAAAACTCCATTCTTGCAAAATTACCCTCGGAAAAATCTCCTGGCATTTTTGAACTTTGTAACTTTTGTATTTGTTGCGTTTCAAAATACGTTTCACAGCACTTTTACTAACACCGATTCCGTCTGCAATTTGCCGGCTAGAGCAAGGTTCACCCATTTCAACCAACGAACAAACCCTCACTTCTCTCTCCTACCGCTCGAGAGGCATTAGAGGGATATGAGGCTGTTCGTATGTTTGTTGACATTTACGACAATTCCCGACCACACAGCCAAATTTCCTAAACACTTTGACGAATACGAAGGAACAGGACGATCCACGTACTCCACGACAAATAGATCAGTTGTGCTTTGGCAGGAATTTCCAGGAAGATACCATGTAATGATTTGTACCGTCTCTGCGGTTTTATAAACTAACATAGTGTATCCGAAATCCACGATCACTTGCGAGCGCATAGATAGACAGAGTCCGTAAGATAAGCTTCTCAGAGCTACGGCAGTTATGCGTGGCGAGGCTGGCCGGCGGGGATAAATGCAAGTACGCCAGATCTCGTTACGTACAATATATCTCATACCCCGATGAGACCTGAGCCAACGTGTATATTTCTCTGCAAGGAAGGTATATGAGGGTTGGTTTATTAAGAAATTACTTCCAAATATTCCACAGAACTCATGATGTTTCCTATCATTGAAGAAAATAAAAAAAAATTCCAACGTCAGTCTGGAGTAAAAACTAAATGGTTTCGTGAGAAACAAATACCTGTCTGTGTTATACATTTACATGTGCGTTTTATCCTATTCTTTTTTATATACTTTTTATATCTACACAGGTTTTATTTATTTACGTATTTCTGTATCACTTTATATATACATTTATATTGACAACGTTAATGCCTATGATAGGACATGACAGAAAATAAATTATTATTATTATTATTATTATTATTATTATTATTATTATTATTATTATTATTATTATTATTATTATTAATACCAACCATTAACAATATGCTAAAAAGCGGCTTACAGGTTTTGTGGTATCACAAATTAAACCACAATATGATAGAAACAGGATTGATGAGTTTGTAAAAGAAAAAGATTGTTTATCAGCTTATAATTGCGGCATATGTACAGAGAAAATGTAAATCTATAATTTGTTTTGCAATTATAGGATCTTTTTCCTCCACGTTCTCCTGATCTATCTGCGTTAGATCGTTTTATTATTCTGCACCTAAAAACTATAGGTTTTAAAAATACACGATGCACAATACAAGAACTTTCCGAAGCAATTCAAAATGTTTGTGACACGATAACACCTTAGCACCTCGTCAACGCATTTAACAACATGAAACGACGAGTAACGATTTGTATAGAAACCGAAGGAGATCATTTTGAGCATTTACTATAATTGTTTGTTAAATTCTTCTTTTACTTTTACTGGGAAATACATTTTTTATTCTGCTGGCTTTATTATTATTGACTTAGATTACAACATTAGCCATTTACGCTTTAAACATAATCTTATTTGTACCATTACTGTTAAACGTAATTTGAAGTTTTAATCTTGATATGATTTAAGCAAGATTTAAATAATTTGAAAAAGAACATGGTCCTCTTGATTACAGAAACAAAAAACTTACGTCCTAATAAATTTAAATATAGAATCAAAGATCGCTCACTCAATAATGCTTACTATAAAATAGAAAACTTTTTTATTTCTGGTGTGCTGTAATAATCATATTTGCTTTGATTTGATAATAAGATTTTCTTTTGTTGCATTTCCTGTAGAATTTTTTTGGGAAATAAAGTTATTATTATTATTGTTTTCATTATTATTAATATTATTATTATTATTATTATTATTTCAATAACTAAATCCAGACGTATATTGAAAAACACAAAAAGTCAGTTTTGAAATGGTATACACAGCTATACTCGTTTTTTCAAGAAAAACTACATTAAATTTAGGTTTTAGTGCTGGTAAAACTTTGTCCAACATGGATTCGAAGAATCTTTCCCAAAAAGTTTTATGCGTGTGTCATGGTCATTAAGTATTGTTTGAGAAACACAAGGCAAACATTGGAATATAGAAGAAAAGATTTGTGTTTGGGAAATAAGCTTAAATATTGACTCAAGATTAACAATTATACAAATATGTACCTACAGCGCTGAAAATGGTAACTTATTGTATGGAAATATTCATTTTGAATGTATAGTAATCTTACTTGTTGTTGTAGGTATGCAAACTACAATAATTTTGTTAATAGGTGGAGGTGGCCGACGACGATCGATAAAATCAACTCGAATTATGAATACCTATCTGCGGACGCACCTGCTCGTGAAGCATGATAAATACCTCGTAACTACGTATTATGTAAATCTTCACGGTCCCATTAGCACTTTCAACAATGCTTTTCTCGGTTTCCATTTAATTTACATCGCTCGCAACAATGGACGAGGCTGCAGACAATTAGGGAATTTAACGAGTTCAGAGAGATTTCGATCGGATAACACCTTCACGTCCTGGCCGTTGAAAAGGTAGGTGTAGATATGCGTATGCAGCATACGTACTGCGTTGGTTCCCCTGCGTGTCGTATATTATACGCGGCGGGTAAGAGAATTACGTCCGGTAAAAGGGCCTCGTTATCAGTCTTCAAGGCCTGTAAAACTCACTTCAATTGTTATTAAGTATAAAAAAGCAGAGAAGAACATTTAGCACGTCATCCGCCAATAAATCCGTTCCACTTCTTTGGTCACGAACGGAAAACCGGTCCGATGTAAGATGGATGCATGTGTAGTGCAGGCAAGTGAGAAAGTTACGGCTTGCTAAATGAGTTCAAGAAATTATTGGATTAGTACAAGTCACGGGTAGCTTTTGTTATGATAAGTAAATCGTGATGGTCTTGAGAAAATGTAGCTATTTTTTGTGTTTCTTGATAAAACTACATAGTTCCTCTCCAAAATACATGCAACATCTGATGACTGGTTGAGTTTTACCAGTAAGGTATTTGATTCAGGGTGATTATCCAATAACATGCGAAGAAAATGGGAAGGAATTCAGATAGGTGTCGCAATGTTTACGTACGGTTCGTTTCTCCACATTTATTTTTTCTGGTACCTCATTAACATTCCAATTTAGAGGACGTTTACATCTTTCAAGTTTCATTAATTCTTTTTGAATTTTCATTTTTATTCACTTTTAACCAACATTTGTGCTTATAGTAAATTTTACTTATTTTATTTCGGTTGTCAGAATTTTATTTTCTTTTCTATTTTCAACCAGCGTTTGTGATTGCTAATAGTTTTATTGTAAACGGATACTCTAAACGGATACTCTAAAACTGTGGCACTGGAACATTGAAACAGCTCACTAAAACCCTTACCACAACACTTTAATTCGTACTGGACGCACGTTTCGATAGCCAAGCTATCATCATCAGCAGCAAGACTGAAAACAATCTTGCGGTCAATCCAAGAAAAGATTTTTTGAAGACCCTTGGTGTAACATGGATAAAAGGGTAATTTAACATATTTCTTATTATTACGGCCGTCAATGCGTTCTAATGTGCTTACATTTCTAATTCTTAATCTATTCTTATGTTTCCTAATAGTATTATAGACGACATCTTCAGAGAATCCGTTAAAGTTAGCAATATTGATGATTTCTTTTAGTTCATTTTGATATCTATCTTTAGTTAAAGGAAAATTGAGTAACCGGTGCACCAAAAAGTTAATAGCCGAAAGTTTGTGTTCATATGAGTGATTAGAATCCTGTAAGATGAATCTATTATTACTAGTAGATTTCCTATGTACGTCTATTTCTAACTTATTTTTATTTCTTATTACTAACATGTCGAGGAAAGGAATCCTGTTGTCTTTTTCTTCTTCGTGGGTAAATTTGATAGAGGGAAATTTTGAGTTAAGTTGTTCTATGAAATCCGTTATTGAACATTTGCTGATGTCAAAGATGCAAAAAATGTCATCGACGTATCTGATCCAAAGCCGAGGGAAATAAGCCAAAGTATTCTTCAGGTCAGTTTCAAATTTACCCATAAAGAGGTTAGCCATAAACGGAGATAAGCTGTTACCCATTGCTGTTCCTTCCGTTTGTTGATAAAAAGTGTTGTTAATTGGGGAAAAGTTTTGTTTCATGCAAAGTTTTGTCAAAGAAATTAAGCTAGTAACTTCCTCTCTATTCATCTGGTTATCCAACAAAAGTGTTTCTAAATATTCCAAAGTTAAATCAACCGGAACACTAGGGAACAATGAACTTGCGTCAAACGATACTAACATTTCTTTGTCAGTAAGCTCAATGTCCTTAGTTTTTTCAATGAACTCGTAAGAATTTTTAATAGCCAAATCTGGAAATTGTACAAGTAACTGGTTCAATTTGTCAGATAACCACCTGGAAAGTAAGTAAGTTGAACTGTTGATATTCGAAACAATGGGTCTCATGCTTTTTCCGGGCTGGTGTATTTTCGGTAAACAATATATCCGAGGTAGTACTGGGTTTGATACCGTTAGTCTAAATCTTAAATTGTCGCTACTTATTATTATTATTATTAATGACAGCCTTACATTCTAACATGGTCTTTTTGGTTTCTGTAATCATTTTAGACAAAGGATTTTTTGATAATTTTGAATAAGAACTTTGTGACAAAGTGGTATTGACTCGACTAAAATAATCTTCTTTGTCTAAGATGACTACAGTGTTACCCTTGTCGGATTTTAAATAAAAACAATTTTTGTTTTTTAGTCTTCTAGCAATGATTTGATCTTTTCGTGCAATGTCAGGTGCATTCCTTTGCATATTTTCCAAAATTTGACTTTTACAGGCGGTACGAATAAAATTTTTTGTGTTATCATCAAAATTACTGATCGCGTTTTCTATGCCAACTATAATTTCTTCAACCGGAGGCTTATTAAATTTCAGGTTGTATTTCAAACCTTTGTTTAATAAGTCGATCTCTTCTTTGCTAAAAGACTCATGTGACTCGTTTCTAACTAATGCAGTTGGGTTAATTATCTCGGCAGGTTTTGGTTTGTTAATGGTGACTAATTTGGAAAACTTTTTCTTGAGAACCTTTTCTTTATCTGAAACTTTCTTAGCAATAACGTCTTCAATCCTGTTGAGATAATTGATCCATTCAAAATATTCTAAAATACATAGGTTGTTACAAAGTTGTAAATGTAAACTATATGCTTCTAACTCTAGTTGACTAATTTTAAAATACTGACACTTAATTTCTGAATTTAACCAACAACTTTTGGCCGAAGAAATAGCTCTATTAGCCGAACTTGATTTACTCTTGCAGTTAATTTGAATGTAATTCGGAAAAACATTAAATTTTCTACAATCTTTCAGAAATTTAATATCAGCATTAACTAGACTAATCTTACTTCTTACCTTAAAGAAACGGTTGAGTAAACTAGACACACAATGTGCGATGGCTATCCAGTACGAATTAAGTGTTGTGGTAAGGGTTTTAGTGTACTGTTTCAGTGTTCCAGTGCCACAGTTTTAGAGTACCCGTTTAATAAAGTTAATGAACAATTATGCAGTTACTGTCAATGTCACAGCCTGCATCTGATTTCATTTATAAATTATTAATTTCGACGTCATAGCCTACTTTGTATTTTACTTAAATTACATGTTTTTTTTTTGGATAAAACAATTACTGTTAACAATTGAAACAAGAAGATACTGTAATATAAAAATGGCCTAATAATAGTAAAGCGAGATTATTTAAAAAACCAATGCAGCTAGTAGGTATTATTTATTGCTTTAAAATTTGTCATTTGGTAGATGTATTATTACTAGAGTTGGCATTTTCTAAATTTTGCGCAATTTCAGCAATTTCCTAACGTAACACAGACGGATATGTCTTTTATTATCGGAACTACCAACTGATATCATCCGTGAAATTTAAAAAATGCCAACTCTAACTATTACACTTTTGTAATTGTAGTTAGATTTTTAAAAAAATAATTATTTACAATTTTGTCGTATTTAATAGTAAGATTAGTTAATTTTTAGTTGTTTTGTTTTATAAATGTTGATCTACCTTGGTAAAAGGATATTGTAAGAAGCGGATTTATGAAATAATGCACACTAATGTTTGAAAAATGAAAATATAACAATTAATTTCGACATTTTCAGTGATTAGAGTATCTTTAATTAGATACTCTAATCCATACTAGTATTCACTATCTTCGTATATATACGACAAATTCAAATACATCTACCAACTTCCACAGAGGTACGCTGATGAGCTGTAAAACGGCGAAACGCGCATCCGTACATGACGGTTGTTGGTAGTTGGTTTCCTTATTATATTTGAATGAAATTTTGGTTAAAACCATTCCAAGACCGTCTGAATTCAGCGGTGCAGTTAGATTTTTAATAAAAAGATCGCTAAAATTTTGCTATTTTCGACCTCGAAAAATAATCATAGTGTACCTTGAAAATTTAGATGAACTTTTGAAATTTTGTGTGGAAGTAGACTTTGTGATTCACTATATATTCAAAAGAATTGGTTTCATTTGAACGTAAAACAGGTTTTGCAGAGGTGCTTCCATTTCAAATGACTTACACTGTATATAATATTTAAAAGAATAAGAAGAGTTGCACTTTCTTGAAACCTTGGTCGCTATCCCAACAGTTTAAAACCACGTGTCAGTTTTTAACAACCGCTACACTCCTTGCTTATTTTTTTAACCGTAGAAGAACAAAAGTGTGTTATTGCAGTCATTGTAGGATGAACAATAAACAACTATATTATCGCCCAACTGGCTTTATTCATCGTATGATTCGCAAATGGATTTAAAAAATCGATACCAAACATCATATTGTCATCCTAACAATAACCAAAATTGGTTGCCGTCGTTTATATTACCAGACATTTTCTTGATTAACTGTACATAAATGTAAGGTTTCATTTAGTTTCTAAATTCATTTCTTTGGAATTTCATGTTGTGCGGCGTAAAGAAAAAATTAAAGGGTAGGGTTGAGTGAAGATGAGAAAATTAACATCAGTCAGCTAGAATTGAATCAAAACGTTATTTCCAACATCGTTTTCGATATCGGGGAGCCAGTTCTTTGTATTTTTCCGCTTAGCTTTCGTATTTTAGTTTTTGGTAGAAGTCCATTATTTCTTTAATTAAAATTAGGATACCAAATAAAGGAATAGTACAAGTATCGGTAAAATTTACCACTGTTTTATGAGGATTATTGCTTGAATGCATTTTGTAGTAAACAACAATTATTGCAATTATTATTAACAGACTTATTTAGCCAAAGAACTTACCAGTTAGTTCATCAATATCTATCTGTCTCTTGACAAGCGCTCCAACTGTTTGGGCAGCGGGTACTCCCCAGGCGAAGATATGCAACAGTGAACCTAGTGTCCGTAATTTTTCTGGTGGCCAGGATAATCCTGCCTTAGCCAACCACCACGCACATAAGGCAACCCACCTGAAAGAAGAAGAAATACTAATGAAATTCTATTTGCCGCACAGCAGCTGCCAAGCAGACTTTGATTATTGTGAATAATTTGCAATTCATTCTAAAATATATTTGGCACTAGCACGTGTACCGATAATCTGATAAAAATATTCTAATTCTAATGTTCTGTGCGTTCGAATTCCACTAGGGACAAATGGCAGATATTTCTGGTGGGTTCGGTACAATTCCGAGTTTGGAGAATAATTTATGGCGAGCAGGAAATAGTTAGACAACCGTGAAATACTTTACACACAACATTTATGCACTAAAAATTATAACAAGCTTTAAAGCATATGTATTCCGTAGAGCCGTCACCACAAGTAAAAAAAACAGTAAAATTTATTCTTAAATATAATACTGAAGTCATGTGTAGCAGTAATGGTTGGTTGGCTGCCTATTTTACATGGTGTTCCGCAAGGCTTTGTTCTGGGACCAGTTTTGTTGAACCTGTATGTTAACGATATCAACCATTTCATTGGGGATGTTTATCTAACTATATACGCGAATGACATCTCAATGATTGTGAATAGTAACCCTGATTACGCACAAACAGAACATATTTTGACGTCACTAGCCATCAACTTAATAGGTTGGTTTAATGCTAACAAATTGAAAAACGGCTAAGATGTCTTAAATTTAATATTGATGGAGAGGAGTTGGTAGATACCAGCTCGACGAAGTTTTTAGGTGTGGTTTTGGAATCAACGCTAAGCTGGTCGATTTGTTGTGAAATTCTCTCAAAGGAAATACACACCAAGAGCTCCATGTTCAGATGTCTAAAATCACAAGTATCTCCAGCCTGTTTACTTTAGTTTTATTACGCATACTTTAGAAACAAACTCTGCTTACCATAATTATTACACTAGAATTAGAAAAAATCTACACTTACCAGCTGCCACCCTCAACACTACCAGTCTTAGTGCATTTTCTTTAGGCGTAAGAATCTTCAATAAATTGCCAGTGCATATACAACAAACTCAATCGTACTATAAGTTCAAAGCGTCTATCAAAGCTCTCTTACTTGCTAATACATTCTACCATATCGATGAATATTTAAATTGTTCTTTTTAATAATTTTTTCCATAATTTTGTTTTCCAATAGCACTCTTTACTTAACTTAGTAATTTAACTTAGTAATTTAGTTAATTATGACTTGTTATATACACTTAATGTGTAAAAGTAATTAATAAATATTATTATTATTTTTACCATAACCTCTTCAATCGAAATAGCAATTTCATTTATTTTATACGAGATTTTTTACGTATAAGATTCGTAGTTACAGTACAGAAAGTATAGATTTATGATAATTGCGAAACAGTCGGATGGGTATTTTTTATCCTGTCGTATGAGCATACCGGCGCATAATTTACTCTTGAAATGGGCACTCGAAGGGCATGTTTCCGATGACCCCGAATGCCTTTTTCCCGTCGTCCAGCGCGACTGCAAATATATTCCCGCACGATATGCAAAAGGCGGGAGAGTCGCTGTTGTTGCTCCTTCTGAATCTGCATACACCAGATATGATCCTGCTCTCTTGTTCATTGTTTATCGCTTGAAACAATACGACTGCGACCGATACCTCTCTCTTTTTTGGTTCGAAAATAAAACGCCCCGAATAAGAATGGTGATGGCCGTCGCCTTTTAACTACGGAAAGAACAAAAGCGTATTTAAATTGGATAAAGATTTATGATTCCATTTAGGCACGCAGCAGCCACGAACACCGCTTAGATGCACCATTCTCTTCATCTACAGGGCGCATTTTATGTTGTTGGAGTTTTACAGCTTCCCTTTATTTCTGCACGAAGTTAATACATTGCATTGTATAAATTAGTTTCTTCCAAATAGGTCGTCGCCACAGCAGACAAAAAAATCTCGCAACGTTTAAAAGTAGTACGAGGTAGGCGCCATAAATTTTCGGCCTGATAGAGAAAAAATAAACTTGGTAAAATATAACAATTTTTATTTTTCAATATAATCTCCCCTAATTTCAATACATTTATTACAACAAACAATTAATAATTCTATACCCTTGCAAAAATAATCTAAAGTTTTTCTTTCAAAATGTTGTACAGCTGCTTGCAACTCACTATCGTCCTTAAAACGACGTCCCCTCGGGTCTTTCTATAAATGAGAAAATAAATAATAATCACTTGGAGCCATGTCCGGACTATATGGTGGATGTTCCAATTCTTGAAAGCCGCATTCGCGGATGGCAGTTTGTGAAATGGCGGCAGTATGGACGGGTGTATTATTGTGCAATAATCGAACGCCTTTTATCAATTTTCCTCGACGTTTTGCACGAATATTGTACCTCAATCTATGCAACAAAGACGTATAATATGTGCTGTTGACAGTTGTGTTGCGTCCTTTGAAGTCAATGAGTAAAATATCCTCACAATCCTAGAATATTGTGGCCATCACCTTTCTCGTTGATCGAACGACTTTCGCCTTTCTGGGACGAGGTTCATCGGGTCACTGCCATTCCATCAATTCATTTTTGGAAAAAAGATCATAATACAGTACCATTGTTTCATCTCCTGTGACAATGGACTCCAAAATCGGTTTCTGGTCGTGTCCATACATGTTTAAAAATGAGCGCGCACATTCGACCCAACATTCACGTTGAAAAGCAGAAAAAAGATGCGGTACCCATCTTGCACTAATCTTATTCATACTCAAATGGTTATGGAGAATTCGACGAATACTTATTTCAGAAATATCAGACATCACTGCCAATTCCTTCACTTTCAAACGGCGATCCGCTAATACCACTTCTTGAATAATAGAAATATTTTGAGGCGTTATTAGTTCAATTGTCCGACCAGGACGCTCATCATCTTCAAGGGATTCTTGCCCCAAACGGAAACATTTTGCCTACTTTTTTATAGTAGAATATGAAGGAGATAAATCACCATAAACGCCATCTAAACGTTGTTTAATGTGATTAGGCGTATGCCCTTCTTTTGTTTAAAATTTAATGACCGCGCGGTACTCAATTTTTGTTACCAAGGATATTTCAAACTCTGGAAAAATTGCACTTGTACCCTTCACCAAGAAATTGGACGGTCTAAGAGCGCCGACTCTTTGCAATGAAGTAGTACAGATCAGTCAGGAGGCTAAGTTCTTAGGTGTAAGCTTGGACTCTAAGCTGAACTGGAGCTCACATTTACAAAAAATGACCGACAAATGTAAGAGGGTCTTGATGACAAGCCGTAGAACAGTTGGGAAACATGGGGACTCGAGCCACATATGACGTATTGGCTGTACACTACGGTGGTAAGACCCATCATAATTTATGGCTGCTTGGTTTAGTGGCCTAAGATCTTACAGAAGCATGCAATAACCAGTCTCTCGAAAATTCAGAGACTGGCATGTATATGTATAACTGGAGTTATTAAAAGCACCCCAACAGCTGCTATGGAAACCATATTAAACCTACCTCCTCTTGAGATCTATATCAAGGGAGAAGCCAGAATGGGAACATATAGACTGAAAAGTACTAGTAACTGAAGAACCCACAGTGAATCCGGGCACACTGGAATAGAAACGATAGTAACATGTCGCTACCCATATCTTTGATATGGGTAGCGACATAACAATCTCCAGGATCTCCTATGACAAACCTTTCAAAGTTTTCTTGGAAAGATGGAGAGGGGAGAAAACTGAAAACCCAAATCTGGTACACAGATGGGTCAAAAACGGGTACTAATTCTGGCATTGGTGCTTATGAGGAAAGCCAGGGATACAAAGTATGTGTATCACTTGGGCGATACACCACGGTATTTCAAACAGAAATATATGCTATACAAACCTGCGTATGGGAGAGTTTGCGCTGGCGACCGTAGGGTAGGACGGTTTGTATTCTCTCTGACAGCCAGGCAGCCTTAAAGGCACCAGCATCTTATAATATAGCCTCCAAACAAGTATTGGAGTGCCTGCAAAACCTAATGGTTTTGTCTAAACACAATAAGGTCACACTAGTGTGCGTGTCAGGACACAGGGGTATAGGGGGAAAGAAATTGCAGACCAGCTAGCGAGGGAAGGTTCGAAAATGTATTATATAGACCCTGAACCGGGTCTAGGTATTACCAAGAATGCAGTGCGTGGTGCAATTAATGAGTGGATCGTAACACAACACCAATTAAATTGGAGCCATGTAGCTGGACAAAAGCACAGCAAATGGATGATGGGAAGACCGTCGCAACATCTGACCTGCTTGAATTAAGCAAGATATAGCTTAGGGCAGCAACATGTCTACTGACAGGACATGGTTGTTTCAGAGGCCAGTTGCATAAGATGGGGATCTACAAAGATGAACCTTTATGTAGACTTTGCTGAAATGCTAAAGATGCATTGTGTAATTGCACTCTAATTACTAGTAACTTAATATTTGTAAGAATTTTTTTATGTCCCAAATAGTTGACACAAAGTATTTCTTCTACGATACGTAGACATATAAAATAAACAACAAAACATTCAGCAAAACAAAATTCCAGAAACTCTCAAATGTTCCCGACGCATAAACACTCTGTATACGTGAACAAAACTCCCTACGTGAAACGAAAGGTCTGCTCCAAGTTAATAAGATGCTCCATTGTGTTTCGTTTACGTAACGTAGGGCTCAAAGCCGAACGTATAGCCGGCAAACATTGAATTCCTACCTGAAAGTCGTTTTCTTAACGAGATCCGATCGCCTTTTGTCCGGTACACGTACACGTCGCGATCCTGTCGTCTCGCTTCAACTGTTTGTTGTGTTACGGGCCGCTCGTTGGTAGACGTGTTTTGTTACCGCCGTTGACAGACGGCCAACACATGGCCAGCTCGACGGTGTGATTATTTATTTTTTCTTTTTGTAAATATTTATTTTCATGGTCTTGTTCTATTGAGCGTGATGTATGAATAGAAAGAGAGGAGGATACTCCATGATCGGTCGAAAGAGATGAGATACGATGGATACGGAATTCAAGCGAGAGAGTACCTACTTCTTGTTTTCTTTCGCTGGTCTTCTTCATCTACTATTTTATTTTCTTTGTGTACATCGGTGTTATTTGTCAGCTGGTGGTTATACAAATCTCGTCTTGTTTCAGTGCTTTCTAAACCGATGTTTGCAACTACATAGTTTCTCTGATTTTCCATGTCGCCTTTTCTTGCGGCAGAGAATGTTGGAAGAAGTAAATCTTTATTATTCATTAACTAGTAGAAGTTTATATTTTTTCTGATTGGCTACCTTAACAACTAAAAGAGAAACAAAGTATGCTGGTCGCCATAAATAAATGAATATCTATTATACTTTGATAAATTTTGATGAAATTTTCAGGAAAGTCGTATTTATATAATACTAAGAAACGATGAAAATTTTGACATTATACAATTACAACAATTTATATTAACACTAATAATCAAGTTGACAATCGGCAACTACTAAAAATTGTTATTTATGACATTGCGTCCTTAAGTGATAGTATAAAGCATACTTGTTACTTTAATTAGACCTCCTGTTCGACGACATGCAAATTTTCATCAATTAACAGAATTTGAATGCGGCAGAATAATCAGCCTACGAGAAACCGAATTATCCATTCGATATTTTTAGAAATACATGAGAGAATGAATGTAGTGACGCTACTAGATGACTCACCTAGACGACTCTATGCTAGGAAACCCTCACGATAAGCTTAAAAATACAAAAGCTTCCCGACGTAAAACCTTTGAATTTATCCTGTTGTTTGTTGTAGGAGAAGTTTACATTAATTTTGATTTTTTTTACGACAATAGGAAGATGGATTAAAGAGGAATAACTTCATCGTTTCTCCACATTCGTCGTTATCTGGACTTATATAAATTATTTGATGTCCACACTTCAAGGCCAGTCGCCTTGGGGCGAAAGTGTGGCTTTAAAAAAATAGCTTTTATCCGCCAGAGGGAATTTCATTACTATCGGGTGGCTATCCTGATTGATTGATTGATTGATTGATTTTCTACCAGAGCAGGGCTGGTCTTTACATCCCTAACACTGAAGCTTAATAGCTTATTGTATTATTCCTGCTTCGGTTTTGTTTTACTTAAACAGGTTAGTTCCCGCAATCAGGTTTAACAGCCTATGTAGTAAATCTTTCTCCATTGGTAGTTCAATTGTGCTTCGCATAGCGAATCTGCGTTGAGCTAACGCTGCACATTCGAAAATAATGTGAGAGGCTGTTTCCTCCTCCTCATTGCAAAGTCTACATAAGGGCTCATCTTTGTAGATCCCCATCTTATGCAAGTGGCCTCTCAAACAGCCATGTCCTGTTAATAGACATGTTGCTGCTCTAAGCTGTATCTTGTTTAATTCAAGCAGGTCAGCAGTCAGATGTTGCGACGGTCTTCCCATCATCCGTTTGCTGTGCTTTTGTCCAGCTGCATGTTTCCAATTTAATTGGTGTTGTGGCTATCCTGAATACCCTATACGGTTGAGACTGACAGCTAATATTTTCGAAGTAAATATTTAACATAATACATTTTTCCTTAATATATTTCAGTTGTTGATATCCAGCATTCGATATACAAATTTCTTGCTTAACCCCATTCAACCCAAAATAGGATTTGCCGAGTTTTGAGTAAATACTCTTCATAATTAATAATAATAATAATAATAATAATAATATTCGTTTATTGTGATTACAAACAAGAAATTGTTTTTATGTTATAGATTAAAAACATTCTTAAGTATTCAACTGATTCAGCATAATTATTTTCATAAAACGTTTTAGCATGTACAGCAATTACAGATATATCGTCGCGCCATTTTTCCTTGCTCTAACGTCCAAAAACAAAGAAGCCTTTACGCCACGTACAAATCATTAAACATGCAGAAGCGTTCCATGGCAAATATTTGAACGGCATACATGCATATACATAAATACATATGCGGTATGCGCCGCAGGTGACCGCAGTACAAGTTTTTTTCCACCAACTAAGAAAGGAACTTCCACGGTAAAGTAGGTAGGTACTGCATGCATGCCTGGTCGTCTTGTACTTATTTGAGGTGACAAAACATGGAGCAAAGTCATCGCCTCTAAGCAAATATTGACCTTACGACCGTTCGTCGTGTTTATTTTACTTAAAAGCGTTTATTTCTTATTAAAACAGGATCGATTTCCATGGGGGAGGAATTAGAGGAAGACGAATTACAAGCGGCTGACGGTAATGCAATTTGGGGCATTAGTGAAAGTAAGATACTTGAATATTTGTTTTTGGTTGGTTAAAAGGTAGCCCATAACATTTATTCAATCACGAACAGGAACATGGACAAGTTATTTTGGAACAGAAGTCCATTTTCAGTGTTTTTGTACATGATTCCGGTTCAAATAATTTATTGGACTTCCTACCATTATGTAAATCTTGTTTTAATTATAATGTTGCATCAAGTTATAATTTGATAGTTAAATGTGTAATCATTAGCGTGCGGATCGTCAACCGCCTCTATCGCCGATGCTTCAGACAGAGTGGAGCACGATAAATTCGTCTAACCGCGGCATGCATATGTGCTAGGGAAAACGGTACACAGTCGGACGATACTGCTTCTGTACGTTTGTCTGACTACAGACGCTCCTTTTCCAATGGTAAAAAAAATCCCAATTTCCTCACAAAATTCTTTAATGTTGAATGCACATTTTGCAGCACTTCACTGCATCATCAGCAACGCATTAAACCGTGTATCATGAGTAGTAATAAAAAAGTTAAATAGTTTATAAAAAAGGCACCCTTGCAAAAAATTGAGAACAGATAAGGTATAAAGGTTCAAAATGGCACAAGTGCAAACAACTCTATACAAGGACAATGAAAATACGAGGTGCAGTCCAAGTATTTTAAGCTTAACATAGAAAGAGGGCGTGTAGAGAAAGAGGGCGTGTAGAAGAAAAATCTCTGTATTACTTTGCAATGTAATCTTCTATTATTCAATTAACAGGATGCCTTCGCTATCCCAAAAAATTGTAGCCATCACTTTTTTTGTACTTTTTGTCACCTTGGTCCTATCTTGCGCTAATTTTTGTCATCCCCACGTGCTCGTACAGAATCTTCAAAACACTGGTTTTTGAAATCGTATCTTTCGGTATCTTTCTTTCCAAGGTGAGAAATTTTATCACTGCACGATGTTCAATTTCGGACATTTTTTAAATTTACCATACACCGCACAACTGCTGATTGTCTCAATTAACTGAGCAATGGCTGAAAATTGCCAACTTATTATTTGAATGTTAACTAAAGACAGATCTGTTAAATGGTAGCATTTGGCTTTGATTACCTTCTCACTAGATATTTAAGGCTTAGAGAATCTAGACCGCATCTCGTAAAGACTAATTTTCATTAAAGACGTGTAACAAAGTATAGTTATAAAGAGGGAACAAGCTCGTTCTTGTAGTTTCGCATATAAGTTGCCTCCAATACATCCAAGTTTTGATATGTATTAGATTTCAATAATCTTACGTCGTCGCAATTAAAAGGATTTGTTATTATATTGACTTCCGTCGGCGAGTAGTGAAAAATCTTGGTTTCTCCAACGAGTTTAACATCTAGGTATTAAAAATGATGCGTTCTAGAGACTCTGTGATGTAGTTGGTTTAGTACATTTGTCCGGTAAACGGGAGCCGTGGGTTCAAATCCTACCGGAGTCAATGAAAGTTTTATTTCATTAATTAAATATAATTATGTCAGAGAAACCAAGAAAAAACGATTTTCACTTCTCGCCGACGGAAGCTAAGATATTAATTAATTAATTGCTGTATACTTAACACATAAGGACATGTCTGTCGAGATATTGCAGTCATCGAAGATCTAAGTTAGGGGTTCCCAACCTTTTTTTTGCAGCGACCTCTTTTACAAGAATGGTTTTCTTCATCGACCCCCTTACATATAACATAATGATAATAAAAATAATTGCATATAACCAACCTAGAGATAACTATTAGACTAAGAATATGAACAAAAATTTAGAAGAAGATGGATTATTAGGTTTATGTTTTATTTTTTGTATTATTATCATTTTTAATTTTATAAATACAGAGTGTCAAGAAGGAAAAGAATTACTAACGAAGAAATCAGAACCGGAATGTATGCGACGGAAACAGTAGGATCGAAGTTAAGGGGTTAAAATGGTTTGGCCACTTACTGAGAATGCCAGAATTGAGATGGCCGAACCAGCTGTTTGTATGGAAACCACCAGGGGCACGAAAAAGGGGAAGACCGCAAAGGTCGTAGTATGATGGGATACGAAAAAGTATGGAACAAAGGAACCTAGAGGAAGAGTCAGCACAAGACAGAGGCATGGAAGCGGAGGTTGGGTAGACAACAACTTGTATGATTGTGTATTATTTTCAAAAAAAGAAGCATCACAAACTATAATTTCACAAAGGTTGATGCGTTGATACGCTTTTTGAAATATTCGGCCTAAAATTGCTTAAATCACCTCGTTCAAAAATATTCAACCTGTTTCTTGTTTTCTGTGGTAAGTTATAGACTTGATTAAAGCCTGCTTCCGTTCACACACAATCGACCCCTTGACTCCTTTTAAAATTTTCGTACTAAAAGTGCTTCGTTCCAACAGATTCTATGGTGCATATGGTTTAACGCGCGTGTCCGGCAAACAAGAGCCGTAGGTTCGAATCCTACCGAAGTCAACGAAAGTTTTACTTCATTAATTAAATTTAATTACGTCGGAGAAACTAAGAAAAATTAAAATGTGTATGTTCGGTGCTAACAAAATGTTTTGCTAGGGCTGATTTTTCTACTCTATTTTTTAAATGTAGATTGTGTTCTTTAAATCTTATACTCATTAATCTCCTACTTTGACCCACATAACAATCACCGCAAGAATTACTTGTAATGATACATTCCAGATTGTTCAAATCATTTTTATTTTGATTTGTAAACAATAATTCTTTTAGAATACAGCGATTTGAAAAGGTCCGTTGTTACTGATTTTTTTTTAATAAATTAGATATTTTATACTGCCACGATGGATGAAGCGGTAGCTTTATTCGCTTCCTCCTTTGTTTGTGTGGTACTGATGATGAAAAGGTTGTGATAGAAGCCAAAATGTTTTTGTTTATACTTGCTATACGACATTACATATCCAGCATATATGCATGTAAGTTCAAAATGTGTTTTCTTTCACGCATCATGTACAGAAGGGATTGTACAATGTCAGCATTGTGCTTTGTGTGTGCAATGTTGCCTTTTGCCTGTCATAAAAGTTATATTTTAAGTACAGTTGTTTTAAGTGGTTGTCAATGAATCGTCTAACAATATACAGTTGAGGAGTTATTTAACCTGAAGATAAGACAGCAAAAAGATAGTATGAACAATTTCTCTACCAAAACTGAAGAGCGTTATAATGTAATCATTAACGAAGTACTACACGTTCAAAACCGCCAAACTAAGACACCAACGGATTGCAGATGCCTTAAATGTTATGAGGTTCCAAAAGTGAACCAGAACAATAACGTAATATATTACGTTCATAATTTAGAATAAAAAATACTCATATTGAAACTGGGCATGACGGAATTCGTAAGTTAGAGAACAATTTAAGGGAAAAATATGTTACTAAAACAAGAGAACAATATTTTTGGAAAATTACCAGGGAATTGTCGCCAAACCTATGTTTTTATGAGGTCAACGCACAAATTCATATTAAATTACCAAAACCATCTGTGCAAATTTGCAATACTTCGAGAGCTGCTGAGATGGCGTAAAATGAATTAAAGTGCATGTGGTCGGAACTAAATGTACTGCACGATAAACTGAGGCTCTTAAAGCCAAGGTAGCGTACAGAGGACAAACTGCAACGTAGAAGGCATGAACTAAAAGATGACCGATACCATGACGAGCTTTATGACGTGTCTGTTGTTTGAATAGCTGTAGGAGTTCTGGCACAAAATCCCTTGTATTTTCTCATGAAGGTTCAAATTCACTTTTTATCCTCAACACTTTTACCTCTGGCATGCCATGTAGCCTGTAATATCATAATTGTGTGTGTTTTACGTGAAATGTTAATTCACCTGTACATATTTAGACCACTCTAAAAAAAATGCATACCGACGAACAAGTCGAATTGCCTTTACATGGATTTGAATGCAGATCTATTGCAAGCGAAGTATTAAGTTCAAGTTACCATTGTTTTTTATGGCAAATTAATGAAAATTTTAGGAACATCAGTAGTCCGCAATTTGCTCTTCCCTGAAGTTCCGCAATAACATTAATCGATATCCAATCAGATATATCAAATACCCGTTCAGTTATATCAGGTATCCGTTCAGTTATACTAGGTAGCAGATCAGATATATCAGGTATCCGTTCAGTTATATGAGATAGCCGATCAGTTACATCAGGTATCCTTTCAGCTATATCAGGTAGCTGATCAGATATATCAGGTACCTGTTCAGTTAAATGGTATAGCCGATCACTTAGATCAGCTTACCGTTCAGCTTTATGAGGTAGCCGATCAGATATGTCAGGTATCCGTTCAGTTACATGGGATAGTCGATCAGTTAGATCAGGTAGCTGTTCAGATATATCAGGTATCCGGTCAGTTACACCATGTGAAAATATAAACTTCTTTTATTTAATGTACAGCTGATAGATGCAATGAATTGTTCCGGTATATTGATTTCACAAAGCTAATTAACCAGGTACAAGTACTGTTATTGAAGTTAATTAGGGAAGACCAAATTACGGACTACTGATGTTTCAAAAATTTTCGTTTATTTTCCATAAGAAACAATGGTAACTTGAATTTTATAACTCGCTTGCAATAAATCTATGTGTGTGTGTTATGAACTCCCATAGTTATTCTACTAACTTTGGTGTTCAATACTGAACAGCCAGTATGTTTAGAGCCAAACATGTAATTTAATCTTGTAAAAATTTACGCTAAGATGTGTTTGCATTCTGGATTCCTGGAGAGAAATAGATGCAGGTATCTAAATTTAGGTGATTGAGGATAAAATTATGAAAGTCTCGAAATTTGTTAGAAATAGACGAAAACAAATGTGGAGGTTCTGATAATGAATTTGCTAAATCAACGTTCTCTATCTATTCTTTCTTCTAAAGCTTCATTATGAACAAAAGCTAGCTGCAATGGGAATACTTGGATTATTACCCATTATTTCCATACCTTGTCTGTGCAATACGATCATGGAGTGAAAGAAAACAATTGATTGCTTTTCAAAATATGTACTCAGATGTAAATCGTTTTGTGGAGATGGCGCGGTTTAATGCATTTTAAACAACCAGGTCGCTTGATGTTTATTTCAGAAATAAATAATTCGAAGTAGTGTTATATATTTTTGTATTGTTTGAGTCCTTATGTTAGTATATACGATACATGATCTAAATCGGTTTATATGGAAAAGAATTTTGTTTGAAATGTATTTCTAATATTTTACATAAATATTTTACATAAATAACAAAAACCAAATTCCAAATTTTCGGTTTCTTTATTTAGAAAACAAAGCACTGCTTTCTAGCAAACCATTGATTGTTAGTTAGAGCCTCAATCTGTGTTTGAACAAAGCGATTATATCTGGCTCCCAGCGGTAGTATTAACAATGCAGGAACAAAAATAAATTGAAGAATCGGAAAGAACAAGTAGTATTTATACACTTCCATCGATTCCGCAAGAAATTCGATCTTCACCCATCAGCTTCGGGAATTCGAAAACACCGCAGGAAATTCAATTTCTGTAAACGATTGTTTAATTTTAGCCCGCTACCTAACGGAGAATAAAAGAAGCTTGATTGTCAGTTTGGATACCGTTCGACTTACACCAGACCGTTCACCATAAAGCGGCGTCCGAACCGTTTTCACTTTCGATTAAGGCTTTTAGATAAATAAGCGCGTGCCAAATGCTAGCTTATTCACCCGCGAAATTTATTTGTTCAGCGCCTCTGGCGATACAAATAGTGGCATAAAGTTTGCGATTACGAAAAGATGTAAAATAAATTTTTATAGTATAAAACAGCAAGACGCTGTAAATAAATAAATAACGTAATATGTTGTGAAATCATCAATCGGACTACTAATTATTTTGTATATTTTAGATTTATAGAGGGTATTAATTATAGCATCTGAAGGAATCATCTCTAAACAAAATTCGTTTTTAGAAGGTGGAATGGTACATAGAAATTTCGTGGTGATTTGAGATCCGTGTTTTTAAGTTAGTAAATAATTATGAAACGTTTTATATGTGAGAAATTATTTCAAGAAAGTTTTTTTTTCGAAATTAGTAAATTAATTATACGATCTGAGTGTTCGGGAGTGTTCTAAACACTCTTTCGGCAATTTAAAATTAAGTTAGAGATCGATTAATGAAATTTAATGTGTATTAAAACCGAAAAATTAAAACTAACCTGGAATTATGATGATTTCATATAAACACTATGTTTATATAATCTCTACTGGAAACCTGTCTCGTATTTATGGAACGGTTTAAATGTTAAATAATTAAAAAATGGTAACACAATCAAACACGTGTTACCTGGATGAGAATCTTGACTCAAAAGTCAGAAAGTAACTAGCGTCCCTCTACTTCCTTACTTTAATCACGATAGCGATTGTTTTAAACACTGCAAATTTTGATAATTCCTTTCGAACTATTGATTGATTGATTGATTGATTTTTCTACCAGAGCAGGGCTGGTCTTTACATCCCTAACACTGAAGCTTAGTAGCTTATTGTATTATTCCTGCTTCGGTTTTGTTTTACTTGAACAGGTTAGTTCCCGCAATCAGGTTTAAAACCTATGTAGTAAATCTTTCTCCATTGGTAGTTCAATTGTGCTTCGCATAGCGAATCTGCGTTGAGCTAACGCTGCATATTCGAAAATAATGAGGGGCTGTTTCCTCCTCCTCATTGCAAGTCTACATAAGGCTCATCTTTGTAGATCCCCTCTTATGCAAGTGGCCTCTTCAAACAGCCATGTCCTGTTAATAGACATGTTGCTGCCTAGCTGTATCTTGCTTAATTCAAGCAGGTCAGCAAGTCCAGATGTTGCGACGGCTTTTCCATATCCTTTGCTGTGCTTTTGTCCAGCTGCATGTTTCCAATTTAATTGGTGTTATGTTATAATCCACTCATTAATTGCACCACGCACTGCACTCTTGGTAATACCTAGACCCGGTTCAGGGCCTATATAATTCATTTTTGAACCTTCCCTCGCTAGCTGGTCTGTACTCTCCCGCGCGCAGGTTTGTATAGCATATATTTCTGTGTGAAATACCGTGGTGTATCGCCCAAGTGATACACATACTTTGTATCCCTGGTTTTCCTCATATACACCAATGCCAGATGCAGTGCCCGTTTTGGACCCATCTGTGTACCAGTCTAGTGTTCTTGGTTTTCTCCCCTCTCCATCCCTCCATTCTTCCCAATTCAAGAAAACTTTGAAAGGTTAGTAATAGGAGATCCTGGAGATTGTTGTATCACTACCCATATCATAGATAGGGTTTGTTACTACTGCTTCTATTCTGGTGTGCCCAGATCCACTATGGGATCTCCAGTTGCTAGTATTTTTCAGTCTGTATGCCCCCATTCTGGCTTCTCCCTTGATATAAATCTCAAGAGGAGATAGGTTTAGCATGGTTTCCATAGCAGCTGTTGGAGTGCTTTTAATAGCTCTAGTGAATTTCCAACAAGTATTCTTATTTTTAAACGTAGCATGATGCATTACATGTGGAAGGTCTAATTTGCAACGCTATAATATATAACATCACTAACAACTGTGAAATATTAAAAAGACGATTACATTACGAATGATATTTAATATTTTAAATTATACTAGAAATACCTCTGAATTTATGCTGTCGCTTGTTGAAGGAAAATATTCCGTTAATTTTGAGGATTTACGATCTGAAAAACGAACAGAAGAGTAGATATTTCTCCGTTTCACCATCCAACGATAGGGGGCCTTAAAAGGAGTAGGAGCTACCGAAAGAGAGCTAATAGCTGCTTGAGGGATTATGATATTGAACGAGTGGCCATACTGAACACACTATATGTGCCGCTGATGATTGCGGTCTTTGAACAACATCACTGAAATTCTGATCCGCAATAATTATTCTAGGAAAGATATTCGAACTACCATTAACCGCTGTACCATCCCTCCTGCACAGCAACTCCCCTCATCTAACCCTAATTTCCGTATTCTTGGTGTTACCGATCGTATCAGCAAGATTCTCTCCAGGAACAACATAAAAACCATCTTCAAACCCAATTTCAAGCTCTCAGACTACTTTCCCATCAAAGACCGCAATCATCTGGAAGCTCTTGGTGTCTACCAGATTCCATGTTCGTGTGGTAGTGTGTACATCGATGAAACAAAACGATCAGTCAGCATCGTGTTACTGAGTACGAGCGATGTACGCGGTTGTTCCGTGTAACCGTGTTCCGTGTTAACTCTACCTGCATCTTATCTCGCAATCCTCACTATTATAGTAGGAAAATCCGTGAATCTATAGAGATTTTCAAACATACCAACAATTTAAATCGCGAAGATGGCTACCCCTTATATCACACGTGAAAATTCCAACTGATTAAACCTCCTAGCAACCGCCACGCTTCATCGATGTATAAAATTACCGCTTCATTGATGTATAGCAATTCCACTTCATTGATGCATAACATTTTCGCTTCAATGATGCATGACATTTCCGCTCCATTGACCCAAAACAAACCCTATATAAACTACTCAGGAATGAATAATCCCTAGTCAGTGTGCAGTAACAGTTCTGAAGATGTCCCACAGGAGTGACTACGACAATGACGCGCTTCCAACCCAGAAGCCGAGAGTATAGTACAATTATAACATTTGTTACATATATTACAACAAAATTAATAAACAAAAAATTATAATTTTAACAGTTATCTGGAGGAAAAAAAAACGAATGATTTAAGATAGGTCTATTTATTGCCAGTGATGAAAAAGAAGAATTTTTAGAAACTAGACAGACTCGTGCTTGGCAATTCTCGGAGCACCACGAACCCCTTCTCATGAGATGTCCCATATCTTGCTCATCACTGTCTACTACTTGCTACTACCATCACCAATTGTTACAAATTGTGGGAAACTGCTATATTTCTACGTTATGTATAACGTAAAAATATTATCAACAATTGTAAATTAAATTAGAATGACACATCAGCTACATTCTGTCAAAATCTCATAGAAATCTGCCGACTAGTTTCGGAGATATGACGTTTTCAGTGTACGTTTGTATACGTCGTCACAAAAACATGATAGAACAAAGAGCGAATATCAAATTTTGTTTTAAACTCGGTAAAACATGTTCGGAAACGTACAGTTTAATGCAAAAAGTGTACAGCACTGATTGTTTGTCCCGTACGCAAGTTTATCAGTGGTACGCTCGCTTTAAAGACGACAGAGAAAACTTGAGTGACGATCCCAGACCAGACCGCCCGGTCACAGCCGCCACTGACGAACTCGTCGAATAAGTGCGCGAGTTAATTGCTTATCACCCGAATGTGACGTGCAGAATGTTGGCAGAGGAGTGCAATGTGTCTAAGAATACGATTCACGACATTCTCACGGTTAAATTGAACAAAAGAAACGTGTGTGCTCGTTTTGTGCCGCACAAGCTGACAGACGAACAAAGAGTGGCACGTGTGGAACATTCAAAAGATTTAATAAAAACGGCGAAAAAGAACCCAAACTTCTTAGATTCGATTGTGACAGGCGATGAGTCGTGGTGTTTCAAATACGATCCCGAAACCAAGCGTCAGAGTGCTACTTGGAAGGCGCCAGGCTCACCGAAAGCGAAGAAATTGCGTTTCGAGAAGTCACGAATCAAAACAATGTTCATTTGCTTTTTCGATTCTAAAGGAATTGTTCATCCGGAATTTGCGCCGTATGGTCAGACGGTCAATGGTGTTATGAAACGATTGTGGAATAGAATCTTACGAATAAGACCAGAATATCGTGAGCCGGGTAGCTGGTACCTTTTGCACGATAATGCACCTCCACACAAGACCGTCCCACGAAGTTTTTGTCCAAAAAAAAGTCCCCGTGATCCAACATCCGCCGTACTCGCCTGATCTGTCGCCCTACAATTATTTCCTGTTCTTCAAAATGAAATGCGCGATGAAAGAAACGATGTACGACGATATCGCAGCCATCTAAGTGGCTGCAACGAGGGTAGTCGACGCCATTGAGAAACCAGCTTTGTAAAAATCCATGCAAGCATTGGTTGACCGCGCCCATTGTTGTATCGACGCAGAAGGAACATACTTTGAATAAACGTAACAATTTTTGTGAAAATAAATAGACATTCCTGTTTTTTCAATCCCGTCCGGTTATTTAAAGGACATACCGTGTATTATAGCCTGCAGAATTGAAAACGGAGTTGCTCTAATAGTTGTTGTCGGGGAGCAAGTGGAGTCATTCCTTGTGGCGCTAATTCAACTTTGTACATATGTAATATTTTAGTTATTTGAAGTTCTTTGAGGATAGATAAAAAATAGTAAAATTTAATTCATTCTACCAAACACTAAAAATTGTGTTATATTTTGTTACACCATTATAAAGATGGTTTCTAAAAGTAATCACATATCCTGGAACGGTTAAGCCATAAAAGTGATCAAACGAAATTAAGAACACATAATCAACTTAGAATCTGGCCTTTTTACTACAATAGAAGCCGTTCTGTTGGAGTTATTGAAAAGATACACAACTTAGGATATTTGTAGTGTACAGCTTGTTAAATCTTATTCTTCATCCTCAATAGATTAGAAAATATCAACTTCAACTCGACAATTATCTTCACAACTCAGTAATTTTAATCAAAAAGAACTTCTGTTGTATACGTTTCATCCTAGTAAATTACCTTTATAGCCGCAGATGCCTTTGTATGAAGCCTATTTATTTGTAGCAGTAATTGTAAACATAAATATCTGAGCGTATTGATGTGTTGAATGCTTAATTTCAAAATACGTTAACGCATGCAAGTTTTTAAGGGCAAGTGCACGTACACAGTTTTATTCTGAAAGCATACCATCGAACATATTTATAAAATACAATGGCTCTCTTTGTAGAACTGGTCGACAGGGCATATATGGTACGGACGTGTTGCAATAGCCGACTACTGGTACTCGTACGACGTGTATACATACTCCTTGCAAGAAGCAATAACTGCCATTTTGAGCGAGGGTTTTCAGAACGCGCGCTTCTAGAACGAACCTGGAATTAACCCCTTCTTCGTCTTGTGTACTATTATTATGATAAAGGCGTCCTAGAGAGGACAATGGTTCTCTTATTCCACGAAAAAACCCGCTCCAGAACTGTTAAAGATGAAATATGCTGTCGTCGGTACGGTTAGATATTGGAAAAAGCGTCGTATCACGTACTCTTTGCTTCTATCCGCGAAGCGAATGAAAAACCTTTCCAACCTTCAATACCGATGGATATGAATTTCTACTAAGTTACGCAATTGCTTGTAATCATTTTAAATTAAGTTCGTCTTTCTTAATGAAATTGAATTTTTAAACAAATCGAACATCCTTGCCTGTTCTAATATCTCGTGATTGACATGCGATGCGTTTTTCTGAAGTTCTCATTACCGTAATAGAAGCGTGTTCTAGCAGCAGTTTAAAATGTTATTTAGATGAATGAAACTGAAGACGGAGTAAATGAAAATCTACATTGGATTTTTTTTTTAATAACCTTTCAAAAACAAAAATGTGCAATTATTATACATATTTATTAACTTGATTGTGTTATTTATGTTTGTATAAATGTCTATTTCCTACTAGAAAAAAAGGACAAACTGTTTTGCTGGAGTACCAAATCTATTTGCTATGAGTTAAAATGAATCCTTATTATGTAAGGAATTTTAATGTAAATAAGCTGTTTTACCTGCGGACGTCGGCTAAAAGGTTTAAACTCGGTAGTTGCGTTACTTACAATTACTTGCATCCTGCTGAAAGATGCTGCCTTTCATAAAAAATAATTCACTCATACACGCAATTAGTTACGACCTTGAATGTTATGTTCAGTTTATTTGCTCATAAGTAACGCTGGCCACGAGCGGTACCGCACATCGGCGTAGAATCAGTTCGGACCGAGAGGAACGGTAGTATTACTTCGTCTGCGGAGCAGTACGGACATTTTCGCTGCCGGTCATTTGCGCAATTGTTTATCTGTCCTAGAAAAATTATGATTTCGTCAGCAAAACGACCGCGGTCGGACAAACTTCGAAAATTTATTGCAGAAATTCCAGACTTATATATGAAGGTGCAAAAATTAAATGTGTAATCTATAAAATCCCGTTAATGTGTTGGTCCAGACAACATTGTCTACGACACGTAAATAGTGAAAAGCGTGTCCCAAAAAGAAATTGCGCACGAGACAATGAAAAATTTATATTTAACTTATGCGTTACGTTTATCGCATATAATATACCGTTTAATTTACTAGACAAGGAACCATTTATCTGCTTTTGGAATAACTATTCGGAGTGCAAATTACCAAGTCGAACATCCTTACGAAGAATTGTGCCATCTGCGCGCGAACATATTGAACAAAAAATAAAATCGGAGTTGAAAGATCAAAAATTGTGGTTATGTGTCGACGAAACGACAGATCGGAAGAAAATTCTGTTCTTAATGTAATGGCACGCAAATTGGAACCTCATCAATCGGCACCTTCAATTCTATTAGTCTCCAAACGAATACAACAGTGTACTGGCGAAGTAATTTCAAAGTTAGTGTTAAATACATTGGACAAGTTTGAACTTTCAACAAACCAACTCTTGATGTTAGTGAGTGATGGTGCTGCAAACATGCTTTCTGTAGGCCGGTTTCTTAAAAAGCATTCTGCTAATTTGTTACACATTACGTGTAAAATTCATGCTCTCAATCTTGTGGCGGATAGTATCAGAAAATGTTATCCTGAGGTAGACGCTTTAATAGCGCATACCAAAGCAGTATTTGTCAAATCACCGGAACGTATTCGCGAATTTCACAGACTGTGCCCCCGTATACCAGAGCCACCAGAACCTATTCTAACTCGTTGGGGAACATGGTTGCAGGCCGCGTTTTATTATCATAAATATTTTGACAATATTAAGAACGTGGTTTTTCAATGCGATACAAAGGAAGCTGCCGCTATCCAGAAAAGCCAGTCGAAATTTCAAGATAGTCAGGTTAAAATGGATTTAAAAATCATTCACGACAATTACTTCGGGCTAGCAGATGCAATAGAAAAATTACAAAATCCTGCGGTGCCGTTAGAAGAATCTCTACAAATAATGCAACATGTTCATGCACAGCTATGCGCGATTGAAGACGCAAAAGATGTTTCTGTTCTAGAAAAATTTGAAAGTGATTTTGAGAAAAATTCTGATTTTGGCACATTAAGACACATTTGTGAAGGTGCGTCAACAGAATCGTTAAATTATTTGAAAGATTATTTTACTTACGCAAATATTACGTCACTAGATGTAGAACGTTCGTTCTCTGCATATAAACGCATTTTTCCTCATGCCGTACTAGTTTTGCCGAAACAACAGTTGAAACATATCTAATGTTGCAGATATTTAACAGACATTATTCACTTTGTGATTTCACGGAGGACTCTTAAAATGGTAAGTGTTTGAGCACGTGTTATTTAATTTTTATTTAAAAGATGAGCGAAATTATTTGTGGCAGCAAACATCTCTATTAGCAGAATAACTCTAGTGGAACGCGAGGCCTGGTCGACTCTACGCTACTGCGCGGTACCGCTCGTGGCCAGCTTTACTCATAAGTGTTATACATACCAATACGTTTCTTGTGTATAGTGAATTGTTTAGTTAATTGCAAAGCACCTATAAATAAATAGACCAGTAATTGTATGCGGAGTGCAGACAACAACTTATAGCATCGCCGCAACCGTTATTTACATTCATTAATTTTAATGTTTGATTATAAATTCAGATAAGGACGTTTAATATCGAAGATGATGTGGCACTTCGCTGTCAGACAGCTTCTCGCTGTAATGAATCTCTCCTTAGCGGGACAATTAATAAGTGAAATGAAGGACGGGGAATGAATTATGCATGAACTTCATACGCTGTACGTTGTACAGTTTATAATGGACGGACAGAACAAGGACGAAGAGAGAATACCTTATAGTGGTGGTTATTGCCTACGCTTTTTCTCTTTGCAGCATGTCTTTTTCTTTGCGTTTCACGAAGAGGCCGAGGCACCACGTCGCACATTTTAATTTGTTTTCTCTTTTAATTATCTAATTAAAAGAACTGCAAATAATCGACGGCTCTTGGCACGATTGCCAAATCAGATGTTTATCATTGTGTTGTTTAGTTTGTACTTCAAATATAATTGAATGCGTGACTGAAACAATGTTTCGTAGTAAGAGGAGATGTATTAGGACGAAGCTGTTAAGGATGTGACATACATAAGAAAAATGGTTGAATTTGCAAATAAGTGACTTAAATTTATGGCAATTATTTTTTAATATGCCATAATCCTCTATTATTATTTCACCAATACTTTTCCTTTTCATCTCTGTGACAGTTAGTATTTCCATTTTCGATTTCTTGAACTCCTGTATTAACTCGTTTTCTTTGCCATTCGTGTTCTTCACAGTCCATGTTTCTATTCTCTCTGGTGACCTGCCCCTTTTTTGTCATCTGAACTCCACCTGTCTTTTCCGGAACTGGGTTATGATCTTAACAAGTTACTTAAGGCTTAAAGTCTGTGTAGTTTGCATATGTAGCAAGTTTTGTTTACGGTATTGTTAAGGAATTTAGTATTAAAGAATTAAGTAATAAGCGTACCTATACCTTGGTAAAATATAACAATTTTTATTTTTTAATATAATCTCCGATCAATTAATAACTCTATACCCTCGCAAAAATAATCTAAATTTTTTCCCTCAAAACGTATTACAGCTGCTTGCAACTTACTACCGTCCTTAAAACGACGTCCCCTAAGGTCTTTCTTTAAATGAAAAAATAAATAAGAACCATTGTTCATCTCTTATAACAATGGGCTCCAAAATCGGTTTCGGGTAATCTTTAAACACGAACGCGCACATTCGACCCGACGCTCACTGGAGAGCAGAAAGAAGATGCGGTACCCATCTTGCACTAATCTTATTCATACCCAAATGGTTATGGAGAATTCGGCGAATACTTGTTTCAGAAATGTTAGACATCGCTGCTAATTACCTCACACTTAAACGGCGATCTGCTAATACCATTTCTTCAGCAACACAAGCCTGCGATGGTTATGTTTTTCAATTTTTGATAATTGATTCCTATGTATTTTTTGCACTGAATCCGAAAATGACCTTACTTTTTTTCTATCACGTTAGAATTTTTTGGAAATGGTAATTTTAAAAATATGTAATATGTCGAAAAATATCGAAAATATGAGACTTAATGACAGACTTAAAATGGTTTTTTTCTTATAAAATTTATAATTTTTTGGATTATACTATGCAATATTATAGCTAAGCAGTTGAAGGGTCTGATGAGGAGGGCAGGGGGTCCATTGACCCCAAAAAATTTAATGAAAACCGCCACAAAATTAGCCTAAATTTCTATTTCATTACGTTTTCCATTTATTTATTTTCATTATTGCTTAGTTGATAAGTGGAATCGACATGTAAGATTGAAAGTGCTGCTATCACCTGCGAATTCCAAAGAATCGTCGCTGTAACTTCTCCGAATGGTGGAATTGTCTTCGCTTTCTTTGGTGCACGTTCGCCGGGAAAACCCATTTTGCCTGGCGTGTAGTGATGTAATCATGTCTCATCTACAGTCACATAACCCCGCAAAAACTCAGTCGTATTCTCACTCGCGATTCTGTCTTTGATCAATCGTCAGCAGACGCGGCACCCTTCTCGCCGATAGAGCTCTCATACTCAATTTTCCGTGAAGGATATTTTGCACACGTTCAATTGAGATATTTACCATATTAACAATCTCTGCAATCTTCACTTGGCGATCCACTAATATGATATCATGAACATTATTGAAAATATCGTCCCTGCGTCCCTGGTCACCTCAATGAGACGACCTGCCCGTTCCTCATCAAAGACGGATGTTCGACCATGCTTAAATTGATTAAACCATTATCTGATGACAGTTATCGAAGATGCATGGTCCTTATAAACTGCATCCAACTTCTCTTAGATTTCTGCACATGTGTTCCCATCCAATAAAAGAAGTCTTATTACTGACCGGTATTCTTCTTTTTCTATGATTTCACAAATATATAAACTTACTCACTTTCGACAGCTCTCAAAACAATACTACTCGATGAATCTCTCCAAAATGTTGACAGACGTCGACTAAAGAAGAGTATCTACAATCGGTAATGCAGATTTTGACACAAAGTGCTATTTGTTTCCAAACACGGATACTTCTCATACCATCGTCGAAAATACGGAAACAATTTATTAATTGTGGCTTTTAATGTATTGATTTGAATAATCCATTTACATGAATTTTACCCTAGATTTCATTCCCCGATAACTCTACGCCACTTGTTTGAAAAATAATTTTTATAGTTTATACATTGTAGATTGTTTTTATGAATTGACATATCGCAAGGTGGGGCCCACAGTAACGTCAAGCATACACAAAAAAAATCTCTTACAAATAAATATCGGCATCTCTGAGTAAATTTGTATTCTTTTTATTAGAGATATCCAAGGTGAATCATTTTAAAATGAACACAATGCATACAAAGTTATTATTTAACATCAGCCACCATTTTTTCAGATCACGTCAGAAATAAAAGGTATTCTCAAATCAAGTTCATCTGAATAAATATTCATATCAGAATTCTCCAAACGACTATGTATTTAAAATTTTTTCTGAGGTTGTGATAGTCGATTATAACAGTAGATCTCCGGGTGTACTTTCAACCCCGTTATGTCAATATTAAAAGAAAAAAAAAACGAATATCAAACAGAATGATAACCATAGCGTTCAGGAAGCCGGCTTATCTTATCGTCTAATACATTTATGGCCAGTATATTATTGCTAAGTACGTTGTCGATCTCAGGGATATAAAAGACCAACCGATTGTTACCGCCTTTTGATGTCCTCGATAAAACGCATACCGGAACGTTGGTAAATATTCGGAACGATCGGCTGTGTATTTTGATAAGGACTGTTTTAGTAGTAACAGTCGCACATTTATTTTATGTTTTTACAATGTTTGTAGAAGGTGTAAATTTGAAACCATTCTATTAGAGTCGGTTAAAAGGCATACATTGTTATATTGGTATGTAGATTAGCAGTTGAAGTAGTTTTCGCGTTTCCGGTTAAAAAATTACTTGAACTTCGCGACCAATTATGAACAATTCTAGCAATAGCCATATACCTAATGTATGTGTTATGTTGAATAAGCAAAGTTGCCTATTACGTGAAATACACAAAATTTTGCCTATTTCGTGATGTTGGAAGAAGAATGATAATCTTGATAAATTCTAATAATATTGGGGACACAGCCAGTGACGATACTGCTGAACCGAATGAGAATATGGGGATACCTTCTTGTGACCCTAATATTGAAAAAGAAATAGTTTTAAGTTTGATAGCACTGGAAGATAATGGAATTGTTACAATACCGGAAGACGTAGAATTTCATGAAGATGAACCTTCGCCAGAAACAGCTACTTTGGAAGTGCTACCTGGCATCTCTATAACTGAAGAAGTTCATCTAGCTGTTAAAAGTGAACCCTTGCTAGAAAACAGCTACTTTTGAGGAGCCTACTGGCATCTTTGCAACAGAAGAAGTTCACCCAGCTGTTTTATGCAGAAATATAGCATCTGAAAATATGCTACTTCAAGTATAGAAAATGGTTGAAAGATTTATAAAAGACTGTGTAAGTCGAAAGAGAGACAACGTATTGGTGGAGATTAGTCAATTCGATAGAAGCAGAGGTAGAGCACTGCACGGGCCTATTTTTCACGGTACGGCCTGCCCGTGGCCCGTTACAGCATAGAGTAGGCCCGCCCGTTGCGTTTATTACCTCGGCACAAGGCCTGCCTGGCCCGGCCCGTTAGGAAATTTAGGCCCGTTTGGCCCGTCTAAATTATTTTAGCCTGTTTAAGTAATTATATCTGTACCGTGTATTTCTAATCATTTTTTAATTACTGCATTATAATGAGTAGAATGAAACATTTTTTTTGTTTGTTCTTATATACTGTATGGTATGAAACCAAAAGAAAACGTAACATAACATTGCATACATTAAAATGGTTAATACAAAACGATAGCGTACAAACTAAACAGCATTTACTGCATTCGTTATATCCATTCGATGTAGTTAATAAAACATTCTCGGCCCGTCAGGCCCGTACAATTTTAGGCCCGGCCCGCAATGAGAAGGGACGAGGCTCGCCCGAGCGGGCCGGGCTTTTTCTAGCCCGTGCAGTGCTCTAGGCAGAGGTGATCCTGCAAATTTAATTGGTTATTTTGGAAGAAAATGATGATAAATTTAGAGTTGGCACTAGAAAACTAATTGTAAATAGAGCACTGCACGGGCTAGGAAATGCAACGGGCGGGCCGGGCGGGCCTACTCCATACTGTAACGGGCCACGGGCGGGCCGAGCTGTGAATTGTAAATACTTGGCTTGAGAGAAGTAGAGCACAGTTATCGAAATTCGAACTTAAGATCGAAGGTATTCCAGATAATGAGGCGACAATAAGAACGCCAGTTAGATTATCTGCCAGTGGTAGTGGGCAGGGATATAAAAGATATATGCGTTTTGCAGGGTGTGAACATAGGAAATGTAAATGTTTTCAAAGCGATTATAAATGCAATTCAGCTTGCCACGCTGGCAGAGTTTGCAAAAATAACGATTAAACATGAAGCGTAGTGTCTACGTAATAAATCTTATGTATTATTTGTTACGTTGTTTAAAGTTTTTATCGTAGTTTCATAATAGAATTTAGATTGGTATATATATTTTTATCATAATCTTTTTATACACATGTGTTTTTAATTCCGTATATTATATTGTATAAAAGATACCTTTTATGTTATAGACTTAGGTATTAATTTCTAACTTTGCCGATTTCACGACGCACGCAATTAAAGTTCAACCTATTGCCGACTACGTATGTACATATATTAGGCACAGCCGCTGCCGATGTCAGGAAATAGACAACATTTTTCGTATTTCACTTAATAGACAATTTCGCTTATTCGGCGTAATATATGTAGGAAAGGCGGATTTCAGTTATGGGATGCAGTGTCGTATTGTTCCAAATTCTGACGCGACAGTAGCCCCAACTACTGGCTTAACTTCGAAACGCGCGCCCATGGACGGTGGATAGGTGATACGTTTCAATTAATTAACCTATGGTGGCTTAAGCCAGTAGTCGGGGCTACTGTCGCGTCAGAATTTGGAACAATACGACTTGTTCAGTTCTGAGTTCTGTAGAGGCGTTTGTAGTAATTTACTCGACAAAAATGTACAAATGAGGATATCTCATTAGATTTCCTCATGCGTATATGTAAACATCTCCTTCGCATATATACGATTTAAAATATTGAAATGCCATTACTTTCCACAAAGCCATGCTGACGAGATGTATAACATCGAAACGCGTGTCCATGGATGGTGGATAGGTGATGGCTTTACGTTTTATTTTTCTATAACTTCTATATTGAAATCTACAGCTGCAGCTAGAGCGTCCGCGTTATGTTCTTGAAGATTAATAAAACCCCAAAATCTTTCAAGTGATTTTTTTTAACTAACATGTAGAACCACATTCATTTTATACTTTGGTTCATGTTCTATAACAGCTAAATAGTTTGTATCATTTATCTCTGCTACAACGTCTTCTCTACACGCTTCTAACATGCACTGCAGGAATTCTGCTAGCAGCAGCAACTTCATGTTTTATTTCCGGTGTCGGTCTACCTAATTCTTTAGTTTTAATTTTATTTTCGTAACTTAACGAACTACATTTATGCTTTAGTAAATATGGTATCGCATTCATGTCGTAGGCGCAAAAACTGAAGCCTATTACGTTGAATATTAATGAATAACCGTTTGTGGCTGCATTGACTGCAGCGATTGTTGCGATAAACTTTTTAATCTTTTATACAAAATTGCTTAACCATTCTATTGCGCTTTGAATGTCTGTTTCTGAAATAATCTCAAATAATTTAAAGTGATTAAATCTCTTAGTAATGGTTCCCAAGAGTTTTACAGTCATAAAAATTTAGTTGAGAGAAAACGCGATAAAATTCGATCTGCATTTCATTAGTAATCTTAACTTTCTTTTTTGGAGTATCTCTTTACGAAAACAAAAAAATTTCGATATAATAGATATATGGATTTTCTCTTTGCCCAAAATAGTCGTCATTTCGAACAAAATAACCATAATACTCTACCGGAGTTTATCGGGAACAAATAATGCTAACCAAAATCAAATATTTACGCTCTAAAGTCTAGAAATTTGTCTTAGTTAACTACCGCAGCGTCTAAACACTGGCATTTGTTAACTTTCAATCTCTCGCCTACTTCGATTGTATACCCAAACATTAATTTTCGCCTTTACCATCTTAAGGAAGTCTTACGCACAGTCAGTCGCTGCCATCATAAATCACATCAATCCAATGCAGCATACAGGCAGGTGTTCCCAAGCTTACAGACTTATCACGTTACACAAGAAACATTCCTGACAACATATGTACGATTTACATCGGGAACGTCTTGCATGCAACTAAGAAAAAGTACGATAATTTATTAACTTGACAGACTTATAAATGTATACGTACAAAATGAAAATGCAGATACAGTAAGATAGAAGAATATACAAAAAGAAAAAAAAACGTATGGAAGTATCAGAGTAAACTGTTTTGAAATATGATACATTCAACAGACGCAAGATGAGTGGATTTGATGATTGCGCATTAGGAGAATGTTTAAAAGTATTTGTCAGGGTAAATACACGCATTTGTACTCTAAAGTAGCGTTCACATAGGACATCGCGGGGATAAGGTAGGAATTAAGAATGTTCGCACAATGTAGTTAAATATTTAATTTATGCGTTACGTTAAATTACTAGACAAGAAACCATTTATCTGCTTTTGGAATAACTATTCGGAGTGCAAATTACCAAGTCGAACATCGTTACGAAGAATTGTGCCATCTGCGCGCGAACATATTGAACAAAAAATAAAATCGGAGTTGAAAGATCAATGAAAGATCAAAAATGGTGGTTATGTGTCGACGAAACAACAGATCAGAAGAAACATTTTGTTCTTAATGTAATGGCACGCAAATTGGAACCTCATCAATCGGCACCTTCAATTCTATTAGTCTCCAAACGAATACAACAGGTACTGCCGAAGTAATTTCAAAGTTAGTGTTAAATACATTGGACAGGTTTGAACTTTCAACAAACCAACTCTTAATGTTAGTGAATGATGGTGCTGCAAACATGCTTTCTGTAGGCCGGTCTCTTAAAAAGCATTCTGCTAATTTGTTACACATTACGTGTAAAATTCATGCTCTCAATCTTGTGGCGGATAGTATCAGAAAATGTTATCCTGAGGTAGACGCTTTAATAGCGCATACCAAAGCAGTATTTGTCAAATCACCGGAACGTATTCGCGAATTTCACAGACTGTGCCTCCGTATACCAGAGGCACCAGAACCTATTCTAACTCGTTGGGGAACATGGTTGCAGGCCGCGTTTTATTATCATCATAAATATTTTGACAATATTAAGAACGTGGTTTTACAATTCGATACAAAGGAAGTCGAAATTTCAAGATAGTCAGGTTAAAATGGATTTAAAAATCATTCACGACAATTACTGCAGATGCAATAGAAAAATTACAAAATCCTGCGGTGCCGTTAGAAAAATCTCTACAAATAGTGCAACATGTTCACGCACAACTATGCGCGATTGAAGACGCAAAAAATGTTTCTGTTCTAGAAACATTTGAAAGTGTTTTTGAGAAAAATTCTGATTTTGGCACATTAAGACACATTTGTGAAGGTGCGTCAACAGAATCGTTAAGTTATTTGAAAGATTATTTTACTACGCAAATATTACGTCACTAGATGTAGAACGTTCGTTCTCTGCATATAAACGCATTTTTTCTCGTGCCGTACTAGTTTTGCCGAAACAACAGTTGAAACATATCTAATGTTGCAGATATTTAACAGACATATTCACTTTGTGATTTCACGGAGGACTCTTAAAATGGTAAGTGTTTGAGCACGTGTTATTTAATTTTTATTTAAAAGATGAGCGAAATTATTTGCGGCAGCAAACATCTCTATTAGCAGAATAACTCTAGTGGAACGCAAGGCCTGGTCGACTCTACGCTACTGCGCGGTACCGCTCGTGGCCGGCTTTAGTCATGACTAACTTAGATATACGGAATATTTTAAAAAACTACGTGAGCTACATTCTTACGTCCATACACTGGTGGATACTTTTTTATAAAAAAAATTGTGCTATAATATACATTTTCCTAAATATCTTGAAAAGTATCAATTTTGGGTGCGTAATGAATGTGACATTTTGTTTGTATTTATGTAAGAGTAATTTGATAAGACAGATAGAATTAGGCAGCTAGTTGTACTTCAAAAAATTGAGTTTTGACACATTTTCCATTTGAAATTTTAATAGGACACGCTGTATAATGTTTTCGAAAAATTGATTCGAATTGTAATACTACCCTCTACGGTGAATAGTTCTGTAAAATTTCAATTTTCCAAGTTAAATACTATCACAGTTGTAATAGTTTTTCAACAATTTTCAAAAAATGCAAATATTTCAAATATGGTTAGAAATAGCAACATAGTCGTTTTATCAAACAAACCTTAAAATTGAGTGAATAATTCAAAAATGTAATAATATATAGGGTGTTCCATTTAAAATAACAAAGTTGACAGATATTTCCGATATAACCGGATGTGTCAGATTATTAAAAATATTTTAGTTTAATAGTACATGTAGGCTATAGCATATTACCAAGTTTTCAGAATTTTCCAAGTTTTCAGAATTTTCCAATATATACTCTTTTATATATCGATCGATGCAGTTCCCGATGAGACACCCTGTAAAAATCTGAGATCTTGTTGAAATAGTTACACATTATAGAGATTGGGAATCAGCGACAATACGTCGAATATTTCTAATTTCTAATTTCCCGTGTCGTTTAACAACCTGCCAGTAAACATATTTAACACAAGAAAACATCAGAGCGAAAGTTATAAATGTCAAATCTATTGAATAAAATGTAATACACAACTCGTTACGAAACTTGTTTCATACCGCCACTTGCATAGTCGGTATTTCAATTTCGCTCATAATACCGGTTTCAATCCGGCTTATTTTGTTTGACGTTGAGTGACATCCTCGGTAATTCGATCCAGCAACGTAACTAGTCGCAATAATAAGCGACACGATGTCGTATAAATATCCAATCAATTTTATTATGCGGCTATGCACGATTGTACGGCGAAACTTCGTCTAACTTAAGCCCCTTTGCTTTTTTAATGGTAATGTCGACTCTCTGCATCATTGCTCGTCATGCGGGGAAGGCCAAGGAACCTGTGAAGGTCTGCGCGAAGGGTAATTTATTTTTTAACAAGCGCCTCTTGTTAGAATCATATTTACCAAGATAAATGCTCGAACGTAATTGTTGATGTATGATGCAGCAGATTTCGCCTTTTACAGCGAAGCCAACGACATCATTTGAATGACCGTAACTAGCGAGCACTTTCTGGCTATGGAGTTGTACGGCTCTGTTTATAAATACTGGTTTCTCCGTGTCTTTATGGATGTTACTGTTGTATACATAACGAAGGTATATACTGGCAGTAGTTGTCTAGTGGTCATTTTTCACATAAATACGAACGGACATGCTATAAATCGTTATCCACTAGGCATCATAGAGCACTCTTCGAGTCGTACATGTATTAAACGGTAGTTAGATATGGTAAAAGCCCGGCATATCTACTATAGATACCTATATCACGATGATATATGGTCTTCGGGTAAGAACGTTTTAGGACTACAAAGTATGTGCATACACATGCTAACTTTTTGCGATGCCAGCCATTGCTGACGATAGGGAGTGCTGCAGTACGGTAATAAAAATGAATATGCTTGGACTGGCGGGCAAAGGAGGCTCTCGCAACGCTTGCAATATTATTGTTATTATTTACGGCCAATTTAGGCTTGAACGCCCGTTAATTTTATTATACAAAAATTTATGGCAATGGCTTCCACACAAAAGAATTGGCAGTAAGTTATAGACACAGGTTGCTTTGCAGACAAAGAAAGTATGCGACTGAAATGTGGGAAAGCTATTATTTCGAATCTATGCGTACGTATTAGTTATGTTAAAGCTGTGACTAAATAGTTAAACATTTTAAAGAAGAATAAACTAACCAACTGAGATTTTAAATGGCTAGAGCATGCATATATTTACCTGTAAATTCTGCAATTGCTACTTACTTTAAAGTGAATATTTCAATCAAGAATTGTTGACAAATAGAATTAAAGAATATGTTCGTCATTTGAATTGTTCGTTAACTGATTACCGATGCTATAAATTTTCAGGGGAAAGTGATTACTTCGTTCTGAAGGTCCGAAAGCTGAAATAACTTTATAGTTCTTAGTTTATTTTGCAAAATTAATGTAGTTCTAGGTTTCTCTGTTCTACATATGTTTTTCTATGTGAAGAACAGCATTGTCGTTGCAGAGATTTCCAATTCTATTTATTTCAACTTGATTGCAATTTTAATATCCTTGTTTTGATATCCTCCCGCCCTCCCTAAAATATCTTTAACCACAGTTTGTTTTGTTTACTGTTGTTATGGTAATCAAACAATACTAATACCAGAGACAACTTAGATGCAATATCTCATTTACTTTAAATATTAGATGTATGTATCATTATACAAAAACGTTAGAGACACGGTGGACACAAAGAAAAAAATAAGGTTTCTGGTATTTGAATTTGGCAAAGTTGATGTTCAATATTGAATAGCCTGTATATTTTGAAAGCGCTCCAGTACCATGTCTAGATAGAGGTAGCTGTGCAATTTAACCTCCTAAAAGTTTTCGCTAGAATGTATTTACATTTCGGATTTTTTGGAATTCAGACCAAATTTTTAAATATACCCATATTATACTGGTTTATTTCTAGATGGAGGAACCAAAATTGTAATAACCTACAGGGTGTTCCATTTAAAATAACAAAGTAGGTGCCTGGTTCGATACTTATCGATCACCCTGTGTAAACGAAAATATTATAGAGATAGCTTATGGTGTATATTACATTATCTGAAGTAATTTCAAAGTTAGTGTTAAATACATTGGACAAGTTTGAACTTTCAACAAACCAACTCTTGATGTTAGTGAGTGATGGTGCTGCAAACATGCTTTCTGTAGGCCGGTCTCTTAAAAAGCATTCTGCTAATTGTTACACATTACGTGTAAAATTCATGCTCTCAATCTTGTGGCGGATAGTATCAGAAAATGTTATCCTGAGGTAGACGCTTTAATAGCGCATACCAAAGCAGTATTTGTCAAATCACTGGAACGTATTCGCGAATTTCACAGACTGTGCCCCCGTATACCAGAGCCACCAGAACCTATTCTAACTCGTTGGGGAACATGGTTGCAGGCCGCGTTTTATTATCATCATAAATATTTTGACAATATTAAGAACGTGGTTTTACAATTCGATACAAAGGAAGTCGAAATTTCAATATAGTCAGGTTAAAATGGATTTAAAAATCATTCACGACAATTACTGCAGATGCAATAGAAAAATTACAAAATCCTGCGGTGCCGTTAGAAAAATCTCTACAAATAGTGCAACATGTTCACGCACAACTATGCGCGATTTGAAGACGCAAAAAAATATACTCATATTATACTGGTTTATTTCTAGATGGAGGAACCAAAATTGTAATAACCTACAGGGTGTTCCATTTAAAATAACAAAGTAGGTGCCTGGTTCGATACTTATCGATCACCCTGTGTAAACGAAAATATTATAGAGATAGCTTATGGTGTATATTACATTATCTGAAGATTTCGACCTAATAGCACAATAAGCACAATTTTACAATTCCAAAAGATTGGGACGCCTTGTATTTTATAGTGAGCCATTTGATACTTTCTCCGAAAAAAAGAAATATAACATTAAATAAGTGGGATCGCAATTACTATTAAATTTAAAATCAAGATAAATAACATTTGAGCGCCAAAAGAGTATAAAATTTATTTATCAGAGAAAATTTTGATTTTTAAACAATCGCCTAATTTAAACCCTAACGAAGAACTCATAGTTATCTGTGCAAGAGAAGAACTGATAATTATTTAACTGTTAATAGTAATTTATTTTAGCTTACTTAATTTTTTAACTTCTTTGTTAAACCTCTAATATTGCTGCAGCTTCTCCACTAAATATGTGATAACTTTTCGGGCACGGCTTCCTCAAGTGTGATAAATAAGGATCGGAACTGAGCATCATCATGTGCATGATATCTTCGTTTGTAGATTTTCTACTTGTTTTTCTTGAGTGAAAGAGCCGGAACTTTTTATAATCTTTATTGCGAACTTCTTAAGCTTCCTCTGACAACAAGCCAATTGGTAAAACTGCAACCGAGATAAGATCTTCGCCATGGACGAGGGTTTTATGAAGAGTGACAGGCATTTTATACCATCCGTAATTATTAACGAAATATTTCACTGTTTCTAAAGCATAAAATCCAAATCGTTTTGCATTAATATCCAATCCTGAAGTTATAACCTCTAAAATAATACTAAATCTTCGAATTAACTCCACGTCAACACCTGTAATTTCAGCAATTATTTCAGGATCTTGGAAGAACCGACGAGATGTGTTTCCGCTGTTTGAGTTTCCGGGCCCTTGAGAAATGTTATCAATATTCAGTCCCAGTCTTTTCTTGAAAGCACTTTGTATCCTAGCTTTCGCTGTATTTCTTTCAGCTTGAAATTCCTTTGTTGCAGCCCACTTTTTGAAACTTGAATTGTAGCCAATATGTAAAATGCATTCCATTAGTTTGAAAGCTTCTTTTTTTTCACATCTACTTTTGATTGTATTTAAATTGTTCATGTCATTAGGCTTTGCACCACATAAGAAACAGGATGAGGTCGATTTAGTTTCAGTTACTACATTTGCAACCTTCCCATGAATCATAGTAAAATGAAGTTGATGTTTTATTGTCAATCTTTTTCCATGTACTACCATACTAGTTTCTGAAAGTTTTGTAATGTTTTCTTCCATCTCCTTGCCAGTCGTTTTAACTTTCTCTGGATTTTCTTTAGCGTATTCAAAACTTACACGACGGCAATATCTGGTGAAGCATGGTGATGGACTTCCCCAGTATTTTTTTGTCACATCATTACTTGAAACTAGTTGCAACGGTACTAGTGCTACCATGAACATAAAAGCATCCGATTGTTGATCTTCTTCACTGTCACTTAAAAAACATTGATTATATTCACTTTGGCCCGACGAGCCATGGCATCCCCACTTTGTCACTAAAGTCATTGTTTCATCTTCAATAGCACTAATTTTTTCTCCAGTCTTTAACTCGCAAATCCTTTTCGCCGTGTGATCTTGTAGTGACTGGTGTCCAACCTTTGCACCAGTATCAGTTATTTCCATCAATTCCGGGTAAAAATTCTTTTTACTTTCAGAAATCAGATAATAAGGAAGAAAGATATTGAATCACACATCGTTACATGCTTTTCGTATGACTTCACAATGTCTTTTTGTCAATTGCGCATCCAAAAATACACGTAATGCAATATCCATACTCATATAGTTTTTCCCTTCTTCTTGGATATCTTTTCTAGTTTTTTTAGCCGCCAATTCTATTTGCTCAGTACGCTATAGTTCTGTTAGTCGTTTGGCTTTATATTTCTTCGCTTTAATGCCGCAATTGTCAAAACTTTTTTCAGGTCGTCTGCCAGATGAAGTTCCTGGTTTACTAAGTAAATGTTCGGCCACTTCGGCCACCTCTAGATTTTTCCTTAACCAAGCCTCATTTTTTTGTTCAAAAACTTCTTTGGTACGATTTACTGCTTTCCACTTCCTTTTGAATACACAGATGAAGTTTCTATGTACTTGCGAGTACACTTTCTCAGCTAGTTCCTCTGAAATACTTTAAGATGTTTCTTATTTCCACCAAAACAATATTTTATTATTCAAAATGTCTTAACTCCCCAATAAAAGGTTATTATATACCACGCTTTATAGCCTGCAGGAATTTTTTAACTCATGATACAAATTGTATATTTGTTTGTCGATTTTTGTATACCGAAAGAGCGAGCGTACTATGATCAGCCAGCATAATTGGCATTTTTCGGAAATCCGAAAGCAAAGTTGTGTCTTACACATGTACGTGAACGAATGCGACGTTTAACGTGAGTAAGGTGTTCAAATGAATCTGCGTTTATGCAATTTTATCAAGTAAATGATATTCAACACAGCACACGTTTAAATGCGCTAAGTTCGTGTAAAATCGGGTGATCATGGTACGCTCGCTCGTACGGTATATACACACGTCTTGTCTTTTACTCAACTTATTTATTTCTGTCTTTTATTTTTTATATATACAGTCCCTGGCCAAATTACTTGAAACACTCAATATTTTGTAGTTTCTTCATAATAAAATATAAACTATACATGTATTATATTTTTTATTTATAAAATATATTGTAAAAAAATTTAACATATGTAAATATTAAATAAGTAATTAATATTTAGTCCATAACCCATGATTTTTAATAACACCCTTAATTCTTCGGGGCATACTTTCAATGCAAGATATGATTGTCTCTTTTATATCTTCATCGTTCTCCCATACATCCTTTATATTGTTCATTAATATTTCCTTTGTAGGGTTTCCTCTTTCATATACCTTACTTTTAGTCGATTCCATACGTTTTCGATGGGATTGAGGTCCGGTGAATTTCCGGGCCAACGTAAAAGAGGTGTGTGATTGTCCTCAAAGAATTTCTTAACCTTTCTTGCCACATGGCAAGGAGCATTATCTTGCATAAATATACGCCCTGTCGGTATGCGACGTGCTGGCTTAAAATACGGTAATAACGTGTTTTTTAACACATTTATGTACTGCTCTTGACGCATTGTACCTTCTACAAAATACAAAGGGCCAGGTCCGTCTCCACTAATCACTCCCCAAATCATTACCTGCGGAGGGTGTTTTACAGTTCGAAGAACCGTGGACTTTGTGAGACGTTCGCCAGGTCGTCTAGGAACAAATTGTGCTCGCTGCACTAACACACAGAGCGAGCACTCGTCACTAACGAAAACCTATTAAATAACGCAAACATTAGTTCAGTAAAAATCACGTTGTTAAGTTATTCACCTTTTTCCAATTCTCGTCTGTGAATTCTGTCGATATTCTCTTGCAAAGTTGAGACGAGCAAATTTCATTTTTTCTGTTTAACGCGGCTTTTTTACAGGTCTTCGGCCCATTAGGCGATTTTCGCGCAATCGGCGCCTGGCAGTTCTGCTCGAAATCTCTATTCCTCTCTCTTGTAAATTTTTTTGAATCATTTTAATTGTAGCAACTCTATTGTGCAATAACGATATATCAACACAAAACACTTAACGATGCTCCACAACTTAGCTTCTATACGGTTATGACGAAATATTTAAAAAAATATCGGTGCATTCTGTAAACTGTGAACTCGCTAAATGTAAGTTGATAACTGAAATATTTATATATACGTACTTTACTCTTCTAAAATATCATTTCTCTGGTATTTTTATTTATTGATACAATCATCTAGTCCCCCCATAAACGATCGGATTCAAAGCAAAAGAATATCACTATAATAGGATGGGAATTTCCAGGTAAAAGGGTTGATTTATGACATGTTTGTGTGTATACACTGACAATGTCCATGTTCTAGATAGAACAATGACAATAAACATTATTATTATTATTATTATTACTCGCCCGTGTTTTCGCATTCTCATTTGGTAGTCGGTTTTAAAATGATTTTGAGAACCGCAGTACCTATCGGTTGTAAATATAGAAAAGATTTTGTCTTTATACTCTGAGTTCCAGTATTTTGCATTTGCGTGATATATACAGGAACTGTATTGCGAACTTCCTCTATAAGTTTCTCCCTATCCATATTTAGTTCTCTAACCGAGACCGCACCGTCAACGTCAAAAAATAAACTTGACAATTCCGGCGCGGTGATGTTGCTAGGACACGGCGCGATGTGTAGACAAACAATCGCATTTAATTTCATTACGCAAATCACCCACCGGATGATTTGCGCAGCCAGTACTCGGTTTTGGCACGGTACGGTAATGCGTGTCTCGCCCTTTACACGTATTCACGCACATTAAGAAGCTGTAATCTAGATACCTATCCAGATACTATGCAACAGTGGATATAAGTTATAACATTTTAAATTGAGAAATCAATGCAAGCAAATGTAAATATTTTTTCTATTAACCTGAATTCATTAGAATTTTCCATAAATTCCTTTTGAGAAAGTTAATCCAAATGTAGGTTTATACTAATTAGGAAACTGAATACAACCATTACTAAATTAATATCGATAAACAAGATTGCGTAAAGCGCCGTAATCTAAAACTCTATGCAAATTTTCTCTTTCAACATCAAACAGCAGTGGTTATTTCCATTCAATTTCCGTATCAGCTGAACTGTGCTTAATTGATTAATTTGCAATTTCTATCAAGTTTTCCCTGACTAAGGGGCTAGCCTATCGCTGCCGGTTCTAACCGAATTTTCTGAAACCATTAGGAAGATTAAGTTGATCTAATCAACTTAAAATCCAATTAAGCTAAAGGCGTTCCGACAAAATCGCGACCCAGCCGGACAAGCACCACTTACGCTTAAGCGTAATTGTGTTTGTGCACAAACACACACCCAGTCGGAGATTAAAAAGAATGTTTGCATTCGAAATTATATCGTTTAAGTAGTCGTTAAGTGGTGGTGTCTGCCGCGTTTATTACACACTCACAACTTTTCGCGACTTCACACGTCATCGTGATATCAAACTGGCGAGAGATGTGATGTGATAACTGTTGTACGTAATTATACATCTTTGTAACCGTACAGTATGCAACTTACGTATGGCTACACTTGGTACTTGCTAGCTACTTAATTCGTACGGTCTTCACCTGCCGCGATAATTATATATCCTCTAAGATATTATCTTAAGCGTGCAGCAATTAAATTAAACCTGTGTACTCGTATTTACTTAACATTTTTATTAAACAATAAAACTTGGAAAGCATGTTGAAAGTGTGAGGAACGGTAATAATCAATGAGCGGCGAAAATAGAAATAGTTCACATAGGTATCGCGCTGTTCAGTGTGGTTCGTTTCCCTACTTTCCATTTTTTAGTATCCAGGGAGTTAAATCTTTAATGGTAACATTTTCGCCGAACTTTTATTCGCTATTATCAATCACGTGGTGGGTTTAGTACAGGGGCATTTCGTTGAGGGACCAAGATTGGCTGTGTTTGATGGTTACGAGGGTAGTCTGAAAAGTTTCCAGCCTAACACAGAAACAAATATTTTTTTATCAAATTCAGTTTTATTTTTCAACATAGTATCCTTACAAGTTACACTTTTCCCAGCTATGCTCCAATTTCTTTAATCCGTCCAAATAGTAATTGGCATTTTGCTCTGCAAAGTAGGCGTTTACGAATGCGATGGCCTTCTCATTTGATGAAAATCTCTCTGTTCCGAGTGAAACTTTCAGTCTAGGAAGACAGAAAAAGTCGCTGGGGGCCAGATGTCGTGAATAGGGTGAGGGGTTTAGCAATTCGAACACCAATTCGTGAATTTTGGCGACCACTGAAGTATGAGATGATGCGGAACAACACTTTCTTTTCTTTAAACCTGTTCTTCCCCTCAATTCATTAAGTCATAGATTGGCGTCATATTTTCTAGTTTAAATATATAGATGCTTATCAATTCAGAACAATAGAAGGTGTTCATTCATTTTAGGTTAGATATATATGTATCTATATAAATCACTTCTGTGTTAGAACTAATATATTATCTTCTAAGAGTGGTCGTTAGAAAAGATCTATCCTCAACGGACTGACAAGTTTATGACTAGGGTAATTTATGCGACGTGCAACTAGAAGTGACAAGGACTTGATTTATTTAGTTGTACGAATAAAACTTCATGTATACCTTTTTTTAAAATAAGTTGCTCTCCAGGCGCGCCAGCGGTCACACCAAATATACAGTCCACTCCAGTAATGTAATTCAATTAAGGTACTATTAAACAAAACACCAATCTAGTTTGATTCTTGCAATACCAGCACTAGTTTTAAACAGAAGGTATTGCAGTTAGAGTCCGTGATTCTTATGATTGAAAAGAAATGCGAAATTAATTGTTTCTAGAATGGTATGTTTTAAATTTTCTGGTGTATAGTGGGTCTTTTTTGAGATTAGTACATCCCATGAGACATAAGTAATGGCCGGAAATAAATAAATCAATCAAAACATAAAGAAGGGAACATTTTAACAGAAGTTAATGGAATTACTATCGAACAAGCAGAATGAAGAACAAGTAAGCCAAATAGAAAGATTAAGTGCAGAAAATTTAAGCAAAGGGTAGGTAGAAGAAGCGGCGGAGAAACTAAAGATTGGAAAGGCACCTGGAAGTGAAATTGCACCAGAGTACATTAAATACATGGTAAGCACAGGAACAGAATGGCTAGTGCAAATACTTAATCTGACATGGAAACGGGAGTACGTACCAACAGAATGAGAGCTGACTATTATACAATTTCAGAAGAATATCTCTGATTAACGTAGTTACAAAAATATATCAAAGTATACTCAGAAGAAAAAGAAAGGACTTGAATAACCTTTATGATACACAGGGTGTCTCACCGGGAACTGCATCGATCGATATGAAAGAGTATACGTTGGAAAATTTTGAAAATTTGGTAATATACTGTAGCCTACATGTACTATTAAACTAAAATATTTTTAATAATCTGGTACATCCCGCTATACCGGAAATATCTGTCAACTTTGTTATTTTAAATGAAACACAATATTATTGCATTTTTGAATTATTCATTCAATTTTAAGGTTTATATGATAAAGCGACTATGTTGCCATTTCTAACCGTATTTGAAATATTCGCATTTTTTGAAAATTTTTGACAGATGGACAAGTGCATGTGAACTATTATCACTGTAAAGGTGTTTAATTTGGAAATTTGAAATTTTGCAAAACTTTTGACCGTGTAGGGCAGTATTACAATCCGAATCAATTTTTTTAAAACATTATACAGCGTGTCCGATAATTACGATTGAAGTTTTAAATGGAAGATGTGTCAAAACTCTTTTTTTTTTTAATATGACAACCTATACTTTTCAAGATATTTAGGAAAATGTATATTATAGCACAATTTCTTTATAAAAAGGTACCCACCAATGAATGTACGGTATAAGAATGTAGCTTACGTAGTTTTTTAAGATATTCTGTATATCTAAGTTAGTCATGACCATTAGGAAACAATTCAACATTGATGAAATGTCACAAAGTGTTCAATTATAAATAATGCCGGCACGTTTAAATTATACAAACGAAGATTATTTAAATTTGTTTATTATTTATGAAGAATGCAATAAGGTGATATCAAGAACATGCGATACCTTTGCCGCTCGGTATCTACAAAAATAGAAGCCATCACCAACCACAGCTAAACGAATAATATAGAATTTTAAAAACTTCGGATCCAAGGCAAAAATTCAAAATTATAAACCTGTTGTTGATGATGGAAACCGTGATTTTGGGATACGTCACAGCATATCCAACGTGTTTAAAACAAGCTGCGCTGGAATTAGGGTTATCTAGGTGCTCAATACATAGAATAAAAATAGGTAGTCGTTTAAAAAAAAATGAGTTTTGACACATTTTCCATTTGAAATTTTAATCATAATTGTCGGACATGCTGTATAATGTTTTCGAAAAATTGATACGATTTGTAATGCTACCCTATACGGTCAACAGTTCTACAAAATTTCAATTTTCCAAGTTAAACACTTTCACAGTTATAACAGTTCACATGCAAATATTTCAAATATGGTTAGAAACAGTAACATAGTCATTTTATCAAACAAACCTTAAAATTGAATGAATAATTCAAAAATGTAATAATATGTAGTGTTTTCCATTTAAAATAACAAAGTTGACAGATATTTCCGGTATAATCGGATGTGTCAGATCATTAAAAATATTTTAGTTTAATAGTACATGTAGGCTATAGTATATTACCAAGTTTTCAGAATTTTCCAATGTATACTCTTTCATATATTGATCGATGCAGTTCCCGGTGAGACAGCCTGTATACTGTTACAGAGCTGGGAAAGCACTTTGGTACTTGAAATACTGTTGATATTTGAAATACTTTATTTAAGTATTTGAGGTTTTAAAGCATTTTTAAAGTAATTGAACTATTTGTAAAACAACTGAAGTCCTATTTTTAGTATTAATAGAAGAACTGAGACAAATTTTTAGGTTCATTTAAAACTGTTCTGATTTTAAAGGAAGTGTAAAAAATTAATAACACCAATTTAGCAATTTTATTCAAAATCTTAAGTTCAAACGCAGTACGTTGTTCGTTAACGGACTTTGCTGCGCAAAGTATGTCATTTTATTGACACTGAGATTTAATAAATTGAACTAACCAAAGTAAAACTAAATCGGGTACTCTAAATCTGCGGCACTGGAATACTGAAACAGTATTGTGGTAAGGGTTTTAGTGAACTATTTCAAAGTAAAACTTCTTTTGCGTGTTTTCAATTCATAAAATTGAGGAATAAAGATAGCTTAGCAGTTAAAGGATTCTACTCCCTAAAAATCAACAATGGGAGTGGTACTAGCAAAAGAGCATTTGCACTTTTCAGCAAATCATTTAGAACTCGCTGATTTTCTGTCACGGAGTTAGTGGTTCTAATTGTAAGTTGCGAACCTTCCGTGATAATCTAAATTTGAAACTAGACTTTACAACATTGCAACCATAAAACTCTCATTTTAAAACTTATACTAATTAATGAATTCATCCTTTACAATAACCAGAATTCCTATTACTTCATTATTTCTTGCCTAACGAGGTTGCTCAAATTCATTTTCTAATCTTCGGTTGTATGACAGCAGTGTTTCAAATTAGTGCCGGAAAGTCTTTACAAAACCATCTAGGCGAACTCATAAAGGATATAGAGTAGGGTAATTTTTAAATGTTGCTTAATAATCTAAGTACACATGCTTAGAGCACCATATATGATGTTATCTGAATAGTGTGTACCAACACATAGACGCTCCATTCAGGGCTATCACGTTTTTATTATTACCCAGACGGATAGACGTTAATGTCATTTGAAGAGAGCTCTTAAAAACGTTCCGCCGGTATTTTTTCTCCTAATTAATGCAAGATCGAAGAAGGAGATGGAAAAGAACGTTTTAAAGCCTCGTCCCTCGATAGTTATCTTTTATGATGAATGACTTGACACTCCTGACAGATGATTAGTTAGATTGATACAGTCCCAAAGCGGCGGGGCTTCCTGTGTCTAAAACATCGGGGGGCTGGAGGAGGCGAAGGAAGAAGAAGTAAAAAAACATCGGTGCCGGGTTTATGTAAGCTTGGGTTATAAGCGAGCTGGTCGGACGAGCAATTTATTGAATAATTTATTTCAAGCATGGAAGATCGTTTATGAACTTAACTACATACTTAATTCCCAATTGCACTGCCACACCTTAGTCTTAGTGTGCGATAGAGAAAGGGTTAATGACGACGTTAGCATGTTCTTAAAGAATATCTAATATTTCATATTCAGGGCAGATCAATATTTACAGCCATAGATTCATTTTACCAGCGTATTGCAGGTTGTCTTGACGCAGAGGCGAGTGCTCTGTTGCGACCATGTGTGATCTCACCTGGGTATTCGACTGTATCAAACACACTGTCTTGATAGAAAAGTTAGGGAATCTTGGTATTAAGGGGGTTGTATTGGAGTAGTTGTCATCTTACTTGTGTCACATTAATCAATATGTTCCGATTAATTTTTAGTTGAAGGAATCCATCAATCCAATCAATTCGTCACGTTTGGACAACAAATTTGGTGTTCCACAAGGTTCTGTGTTGGGTCCAGTTTTGTTTCTACTTTATATTAATAATATTGAAAACACTACATTCGATAATATTGCCAAACTAGGTCACATATAAAGCCATAAATATTATTGTTAATATTTATTATTTTATACGTGACCTGGTCTGAGTCAATTGGCTGTGAAAGTCGTGTATATCGCTCCGAAACTAAAATCAAATTTTGAGAGGTGTCGAGCAAAAAAAAGATAGAAGTGCTAAGTTAAAGTCTGTATAAAACAGTTTAATGTGCATCCGTAAATTATATAAGAAGGTAGGAATAGATTTAATTCAAATAAATGCAGTTAAGTGTAGAGGAGAACCTAACTTCCGAAAAGTTGATTTGGGCGACGTTCTTATCGCGGTGCTGATAATAAAAAATAACTTAGTGGGACAGGGCCGCATTTAGGAATCATGCACAAATAATCTGGGAACATGGATCAAAAGATGGATGATTTGGTCGAGTTAGTAACTAACATAACAAAAGAAATTAGAGGGATGAGAGAAGAAATTAAAGAATATAGAAACGAAATTAAAACAGTTAGAGAAGAGAGTATTGCTTTAAAAAAGGAAATCCAAACTTTGAAAGTTAAAATGGCAAGTTTGCAATTTGTTGAAGAAAAGTTGGAGCAGATTGAGAGAAATAATAAAAGAAACGACATATTTATAACAGGGTTAAAAATTAAAAATAAAAGCGTTGCTGCAAAAGAAGTACAGAATTTTATACAGGACAACCTGGGAGTAGAAATAGAAACTAAAACATGTGAGGAAATCAAAGAAAACCTACACTTGATTAAAGTAGAAAATTATGAACAAAAAAGTAATGAACAATAAAAAGAAATTAAGATCTGAAAGAACAAATCAACAACGATTTAACCGAAAGAGAAAAACAAATACAAAAGTCAATTACTAAGATAGCAAATGAGGAGAGGAAAAAGAACAGAAGGGTATTAATTGGATACCAGAAGATGATAGTTGATGGAGAGAAATTCGTGTGGAACACAAATGAAAATAAAATGGAAGCGCCAAAAGAAGACAAAAGGAGGTTTCCAAAAAACGGGGAGAAGTAGACCAAACGGTCAATGAGGATAGAAACAATATAACGGCAAGGCAAAGAAATGGTACAATGAATGGAAAAAATACTTGGAAACTTGGGGCTTGGAACATTAGAAGTACAAGTGGAAAGGAGAAAGAGTTAGAAGAAGAGTTTGAAAGAGCGGATTTGGATATTTTGGTAACGGAAGCCGATGTGGGTTGCGTAATACACAAAAACATTAGGCACAAAATAATAAACTAGGAAACCCATTCAGAACGACTTATGAATATAGGAATGAAAGAACATAATGGAAAGAAATGGATGATAATAGTAGCGTATGGGCCCAATGAATATGAAAAAACAGAAAAGAAGGACATATTTTGGAAAGATTTAAGTAGAATTACAGAGAATTGCATAGTTGGAGATTTCAACATCAGAGTTAGAAAACAGGGTGCTGTATTTAATGCAACGATAAGTAAGCACGAAGAAGATACAAGAAATGGGAATGGGAAAAGAATGCTAGAATATTGCCAATTAAACAACCTGATTACCATTACAAATACTTTTTTCAAACACAAAGACGCCCATAAGTTTACGAGGCTTGAGCCAAGCAGAAGAGAAAAATCAATAATAGACTACATACTGATACAGGAAGAAAAGAGAAATATAATAACGGATGTAAGGGTCAAAAGAGGATCCCAGATAGGCAGCGACCATTACTTTCGTGTAGCTAATGTAAAGGATGACATAGAAGGCATTACAAAACAAAGAACGTACAAGGCGGGAAAAATACAGTTCGAAACCATAAGAACATATAAATTAAATGATGAAATAAGGAGAAAATACGAAACAGTAATAAATAATTTAATAAAGGAAAGAAACAGATAATTTTAGAGGCGGCGATAAGGGTTTGCGGGACATGTAGAACAAACAATCAAAGAAAACAGAACAAACAATCAAAGAAAACAATCACATTGGTGGTTAAACGAAATAAAGGAACAAATAAAGTTGAAGAAAAAGAAATGGAAATACTATTTGGCCGATAGAATAGAGGGTAACTATAACATACATAAAGAACTGAGGAATCTAGTTAAACAGATAGTAAAAGTTGCAAAGAGTGAGTCTTGGACAAAGTTTGTGTAAAAGATGGAACAGGATGGTAAAGGTAATCAAAAGTTGTTCTACAAAGTATTGAAAAACCTAAGAAAGAGGAAAGTAAATACGACAATTGGAATTAAAAATGAAACAGGAGAAATGGCAATAGAGGGCGAAAAAATCATGGAGCGATGGAAGGATTACTTTTGTAATCTATTGAATGAGGGTCATCACATACAGGAAACAGAACAACAAGCAGAACATATTAACGAACAGCAACAAAATACGATGGACGAGATTGGAGTGCAAGAACTGGAAGACGCAATAAAATTTATGAAAAGGGAAAAAAGCTCCAGGTCATGACAAAATAACGACAGAGATGATACAAAACCTAGGAGAAATCGGAAAAGTAGCACTTTTTAACAGAACTTGGAAAGAAGAAACTATACCGGTAGACATAGGAATAATAATACCCATTTTAAAGGAAGGTGATAATAAAGACTGTACAAACTACAGAGGTACAACACTACTGAGTACTGCATTGAAATTATACTAACAGGTCCTCAATAATCGGCTAAAAGAAAAAATTGAGCCAACGTTATCAGAGATACGAAGTGGTTTTCGCAAAGAAAGGAGTATACAAGATCATATTTTTGTACTAAAACAGCGAATAGAAAAGAAAAAAGATAAAACGAAAAATATGTATCTAGCTTTCATAGATCTAGAGAAAACTTTTGATAAGGTGCGTAGAAAAAGAATTTGGGAATGTTTAAGCAAAAGATCAGTTAACGTAAAGTTGACAAGGAATATACAAAGACTATTTAAGAACACTTATAACTACGTAACATACAAAAACATGCTATCTGAAAAATTCTTAACAGTTAATGGCCTCAGACAAGAAGACCCAACATTGTTTATACTATTTATGGACGAAATTATTGAGAAATGCAGTCAGAGAGTTGATAAACTGTATGTAGGTTACAGAAACTTAGAAAGAATAGATATATTGGAATGTGCCGACGAAAACGAGAGATAATTTGCAGGAGAACATGCAACGAAGTACAACAAAGAAATTTCAAAGAAGACCAAAATAAAGGTATACAGGTGTTTCCTTTTAAGATGACATGGCGGGCGTCATTGTATATAAGAAATTCAACTTTATATGCTCTGAATTTGCGCTGAATTGAAGTTTTATTTAAACCACCCTACACATAATTGAACTATAATAAATGCATGGTTGCAACTCTCTATTTTTTTTCTAAAAACAATGCAAATACTGATACTTACTTTTTAAAAATGACTGCTACAGATGATTTCAAAAATTGTTGTAATAATGGAAAAAAATCATCATTTTCAAAATGACTGAAATAAAATAATAGATAGGTATACACCTGATGAAATCCTACCTAAAATAACATGTAGAAATTAAATATGCAATAAAAAAGATATCATTCCATTTAAAATAAGGAAAATAAGAAAAGCAACCATCTTGAAAATATTTTAATCGAGTTGGTCATGGTTCAATTAGCTCAAGTCCAAATTTAAAAAAAAATGAGCTTCCTACAACCCACAATACTGTTAGCGAATAGTTTCAATCAATTACTCTCTATCTATAGAAGCATTTCAATTCTTTTTCAATGTTAACCATATTTTTTTTCATGTAAAAATCATAAACAAACTTTCCGAAAATAGATAACAATCTCTATTTATTAAACTTTCATCTATATTCATTATTATTTAAATCAGACACAAACGGATAGCGACAAAAACTAAACATTTCAGCATCCAAAAGATATATCCTCGTATGACTACAGAATTATAGCTGTGTTTAAAATAACTAAAATTATTCAAAAAATCAAAGGAAATACATCAAAACTATCATCGTCCGCTCAAAATCAAAAAGCTCCGGAAATTTGAAAGGTTATTATAATCGCTAACAGATCAAACCAATTTCAGTATATCCTGTTTTATATTTATACAAATAACAGACGAAATCCCGAGGTCTTAGAAACGGTGTTTTCTTAAATGTGAAATTACGTTTCTTTAACTGGGAAGCAAAATATTTAAATTAAATTTTTGGATGTGTATACATACTAACCACTAAAACGCCTTCGTTATTACTACACGAATATTTACATATAAAAAAGAAGTCAAAGAAGTACGGATGTTTAAATGAGGGAGTCTCGGCTCCTGACATGTAATTTTCATACTTTAAACGATGAGAAATTAAGTTTTAATTGGGATGAAGAAGACTAGGAGCTGCCGAACCGGGGAACAGCACGAAGAATGCTATCGGAGACGATGACTTTTAAATAGTATAGTAGTCGGCTAAGACAGACAGATGCCTGGTCGTTTCTCGCTTGTTAAGTTGCCAGGCCTGTAAATATAAACTGTCAAATGTTTGGACCTTAATCCAAACAGAGAGTGGACTGGAAAATCGTTTACAGAGGTACCAAAAAATTTTCATAGCAGCACGTAAAATTATTTATAGTTACGTTTCTACCTCATCTTATTGTTTGTTTATGTAATAAAACGGAAGCACGCGATATGTTAAAATAATTTCATTTTATAATCGGACCAGAAATAAATGACGCATGGTTGTTGGTGGTTACTCTGTTTTCTTTTCCTGCGTTTCTCCTTCTTGATCCGTATCATTTATATTCTTTATGTGTATACAGATTCAAGTTTCCACTCCTTTTCGAACAGACGTTCGTTTGATACTTTGAGTTCCCAGAAACTGGTATTTGGTAACCGTGATGATGATATTTTTATTCCTTGCTAGCTTATTTTAATGATTTCGTATTCAATGTCACAGATTGATGTTCAACTCACATTAGCTATTAACAATTTATCTTTTTAATTTCTATGCAAAATTGGTTAGAAAAAGTGCCAAATTGTCTCCAACCTGCAAGATTCACGTGAAAAGCTCGTCACAACAATTGTCAATCTGCCAATAAAATCGGATAAATAATAACAAGAACGAAAACCGAGAATATAAAACACAGGATTTAATAATAAAATACAGGAAGAATAATTTGTCCTTTAGAGTTGAGATGCAATTGGCAGATTGACAATAGCAACGAACACTCCAATGCATCACAGTAGTATAACGAAGAGGCAAACGAAGAAACTGGATACTAAGAAACTTGTCGGATCAACCTCTATCAGAAGAACAACAAGGTTGTTATTCAAAGGATTTAATGTCTCCATAGTGCCAGCCAAAATATCAAGGACAACAGTTGAACCAGTTGAAGAAGAGAAAAAATTAAACAAGAAACGTTGCATTCAGGGATGTTGGCAAAAAGCAATAAACCATTGTACTAGGTACTGATAAAGGCAACGCCACAGTTATAACGAATAGAACGGACTCCTAGATCCGGAGCACTAAACGAAAATAAGCAGAGAGTCAACGGCGGTAGCTAAATGACACACCAGAAAAACCATAAAAGGTAAGTCCTTACCTAAAGAAGGGCAAACATTGTTATTATATGCAGATCGTCAACATATGAGCTTGTCAAGTTAGCAAGACCACTATAATCATATATAGGAACGACTAGTGAAGAAATCCGAACACTTCACGACATTTTAGTGAATTTTTACATTGAATCAATATTCACTAACGTATCAGTGAAATACAACGATTTGTGCCCTGGGGTCTATGAGAAGATTTAGTAGATTCAGCAAGACTCTGTCTAACTACAAGGTGCGGCAGAATGATCTCCCCTATTTGGGAAGGGCGTAGCCGCGGACGCGTGGGTGGTACAGCAGTGGCGAGTGCGTCAAAATACGGCTGTCCTCATGCCATTTCCAGTTTAAATCATGGTTTGGTCGGGAGTGCACCGCGCTTTCACTAGGGATTCAGCAGCGAATGTTTCCTGGGCATGTTATATCCTTGCGTGTGACATCGGGTGGCCCCCTCGCTCACCAGACTTGAGCCCCTGTGATTTTTTTCTCTGGGGCTACTTCAAATCTCGCGTACATCAACATCGTCCCCAAACCTTGGAAGCTCTTAGAGATGCGATAACCCAAGAAGTTGCTGCTATTCCGTCCGAAATGACCCGCAGGGTCCTGGACGACTATCGGGAGAGGCTCAATCAATGCGTTGGGAATGGGGATCGCCACTTGAGTGATGTCATTTTTGAAACACGTTAATCTGAAACCGCATTATATGTACCTTTCAGGAATATATTTATTTTTTTTTGTATCTTGCTTGGTTTGAAATTTATTAGCTTTCCAAATCGGGGAGGTCATTCTTCCGCACCTTGTGTTACGTATTTTCTATGGAATGGTGACTTCTACGAGCAGAAGAGTGATATCGCAATGGGTTTACCATTATCACCAACGTTTGCCAACATTTTCATTGAGACCTTTGAAGAAGAAGCTATAGGAAGCAGTAATAGTTTCGGACATCACTGTATACTTGTGCAATTCCTATATGTTTTGAATATGTATATCTTACACTTGTGTTTTATATATGTATCAACCCTTAATATACATAGCTTCAATTATTTGGTGTATTTGTTTCCTCACAGGTGAATTATTGTTAGCCTTTATATCATTCAGCTATTGGGAATGATATTGTCTATACGCTTTCGAAAAATTCAAAATTGTTGCTTATAGATTGCGTAAATATAAAGAAAAATGTTCGCCCTTTACCACAAAATTGTAAACTATAAGTCATCTCCGTACACCATTTGTTTTCTGTTTAAACCACTATATAGATTAATTTAGTGAAGCTGAGTTGATGTGCGCTAGTTGGATAGGTTAAAACACTGTGTTTATTCTCAAATTTATTTGAATTCTTTTTATAGTAGGAAGGCAAATTACTAAACGGGAACGACAAACTTATGCCCAAATCAAAAGAGTATTTTCAAGAAATGTTAGACGGAGAAGAAATCGAAAAAGTCAGTCCAGAAAACAATAGTTGGTCTGAAGTTAAGAGGAATAGCACCCTTTAAATGGAGGAAGTTGAAGAAACAGTGAGGAAACTGAAAAAATGAAAAAGCGCCAGGAGTAGACAAAATAAAAGCTAAACTCTTTAAGTGCAGGCAGAGAGGGGCACTTTGTATTATGTAGCATTTTTAATGAGGCATGGAAAATCAAAAATGTCCAATCCAGAATCAATCAGGACTAATAATTTAGAATCTGAAAAATTCAGCGCTACAAAAGATGTAAGGCAGGGAGGAATTCTTAGCCCATTGTTGTTTTTGATATATTTGAACGAAGTAATAAAAGAAAGTAGCGAACAAAGCAAAAAGACATGTAACATATAGCAAGATGGTTAACATAGAAATAAGTGAATGTGTTTTTGCAGAGGACATTGTAGTAATGGCAAAAAACAAGAATTTACACTATGTAGAGATAAATGGGACTAAAAACTCCGCTCCAATTGCGCTTATTTGTGGTAAAACACCGCATGCTATGTGAACCCATTGCATCATCCATAGGGAAACACTTGCACTGCTAAATTGAATTTCGTATTAGAACGTGTCGTAGGCGTAGTAAACTACATAAAAACTAGGCCACTGAAAGGCAGATTTTTCAAAAAGCTATGCATGGACATGGGAGCTGAACACACGGCTCTGCTATACTACTACAGTTCACGATGACTTTCACGTGGCAACGTCTTTTCCCGTGCATTCCAGCTACGTCAAGAAATTCATACTTTTCTACAAAAAGGTCATGAATACTCCAGGTATTTTGCCGAACCCGACTTTTTGCTAAAACTAGCGTATTGTGTGATATATTTGACAAGCTGAATGCCTTCAAACTGTTTCTGAAGACAACAACATGCACATTTTGAAACTTTTGGAGAAGGTTGCGGCGTTTAGGAAAAAGCTGCAGTTGTAGATAAGAAAAGTCAATGAGGATGGCGATGAACATTGTTTCTCTGAATTGCCCAAATACATGGCCTCTAATAAAGTCGTTGTTTTACAAGACTTGCTGTCCCTTTTCAAGGAACACCTCTCAAAGCCCACTGGCTGGTTTGCAAAATAGTTTGAGGAAGACAATGTCGAGAAATTTGCGTGGGCCGCCATGTAAAGTTACGATTAACTGAATGCATATTTGTTTGAGTCACGAACTTTTTTTCTCTGCGTATACCATTACAATAACAAATGATTTAAGCAAAAGTTATAATTTTTATTTAAACAAACAAGTTGTACTCTTGGGAAAACCTTCCCTACTCCGTTCCGAAAAACTTGATGGCCGGTGTTTTATTATTTTTACTCTTTTCTGCGGTAATCTACTTAAGCCGAAGCAGTGGTATTGGTCTATAAAAAGTTGTTACATTTTGAGATGATCAATTAAAAGATAATATAAAGTTGAAAGAATAGAAAACCTTAGCGTTAATTTTCTGGTAATTTGATTGAGGTGTTGATCTAATGGACTACATAATAAGTCTCGTAAGTATCAGCGTGCTCTGAACACGCTTAAGGGGAACTAGTTATAATAAAATTGACGATAGGTGTATCCAAACTAGTTTTGAAATTATATACCTGTCAAAGCTGGTCTAACTTGCTTATCGATTGGAATATATTGCATTTGTACCTATTTATTACACGCCTTGAAGTTATTTCGTTTTTTTTTCAAAATTTCAGATTAAACATTGATGAGACAATTTAGCGCTCTTCGCAAAAAAAGAACGCATTGCTGTGCAAATATTCGTGACCAGTTTAGCACCAACAATTATTAGGTCTTGCTGCATCGGCGGCGTTTCATAATCAACTTGCACGTACATGCAGCGATCAAAACAAGATCAACAATCTCCTTAATAATACCGCAGAGCGTACGCAGCTCAGGTATATACCTAATAAGAAGCGTAATTAGGCATTTCTCGAGCGGGAAACTGTTGCCCGAGCTCCGGGCCCATCACACTATCATCATCGTTGTTGGCCGTCATCATTATAATCAACGCGATCGAATTGGTGTTGCAATAAACGTTTAATACTGTGAAAGATCTAACACTCGATCCATCCGGCAGGCCTTAGCGCTGTTTGGCCGTAAGTATATACGCTGAATGCTGCTGGAATGTTAATGGATATGACTTATTTACGATCGATTTCGAAGTGATGTACGCATACATCTCTCGATGATGATAAATCAATCCGATGCTTCCAAGATAATTTACCTACCTTTTAAGAATAATTAACATCGGTACTTTTTTGCAATGTAATACCATAGTTATTTCGATGTAATTATAAAGTAATTTATTATATAGTTGCGGCAGAATATATAGATTAATTTAAAATTTTTTTTTTTGGATACATCTAGATTGGGTAAGCAAAACCAGATTTATAAGAAAGTAAGACAAGAGTAACTAAAAGAAAGCTTACGTGTAATTTAACTTCTTTACAAAAGCTTGCTTCTGAGAAAATGATCTGGTAATTAATTTTTTATTTTTTGCCATTTTTTTAATCAGATTCCTTCATGATTAATCATCAGTACACAACTTAAAATATTTATATCTTCACAGACTATTTACTACACAAAAAAATGTTATAAGGAACCAAACTATTGTAGAACAATTTACTACAATTTGTTTGAGAATATACGACTGGCTACAATTTGCACAAATTCCTACTATTCGATTGTGGTTAACGGATTGTGTTTCTATTAAATACACTATTGTTGTAAAAATTTAGTCAATGATATGTTACAAAGGTCGCTACAATAGTGTACAAGTTTTAATTTACACACGTTGTAAAAAATACAACAATATTATTATAAAGATTGTACTGCATAATATGTATGCAGTGTTCCTATTATAATGGTTGAAAGAACAAGTAAAACGCTAATAACTATTCTTATGTTTTCCTATCTCCATCTTCACTTTAGAACCGCACTATATGTATCTTAATATGACAGATTTGGAGGAATTTCTGTTTTGCAGGTATTTACGAAGTATGTATGTTATCTTGTTGCTTGTTTGTTTTCATCGTTGATGCGTGAACTGACACAGTTGCAATCAAATGCCGCTAGGTGGAGTTGTGTACCCACTTTGTGAGTCAGTAGTATTATTTCAAGTGAAAACGTTCTTTGTTGTAATTAATTATTCGATGTTGCATTTACTTGTTTTTAATTTGTTATCATATGTTTTAAACTCAGTAAGATTGCCACAGAAAAAGACAGAATGTTAAAAGAAACATTTGGGAACGGCGTTTTGGGTCAATCTCAAACAAAAGGACTGGTTTAAACATTTCAAAAATGGCTGAAGGTCAGTTCATGACGTCACGTCCTTACTGACCTGACCTTTTCAATAGTTGGATTATCTACAAAGAGTTCGTACCTTCAGGTCAGACGATTAATGCAGTTCTATCGTGCCGTCCTAAGGTGGTTGTGGGAGGGTTTGAGAAGGAAATGTTCAGAGAAGTGGCGCAGGGGCATCTGGGTTCTCCACCATAATAAATGGATGCCACATATTGCTTTCATCATACAGCAATTTTTAGCGAAAACTACATGGATGTTAACCAAAAAATAAATGCTAATATAGCTCATGGCGGCAGTAGATAGTGCTCAGAACCATGCTGATGACGCCGAGTAGGCAGAAACATGTCCATGTGTTAGCGCTATTTTCTCTGCTACATTGTTTTTGCCGGGAACGATTCCATCAATACCATGAGCTGTATTAGCATTTATTTTTTGGTTATTGTATTAGGCATTCTTTCCACGTGTATTTCTATACATCATGGTAAGCCTGAGGAATCATTTGCACGTATAGATGTCGCTGTGCCTAGGCACAACGCCCCCTTGCGTTTGGCAGCCCAAGAGTTGCCCGATAGGTGGTGGACATCTACACTCCGGTTTGTCTTGCTACCCTCTGGGACGGCGTGACTGTGTTTGTTGGCGATAGGTGTCGCCGAGAGACATATTCAGTGCTGCTTTGGAGATTAGCAACATAAACTGAGAGGCAAACTCAATGATAGCGGCAGTAGATAGTGCTCAGAACCATGCTGATGACGCCGAGTAGGCAGAAACATGTCCATGTGTTAGCGCTATTTTCTCTGCTACATTGTTTTTGCCGGGAATGATTCCACCAATACCATGAGCTATATTAGCATTTATTTTTGGTTATTGTATTAGGCATTCTTTCCACGTGTATTTCTATACATCATGGTAAGCCTGAGGAATCATTTGCACGTATAGATGTCGCTGTGCCTAGGCACAACGCCTCCTTGCGTTTGGCAGCCCAAGAGCTGCCCGATAGGTGGTGGACATCTACACTCCGGTTTGTCTTGCTACCCTCTGGGACGGCGTGACTGTGTTTGTTGGCGATAGGTGTCGCCGAGAGACATATTCAGTGCTGCTTTGGAGATTAGCAACATAAACTGAGAGGCAAACTCAATGATAGCGGCAGTAGAGATAGTGCTCAGAACCATGCTGATGACGCCGAGTAGGCAGAAACATGTCCATGTGTTAGCGCTAATTTCTCTGCTACATTGTTTTTGCCGGGAATGATTCCACCAATACCATGAGCTATATTAGCATTAATTTTTTGGTTATTGTATTAGGCATTCTTTCCACGTGTACATGGATGTTGTTCCTCATCCGGCGTACTCGCCTGATTTGGTTCTCTGCGATTTGTCCCCCAAAGATGAAAATTAAATCGAAGGGGTGAAAATTTGACACGATAAAGGAGAAACTACTGAATACATTAGCAAAACTAGACTTACAGAATGCATTCCCTTCGTGGTAGAGGCGCTGACGGAAGTGAATGAAATCTTGGTAATTTTTGGGTACCAACTCGCAAATAGAAGCCAAGATCTCACTCTCGTCACACTGTTATGCGTTGAGACAACTTTTAGAAGTAATGGCTGCTTAAATCGATACAATTAGAAAGGAAAAAATATCAAAATGGAGACTTCTTAACGAAGAGTTTGAATTCAAAATAGAAAATAGGCACATTTTTACTACAGTAACTATTATAATCGTGAAAACGAAAGTGTTCTGATTTCTATAAAATGCACTTTCGTTATTTTTACTAACATAATAAAATGGAAAAGTAAATTATAAATTTCGTAATTTATTATACTTGTATTTTCTTCCACAGAATGCGTTTAAGAACCTCACACTTCATTACGTCATAAGCGCTCTACTAAGTACCATATTCCGGAGTTATTACCCTGGAATACTGTATTTATTCGATATCGTCCGTCGTAAACTTTTCGTATGGCTGCAAATATTCGAAAATGAACACCTTCCACGCCACGCTCCATTACGGGCTCCTTATTTACGACAAAACGCTTCGCGTATAATTATTACGGCATCTATGAGCGCCACATGAGCATCGCTCGCTTCTCGTCCGTTCATCATCCCAACGCGAGCAATAAAAATAAACGTTAATAAATTTATTTATGAACCAGAGCCCTCATTAATGCAAGAGAAACCAGAAAGGTAATAACAAGTGTAAAATATTCATAATCGTTCTTGTGATCTTTTTTTTCCGTCTCCTTCGCCTTTTTCCAACAAGGCGTTAAGGTACTTCGTTCACAACAGGTTGTCCGTAACGTCGACAGGTCCGGCCTTGAGAAATGATTGAATAAATACTTCATATTTAAGAGTTTTCAAAATATCAGCTTTGAAAAATAAATTTCATTTTTAGGTTCAAAGAAATGAATAAATACAAATAAAAAGGGATTCGTAAGTGAGTAAGACTTATTGTTCTAACATACCCTGTCTAATTGTACTTCTAATTGACTATGTTTTGGATTCTAATACTAGTTTTCATTTTGAAGCCCTTGTTTTTTAGCATTATTAATGACATTTAATGTTTTTTTTTACAGTTACTAGAAATACTAACCCCCATATTCATGGTCGTGCGCCAACGTTTCGTTAACCTTTCGCAACTCTATGTACGTTTCGTAGTGGATCGCCAATCGCTTGACGCATGCGCAAACGTAGTAGTTCAGCGTACCTTCAGCGATTCTCTGGCGTTAGCAACATATTGCTTTCTTAATTGTTCACTCATTGAAGTGTACATGTGCGTTAGGAACTATATGAGTAGAGTAGCATAGTTTGACATACTTCAGCGTAGCGCCGGGGAATTACAACGAAAGAATATATTGAAATTACATCGTATCCATATCTTCAATGGTATCACAATATTGTTTCTTTCTATTTTTTATATAACTGAAAAATTATTTATTGTTCATTGTTACTAAATAATTTTATATTCTAGACATTTTTGAGTTAGAAATTTTATGGCTAATTTTTACTCTGAGTTGTAATACGAGGTGCATTCAAGTTATAACACCTCCGATTTTTTTCCTCAGAACTGGAAACAGATAGAAACATGCGGTTTGTTTTAAAATAAGCGGGCACTCTTGGTCAATGCGTGAAAGAGATGGCAGCACTGTACAGCACACAGAACCTTTAGCGGCAGCGGCGCACTATAATATGTTTTTCTAGTAGTATCTCTTCCAAATTTTCTTTCACTACTTTTGTTTTAATTTCAAGTAGTTGTTCCACATGCTTCCTCTCTCTAAACATGCATTTTCAATTCTCATGGCAATTAATTCTTCTATGGTGCCTGATGTCTTCTTTTGTTTTTTTTGTGGCTTTGTTGTTAAGTCTATCTCATCAATTCCCTCTACAACAGAACAATCTAATATGAATATACATAACGAATAAAGTTGTATTTTTTACTTGGGAATATTAGGAGCTTGAGGGTGTTTTTGGGTCCTTAGCGGAGGTGAAGAAGCCGTCCCAAAATTTGCATCACTATTAAGGGTGTTTATAACTTCTACGGAAAGGTAGGGAGTAACCGCTTCTACATCCAGCAAAATATTTTTGTCAGGATCGCTTGGTCCACCCCCAGTTTACATCCGAAAACGGCGTTCCTCTTCCAATGTAGTTTTATGGCATCTTTTGATCTTGTCCCAACATGTTTGTAATTGGATCATCGTTCTCTACTGTGATAAACACATAAATTACAGTTGGTATTGCTACTTTATTGCATGCACACATGTACGGCGTAAAACTAGACATACAACACCGTTCATAGATATTAAAGATGATATCAATGGTATTTTTTCGTAAATTGGGTATTAAATATCATGCAAATCGTTAATAATTTAGTAACAGCACTACTATATACTTACTGGCTCTGTTACCTTACTTCATGTCTCTTGCTTTTTCTTCATAGTACTACCGTGATAATTTCTACGACAGGATAACATTTTAAGATTTGAATTAACACTTCCTTATCTTTCTGTGAATATACATTCATCTTGCAGACTATAAACGCAATAAACAGATTTTTGGTACGTAAGTTTAAACGAAAACTTCCGTGACAAACGCACAATAGCTGATCAGCTGATGCGAAATCACACAATGTTTTGTGCGATGAATAATATGTCTGTTTTCGCTCGCTAGTGTACCTTCAACGATGATATATGCAAGGTGCTGATTCCGCAACTCGCGACGCATCGCTCGCCGGTAAAACGCTAGAGATTTTCCACGGCTAATGTTCATTAATACGGGCGTAACATTTATAAATTTTGGAAAGACAGACAAGTGTTTTGCAACGTTTAAGAAATCAGATATCAGCTTGTATTAATTTACCTCTAGTACTCACATTACAAAAGCGGTTCAATTCCTTGGGTTGCAGAGCCATAATTAATTGTTATTAATCATGCTGAAAAGCAATGGCTACTAAATTAAATCGGGAATCTGTATGCAAAGCGTAGGCAGTTAGAAATAGAAACAGAACGAGGTATATTAGAATAAAAGCTCTTTTTCTCACATCATTTAGTCGTACGGTTGATGATTTCCGAAACATATGTTCAGAATTTATTAAATGTTTTGTGTGGTCCGGAGTGTGCCGATAGTTTTAGTGTTTGTCACATTACTCCATAATCCTCGCTATCATTATCGATTTGTAATTTTCAAATTTTGGCCAACGAAGAAGTCAACTTTACAACTGAAGTGAAAGAAGATAATACATTTTTCATATATTTAATAATATTTATTATACCGTATAATTTCCGTCGTTGCTTATTACCTCTTGCCAGCGTAATGGCAATTTGCAAATACCATTTTTGAAAAATGCTTTGTCTATAGAGGCGAAAAACTCGAGCAGCTTTTTTCCCATTAAAAATTTTTGCAAGAAGAGAAACAAGCGATAATCGGATGGTGCTAGTCTAGGGAGTATGGTGGATGCGATCTTCTGACGAGTTTCAAAAGTAGCATATGGTCTGACATTATCATGTTGCAATATGATGTGCTTGAACATCGCGGCCTCTTTTCTTTGAGTGCTGACAGTATCTCTCCGAATTGAGCTTTTTCCACCAAATACACAATATTCTCTTATTCAGGCTTAAGCTCGGTTTAGAAGTGGAGGGGGCTGGTTGTCCGGGTTCATAGTACGCTCTTTTCTTCAAGTTTCTTGTGAAACATCGAGGTTCTAACAACCCTTCGTGAACGAGTGAGAAGACGAAGACCTGATTTGTGGAAGAGCAAACCCTGGATGCTCCATTAAGACAATGCGCCAGCCCATTCCGCCTTGTCCACCGTACTCACCCGACTTGGCCCCTGTGACTTTTTTTATTTCCTAAGGTAAAATCGGAGCTTAAGGGGATAAGATTTGACAATGCGGAAGCGGTGAAAGCGAAAGCGACGGAGGTTCTCAACAAGCTGACAGAAACGGACTTCCAGCACTGCTTTCGACAGTGGAAAATTCGTATGGAGCGTTGTAGGGACCGGCAAGGAGAGTACATTGAAGGTAATAAACTTTGTAATGTAATTGGAGATCAATAAAATGTTTTGTAGCTCCAGTCCGGTTATTTAATTGCCACACCTCGTATAAATGCTTGTTACTAAAAATTCATGGGTGATAGGCAAATTCTATTTTTAAATTCAAATACATTAGAAACGTCTAAAAATTTCCATGTCACAAAATGTGTGTTTAATAGTGTTAGTTCTCTTTTTCTATCTTATACGACACATATTCAAAATATCAAGCGCATATCATCGACATTATCTTTACACCATGTATTGGAGGAAGATATAGGATCATTAAGATCCTTCACTTGTATCGGAAAAACGTCACGTGAGTGCCTAGGTCGAACCAACCAAGTATACACCATAAGGACGTATATCTAATGTTTGAATAACATGATTTGAAGTCTAATTTTATAAATGTTTTTGCCAATAAATTTGCTATAGGTTATTTTCTGTTGCAAATAAATTCGTACCATTTAAGAATACATAATTTTCCTTTTAATTCTTCATTTGTGGATTATTCCGGCCCTGTCTAGGCCAGAATTTCGATCTAGGCTTGTTCCTGCCGTCCACGGTTGATTTGTTGTCCGATCGTATCTGCTTCACGAAGCGGGCTCTGGATCGGAACGTAGTTATTCAAATGTCTCTCGAGCGTTCTTTTGTTCCATGGCCGACTCAGCACTTTTCGAAGGAAATGAGGTTCTAGTTCGTTCGGAGCACTGCTTTTGTTATTCCTTTTTTCTTCGTTCGTCTTGGTTTTCTTCTCCTTCTTCGTCTTCCTTTACCTTGTTCGCGGCGGATCCTTCTATACTCCACGGGATCGACGTTGTTTGATGTAAATTATGGGTTTTTAACGAGAATTTGTTTATACAAGCGATTATAATGCAATCAGAATTGTGAAGGCCATTTTAATTGAGTTCTGTGGGCAAGGTCATCGGAAATGCGGTGGTGGTTTTAGTTATATGCAGTAAACTAAATGTTAATATGCACAATTTAGCATTAATTTAAATAGAATATTTAAAATTTGATTAAGTTCAAGCAGGGTTTGGTGTGAAATAAAAAATTACTGCAAATGCATGCATAGTATTACATTAAAATCAGGATATACAAAGTTTCTTCGGTAGAAAATTCATGTAGGCTACGCATTTACGATTTAGTCGCTATGACACTAGAATTCAGCTAAGCTTGTCATTAAATAAGTAAATAATATTCATGGAAAGCTATTTAATTTTTTGCACGTTGAGAGGTTAGCAGTCAGTGGAAACCATTGCCGATGATCAATTTTGGTGTTATAACTATAAATCAGAATTGAAACGCGAGAGTGTGAAATGGAAGTAAGGAGAACTTCCAAAGGTGAATAAGTTTCAATTTCAAACTTCATCGGAAAAAGTATGGCGAGTTTACTTTTAATTACAGATGTGTACTGGTCTTACAAGCAAACGTACGCAACTGTCCCCTTCCGATTTCGATAAAATTTTGTAGGGATGTAGTACACTGAAAAATATTAGACACGTATTTTTTAGCTACCTTTTTCAGTTTAAAGGGATGTAATTGACGCTCAAAGTTACCCCCCAAAAACCCATTTGAGATAAGATATCGAATTACAAAAAGGATTGTTCCCTGTTACTAGCACTACATTTCAGATTAGAAAAAATCAGTGGCGCATCAATGGAGTTGTTAGGAGATTTAAAAAATCTCATTTTTTTTCGCTTCCGCCCACAAATATTGTCAACTAATTTTTCCTCTTCATACCTTTAAACTACACGAAAAAAATAAAAGTTACCTGTTTTTAGATCTTTTCTCAACGTTCATTTTGGGGGAGTTATCGCCATTTTAATTAGTGCTGGGCATAATCAATAATCGAATGAATCGAAGTAATCGTTTAAAATAATCGAATGATTGAAACAGTTCATTCCTTCTTTTTCAGTTGAAACTTGAAATCCTCTTCTTGGTAAACCCCTCTAATCCTTTTCTTTGGCTTCTTCGGTTAGATTTCCTAGTTTATTTTCTTTATATTATTTCTGTTTTATTTTGACAATATTTTAATACTTCTTAGTTTACTATTCCAAATACGTTTTAGTTTTAATTTTAAATTTCTAGACGATCGGTCGAAAAATACGTCTTTTGTCAGAAAGTTATTATTTTGTATCTCTCTTGTTTATGCGTTGTCCCGGCATTGTCAATCCAACAACTTGATACTCTTAAATTTGGCGTTACGATGTTCATTTTCAATACTGCAGATGACGTGGATTTTGATGCTAGGATTCCAAATTGTATGTGTATGTGTGTTGTGTCATTTTTACAAATAATATCTTAAAAATATAAATTACTGAAAATAATCCGGAACTTTGATATTTCCCCGTAAAATAAGTTTAAGAGAGTCTTTTTATTCACAAATAAAAGGTTAGTAATATAAATCACTAAAATACTAGAATTCGAATAATAACCCAAAATAATCCGAATTCTGCAAATGCTACGTTAAATTCTAATATTTTACGAATATTTATATGAAATGAAACACTAAAAAAGACAGCAAGTTATCCTTGTTATATAACATCAACAAGTAATGAATAAATATTAAAAAGGGGAAAAGGAGAGAGAACCGACACTTGGAACACACTTTTTCCGATTAGCAGTGAAGTAGATAAAGTTTTTGGTGGCAAGCTCTGACGTAGGAAGGAAGTCAGTCATAAATAACATCTCTCACTCATAAACTTAACATATTGTTGGCTGCAGTACACACTTACATATAAGCTGAAAGACACAAGATGTATGAGAATACTAATATTACAAGCATTCTTAAAGTATAAATGAAGTGAAGTGTGGCTCTGTTTTAGAAGGTCATAATAATTATTGGAGAATATTTTCTACGCAGTATAGTATGAAATTTGTTTACCTGTTACCATTATATTTTAATAAAGTTTGTCGCCTTTTTCGAAGTGTTTGCAATATTACAAATTAATCACCTAGGGTTCTACGTGACCGTTTTATGCCATGACTTTTTCTTCTTACATACGATCCAGTCTGATTGCAACGTAGAACATTAGAATGGATGGTGTTCAGTTAAATTCAGATTTCCCGCGAGAAAATACCGAGAGACAAAACAAAAACGGTTCCGAGAGTGTGTATAAATGGCGGCAGCATACCCACGATAGTTTTTGGTACATATGTAATGTACAATGTATTATAATCGTATTTCAATGTAAATAAACAAACATATTGTAATCGAATGTAAATAAAGCATACAAAAAGCATAATCACGTCCAACAGATGGGTTGACGAATCACCCATCACCTACCACCCATTTTTTTGCAATCAAACAAATGGCAATGCATTAACACAAACCAAATATAAATGATTGATCAATAGAGCGGGCCAACAGAGCCCTGCGCCAGATTAGAAATGAGTTTGCCGGGCCCATGACGCCACATATGTATGTATACAGATGAGTCGGCACGGCCTTCAATTTATTGATTTATTGCAACAGTCTCTCGTCAACCCTTCGCAGCGTTAGTCGTACTTATTATAGATGAATATAATTGATATATGTAACTATGTCTAACGTACTCAAGGAAAATAATCGGCCGTTAGCTAGTACAGTGACTAAATTTATCAGTGAATTTCCGGATTTAAACTACAATGGAACCAAAATATTGTGTAGAGTTTGTAAAATACCGTTAATGTGCTGGAACAAACGCGAATGTAAAAGACATATTAATAGTGTACAGCACAAAAATAAGCAAAAGGCGTGCCACCTCAAACCCAATTTCAGTTGGATTTACTTTCAATGTTTATTGTATGTGGTCTACCGCTTCGCGTACTTGATAAAGAAGCGTTTCGACAGTTTTGGCGTACATACAATCCTAAGTGGAACTTACCATCACGGACAGCGTTACGGAGAGATCTACCACGTATACGTAAGGATATCATCGAAAGCAGAATTAAAAGATAAACAGCTGTGGCTATATCTTGATGAGGCGACAGATTGCAAAAAAAAAATTCTATTTTGAATATTATAGTACGAGTACTAGATCTTGTTAAATCGAAATTTGCAATTTTATTAACTAGCAAAAGACTAAAAGAGTGTACTGGTGAAGCAATTACGGCCGTAGTGCTCGATACGTTACAACAATTCCAAGTGTCAACTAGTCAACTGTTGATGTTCATGAACGATGGTGCAGCGACAATGTGTAGTGTAGGCCGTTCTCTTAAAGAAAAGTGTGAGTGACTTTTACATGTTACGTGTAAAGTCCATGCTTTACATCTTGTGGCACAAACTATTCGAGAATATTACCTGGTGATGTATGCATTAATAGCAAACACAAAAAAAGTGTTTCTCAAAAGTCCTAAACGGATTGGGGCATTCCACAGGTTTTGTCCTGGTATTCTCGGACCACCACAGCCTATTCTTACGCGTTGGGGAACGTGGTTGCAAGCCGCTTTTTATTATTCTCAACATTTCCAAGAAGTCAAATATATGACTTTGCAATTCGACCCTGCCGAAGCTACAGTTATTAAGGAGAACCAGAAAGGATTTCTACATCCTTCTGTTGAAACAGATTTAAAAAGTATTAGCAACAATTATTGGAAAATACTGGATTGTCGTTGGTAGAGTCAGTGCAAATCGTGGACGAAGTTAATACATTGCTACACGGTATAAACGACGCAATAAATGGTCGCGTTTTAGCTAAGTTCGACAGTGTTTTAAAAAAGAATTCCGATTACACGAGATTAAGACAAATGTGTGGTGGGGCATCTGCAGATTCCTTAACTAACTCTAAAGATTATTTTAATTATGCCTGTCTTACTTCGGTAGATGTGGAACGGTCTTTCTCGAAATATAAGTACATTTTTTCATCGCGGCGAACATCCTTCACCGAGGCAAATGTGGAAACATACCTGATGGTGCAACTTTTTCAACAAACCTATCCGCTTTATTAAGAAGCTCCGTTTATTTTTTATATTATTATTTATTGTTACGTTATTAAGTACAACAGATTTTTGAATAACTACGATGGTTACTTTTTACAGTTATTACCTTATTACATCACATTTACAACACATACTGTTTTCAAACAAAAAAAAAAATAATGACAATAAAAACACCTCAGCGTGTGCATGTATTCGCTCTATTTATCAAACATTATTATTGCGTCGGCTTGAATTTTTTACTTTGCTGTATTGATTTCAAAATATCACATGTCTGCTGTGAGTCACATATACGCTATTTATAATAAGCGGCCCATGCGTCTGACTCCGATTCTGTTGCGAGGACCGATTTGGCCGCGTTCTATTGATCAAGCGCAGTAAAGCTTGATAAAGAGAAAATACACAGTTCAAATGTAAGACCACAATTTAGAGATGTGAGATTGTAGAAACATGGTTACTACAACATGAAGCCTTCAACCATTACGTGAAAAAAATACATCTTTGGATGGGACACTGATAAGTATTGTAATTAATAAAATCGAACGAAAACAGCGCTACAAACGATAAATAAATTAGATAAAATTAACCTTGTAATAATAATAATATAATGAAAATTGTACTTGAAAACTTGAAATATTTTTAAGCGCTAAATTCGCAAATTAAACTAGGTTTGAATACACATAATTTCTAAGCACGTCCATCTCCTGCAACAGTTTGTATCAAAAAGCTTTGATTGTCTCAGCGTCCCTCCCTTTATCCGTTATCGATAGAATTGATTAATTTTCGGGCAATAATAACTGTACGCTTTATATCTAAAGAAATATTATTCTTAAAATAAATTTATATAATTATATAATGTAATTTAATTGGTATAAATGATTTCAAATAACAGATTTGATGTCAGACTCTAATATTCTGCTAGGGTTTACCGTCTAGCGTCATCGCGCAGTGTCATCGCTGCGTATATGCAATCTTTAAAATAAAATTATTCTCAAAGTGTTTAGTGAATGAAGTTACTTTAAAATGAAATATTGAGGACCGAAAAAATGCAGGGTGAAGATGGGCTACATTCTCGTTTCCTAGGGATCGATATTGTACTGTGAAGTACGTGCACCTACTATTATTTTACATAATTATAATTAAAATTTTCAATTTGCATTAAATTTCGACATTATATTTACTGAATTTAAATAATCTAGTTTTGTTTTTTGAATTCTGGTATTTTAATGATTTGTATTATTAATTCTGTTTTCTTTAAGAGAAGAGTCCATTGAAATCAGCTTACAGGAAATAATCAAAATCAAAACTTATTTTTAAGAATTTACTTTATAATAACAATTTTTGTCAAAAACACATAAAATCATGCAACACATTATGCATGCAACACATATTTTGTATATTAAAATTGTGATGGTACCATTTTGACAATCAAATGGTCTATTAAAATAGAAAAAGAATTGGGTGTTGTCATTTAGGAAGATTGTCAATGACTTCATGACTTGAAAACCAGAAGTGGAAGAAACTTAAAATTGCTGCAAAAATTTAAAAAAAAAATAAAATTAACCTGTCCCAGCATTTCTTGGAAAAACAAATTGCTTCAAATTTTGCCGCGCAGTGTATGTCTTAGTAATTATGAAATTAAAATTTGTGGCTGTAAGAAGCAAATGTAAGGTGGACTAAACATACCACACATCGCCAGTTCCCTTTCTACAAAAAAAAATAGAATTGCCGAAGCCTGTAATTTATAGCCTTCCAATAGAATAACAATAACATTCCAAACGATTCCTTACATAGATCATAGTATTAAACACGATCAAGTAACAAATGAATCCCAATCGTTAATATTCCGCCAACGATCACGTTAAGAGAGAGAATAAGGTATGCATCTTTAAGGAATCCTAAACATTGTGATAAGAGCTGTAATGAGTAATGACGCCTAAACACTGCGCATATCAAGACGGCTTTGTCGGTAGAGACGCGGGTGTGCGATGACGAGACGTAGAATTTTATAGGAAAACGTGAAAGGAATCGTAGGAGACCTTTTGTTACACAAACAAACCTGAATAAATTATCCAGCTGTAAACAAACGAATCGTAATATCTGTCTGGTGGATGTGGAAGGCAGTCCGCGGGTGCTTCGGAACCGGAGTTTACGAGGCGCATGAGATCGTCGAGTACATTCCGCGGCAAAACTATAAACTATATTGGACATATTTATAGCATCTCATAACGGTCAATATTCTATATTCATCCTGTTCAATGCGTATATCCTTCCATGTATTTATATAAGATATCCAAAGGGTTATATAGCCTAGTTTATAAATAAATTGGTAAGTGTTATTGGTTAGCATCGTATCGTAAAAGGATTTTTGTTTCGCAGAGAGGAAATATGTTTGCTTTAGAAATATATAGTAATCCTTCCATTGCGCGTTCCCCGTTTACGCAAATTCACTTTAACGCAGCTGAATTTTTTTTTACATTTTAAGTATTTAAAGTATTTGCGAATGCAGAACAGATCCCTTTCAAAACAGGCAACATGAAGGATATAGCAAATTACAGGCCTATTATTTGCGACCTGTCGAAGGCATTTGACTGTGTCAAACACAGTCTTTTCTTTGACAGGTTAAATCAATTGGGCTTCAGGGGCAAGGTGGGCGACTGGATAGTATAAATGCAAATGTGCTTCCACTCAATGAACGAATACTTTGGGCAGCAACATTAACATAAAGATTTAGATGTACATTGAAATATCTTTCTCGGGAGTTTTACTCAAATTTTGTTAAATTTTCTAATTTAACTCGAATAAATAATCTTTGTAGGTTCGGGGGTATCCCTAGATACCCTTGCGGCAATTTTGAATGAATTTCTAACTGAGTAAAATGAAATTAACGAATTTTTAAGATTTGAAAATTAACTAACCATTAAACTTTCGAACGACGCCAATGCATATAAACCCTCTGTTTATATACTCACCACAGGAACTGCCTGCTCTGGATATTCAACCCTATTTACTTCTCTAATAATGACTTTGAATACACAACGAACACTTATCTTTGGATTGGATTCAAGACAAACTTTGATTCAACCAAGGCCGAATAAAGATTGATGAAAATTTAGGGCGTCGTTCATCTTTCTTTTATTTTAAATCGCGAAAGACTGGCGATTGTTTTCTTTCACAGCCAATTTTGATAATTTACCCAAATAGAAACTAACTTTTCGATGACTTTCAATCAAATGATATTAGCATACGAGAACGAATGCAGTGACTTAACCAGGAGGTTGTTTGTTGATGATTCTGTGGTCCGAACGGTCACCAACAAGCTTTAAAAGAGAAAATCCACTGCTAATTTATAGAAACCTTTCAGATAAAGATTTAATTGATGAAATATTATCTGTTGTGCTTTGCAATTTATGTTGTTGCTTATTCCAGACGATTTTTACATTAATTTGGAAGAAATAAGTGAATAGAAAAACTAATAAACGAGTAGATTTGTCCATAATACCCCACACTCGTCATTATCTGGACTTATAATTAAATTCTACCGTCCTCGCCCCAAGGACGGTTGGCTGAGGGGGGATGGTAACAAAGAAATGTCCAATTATCCCCGCAAGAGGGATATTTGGTTGCCAACGAGTGGCCAGCCTGACATTTGGTCCGTACCGAAGTGACAACCGAGAGAAGCTGTTATTGTCGTAGATACAACGTTGAACATAACATAACAATATGTTCTTTTGTATTTATATCTCTCTGTTTTTCTTGTATATTCGTTCTGTGACATGTTTCATACTCTGTTTACGAAATAAATTACTACTACTATTATGCACATGCTTTTCACAACTCTATTTAAACGGTTTTCTTTTACTCGTTATTTTTATGAAACCAATTGAGCGCGTACAAGGAGGAATTGCGGTATATACGCTTTGTATTTGGTAGCATATGTTTTGAGCTTACTAGTCCCAAGTAGCGCTTGCCTTAAATAGAGCAAGCAATTTTTATTTTCAAAATTACTATCGGAGCTAAGAGGGAGACAATTTAACACCAATGAGGAGATCAATCAGACAGTTTTAGAGCATTTTGAGGACATAATCATGGTATTTTTGGTATTGAAGTGTTGGTTATAAACTATCAAAAAATGTATTGAAATAGCAAGGGATTATATTGAAAAATAATAAAGAGATTTTTCTTCTCGCCCCCTTTCTATGATAGGCTTACAATACGTGGACTGCACCTCTTAGGAAATGAATAAGCTTTGGAGCTTGTCACAACCTCAGGAGCCTTTTAGTGTGTAAATGGTGTGTTTCATAGCTTTGTTCCTATCATCTCCTCGTCGTGACGGGTTAAACAGGCGTTGCAACGGGTTAAAATGGCGACTCAAGATTGTATTGGACCCACTTGAAAATAATAGGATTCGAACGCAGAGCGCTTAATTCCGCCACAATCAGGAGCATCACTGGACCCCTTAGCCGTTAAAAAAGGATTCTTGTTATTTATGATCAAATTATTGTCAATGGATTTTTTGTTTGATTTGATTATTTGTTTAATGCCATAAGAAAATTATACGTCAATTATAGGAATAATGTCTTAGGGGGACAGAACATAACTGATGAAACCTCATAGGTATATTCAAATGATGTAATAACACTCCTTATTAGCAAAAACAATACAACGATAATTAAATCATGAAGATTGAAAACCCACGTTACTCACCTTTCTTTCGATAATTACTTTTTAGGTCCATTCGATTTAATGTCGAATTTAACATGTTGAAGTTCATCTTCACACAAGCACTAGAGAAATGTCTTTCGTTCTAGGTATAAGTACATCATCAGTTCATCGCATCTTAATAAACAATACGTTACACCCATACTATATGGTGTTGTGTGTTGTGGACTGATGAAGCTACTTTTGCTAATGATGGGTAGGTAAATTTATATTATGGGTCCAGAGAAAATCGTCATTGAATGAGAGTGGTTGATCATTAACACAGATGGTGTATAAATGTTTGGTGTGGCATTTTGGGTGATAAAGTTATTAGATCATTTATTTTTGAAGGCATTTTAAAGGGCATACTTAAACTTTTTACGTAACGAATTATCAATACTTTTAGGTATTTCGTTGAAAACTCGAAGAACACTGTGGTTTCAGCATGACGGCTGTCGAGTTTATTGTTTACGAATCGTCAGTCATAATATGTTTCCATATCAGTGGGTTAGAAGAGGTTCTCTTTTTCCATGGTTAGCTAGAACCCTAGATTGACTGTGCTTGATTTTTATTTATAGGGAAACTTTAGTTATGAAAAAAATCTTTCCATATCACTACAGCTATTGTAGATTCCAAGATATCGCCGGTCCGCACTCTTAGTGGGACACGCGGTATATAAAATTACGAATATTTCAAGTAGGAATTGATAAGCTAAACGTTATTCTGTCTCTATTTTAAAGGTATGCTTCTGCCATATACGAGCCATCATCATACGAGCTTCTCATGTGTCCCAAAGTAAATAATTAATTTTTCAATCCACATTTAGTTTTTCCTTCTTATGCTTTCAAGCAGTATTTATACGAAGCCCTCCATTACTTTATTAATGAATGTGTGGCAGAAAATTGCGAGTTATATTAAATGAATTGCTCCAAAAATAGTTGCCGTGTCCCCTTTGTTTATATTACAGATTACCTAATCAATTTCCTACACTTTTAGCAATAAGTTTACATTATCAAAATAGTAAGCAATGGATTTTACGCACAGTTTGCAGAATTTCTAGATTTCTATGCCTAAAATAAGAATCGGACTGAAGAAGCCTAAAATTATAGCAGGTTAAGAAAATTTTATTATAAAATAACTCCTACTTCACGTAAATACGTTCAATTTAGAAGCACTTTACTACACTGAGAAAAATCGTACAATTAAATTGTGTTGCTAATACAAGTTTATTAACCACCATTTTACGAGGGATGATCGTAAAATAAGGTTCCCATATTTTTTAAAAATAGACAGCATTCTTTATTTCCTTAACATTACACAACGTTTTAAAGGTAAAAACTTAAGCTATTTTTCGACTTAATCGCCATTTCTATCCAAGCATTTTTGCTGACGGTGCTCCAACTTCTGTATTCACATGTCGTAAAATTCTGCCACCAGTCAAAATCTTTTCAACTGTGGTGTTGGAAATCTCAGGAATCTGAAGATCGAGTTGATGAATGGTGACCCTCCGATCTTCAAGCAGTATGCTCTCGACTTTTTCAACGATTTCCTCTGAAACTGACGGTCTTCCGCTCCGCTCTTCATCGCGAATTTCCGTCCGACTTCCAGTGAATTCCCTACACCATTTGCGGACGTGTTGAGCAGCTATACACTTTTCTCCATAAACTTCGGTTAATTGACGATGAATGTCTATACATGGAACCCCTTTCGCGTTTAAAAAACGTATCACAACGCGAATTTTGCACCTGGCGGTAGCGGCGATCGGGGGTCCCATCTCGGACGGCTGCTTAGCCAACACTAAGCGGTGTAGCGAGACGGGAGTGGTACGTACATAGAGTGGGAAAGCTGCTGCACACGCCAATGTTGTCGGATTTCGCCTAACCGTCTTATTGCTGCTGCAGGCCTTTGGGAACCTTATTTTACGATCTTCCCTCGCACATTAACTTGTAGTTATTAAACCCGTGATGCACTTCCAAATAAATATAATTTGCTGTAAATGTTTTGCTGTGTTCAGTAAACTAATTTGCTGTCGTTATTAAACAGTATAATTACGAATGAAAGAATACTACGTGCAAATAAGTAGTTCATTTGTGGTAGCTAACTAAGCTTCTTGAAACTAGTCGATTTCCGTGATATGTCGTAAAACTCCGTAAAGGCGATTTTCTCATTTTCACAGTATGCATCACGTGGAAATGTTTTCCGGCTTATTCGTACCAATTCGCGCAGGATTCATTCGCAGAATAATCTATCAGCGAATATACGTTCGGAACTTTGCTCGCTTTCTACAACGCCCGTTTCCGTTTTGTCTTGTTTAATGATGGAATGGGGCTTGGGAGTGTATTAACCTATTTTTGAATGTCTGCAGCGCAGTCTTGTCTTGGTATTTTATTTTCTGCAATAGTTTATAAGTAATTTGTAACACGCAGTCGAAAATATTGCAAGCAATAACATTGGGAGCAGCACAGCAGCGAGAAATTCAGTTTAACGACTGCCATAAAGGTAATTTGAATACGGCACATTTTATTCTCATTGACAAATTTCATCGCTGACTGTAACACTCTGAGATGAAAATACTGTTTTAAGTTGTCGATGGCATTTATCGATGAGAATAAAAATATGTCCTGCCAACATTTTAGTATTTAAATATAAGAATTAGAGTACTTAATAATAGATTTGTTGCAGATGCTTCAATGCAAGCCTTACTAGTGTTACTACACTTATTATTTTTCTCAATTACACTTAGAAAGTCATTGAAAGAGAACTGAAGACCAGTGAGAACCAAGATCCAAGTAAGTCTCTTCGTAAAGTGCCCTTAAAACGAAATGTTTATATAATATATACCAACTTCTGTTTTCTTAAAAACGTAAAAGAAAACAGATTATTTATACAAGTAACTGCCTCATATATTTGCTCTTTTATTTGAAATTTATCGAACAGTCAAAATAAAATTGATAATTATTTTCATTTCTGCCTTAATTAACGAATGATTTAAGAAGCAAAATTACTTATTCCTTCCTCTACAAGTTAAAAACAAATATATTTCCAGAAATAAATTCAACACCGTTGCTATGTGAAAATTTGTTTACATCTAGCTAAGGATACCAAAAATGTTTTGCATAAATCACTGTTCTCATTATTATTTATTTAGATTAAGCAAAAGTGTTAACATCTGTCAGAGTGATCGTTTTTCATTCGCTAAAGGTTATGTAAATAAATATTCGTTTTTATTCAATATAATATTCCAGTAATAAACGTTGTTAATGATTTGTTGTTTTGCTGCTATTAATAACATTTTTTAAGTGAAGTAGTACTTACCGCAGCTGCTGAATATTAGAAATCTTTGTTTTCTTGTGATAAATAAACAGTTCGTCTGTCCTATATTTCACTTTTTACTTGCGGTTATTTCATATTTAATTAAGGCTACTAAATATTTTTCTCAGTGTATATTCCATAAAATCTTAAGGTGTTATAGAAATTAATTGATGATATAAATTGCTGTTCTTTTTTTATTAAAAAATACTTTTGTTTACAAGTATACCAAGTTCTGTCTGTTCTTCCCTTGTAATATAAACAAAGGCATTACACGCTCCTCCAAATAAAATGATTCCATAATTTGAGCTTTCACAGAAAACAGTAGTTCCACTTTCTAATTTTCTTTGTTCAATGTTCGAAGCCTGTGTTGCTTTGAGCAAAATGTTGCATAATGGTAATTATGCATATATAATGCATGAAGTTAAAAAGGAAGGATTAAGGAAAGTAGTAATAATGGTCTATTCTCACAAAACTCTAATATAAAAATGTAAGCGGTTTCGAGCATACGGTTATCTTCAGGCCAGCTAAAAGTAATCAATATTTAACAATTTTTTGATTTGTTAATAATTAAATCTAGTTTCAATAATTCATTACCAAAATTATTGTAATGAAAAACCAAAATGTATCTGTTTAATTATTGTGCAATATTTGTAAAATTAGATTAACGCTAAATTTATATAGTAAAGCTGTGATTTACTTTTGATTTAATTGTTAGCACGTGACGAATGGAAAAATACTTACAGTTATATTATCACGCAGTAAAAATTGTCAAATTGTTAAACCTGTTTTTCTAAACTTGCAATATACAGTGAGGTCTTATAGTCTATTGCCTATCAAAAACTAACAAATTTAAACAAACCTATCATAATTAATTAATTACAATAAAGTTCGGCAAAGTAAAGGAGGAAGAACAATTAACAAAACAAGTTAAAATGAGAAAAAATAATATGCAATAGCAACGAACGAAAGTACGACAAATGTAGGTTATAATAACAATAAATAACAAGAATAATGTACGGTTTTGGAATTGAGATTTGACAGTTTGGCAATTGCTATGTTTACTTTGGTTAGCAACAAGCTCTTTAGATCAACCTGGCGTCACAAGAAACAATTTGGCGCTCCTTCCTAGCCAACTTTGCCTAACAACAAGAACAGATTACCAAAACCTTTATTGCTGCATATCGTCATATTTCTTAAGTTAAAGTATAATATATGTGGTATCGTTGGATTCGCCTTTCGATTACCCTTCTAAAAGCGTACAATTATATAGGGTATTCTTGACGTCACATTCGAGGATACCGGAAATGTAATTAAACTGCCGATAACGGAAAAAAATAGCTCATAAAAAATATAAATCAACCTAGTTTTTCTAAAAACGCTAGGTATAACAAACAACAGGGTAAATTCAGAGGTATTTCTAGCAAGGTTTCGTAAATTAAATATCATAAAGTTATTAAGTAAAACGTCAGTGAATTTTGTGATAATTATGTTGTCGGTGTGTTTTAGAGCATAGAGTCGTCTAGTTTGAGTCATCTAGTAGCGTCACTACATTCATCCTTTCATGTTACGTCTAAAAATAACTCTATTCATCGAAATTCATCATATTACGTTTAGACTGGAATCATCAAAATTTGCTGTGGAGAGAAACAATCGCCATCGCGATTAAAATAAAGCAGAAAAGGGACGCCAATAAATTCATCAATTCTGGTTAAACTTTCTTCGAGTTAACTCGTATTATGGCTGCGCTACCAAATTAATGTGTCCGGTATTGAAATTAGAGAATAAATTCAAGGTAGAAGAGAAGGTGCGAGGTTAGAATAGGCAGATTTCCTGTGAATGTCATAAGGAACTTAGAGTTTGTATGACATTTTCGTAAAATCAAGGTTAGTTTGCATTTTCAATTTTAACATTCATTAATTTCCATTTATTGATATCAAAATTTATTAAAAATTGTCGAAAGAGTATGAAAGAATACTCCCGAATCCCACAAAAGGGTTAAAAATTTAAATAATCTACAAAATTCCAATTTTTTTAACAATTTCCCTGAGATAAAACATTTCAGTACTTATTCCTCCTTTCTAACCTATTTCTCTGTATTTTCTTGAGAAGTTTATCAATGATGCTAGGAACATAGTAATTAACAGCAACTATCTGTTATTATTATTATTATTATTATTAAATGGCTTTGACGGACGCCACTAGCCAGAACTATCTGTTTAATTATGTCAAGTTCGTTTTTAAATGATTCAATTGAAAGTGATATATTCCCCAACCTATGTAAATAATTACGAAAAGCAGAACATTTTTGTGAGTTGTTTTTCGGTATATTTCGAAAACTATTTTTTTATTTATTAAAGAATTGGAAATGGTAATCCCTAAAAAGGAAGAATCTGTATACTTTCCATTTTTAATAGAATACAGCGCGAGTTTTGTTGAGGACTGTATATTGGGATAATTATGAATGTCTAGCGTCCGCATATGTTCGAAAAACATTAAACGGACGATGGGAAAGACGATAATGGTTGTTCATATCGAAGAGATGATATTTTATGAACCATTTAGTCTTTAGAGTTGTTTATGATCGAGGAAACTATTTAAAGTTACCGTATATATACGTATATATGGTTTGGCTTTATTTCACTATCTTTTATACGCGCTATAAAATCGTGTGATATCCAACAAACGTACAATAACGATGACAGTAAAGACAACGGAATTCCTCTTTGATAGGCAGATGAAACGAAAATATAATCTAAGATTTACTTCGCATTAAATATTTACTACGTAGTAAGAAAGATTTCTAGAAAGGATGAGTAGATACAAAATGAATCATTTGTATTTAACGTTTGTTTGTAATTAGGGCCATTAAAAATATTAAGTCGTAACTTCTTAATCTAGATAAGCATACGTTTACCTCTGTAATTGAAACTTGTAGGAAAGAATCTTCAAATTAGTTACATGATGATTAAAATGATTGAAGTATGTTCTACGAAACGACCGTAAAAAGTGAAAAGTATGATTACGAGCTTTCCTTTAATTTTAATATACTTAACAGCTACACGTACCGATAATGAGTTTAATATCTGTGGCCGATGTTAGTAAAGTGTTGAGATTCTCATTAGCCAAATTAAGTAACTCAAATTCCAGCTATTAAGTAGAAAAGAGTATTACAAATGTGTAACAATGTGTACGCTCGATGACGTAAACAACTCTTGGCGACGGTGAAGCCCCGATTTATGTCGGGGAGTTGCCGATTTATGTAGGGGATTCACCTCTGCGATAAAGTACGACAAACTCGGTCAGTCGTATGAGGGTTTAGGATATGTTTATACGTACGTATTTCATTTTTGAACTTAAGCGAAAACATTGAACGCGTTGATACATTTTTACGACTATGGCATCCACATCCTATAAAAGAAAGTGTTTAAAATTGAGTGAGAAAGTAAAAATCATAGACGAAGTTGCACTAGGTGCGCGAGTGACACAGTTAGCAAAAAAAATATGGAGTATCGAAAGCAACAATCTGTAAAATGAAGCGTATGAAAACACAAATTTTACAAAGAACGTGCAATACATTTGGAGGTCCGGGAAATAGAAAAACTTTAAAAAATGCGAAGGCGCCTAAAATGGAAAATTCCCTGTATAAGTGGTTTTTAAAACAACGGGAAAATCATATCCCAATTAGTGGCGAAATACTTAAAGAGAGGGCTAGACTGTTAAATGAAAAACTGAAAGAAACTGAAAATTTCGTAGCTAGTGATGGCTGGCTACAACGATTCAAAACAAGATATGGAATTCGACTGCTGTCTATATCTGGTGAGAAATTATCAGCACAACCACAATTAGTACAACCATTCAAAGAAAAATTGATGAAAACAATTAAAGAGCTAGATTTAAGAATGGAACAAATTTACAACGCAGATGAAAGTGGTCTTATTGGAAAATGTTACCAGAGAAAACCTATACTGCATCATTTGAAAAATCTGCTCCGCGCAGAAAGCCGGAGAAACAACGAATAACGTTTCTAGCCTGCACTAATGCTAATGGTTCACACAAAATAAAGCCATTGGTAATTGGAAAAGCAAAAAATCCACGCTCATTTAAAAATTTTAATATCCCTTTTGAATATGACTGTTCAAAAACCGCTTGGATGACTAGCAGTATATTGCTGAAATGGTTCCACAAGCGCTTTGTCCCTCAGGTATGACAATCAATTATCACAAATGCTCTATTCATAATTTGAAGATGTGTTTTCAATTTGTAGGTAAAACGTTTCCTAAAACAACAGAAGCTTCCAATAAAAGCGTTGTTACTATTGGATAATGCACCAAGTCATCCTCCAGAGCAACAACTGAGGAGCGGGGATGGGTGAATTTTTGTCATGAACATGCCGCCCAAAGTAACATCATTAATTCAACCCATGGATCAGAATATAATAAGACTCACCAAACTATACTATCGAAAGTTTCTACTTTCGTCTGTCTTATCAAAGAATCCTGAAAACATATCTGAGGCTTTAAAAAAAGTAACATTACGAGAAGCTGTTTTAGATTTACATATCGCCTGGAATGCACTTAATCAGCAAATTATTCAAAAATGTTGGAACAATTTCTTTTGTACCAATGATGAAGATGATGAAGAAGACGATGTTCCCTTAAGCGTAATTAGAGAACGTTTGCGATCCAACGTTGATATTTATTAGTGCATCATTGGATGTTGTTGATTTATTGAAAATAGTGAATCCCAACATTGTTTGTACTCCAACTGATATAAATTTTTGGAACGAAGATAAGCAGACGAATGATGCTAATAAGGAGGAAGATATGGACAGTGAGAACGATGAGGACGATCCCATTGAAGTCAGAAGTGTAGTGACTGACGCGCAAGCTATACAAGTTTTTAACCAAGCTTTAGATTGGGCTGAAAGAAAAGAAGCATCATACACGGATATTTTAGTTCTTCGTAAATTACGGGCGCAGGCATTGGAAGACAATGCTAAGCGCAAATTTACGCAGACTAAAATTGTTAACTATTTTTCTTCTAATTAAAAAAATACTTATCGCTGTTAGAATATTTGTTTATTTTGTTATAAATATGTATGTATTAAACGTTTCTTTGAATAAGTTATTATTTAAATCACGTTCGCTAATGTAAACATTTCGATAATGTGAACCACACTTGCTTTGAATTAGTTCACATTATCGAGCGTCTGCTGTATTAAAATGTCAATTTTCCTTAGTAATATAATTTTTCTTCTTTGCTTATTTTTTTTGTAGATTTTAAATATTACTCCACTAATAGAAATACTTAAAATCGTGCCCGCATATAACTAAATATTAAAATTAAAAACTTCTTAATTTGGCCATCAAAAGACAGCCCATTTCCTTTCGATAACGTGTAGCAACTATAATTTTCGAGAGAAAATATTGCGCAAGTTTCCTTATATTACTTGCATTTTTTTAATCCTTTATTAATCGTATGCACGGCATATCTTAAATTGAATCTTTCCGAGAATCGGAGTCGTGCATTCGGACCAAACGAGAGATATTATCTAAGGACCGGACAGTGCGTATTATCGATAATGTAAGCGCACACCTCTCATGTTTGCACAGTATTGATGCTACCATTACGTATTCATAAGTTGATTTAACGGAACTTAAGTATCCAGCGTTACACGGCCAATTTTCTAGATGGATATCACCCATTTTTTCACCGAGATGATTTTGTAATAAGATGTATTAAGCATGTGGTTCGACGACATTCTGGAATTTTATTTATAATTAAGATTTGATCCGATGGAATTGAGATAGTAGACGGAAATAAGTTCACGAAATTGTTAATTGAAAACGATATGTTATTTATGCTGTGCTACATTTTAGAGAACCTTTTTAAACTCGCAATAGAAATACTACCAACGGTAAGACGTCAAAATTAATTTATTCAAAATAAAGAACAACAATGCCAATATAAAGCTGTCTCAATAGCTTCTATAGAACATCAATCGCGCGCCATTCTTATTCCGTCAAAGATAGAGCTACCATATTTTACAAATGTCATTTACAAACCAGACGAAATAAACATGATGAACTGACGATTCAACCACGAATAGTTTGTGTACTAATATTTTATGCATAATATTTGCAGTCGCTTTGAAAATAATTGTACAAAATTAGGACGCTATGAAGCGCCTACCGAGTTATCACTTCCTAACTTAATTAAAAAAATTGAAAAGGCTGGTTTGATTTGTGATAGAGTAACACCTAATACATCCTCGAAGTGGTTGGTCAAATGCAAATATTGCTATAGTGAACGAAAGCGTATTCGATGATCTAAACATATCAATTAACAACAATTAATCCTTTCAGGAACTGCCACGTATCGAATTTTAAAGAAAGATCTGCATCTATCAGTTTACAAAATTTAACTGATAACAATTAAAAGTTATAGATCATTTGTAACGCCGCATCGTACGTTTGCCAATTGGGTGGTGGCAACCAAACAAGTTGGTGTTGTTGGTGTAAAATAGTGTTTAGGGATGAAATTTGAGAGTTTGTGAATTTTCATTTGAATGGATACGTTAATAGGCGTTTGGGCTGAAGAAAATTCAAATATTTACATGAAAAAGAGAGTCCACAAAGATGCACTGCAAGGAAACTGTACTACAATACACATTTGTCTAAATATCCTGAAAAGAATACGTAAAGAGTAAGATTTTTTGTTTTTTTTTTTTTTGTAAGAGCAATTTAACGAGAAATAGAAATAGGTAGTTGTACGAGGGTGTATCAAATATAAACGTAATAATACACCGAAAATCCGACAGATTGCGGTAGTTCATATTGTACGAGATGCATGAAGAAAGTAAAATGCAAAATAAATCATCAGTTTTCCGATATTAAGCAGTGCGCAAGCTCCAAATGGGTTAAAAGATTTTTACACGCCAATCCTGAAATTTTAATTCGAAAACCTCAAAACCTCAATCCAGCAAGAGCACAAAAACTCAATCACCTTATTGTTGATGACCATTTTGAAAAGCTGAGTACTCTATTTGAACGGTATAACATTTTTAGAAAACTGGAGAGGCTGTATAATATGGATGAAAAGGGGTGTAGGTTTAATCTACATAAAGAACCTAAAATTCTAGCCAAGAAAGGAGCCAGGAGGATCCACATAATTGGAAATGAACACGGTGAAAGTGTCACTGTTGTTTCTTGTGTAAATGCCATACCGCCAATGGTTTTGTACAAGGGAAAACGCATGAAACCGGAGTTTGCAGATGACTTACCACCAGGTTCTGTTTGCTGTGTGACTGAAAAGGGTTCTATGACTGCAAAGCGTTTTGTCGACTGGCTTCATCACTTCGACAACCACAAGCCTACTGGGCCAATTATTCTTATTTTTGATGGTGCGAAAAGTCATTTGAACTATGAGATAGTCGAGGTCGCCGAACAGTACCAAATTGTATTGTACTGCCTTCCGTCAAACACAACGCATGAATTCCAACCACTAGACAAAGCAGTCTTTCGTTCGTTTGAACACCATTGGGATCAAGAGCTGAAGTTGTTCTGGCAAAATAGCGATGATAGAATTTTAACGACGCAGCATTTTGGAAAAGTTTTTATCAAAGTGTGGGACAAATGTATGACGCCTGCAAACATAAAATTAGGGTTCAGGGCCACGGGACTTTATCCGTTTGATCCAACGGCAATTTCTGAAGAAGCTTTCTTTCGCACCCAGTACTGTATCGGAATCGCCGTATCAACAAAAACTGCCCACTACCTCCTCAAATTCTGTAATAGCTTCAACAGCTGTATATATCTCAAACCCACAACCTGGTACGTCAGGGATAACAACAAAATCAAACGTACATATCTTGGAAGAACAAATTAATGACACTGTTGAAGAAGCTGTTAATGCTGATGATAACGACGCGGATTTTCCTGAACATGAGAGTGTCGAAGGAGCCTCTTTCCGAGAACTATTGCCTACTCCAAAGAAAAAAGCACCAACTGTTAAACGAAAACCTGCCATCAATAGTAGAGGGATTGTACTACAGAAAGATTTTTTTTCTCAAGGTTCGATCGAAAGTTTAAAACAACCTGTAAAGAAATCTAAAGTAACGAACAAGAGAGCTAAAGTAACTGGTTTTGCGAAATGTGCGAGGTAGACATGGTGAAAGATATGAGAAGATGTGATTTTTGCGGAAAGTACAATAAAACAATCGCCGGTCTTTCGCGATTTAAAATAAAAGAAAGATGAACGACGCCATACATTTTCATCAATTTTCATTCGGCCTTGGTTGAATCAAAATGTGTCTTAAATCCAGTCTCAATATAAGTGTTCGTTTGTGTATTGAAAGTCTTTATTAGAAGTAAAAAGGGTTAAATATCCAGAGCAGGCAGTTTCCTTTGGTGGGTATATAAACAGAGGGTTTATATACATTGGCATCGTTCAAAAGTTAAAGGTTAGTTAATTTTCAAATCTTAAAATTTGTTAATTTCATTTTACTGAATTGGAAATTCATTCAAAAATTGCCGTAAGGGTATCTAGGGATACCCCCGAACCTAGAAGAATCGTTTATTCGAATTAAATTAGAAAATTTAACAAAATTTGAGAAAAACCCTTGAGGAAAATATTTCAGTACATACATGAAGAATGTGTTGGTTTGATCAAGCATGACAAGGGCCTGTTTGTTTGCCCGAAATGTGAAATTTAATTCATTTTTTAACTATAAGTCTGCCTTTTAGCCAAATTTCTATTTTTCTTTCTCTTATGATTAACTAATATTTAACAGTAAAATAAATATTCTTGTTTAGAAGAAATAGCTATTTTGTGTTTTTCTTGGCAAAAACAAGACATATATATAAATCGGCCATATTGGGTCACCTATGATTCAATATGGCCTAAACGAACAACTTTAGTAAATAATTAACTAGGTCACTATTAACGTAAGAATTTGGTCAAACACTTTTAGGTTAATTTGCCAAAGGTTACTACTTTTGAATGTGACATTGACAATTCAAATTTTCTTATCCAAAAAAATTACAGGAATAATCAAAGCTTAGGTAGGCCATCTTGGGTACAGTTACCTTATTTCTGTTTCATTTTCTTATGTCTCGTACACAAGTATACATACGTCTAGCCTTAACCTTCGAACACAGATTGTATTTCAAGCTGCATTATTCTGTAGGCATACTAAATGTTTTTTTTAAGTCAAATCGTACATAGGGTAAATACTTAAAATACAAAAAATCGTTTTATTCAAGAATCATAAAACCCGATGTCCAAAATAACTTAATAGAAATAGAACTACTACCGAGTTGACGACTATTTGATATTATAACAGCTGCCCTAATGCTTTGTGTATTCTATACACTAGAGCAGGTTGTTGGATTAAAACTGGTACCAGTCTTTTACAAATAATTGTACATGATTTCGCATTTAAAAGATTATAAAAAGTTCCGAACGGATTATTATTCCCTCAATTCTAACAAAACCTCAGAAACAAATTAACGATGTTGTCATGCTTGAAACGCGTTAGCTCGTTCCTTAAAATTTTGTTCCATTTGACTTGTTTCGATTAATCTTCGACGCAATGGACAAGTAATTACCGTAACAGCTATTTTGCCATATTTACGTTACGATATTGAAGAATTTTCATGCCATTACGAACATGTTACACGCTTCTTCCAACGTTAAGTTCAAAATGATTGTCATGATTGTAGTTCTACAGTTGAAGCGCATTCATTTGCAACAGCTGCATCTTATTTCCATGATTGATGGTCAATTAGGCCCATCGAAAATGTACACAATCACTCATCGTACAGATACAATCAAAATAATCCGCCCGTGCTCTCAAAGTATCAATTCACCATCATCCAAGAAGTCCCTCTTCGAAATTCGAAAAGAAGAATAAAATGAAAATAATTGCGATAACAACTACGTGAAAGGGGTTCTTAAACAAGGTAGCGTTCTGCACGTCAGTTATTATGCAAATAATATGTGTGTATCTGCGGTACACTAGCAGCGAAATTGGGCTGCCATACTCGCTGGCAATGTATTATCTAGTGAAGAACTAAACGCTCAAAGATGAACGAAAGCATGCACAACATTGAGTTCGAAAAACTCATTCCTGGCCTGTTTTAAACCATATAATTGGACGAGATTGGTTTTCCGATCGGGATAAATAAATAATCACTAATCATTAACATGCCATTATATTGCTGTGATTTAAGGTGGAAGAGGCATGGAAAGGCTAGAGGGTACGTTGTTGTATGCAGGTTATAAGCGGGCAGGAGGAAGATGACCCCGAGACCGGCTGCAGGTGCCCCTCCCAATGTTTATATTTCTCCGACAAGTCTCGGCTATAATTTGGTGAGAGCGGCAAACTCGTTAATAAGAAAACTACTGGTCGTACAATAGATACTAGTTCGTGATGAAAAAAATCCTGGGCATATACTTTACAATTTTCATAATTAATAAATTAAAAGGTATGTGTAGAAATTATCTATTTTACATATTACAAGTTATGTTATCTTTCAATTCCAACGAAAACTTGTTTGTCTTAGGCTATGCATCATTTGTAACCTTAGAAATAGTTGTATTGTAGAAATCAAAATCTCCTCAAGGACGTCTCTATAAATGATTTGATTTACTGCCTGGTTTCATGGCAAGTTATTTATTGTGAATAATTTCATTGCACCGAGAAATAGCTACGAGAAACAAATTTTGTGTTTGATTTGCTTATGGGAACTTTCATCGATTGAAACAATGACGACAAGTAACAAGGATCAAACATCCTTTGGTTGATTCTTTGTTTTCCTGTGCGTGAGTTCGGTTTTTAAGCATTGAGTAATTTTCATTTTCCTAATCCTAATAAGGATAGTCTAAAAAGTTTCAAGCCTCGACATGAAGATGGCGTCACTGGTGAAAAATATTCTGATATATAATTGCGCGTGCATTGAAAAATACTTTTGAAAATTTCAGCCATGTTCTACGCTCAGTTGTTGTCTAACAGTTAATTGACTATTTTGAAAAAAGAAAAATAATAACGGGAGCATAATACGCATCATTACTTGACAAGCTCAAAGCCGAAATTGGGGAAAAAAACGGAAAAAGCGCATTTGAAGAAAAAGAAAGTTTTGTTCCACTCGGACCACACTTCAGTGGTCACATGGCAAAAATTTATAAATTGAGGTTTTTTCTGTTTCCTAGGCTCAAAATTTTGCTCGGAGAACAGAGAATGAGGAAGCCATCACAACCAGTTGCCAACTACTATTTGAACGGATTAAATAGATGGGAGCATCGAAATGTCTATAGACTTGCAGGAGACTATGTTGAGAAATAAAACTGAATTTGGCAAAAATATTTGTTTCTGTGTTAGGCTGGAAACTTTTCAGGCTAACCTCGTAAAATCACTTTCTCTCTATCGTTCTCACTTCTTATTTCTACCTTTCATCCTAATTGTCAAGCTATAAACCATCAGTTTAACTTGCAGAGATTTTTATTGGTTTTAGATTTTTTAAAACTTTGTAATGACGCGTAAAATGTTCCGAAAGATATAATCATCATATGTTATTCTCAACATTTCAAGCATTTCCGAAGCGGTTTTGTTTGAGTTTAAAGCAAAATTTTATCGCACAACTTCAAAGTCCATGCTTTCTATATTTTTGGTTTGGAATTTTTCTTTTTAATAAATTTGGATTACTTAAACAAAACAAAAATTCATTCAGTAAACCAATTGAGTGGATTTTTTGGACCTGCGTAGACAAGATTATGTAACTTGGTAACGTTCATTGGAATTATGTGTGGTTAATTCAAGTATAAAACAATCATTTTCATTATTTTTACAATAAACTTCAGCATATGGCTCAATACATGTAGTGTAAAACTTATATATTTTCTATTTCAGTCTTCATGCTTTAAAAAGTAGCGTTTGGGTGCTCAGTTCAAAAAATTCTAAGAATATGGTGGTACGATCCTGACCACTGTCTAAAGAACTCCGAAATTATAATTTAGGGAATGAAAATGAAACACTCATTGGTTTATTGTAGTTCTGTTACTTGTTAGATAGTTTACTTAGAATGCTGAAACGTAGGTATCAAACGCGGCTGCTTGGTCAGGACTGGATTCAGTTCATTCTATTGAAAAAGGATTGGCATTACCATTAAAATAAAGCCACCACATTGGCTTTATTTTAATGGTTGTATTTCCATAAGAAATGGAGATTGCTACTATAAGTAATAGTTTTGGTGTAACAAAGGCAAACTACTAACCACCTACTCCAATCCATTAAGACTACAAAATTCCTGCTTTGTTGATGTTGCTTATAACTGATTGTGACACGCGTGCATAGTCGTTACCAACGAAACAAGAAGGCCAAACAGCTTTGGCGTCAACAGCCTGTGACGTATATTGCATTAGGTAGTCGATCAGCCATATTTGTAGATTGGACGTTCACACGTTCAGACCGTTTCCTGCGTTTTGAATTGGTTTATCCAAATTATATTGGTTTTATTTAAAAAAATATTGTGTAGTGATATTTCCGTACTTTGTTGGCGATATCTGTAATGTTTTCCTAGTGTTGTAGAAGCGATAAAACCTTTTCTGAAACGATAAAAACGGGGTAACCTAAGAATGATGGCGTCGGCTGTTTTGTATGTTTTCTTTGTGAGTTACACTTTGTAAAACGGATTAAAGGACCGGTGAAACTATAACTGTAAGTTAAAAAAAACCTAGGCTTCAAAAAGATGCTATTTCAACTCAATTCCCCAACTGTCCGCTGTATTTGACAAAAAAAAACGTGAAGATTTTATTGTTCAAATAGTTTTATATTCTTACGTTATATTTAACAAAATTATTTTTGAACACGAAGAAATGTTTTTAAATGTGTGTCATAAATGTTCGATTTTAATACTATATACTTTAAATGGTTATGATCACCGAACATAGCCATTTGGGTCCTGATATATGTAAATGACATATTCACAGCAGTGAATGTATTGCAACAATTATAACTTGTTCTGCAAAAACTCTACTTAAAAATTATTGTGGGAAAAGTACTGATAGATTAGGGTAAAACACCACATAATAGGCAATTAAAGACCCTGATTAAATAGCATGTCTGTAAATTTTCTCGTGAAATTGAACAAAATTTCGAATAAAATGCAACTACTGTATCATTTCAACCTCAGTTTCGTCCCAATTACATGTACAATTACAAATAATCATCGTTAGTCGATTAAATATCAACCACAAATACATCTTTCACGAAAACGGTGTTCGGTTACGTGTTTGGTTTTTGCTTTGAAACTTCGTTTTTCCAAAATAAAATATATATATGGTCCGACGAGTCTAATACAGATGTAAGCTTGAACACAGTTTCATTTCACTCGAAAACGACATCAAATTACATTTACGTTTTTCGATATCTATGAAAAGAAATAACAACGTATACGGTTTTTTTTATTGTTAATTATAGCTTTTCGGGTGACCTGGCATGCAGTACGTACGGCGCAGGAAAGAAGAAGCATTTCACCTCGATTGTATCGTACTTACAAACAAGCAAGGTGGTGAAGTGTAAAGATTTGGGGGTGTATGTAAGTATCCAGGGTCGGAGAGGTTTATTTAAGCGAAAGCCGTATGGATACCGATCGTTATACAACGATGGTAAATGAAATCTTGGATCCGTCCATATTAAGATTATTTCAACCCCGATTCCTACTTTCAACCGGACAATGCCACCGCCATTACCACTGTTCCAAAGAGGCATTGCGTTGGTTTTGCGAAAATAGGATACACTTTGCACCGTCCCCAGATCTGTCACCCCTTGAACATCTCTGGTCCATTATAAAGGGGAACATCATCAAACACAAGTGCGAGTCATTGGGAGTATTAAAGAAGAAAATTGTGGAACAATGGGAAGCTATAACTGCTGATACATGCTAAAAACTTGTTTTGACAATCCCCATTCGCAGTAAAGCTGCAATTAAAGCGCATGGTGATGCCACAAAATATTAAAATATAATAATAATTTGTTGTTTAGAAAATGTATGTGCAAGCAGTTTTATTTCGAAGGCTGCATGTATTCTGTAATTTGGCAAAGTTAATATGAATGCTTTCGTCTGACTTTGTATTGGTGTGTTTCCCCAACACGAGGCCTTTTAAGTTTATTTGATTTTCTACTGCTTGTTTTAGGTGGTGCTTTTGTAGGCCATAAGAGGACTCCGATCCAATGAAGGGCTTATTCACTGAAAAGTAATGCCATCACCTATCCACCATCTATGGACGCGCGTTTCGATGTTATTCACTACTTCTTTAACCAGGTTGTCAGCATTGCCCTCAATCCCTTAGTGTCTGAGAGTAATGAGTAGAGTAACCAAAACTTGCGGACTCGCATAGGCGCCGGTATTACGGGTTAATATAAGAATACGAAAAATTCATAAATAAACTTGCTTGCTAATTATTCAACAAATTAGAGGCATCAGGATGTGAACTACTGTAAACTTGCATCATTGCATATGTTTCCACAGTTACTTCTTTAAACCTTGTGCGTCGACAAGAAAAAATATTCTTATACATAGAAAACGATCTCTCCACATCTAAGAAAGTTACATTTGCATGTAGAAACTGTTTTTCAAAATCACTTAAAAGTTCACTATTCTTACACTTATTATAAACGGCCTCTAAAGTATTAAAATCGGGATTTTTCCTTAAAACATCTGCCAACTTTTGACTACCGCATAATCCTGACGTATCATCTAATGTGTGTAATTTATTTTTTACACTCTCCACTATGTCTAATGATTCCTGCAATGACAATTCAGTACATTGTAGTTTTCTGATGGCATCTAGTAATACTGTATAATTGGTACATATTGTTGTTAAATCTTCTAAAAGTTGAGGAATTTGAAATTCTCTTTGACTTTCTTTAATTGCTTTGGATTCATTCCGATTAAATCGCATTATAACTGATTGAATTTGTTGAAAATGGATCAAATAGTAAGAAGCTGCTGTTAGCCAAGTACCCCATCGCGTTAAAATTGGTTCAGGAGGTTCTGGAATACCTGGACAAAATTTACGAAATTCTTTTATACGTTTAGGAGATTTACGAAACACTGCTTTAGTACTTCCAATCATCCGATCAACGTTTCCGTAATGTTGTCGAACAACTTCACCAACTAAATGCAAAGCATGCAGCACGCAGGTTATATGTATTAAGTTAGGAAATATATGTTTTAAGGATCGCCCAACACTTAACATCGTTGCTGCACTATCTGTCACAATCATCACAACTTGATCTTGGGCAATTTTACATTTTTTCAAAGCGTTCATTTTCACTTTTTGAATATTTTCCGCGGTACATTGTTGAACACGTTTGCAAGCTAACAAATATCGAGATGCTGTGTTCTCGCTAGATAAAACGCGAGCTATTACATTCACAATACTATTTTTCTTTATATCGGTCGTCTCATCCACGGTAATCCATATTTTTTTGGAACATAAATCACGTTTACACACATTTTCTAGCATCTCTTTCATTCGCGGCAAATAATTCTGTAATTGTGTTTGTGAGGGTAATGGGTGCTTTGGAACGTATTGTCGCCAAAACGTTTTAAAAGCTGCTTTTCTCACCAACGACAACGGAAGATTACAAGAGGTAAACATAATTAATAAATGTATGAGGAATAGTGTATAATGTACATTAGTAGCAAATCTATTATTATATTATTGTTTTCTTAGGTATGTAAATATTAGTTCTGTATGAAACGATACACTAATTATGTACTTGGTCTAATACTACAACACACAAAAAACACCAGCTATATTTTCAAAAGCGACACGTAAGTACATAACCTTGACCGTTCGACTAATCTCTGCAACAGCTCAACCGGTACTAAAACGAAATCTCTCTCAGCGCGGTTTAACATGATTTATATTCAAGGTCGACACTACATGCCTGCTTCTCTACCGGTTTAGTTTATTTATGAATTTTTCGTATTCTTATATTAACCCGTAATACCGACGCCTATGCGAGTCCGCAAGTTTAGGTTACTCTAGTAATGAGGTTCCTACGTTCAACTGTCAATGTCAATCCTAGCTTCGTGACATGATCATCTTCACAAAACCAAAACACAAAAGAGCATTTGTTTTTAGTAACCAGTGAAAATGCATCTGTTAACAATGTGATATTCGTAGAATCTCTACTTACAAACATCTTCCATCTAGTAGTATATGAGAAAATCAACATAATTGATACATTCGATAATATTGAGCAATAAAGCTGATACCAGCCACAAACTAGAAACGCCGCGCCGCTCGTTCGAGATACTGCATCAGTATTATAATGATTACTATGTATATATGCCCGAACGCATATAGCTAGCTTATAACGAGGCGACTGAGGAAAAATTACGCTGCCTGCAGTTTCAAACATGTTAACAAGATAAATCTTATATTTAACGATTCACGTTGTAACGATTTTAAGCCAGCGGACGGCAATAATGCCGTCTTTCGTTCGCACATTTCTATGACAGCCATGTAAATCATACAAAAGCGTCTGTTGACCTTTCTTTTGAGCGATTTTTAAAGCTATTTTCGGAATTTCGCTTTGCCGGCTAGCGTTTTATTGGTGAAGTGAAGATAGATTTACATAGATAGATCGTTGAAATGCGTGCGACTTCGTGTCTGGTACACTCAAATGATTTCTAATGTCCCATAAACTTTTACACTACTTTAAGACCCAATAATGCGAAGGCTTGGCTATATAGGTGAAACGAATGTTTGTAATTTGCTTTGGCGTCGGTTAATTATTGCATGATGCAAACCGAATGAAATGTAATAGCAAATATTTTTAGGAAAACTATAAATATGTGTATATTTCCAAGGTTAGTAATGAGAATGAGCATATTAGTTCACTAACACAGTTAGTTCTATGACAGTTACCTTTGAATAGCGACTTTTTAAAAACATAATAGCTACTACTTCCATTTCGAGCTTTCCTGCTTTGTACACTGTATTAATATTATTGTAGGTACATTTTTGTAACAACTTCTTTGGAATTCTTCTTCATGGTTTTTAACGAAATTACAGGTCTACATAATTATAATTATTGAGCAAGAGCAAGCAAGTCTTTAATTTTGCTGTCCAAAATATTAACAAAAAGTTAGATATGTTATAAGATATATTATGCTTTCTTTATCATAATTGCTCTGTACAAACAAACTTCCCCTAGGAATATAAAAACGCCCTAGCAAAAAAGCACAAGAATATTGTTTAGACTTTAGTTGCGACAACTTGTCTTTTAATAAATACCTACCTTGCACTCGTTTTGTTGTGCTTTTTAAAACCCTGCGATACCGGTGTAAGACTTAACTAGTTATTCTAAAATAAACCTCTCGACAAATCCATTTGTTAGTTCAACAACTTTTATACTATGTGCAGATTGGGTAGATTATCTCTTACAGAGATGACGATACTGTCAGTTTTACTATCAAAAATATTTTTAAATGTATATAGCACTAACGCAATAAATTAATATCGGAAGGTTTAAGTCTGATTAGTTCTCTTGTTCTTGTAATAGAACAATGTGTATATAACCTTCTAATTGACCAGAATCATGTCTTGATTCCAAATACGTATAAGTGTACGAGGGACACGCTATATATTTTGAGATGCCACAAAAGTAGAGAAGTTAGAGCTGGCAACATTGCATTTCTAAATATCACCATCCTTAAGTAGTAAACTCTGACTGTCAGTTGAGTCGCTGCTGTCATAGAGTAAACGCGGTAGGTACGATTTGTCATCGAAACATGGACTTGTCAAGAGAACATGTACGCGCAATGATTTACTACGGTCGGTTTAAGCTTCAAAGCCAATTCCAATATACTTTTTGCAATTCAACTTACGTTTCCTTGAATAGTACTTAAACCTATTAAATTTAGCGTATTGCTTCGTGATTTTTATGTCCCACATAATCGTCCTTCCGAGCAAGCCATGCATCGAACTGTGGAGAGATTTCGTACCACACACTCTCTACATGATGCAATAACCACCAACATGTCGAAGGAGTGTGTGTAATGAAGAGAATATTGTTGCTGTAAACGAAAATGTGGAAGAAGATTTCGATTTATTCAGTCGTCGTCGGTCACAGTTAATTGGGTTCTGTCCATCTACTGCATGGAAAATTCTGCTGGTACAAGAATTAAAGCCCCAAGACCATCATCGGCGCCGTTCTTTCGCCGATTAGGATCAAAAGCAGTTCGAAACTGACCCCTTGTTTTATCGCAAAATTGTGTTCAGCGATGAGGCTCATTTTTGGTTTAACGGGTTTGTGAATAAAGAAAATTGTCACATATGGAGTGGGACCAATCCACAAGAGACCCTCCATTACAACCATACATTACAAACTCCATTACATCCAAAAATATGCTCCGTTTGGTGCAGTTTATACGCCGATGGCATTATTGGCCCTTATTTCTTCAAAAAATGAGATCAAAGCACTCACTATCATCAATGGAGATCGTTAACGCACCGTTACTAATGATTTTTTGTTTGAAAATATGGAAGATATTGATTCGGATGGGATGTGGTTTCAACAGGACATACGGCGACGACAAAATTTGACGATAAGTTAATTTCGAGGAATGGACTATCAATTGGCCTCCAAGGTATTGCAATTTGACACCGCTCGATTATTTCCTATGGGGTTACGTGAAGTCACTGGCTTATGACAATAAATCAGCAACAATTGTCGCTTTTGAAGCCAACATTGTTCACGTTATTCATGATTCGTAAAAGTGATCCAAAATTAGACGTCCAGAATACGCTTCGGCAAGAACAGCTGTGGTGGCTATATACCAGAAATCATTTTCGGATGTTAATGCCATGAATAAATCTTTCGAATCATACCAAAAATTTCATTAGAATTTAATTTTTCCTATTATTTTTATAATTATATATATGTAGTTCTATCGAACTTAAAAAAACATCCATTACCAGAGGTACAAGTTGGGAACAAGTTCCACAAGAGGTTTGTAAAGAGTGCAAGGATAAATTAATTAACTTATGGAGTCTAAAATAAAACAAGTCAAGTGTTGTTATGCAACAAAGATCATCAATTGCAGTACTTTGATAATTAATATCCACTTCCTTTGGATTTCGAAGTTTAAATAAATGAAAAACACTTTGAGGAAAACCGCTCTGACAAAGCTTTAACAGCCAATGAAACAGAACACATGCTGCCGGATTCTCCCCTTAAATATAATTGCTTTCGAGCACTAAATCCAAAAACAACATCCAACAGAAGTGATTCGCTTGTTGATTGACAGTTGTCGTGCTTGAAAGCAATTGAAAGCATAACAAACTGAGTCGACTATTTAAAGCAAACACATATGGCAAATCACACGCCTTGTACATACATTAAATATTTACATAATTAATACATTAGCAAATCATTCTCCGTTTACTTATATACGGTGTCCAAAGTAAATATTTAACAATAATCTCCATTCCGTTTATCCAACAACTGATAAATTTGTTGTTGATACATCGATGGATGCGTTTGTTTGTAATATTCAGCGCGATTTGTTAATATGTATTTCGATTTTGATCATAATAGTATCACAACGGTACTTATAAAAAGCATTTACTTGCAATGTTGAGTAAAGCAATAATGTTTTGATGGTAAATGTAATGTAATGATGGATAATCTCTTGAATTAATCTCTCGTTCTTGATTGGAACAAACATGTTATGTAAACAAATTGTGAACAACTCTCAAGAATAGGAGAAATCATATAGATTAAACTCAATTAACATTTTAAGTAGATTGTTTTATCACTATCCGTTGAGGGATTTGTCTAAACGTCCATAATCGTAAAACTCTATTCAATCGAACCTCTTCCCGGTTTATCTAGAACACATCGCCTACATCATTTTCTTCGTCACCATTTTCGAAATGTCGAAACTGTTTTACCTACGCCTAGATAAAGCACTATCGTCTTTATGAAGTACCACCTGATGGTAGGACTTGTAAAAGCTTTTAACTCTCTTGACAATGATCTATGGCTGTTGTATTTCCTTTCTGGTTGTACTTTATCATCGTCTAAAAAGGGTTTCTGGCGACGTAGGAACAGATTTAAAAGATCTGTAGGCTAAGAACGTAAATTTATATACCTGAGAAGGCTGCACGATTATTGCTCCTAAATGTTTTTATTATACGACTGAAAGTGAATTAATGGCATTAGTTAAATTATTCTTGAAGACATGAGTGTTATATTTCCTAGATAAATATACATGTTGTAGGTTAGTGTTAGACTAAATTTTAAAATGATAGTCGCTATACATTAGGAAAAATATATCCTGCATACTGTAGTCCTACGATATTGAATCAAATTTAAACAGGATTCAATAACATTTTGGACGTTACCTTGTGAGATAATATAAAAGCAAAGGTATACACTACAGCCCATAAGTATTTGGACACCCTTGGATTTTAGATTTTTGTATACAAAGAATGTATTTAGGAAATACATTCCAGCTTTATTAAATAGTATGCTAATAATCGGTAAGATTCGCTTAAATTCATTAAATATTATCGATCTATTTACTTCTTTTATCTGTATGGGAGGTAATACCGACATAAAAGCGCAGGTAAAATGTAACAGTTGGTAATTTTACTATAAATCATGAAGCAATAATAAAGCCATTTGAAGTAATATTTTTAAATTACAGTCAGTTATCGTTACATGTTAGTAGCGACAACATCTCTTAATGACTAGTGTTGATAATTTCGTTTAAAATGTTAAACATGCCGAAAAGGAAAGAAACTTAGGCATAAGCAATCGTCAAATTGCTAGAAAATCTATCTACTGTTGATTATAACATCAAAAAATACAGTGAAAGTGGCAGTTTTCTAAATAAAGTAAGAAGTAGTAGACCAAGGGCAACAATATCAGCTCAAGTTATTGTAATCGTGGTGTCCAGCAAGCGAAATACAAGAAAAACAGTTCCAGAAATCGCCGCAGACATCAATACCGTACTTCCGAAGTCGATTAGCGTGTCCACGGTTAAACGCCGTCTGCAAAAAGCCGACCTTCACCGACGAATTGCGATGCGAAAGCCCTTGCTTCGCCAAATTAATGAGAAAAAGAGGTTACAACGGCCACGTGAGCATTGAAATTGGACGTAGCAAGATTGTGAATCGACGAATCTAAATTCGATATTTTCGGTTCGCGAAGATGAGCGTTTGTAAGAAGATCTGTAGGTGAACGTGCACTACAGCAATGTTAAACACGACGGTGGTTCGGTAATGATTTGGGGTTGTTTTGCTGGTACATCAGCAGGTGATCTCGTAAAAATTCAAGGCATAATGAGGAACGGGCAATACAAACGCATGTTAGAGGAAAATGCAATACCCTCTGGTGTAAGAATTTTGGGTCAACATTTTGTATTCCAACAAAACAATGACCCAAAACACACTTCAAAATTATGCAAGCAATATTTAGAACAGTTGGAAGAGGAAGGGACACTAACAATCACGAAATACCCACCCAAAGCCCGGACTTGAATTCCATGAATGACTTATTATGGGAAGAACTCGATCGGGAAGTAAGAAAAAACTGCTCCAACTTCAGCAGATGGCATGTGGAACAAACTACAGGCAGCATGGGCTCGAATAACTCCCGAAACATTGTTAAAATTTTAATGGTTAAAGTTGTATATTTCTGTATACTTAAATACCAAATACATATTTTAGTATTTCCATTTAAATATTTAATGATTTGCCCTGAAACTTAAGGTGCCCAAATACTTATGAGCGGTAGTGTACATACAGTGTCGTCCATAAAGTACGTAATATATGGGAAACTTCTTTATTATGGGTTCTTCGAAAAAAATCATTCTTTATGAAAGTTTGTGCATCCTCTAAAATTAAACATGCAGCAATAAAATATGGAAAATTTTTGAAATATAAAAACTTGATTTTGTCCCAAGAGTAAAGCACTTTTATTAAAAAAAAATATCGAAAAATGGTATTTGAAAAAGTTGTTTAGCATTAAAAATGATACCTAAATTTAAAGCCATGACCACCTAAGCCAAATTTTATTTTTTCCTTGTTTTTTTCAAATATCTTCAAAAAACAAAATTCGTTTGAAACGATAAATAAACGACATTATGTAAATAACGTTTCATTTAAAAAGTTGGTAATATTACAAATTGGCCAAATATTATGAACCGGATGATACGAAACCGGAGCATATTACAAATACAGTTAACAATGTAGGAAGAACTGACATGTGTATGTTGCGCGATGGACATCATACCGAGATGTGAAATAAAGACTAAGTATACTTCCTTGTGATTGCCCACCATGTCGAACATTCATTTGTTTTCAAAGCTAACTTTTAAAGATGATTTTTGGCAAAAACAATTCCATAAAATAAAAATAATTAGTGTCGAGAAATTGTTAATTTTTTAAAGTTTAACCAGAGGTTTTTTCTTATTACCAGTTTATTATTTTAGACAATTTTAAGTGTCAACAAAAATAAAAACATTGCACCAGAAAGTATTCTTAAGTTTGTCAAATTTTTTAAAAAATTGACTTGAGTTAACATAACATTTGGCCAATTTGTAATATTATCTACTTTTTAAATGAAACGTTATTTACAATACATCATGTCGTCCATTTATGGTTTCAAACAAATATAGTTTGACTTACGTGGCCATGACTTTAAATTTAGGTATAATTTTTAACGCTAAACAACTTTTTCAAATAATATTTTTCGATATTTTTTAAAATAAGGTAGCTTTACTCTTGAGACAAAATCAAGTTTTTAGATGTACGCCGTATAATATTAAAAATATTCTATATGTTATTGGTGCATGTTTAATTTTAGGGGATCCACAAACTTTTATTAAGAATAACTTTTTTTCAAAAAGCCCATAATAAAGAAATTTTCCATATGGTGCGCACTTTGTGGATGACTGTATATGAGAAGAACGATTACTTTGGAAATGTTATAAAGAATGGATCAGAGGAGAATTTAGTTCAAAAGTAATTAATGTACTTAAGCACCAAATTGGTCATTATCAACTAAGCGATAGTCACTGTAAACGTTTGCTTCAAATGAAGTAACAACAATTATTTTTTTTATCATTGCTTTATAATTTTTGATTTTTTTACGAAGTAGAATAGCAGTTCTATAATTTCCCCTTTGAATTTTTCGACGCAATTAATTATTGAAAAAAAACCGTCCACGGCGAGGAATCGAACCCCACATCTCCCACAGAGTGAACAAATCTTACAGTCCGCGTGGTGTAGTGGATATCACGCCTACCCAGCAAGCAGGACATGTGGGTTTTCTTCGGTAATTAATTACGTCGGAAAATTCCAAGGAAAAATTATAGAATTCATAATTGCCAACGGAAGCCAAATATATTCATTAGAATAGCAGTTGTTTTGGAAATATAAATTGACAAATTGATAAACTTAAATATCTTTGAGTTTATCAATTGATTGGTTCTCTGTTGCAGACATTTAGGGTTAAATTCTCATGCTTCGTCCTAACCACGCATCTTATATCCGCCCCAATCATAATAAAATTTTCAATTCTATATTTTCAACAACTTAATTCAAGTTATTTCCAAAAAGGGGGATTTATTTGATAATAAATCTACAGCGGAAATAACCTATACTATAAACAAAGTAAAGTCAACGTGAACCCTTTAACTATGATTCTGTTTTCATGTGACTCCGGGCGCAAAAAATTGGCGGTTCTAAGAAGAAAATGTTGACATACAGCCCGGCCCACGACAACAGTTACACTCATCAGTAGAGTAACCAAAACTTGCGGACTCGCATAGGCGTCGGTATTACGGGTTAATATAAGAATACGAAAAATTCATAAATAAACTTACTTGCTAATTATTCAACAAATTAGAGGCATCAGGATGTGAACTACTGTAAACTTGCATCATTGCATATGTTTCCACAGTTACTTCTTTAAACCTTGTGCGTCGACAAGAAAAAATATTCTTATACATAGAAAACGATCTCTCCACATCTAAGGAAGTTACATTAGCATGTAGAAACTGTTTTTCAAAATCACTTAAAAGTTCACTATTCTTACACTTATTATAAACGGCCTCTAAAGTATTAAAATCGGGATTTTTCCTTAAAATATCTGCCAACTTTTGACTAGCGCATAATCCTGGCGCATCATTTAATGTGTGTAATTTATTTTTTACACTCTCCACTATGTCTAATGATTCCTGCAATGACAATTCAGTACGTTGTAGTTTTCTGATGGCATCTAGCAATACTGTATAATTGATACATATTGTTGTTAAATCTTCTAAAAGTTGAGGAATTTGAAATTCTCTTTGACTTTCTCTAATTGCTTTGGATTCGTTCCGATTAAATCGCATTATAACTGATTGAATTTGCTGAAAATGGATCAAATAGTAAGAAGCTGCTGTTAGCCAAGTACCCCATCGCGTTAAAATTGGTTCAGGAGGTTCTGGAATACCTGGACAAAATTTACGAAATTCTTTTAAACGTTTAGGAGATTTACGAAACACTGCTTTAGTACTTCCAAACATCCGATCAACGTTTCCGTAATGTTGTCGAACAACTTCATCAACTAAATGCAAAGCATGCAGCACGCATGTTATATGTATTAAGTTAGGAAATATATGTTTTAAGGATCGCCCAACACTTAACATCGTTGCTGCACTATCTATCACAATCATCACAACTTGATCTTGGGCAATTTTAAATTTTTTCAAAGCGTTCTATATCACTTTTTGAATATTTTCCGCGGTACATTGTTGAACACGTTTGCAAGCTAACAAATATCGAGACGCTGTGTTCTCGCTAGATAAAACGCGAGCTATTACATTCACAATACTGTTTTTCTTTATATCGGTCGTCTCATCTACGGTAATCCATATTTTTTTGGAACACAAATCACGTTTACACACATTTTCTAGCATCTCTTTCATTCGCGGCAAATGATTCTGTAATTGTGTTTGTGAGGGTAATGGGTACTTTGGAACGTATTATTGCCAAAACGTTTTAAAAGCTGCTTTTCTCACCAACGACAACGGAAGATTACAAGAGGTAAACATAATTCATAAATGTATGAGGAATAGTGTATAAGGTATTTCAGTTCTTGCATATGCTTGATACCATTGACATGCCTCTGGCAATCAGTTCTGTCCAATGCAGCCAAGCGAACATTGCATATTAAGCAAAAAACTGCACTACCGTCATACTTTAAATTGGGAAAAAGTGACACATACTTATGTACATTAGTAGCAAATCTATTACGAGGCATTGTTTTCTTAGGTATGTAAATATTAGTTCTATATGAAACGATACACTAATTATGTACTTGGTATAATACTACACACACAAAAAAACACCAGCTATATTTTCAAAAGCGACACGTAAGTACATAACCTTGACCGTTCGACTAATCTCTGCAACAGCTCAACCGGTACTAAAACGAAATCTCTCTCAGCGCGGTTTAACATGATTTATATTCAAGGTCGACACTACATGCCTGCTTCTCTACCGGTTTAGTTTATTTATGAATTTTTCGTATTCTTATATTAACCCGTAATACCGACGCCTATGCGAGTCCGCAAGTTTAGGTTACTCTACTCATCAGCCTCTAATTTGCTTGCTTCATTTTTTCGTACACTAGGCGAAAATTGAAGCAGCTGCCAACTAAATATTAAGAAACTTCTTAGGTTTGGGGGAACAAGTTTGTTAATAGATTAAAAGTGACAAGTTTGTCAACAGTTGATCATCTATTGCTAAACAACGCCTGTTTAGTCTGGCCTCACCTTGATGTCTCATTTGAAAAGTTTATCAATGATGCAATGACTTTGTTAACTATGACAAAAAAGAATGAAAATATTACGAAAATATGAATATTTTTATAATTAGACCTGTTTGTGTAACTTTTGGAAGGAGAAACATAAATATGAATTTTATAGGTTACTTTTGGAATACTCTGTATATTGTAAAACCTATTATGTCGACGCTTTACTGATTATTACAGCAATAATTGCTTCACAGATGGATTGATCAACACGGTAAGTGCACCAAAGGAATCTAAAAAGCAATGTTTACTAGCTACATTTCTCACGCTTATTACCTACATAGAACGATTTATAGTAAATAGGACATGTAGTGTAATAGCATTTAATGTTTTAATCAGAATATATTTTACATTAAGAAATTGCAATCTGAATAGAGAACTTCAATCACGAATGGAATGTTACCCGGGTTTTTAACTTGTAAGAAATACTCTATCAAGACTATATACACGCTTTTTTATGTCTACATTTCACAATAAAATAAGATTTAAATTAATTTTATTACAAAAGTAGTTGTAAAGTTATCCACTAAACTTCCGAAATCAAACACGAAAGAATGTAAATTTTATACTATCGTAATGATTCTACAACATTTGAACAACTTTAGAAAAAAAGCATGTTGTAATAGGTATTTAGACGGATGAGGTGGTCATATTCTTTTAGGGAATATCGACTTGATACTCCCACGACCTCCATCCTTGGTTGCCAAAAAAAATCGATTATTTTGTCATACTTAATAATACAAATATGTTTGGATTTAAAACTCGCCAGTAAGAAACGAAAGCTTTTTAACGAAAACACCCGTAGACTTATCTCGAAGCTGAATGTTACAAAAAGGTGACACTACTCTGGCATATCGAAAGGCATGCTTAGAACGCGGAACAGTAATCAAGAATGTTAATACAGTGAAGTGATATAATGCCGACTAGTTTATCGGGGATAGCGAACGGTCAGAAATTGTTGGACCCGTTTTTTGTCGGGATTCCATTTGAAAATCGACCACCACTCTCTGTCATATATACACACATATATAAGCACGCAAATACGCCAAACGTGGCAATACAATAAGAGCATCGTCACGAGAAGAACAATATCATCGACCCCGATTAATTAAACGCTTAATTCCTTTCAACAGCTAATTATGAACGCTGTGTAAATAAATAGACCAAGCGGTGGCTATACAATAAAATACTCGGGAAATATTAATATTTCTTTTTGGGTAACGAGGCAATGGTTATAAATTTCAATGGCCGAGAGCTGTCAAGAGTCCAACGAGGCCAGGTATAAAATCCTCCTCTGCCCTTTGGTACCCCTCATCCAAATACTAGATCCCCTTATATGCAGCATCTTGAAATATTTTTCGAACTTGGCGTCGCCGGTAGGAAAAGGCAGGTAGTAGGTAGCATTCATAGTTTGTTCGATTCCATGGTTCCTTTCTCGATAGCACACATATAATAACACATATTTTTCGGTCGTTTTCCGAAACTGTATTATTAAAGAGCGGGGGTGGGTTCGTGAAAAACAAACACGAGATATCTGAAACTCGTTTCGATAACATGCAACAGATGGTGTTGTCAAAATATTATTAGATAAACGTTACGTTGGTTGGAGAATGCCTATTGAATTTTTTTAACAAGCGAAAACGAAATCCGTATGATGCAATTTTACCCAAGCATATTTGTTTGAATAGATCAAAGCGAAAATAAAATTACCGCAATAGAAATCTCAACAATTCACGAGGAAGCGCAATTGCAAAACTGAATCAACTTCAAAGGATGCGGTTTGAATGAATCGCAAAACGGCAAAGAAAGCCGCAACCGGAAGGAAATGAGGGTGAAACAAATATACTATGGGAAGATTTTAGCTTGTTGCTGTGAAATAAGAGCCGTTTAATTTATGAATTAAAATCCAATAAAAAAAATCATGAAATTCTGAGGTAGAATCCAATAAAATAAATCGAAAACTTGATATTTGTAAATCTGGGGATTTACAAACATCACACGTTTGCAAGCTAACAAATATCGAGATGCTGTGTTCTCGCTAGATAAAACGCGAGCTATTACATTCACAATACTGTTTTTCTTTATATCGGTCGTGTCATCCACGGTAATCCATATTTTTTTGGAACACAAATCACGTTTACACACATTTTCTAGCATCTCTTTCATTCGCGGCAAATGATTCTGTAATTGTGTTTGTGAGGGTAATGGGTACTTTGGAACGTATTGTCGCCAAAACGTTTTAAAAGCTGCTTTTCTCACCAACGACAACGGAAGATTACAAGAGGTAAACATAATTAATAAATGTATGAGGAATAGTGTATAAGGTATTTCAGTTCTTGCATTTCTCATATGCTTAATACCATTGACATGCCTCTGGCAATCAGTTCTGTCCAATGCAGCCAAACGAACATTGCATATTAAGCAAAAAACTGCACTACCGTCATATTTTAAATGGGGAAAAAGTGACACATACTTATGTACATTAGTAGCAAATCTATTACGAGGCATTGTTTTCTTAGGTATGTAAATACTAGTTCTATATGAAACGATACACTAATTATGTACTTGGTATAATACTACAACACACAAAAAAACACCAGCTATATTTTCAAAAGCGACACGTAAGTACATAACCTTGACCGTTCAACTAATCTCTGCAACAGCTCAACCGGTACTAAAACGAAATCTCTCTCAGCGCGGTTTAACATGATTTATATTCAAGGTCGACACTACATGCCTGCTTTTCTACCGGTTTAGTTTATTTATGAATTTTTCGTATTCTTATATTAACCCGTAATACCGACGCCTAAGTTTAGGTTACTCTATATATTACATATATGTTTATTTTTATTGCTTCTAGACATCCAACTTCCGTTTAGTTCAATAAAACACAACAAAAAAATCGGAAATAAACTATTTATCTTGTTATTACTCGATAATAAGCATTTAATTTTATTTCGCTCATAGCTTATTAAAATAGATTTCTTTTTTTCAACTTACCACGCATTTCCGGCCATTCCAAAGTAGTAAACCAGCAAAAAAACGAAGGCGCAGTTGGCATTTGCCAAACCGTCCTCATGAAATTCGCTGGGATTCGTTTCAAGCAGGCAAGAAGTCATATTTCTCCCCGTTATTATCCGTAATATCCAGCCGGCGCTGACGAAACAGTAGCACAACGCCAGGCTGACTAACGGTCGAGCTTTGACTCTGCCGCCCCCTATAGATAGCGTGAGGGCTGCGAAGAAACTGGAGACGAAGCAGATGATTGCCCAAACTGTCACCCATATCTGAAACGGAGGAGAACGCAGAAATTAGCTTTTAATGAATACCTTGCTTGGTATATGTACACGGATAATGCAAGGTGGGCAATGTATTAGGCTTATGTAGTAATGGTGAAATTGAAAGAATAGGATTCGACAAAATATAGGGTGGAGAACAAGTACATCTGTTAAGGGAAAGTAAATATACATAACTTATCAAAAATACATATTGCATATACCGTAAGAGCGAACGTACTATGATCGGTTAGCATAATCGGCATTTTTCGGAAATGCGATAGCAAAGTCGTGTCTTACACGTGTACATGAACGAATATGCCGTTTATAACGTGAGCAAGGTGTTTTTGGAAATGCAAGAGCAAAGTTGTGGCTTGCACATGTACGTGAACGAATACGCCGTTTATAATATGAGTAAGGTGCACAAATAAATTTGCGTTTACGCTATTTTGTCAATTAAATAACATTCCACAGTGACATTCAATAGAGCACACGTTTAGATGCGCTGAGTTCGTGTAAAATCGGGCGATCATAGTACGCTCGCTTGTGCGGTATATGTGGTAATTTTTATGCTAGCTACCAGCATTCTTCTATATTGCGATCATGTTTTATGATCAATTTTATTAATTTGTTCCGCTTCATGGTGATATACCACCATCCATGATGATAGGATCCTTATTTGAGGTTCCTACTTTGAATACAATCAAAGTAGATGGTGTACATTGCACTAATAATACTGTCTTAACCAAAGAGTTTAGCAACGTTTAATAATTATTTTATCGACAAGAGTATGTTATAGACAATTTAAAACGTGTGAAGACATAAGTAAATGCTCGATTTCCACTTTGTTAAAAATATTTAGAAAATATGTATAGTTAAAATAAAATGAATGTACTAGTAGCATAAAGGAAATTTTAAACTTTCACTTGTATATATGTGCATTTTCACACAAGGTCGAATTTTTTTGTTAGTGTTAGGAGCAATAGTACGGGTCAGGAACGAAAAAAGTCCTAATTCTAGACGAGGGACGTATGTTATTAATATTTATTTTTAAATATGCAGCGAAAGTTATGAATGCTTTGTTATGGTGTAAAATTCCTGCGCCTAGCTGCATAACCTAGCTGTATAACCCTTTAAATATCGTTCTATCTAATGTTTATCCCGATAGAAAACGTCACCTGTTGGAACGTTTATTATTTCAAAAGCCCTTTGTAGAATTACATTTTGCTATTGCTATAAGATAAATTTAGATTTATTTACATTTATTGAGCATTCTTAGTTTTAAAACATCCCCAAGTATCGAACCAATCATTTTCATATTCCCGCTTCCACCTGTTGTAATTACGTGATATTAGTGTGAGTTTTAAGAGGTCTTGCTGGAGCTTCGTGATTGTAAAGACGTATGTAGAACTCGGAGGCACGCTGCAGCATTTATTCTGTTACCACTTTGTTGGAATACCGTTTCCGGTATCTAAGGCTACCTACCTAATCAAGTATCGTATCGTTTCCTGTCGTAACATTCACCCGATGGGGAATTTCATAGTACCGAGCTAGATGCAGACGTCATACCGCCATCACGTAAGAATCGTTTCAATTTTCCCGTTTGAGTCCTAATTTTGCTAATCTTAATATCGCCTTTCGGAGCCTTTATCTATCCTTGAAAAGCGTGTGAGCAAACCCAGAGTTTCCCACTGGACGACTAGTGAACGACGCTGAAAAGTTTCCCAGAACCAGGGCGTGGTTATGTTATTTTTAGACTGTAATATTTTCGTGCACGAATATAATCCATCCTGTAGTGCTTCTAAATTTTGTTTATCTATTTTTGCTATAGTTTACTCACTTTTGTTAATTTATTTGGTCATAACGCTATAGAACGGATCCTTAGGGACTTAGTATATAAGGTTCAAATTTGTATAACGTTCCATTTCGCATAACTATTATTCCCGGGTATTTCTAGAAAAGACGGTATTACATCATCCCTTTGCTTTGCTTAGTTATTGGTCATTAATCTCGTATTTTGAATATACGTACTTGTCTATTCATTTTTGTTTTGCAACTACAGTCACTACGACTTGTGTAGTTATTTCTTTAAATATATTTCACACCTGCTTACACGTTTGTATTAAATATATGTCATGTTTACGTATTCTTTTTATTTTGTTCAATCTATTTAATTTTGTTAAACGTTGCTGTATGTTTTTCTTGTACTTATTGTTTAGTAATAGCTTTCTCAACATGCTGCGTGTCCGAAAATGTATGTCAAATTGTATTTGTAACACTATTTGCGTGGCCGTTAAAGAAATCCGTTAATCTCATACTCAAAATAATCTAACTTTTATTATCCGATATCCTGCGACGAATTTTCCTATTTTGGCGTTGCTAAACTATAGGCTGGTCCCTTCATATTACTTAAATAGGGTGGCGCTTATCAACTCTCACGCTATTTTTGGCTAGGCTAAGGCAAAGGGAACCGTATCCCATAATCACCACCGTTTCGAATATACACTCGGTCCAGATACGAACGGGATATTACCTTTGTGAATGGCAACAGAGCATCCGAGTCTCACTGATAGATCGCATCCAATCGCAGTATATCATAGAGCGAGCAGCGGTACGCACGCTTGTCCGCTCAATCACGTAATATAATTCAACGCCTTCTGACAAAATGTACTAATACAGAATTACTGCGTAATTTTTCTGTATTCTCAGATTATGCTAGAAAGCACAGATTCTTATATTCATTTTGTTGCTGCTATACGATTTAGGAGAACGAAAAAGTAATTCTAAGTAGGAGAATAAACAACGATTCTTATAAAATTAAACTAAAGAAAAATAACATCGATAATTATACAAGATAAATTGAAATTCTAACAATGTTACTTTATTAAGGGAAAAAAATCTCCTGGCAATATTAAACTTTGTAACTCATATGTTTGTTGCGTATCAAAATACGTTTCACAGTACTTCTACTAATACCGATTTCGTCTAAAATTTGCCGGCTAAAGCAAGGTTCGCCCATTTCAACTAACGAACAAACCTTCACTTCTCTCTCCTCCCGCTCGGGATGTGTCAGAGGAATTTGAGGCTGTTCGTCTATTTGTTGGCATTTACGGCAATTCGCATAATACCATTTAATTATTTGTACCATCTCTGCGGTTGTATAAACTAACATAATGTATTTAAAATCCACGATCTCTTGTTAGAACCTTACGAGCGCACAGAAAGACAAGGAGTGCGTCAGATAGGCTACAGCAGTTGCACGTGGCGAGGCTGGCCGGCGGGGATAAATGCAAGTATGCAGATCGCGCTACGTACAATATCTCTCGCGCCCCGGTGAAACGTAGACCAACGTGTATAAAAGTCCCCACCATCTTCATTTTTCCGAAAGGTTTATCATCCCTCTTTTTCGCGCGTGGCAGCTTAAAAAACTAGTTTTCTCCCACATTTATGTATTTTTACAAACGAACAAAAAGTAACCTTCAAAAGCACAGCAGAAAGAGGCAACCAAAGGCCTCTCTTGATTGGAACCTCTTCTTTGTTACGACCCAAGTTAAATAGGTAATCCTCTTTAAATCTTTGCATAATGTAGTAGGTTCCATCCTCTTACCTAGGGTTTATTATTCTCTCGGAAAGAGAGAAGATGAATATTACCTGAAACCGATTGTGTCAAACAACGTTGTCAGTGGGAAACGAGATTTCGCGTGCTTTTTTTAAACGTTAAACTCGAAGACGACGAGTTTTCGTAAATAAACGCGAGACGTGATCAAAGCGATGCCAAACGTATTACAAACATTCTGAAAAGCTAGCGTGACGGCGCGATGTTCCTCTTGCATGCCCGTCTTTGTCGACCTGGATTTTTCGTCGTGTCCGTTCTATTCTATATCGCGCGCTAGAAGCTTTCCGATGGGATACTCGCGTCGTATGTTTGTTTTGGTTTACGACAACGAAGCAAAATACGAGGAAAGACGGAAATATTAATGTGTATATGGATAGTGTTACTACTAAATGAAATTGCATAACGCCGTTGATTGCGAGAATAAAGTTAAGCGTAGAAAGTATTTGGTTATATAGTTAAAAGCTACACTCCAGATTTTATGGATCTTGTGAAATATACACAGCGCATCCACTTAGTGCATAGGTGGAAAGTAATTCCTTCTCAAGACAATTTGGGAAAATGTTTCAGATAAAAATAAAGGTACATATAGCGTCTCCATTATTATGACATCATAACGAGGTTGCCAAAATCTTTATTGCAAAAAGTACCTCTACATATACAGATTATGATGACCATAGGTGCAGCCGGAGGAGGGGAGGAGAGGGGGGTTAAAACGCACTCAGAAATAATAGCAGATTATTTTTAATCAGTTATAATTCCATGATAAAGGAATACGATGCAACCAAAAGGGATATAATATTCGGAGATTATTGTATTTAACCTAAATTATACTATATTACGAGGATCGTTCGGAAACTACGTGGCCTAACAAAGAAAACGCATTTTTTTTCAACAAAGAACATTTTATTTTTCAATACAGTCTCTTGCTCGCTCAACACACTTATTCCAACGATATTCCAAATTAGCAATACCTTCCTTGTAGGTCGATGAATCCAAGTCCTCGAAATAGCAATTTACAGCAGCGATTACCTCGGAATTAGACGAAAATCTCTTACCGCCGAGCTATTTTTTCAGGTTTAGGAACAGATGATAATCGCTGGGAGCCAAATCTGGGGAATAGGCAGAATGAGGCACTAATTCAACTCCCAATTCATGAATTTTGGCCATTGCAATCGCAGACTTATGGGCAGGTGCATTATCCTGATGGAAAAGCACTTTCTTCTTTACCAAATGAGGTCGTTTCTCTTTGATTTTGCCGCTAAGTTGTTGCAACAAAGTGGCATAATACTCGCCATTTATTGCTTTCCCCTTTTCTAAGTATTTGACCAAGATAATTCCATGAGAATCCCAAAAAACAGTTGCCATAACCTTCCCTGCTGACAAAACCGTTTTTGCCTTCTTTGGTGGCGGAGAACCTTTGTGTGTTCATTGTTTGGACTGTTCTTTGGTTTCGGGAGTATAATGGTAGACCCAGGTTTCATCGACGGTTATGAAACGGCGTAAAAAGTCCTTTGGATTGTGGCGAAAACGTGCCAAAAGGTCACGAGAAACACTCAAACGATTCAGTTTTTGCTCCGGTGTGAGCAACGGCGACACATAACGCGCCGAGTATTTTTTCATTACCAATTCTTCAGTCAAAATTCTGTGCACACTGTCAATTGAGATACCCACTATTTCTGCTATCTCGCGCACTTTTACTCGACGGTCATCCAATACGATACGGTGAACTTTTTCAATCATATCCGAGGCAGTTGCAGTTTTAGGACGTCCACTACGGGGTTCATCATTTGTGCTCGTACGACCACGCTTAAATTCGGCAACCCAGTTTTTAAGCATTGAAAACGAAGGAGCGAATTCCAATAGTGTTGAATCCGGCTCTACTTTAATTTCGGTTGGTGTTGAGCCTTTCAAATGAAAGTACTTTATCACTGCTCTCAACTCAGTTTTTTCCATTGTTTACAAAATCACACGAGACGTTCACTTTGGCGTACTGTAAAAAACATACTAATTGACAGATCGCGCTGTGCTGTCATATTTAATCTATTACAAGATGATTCCACAGAATAGTAATGAAAATTCCACCGAATTCGTGCCATATCTGTGTTAGGCCACGTAGTTTCCAAACAATCCTCGTAGACCCAACTGTATACTTAGTATACACTCCAGTATAATTTTTATGATGCAGGTTTTAGCGTTTCAGTAGCAACTCAATGACTATACCTTTTCTTAGAACGTTTCTCCAACCTCATTTACATCAGTGTTAAATCGCCTTATTATTCACTTCAGTCATTCACTTGAGTTTTGTGAATTTCTCCATCAAAGATTCACATCTTAAGAAGGTTGCATAACCAAGTTATCCCTAAGGTAGGTTGCGAAAGCTATTGAAACAAAATAACTGCTAAATATCAAAAGATAGAAATTTCCAACCCAAATAATAAAGTTTTATGTCATTTTAAAAATATTTTCTGTCAATGGTATTCTATAATTGGCTGAATAAAAATTAAATTATTCAACCTTGTTAATGTAACTAATGTTCCCTTATAGAGCCAGACTTCCTTTTGGAAAAAAAATATTTGGAACGTAACATTATTCTATAGTCCTCCACTATTGAGAGATACCAGAATGATTTTTGGAAATAATTTTCTTTTCTGAAATGCGTCATAGAACTTTGTATCAAGCTAGGTTATGTAAGTTTGTGGTTATTGTTGGTGAAATAGAGTGTGGATATTTTATTGGTAAAACAGTGTGGGTAATATATTGTTGGTAATACAAATTACTCTTTGTATATTTTGAATTAGCACCTTCTGGTGTTATCCTGCTCTAACAGCTGAGGGTTTGATTACGCCAAGAGTGCGGCAACGTGGAAATTACCGCCAGTTGAGCGAATTCGACAGAGGTCGAATTGTTGGCTTGCGCAAAGGTGGTTTTCCGTTCAGGAAAATTGCAAATCGCCTTAACCGGAACCTATCCACCAGCATGCGCTGTTATCAGTCATCGATTAGGGAAAGTCGCCGAAGAGGAACCGGGGGCCAAAGAAAACTAATGAGATGCATTTCGCCTGTAAGAGTACGATTATCCAGTACCAAATTAATTGCTGACCTATAGTTAGGTAATAAAGGTCGTCCTGTGACCCTTCGAACAGTTTATCGCCGAATCAGGGGTTTCGGCTTGCAATCCCATCGACCACATATTGTTACTACTTACGGTTCAACACCGACAGTAACGTTTCGAGTGGTGTAAGTTGCGAATGTGCTGGAACGTGAAGTGGCATAGGGTGATGTTCAGTGATGAATCTCGATTTGATATAGGGATGCATGATGCATGAGGGTCAGACGAAGACGTGGGGAACGTGGCGACATTCAATTTTCTGTTTAAAAGCGTGTGCACCGAGCCGTGGGGGTTATGGTATAGGGTGCTATAGCATATGAAAGTAGGTCTCAGTTGGTGTTCATCCGAGGTACAATGAACGCCCACCATTACGTTGACGAGGTGGTGGAACCCCATATTCTTTCATATCTTCAGCATCTCAAAGACCCATTTCTCCAGCAGTTCTCTAAACTGGTTCGAAGAGGCCCATGCCAATATTTTGCGAACACGTGTGGGGTATTATGGGAAGAAAACTGTGGAACTTAGCGAATCCTCCGCAAACATCACCGGAAGCTCTACGGAGTGTGAAACTAATGGGAGGAGGGGGCATTATTAATAAAAATAAAGTTATTCCTATAGTTGTGGATGACAATTGATTCTATTCAACAAAATTCCTATGGTATATAATAAATATGTGAATTTATACTGTAATACACATTAAATTTAAAAAAAATTATAAATAGACATGATAAATGAACTTTCACATGCTATATCTGAACTTAGCTTTGTCTTAAAATAGATATTAATATTAAAGATAATCTAACATATCTCATTTCTTTACATTCTACAGAATTATCTTTTGCTACGCTCCAGGTTTGTGTGAGATTATTTTTTATGACATTATAACCTACTTCTCGAAAGTTTATATTAATTTTATTTAAACATTTTATTACTTTCTACTTTAACATTAACATTAACATGATGACATCCACTGCGCACGTGATCCACATTGTTGTATAAGCGATAAAACTTACATATCTATACAGGTAAATGCATTTATTTACTGATATAGAACTTCCTAAACTGTATGTTTACTTAGGTACAGTACATAATGCTTCTCCTTTCGAATATCCCTGCTGCAGAGATAAAATTACCCCGAAGTCTCATATTTCTTACATCCCTCGTATCAATATTTACCGTATATTTGTTATGTCGTCTTCACGACACGTTAAACCTGAATACAAAACGAAAAAATATCAAAAATATGTAGACTACAAAGTAAAAAATAAAATATTGTGATGTTGATTTAACGTTTAGGTTGCGTGAATGTCTCATATTTGACTGCTTATTACGGGCCTTAATGAAATTAGTACATTTGATAGTCAAGTATGGGTTGTTCGAGATTCCAACTTACCCTAGATCGATATAAATGAAGTGTTAATTCTCAGCTATAACTTTTTCTATAACGCGTACATGTATAGGATCGTCGTCTACCAACCCGAGTATACCTGGAAGTATGTATGTAAATACTGTTTGTGGAAGTTGTTTGAAATTTTGTTAACGAGAATGTGTGATATATTTTCCTTTCTTATTAGATGCTGACTAATGAAGGGAAAATATGTACCGTTTAGATAACATAAGAAACTTGGAAGTTGCCTTCAGGTTCAACTGTATTTCACTGCATAAGTTACGGAATAATTATTTACTTGATGAATAAGAAATCAATTAATACGTTGAAGATTAAATTAAATTAGTGTATGTTGCCTACAATGTTTTGAAATGCAAGGAAACAATTACGCTGCTCCGAGTTAATTAATTACCAGCCTTAAATCCTCTGACTCTTGTGGTTTTAATAATATTTCGAATAATATTTTGAAAAACATTAAGTCTCAAATCTGTGACGTGTTTGCTTATGTTGTAAATTTATGTTTCAAAAATGGAATTTTCCCACTGAATTGAAAAGAGCTATTATTCAACCACTATTTAAGAAAGGCGATCGCAATTGTTATCGCGCTATTAGTTTACTTTCAAGCTTTTCGAAGATATTTGAAGGTTTATTGATGCGTCAACCTCGTCTACCTATTTCTCCAAACATAATTTGTTATCAGCTCATCAACATGGCTATACCGCGGGGAGAGGTATTGATACAGCCTTAAGTGAGTTTCATTACAGAGTCGTTCAGGGATTGGATAAGGACTACTTTGTTTTGGGTTTGTTTCTCGATTATTCCCGTACATTTGACTGTGTAAACCACGAACTTCTTTTTGCCAAACTCTTCAGATATGGTATACGAGGCATTGCTTTAAAATTCATTAGATCGTATTTGACGGATCGCCAACAAGCGGTGAGGATAAATCAGTTTACGCTTAGCGACGCTTTAAGCTTGAGTCAGGGTGTGGTCCGAGGATCAATACTAGGACCATTTCTTTACAAAGTTTACGCTAACGATCTCAGATTCTTCCTAAGGTCATTTGATGATATTTACTTGAATATGTATGCGGATGACACCAGTATATTTTTAATGAATCGAAGTGCAGAATCTCTCTTACGGCGAATGACTAAACTAAACGAAAGCATAGATTTATGGTCCTATAAAAACAATTTGGAACTGAATGCTGATAAGACTCACTTAGTAGCTTTTCAACTAAGAGACCGAGGTTTTGAACATACTATAAGACAAGATCATTCAACCCTTACCACCCAAATAAAAATACTCGGAGTAATTTTCGACTCCAGTTTAAATTTTGAAGCTCATATTGAAAATCTTTGTCAACGATTGGCAAAAGTATGCTACGGCTTAAAATATATGTCTTATCACTGTAATAAGGACATACTTTTAAATTTGTGTTACGCAAATTTTCATTCCCAACTACGGTATGGTATTGTTCAGTGGGGAAATTCTGCCGAGGTGAACAGACTTTTAATTATGCAGAAGCGCGCTGTTAGGGTCCTGACGGGTATTGGTTTTCACTATTCGTGTCGCGAAGAATTTAAAAAATTAAGAATATTAACCGTCATAGATACCTACATTTACGAAGTGTGTGTATATATTTACAAAAATAATAATTTTTTCCATAAAAATGACTTAACACATGAATATGAAACGCGTGGCAAACATAAATTACAACCCGACAAACATCGAACGGCAAAATATAGCAAGTGCTTCTACAACATAGGGTGCAAACTCTTCAATGCGTTGCCCGAGGAAGTAAGGTGCAGTACCAGTTTGAATATTTTTAAGAGGAAACTTAAAAATTTACTTCTTATTAAAAGCTGCTATACCCTGACTGAATTTTTTTCTTAAATTTAAAGAGAGTATGCCTGTTGGACAGTTTTCATTTAACTTTAGTAGTAGTGTATATTGAGACTTTTACATTTTGACTTGTTTTGTCATCTCAGTTATCTAGCATTTATATGTCTGATCTGTGATGAGGAATGAATATATTATTATTATTATTATTATTATTATTATTATTATTATTATTATTAGTTTAACTAAAACCCAGGTATCTACTTCCTTTGATGGGAACGTCTCAGTTATAAAGAAAATTAATCAAGAACAAGAAGTTGCTTAATTTTATTAATATGTGAAATAACTTATCTTGGGATCAAGATTTTAAGTACAGTCCGTGGTCATCGAATTAGGACCACGTCAAAATATGATTTTGGGGTAAAATTAAAAAAAGACAGTTGGTAATGCTGGCAATATTATTATTTAATTATATATAACATGCAAGTAAGTATAATTTGAACAAATATTTACTAATATTTGCTTGTTTCTCATCTGTGTTTTATTATATCCTCAATCCTTTTTGACACACTGCCAATGCAGATTTTTATTGTCTTTAATTTCGTCATTATTATGCCATACATCTTCAATGTGTTGTTGTAATTCTTCCTTTGTAGTTGAGTTTCGTGTACTTACGAATGTATGTTTTCAAGACATTCTACACATTTTTAATTGGGTTTATGTCTGGTGAATTGCCTGGTCAAGCTAGAACACGCAGATTTTTAGATTCAAGGTATTGCATTACACATTTTGGCTTGTGACGCGGTGCATTGTCTTGTATGAAAGTATAAGTTCATGAGTCGGATCCAATGAAACAATGTAAGGTATTAAATAGTTTTGTAATACTTGTTTATATTGTTTTTGTTCCATTGTTCCGTTAACGAAATATAGTGGTCCCGGTCCTTCTGTCGTAATACACGACCAAACTATTAAAGATGAAGGGTGTTTAATAGATTTGATCGTACATGCTTCCCTCTGAAGGACGTAGACGAACATATTGGCTTCTCTCCGTTAGCATTTCTAGTCATGATTCGTCGCTATAAATAATCTAGGAAAAAGTAAAAAATGTAGAAAACCATTAAGCGAAATATGAGGATGAATTTGATCAAAAATACATATGATAAATGAAACAGTCCTTTCCCCAATCTTCAACTGTATATTTTTTATATCCTTTAACCCATTGAAATCGTGTCACCTTCATTTTAAATGTTAGTCTTGGCTTCTTTACCGGACGTCTGCATTTCAAGCCTGCTTGATATTTGTATACCTTCTCCACTAAGAATTTCATGAACACCTTTAGTGGATAAAAAACGATGGTCTGTGGGTACTTTTAGTATATGACGATCATCTCTTACAGTTATTTTGTATTTGCCGGCTCAGTATGTTCTGCACTACTTGTACTAGGAAGATTCTCCTTAATTAATTTCGAAATTCTCAGAACAGTTTGATGTGGTACACCCCCTTTATGTGCAACTTCGCGTTGAGAGAACTCTCTCGTCTCTAGAAGAGCAGAAATTCGTGCTTTTTTCTCTGTGGTTATATCCTTCTTTCCCAATATGATAATAATTGACCGCGAAAATAGATGCACACAAATAAAATTAAAACACTTTGGAAAATCGGTAAAAATACTGTTTTTATTTATATTTGCCAAGATACTAAGGAACTAAATGCGAACTAAACATAATTATTGTACGTGCGAATGGTAAGAGGCGAGATTCCTAGCAGGTAGATAATCGGTTTATTGCACCCCTAAGTTTTATTTTTATAACCTGCAATTATCTGTGGCCATAATGTATTAGTATTAGTCAAACAACAATATGCTTTTATAGATTTTCGAAATTAGAATTATATTTAATAAATATTCTTGTAAATTTAATATTTCTCAAGTGGTCCCATTTCCATGGCCAAGGACTGTAGAGTGATGTAAATTTTGTATTTGATTTCTTCTTTGATGTTTTTATAAAATATTTTAATCGGTGTTGTCCTTTAATAAATAAAAAAAAAAACAATAAAATAGTTTTAAACATAAATAGGTTACATGTAAGTAAAGCGCTCGAATAATAAGCTTAAACTTCTATTAATACTTAAAAAAAAATTCCAGTTATAAGTAATATTTTTCAGAAGCATACAAAAAACATAAATTCGTGTTAAAAGAAATTAAACGTAATTATAATTATTATTCTTCTAAATTAATTAACTCTTCTAATTCGTTGAAGGCTGCACGGGAATTCTAAATTAATTAATCCTTCTAATTCGTTAAAAGCTGCACGGGAAATTATTAATGGGTTGTCAGGTAATATTAAGAAACGAGAAAATATTGTTTTAGAACGCGATGGTCGAACAGTAGGTGATCTCAATATTGTAACAAAAAGTTTTAATGATTTTTTTCCTTGAATCAATTGACAAAATAGGAGCTCAAATTTCATTTGCTGACTACAATATTAAAAGAAATCTTAATATTTGTCACGGCATGCATGCAATACCATATAAAAAATTTAAAGGGGTTGATTTATTTATGAAATATAAAATAAATTGTTTTCTGGCCATGCTGGGGTTTGATAGCTGCAGCTACTTTTTTAAATAATTTGTCATTTGAATTTGATGTTTCCATGAACATTGAAGAAATCTTGTGTCATTCCTTTGCATAAGAACGGCAGTAAATTAGATATTAATAATTATCGTTCACCCACAATTTTACTAGCTTTTCGAAAATGTTTCAGTATACAATGTTGCATAGGTCAGTTTCTCATTTAGATAAATATAACATCTTAAGGGAGCAACAACGGGGACATCGGATTAACTACTCTACAATGATGCTCTATTCGAGCATTTTACGATCTTGTTACGTTTGCTTTAGTTGATGGTTAATTTCTTATAAAGATTTTCTGCGACCTGAGTCTTGCTTTTGAATGCGTCAACCACGATTTATTGATTACAAAGTTAAATTGGTAGGGTATACGTGATGTTGCTTCTGAGTGTTTTAAAACTTTCCTCAAAGGAATAAATCAATTTGTTAATACTCAACATCGGTCAGCGTTCAGTCAAAATTTTATTAGATTCAGTAACCTACCTACCAACAGGAGCGTCCCTCAAGGAAGAAGCATTTTAGGTCCAATTTTGTTTCTAATATACAAGTGTTATTTTGTCTTGCAATAATATATCATACAGCTAAAATAGAGCTATTTCATTATTAAATGCTATCCAAAAATAAATTATTTCTGAAAGGTAGAAATGAAACAATGGTGCAGTTCTAATTCTAAATTATTAATTCTAAATTCTATTGAAGGATTAGGCGACACAATCTTCAACTGTTTACATCTAATTCTGGCCTGATGATGGCTTGGTTCAACTTGAAACCGGTCGCCTATCATGTTGAACCAACACATCATCAGGCCAGAATTAGATGTAAACAGTTGAAGATTGTGTCAAAATTTAAAATTAGTATGTATAATTGTGCAAACTACTGCCAATTATACATATCATATTATACAGATTATGCTAAAGCGTTTTTCAAAGATTACAAACTGTGTTAGGAAGAGTCTCATACATTTGAAGTCAGATATCAATTTTCCGGATAATGAGCTTACTTTGCTTTCTAATACAATATCAGCATTACAACCAATAAAAGTTGCTTTAGAAACACTATGTTATGAAAATGATAATTTGTACGTTGCCGATGTTACGTTCAAATTCATGCTTGATGAGCTAAGAACGCAAAACATATTTTTAAGTAACAAACTGAAGAACACATTGATACGTCGCATAAAGGAACGACGAACTGTTTATTCTGTTTTGCAATTTCTTTATGGTAACAATTTCAAGAAATCAAATGAAGAAGACGGAATTTTTAGTAAGACCAACAAATCTGCAATAACGAAGATAACCGTAAAATTAATTAAGTGCATTTACGATAAAAACGAAACAAACACTAACACTGAATTATCAGAAACTAATGATTCTGATTCCGAAGACTTTGGATGTTTAATGTCAGTTGAGTCAGTTCCTTCAACATCAGCTACGCTATTTATGAAAGACAAACTGCAGCTCTTAATAAAGGAAAAAACCGAGACATCTTGTCAAGTACCGACAAATGCAAGGTAAAAATAAAAATTTTGCACCAGTAGTTAAAAAAGCAATAAATTATTTTGAAGAGGAAAAAATAAGAGGGAAATACACACAAATGGTGTATGATTTTTACTAACCTGTCGGTCAACAAGTGTGGAATCGGAAAAAACCTTTTCTGTAGCTGGTTTAATTTGTAGCAAGATTAGATCACAATTAAGGGATCCTAGTCTTGATAAACAATGCTTTTTGCGCTCGTATTTAAAAAAAATAACTAATAATAAACAAAAAGTTTGTACAGAATAGTTATTTGATTAGACTAGTTAGTTAATTTCTTTAGAACATAGTTATTTATTTAGATTTGTTATTTACTCAGAATAAAAGCATTATTTTTTATTTGATGTTTTATATGTTTTCAATAAATTTCATTTATTTATGTTTATTTGTAATGCGCGATTAAGTACGGTTATAAATAAAATTCCCGTTATTACTATTTATGCTTTTTATTTTCAATATAAGTAAATTCTCTGAAATTAAAAATTAACGGTAAATTACCGGTAAACCGGTAATGCAAAAAGATTTTTACCGAATTACCGGTACTGAAAAAAGTCGATAAATTTGCAATTCCTAGTCGGTAGTAGTAACTGTTCTTAAAAAAAAAACATACTTTTCGGCAGTAGCACATAATAAGTAGAGTAACCTAAACTTGCGGACTCGCATAGGCGTCGGTATTACGGGTTAATATAAGAATACGAAAAATTCATAAATAAACTAAACCGGGAGAGAAGCAGGCATGTAGTGTCGACCTTGAATATAAATCACGTTAAACCGCGCTGAGAGAGATTTCGTTTTAGTACCGGTTGAGCTGTTGCAGAGATTAGTCGAACGGTCAAGGTTATGTACTTACGTGTCGCTTTTGAAAATATAACTGGTGTCTTTTGTGTGTTGTAGTATTATACCAAGTACATAATTAGTGTATCGTTTCATATAGAACTAATGTTTACATACCTAAGAAAACAATGCCTCGTAATAGATTTGCTACTAATGTATATAAGTATGTGTAACTTTTTCCCCATTTAAAATATGACGGTAGTGCAGTTTTTTACTTAACATGCAATGTTCGTTTGGCTGCATTGGACAGAACTGATTGCCAGAGGCATGTCAATGGTATTAAGCATATGAGAAATGCAAGAACTGAAATACCTTATACACTATTCCTCATACATTTATTAATTATGTTTACCTCTTGTAATCTTCCGTTGTCGTTGGTGAGAAAAGCTGCTTTTAAAACGTTTGGGCGACAATACGTTCCAAAGTACCCATTACCCTCACAAACACAATTACAGAATCATTTGCCGCGAATGAAAGAGATGCTAGAAAATGTGTGTAAACGTGATTTGTGTTCCAAAAAAATATGGATTACCGTGGATGAGACGACCGATATAAAGAAAAATAGTATTGTGAATGTAATAGCTCGCGTTTTATCTAGCGAGAACACAGTATCTCGATATTTGTTAGCTTGCAAACGTGTTCAACAATGTACCGCGCAAAATATTCAAAAAGTGATAATGAACGCTTTGAAAAAATTTAAAATTGCCCAAGATCAAGTTGTGATGATTGTGACAGATAGTGCAGCAACGGTGTTAAGTGTTGGGCGATCCTTTCCTAACTTAATACATATAACCTGCGTGCTGCAAGCTTTGCATTTAGTTGGTGAAGTTGTTCGACAACATTACGGAAACGTTGATCGGATGATTGGAAGTACTAAAGCAGTGTTTCGTAAATCTCCTAAACGTTTAAAAGAATTTCGTAAATTTTGTCCAGGTATTCCAGAACCTCCTGAACCAATTTTAACGCGATGGGGTACTTGCCTAACAGCAACTTCTTACTATTTGTTCCATTTTCAACAAATTCAATCAGTTATAATGCGATTTAATCGGAATGAATCCAAAGCAATTAGAGAAAGTCAAAGAGAATTTGAAATTCCTCAACTTTTAGAAGATTTAACAACAATATGTACCAATTATACAGTATTACTAGATGCCATCAGAAAACTACAATGTACTGAATTGTCATTGCAGGAATCATTAGACATAGTGGAGAGTGTAAAAAATAAATTACACACATTAAATGATACGCCAGGATTATGCGCTAGTCAAAAGTTGGCAGATGTTTTAAGGAAAAATCCCGATTTTAATACTTTAGAGGCCGTTTATAATAAGTGTAAGAATAGTGAACTTTTAAGTGATTTTGAAAAACAGTTTCTACATGCAAATGTAACTCCCTTAGATATGCAATGGTGCAAGTTTACAGTAGTTCACATCCTGATGCCTCTAATTTATTGAATAATTAGCAAGTAAGTTTATTTATGAATTTTTCGTATTCTTATATTAACCCGTAATACCGACGCTTATGCGAGTCCGCAAGTTTTGGTTACTCTAATAATAAGTCATAAATAGCGATATATAATTATTAACAAATATGTTAAACGTTAAATATTAAAATGTCATGTCCCAATTGATGAAAATCGTGCCAGATGTGCAAAAGGAATCATATTACTTCATTAAATTGTAAACTATGTAAATTCCTTTTGAAGTAATAATTAATGGATAAATGAAATTGTTCGCAATAATTGTAAATGGACTTTATAAATGGAGTTTCAGGAAGTTTGCTGGGCACTAGTTTCTTTTATATAAGAAAATAACCGCGGCTCTTATCGAGCGATTAACTAAAAAAAAACCGGCCACCATATATGTCATCAAAAAATAATCAAGCACTATTTATTAGACGTTTAGCCAGTGCGCACCTTTTTTGCTAACGTTTTGATTACAGAGCGCCGAAGACAAATTAATGAGATGATTGACGGATTGTGAAAGGCATGAAAATGCCAAAACGGTACTTCTACCGACTACCAAATCAATTACCGTTCCGTACGTGTCCTATCGGCGTACGAGTTTCTTTCGACATCAAAAAAAAAGATACAATTAATATGGTGGTAGGTGCAAAGACTTTAAACCAACCGGCATACATACTATTGACAGTTTTATCTGCGTGAAGTATTACAGTTCTACATACGTAAACGGAGATATAGAACTTGTTTGTGGTGACTTTCACTTGTGCACTTATATGGGATGTAAGATTATTGGTGAAATAGCGATTCGTATATGTGTGTAATGAAAATTCTGAAATCTAAGGCCAAAATTTGTTTATACACTCGCAGAGAAATGGTTTCTTGCATCAAGAAATTAGATTTTCTTGGGGTTAGAAAATCAAAAAAATCCAAGACAGAAAAATTGTTCTTTCAAGTGTCATTTAGTTTTGAGTTAAGAAAATATTCATTGAATTGAAAATGTTTATGAAACGTTGTACGTTAAAGGTTATATCATTGTATGGGTAAGTATGGCATCTGTATTCCGGTTTCTGTCGCTACTTTCTAGGACGGCATGACTATATCTCTTGGCATTAGGTGACGCCAGGAAATATTTTAGTGCCGTTTTTGAAGATTAGTGGCATAAACTGAGAGATGAACAGCAATGTGGGCAGGAGCAAAAAGCGTTATTACCTTACAAGCTGTACATCAGCATTATCTTGGTTATTGTTTCTTATGCACTTTTTTCATGCGTACTTCTATATTAAAGTTCACTTTTGTTTGAACATTATTCTGTAGATAATACCTACCTTAGCCTTTTTAAAATCACAAGCAATGAGAATAATTTTTAGCATTATGTAGGGATATATCGTACTGATTTAAACAAGGTAAGTGCAATTAATAATGTGGATATAAATAATATGCATTTCATGAATTCTAAGTAAATAAATGCTTTATTTTGAGAAAATGAAGCTATTGATTTATGAACAATACATTTTTAAATTAAGAAAACTATTTACGGAGACAGGCGAATTCGCCAATAACCGGCATCTTAATCCTTAAACGATTTAATCTCTGTTAATCCTGTGGTTTCGCCAATGGTATTTTTAATGACCCTTCTGGGGTATAAGTAATTTTTGGAATAACTTATTTTCACACATTTATTAACATAAACATTGATACATAGGCTTACACATAGGTATACGTCAATAAAACTTAAAAATAAATCAATTATACATTTATTTTCAGCAATGAAAGGATAAACATTTTAAAAAATTGAATCTGTCTATTTCATTATTTTTATAACGTTTAAACATAGTGTTAATAAATAATTGTCTTTCTTTCACATTATTGTTATGAATTTTTGGAACGAAATGTAAACTTTAAATTTTTATGTATGTATCTATTTGAAATTCTTTAATTTTTTCTACGAAAATAAATAGATTTGGATGCGCCTTATGCATGGAGTTAGAGCACTGCACGGATTGATACACTATTTTTGACAAAATCGAGGAAAATAATGTTGAAATAAGTAAAGTTAATACTTTCCTAATGACCACCCTGTAAATAAGGTGATAAAAACAATTTACTGACATCGACACCCATTGTCAACCAATCCACACAACAAATGTTATTGCTAGATTTGAAAGTGTTTGGACATAGGAATCAATTTTTTAACAGAAACAGTTTTAACTCGAAAACTATAATTCAGGTTACTTTCGTAATCTGGGGATCTGAGAATAGAGTATAGTTAGGAATTTTTAATGACGAAAAAATATACAGGTCTTCCATTAGAAAAAGTGAATTTTACTGTGTCACCTTTTTTATAAAACACCCAGAATATCGGAATACATTTTCTAAAGATGCACAATTAACATTATATTACATTCCTAAAATTGCTGTCTAGCATACAGCCCGAGTAATAAAAGACGGACGTGCTGTTGGTGCACACTGTAGGTTCATACATGTCTGCGCATGTGCAAACTTGAACCTAAAGATTTCATTTACACTTCTATAAAATATTATCTTTCTACAATTATCTATTAACATTCTACGTCTAGTAAATTATTTATAGTAGCTATTTTATCCAAATCTTAATCAAAAGCACACTCTACTTTCAGATAATTGCGAAAACTTTCGAAAACGTAAAAATCTTTTATTGTTACTCTCTATTTTTAATTTAAGTACAAATAGAAATGTTTATTAAAAATTAAGCGCTTATTGGCAGAAGATCCTTTTATCTTAAAGGTCTTGCATGTTATCCTTGTACGTGACTTGTCTTAAGCCTGAACATATTTCCATATATTGCTTTTGAAATAGATGTAATGTTATTGTTATTACCGATAATAATAATTATAATCTAAAAATGACAAAATGATATAGTAGTAAAATATTTACCGCTTAAAACAGAATCGTTTTGTTGATGTTTGAGCTACCTCATAGATAGTTTGAAATGTAGCGCAGTAAAAATATAGTTTTAGGACCTTTTTGTAAATTAAACTTCGTTATATCTTTTAAAAACTACAATGAGAAAGAAATATTTTACGAGAGTCATAAATTTTTTGCAATGAGTTTGTTCGTAAGTTAGGTTATCTACTTGACAATGTAATATCAAGCGAGGTGATAGTATGCATTATTCATAAAAGGACATTTATAGTTCTAAGGTTGTTTCATTGCATATACACGCTATGTAGGAAAAAAGTAGAGAAACAAACATTCAATACCAGGTTCTAGCACAATTTTACGTCTATAATATGGCGTTGGTATTTCTAATAAACATTTGATCTGTAAATGTCATCTCTTATATCGAACATTTATTATTTATATTTGCATATGCATTTTACGCATAATGAAATGCATATGAGTGCTTACAAATTACACACTACCTGTGCAGCAATTATACAGGGTGCAGCGCAGCTGCTTTCACTCATTTTTCTTGAAGAAACTAAACAAAGTGAGCACGTCTGTTGAAAGCCCTAGCTGTGAGATGCATAATTGTATCTTTTGTATCCATTTTCTATTTATTGATTTATTTAATACAAAATCGACAGGAAATAATAGTTCGAAAAGCCACACAATATTCGCTCATGAATACATACATGGATACACATATTTGGAAGTGTAAATAACATAAAGAACTGAAAAAATTATACTCGTAATAACACGAATAACTAAGCCGGGCACAATCGGTCATCGCGACAGAATCGGATCAGTCGCCTAGGTCGCGGATTATAAATAGTATATGTGTGACTCATAGCCGACAGAAGTGATATTTTGAAATCAATGTGTAAAAAATAAAAGCTGGCGCAATAAAAATATTTGGTAAATAAAGCGAATATGGACACGTTGAAGTATTTTTGCCATTATTAATTCTTTTTTGTTTGAAAACGGCACTTGTATACGTAATGTAATAACCGTAAAAAGTAAACAAAGTAGTTTCTTCAAAAATCTGTTGTACTTAATACTGCAATAATAAACAATAATATATAAAAATAAACGCAACACCTTAACAATGTGGATAGGATTCTTGAAAAATTTGCAGCGTCGTTTCCACATTTGTCTCGGCGAAGGTTGTTCGCTGTGATGAAAAAATGTTCTTATATTTTGAGAAAAACCGTTCAACATCTACGGAAATAACACAGGCGTAATTAAAATAATCCTTAAAGTTAGTTAATGAATCTGCAGATGCACCACCACACATTTGTCTTAATCTCGTATAATCGGAACTTTTTTTAAAACACTGTCGAACTTTGCTATAACGCGACCGTTTTTTGCGACGTTTATACCGTGTAGCAATGTATTAACTTCGTCCACGATTTGCACTGATTCTACTAACGACAACCCAGCGTTTTGCAATTTTTCTATTGCGTCTTGTAATCGTTTATGATTATTGCTAATACTTTTTAAATCAGTTTCAGCAGAAGCATCTAAAAATCTTTTCTGGCTCTCCTTAATAGCTGTAGCTTCGTCAGGGTAAAATTGTAAAATCACAGATTTTATTTCTTGGAAATATGTTCAGAATAATAAAAGGCCGCCAAAGTCTGTGAAATGCTCGAATCCGTTTTAGAAAATTTGAGAAACACTTTTTTTGTATTTGCTATTAATGTATCCACTCCCGGGTAACATTCTCAAATAGTTTGTGCCACAAGATGTACATACAATCTGTCGTCTCATCAAGACATAGCCACAGCTGTTTATTTTAAATTCTGCTTTGATCCCATTTTCGATATCTTAATGTATACTTGGTAGCTGTTTCCGTAACGCTGTCCGTGATGGTAAATTCCACTTGGGATTGTATGTACGCTAAAACTGTTGAAACGGTTCTTTATCGAGTAACCGAAGCGGTAGACCACGAACAATAGACATCAAAAGTAAACCCAACTTAAATTGGGTTTGAGGTGGCACGCCATTTTTCTCATTTTTGTGCGGTACACTATTGATATGTCTTTTACAGTCGCCTTTGTTCCAGCACATTAAAGGTATTTTGCAAACTCTACACAATACTTTAGTTCCATTATAGTTCAAATCCGAAAATTTACTGATAAATTTAGTGACTTTATTAGCCAACGATCGTTTATTTTTCTTGCGTACGCTAGATATACTCACATACCTGTATTTTTCTCTATAATTACGACTAACACTGTAAAGGGTTGATGAGAATCTGTTGCAATAAATCAATAATTTCATTCAGTGAGGTAGCACGTGCCGATTCATCTGCACACATACGTCGTGCCGTGGGCGCGGCAACCTCACTTTTAACCTGGCGCGAAGCTCTCTGTGCCCAGTCTACTAATAACTAGAGCCCGGTAACTGGAGAACAATCACAGTGGCGGTGTCACTGTGTTTAGGTGGGCGGAGAGGGCTGGTCGATTATGATACGACACGACAAATCATCATCACTCAGTTCAGTTTAGCATTGGATAGCGGATAGGGCGTTTTGATTTTATTGATACAGACGTAGTTATTAATTGTAGTTTTTAGTGAACATGTCGAAGGCTAAAAAACGACCCTTTCAAGACATAGTAAATATGTTTATTTCTGACTTTCCCGATTTGTTTTACAACGGGAGTAAGATAGTTTGTAAAGTGCGCAAAATACATTTGATGTCAAATAAGAAGTGGAACTGTACACGTAAATTCCGCACAGCATAGAAAACGAAAATTGGGCATACCACCGAGAAGTGCATTTTTTTTATGTAATTCTTATGTTGATAAACTGTAATTTGCCACTGGGCTTACTCGATAAACAACCGTTTAAGGACTTTTGGGACAAATACAATCCCGGTTGCCAACGGAGAAATCGGCACGTAAGCATGTTGTATTTGTACGCGATGACGTGGAAAAGAAAATGAAACGCATATTGAAAAAACAGTTTCTTTGGTCATGTGTTGACGAGGCAATAGACTAAAAAAAAATCAATTGTAAATATTATGGTACGCATTCTAGACCCTAGTAAACCTACATTACCACTGTTAGTAGCTAGCCGAAGACTACAAGAGTGTACTGCTGCAGCAATTACTAAGGTTGTACTTAGTACGTTGGAAAAATTTCAAATTTCAAAAGATAAAGTGTTGATGTTTATGAGCGATGGCGCAGCGATAATGAGTTCGGTAGGCCGTTCTCTTCTTGAACATGGTTGCAAGTGTTTACATGTTATGTGTAAAGTGCATGCTTTACATCTTGTGGCAGAAACCATTCGATGTTCTCCCGAGGTAGATGCATTAATAGCAAGCACAATTGAAATCTCCCAAACGCCTACGATCATTTCACACAGTGTCCTAGTATTAGTCAACCACCGGAGCCAATTCTTACACGTTGGGGAACATGGTTGCAGGCAGCTTTTTATTATGCTGAACATTTCAAAATAGTAAAAGCTGTTGTTGCACAATTCAATCCTGCCGAAGCTGTAGCTATTAAGGGGAGCGAGTCGCAATTTCAAGATATTTCCGTTGAAACAGATTTAAAAAATTTTCGTAGCTACTATAAAGGATTAGCTGACGCAATAGATCAATTACAAAATAGATCGTTATCATTATTGGAGTCTCTGCAAATTATGGGCGGAGTGCATACACAGGTACTGACTATACATGACGCAAAATACAATCGCGTTTTAGAAAAGTTCGAGAGTTTCTACAGAGTTGCTACAGAAAGATCCCGATTTTAACACACTAAAACAAATTTGTGGAGGTGTGTCGAATAATCCACTAAGTACAAAGAGTATTTTAATCATGCATGTATAACATCGGTAGAACGCTCTTTTCCAAAATATAAACTCATTTCCTCACCACGGCAACTGTGAAAACACATCTAATGGTGTCAACTTTTTGCCACTCTTATCCATATGATGTTAATACTGATAATGGTGCTTCTAGTTTTAGTGTTCCGTAGCCAAGGCTGCTTAAAAGGGTAAGTGTTTCACTACTTTTCACATATTATAATTATGTATTAGTTCTGTTATTTTTTTTCTATTTTCTTACTATTGTTTTTGTATACTAGGCAGTTACGGCTTTGGCACAGCTTCCTGTTACCGGTTTCTACTAATAACTAGCTCTAAAAACAAAAAAAAACCTGATTATGCAGTACGTATGAAAATTATCTTGTTTGAAACTAAGAAAACAATCCAAAACTATTTCGAAGAATTGTTTGAATTGTCTTAGAACTGCTCTATAATTTTCTACTAAAAGAAACCATTGTGCAAACATACTCCGCACCATTAGCCAAAATATTTCGTAAATGGTACGAAATGTATTTATAGGAGATGGCTATCTATCCATCTGAACATTTTTACTTTATTTAAAACGAATACCTTACACAAAATTCTGTTTTCGCTAATTTCTATTGTAGACAGACTCTTCAACAAAGACAATGACATAGTCAACCGGTAAGTAGAAATATTTGCATAATCAGAGACGACGTACATACATTCGCTATAACCTTTCAGGTCTTTGAGGTCACAAAAATTATCGCCTAACTTTGGGCAACATCGACAAAGAGGCGCGTTTCATTTTCGCTCAAAGGCGTGCTTCTGTTTGCAATTGAAATTAGAGAATAGGAGTCGTTCATTCATTGAGTGTATTACTAATTTGTGACTCATATAGAAAGCTTAAACTGTTTGCTAAAAATTTTCAGGAAACGGTTTATTGAATTACCACTCTAATAGTCAATGTTGCTTGAAATATTAAAATAAATAACTTCGAATCTATATTTATTCCTTACAATAGAAATAAAAAGGTGAATATTTACTACAAGTATAGCTTGTATGTATTTAAACTGTTAGCGAAATGATTCTAATAGATTTTGTACGTAACGGGTATAAGTTTATTATTCATTATCTGCAGATATACTTCTTGAGGCATAGAAAAATCGACATCGATTAAAGTGTTATCAGTTGCAATTCGTTTCCCTGGGTTGGAATATACAGGTACTATCATTCAGTGCAAAATTTGCAATATACGGTTGATAGGTCTCGATACATTTCACTGTAGAAGACATATTAAAAGTAAACGTCATGTACTGAATTTAAGCAACAATATTCCGCACTGGGAGTTTCTGTATGGTTTTATTTTTATGCTAAGTGTGTGCAACATCCCCCAACACCTAGTAGACAATAAACGCCTTTTTTGGAATAAATATGTCCCCTCGTGGAAACTACCAACCAATAGACAATTGCGATACAATTTACCACATTTGCAGGGTACAGTAAAGAACTGTATAGTAGACGAGTTGAGAAATAAGAAAATTTGCGTAAATGTGGATGAAACAGCTAATGCATAGAAACACAGCGTGATTCATGCTGTAGCGTGTGCTTTAAAACATAATGATCCAGCAGCTTCCTTGTTATTAATCAATAAAAGGATTGAAAAAAGTGATGCTGAAACCGTTGTGAAGATAATAGATTCGTTAAGAGAATTTTGTATCACAGGAGCCCAAGTCACAATGTTAGTTACTGATGGAGACCGGCAACACAGGATTTATTTGTACATCGATATCTCACTTCCGCGGCCGTTTCGCGATCTTTTCTGAATTTGTAGCCATCGACAATAATCAATTGTTTACCGCGCGCACTCAGCATAGTTCGAAACTCCATGTTAACGCTTTTTGAACTGAGTAGATATTCAATTTGGTTTCAGTTTATATCTACTGTATCTCTAATTTACAAAACCACACGTTCTCAGTTTCTTAGGGTATGTCTAAGTACTTATTTGTTAAATAAATAAATGCTTACTATATAGAGTTGCTCTCTAGCGCCAATGGACAGTGGCGGAGGTTCGATACAACCCTGAGTATAACTGCGAGTCTCAACCAGATCTGTTGTATATACACTACCGTTCATGGAAGTTCGGGCAAGCAAAAAAATGTACGGAAGTCAAAGAAAATAAGAGAAATATTAAATGGCTATGTATTTAATACTTACTTACATGATTTTACATATTTTCAAACACAAATTTATTAAAAAGAAAAAGTTAATGTAGTACAAATAATTTAAATCCGATTTTCATCGAAAAATCCACCTTTTGCCTTTAGGACTACTGCCACTATTCTCGGCATCCGATTCACTAATTTTGCTAATGTTTCATTGGGCAAGCTTGTCCATACCTGCTGGAGAATGGTCCACAAATGTTCCTTCGATTTTGGGCACTTATTCCTAACACATTGGTCTAATTCTTCCTATAACAACTCTAGCGGGTTCAGATCGGGGGACTGTGGCGGCCATTCCATAATTTTTAGGGTTCTTTCATTTTCTTCTTGCTGCAGGTAATCTGTACACAATTTAGATTTATGTTTGGGGTCATTGTCCTGCATAAATTTAAATCCACGACCAATTAATTGGACTTCTGACGGTATGGCATTTTCCTCCAGGATTTTCCGATATTCTTCTTTTTTCATTATGCCCTCAATTTTGAGCAAGTTCCCTGTTCCGATTAAGGAAAAACAACCCCAAACCATTACAGATCCGCCTCCATGCTTCACCGTAGCAACGATACACTCCCGTAACATTCTTTCCCCTCTTGATCTGCGTACGAAAACTCTCCGTCTATACATCTGTCTAATGTCCCGGCCCACTCATAGGCAATTGCGACAGCAAAACTAGTCCAGTTACTGTACGAATTGGTGTCCCATCCACCATATTCGTCAGATACTTCTTTCATTTTCCAAAGTGGTTCACGTCAAATGAAGAGCAATTTAATTCAAAAATTTATCATGCAATTACGGTGTGAAACATTTTTTTTCAAAACTGAAGAAGCTGAGAAGTCTAACTGTACGCTAAGTCAGTAACGAATGACGGATGAATGTTGTACAAGGAAAGGTGCTGTATTACTATATAAGCGTTTCTTAAGTTTTTAATGAAAGAATAATCCATTTAAAGTTAAATAAGTTAGGTGTTCATTATCGCATTCCCGTCGCACTTAAACAGCTCCGCAATTTGTGAGGTACTTAAAAGAGTGAGAAAGAAAAAAGAAAAACAAATTAGCAGGTAAAAAGAAATAGGAGGAGTGTGCATTTTATATCCGTTGTCATTTAAAATAATTGAAATCGCTGTACTGCAGTTAGACTCGCCGTTATGAACAACACTCGACCGAATGACTGACTGAGTAGATTCTGGTTATCGCGCCGTCCTCTCCTTCTTTCTCTCCGTTGTGCTTGTTTGTTTTGTTTTCGGTCGTTGTGGTCAGTTAACTGGTTAGCAGATGAGATCTGCTCGCTCTCTAACTCGTTTCATGCTCAGACTATAGCCGTACGGCCGCGGTACGGTGATTTAACAAGCCGCGACTGGATCCATCGTGGGTTGATCGCTCTTCTCCTCCTTCTTCGTTCCATTCTTCGTCCTCGTCTTCGCTAGTACGAGAACACTATCTAAGCCGAGGTTAATTATGTCTCGCGTGTATTCACAGCCTGTGGTCTTGTCATATAGTAATTTTATTTTCTTTTGAGTTCTCAAACCGACCAAATAGTGCTGGACAAATTAGATAACCATTGCTTATTTAAAAAAAAAAAATCTAAAGCCAAAGCATCAGATGCACCAGTTGCTTCTTACAGTTTGTTTTGCGAAGAGGAAAACAACTATAGTACGTTGTCAGCAAGAAATTGAAGTATTGTTCTTACCAAGAATGAAAAGGCGACAAATATACAGAGGCAATTTTAATTGTACATACAATATTGCAATGCAAATTACTTTCTGTTTATTAGACGAAAAGCTAAAATGTTCTAACAACAAAAGCGAAAGGTAGTTGAAGAAATTAACTCCCCTTACAGACTTAACTCCGGTCACATTTCATTAATAATCCTAGTGTGATTGTAAGCAGTCAGAAGATTACATATACGCCAAATATCGAGCAACATCCAACCTTTTTACATTTAAGAATTTATTATCCAGAAGAGGATTTATTCTTTTTTTTGTAGCATTAGTCTAGTTACAATATCGCATTCCTGATCTTTATAAACGACATCGCCGACTCTTAACACTGCGAACACCTCTTATTTACTGACGATTTAAAGATCTTTTATAGAATAAACAGTAGAAACGACCGTTCTTCACTTCAAAATGATCTCGACTGCATAGGAACTTCGTCAAAAAAATCGTTTATACCTAAATGTTAATAAGTATAAAGTAGCAACCTACACAAAAAAGTTGGAACCATTGCACTTTAACTATATTTCGGAAGGAGAGGAGAGTGTGAGATGCAGTGAAGTTAAGGATCTGGGAGTTATTTCTCTGTTTTTTTCTTTCTCTTGCATATTGTTTCCTTCTTTTTTTCTTATAAATATGCATACACTTAACAAAAATGTTGTGTACTTGGGTTCTTCCTGTAGAAAATAAAGTATGATGATTATTATAAGAAAAAAGAGAGCGGATAAATGGTCTAAAATATCCTGTATACTATTAGCAAGCCTTTCAGGCACACTGCTTAGTGTTTTCTTTCTATAATTTCCTACCTTTAAAGTTACTTTTCCTTGGTCGGTCCTATTTTTCTTGTAGTTTCCAAGTTATTTTCGTTGCCGTCCTTTCTTTTTGATGTTATAACCACACTCATCTTTGTTTCCTTCTAAATACATCTCCGCGTTTGTTCTGGTTATATACCCATCTTCCGTTTTCTCTTCTCATATTATTCTTCATATCTTCCTGCTGCCTCTTGACTTACTTGTCGAAAAGGTGATGTTAGCTATCACGATCCGGCTGCTATGCAGTGGTATAAAGAAGAAGGAAGTCGTAAGACCTGGCGGGATGCGTATTCCACCTTTTTTCGCTTTAACAAACTCTACAAATCCTTGAGACACCAACAGACCGCCAGCGATGAGAACAGTTTAAGCCTCTTGGTAAATGGATCAAAAACCAACAAAGGGGCTGGAATAGGAGCATACTTAGAGGCGGAAATCTTGCTGCTGGCTCTAGCTGTTGACTTCTTAAGTGGCCTCAAAATTGCAGACAGGAAGATCCAACGACAGGAAGCATGTAGTATTAGAACTAGACCGACCAATAACGGATATGACCGACGAGCCACACCAATTCTGGCAATGAAGAAGCGTACAGACTGGCTAGAAACGGTTCGGCCATGACGTTTCATGGCCCAAACCCCTCCATTAGACCGCCTGTGTCTGCGCTTTATGAAAGAGTCAGAATTATTACCCACGAAAACTTGTTGAAGAGACGGCATGAAAGTAATTCTTGCCGTACCGCTAAAGTAATTCCTAACAAGCAGACAATACTAAGACAACCAAGACTGTCCAGAAGTGACCTTCGCGTGGCTTTTACTGAACCGCAAGTGTCCTACGCTGGCGTCAATTGAGAGGACCATGGTATGAGACGAGCTACGCCTTGCCCCCACGAGGGCGTATTAGTGTGCATAATGGGCCTATTGTGACCTAAGTACTGTCATATCTCACTCCTTCGTTGCCCTTGACAAAACGTTTCATAACATAACATAATCTTTCTTTCCCATCTCATTAATGTTTTTTTATATGTTTCTGTTTAACGTCCATGTTTCGCAGCCAATTTCAGTATTGTCTTGCAAATTCTTACTTTGGTGCGTTTTGATAAATGTTTCAATCTCATTGATTCATCGTTTCTGCGCATCCTGTTTGTTTTGCTTGATTTCGCAACAGCTACTTTTTTTCAAATTCGCTTGTTAATCTTAGGTCTGCTAGGTCCTCGAGCTCATCTTCTTCTGTAAATTTAGTTTGCCTTCATCTCTTGCGCGTTATCTATTCTTATTATTTTGGTCTTGCTTTCATCTACTCGTAACCACATTTCTTATGCCATCCCCACCCTTATCATTCTTCTTGGTATTGCCTTCACTACCTACTCATTTTAAACTATTCTGGTTGCATCATCTGCGTAGCTCACCTCACTTTATAACATTTAATCATTACATACCCCTTTCTAATCAGTTGGCGGTCTCTAATTATTTTTTCTAGTATTACGAGGGAAAGTCATTAAATAAGTCATAAACTGTTGTGGGAAAGCTGAAAATAGCAGAGGGCTATTTTCCGTATCTGTCATTGGAGGGCAGCACTATCCAGCTTAATGATAATCAAGTGACAGTTGACGTGCGCGTACGCAAGCAGTGTTAAAATGGCGACCGTGCTCGAAGAGTGCACCGTGGAAGAGCAGCGTGCTGTTGTGCGTTTTTTCTGGGCCAAAGGACTCCCTGCAAAAGATATCCATACAAGAAATGTCTCCTGTTTACGGTGAAAAATGTTTGTCGCGTAAAGCCATGTATAACTGGGTCGACAAATTCTCACAAGGGGGCTCAAAAGTTGTTGACGGTCAGCGAACTGGCCGCCCCGTTCAGATTACGATAGATGCAACACTTCGAAGGGTGTAAGAGATGATTCGAACTGACAGACGGGTAACAATAGACAGCATAGCAACTGCAATAGGGTGTTCTCATGGTTTAGCCTACGAACTGATGCACGATCGTTTGAATTTCCGAAAAGTTTGCTGCATCACGATAACGCCAGGCCGCATTCGGCCCAGTTGACACAGGCGAGAATTGAAGATTTAGGGTGGGATCTTCTTCAACATCCGGCTTACAGTCCCGACCTAGCCCCAAGCGACTATCATTTGTTTGGTCCACTAAAAAAGCATCTTGGCGGAACACATTTCGAGAGTGATAATGATGTTCAACAAGAGGTACGCACGTGTTTCAGACGGCAGCCCAAACACTTTTATGCAGCAGGCATTGAGGCATTAATAAAGCGATGGGATAAGTGTATCAATGTAGATGGAGACTATGTTGAAAAATAATCCTTGTTTTTGGCTAACTATTTCTCTTATTACTTTTATAATAGCTTTTTGTGACCTACTTACTGACTTTCCCTCGTATATTAGGTAGTTGAGAGGGTTTCATTGCGTAGGCCTTGTCGTTATAATAAAATCTCCTCTTCCCTTACATTGTTTTATGGATTATTTTATCAGCAATCTTTGTAGCTTCAGAGGTGTATTAATTTTTTCCGTTACTTTGTTCAATCATACATTCAAATAACAGCCAGAAATAATTAATGAATCAATAGATTAGTCGATTACAAGTTACAAACATAATAATAATTAAAAATAAAAATCTTAGTAGGTAAATTTTTTGTTAGGACTGGTAAGAACAATTAAACCTAACAGCCATGTCAATTTAAGCCATGACAGCATAACTAACTAAATATCCATACTTATCACAATATTGGTAAAAAGAGGGGAACGTAGGAATAGAATTTTTCGTGTAGGTTAATCAAATGGATAGAACACAATCCATCTGAGCATTTTTATTGTATTCTAGTCACTACTCCATACAGCACTAAACACTGCCTCGCGACATATATCACTGTCACTACACAGTTTTAACACACAGTGTTCTCCACTTCCAACGTAGCTTAAAACAATATTTTCGCTTTATTTTTCGAAAAAATGAAATAGAAAAGATAAGAAACAGAACTTCAGAGGAAAATTTTACGAACATGAGATGCATTAGGATGATTTATGCGAGTTTAACAAGTAAAAAAATCTTTGGCAAACTGCCGACAAGGTCAGTTTAAGTAAACCAAAATGCTAAATGAACATGTGTATGTTCTACACTAATTAATTAATTCTCTGAAATCTTTTAGGGATTTATTATTGCGCTAAAAGATATATGTATAATTTTTATTACATTCAACAGCAAAAAAACTTCTTTAATATAGTTTATTAGCTATTTTTTCTTTTAGCGAAGCATCATAAGAAGGGAAAAGGTACGATCGATTTATAATTAAGGTTCGCAAAGCCGGTGACAGACCACGGACGTGTAGAAAGGCGGGTAATATTCCGGTAATACTATGCACCGTACCAATAAGAACATTTATTATTTATTACGCACATACCTACGACAAGAGAAAATTAACAATAGCGTAAAGAATATCAGTCTGCAGAAATATTTTCAGTTCGTTTGACGTTATCAAGCAAGACCTAGGTCTAGCTAGATGAATGAAGTGAGGGAAGATTTGAATAGGATAGAGATCGAATGCAAAAGGAAAAACTAAAGATAGAATGGAGTGAAAAAGGAGAAACAACAACAGGGATATACTACGCATCATTACTTAACAAGCTGAAAGCAGAAATTGCGGAAAGATGGCCGCATTTGAAGAAAAGGAAAACTTTCTTCCACCAAGGCAACGCACCGTCCCATACTTCAGTGGTTGCTATGGCAAAATTCATGTATTGAGGTTCGAATTGATAGACCACCACTATTCACCAGATTTGATCCCTATCGACTTTTTTTCCTAGGCTCAAAGCTTCGCTCGGGGGACAGAGATTTTCATCGAATAAGGAGGTCATCACATTTGTTAACTTCTATTTTGCACTATTTGGACGGATTAAAGGGATGGGAGCACCGATAGGAAACTGTATAGACTTACAAGGAGACTATGTTGAGACATGAATTTGATAAAAAGATACTTATTCCTATGTTAGTTAGGCTGGAAACTTTTCAGACTGCCCTCGTAAGTTTAAGGGAATAAAATTAAATGTAATTTTTTAGTTACACAATTTCTTCAACTTCCTTTAATACGATTTGGAATGTCCTCTGCTTTTTAATGTTTATTTTATATGTAGGCAAACAGAGAAAAGTGCCTTATTTTGCACATTAACGTCTGCGAGTACAAAATTAATAAAAATTTATCCACATCCGGCGTAAGCTATTTCATTAAGATGGTATTTATCGCTTACTGAGAAGCTTACATTCTTACAGCGAGAATGCACGATCCAGACGCCGTATCTTGTTACCCCGTATGTGCAGCTTTTGTTTTTATTCTACCCGATCAACGCCCTCTATCACGAACACATAATTAATGTGTCTTGCTCGCCGTAAATTCGTTTGTTTTGGCGTGCGTGATTTTGCACAATAAGCGTCTCGTTTGTTGTTGGTTGATCATAATTTACGTTTTGATTTTCAAAAGGTGCCGGGTGTAAACCAAATTATGAACTTATAAATAGAGTTTTCTAAGTTAGCAGCAATGAAATTTTCAACGGCAAAAACGTAAGGTCGTTACGTCTGATGTATGGTAGCACCCTTTAAATGCTAATTATGTGTAAGATAATTAAGGAAAGTGAAATAGTCTTGAAGCATTGGTTGGCTTAAATAAACCGGGTTTAAAAATTATATTTTAGAAAAAATATTTACGTAGGTTTGAGGATTTTATGTGTTTATGGTAATAAAATCTTTATGTTTATTTGTATTTATTTCTACATGGTGTTATGGTGACACGTACATCTGTGGTAAAATATACATATTGGAATAGAATTAGAATTTTGTATACAAAAGTCATTACGAGCGTCTCATTCACTATTTTTATTTAATTTACTTTTGGTAGTTTAAATCTAAAGTAAACTGTTTGTTTATATTGTCTTGAATATGAAGGCACAACTAAAGCATAAATTATGCAGAAGATTAAAGGATTAGAGAAGAAAGTATGTCAAAGCTTTAGAAAAGTCCTCTATTAGTTTTTTTTTCGATTCGATAGGTAAATACGCACCAGATTCCTATTATTTAATGAGAATTTTATACAAAGATGCTGCTACTAAACTAAATGTAACTATTAGCCAAACACATTAGCTTCAGTTTTAGCTAATTAATCAACCATAATTCATAAAAATAGCTTCTTTTCACGACAAAAGATGAAGTTAAGGATCTTTCCTATTTAAGATTTTGTGAACGCATCAGTTGTCGCTTCTTTTTAAATAAATGTAATTTCAGTTTTTCTTGCATTAACAAACTCTTCGTTCCTAAATCTTAACATTTTGGCTTCAATATGTTTGATAACATTATTTTCTTTTTTTCTTTCAACGTATTTCAATTACTATTAGCCTGAGGATTACTATATTAGGTCGAAATCGATGGCTCGTAAAAAGAAAATAAATCCATAGTATTACAGTACGATTTGTACTTTTTTAATCTATATCTAAACGATTTTGACGTCAGGGCAATATCTAGCGAAATGCACGGCAACAGGATATATAGAACAACTGTTGTTCCATTGGTTACTTAAAAATATCAAACAATATGAACTAGGCAACACGAAATAAATACCAAAATTTGCATAATGTTTCATTATACCCGTTTTATTGCTCTACTAGATCTGGCGACCATAGCTGAGCAATTAATTGCTACTGTGTGAGCACCGTAAGGTAATGTGTACACACAAGAACATTCCAAGAAAAAAGCACTCGCCAATTTTACAAGAAAAAAAATATTCAATAAAATAATGTAACTTGTTTCTTAGCCTTTCTTTCAATCAATTCGAAAACCTAATCTTGATATTACCTGCTTTTCTTTTTTGTGGGTTCATAGAAATAAAAATAACATCTTTGAGGTTTCAACTTTTTTTCTCTTCTTCAGAATTGAATCTTTTTATTTTTTCCAAAACTGTAACAAGTCAATTTGTTTTGTCTTTTATTATACATTTCTTTGTATTTTTTTTGTTTTATACTACTTATATAAAACAATGTCAACGTACACAACACTTTAAATTTCTTTTTTAACAATAAAATTTTATGTTACATTGTTTGTTTTTTTTAAGTTATTAAAATGATTATTTAGTTGCCACATTGTTAGTCGACGAAAAGGCGAATGCAAAGATTCCTAGCGAGGCAACGCATATCCGGAAATTTTTTGTATAAATGTAATGTTTACTATCATCAAGTGAATCCAAGATAAAAGGCGTGACTGAGAGCGCCACAGCAATACGTCCGCGTTAGTAGGGGCAGAGAGGCGGCATCGCATATGCATTGCTAGGTCACGTACATCATTCTACTGTTGTCTTAAATAACCGTAGAATGCATATGCGATGCCGCCTCTCTGCCCCTTCTTATGCTGACGCATTGCTAAGTCACGCCTTGATCCTAACTGACTTCCATCTTTGACACTAATGTTTCAAGAAATTTAACGTTATAAGATAGGATATAGGATAATAAATTTTCGATAGTCCTTCGATTTCAATTTTGTCATTGACTGCATTTTTGTGTTTGTTGATTCGAATAATTTCTAGTATGCATCTTGCTTTGTAATTAACTTCTTTACTGAGTATAAGATACATTGTCGAAATTGAAAGTGTTCCGTATTTATATTGTTTTTTTTTTAAACAGTGATGTTGTTTTGGTATTTATGACCTATCCTATCATTTAAATGTTGTAATGTTTGTCCAATGTAGACACCATTACAGTTATTACATGGGATTTTGTAAAAATTAAGGGCAAGACAAGATTGGGCGGAATTAAAAACGAAGCATTCAGAAACAATCTAAATGTAAAACCAATAAACCAAATAATGGAGCAAAATCAAATTCGATGGCTGGGGTACATTGAGAGAATGAGCGCGAGGAAGATAGTAAGAAAAGTATATGAAACAAAAACAACAAAGAAAAAAAGAAGAGGAAGACCAAAGAGATCAGGGCAGGATGAGTTAAGGGAAGCAGCAGAAGCGAGGGGAATAAAATAGGAAGACATTGGATAGACTAACACAAGATAGGAAGAAGTGGAGAGAAATCTTGAAAAGAAGCTCACAGCAGAACGACTCAACCACCAACCTCCGCCTTAGACCCCATACGGGTATATAGGCATAAAGAATAAATAAGTAAAGCAGAAATGTAAGTCAGTGTATCAGTCTATTTGTTAATACGTTATGGTATTTTTATAAATGTATTTTACATATTATGTTATATATTTTATATATATAAATAATCTAACTCGTATTTTAAAGGTTTCTTCCAACAAAAATCACGAAATAGTCAGATGCGATTTGATTGGTTGAAAAAAACCCAAAAATGTAATTTCGCAGTATACGATTGGCTCTGACTAGTTTGTGTGATTTGTGTTGGAACAACGCTTAAGATAATGCATTTAACACAATTTTATTTTCATTTTAAGTCTATGAGAGAAAGCTCTATTAATAAAGCGATTGGATATGTGAAATAAAAATTGAATTGTAACGAATACATCAGAAAGTGCCAAATAAGTCCAAAACATTGTATTCTAAATAAAAATTCACATTAAGAAAGTGATATTCACAAATAAATCCCCTTGTATTTTTAGATAAACCACTTTCATTACGACCCAAAACCTGTAACTTTCGTGTTTTTTATATTCTTTCCCCAGATGGCAACATCATGAATATTTCTTCTGGCGTTTTAGTCGAAGTTGATTGGAGTAGTAGCAAACCACAATATTTACAATAACTTGTATGAGTTTTATTTTCTGTATTCCAGAAAGTGCTAAGCGTCGCATCGTTTGTTACACGAAAATATTTTGAAGATATGTATACTGTCATGGCAGTGTAAGTAAATATAACGTCACGGATATTTGAGTTATTAAAAAAAGCAGAATTTTTGATTTAATTTTTATTCACTGCATTAAAGGGCCTTTTCTGCTGTTGTCCCCTATTTCCTCTTTGGTATCTTTATTAAAGTCAAAATACTTGGATCATTTAAAGACTGATTTCAAATATCCTTAAAGCAGTACGAGGATGGTATGAGAAGTACCTGTATTTGGAGACAGATGGCGTTTTGTGTCGAAATCTGCATTATTCACTATGAGTACTATTCTTTAGTCGACGTCTGTCAAAATTTCAGAGAGATTCAATGATTAGTGCTGTTTTGAGAGCTGCTAAAAGTTCACGAAAAATTGAATATTAGAAATCTATCGACGAGGTGGGTGGCGTGTCTGCTGACGATTGATGACGGAATCGCGTGATAACTTCTAACTAACAATGTTTGGACATGTTTAAGCACAATACGAGTACGTTTCTGCTGTAAATGAGACATGAAGAAGACGCCTGACCCCAAAGGTCAGTCGGCAAAATGTTTTTTCCAACGAACGTGGACCAAAGAGAGCGAAGACGATTCAATCAGCGGGGAAAGTTATGGCGACGATTTTTTGGAATTTGCAAGACATAATCTTAATTGATTATTTGGAGAAGGAAAGAACAATCACAGGACAATTTATTTGACCGATTCGACGATGAACTAAAGAAAAAAAGCCCTCACCTAGCGAAGAAAAAAATTCTCTACCGTCATGATAACGCCCTCGCCCACTGATTAGCAATTGCGACACCAAAACTAGTCCAGTTACGGGACGAATTGGTGCCTCATCCAGCATATTCGCCAGATTTGGCCCCCTGTTACTTCTTTATTTTTCTATTAGATGTTTTTTTTTTGTTTATTCATCTTAATGACCTTTAATACCTTGCCCAACAAACTTTATGTGTTATAATATAATATAAACCAACACATCAAAATTTAGTTTAATTTCTGATGTTCTAAAGTCCGTCTAATACGTAGGAAAACATCTTTTGGGTATTCTTTTTTGAATAATTGCAAGTATAATAGTTTTTACAAACAATTTCCATGATTACATCTTAAATGCATACATTCTATGAAAGATAATGAAAAATTACCTCAGCATATTTCTTCTCGGCTGCATCGAAAAGGATATTAGCATCGCATAGAGGAACACATGGTCTGGAATTGTCAGTTCGCGAATGATAGGGTGGACAGTCGCGCGCTTGAAAGCTCATATCAACCGAGAATCTAATCTCTTCCTCTCGAGAGTCTTTGGGGCCCTCCATGCACATATGTTCGTGATTATTTTCTGCCGGAAATAGGGAGCAATTTAGCGCTTCGGGCCATGAAAATCCGAATTTCTCTAAAACAGGAAAACAGCGATCTCTGACACCTTCGCAAAGTCCTTGGCATGGTCCAATAGGATAAGACACTTTCTCGGTGCACATGGGTACCGAAACGGAACACAAAAACAAATTCAGGTGTACGCTACAACCGAAACTAACAAGGGGTTTAAATGGAAGTATGAAGAATTCGGCATCTCGTTGCGATTCGTCGGTCATGTTGTACCCCAAACCTTTGCACATTTCGACTCTGATCGGTTCGCAAGTTCTAACAAAAGGTTCCGCATCGGTAAAGTTAAATAACAACAATAATAAGGCGGAAAACGTGCGAAACATCGTGAAAAATGTAAACAACACGCGAGGAACACACTTCCACACTACACCTCAAGCTCCGATAGAATGCGTTCGTCGTTCAGTCGCAGTCGCCCATGATTTGACAATGGAATGCCGTCTGGAACGAGTGCCGCCGACGGCGACCGATCCCCCACGATTATTTAAATAAGCTCACTACTAACTACTACGCTCCTCCGGACCGAGCCGGAATGTTTGAAAAAGTTAAACGGGTGCTATTTTTGACGTTTTAAACGGATGTTACACATGTTTATGTTTTTTAGCGCCGCGTCTATATAAATATTTGAGCTTTTTTGTTATCGCTTATTGGCTACCGTTCGACAAATCAGGTTTTACGTTTCTCTTTTTTAATTAATAATTATTTTAAGTGCTTTATTAAGAAATACGAATCTAAAACAGGCGTAATTTTTTTGCCTGTGAGTACTATTCTTTTGTCGACGTCTGTCAAAATTTCAGAGATTCATCTAGCAGTGTTGTTTTGAGAGCTGTTGAAAATGAGCAAGTTTATGTATTTGTAGAATCATGGAAAAAGAAGAATACTAGTCAGTGATTCGATTTCTTTCTTTGAGTGGTAAAACGTGTGCAGAAATCAAAAAGAAGTTCAATGCAGTTTATAAGGACCTGTGTACCTGTGATGACTACCATCAGACTTAACCATCACACAATCTGCTACTGTTATATTTAATTCTAGCTTGAGGATGTGTTCTTAAACACGAAACAGGTCACCTAATTTTTTAATACAAAATTTTGTGAGACCTGGACCACTTTTCCAATTCTACCTTTCACTATCATCAACTACTGGTTTAATGAATTCAAACGTGGCCGAACATCCGTCTTTGATGAGGAGCGCCCAAGTCGTCCCATTGAGGTGACTAAGGACGATATGATTATAGAGATTGCTGCTATGGTAAACATCTCAGCTGAGCATCTGCGAAACATCCTTCACGAAAAATTGAGTATCGGTGAGATGAGCCGCGTCTGCTGACGATTGATCAAAAACGGAATCACGTGATAATTTCAAAGCAATGTTTGGACATGTTTAAGGGTAATACGAGTGAGTTTCTGCGGCGTTACATGACTGCAGATGAGACATAGATACATCACTGCACGCAAAAAACCAAAGGTCAGTCGACAAAATGGGATTCGCTAGGCATAATCTTAATTGATTATTTGGAGAAGGGAAGGAGGCAGTATTACGCTGACTTATTGGACTGATTCGATGCTGAACTAAAGAGAAAAAGACCCCACCTAGTGAAGAAAAAGATTCTCCACCATCATGATAATGCCTCGGCCCGTTCATCGGCAATTGCGACAGCAAAACTAATGCAGTTACGGTACGAATTGGTACCCCATCCACCATATTCGCCAGGTTTGGCCCCCTGTAACTGCTTTATTTTTTCAAACTTGAAAAAATGGCCGGGTGGAAAGCGGTTCACGTCAAATGAAGAGGTCATTGCCGAAATAGAGGCCCACTTTATGGCGGAATTCGACAAATCCTGCGAGGGTAGATTGACAAGTTTCCGGAATCGCTGCTAGGGATTTGCTTTTTTACAAATACTTTACATCGTTGTGTTGGCAACTATTTCATATCATTTGAGTGCAAATGTCAAATCGATTTGTCAAATAGTCTGGTTTTGGCAAGCATTGAAGTCAAGTACCTTTTTGGGTTTTCAATTATGGATAAAAACGAAGTTCGAGCGGTCATCAAATTTTTCTATTTGGAAGGGAAAACCGCAACGGAAATCAAATCAAGGTTAGATGGCGGCGTGACCATATCTCTTGGCACTAGGTGGCGCCAAAAGATATATTTTAGTGCTGTTTGGAGATTAGTGGCATATACCCGAGAGGCAAACAAGAACGATGATAAGTAGTCTGGACAAATAGCGGTAACAGTCACTGTAGTAGATATGTGGTGCGGAGTCGGCGATTATTTATTTCAGGCGTTCACAGCGTCAGTATTAAATCGATGCTGTATGCGAGCAGTTCTGTGTATGTGTAGGCTGTCGTAACTTATTTCATAATTGCACGCTTATGTTTGCCTTAAAAATGTCGCCGTTAGGTACATCGCGAAAACGACCAATGGCAGACACAGTTAAAAACTTTATAGTGAACATGCCGGATTTAGTTTTTGATTGCGCTAAAATTCAATATCTAGTTTGTAAAATGCCTTTAATGTGTTGGTTATTTTATGTAATCTATCGTTTCGTTTATTAGACAAAGAAACATTTGTCTCCTTCTGGAATCAATATGCGGACTGTAAATTACCTAGTCGGACATCGATACGAAATGTAGTGCCATTTGCTCGTGAACATATAGAAAAGAGAATGAAAACGGAATTGAAAGATAAAAAACTGTGGTTGTGTGTGGACAAAACAACAGATCGTCAAAAACATTCTGTGGTTAATATAATGGTACGTATAATGGAACCACATCGACTGTCATCCTCCTTCTTACTTGCTTCCAAAAGAGTTATAAATTGTACTGCCGATGAGATTTTAAAGGTGGTGCTGAATTCATTGAACAAATTTGAAGTTTCAACTAAGCAACTTTTAATGTTTATGAGTGATGGTGCCGCAAACATGCATTCTTTGGGCCGATCTCTTAAAGAACACAGTGGTAACTTCTTACATGTAACGTGTAAAATCCATACTCTGTTTTCACTAGTAAATGTATTGATTGCTAGTACAAAGCCAGTGTTTCTAAAGTCCCCGACACGTACCCGACTATTTCCACCATAGCCGATTGTTACACGTTGGGGAACATGTTTGCAGGCCGCACTTTACTACAACAAATATTTTGATTAAGTAAAGAAGGTAGTTTTCGAATTCAATCCGGCAGAAGCTGCAGCAATCAAGAAAAGCCAGGAAATATTTCAGGATAGTCAGGTTAAAAGAGATTTACAAACTATTCACAACAATTACTTCGGACTAGCGGAGGGAACAGAAAAATTACAAAATGTTTCGATGTCGCTAGTGGATTCTATTCAAATTGTGAATGATGTTCACGCACAGTTATGCGCTGTAGAAGGCGAAATAAATTGGTGTGTAATACGAAAATTTGAAAGTATTTTAGAGAAAGACTCCGATTTTCTTATATTAAGACAAATTTGTGGAGGTGCGTGCGAAGATGCATTAAATTGTTTCAAAGATTATTTTAAACATGCAAATATAACATCGCTAGATGTCGAACGGTCGTTTTCGGCATTAAAAAACATTTATTCCGCACGTCGTACTCGCTTGACTGAAACAGCTGTGGAAACGTATCTAATGATTCAAATATTTAACAGATGTTACCCAGTTTGTGATTTCACGGAAGACTTTTAAAACGGTAAGTGTTTCAGCACGTTTTATAATTTGTTTCTTACCTTCTATTTTATGTGTAAACGTTTATGGGCTCGTCACGCCTCTGGCTGTTACCGCATATTTGCCCAGGTTAGTGATAAGGGATTTTGTGCTCGGAGGGACGCTGATGACGCCAGGTAGAGAGAAACTTGTCCGTCCACTGGCGCTTTTTCTCTTCTCACTTTGTTTTTGCCGGGAGTGATTCTATCAATACCATGCGCTACATTAGTATTATTTTTTGCTAACTTTAATTATTTTTACTAGAATTATAGCACCTTAAAGCCTTGGGTCACATAGACCTGTAGCGCTAATTTATTATTATAGCTCTTTAAAGATTTTAAAATTAAGTTTTTGTATGTGGAATCTTGAAGACGTTCAACAAAAATGAAAAGTTCAAATTTTGCGAAAATTAAAGAAAAAAATTGTTCTCTGGCCTTCAAATTGTTCATGCAGCTAAAATAGTACATAATAAAAACATCTTATTAAAATCTTGCTTAGTTTCTGAAAAACAGCACTTTCTAGACTTTGAGAATATCGAAAAACCCTACCCTTTAAATAATTGAACCTCACTTGGTATATCTAATAGGTTCTCAGACAAGCACAAATTACTGTGGTAATTTCTTTTAATTAACAATAAAATATTTCCAATTTAACGCCGACTTTACGGCGGTCACTGTATATTAATTGTTATTAGCCATGTATTTATAATTACAAAACCTATAGATATTCAATTCTCCCCATGGGAAACAGAAATTACAAATTAAACGAGTAATAAAGCTCTTTCGCTACTAACGCAAACTTTCTGTGAAGTGCTGCATCTTGCTTACATGTGAACGGTACTCGAACTCAAGTATGAACCACTCCATGTCTAATGTTACACACGTTATCTTGTGATTATGTTTTATGTTACGTACGTGTTATATTATTAGAATTGTTTCCGGTGAACATAGCCGTTTATTTTTGTTTTGAATTTAGGGCATACTTTCAACACAATGCATACTCTCCCATTCTCATGCAATATCACCATACTAACCGGCCAATGTATTTATCACGGTTGTTATAGAATCGTGAATATATGCATACATTAAGAGACGGTAAGATTGTATACATAATCAATCTCAGTATTTATTTGAACAGACATTCGGAGATTGTGGACGCAAATCCTTCTGAATACGTGGGTATCTATACTAAGATGCAAACACTCGTAGAGAGCAAGATGATTGATAGTCACTCAGTTTGGATATTATTTAAGGAATTTTCTTGCGGAGACCGGGATGTAATAAAAAATAGGTAAACAGAGAGAAGTCGTAAAATATAATTACGTTCGACCAAGTTGCTGTCTGGTGTAGTGAGCGAAAGACAGCAACCTTTATTCTTGTATAAAACTAAATAACACATTCATATAATACGTGAATGCTTTAAGTACAGCATTTATTTAAATTATGGTCGTTGTACACGATATATTTTTAAGTGAAGTTACTATATGTACATATTATGTTTCCATATAGACTTCAGACAAAATTTAAATTGTACTTATTTAAGCCGTGCACGCAGAGAAACGTTTACTTGTATCAATACTGTCCGCCCCAATTCAAAACAATTACTGTTTCAATTATCTGCAATACAATAACTGTTTTAAATCAAAAGAAATATTTGCTTAGTGTTTCTTTCTCCGCTTAAGAGAGGTATATACTTGTGTTCAAGAAAATTTGAAGAAAGCGATTTTTAGTATAATACTAAATAACCGGAATAACTAAAGCTGGCCACGAGCGGTACCGCGCAGTAGCGTAGAGTCGACCAGGCCTCGCGTTCCACTAGAGTTATTCTGCTAATAGAGATGTTTGCTGCCGCAAATAATTTCGCTCATCTTTTAAATAAAAATTAAATAACACGTGCTCAAACACTTACCATTTTAAGAGTCCTCCGTGAAATCACAAAGTGAATAATGTCTGTTAAATATCTGCAACATTAGATATGTTTCAACTGTTGTTTCGGCAAAACTAGTACGGCACGAGGAAAAAATGCGTTTATATGCAGAGAACGAACGTTCTACATCTAGTGACGTAATATTTGCGTAAGTAAAATAATCTTTCAAATAACTTAACGATTCTGTTGACGCACCTTCACAAATGTGTCTTAATGTGCCAAAATCAGAATTTTTCTCAAAAACACTTTCAAATTTTTCTAGAGCAGAAACATTTTTTGCGTCTTCAATCGCGCATAGCTGTGCGTGAACATGTTGCACTATTTGTAGAGATTCTTCTAACGGCACCGCAGGATTTTGTAATTTTTCTATTGCATCTGCTAGCCCGAAGTAATTGTCGTGAATGATTTTTAAATCCATTTTAACCTGACTATCTTGAAATTTCGACTGGCTTTTCTGGATAGCGGCAGCTTCCTTTGTATCGAATTGTAAAACCACGTTCTTAATATTGTCAAAATATTTTTGATGATAATAAAACGCGGCCTGCAACCATGTTCCCCAACGAGTTAGAATAGGTTCTGGTGGCGCTGGTATACGGGGGTACAGTCTGTGAAATTCGCGAATACGTTTCGGTGATTTGACAAATACTGCTTTGGTATGCGCTATTAAAGCATCTACCTCAGGATAACATTTTCTGATACTATCCGCCACAAGATTGAAAGCATGAATTTTACACGTAATGTGTAACAAATTAGCAGAATGCTTTTTAAGAGACCAGCCTACAGAAAGCATGTTTGCAGCACCATCACTCACTAACATCAAGAGTTGGTTTGTTGAAAGTTCAAACTTGTCCAATGTATTTAACACTAACTTTGAAATTACTTCGGCAGTACACGGTTGTATTCGTTTGGAGACTAATAGAATTGAAGGTGCCGATTGATGAGGTTCCAATTTGCGTGCCATTACATTAAGAACAGAATGTTTCTTCCGATCTGTTGTTTCGTCGACACATAACCACAATTTTTGATCTTTCAACTCCGATTTTATTTGTTGTTCAATATGTTCGCGCGCAGATGGCGCAATTCTTCGTAACGATGTTCGACTTGGTAATTTGCACTCCGAATAGTTATTGCAAAAGCAGATAAATGGTTCCTTGTCTAGTAAATTAAACGGTATATTACATGTGATAAACGTAACGCATAAATTAAATATAAATTTTTCATTGTCTCGTGCGCAATTTCTTTTTGAGACATGCTTTTCACTATTTACGTGTCGTAGACAATGTTGTCTGGACCAACACATTAACGGGATTTTACAGATTACACATTTAATTTTAGCACCTTCATATACTAAGTCTGGAATTTCTGCAATAAATTTTCGAAGTTTGACCGACCGCGGTCGTTTTGCTGACGAAATCATAATTTTTCTAGGACAGATAAACAATTGCGCAAATGACCGGCAGCGAAAATGTCTGTACTGCTCCGCAGACGAAGTAATACTACCGTTCCTCTCGGTGCGAACTGATTCTACGCCGATGCGCGGTACCGCTCGTGACCAGCGTTAGTAATAACACAAAACAGCAGCGGCGGTGCGACTGTGTTCAGGTGGGCGGGGAAGGCTGGTCGATTATGATACGACACGACAAATCATCATCACTCAGTTCAGTTTAGCATTGGGTAGCGGGTAGGGCGTCTTGATTTTATTGATATAGACGTAGTTATTAATTGTAGTTATTATTTAGTGTAGTGCGTTTTAATTTTATTGATACAGACGTAGTTATTAATTGTAGTTTTCAGTGAACATGTCGAAGGCTAAAAAACGAACCCTTCAAGACATAGTAAATAAGTTTATTTCTGACTTTCCCGATTTGTTTTACAACGGGAGTAAGATAGTTTGTAAAGTGTACAAAATTCATTTGATGTCAAATAAAAAGTGGAACTGTACAAGACACGTAAATTCCGCACAGCACAGAAAACGAAAATTGTGTGTAATTCTTATGTTGATAAACTGTAATTTGCCACTAGGCTTACTCGATAAACAACCGTTTAAGGACTTTTGGGACAAATACAATCCCGAGTTGCGGTTGCCAATGGAGAAAACGGCACGTAAGCATGTTGCATTTGTACGCGATGACGTGGAAAAGAAAATGAAACACATATTGAAAAAGAAGTTTCTCTGGTTATGTGTTGACGAGACAACAGACTGTAAAAAAAATCAATTGCAAATATTATGGTACGCAAACTAGACCCTAGTAAACCTACATTACCACTGTTACTAGCTAGCCGAAGACTACAAGAGTGTACTGCTGCAGCAATTACGAAGGCTCTACTTAGTACGTTGGGAAAATTTCAAAAGATAAAGTGTGGACGTTTATAAGCGATGGCGCAGCGATAATGCGTTCGGTAGGCCATTCTCTTCTTAAACATGTTACGTGTAAAGTACCTTACATCTTGTGGCAGAAACCATTCGACAATGTTCTCCCGAGGTAGATGCATTAATAGCAAGCACAAAAAAAGTATTTTTGAAATCTCCCAAACGCCTACGACCATTTCACACAGAGTGTCGTGGTATTCGTCAACCACCGGAGCCAATTCGTACACGTTGGGGAACATGGTTGCAGGCAACTTTTTATTATGCTGAACATTTCAAAATAGTAAAAGCTGTTATTGCACAATTCAATCCTGCCAAAGCTGCAGCTATTAAGGAGAGCCAGTCAAAATTTCAAGATATTTAGCTGACGCAATAGACCAATTACAAAATAGATCGTTATCATTATTAGAGTCTCTGCAAATTATGGACGGAGTGCATACACATGACGCAAAATATAATCGCGTTTTAGAAAAGATCGAGAGTGTGCTACAGAAAGATCCCGATTTTAGCACACTAAAACACTGTATCGAATAATCCACTAAGTACAAAAAAATATAAACTCATTTTCTCACCACGGCGAACATCGCTCACCGAGACAACTGTGAAAACACATCTAATGGTGTCAACTTTTTGTCACTCTTATCCATATGATGTTAATACTGATAATGGTGCTGCTAGTTTTATTGTTCCGTAGCCAAGGTTGCTTAAAAGGGTGAGTGTTTCACTACTTTTCACATATTATAATTATGTATTAGTTCTGCTATTTTCTTTTCTATTTTCTCCACCTCGGTAATTATGTGAAGATTTCTATTTGTTGCTTTAATAGCACAATTTTTTGATTTGTAAATTTGTAATTTGAATAATATTTAGACCTTTCGTCCATGTTCGTAAAAGTTACAAGTTTTTTTACAAAATAAACCAAATAGCATGTTTTTCAAAAAGATAAGCATTTAGAAAATTGCATTTTTAGCAATTTCAGCCTCTTCTTTCCATTTCACGTATAATTTCAATTCAAAGAAAATTCTGTTAATGCTTGTTGCTTTTCTTTTTATGAAGCCGGTTCACGAACAATATTAAACTTCGGCTTTGCAGAGAAGCCTCATACCTCATAATGACACGAAGCGATAATTTCAAGCAGCATGAAATATCATGTTCTTTAACTCCGGTCTTTTCTCTCCCCACCCAATGTCAGATCAACGCATCTATGTCTGCCGCGAGTGCGAAATTGAATAACTATAGTTGAAATACACGTGTATGTATACAGAACGTCGGCCAATGTGTGGTCCATTCGCACGCCATACATAACTAAGGCCTCGCTCAAAACTAAATAGGAATCAGCGGCGTAGCATTGTTAATATTTTCATTCGATTTCAAATTAATAAGTTTCCTTACGATTTTCATTTTTTTTGGCGAAGTAAGGGTGTAAATGCATAAAATATGCTACAGAATCTGATTTCGATTGTGATGATTTTTGCAATCCGAAAGTATCAGAAAACAATAAGAGCTATATATTGTTAGATTAAAATTACTGCACGTAAAATTGCTGTCGTTAGCGCCGCGAGGAATGACGTTCGGTCAAATGCGCTCTGGCAATAACTGTAGGAAAGGTTTTAAAGAAATCTTTTCTGAAGTTGATCGCAAAATTGTTCTTTTTACCAAATAATAACATTAAAAACATTTTGGGAAATCTTAAAGACCAAGTAGGTAACATGGATAAAATAGGAATCTATAAAATTTTATCTAAAGATTGTGATCAAGTATATAAGTTATTGGACAGACCAAAACATCAATCAGGGTTACGTACAAAGAGCATCTTTTTCATCTTAAATTCTGAAGATCTGACAAATCTAACGTAGCCCTTCATGCTTGAAAGGAATCATAATGATGATGATTAAAGCTGGCCACGAGCGGTACCGCGCAGTAGCGTAGAGTCGACCAGGCCTCGCGTTCCACTAGAGTTATTCTGCTAATAGAGATGTTTGCTGCCGCAAATAATTTCGCTCATCTTTTAAATAAAAATTAAATAACACGTGCTCAAACACTTACCATTTTAAGAGTCCTCCGTGAAATCACAAAGTGAATAATGTCTGTTAAATATCTGCAACATTAGATATGTTTCAACTGTTGTTTCGGCAAAACTAGTACGGCATGAGGAAAAAATGCGTTTATATGCAGAGAACGAACGTTCTACATCTAGTGACGTAATATTTGCGTAAGTAAAATAATCTTTCAAATAACTTAACGATTCTGTTGACGCACCTTCACAAATGTGTCTTAATGTGCCAAAATCAGAATTTTTCTCAAAAACACTTTCAAATTTTTCTAGAACAGAAACATTTTTTGCGTCTTCAATCGCGCATAGTTGTGCGTGAACATGTTGCACTATTTGTAGAGATTCTTCTAACGGCACCGCAGGATTTTGTAATTTTTCTATTGCATCTGCTAGCCCGAAGTAATTGTCGTGAATGATTTTTAACCTGACTATCTTGAAATTTCGACTGGCTTTTCTGGATAGCGGCAGCTTCCTTTGTATCGAATTGCAAAACCACGTTCTTAATATTGTCAAAATATTTATGATAATAAAACGCGGCCTGCAACCATGTTCTCCAACGAGTTAGAATAGGTTCTGGTGGCTCTGGTATACGGGGGCACAGTCTGTGAAATTCGCGAATACGTTTCGGTGATTTGACAAATACTGCTTTGGTATGCGCTAGGACAGACGCTTTTCTAGGACAGATAAACAATTGCGCAAATGACCGGCAGCGAAAATGTCCGTACTGCTCCGCAGACGAAGTAATACTACCGTTCCTCTCGGTCTGAACTGATTCTACGCCGATGCGCGGTACCGCTCGTGGCCAGCGTTAATGATGATACTTACTTACTTAATCCTGGCCCTCTTTTACCTTACGGGGACGAGGCAAATGATGATAATATAAAGTTAATTCGGAGCGTAAACAGCAATGTACAATTAAATTGTCATGAAGGCATGGAAATCTAGAAAAACCAAGGCATTTTAATAAAGTTAAATTTAGGTCCTCTAAATTCCAACCTTTACTCTTTGTTAAATCAAGCCTAACCGCGATCGTTCTACCGTAACTTAGAAAATGTATAGTGTAGTTTTAGCTCCTGAATATAGTTTAGTTATCGAAACGTGCGTCTAGTGTTAGTGAAGCTTTTCAGTGCAATGTTATTTCATAAAATATGCAATTGAGAAATATTGGCATATAGTAGATAATAGGGGTTACAAGTTAATATAAAGAAATTACTTTAATCAAGTAGGGTACGACGGGGTAGCTGTAAATGATTTTTGATATATCAAATTTGTACGTCTTTCATAGGAAATTTTTAACCAATCATTTGTTTTACTGTGCAGTTGGGTAAGGTAGAGTTTGATAAGTTACCACTCGAGAGGATTGTGTGTCTTATAGATTATTGTTTGCGCATGGGTCACTTTGTGAAATAAGCTTCGTTAAAGGTATTGTTTGGCAGTAAAATAAGAAAATTATTATTGTACTCTAACAAAATTCTAACATCGATGTATTTTACATCGTATTGCAAACTCAGCGCTTTAAACTCATTGGTGTTTTCGTGAAAGTAGGTGAGTACAATGTCTGTCCAGAAATTAGGTTTTTTCGAACACCCTCAGAAAACCGTAAATTCACCGTCCAGTACATGCGCAATACAAAAAAAAGAACTGCAATTAGCATATTGCGCAGGTGCTGGACGGAAAATTTACGGTTTTCTAAGGGTATTGGAACAAAGCTATTATAACCTTTAACAATAACCAAACTATGGAACAAATTATGTTCGTTATCCATGGCCATCTACACCAAGGTTTCGATACAGGTGGCCACCAGCCGATAGGGATGGATAGCTAATTATTTTTACATTGGTAAAAGCAGTATTTCTGTATTTTAAAAATATCTTTGCAAAAGAATACCAACAAAATCTGTTGTCTGACGTTTCGAAATCTTATGGCATCCCGTTGTTAAACCCTTACAGCCGTTAAACAGTGCATTATGGTGAGGAAAGTAGCACGTTTGAAGATTGTGCTGAGATCGAATGTGTAAGATGTGGAGAAAGCTACAACAGTACAAGAAAGGAGAAGGATTGGTTGGAATGCCTAATATCCAGAAAGTGATTTCATGAAAATTGTTCTTCTTTTGAAAACGTTTGTCAAGTATGAGGCAAAATTGCATCGAAGAAGAAAAAAACAAGTAGATAAACGTCACTATTCATTGTTTGCATAAGTAAATAACTCAGTTTCATATTGTAATAAATTTAAATAAGTTATTCACTAACTCCGCCTCTGATAATGCCTGGTGGATCGAGTAGCTCAGCAGACTGCCAGTGCCGATCCCAAGCCCGGATAAAGGAGGAGAGTTGTGGGCAAGGCTAGCACCCTACCCACGTAAAAGTCTGTAAATGCTCCTAGAATATATTGTAGGCCTCGGAATGGGATTTATAATTCGATGAGGACAATGGCGAGGAACCAGACAAGAAATAGGGGAGTACTGAGACTAGCTACCTGGAATATAGGGACCTGGAACAAGAAGGAACAGGAATTGATCGATGAAGTAGGAAAACACAAAATAGACATATGTGCTGTGAGTAAGACGAAAAAGAAAGGGAAAGGAATGACTATACAAGATGATTACCTAGTCGCATACAACGGGGTAGAAAGACAACATAAGGCGGATGCAGTCGTGGGAATCCTGATCCACAGAAAATATACAAATAACATAATAGACTCCCGATATGTCGATGAAAGAATCAAGGCTGTTGGCTTAAAGCTTGATAAACAAAGGATTCACGTAATATCCGTATACGCAAGCAGGAAGACAAAACAGAAAAAGAAAGAGAAAAATTCTATGACACACTTGAAAATCTGTTGAATACCTTTCCTACCACTGAAAGAATCATTATTGCAGGAGACTTTAATGCAAGAATAGACGATAACATTTTACCCAAAATCAAATAAAGATACAACTAAGGAATATTAAACTAGAACGGACAAGAGTTAATAGAGTTAATGGACTTCTGTGCACTAAATGAGCTGAGGATAAACAACATGTTTTACGACCATCACCCGCAGCAGAAGGTAACATTTACCAACACATTATTAATAGGGCTATATACCCTACAGAAATATTAAATGTAAGAATTGTATGAAGAAACATTTAACATCATTCGCCAAAGAGGCTCCCTGAGCGCACTCCTTTTTAACCTAGTAATGAACAAGCTCATAAAGAGCTTAAGAAACTTGCACGGCTACAGGGCAGAGAACAACAATGTCAATGTAATATGCTATGCAGACGACGCAGTGTTGGTTGCAACAGCCGAAGACTCGTTACAAAGACTCCTACATCGATTTAACTCGACAGCAAAAGAATCCAACCTGAATATATCCACAAAATAACAAAACCAAAATCAATGACGATATCGAAGGAACCGTAAAGATGCAAGTTGGAGATAGACGGAAGATCGGTGGCGTAGGTAATGAAATATAACTACCTAGACGCAGAAATACCAAGCGACAGAAACCTGAAGTCAGAAATTCACACTCAAATCGCGAGTTGCGGGATGCCTGAATGGCACAATATGGCGAAACAAATACATGAAGAGGGAAAGTAAGATAAAGATTTGCAAAACAGCTATAAATCCTATTTTTACATACGCCAACGAAACAAAAGCGGAGACAACATATACCAAACAAAAAATGACGGTAACCGAAATGAAGATACTTCGTAGAATACAGGGATTAATCCTAAGAGACAGGCAAAAAGGCACGATAATAAGAAGAAACAGTCAGATACGAAGGATAGAAAAAGGGCATGGAATGAACACGTGGACAGAATGCCTGATAATAGATTAGCTAAGATATGCAAGCAATTCGTCCCAACAACTCGAAGACCAGTAAGACGCCCGCCAGCACAATCGTAGGCAAGCTGGATCTCTTCCTCAACTGACTAGACCAGACAAACAGGACGTAGTTCTAGTCAACGGAAGAAGAAGAATTTATTCACTACGGCTATCTTTCCCATTTCATGCCGGCATCCATGTGTATAAGAATAGTTGACCAATTGTAACTATGTTAGTTTTTTGGGTATAAATAAAGTTATTTCACTTTCTAGTCGCATTTTATACGAAATCGCTAACGTAAAGGTAAATCATTGCAACAACACAAAAATAGTCGTTTCTAACTTAACTGAAAATTTATGGGTAACTGCGATACTTACATTTTCGAACAGGATTTTTTGGGATATTAATTAATCAGTAAATAAAAAAGTACTGTTTACCAATACCTTCAAACTTTGTTGACAATTACATCGCTGGTAACATTTGTAGGATAATTGTAAACAACAAAAACGCAAATAATCTCTAATTTTGATTCCCTCTGGAGGATGTGCAAAAATTGATGAAATCAATAGATTTGATGATATTTCCTTACCTAATTTCAGTTGTCTTTATTCAAGTTTTATACGCAGTAAAATTTTCATATAATGAACAAAAATGTAGCGATTTATCTCTGCAGAACATCAGTTCTAATTAGTTACCTATGCAATATAGGCGTGCAGAACCCTTCTGGTATAATATAGTACCAACTACATCCCAAACAAAATCACTACATGGAAGTACATGATGGCTGTTTACAAACACCCCGTGTCCGCAATTATCCCGCCTTACCTTACATCCAATGTGTTTTACTTATTCCCGAGATCTATACAGCACGACGTTCAAATTACACATACGCGTCTTCGGAAGAGTAAACTTTACCACACGCTACGCCCCTGATCGGAATAAGAAGCGAACGAGAGAAAAAAAAGAAAATAACGAAACCAACTAGCGATCGAGAAGATGCAATGGAACGAAGAAACGAGCGCCTTTCAAAAGACGGCGTTCGAAATAAGCCCTGAGCAAGGGGAGTGTCTGCCGTAACGTGTAATTTGTATGTCAACAAAGAATAATAACAGGTGCCTTAACAAGTTTCGTTAATCTCCTTATTTATATATCGACCATTTAGAAGAAGAGTTCGAGGCGGTGCGATGACCAGGCCTTATTATGAAAACGGCTCATTATATTGGGAGTTTTGATATCCCATCCCGTATATACCATGCTATAAAATCGATGTATGTATGTAAATTGACTCCACTTTATTTGTTTTATACGAGCGCTGTGCTTTTTTCTGATTCCACATCACTTTCGGCTGTCTTTACTTTTGTTCGTGCTCTTCGTTTTTTTCCCAGCTTGTCTGGTGCTGGAAGTGCAATGAGGCATCAGGTGAAGGCTATCGGTGAGAAAGAGCCTCCATTCAACGCTCTCCAAATTTAAAGCAACCATTCGTGCTGAAATTTACATACTGGGAAAGCTGCGACTATTATTCGGCTAACAGATACAGTGTACCTACTTTCAAACGTCAAAATGTATTAAACTAATTTTATTGAAAGCACCAGAGTATACCATACACTACAGTGTTTCTTCGGAAAAATTAATTATTGCGAATCGATGACTTCCCCTATTGCTTCGCGAAAACGTTAAAACATAAGCCTACGGGTATAATACCTTCGTTCTATTAAGCAGTCACTGTTCGATTAAGCAGTCTCTCACATAGTTTTATTGTAGGATCGTTCTCGCTCTACCACGGGAACAAGTATTCTTTTTGTCAAATTCAGCTTTATTTCTCCATGTAAGTCTATACACTTTTCTCAGCTATGCTTCCATCTCTTCAATTCGTCCAAGTGGTGATTGGCATTTTGGCCATTCTCATTCGATAAAAATCTCTGCCCTCCGAGCGAAGCTTTGAGCCTAAATACAGAAAAAAGTCATTGGGGACCACATCTGGTGTATCAATTCGAATCCTAATTCCTAAATTTTTGCCATGGCAATCATTGAAGTGTAAGTTGTCTTGGTGGAATGAAACTTTCTTTTTTTTTCAAATGCGGCGGTTTTTCCCGCAATTTCTGCCTTCAGTTTGTCAAGTAATAATGCGTAGTAAGCCCCATTATCGGTTTTCCTTCTTACAGATAGTAAATTAACGTAACTTCACGACTATCCGAAAAAGCAGTCTCGGTCACTTTCTCGGCCGATGGAACAGTCTCCGCCTTTTTCGAAGTCGTTTATTTTATTTTAATAATGTGTAGAAAGTAGGATATATTGTGGATACACAATGTATAACTAAAAGTAAGAGTATTTTGCAGGATCCATTTCTACAAATTACTTTCAATTTTATCAATGAACATTTTAGATTTGATTAAAAACTGAATATTTCTAAACACAAACCATAAAATTAAAAGAAGGAATTTATACTCTAAATAATACACTAAATAAACTGAAGAACACCCTCGAGTAAAAAACATCACGCCGTTTTTACTGTTAATCCCATTTTTAAAATATTAAAAAGGTTTTGCATCCAAAATATTGGATATAACGAAAATTACAGATACAGCAACCTTATATTTCAATTTTAGTATAATTTGTTGCACCCTAATTAGCGATTCTCTCGAATCTACATTTAAAATGCTTTAAACAGCGTTATTTCGCTAGTAGTTACTAGCAAATATTCACAATAATTCAGCAAAAGTAGATTAAAACGTTCAGCAAAAATATCTAAAATATCTTTAACTAAAGATATTTTAGGTATTTATTTTTTTATCACATTGCCTGAATTTATATTCATATTTCACGTTGTCAATATAAAATTTGCTGAATATTTTAACCTACCTTTGCTGAATTATTTTGAATATTTGTACGATTCCTTTCTTACCTCCCTTCGAAAACTCTGATTGGTTTTCTTCGAGCATTTCAACATCGAGCGAGACAACGCATTAAATACATTCAGTGGCGTCCTATTGAACATAGAATTATTTACCTAGGAGTTCGGACACGGGGTCGTCGTCATCGTGAAGAAATGTGCGAATGCCACTTACGACTTCAGCAACAGTTTAATAAAGTTACATTTACATTGTTTTATTACATCCTTGGTTTACCTTCTTTATCTATCGTACAGCCATGGAATAAAATTTGGAGCACCATACTTTTAACTGTTTACTCTTGCAATATATTTAACATTTAGAACTTATTTGTATCATCTCTGCTTGTTAACCTCTTTTCTTTATCTTTATCTTTAACAATAAATGTATTTCATTGTTAACTTACAGTTTCTAGTTTTATTTACTTATTGTCTCATGCTTCCTATTCAACTATTAAAACACGTAGCTAGCCCACTTGTTAGTAACCACTTAGTGAACTGGAACTGTATCAAATTCTCTCACTAGTTGTGAAAAGTTGAGAAAACTTTTTCTATACCTAAGGACGTTCTGACTAATAAGATTTAAGAGAACATTTAAAATTGTATATAGTTCGGCGCTACAGGCCCTTGCTTTCTATTTTCTCAACCACTTCTCTCCACTTCTTTTGATCCTTTGCTCGGTCTCTCCAGTCATAAATTCCGATTTCCTCTATGTCCTCTTTTACTTGTTAATACAATCTCTTCTTTCTCTGACTTACTCTTTCATACTTGTATTTGTCTCCACCTGCCCCAAAATCGCGCATGTTATTATTTTCCGCCACTTCCACACGCATTTCCTTGTACTTTGTTTTGCTTTCGTTGGCATTTTCTGTAAACCTTCCAAATACCTCTTCGAGCTCTTTCTTTGATCTTGTTAGCAATATTATGTCATCTGCGTAAGCAATGCATTATGGTGGTAAATTAATCCCGATGTTTGGATCTTGCTTTTTCTCATTACTGCTTCTAGAATAGGATTAAATAAATTTATCGAGAGCGGGCCTCCTTGCCTAAGTCCTCTTTTAACTGCAAATTGTTCTGAGAAACTTCCTTTTATTAATACTTTGTTGTGCGTTTGATGCAGAGTCATATTTATCAGTTTTACTAGCTTGTTTGTCATTCCATTTTCCAAGGATTTCCTTTAGACATTTTCTCGAGATAAAGTCATAGGACTGCTTAAAATCTATGAAGAACATATGCAGTCCTAGGTTTTGTTCATAATTATTGTGCTGTATTGTTTTCAAGGTAAATATTAGATCTATAATCGATTTTTCCTCTCTAAAGCCACTACTTTGTCCTCATATTTCCCTGATCCCTTGCGTATGTATTTTGCTAGTACCTCTTATACACCACATCCAGCAAAAATATCCTTCTATAATGTTCACATCGAGTTTTGTCTCCTTTCTTCGGAATAGGGCATATCGCAGCATTGCTCCATTGTTCCGGCATTTCGCCTCCTTCCACACTCTTGATATTAAGTTGCATCATTTTCTTGTAATTCTTCTCCTCCTTCTTTAATAATTTCTGCTGTGATTCCTTTTTGACCGGGACTATTATTATTTTTTTAACTCTTTTATTATCTCCTTTCTTTTATTTCTTGTTGGTTCTTCCACTTCTTCCTGTTCATGCAGTTCTGGTATACCTACTTCTCTGTGTTATTATCTTTTCTGCATGTTCCCCCTTATTAAGAAGCTTTTCAAAATATGCCCATTTGTCTAATTTTTGGCTTGTGTCTCCCAAAAGTATACACACTTCGTTTCTGTAGTAGATTGTTCTTTAGTCGTTGGTTTGTCCTGCTTTTTTGATTACTTGATAAACGTTTCGTATTTCTTTATCTTTGTAATTTCTTCTATTGTCTTTAGTTGGTTTTCTAGTTGTTGTCTCTTTTTTTGTCAACAAAAAATGCTTTCCTTTTTTCTTCGTTCATTCAGAGTATTCAAGGTTGGCAACAGATCAGTAACATTTTTTATAGTGTCGTGAATATTCAACGGGTTTATGAATACCACGCTGTAATTTTTTGACCTGTCCGCCAAACAAACAAATATTATTTATTTGTACGATTGTGCAAATTACGTGTGACAGTAGTAATATAGATACTCACAGATCATTTCTTTTATGTTTCATTGTAAAGCCGGTCATATGTTCGTCCCTTTTTACACCAAATTTTTGCATATTTAGCATTATTTTTACGACAAGTGATCCTCTTATTCCATATATTTTACAAGTTTAAGTTATAATATTTTATTTAATTTGACAGAAATTTTATCTGCATTATGTTAACTCCTGCCTGAGGATGAGCTGATTTTGGCTCGAAACCGGTAGCATTGTGTTATTAAAGAATTATTGTGAGAATTAGACTAGACCTTCATTACATCTTTTCCTAGTATTAGTTTAGCTTATTCGGGAATGCTTAATCTGAAAATGTGTGAATAATGAACAGATGGAAATCTCTAAAGGCAGCATCTGTTTATGTTTTCACAAGTGGTGACGTAAATAAGAGGTCAAGGGCAAGACTCGTCAACCTCAACCACCGACGACAACATTCAGCAAGGTCGAGAGATGGTTACAGCAAATAGACGAGTTACCTTTAAACATCAGTCACTGGTTTTCTGCGGTAACCATTCGCGGTACCCATCGCGCACACACTTTACGAAATTTGAGTCCATCGTGGATAATTTGATAGGCAGAACCGTGACTGATGTTTAAAGAAGATACAACCTCACCTATGGTAACTCGCCTATTTGCTGTAACCATCTCTCGAGCTTGCTGAATGTTGTCGTCGATGATCGAGGTTGACGGCCGTCCAGCTCCCTCTTTTTGTGTTACGCTCGTGCGCCCACTTTGAAACATTTCAATACACAAAAAAACGCTTTTACGAAATAAAGCACTGTCCCCGTATTGTGACAAAAGTCTCCGGTGAATTTCAGCACCTTTCGCCCCCTCTCACCACAAAAATCGGATAACTGCTCGTTGTTCCTCTTTGGTGCAAACTAATAGCGGAGTTGACATGCTTATGCTGTTGTAGCTAGCAGACAAATGACGCGATCGTGATTAAATTCTACACACATGACCACGGAGGCGCCAACACAACGCATGCGCAAGCGGCCGCCACTACGATAACCTTCAAAGCTTGTTATGGCGAAAGTGTAGATAATATTTGACTTACCCTCGTAGTTTGAATTATAAGCATAGTAATCAATAAGCCTACATTTTTTAGTTAGTCGATTTGACAATTCCTATAGCTCATGTAACATTTTAAATCACTAGAGAGAAACGTAAATCAGTAAATGTTCCCACTGCAGCACATGTGCATGTATAAATGAATTATGTAAAATAATATGTTAATGAGTACATCTTTTAAGATTGTACGTTCGAATACCTATAATAAATTCCAGCCTCGTGCATGTTAAACTTTAATCAATCTTTACAGGGTACCTCGAACAAACACTGCGGGACGCGTTGAATAAATAAAATTATCGGATACCTCGGGATGAGAACTTGTAGCTTCATAGATTGCGGTACTATATTTATGATGGCGGATCGTCATGCATGTCATGAGAGTAGCATTTATTTCTTAAAGATCTGCAATCATTCGAATACAAAAATGTTTAAACCATGTTATTAAATGGAATAAATTTTGTATTCAGATTATTTTAAAAATAGACTAGTGAATTATTCAATGGATAACATTAATACCATTTCAAACACCGTGTGCTAGTTCTGCTCTCCCAATAGGATTTAAATAACAAATAATATGTTACTATGGTTAGCAACAATTGCTTTTTCTTCATTTCAATATGCTCTAGTCACTTCACAACACCTAGTCTATTTGTCACACCTAGGAATGAAACAATACCATAAAGTATCGATACTACTCGTATATTCATAAATTAAAGGTTATCTAATAAGTAGAGGAACAAATTTCAATCTTATATTTTTAAATTTACAAAAACTTGATCTACTTGAACTAAAAGTGTGATAAAAGAATTATTTTAAAATATCTAACATTGTTTGCTTAATCCCCTTTCGTCCAATTTGTTTGAGCATCATACCATGATTCATTAGCGATTGCTCTCTAGACACTTCCATTGCAATTTTCTTCCATATTCTCTTAAATCCTGCCATTTTTGGGCGTTCTATTGTAATTCGCATGTCGCCCTTTGCATAAAGAGCAGTATTGTTGCTTGGGGGAGGTTAGGTGGATTTTGATCTTTCGGTATAAATTGAATGTTATGTTCATTCAAGTACTCGGTAACATTTCTGGCGTAATGTATAATTGCCAAGTCTGGCCAGAATAAAATTTGATTTTCATTATGGTACTGGCGAATGAACAGAACCAGGCGATTAATAATACATTCCTTCAAAAATGTTGTTGCATTCATAGTCCTTCGCAAATATAAGGTTCGGATACATTGCCAAATTGATCAAGGGCCTGCCATACTAAATATTTTTTGAAGAATTTCGTTTTTGTACGAAATTTATGTATATATTCTAGTTCTGCAGGGTTGGAACTATGGGAAAATTTCCGACCTGGTACTTCAGCAGGGTCTGCAGGAACATAAGTTTCATCATCAATAATTAGTATTTTCTGACTGCATTTTCTTGCAATATAACTGCAACTGTATTTGGGAACTGTTTGCTTTGTCCTAGCCTTAATCTTTAGCTTCTTAACTTTAATATAGCTCAGAGGAGATCCTGCTATATTAAGTTTGTGAGCCATTTTTTCGCACAATCACTCGTTAGGTATTAATGGTACCTACTGTTGTAGGCCGACCAAGTATCGTTTTGTAATTGGATGTTCCCGTATTCTCAAATCTTCTAATTGCACAGTGTATCTCGATATTCCTTCTGCACAAAAATGACGTACGATGCTTCTATCGCGATTAACAACGTTTACGTAATAGTGCACAACCCGTTTTATAGTAATTTCATTTGCGCGTCTCGTTATTTTTGACGCATCGGTTATTTTGTCAGAAATATCACATTTTATCAAAGCCAACAGTTGGCGCTTTCATACGTCTAAATATTATTAATTCATTTAATACGCACACTAGTAAAAAAATTACCAACTTTTTGTTCCTGTATTTATTAGACATCCTTTGGTTAAACACAAAAATATTGGCACTTTCCGCTCTATACAAATAATTTGATTAAATTCGGAACACCTGTTACGAGAATTCGTGGATTTCCATTGTCAACCGTATGACCGAATGATGTGAGAAAAAATCTTTAACTCCAACATGCCTTGTTCTATCCCTACTCTAAAAAATACAAGTACGACTTTTACCGGGTACCCATCCTAAAACTAAAACATGCGAAATACTTAGAACTAAAGGAAAAGGAGCTGACCTGTGGCAGAAAAACATAAACATGTGTGGATAACGATTTTTGACACCGGAAAAGGCGGTTGATGTTTTCAAAACCCACACTGAGAGAAATGTAGTGGTAGAGCATACAATACATTTGTAGTTAACGTGTTGTGGTAGTATCCACCCCATTTATGGTTCTCCCAACAAACATATACGTAGATCTTATTACAATAAATGTGACATAAACTATTTTTTTATAATTCAAGTTTTAGTAGATTTTACGAACACGCAATATGGCAATCAGTGACATATTGTAGTGAAAAAAACAAAATATTTGTAGTTACTTACTGTGGTTACATACACTACAATATTGTTGTTGAACAAACATTAGTGTTACAGGCAGAAAAACGTTTACTTGATTACTGCATATTTTCAAAATAAAGATTGTGACTTTTCTGAGGCATCCAGAACCTACAAAGGAGCAGATGGTAAATCAGTAATTAGGTATTTCAATAAAGCATTATTTAATCGTAAATTGAAGAACAAAGAAGGCGTCAAGAGAAAATGGTTGCTGTATTCGCCTTCGAAGAAATCTGTATTTTGTTTTTCATACTGCTTATTTAACCCTTCTGATGTAAACCTACGCTCTCCGAATGGATGTAATGACTGGAAGCACATTAATAACATAATTGTAACATATGAAAATAGCCCAGCACATGGGCAATCTATGATGACTTATCTTTCACGAAGTAAAGCGGTTGGTAGAGTAGATACAGACTTGTTATCTCAACATCAAAAAGAAGTGGATTACTGGAACGGAACTAAACGAATTGTCGCAGTTGTAAAATTTTTGGCATCGAGAGAGTTTCCGTTTCGTGGTGACAATGAAATTCTTGGATCTCCCAACAATGGAAATTATTTAGGACGTGTGGAGTTATTAAGTGAATTTGATCCATTTCTTGCTGAGCACTTAAAAAAATTTAGGAATCCTGGCAAAGGAAACATTTCTTATTTATCAGCGACTATCTGTAATGAGTTTATTGACGTAATGGGAAAACAGGTCCTAAAAAAAATTATAAATGAAGTTAAATTAGCAAAATATTTTTCCATTAGCGTTGACAGCACGCCCGATCTGTCTCATGTTGACCAGTTAACTTTTATAATTCGATACGTAAAAGACCGTGTTCCCGTTGAAAGGTTTCTGAAGTTTATACCTATCAAAGAGCATAAATCTGAGTATTTAGCGGAAACCATCTTGAATTTTTAAGAGAATCATGATATTCCCATAAAAGATTGCAGAGGACAAAGCAATGCTTCAAATATGTCGGGGAAGTATGCTGGTCTACCTTTGGCGAAAGGCGCATAGCGCGGCGTGTCGATGGAAAATTATCATTTCAATTTAAGTTTTTTGAAACAAAAACGCTGTAAAGAACAATATCAAAAAATACTTCTCATAGTTGTTTAAAATAAGTGTAATACAAACATAATTCAAATTAACATACCAATTAACTTGCTAGAATTTGTGGTTTATTATTAGATTGTGTAAGTATATTTAAATACCTCCTTGTTAATATTAATTGAATAATAAATATAGTGTCATTCATTGCGGTTACCTCCTGCAAATCTGTATTTAGCTTCTATTTACAATAGCGCATTTGAAATTAGCAAATTTAACCATCTTCGGTGTACTAGGACTTTTAATAATATAGCTTTTAATTATAAACTAATTCAAGATTTAATCAAACTTATGCATCCAATGTTACAAAAGCGATTTTCCATCTATAAATTATGCATCGTAAACGTATACTATAAAAATAGCGCGCTAATTGGAATGGAAAATAAATAAGGAGGTAAAATTATTTAATTATACAGTTTGAGAGTGCGCGGTGTAGTGGATACCTATAATTTCTACCAATAGATCATTACCTATAAACATGTAAATTTTATTGATCGTTTTTTGTTAACTATAGATAGAAGCTAAAAAGTCAGTTGAATAAAGTACCTATAGTAACTAAACAAACCACTCAAATAATTCTATATAATTTTTACAAAATTGTTTGATTGGTAAATTGTTTTAATATCATAAAAAAAGAATTTAACTGGAGATAATTAAACATCGGTTCATCAATTAACTTCCTTTTTATTTTATTTGGAAAAAATTACAAATTCCATTCAATTACAAATTCAGAAACAAAAACTCTACAAACAAAAAAATTAAACGAAAGAATGAAAGTTAATAACACGTGACACCTCCCTTAACTCTGACAAATGCTTGGATTCGCTCTGGTAAGCTCGCTATCAAATTTTGGATTACTTCTTGGGGAATATCATCCCACTCGAAAAGAACGGCTTGTTCTAATTCCTAAAGATTACCAAGAGCATCCCATAGATGCTCAATCAGATTTAAGCCTGGGCTTCGTGGTGGTCAGTCCATGACTTGAATATTGACCTCTTGTAAGTAATCCAAAACTTGTCTAGCGTTGTGTGGTGTCGCATTACCCTGCATGAACATTATTATTATTATTGGCCTCGACTGAAAATCATTAGCCACATACATATACTTACCTAGCCACCCGAACGGACACCTAGACAAACAGAACACATGCTTCACAACTGGGGCCGATCAGGTGACTAACATGTCAAAAAACAAAGACAAATAGGCCACGTAAAAAGGGATTACCCACACAGGAGAAGTACACCGGGTCAGACCTTAAAGCTCAATATTAGTGTCGAGTATATATGTACTCATTCTTAAATATATATATATATATCGATATTTTCCTGAGCAGTTAGATAGTTGACATTGAGTGAAAGTTGCATATGTATTCAATTTTAATAGATCGCCTATTAATTTATTAATTTCATTTTTCTGTATTTCGCATCCTAGAAAGAGAGGATTGATGTTTCCACACTTCTTCCCACAAAAATACAAGTGCCGCTCCCTGACAAATTAATTCTGTGCAGATAAGCCGGAAACCTCCCATGATAGAATATGAGCAAGCATTTTCTTTCTAACATAAATTTTATTATACCATCACTGTCTACCGATTTTGGGGAAGAGCAGATGATAATTTGCAGATTTGTTTATAGGAGTTGGTATATAGTCTGCCAATCTCACGCGTCAATATTGCAAAAATATCCGTATATTGAATAACGCACTCTTCGGAAATATGCTCCCAACATGCCAGCTTAGTTAAAATATCTACTCTTTCATTAAAATGAATTTCTGAGTTGCCTTTTATCCATACGATAATCCAAATTTCTTAAATAATAATCTAAGTACATAATTTCGCCAATAACTACAGACGACTTTAAATTGATGTTTTGGAGACTCATGAGTAGAGCGGGCACTTTTTAAATTTCGTGGATGAGTACACGGTTCATAAGTACACTCCTGGCATCACTAAAAATGCAGACCGGTGGGAGAAGGATTACCATGATGTATATTAGCATTATTTTTGGTTATTGTTACTTGGCACCTTTTTAATTTTTATCGCATGTTGGTAAGCCTGAGAAATCATTTATATGTGCAGATATCGTAGCGCTTAGGCGCTACGCCATCTTGCGTTAAGCAGCCCATGAGCTGTCGGAGAGGTGGTTTGGCATCTGCACTCCGATTTCTGTCGTTACTTTCTAGACGGCGTGACTATATCTCTTGGCACTGGAGATTAGTGGCATAAACCGTTACCAACGGTATACAGAAGGCCTGCGCGCTTTATCGTCAGCAGGCTGTGACGTATTTTGAAGTAGGCCGTCGACCTCACACGTTCAAATCGTCTCTTTCGTTTTGAATTGGTTTATCCAAATTATATTGGTTTTATTTTAAAAAATACTGCGTAGTGATATTTCCGTACTTTGTTGGTGATACCTGTAATGTTTTTCTAGTCTTGTATAAGCGATAAAACCTTTTCTGAAACGATAAAAACAGGATAACCTAAAAACTGTGGCGTCGGCTACTTTGTATGTGAGTTACACTTTGTAAAAGGAGTTGTTATTTATTTTTCAACAGCTACAGATTAAAAGACCGGTGAAACTATAACTGTAAGTTTAAAAAATCCTAGGCTTAAAAAATGCTATTCCAACTCAATTCCCTTTGCCCGTTGTATTTGATAAAAAACGTGAAGATTTTATTGTTCAACTAGTTTTATATTCTTACGTTATATTTAACAAAATTATTTTTGAACACGAAGAGATGTTTTTAAATGTGCACGCGCCAAACGGAGGTGGCAACGTTATTCGTTATATATATGGTGATAGCACTTCTGGATGAGTACTTCCCAACGCCTGTCCAATTAACATACCAAGCAAAAAAGGAGTGCTTCTCTCACATCTGTAACTTGAATTTATTTAAGACTGTGAGGGGGGTACGTTTTAGAGACCATATACATTTTGCACTATTCCCTTAACGAGAATTAACCCCTACATCCAGAGCGTTGAAGGAACCTAGAATCAGATGCCATGCTATTATTACAATCATCGTGTCTATCCTAATTCGTTAGTTGATGGCGCTATTGCTACGTCTAGCAAGGCGTAGGGCCTGAAATGTTCATTTCGTATAGGATCACACCTTTTTTGAATGATCCTAGGTGTCGCCCGCACGCTGTGCGAATGAATCCACTTCTTTACCGACAACGTATTCCAACGCCATGCTCATATGTATTAGACACCCAACCTATTTCTTTATTTCAGGTATAATATAAGGAATAAAACAAAAATTGTTCAAGAAAAACGTTTTTAAAGGTACTTTATTCATAAATATCAATATTTAATTACGCTACCCCTTGGTTCAATAACGAGACGTACCCCACTTGGCATACTGGCTACAAGATTAAAACATTCTTCTTCCATTAACGAGTTCCATACTTCAACAATTTTATTTTTTAGCATTTCTTTGGAATTGCATTCAAACTTTTAGTATGTATCACAAATGTTCGATCGGCGACAGATCGGGACAGGCCACTCGAATACGCGAATGTTATTTTAATTGAACCACTGTGTCAGTGCACGTGATTTGTGGTAGGGGGCGTTATCTTGCTGGAAGAAGATGTCCGGTATGTCAAACTGGATTATACGCCTCTTCCGGCCTTCTTCGAATGTATCGAGCACCAGGCTAACCAAAAAGCTGCACCATAGAGCACTCAATAATTCTGTTTATTTTCTAAACAAATGCGATAAGTAGAATGAATTGCTTACGTTTATAAGAACAATAATCAATTCGACCATACCTTTATGTTTGGTTCGTCCGACCACATAACTTTGGCCGATCCATAGTCCAATTTTTGTATTATTTGGCCCATAAAAAGCGTTTCTTTTTATGTTCATGTGTTAGGTGCGGCTTGCGTCCTCGTAAACCGACATTCACGAGGCGTCTTCTCACCGTCTGTGCAGATACGGCAATTCTATGTTGCAGTAAAAGCTCGCTTGAGAGGTCTTTTGATGATTTTCTCCTATCACGCAACGGGATTCGCTGTAACAGCCGATCTTGCCGCGCCGTTGTAAAACGTTTGCTACTGGCTTAATTGATAACAATCCAGTCTCCTGGTATCGTTTAATAATCGCGGACCGCACATCGCGAACACTTTTTTTTGCTATTGCGACTAATGTCATGTTTTGTGAATTCGATAACACTATTTGGCCACATTCAACTTGTGTCAATTCGCGAAGTTTGGGCATTATGTATTATAGGTTCGTTTCAACTACCGATTTCTATACGGTATGCGTACCATCGATTATTGCGCATGGCCGGCCACAAGTGCGTCAGAAATACATCGATTGTGAATTAGTAAGTGGTGTCGTAGATGTTGGAACGCTTTTTGGAATCGATTGTGTATCGCTATTGAGAAAGAAGATGGACAAGGATGTAACATACATTATGAATATTTTCTATTGGTACAGATACACATTGCGCATGTCAGTACAAACGGTTCTTGCTTGATCAATATGACCGTACAGTAACTGGTACTTGTACGATACAAAGTTAAGTTGGAACACTATTACTATCGTTCAAGGTACAGTACATAATGTAGTTGGAACACTTTGTTTGCACTGCGTCAGTACCGTACCGTAAATTTACGGTTTTATAAGCGTCTTGGAACGAACCTTATACTGCATTATTAGCACGATATAAAAAAAATTATAGATCAGCACTCGCTTACAAAAACTTACAATGGTACTTTCTTCGTCGAACGAAACTGATATACACACATTGAGAAAATGTGAAATTAGTTATTTATAACTATGATATATTTTGATTGATATATTTATATATATATGTACGGCGCGAGAGCGAGGACGGGATTGAATGGAATCCGATCGATTCGATGCGGGTTTTGTGTTAGTTTAGTACGCTTCTAACAGCGTTGGCATGTACACCTAATGTGTGCAAGAACGCACGTAGTAATTTGAAGTCTTGGTCGCCCGGAAATGAGAGTTTCGCATATTTATTTTGTTGTTGCAACGAAGCTTAGACGAAACTAATAAGAATTTCTAAAGACGAAAATAAAAACAGGTTCTGATGAAATAAAAGAAAAGAAAAACAAATACCTCGTAACTAACCACATCGGTAACCGTGATCCGTCGACTGCCGCTAACCCCTCCGCTTGTGGTGAATTACCCATTTGCGTTTACCGATGTACGCCTTTTCGTACAGCTAGACATTTTCTTTCCTTATGTGTATATGCTCGGAAGAAACTGATATGCATGAACTAGGGATTATCCCTTTCTTACCTGCCATTTATAAATACAGCTTTTTTATGCATTACTATCGTCTAAATTGACCTATGTTTAAATATATATCTCACTTATTTTCTTTGGAATTTCATAGAAATATAGTTTTCCTAAGGGTGTCTAAAAAATATGAACATGGCTGTATATTATACAATGGAAGCCAATAATATCTATCACGTGATACCTCATAAAGAAAATTAGAAAGGAAATGTATTTTTTTCAGAAAGTAAGAATGGAAGAATCTCTTGCAATCCTACAAGGGTAGATTGAAAAGTTTCCGGAATGTCAAGGAAAACAAAATAAATCGGATTCAAGTTATATTTTATTTTTCAATATAATCCCCTCGACGCTTAACACACTTGGTCCAGCGTTTCTGTAGCTTCTCGATTCCCTCCCGGAAGTGACTTTCTTCGAGATTCCCAAAATAATCGTTTACAGCCTCAGATTTTGGTCGAATGAAGAACTGATTCATTCGACCAAAATCTCTTTCCGCTCAGAAATGTTGCGAGTTTCGGGAACAGGTGGAAGTCAAACGGAGCTAAATCAGGCGAATACAGCGGATACGGAAGGATTTCGGACTTCAATTCTGTCAATTTTTGCTGAGTACTTGAATTAGCGGACACATTGTCGTGGTGGAACAACACTTTTTTTTCTTGACCATTCCGGACGTTTTTCCCGAATTGCTATTTTCAGTTTGTCCAAAAGTGTTGTGTAATATTGGCCAGTAACAGTTTTTCCTTTTTCAAGACAACCAATTAGCAAAATTCCTTTTGCGTTCCAAAAAACCGATACCATCACTTTTCCAGCAGAGTGAATTCCTCCTTCAGAACCGATTCACCGCGTTCATCCATTGTTTTGATTGCATTTTTGTTTCTGGTGTGTAGTGATGAACCCAGGTGTCATCCATGGTCACGAATCGTCTCATGAAATCCGTTGGATTCCTCGTAGACTTCCAAACAATCGACTGAGGTTCGGGCTCGAATGTGTTTTTGCTCCGAATTGAGCAAATGCGACACCCATTTTGCAGAAAGCTTTTTTAAACCCAATTCATTATGTAAAATATGAACTAACTCGTTCATAAGAGATCCTCATGACTTCCTCAATTTCACGCACTTTTATTTGGTGATCTGCCAAAACCATGGTATGGATTTTATCGACAATTTCTGGCGTGGTAACCAGAACGGCATCTAACCTTGATTTGATTTCCTTTGCGGCTTTTCCTTCCAAACAGAAACATTTGATGATCGTTCGAACTTTGTTTTTATCCATAATGGAAAACACAAAAAGGTACTTGACTGCAATACTTGCCAAAATCAGACTATTTAACAGATCGATTTGACATTTGCAGTCAATTGATATGAAGAGTTGCCAACACAACGACAAGGTATTTGGAAAAAAGCTAGGCAGCGATTCCGGAAACTTGTCAATCTAACCTCGTACAAAGAATGAAAGTGTGTATGATGAATAACTTCGTAATTGATTAACAAATTGGATAGAAATATAAAGGGCACAATAAAACTCGTTTTATTATATTAAAAAAATCTTGTATTAATTATGTCTTTATTAGTTCCACCAAGAACATTTATAATATCTCTATATAAAAAAGAAAGTGGTTCTGTTTAAATACTTAACAGAAGGAAAATATATCGAACTTACCTACTATTAAGACAATCACTAAATATTTTTAACTGCACTAAACAGTTGACACATTATAAATTAAGTTTACTTAATACATATACACTTCAATGTGTTTGATTTGCATATTTTACCATCTATTACCACCGAAATTACCCCCTGGTCTAGGACCAGACAAATTAAATCCGTATCTGTTATCGTAATTAAAAGTCTGATTTCCAAATGATGGACCTCCTGGACCTACAGGACGATTCAAATTTCCTTGATTTGGGAACGTGGAATTCTGCGAATATCCTCCGTAAATATTTTTCATGGGATATTGAACGTTCTGTTGCATCATTGGATTCCTATTCATAATTGGCGCGATGGGTCTTGGGGTATTATGACTGGATCCCATTAAACTTGGCAGATTAGGCAGCCCACTTTGATTCGGTTGGTTTCTCTTTGGTGAACGAGATTCATTGGCGTATTGATTACCGTGTGAAGCAGCTGGCTCATTATTCAACAAATTCAGATTGAAATTTGTTCGGAAATTACTGGGTGGTTGTTGAAAATTAGTACTAAATGATTGCGATCTATCCTCGGATCCCTTATCATTAGAACTCTGCATTTTTCCTTGCAAGTTTCCAACAATGCTTTCTAAATTTTTGACGTTTTCTGCTGAAATTTGATCCATAGCGTGTGCTATGCTTCCGGCTGTAATTCCAGATGTTGCAGGATTGTCGAATTGTGATGTACTACTGCCACTATTGTTAGGTACATTCTTTGAGGCAAGGTTGTCTTTTGAATTCAAATTACCCATGATATTTGCTATTAGCGCTTTAGCATCCATTAGATTTATCTTTGTTTCCGTTTTTGACGCGTCTAATTGTTTTTCTTTTTCTTTTTCCAGTTCCTTTTCTTTCACTTTTCGATTAGCGGCTTGAAAAACATCATCAAAAGTGTAATCTTCCTCTTCAGAATCAATATGAATTTTAGACGGTTCTTTCTCGGCTTTATCTCTTTTCTTGCTATTTTCGCCTCCTTCTTCTTCCTTTTCGTCGTCTACAAACTGTGAATCGCCAAACGGATCATCGACGGTTGGATTAACGCCACCTAACCTAGCAGAAAAAGGACTGGTTGCCCTTTTATCTTTTTCCGCTTTCTCCGGGCCAAGATTTACGAATTTCCTTAACCTTTCTACTCGCTCTGGTTCCTTCGCTTCAAGTTTCTTTAGATATGTTATGAGACCATGCTGTTCTTCAGTAGACAGGTCTTTGAAATTCTGTAAAAGTGTTTGTAAATCAGAGTCAGACAAACCTTCCATACTATTGGAAGCTTCAACGGCTGCTGATTGACTGACCGAAGTGCTTTCTGAAGTGCTTGTTTTTGAAACAACCGATTCAGTAGAACTGTTTACTTTTGCTTGATTCAGTTGTTCAATGAAGGAAGCGGTAGTCATAGGCTTACCGGCCGTTTTTGAAGCTTCTGCCATTCCAACCTAAGATAAAACAATAGTATCAAAAATAGTTGTAAAACACTACAACAGTACATGCAATAAGGGTAACTACAGTCCTTGGCCATGGAAATAGGACCAATTGAGAAATATTAAACTTATAACTTAAGTTTTATAAGTTTTTTAATAAATATTCTTATAAATTATAAGAATATTTATTAAATATAATTTTAATTTCGAAAATCTATAAAAGCAATTGTTGTTTGAGTAGTACCCTAATGCATTATGGCCACAGATAATTGTTGGTTATAAAAATAATGCTTAGGGGTGCAATAAACCGATTATCCACCTGCTGTAAATCACGACTCTTACCATTCGTAAGTACAATAATTGTGTTTAGTTTAAATTGTATTGTTGATTAGTTCGTTAGTATCATTGCAAATATAAATAAAAACCGTATTTTTACCGATTTTCCAAAGAACTTATATTTTAATTTTAGTTGTGTGCGGTCAATTATTATTATATTTTTGCGGTCAATTATTATCATAATGGGAAAGAAGGATACAACCACATAGAAGAAAGCACAAACTTCTGCTCTTCTAGAGACGGGAGAGTTCTCTCAACGTGAAGTTACACAAAAAGAGGGTGCATCACATCTTTCTCACTGTTGTGAGAATCGCGAAATTAATTAAGGAGAATATTCCTAGTACAAGTAGTGGCAGAACATACTATGCCGGCAAACGTAAAACAACTGTAAGAGATGATCGTCGTATAGTAAAAGTGGCTACAGAAGATTGTTTTTATCCACTAAAGGTGTTCATAAAATTCTTAGTGGAGAAGGTATACAAATATCAGGCCGAACAATCCGTAACGTCTTCATGAAGCAGACTTGAAATGCAGAAGTCCGGCAAAGAAACCAAGACTAACATCTAAAATGAAAGAAACATAATTTTGAATGGGCTAAAGAATATAAAAAATATACAGTTGAAGATTGGGGACAGGTAAATTTCATTTGTCACCTGTATTTTTGGTCAAATTCATCCTCATAGTTCGCTTAATGGTTCACTACATTTTTTACTTTTTCCTAGATTATTTATAGCGACGAATCACGGCTAGAAGTGCTAACGGAGAGAAGTCATTTGTTCGTCGACGTTATTCAGAGCGTTATAAAGAAGCATGCACGATCAAATCTATTAAACACCCCCCATCTCTAATGGCTTGGTCGTGTATTATGACAGAAGCACCGGGACCTCTATATTTCGTTAACGGAACAATGGAACAAAAACAATATAAACAAGTTTTAGAAAACTATTTAATACGTTATATTGGTCCATTGAATCCGACTCAACTTACTTTCAAGTAAGACAATGCACCGTGCCATAAGACAAAAAGTGTAATGCGATACCTTGAATCTAAAAATCTGCGTGTACTACCTTGGCCAGGCAATTCACCAGACATAAACTCAATTGAAAATATGTGGACCGTCTTAAAAAACATCGTAAGTACACGAAACTCGACTACAAAGAAAGAATTACAACAGCATATTGAAGATATATATATGGCATAATGGCGACAAAATTAAAAAAAAAACAATAAAAGGCTGCACTGGCACTATGCCAAAAAGGATTGAAAAACACCGTAAGTACACGAAACAAGCAAATATTAATAAAGATATGTTCAAATTATACTTACTTGCATGTTACATGTAATTAATAGAGTTTGTTAAAAAGGTGGTACTGGATGGCAGTAGCGTAGCGGTAGCGGCGTGGGTAGGGGTAATTTTCAACTCGTAGTCGATCTCAAGAGTACCGCGAGAGAGCTCAAAGCAACAGTACGTTGCACGCTTCGCGCCAAATAAGTACGCGGAGATGGGGCGCCCAATGGGTGTAACGTTTCCTTCGAATGCAAATAAATCTCACGCATTTCCCTGGATTAGAATATAGAAGTCCGCACATTTATTGCACAGTATGCAATAGCGGATTGCTAAGTCGCGATAGGTTTGAATGTAGAAAACACTGTAAAAGTAAACGCCATGTATTGAATTTAAAAAACAGTGTTCCATACTGGCAATTCTTATATGATTTTATTTTTATGTTAAGTGTGTGCAACATCCCACAACATCTAGTATCTAATTAACACTTTCGTCTTTTTTTAAAGGAATGTATAAAAGACCAGTTGAGAAATAAGAAAATCTGCCTATGTGTGGATGAAACAACTGATGCTCAGAAACACAGCGTCATTCATGTTGTAGCGCGTCCTTTAAACGTGATGGTCCACCAGCTTCATTGTTGTTATCCAGTAAAAGGATTCAGAAAACTAATGCAGAAACCGTTGTCGAGATAAAACATTCGTTGAGAGAATTTTGTATTACAGGAAGCCAAGTCACAATGTTCGTTACTGACGGAGCCGCAACAATGCTGAGAGTTGGTAGGATTCGAAAGAAGTATCCGATGGTGGATAAGTTAATAGCATCTACCAAAAAAGTGTTCATCAAATCTACCAAACACATCCGTGTATTCAAACAATTGTTTCCGAAATTAACACCACCACCTCAGCCTGTAATAACGCGATGGAGGACATGGCTCCAGGGATTATCTTACTATCAGAAACATTTTTCACAAGTGAAAAATTTCATCTTGAAACTTGATTCACATGATTCTGCAGCAGTTCGAGATAGTCAGCAACTTTTTTCCAATTCGGACGTTCAACAACAAATAGATGAAATTTCCACGAACTATTCTGAAGTTGCACAAGCTTTGAGCAATTAGAAACCAGTCACTTATCTGCACGAGACGCATTAAATTGCATAAACAATTTACAAGCCATTCTAGAAAACTTGACGAACACTATAGGAGTCGATGTTGTTAAAAAATTTGGTGCAATTTTAACGAAAAATCCCGATTTACAAAAGGTTCGGTCTATAACTGAAAATCAAGAGTGCCCAGATGAGGAAAAGGAATATCTGACATTTGCAAATCTTACTTCACTGGATGTCGAATGATTATTTTCGAAGTATACGGCAAAGTATTCACAACACCGTCGACGGCTGAATGAATCGACAATGGAAGCGTTGCTGATGTTGCAATTCTACGCAGCTTACCAGGGCGGTTGCCAATTGCCACAGTGGACATCAAGACGACAGGTAAAGGTAACAATATTATTTTTCACGAATATTGTATATTACGTACCTACTTTTATGCGGTGCGCCACTGCCGGCACCACCTTTTTAAGAAACTCTAATTATAACTGATATACCAGGTTTTCAAAACACTGAAATACCGTGTGGAAGCGTCCTTGATGCTTCGACATTGAAGCCATGTGAGTCAAAGTTAAACTAATACTTCACTAGATTAAGCTTTACGTAATTCTTATCTGTATGCCAGATGTCTTTATTATATCTCTTTATTTTGTCTGTTTAGCGAATATGTCCAGTTATTTGTCAAGCATTTATATCACGAAAGAGAGAAATACTGTATTTATATGTTCTTATGAGTTATTTAATGTTTAGGTATAAGAGGAATGTGATCGAATTGTAGTAAGTAAATTTGAAATTTTGAATTTCCCGCTTCCCTGATAGTTGGTATGGATTTAGTTTGTGGACGAGAAGCGGAATGAAGTTGGGGGGATGAGAGGTAACCATTAAGTAGTGAAGTAAGGTTATGTGAGAAGGGAAGCAATCGTATTATGCATTATTAATTAAACTTAAATTATTTTTTTCAGTTTTACAGTTTCTTGTTGCGAATCGGTTTATAATTTAATTCAACACTTTGCTATAATGCACGATTATATTTTCAGTTTTGTTTTTAACGACTTTTCGTATACAAATCAACAATTAATATTCCTTATTAATTATAAACAACGGTTTTCAGAATTTTTGAATTTATGCAACCAAGCATACGTAGCCTCTTAGGAAATTCATCCGGAAAGCTTTGTAAACAACTTTTAGTTTGTTCTTATTATATTTCTTAATGCTTTGCCGCACGGTATACTTTGGTTTACTATCCGCATCCTTGTTTATTACTTTCTATCTCGAAATCTAATAAAATTAATTTGTCCATCTCTGCTCGCCTCTAGTGTGAACTCTATATGTGATCCTGCATGATAAAACTCACCTAGTATGTCAAAGCTAATCGTTTTTGTACGGTACTAAAATATTTGAGATAATTACACAATAAATCGGTCGACAACAACAAATTAAGAGTAGCAAACAAGAGAAAATGAATACGTTTTCTGTGGTTAAAAAGTGTTTTGTTGATTTTTACTTCGCAAAAAACGACGTTTTCAGGACATTTACCTATTTTTTTAAGACTTGGAAGTATTTTTACGTGAAAATTCAGGTGACTTTCTGTAAGAATCCGCAAAAAAGTGAAATTCGAATTTTTGACACACTAGGTGGGTTTTATCACACAGGGTAGTCAACTTTGTTTAAGTCGCTAAAAAATTGCTTAATACGTAGAGGCCTAAAAAAGTTCTGAGACTCTGGTTTACAATAATTTTTCAAAATACATTCCATTTTTTTCTATACACTTATGCATTCTTGTGACCCATGTATCAAAAATTCCCTGCCAGACATCTTGTCCTTGTTTCATACAGGCCTCCTCCCAAGCCATAATTAATTCCTTGTCATTGGCGAATTGACGGCCCTTGAGAATGTCTTTGATACGAGGAAACAATCCGAAATCACAAGATGCAAGGTCGGGACTGTAGGGTGGATGAACGATCAAAGGCAGTCATTTCATGCGTACAGTGGTAGCAGCGTACGTGTGGGTCTTATTCATGATGCACCCCAAGTTATCGGGTTCGCAGTTCCTGAAGAGCTCCTACAAGTTGTGGCAAACACCGCTCGCTATACCATTTAGCAGTCACTGTAGCTTATTCTCGTAGTACTACGGTTTTAATTAATTCACGCTTTGCGAAGAAGACCACAATCATTTTCTTCTTTACTGACCGTGATTGCTTGACATTTATCGGAGTTTTCTCGTCTTCAAACAGACACACATTGTTTCGAGATTTGGAGGGTAAATCATAATTATATAGCCAAGTTTCATCACCTGTTACAATATCGTTGACTGCAGCAGAAGCACCATTTTCGTAATCTTTTAGCATTTTTCTGCACCACTGCACTCTGGCTTCGCGTTGCTCGTCGGTAATACGATGGGGTACCCACAAAGTGCAAACCTTTTTCGCATGCAGGCAATCGTGACGAATGGTGTGTACGCTTGATGTATGAATCCCTAATGTCTGTTGAATCATTTCATAAAAGACACATGCCTGTGTCTCTCTATGTCCACATTTTTTGAGTTACGGCTGTTGCCGGGTGTCCCGCTCTTGGATCGTCTTCTAGTTGGAAAACACCGCGTTGAAACTGTTTATACCACCTGTACACACTACTCCGACTAAGAGCTTCATCTTCGAATACAAACCGAATTTCGGCTTCACACTTTTCGGGAGTGAAACCTCGTTTAAAATTGTAGAGCATGATGGCTCGATCACGTTTACTGAAATGCGACATTTCACCACAACGGTTACTCTACAACTGATTACTGGTGTATGGATGTAAAATATTTCCTTCAAATGCCGTTTATGTTTCTAAGAGGGGTTGGTCTGTCGACAAAGCACGTGATTATTGCGGCACCTACTCAACTACCTGCTAATCTCAAAACTTGTTTAGGTCCCTACGTATCTATGTTGCTTAGTGGTTCCCAAAAACACAGCAAACATAATGCAACATTTTAATACTAGAATTTTCTATTAAGAATTTTAAAAGGAGCGCGTTATTTTTTCGACAATTTTTGCACACCATAATAATTTGCATCAATAGAATAATTAAAAGCAAACTTATACATACCACTGCATTAATTAACTGCTCTAATTCATTCTGCGAAACATCGGTTTTTCCTTGTAGCACTAATGCCATTGCGATTTGTTTTGCAATAGCCGCTTTATCCACAGTTCCGATACCAGGAACCTTAACAGGATCTACATCAATTTTATCCTTTTTCTTTTCGCCCCTTCTTTGATTAGCATAATGGATTAAGCTAGCAATTTTTTTAATCGCATTTTTAAACGCTCTTTCCTGAGCATAATCGACCAATCCTGCCAGAAGTTGCCCTTTCAATTTCTCCTTAACCGTTTCAAAAAGTACACAGTTCACATCGTTGTCAAGAAGTTTCTCTGAACTGTTCGCCTCGTTCTTTTCCATAGCTAAGGCTTGCCCTAGCATGTCTATAACTTTCGGACCAAGAGAACCAAGCTTCTCTTCCAACGCAGTCAAAAGCCTCAGCACAGCTACAACATTTATTTCTCCAGTATCTTCTTCCTCTTCTTCTTGACGAGGGGGTGTGAAGACCGGTTGCCTTGTAACGTCTCTCATCACCGGTGGCGGTTTGTAACAATCTCGAAGATCTTTGCGATAAACATCTCTATAGGGTCCCGATTCTCTTTCCCACGATTTTTCCCAAGAGCGTTCGGTTTTCATGCGCCTTTCAGGTGGAGAACCTCCTCGATATTTGTAATCTCTCGAGCGCTCATAGCTTCTCTCGCGATCGCGACTTCTTCTCTCATAACTTCTTTCTCTTTCGCGGCTTCTCTCCCGGGAAACTCTCGACGATGGCCTGGTTGGTTCGCTTTCCCAAGGGCTATGCGATCTTTTAGAACTCTTAGTGTCGTCATCTTTGTCCTCAATAATAATAACTTCATGATCTTGGTCTGGTTCGGAAGCCATTGGAGCAACAGGTTTATTAGACTGTGCTTCATCTTTGGATTTCTTTTTTCCTGTGATGCGGAAACAAATCGGTGCAGGTTGTTCTGGAAGACCCAATCTGAAAGAATTTTAATCATTATTATCAACTTAGTACGGAAAATCACATGGAAATATAATAATTACCAAATAAAGGATATAATTCCATTTTATTTGAGTACTATTCAAAGGTAAACAGTACGCATTTTACTTTAAAATACTATTTCGTCACTTGTATTTCGTTAAACACATCAAAAACATATATTTATAAGTAATGCTTTTGAATCGCTAATAACATGTACAAGAAAATTATTTTATAATTATCGTAACGAAAAATTGTGTAATAACATCCTGAATTCAAGCAGTTTCCGCTAGCATAACGAGGTATCGTTATCAAAATCTTGTACTCAATTATATAAAACACATTTACCACCTTTTAATTCAGAAAACAAACAGATAAAATACAAATCTATTAAAACGAATATAACGATACTCTGGAAAACGATAAACATAAGAGCAAATCAGTATTAGTATAGTATACCAGAGTAACTGAAATTACACTAGCAAGACGCATAAAGGTTACGGACTTCAACTTTATAAATATTACAAACATCTTTATAGCTCATTAACAAATATAAAATATCTTCAGTACTAAATCTTGCAGCAAGTTTTTTAAACAAATAACATAAACCTTTATTAAATTAACTTATTAGTTAATACAAATTATTGATTATTGATTCTACTAGGTTTATTCCAACCTACTAACATTGTAATCTTTCCATTCTCTTACGTAGACCCACAGATATGACGCACCACTTAACTTTGTACAGTACAGATACCAGTTACTGATGGCCAAATCAGTAACTCGCCAGCACCAAAAATGATCTATATTAACATGGGCAGTATGAACCCGTACGACGCAAATTGTACAGTATTTCTTTTATGTATTAAACACTCCAGGGAAAACACATTTTTAGGTTACCTATTACAAATTTTCAAAGAAAACGTGATATATATTTAGGACTGTTTGTGTTAATGAGATTTTATAATAAACTTAAGACATTTTCTTTTTAGTCTGTCCCAAAACTTTTGCGACGGATGAACTACTCGTCAAACAAAAAAATGTTTGCGAAATTTTTATAATTTATTGCACAATAACGAACCTTTTAGGAATTGCACTTGTATTGTAGCCAATAAATTGAGATTGGTAATAAATGTATTCGTGGCATGACAACATCTTGTCACATCATCACTGTTGCTTGTTGCTGATGATCGTTATTCGTGCGATCGATCAGCATACCAGTAGGTTGATTTCCACTTTTAGTTTTGTAGGTTTTTAGTATTATAGTACTATTTCTTTGGTTATGGTTGCTAAATTATTTGTGTATATTTATTTCATGTATTATCACTAAAGCTGGCCACGGTACCGCGCAGTAGCGTAGAGTCGACCAGGCCTCGCGTTCCACTAGAGTTATTCTGCTAATAGAGATGTTTGCTGCCGCAAATAATTTCGCTCATCTTTTAAATGAAAATTAAATAACACCTGCTCAAACACTTACCATTTTAAGAGTCCTCCGTGAAATCACAAAGTGAATAAAGTCTGTTAAATATCTGCAACATTAGATATGTTTCAACTGTTGTTTCGGCAAAACTAGTACGGCATGAGGAAAAAATGCGTTTATATGCAGAGAACGAACGTTCTACATATAGTGACGTAATATTTGCGTAAGTAAAATAATCTTTCAAATAACTTAACGATTCTGTTGACGCACCTTCACAAATGTGTCTTAATGTGCCAAAATCAGAATTTTTCTCAAAAACACTTTCAAATTTTTCTAGAACAAAACATTTTTTGGTCTTCAATCGCGCATAGCTGTGCGTGAACATGTTGCACTATTTGTAGAGATTCTTCTAACGGCACCGCAGGATTTTGTAATTTTTCTATTGCATCGCTAGCCCGAAGTAATTGTCGTGAATGATTTTTAAATCCATTTTAACCTGACTATCTTGTAATTTCGACTGGCTTTTCTGGATAGCGGCAGCTTCCTTTGTATCGAATTGTAAAACCACGTTCTTAATATTATCAAAATATTTATGATACTAAAACGCGGCGTGCAACCATGTTCCCCAACGAGTTAAAATAGGTTCTGGTGGCTCTGGTATACGGGGGCACAGTCTGTGAAATTCGCGAATACGTTTCGGTGATTTGACAAATACTGCTTTGGTATGCGCTATTAAAGCGTCTACCTCAGGATAACATTTTCTGATACTATCCGCCACAAGATTGAGAGCATGATTTTACACGTAATGTGTAACAAATTAGCAGAATGCTTTTTAAGAGACCGGCCTACAGAAAGCATGTTTGCAGCACCATCACTCACTAACATCAAGAGTTGGTTTGTTGAAAGTTCAAACTTGTCCAATGTATTTAACACTAACTTTGAAATTACTTCGGTAGTACAGTTGTATTCGTTTGGAGACTAATAGAATTGAAGGTGCCGTTTGATGAGGTTCCAATTTGCGTGCCATTACATTAAGAACAGAATGTTTCTTCCGATCTGTTGTTTCGCCGACACATAACCACAATTTTTGATCTTTCAACTCCGATTTTATTTTTTGTTCAATATGTTCGCGCGCAGATGGCACAATTCTTCGTAACGATGTTCGACTTGGTAATTTGCACTCCGAATAGTTATTCCAAAAGCAGATAAATGGTTCCTTGTCTAGTAAATTAAATGGTATATTACATGCGATAAACGTAACGCATAAATTAAATATAAATTTTTCATTGTCTCGTGCGCAATTTCTTTTGAGACATGCTTTTCACTATTTACGTGTCGTAGACAATGTTGTCTGGACCAACACATTAACGGGATTTTACAGATTACACGTTTAATTTTAGCACCTTCATATATTAAGTCTGGAATTTCTGCAATAAATTTTCGAAGTTTGTTCGACCGCGGTCGTTTTGCTGACGAAATCATAATTTTTCTAGGACAGATAAACAATTGCGCAAATGACCGGCAGCGAAAATGTCCGTACTGCTCCGCAGACGAAGTAATACTACCGTTCCTCTCGGTCCGAACTGATTCTACGCCGATGCGCGGTATCGCTCGTGGCCAGCGTTAATTATCACCAAAGCGATGTAAAAAGTATGGAAATGGCGAAGAGCTGTAACGATACGATATACACGATGACTTAGGCTTCGCTGGGCTGCGAGTTATATTGTACGTAGCGCGATCCGGCATCCTTACATTTATCCCCGGCGGCCAACCTCGCCGCGCGCAACTGCCGTAGCCTATCTGACGCACTCTTTGTCTTTCTGTGCGCTCGTAAGGTTCTAACAAGAGATCGTGGATTTCGATACATTATGTTAGTTTACACAACTGCAGAGACGGTACAAATTATTAAATGGCACGGCCGATCTATTTGCCGTAGAGTACATGGATCGTCCCATTCCTTCGCATTCGACGATTGGAAGGATCGTCAAAGCGTTTAGAAAATTTGGCTGCGTGGTCGGGAATTGCCGTAAATGCCAACAAATAGACGAACAGCCTCAACTCCCTCTAATGCATCCCGAGCGGGAGGAGAGAGAAGTGAGTATTTGTTCATTAGTTGAAATGGGCGAACCTTGCTCTAGCCGGCAAATTGCAGACGAAATCGGTGTTAGTAGAAGCACTGTGAAACGTATTTTGAAACGCAACAAATACAAAAGTTACAAAGTTCAAAATTGCCAGGAGATTTTTCCCCTTAATAAAGTAACATTGTTAAAATTTCAATGTATTTTGTATAATTATCGAATTTATTTTTCTTTAGTTTAATTTTATAAGAATCGTTTATTTTCCTACTTAGAATTACTTTTTCGTATTTTCTAACATAATCTGAGAATACAGAAAAATTACGCAGTAATTCTGTATTAGTACATTTTGTCAGAAGGCGTTGAATTATATTACGTGATTGAGCGGGCATGCGTGCGTACCGCTGTTCGCTTTATGATATACTGCGATTGGATGCGATCTTTCAGTGAGACTCGAATGCTCTGTTGCCATTCATAAAGGCAATACCCCGTTCGTATCTGGACCAACGTGCAATCATGTATAACACGCACTTGACTACGTATAGCGACTCGAAACTTCTGTTCTTATTGTTGTTCACGACAGATTATATGGTTGCAAGTCGGTTGACTCCAAGCAGTTTCTTTGGTAGTATACATACTAACAATATTTTCCATATCGCTGATTATAATCTAATTTAAATCCAACTTAAAACAGTAAAAATGATTACTATTTCTGGTGTGCTTGTGCGTATAACATTGTATCATTTTATCTGCTCACTAGTTTTAGCGTAGACCAACCAATACCCCTAAAACTTCAAAAAAAGTTACAAATTTCTTAGTTAGTACGAAGTCTGCGTAAATATTTTCTTCAGAATGGATTTTTATTTAGCGAGTAGTCATCCTCAAGTGTAAGGGTACCCCGTTATAGAATGCACCCCCTTTAAAACGGCGAAATTTTTTAATGATTGTGAATAAGTACCTTCACTTAATATATCGGGTGTTTCAAATTATTGAGGTTCTTAAGTTTGTAATTATCAATGTTACTATATAGATTAAATTAGCAAAGTAGAGTGTTTTTAATGCTAATTAAGACACAATTAACAAAAAACACCACGTAGAGAAAATTTAAATTTTATATTTTTTAATGTAACCAAAAGTGGAATCAGCGACGACAAAAAACGAACGGAGGTACAGAAAGGTAACAAAGGAGTGACCAAGCAAAGAACAGAAGACGAAGAAACTAAAAATGAAACGGACAATAGGGATAGATATAAATATTGTAATAGTTCTAAATTTGGTGAATGGGGGTCATCAGATCAATGATAACATATGGCTCGGTGGTGTGGTGGACAAAGACATTGCAAGTACAAGCAATAAGGCAGGTAAGTGGCATGCAAAGACTAGCATGTCTGTGTGCCACGGGAGCCATGAAAACTACGCCAACAGCTGCTCTGGAGGTCATCCTTAACCTAGAATCACTATATGCACATATTCAAGGGGCTAAGCTAACAAGTTACAGACTAATGAATGGCCGATCTCCTATAATTAGATCGCATGGTGCAGATCACCAGAAACTGTTAAAGGAACTCAAGGCAGGACCGATAATAAGCGGGCCCAGCGATGCCATTAGTCCCAAATACAGCTTCGACAGGAACTATAAAACGGTAATACCAGATAGAGAAGAATAGAAAAAAGAACCGCCTATTAAAGCCGAATTTTGGTAGATATATCGGTATATTTACTTTTTTAATTGTAGTTAGATTTTTTAAAACGGTTATTTGCAATTTTGTGGCATTTAATAAGTTTAGTCAATTTTTAGTTGTTTTTTTTTATAAATTCTATAAATATGTACCTTGGTCAATAGATGTTGTAAGAAGCGGATTTATGAAATAATGCAGGATAAAATTATTTCAATTAAATTTTGGTTAAAACGATATCAGGACCTTCTGAATTCAGTGGTGAGGTCAGAATCGCTAATAACATTTTGCTACTTTCGACATCGAAAAATAATCATACTGTGCATTGAAAACTTAGATGAACTTCTGAAATTTCGTGTAGAAGTAGACTTTTTGATAAACTATGTATTCAAGAAAATTCGTTCCGTTTTAATGAAAATGTAGGTTTTACAGCGATGCTTCCATTTCAAATGGGTTACACTGTATATGGCCTTATCTTACTTAGATATTGGTCTATAGTTCTTCACGTCCACAGGATCACCCTTTTTGAAAACGGTGCATATACTTGGTATTTATTTCATGAATAAATAATTCGAAGTGAGCATACACATGATCTAAATTGTTTTATATGGAAAGAATTTTGTTTGAAATGTATTTTTAATTTAACAGCTCGGTGGTCCAGTTGCCATTGGACCATAGAGCCGGGAGGTTCTGCGCCTGACTAGGCAGAGTTAGGCGCTATGTGGTCGAGCCCCATTAAAATTAAATTTTCTTTGCGAGTCTGGTACAATCCCGAGTTTCCCTTAGCACGTTGTAGAACAATTAACTACGCTTCGCCCTTTACGGCAATGAGGTGATAGTAAGAAAGCCATGGAACACTTTACACACACAATTTATACACTAAAGACTCGCGAGGTTATGACAAGCCTTAAAAAGCTTATACCACCACACGTTAAAAAAAGTATTTGACGGCATAAATGATAAAATCCATAAAATATTGTAATATGAAAACTGTCAGCTCATGTCTGGGGAGGTTAATTGCATCTTAATCAGAATTAAACACTATTACTATTAGGTACCAACACTGCCTCGATAATTTAGAACATCTGGTATAATTTGCTTGTGATTGAACAAATTGCATTTTACATAATCAGTAATTGTCTTAAATAGCTATCTTGAAACAACTTCCATGCGGTTTTGTAATTCTTTCTAGTTAAATAATTATTCAGAATCTGAAGTTTCGTAAGTAATGGTAATGCACACCTTCGCCTTAAAGCATCCTTCTTGGTTTTAACTTCGACATTATGTATCTCCACCATTCTTTTGTTCCAAAATACAATCCACTCTGGCTTGAAATCGTAGTTCGATGCATCCTTACCTTCAGCTTGTAATTCCTTATACCTAAAAGCAATGAATAAGCGAGTGACGAAATGGCATAAAGACCACATAAAATATTCACCTTTTATTCCAAAATATTTTCCACTCTTCATTATATTGAGGATGTTTTTCCGGATTTCTTTCATGCTGTTTTAATGTTTTTTCCATGTCGTTTTCAATAGCTATTGCTAGTTTTTTGTACTCCTCCATTTTATCTGAATTTGACTTGTTACGATCTGAACTTACTTCATTCCTAGACTTTATGTAATCAGGTCTTTGCCATGGTAAAACACCTTTTCCTCTTGAGTTTCTCGGAGATGGGGATCTATTGTAGTACGGCCTAAAATGATCCGATTCATTTACATCACGGCATAATTTGTGTTCTTATTATTACTTACTATTTTTACTAACTCAAATAGAATATTTAGTTTCTAACATTTTGAGCATGCACATAACACTTAATTTGAATAAAAAATACACTACCTTCTGTAGGGGCTTCGACTTCTGCTTCTAGATCGAATATCTCGTCGAATACGTTGAGATCTTTTACCTTCGAACGCATTATAATCACTCAGATCACTACTCGATATACTGGAGACACTACTCAAAGATCGTCTGCGCCTAGAAGCACCAGGTGGCGCTGGTTGCTTCTGTTTCTTTGGTTTTGCCACAACTGGTGGTGATGGACTTCTCTTTCTGGAATGCTCACTAGCGGATGGAACGGCTCCCGTTTTGCGATACGATCGTTTAGAGACTTCTTCAGAAGGCTTTTGGATAAATGTTGCCGCAGGTGATGTAGATATTGATGAACCTGTATCTATTCACAAGGTCAGTTTAATTTTGAAAAAAAAACGCCTACTATGTTTAGTATCAATATTGCCAATAGATTATAAAAATAAAATTAAAAATTTTGAATTAACGAATTGTTATTAGATCATTTCGTAGTAAACTTGCAACAATCTACAATTGAATGTTATGTAAAACTATTTAATTTATTAGACATAATAGATGCGCAGCAAGTAAAACAAAATAATACCTTCGTAAACCCTTGTAATTTCGTCTCTAATAACAAGATGTTCAAATGTAACTCCTTCCTTTTCGGAAAAATGTGGACCATGGAATATTTGCGCCCAATAGCTGGGCTTCTTTTCTTCAAAACCTTCCTTTTCAACAGGATGCGGTTTCAATCGTCCAAATTGTTGTTCGATAGCTTCAGCTATTTTATTCATGGCGTTCTGCCAGTTTCGCTTGTATTGCTTCGTCATGTAAGGTGATAGAGCTTGGTAACATTTTACAAAATGTCTTTGTAAATACTAAGAATGATAGCGATATAAAATATGCAAAATATCGCATAACAAAAATACATACTTGACTTATATGGTTGTAGCTAACTAAGTGGGCAATGACTGTTCTGGGATCGCCGCGCTTGTCACAAAGCATACACAAATAACTTGGTTCTTTATCTCTGTCGTATTCTTGAATTTCAAGCAGATATTCCAAGCCAATTAGAGGGCTCACCGTGTAATTATCCAATCGCTCCTAGAAAAGTGTGTTTTATTATAAACAGCATCGAAAACCACATTTAATATTTAATGTGTTTCAGTGTAACTTACTTGAATTTGGCAAGTTTTTTGCAGTTCTCCCTCGAAACCTGGCGGCACTGGTTCACCGGCAGCAACATGAAGCACAGGTTGGCCGACCAAAACAGATACGCCTTTTTTGGAAAGATTGGAAACGTTGGTACTGTGACGTTTACCGATTTCGTGATGATAGACGCGGCCCATAACGGGACATTCGCACATATTACAATACCAATGTTCGGATCCGTTGACATAACTGAGTTCGAACACGTTCCCATATGTTCCGTTTGGAAGATAACTTTTCAACGACAGAAGACGATCGGTTTCACTGGCCTGTTTACACAAGAGCAATATTAAGCAGAGAACTAGGCGTTTTTTAATCAAATTGTATAACGCATTTGCAAAATGATTTATATCAGTTTAACCTAGAAAGACGCTTTCAATCAAAAAATGTGTAAGGGTAAATATATTTCCTCAGACAAAAAACATCTGGCTTTCAACTACACATATTTTACAATGTGTTTTATAGAACATTCTAATATAGTATATTTTACTAAAGAACAGTACAAGGTAACACTTCCCAAATGAGGAAATTTTCTGGTAAAGCGGAAAACGATAGTAAACCAAAAGAAGAAGGTGCAATGGGCGCATTTAGAGGACGCCGTAAACCGTTGTAGAACAGCTGAGTGGATAACCAATGAAAACTCAAGACCATATGTTCCTATTGGCTATTCACTCAACTGTTCCACAACAGTTGCGTCCGCTGAATGCATCCAATGGCATTCTTATTTAATTTCCTGTGCTTGCTTGTATTTATATGAATTTCGTTTTTATTATGTATTTATATTGTCTTATTACAATCATTTAAAAATATTTTTCATTCCTTTTGGAGATTACCATTTAATAGAACCTGTAAAAAATAATAATCTGTTGTTCTTTCGCTCTGATTTCCTTATCATTAGTATATAAACATTTATCCGCAATTTCATCTCTGTATCTCAGCTTTACATTAACTTAGTCAAACCGATATGTACTCTTATGCTTATTTACCAACGGTAGTTCTATGTCCAAAATTTATCTGAAATGTATATGACCTAAAGTATACCTTTCTTTAACAATTGTGTCCTTTACGCTTTTGTCTTTTTGATATTATATAATTTCCCGTTCTATCCTTTAGAAAGATCACTAGGCTACTCACTTGGCATTTTTAAAACTTTACAGATAATTTAAGCTGGTAGTTCCGACAATAAAGTAGGTATTCGCTAATTTCTTGGCATAATACATGCGACTATGATTTTTATTGTCGGAACTACCAAATTAAATCACCCGCAAAATGTTTAAAAAGCCAAGTGGGTACATAAATAAAAAACAACAGAATTATATTAGTACAAATATTTTACAATAATTACACAACAAGAATAGGACACAATGATTACCTAACACACTCCTTTGGCACAGAAATTTTAGTAAAACTGGTTGATGGAAAAAACATTTGATTGTCAAATATACTTCCACAGAATTAGAAAATCTAGAATTTGCGAACGAAATCTGCTTTATTACAAATAAAAAAAAAACATATTCAAATAAGAACCAACTGGCCAGCAGATCAAAAGAAATAAGGCTACATATTAACACATGCAAGACAAAAATACTAACAATAGACACAAAAGAAAATTGTGATATATACAGATGGGGGATTGAAGAATAATTTTGCTGTCTCCGAAGTATTTCGAACTATATTGGAAGTAAAGGAAGACATAATAAGAACTAGTACGTAAGATGGTTAACTCAATAAACAAAATGTAAAGATCAAAAACTAACTTTAAAAGCGGGCGGAACTTGAGATAAACTAAACTAAGCGAAACGAAGATACCGCGGCCATTGAAAGCAATGTGCGTGCGATTTATATTTTAATTTGAAAAAGCAGAAGAAAGACGTAGGTCGCAGCCTCCGCGTAGGTTCATAACATGAATCAATTATCAAAATCAGTGTTAATGGAATTAATTTCCGAATCGGGGTTTGATGATACGTTCGAAGATGAGCTGTTGTTATTGTGTACAGATGCCATGAAAAAGAAGTATTGAATGAGTGGATACATGAAAAGACAAGAGGCATTCGGGGAATTTCATAGGTTAATTAATGAACTGATGAAGAAAAATTTTAAAATGACTTCAGAAAGACACGTGTTCAGTTCTTTGAATTGCGTGATACGATATCTGAAGACATGTGTTTGAACACATCCTGCAGCTATTGTTGTTGTTGTTACTTGTCCGGCATGTAATTTTAACGTGACAAGCTACGACGCGTTTGAAACTAAACCACACCAGCGACCAATTCGCTCGAATCAGAATAGAGCTAAACCGAGCGAAGGTAAATATTGTTTTATATATTCGCTAGCCTAATTTCGCTTAAGATTATATTGGCGCTAATTTTTAAGAAACTTAATTTCACTCAGCTTAGCTTCGCTTTGCGGGCAGTGGCCGCTCGTCTTGAAGGGAAAATAGGAAGCGAAAAAATAAATAAGTGCTTACGAATAATTACGTAGCATATTTTGGTGGAAAAAGATAACAACCGAAACGGAAAAGAAAGAGACGTAGAAATTGATCGGACACTCTTAAGTTCGTATGACACGATGACTTTTACTGTAGATTTTTAATAAATTTGACACTAAAATTCGTAAATTAAAATGTGCATTTGTCAATTTTCTGTATGTATGTAAGCTAAGATAAACTTGAATTCACGCTTGCACAGAAAGCTTACAAAATTGTGATCAAAAAACGAATTTTGATGTTAGTGTTGCTTGGAGGGATAATTGAAAATAGTAAAAAACAAATATGTAACAGAATAGATGAAAACAATTTAATCACTACTATTTCACTTAAGCGAGGTTCATTCTTAATACACATATAATGTGCCCAGCTTTAAATTAACTCACGAACTCGATCATAAGACCTGAATTCGACTTCAATCCAACAAATATGTACTAATTCCTAAACTCAGACAAATAGACTAAAATCCTCAAATATAGAAAAGTAGCTCTAGTTATAAATGCCTGACGCCAAACGAACCTAGGATATTGCGCCGAAAATGACTGAGGAAAATAGTACAGTCCCTAAATTTTAATGTGCAATAAAATTTACGATGAAAATTTGGGACTATAATGTTTTTCATGTACATTAAATTTTTTTTAAAAATGTACATTAAAATTGATCGTATGATACGCGCTTTAAAAGGCTGCAGAACAACATGGCGACACAAGCTTTAAAGCTTGATATCCCTGAGGAGAAATGAGAGGAAAATACATTGTACAAGAAAATAAAACAAGTAAAATGGAAGTAAAATTCCACTTGATATTGCACAGAAATAGTGACTTTTTCAACAATCTAGCAACTTACTATAAGAACCAATGAAGCGCTATGTTCCATAGGAGCTAAAGGAAGAAGAAAGGAGTGTGACTCATAATTGTGCAGATAATTAGACATAGTGCATGCGTACTTTATATTTTTGAATTCTCTACTTATCAATAGATCATACAATCCCTAATATTAATCCTTAATATTAATTGTTTGTGTCATGCAGAAATCTTTTGTAAATGCCTATATGTGTCCTATATTACATTGCCCGGTGTTGATTTGAATAATATTGTTGGTTTACACCATCCACAAGTTCTATGTGCATAATTCTGACCAGAGTTATGCATCGTGTAAAACAGTCTTAAAAGAATCATTTATGTACAATTTTATCCATATCACTCGATGTTCCTTACGCCAAAAAAACACTTCATTTGCACTGCGCAGGTACCGGATGGTAAATTTACGGTTTTATAAGCGTGTTGGAACGAACTTTAAAGTAATGTTAATAGTCCTCTATATTCTATCATCTGTATTGTATGTAGTACAGGAGAATTTAAGATAAAGTCTTGATGTCACATATTTTATTGTACGTTCACCGACACCTAGAACACAACATTACGCTACTTTATTATAATTTCGTTTTGATCCGTATTGATATTCGGCTAAACATTTTCGGAATTACATTCAACGCCAACACTAAAAGAAACATTTTCTTGAAATAAAATATTAGGAATTTGTAATATAAAGTTTGAAAAAATACTTCAAAATTAGAATTAAGCCAAAATTAATACTTCTCTTCTTCCTCTGAAATTCTTATTCAATTGCTAAGTAATCTTATAGCAATTTACTTAAACATAACTACTTAACCCTTACTCATTTATGGTCTTTTCTCTAATACAATTCTGCTAATTTCCTGCATTAGATTTCACATTTGAAGGACAGTAGCTAGCGTTTTTAGAAAAAAAAAAAAGTCAATTTATATGGTGTTATCCGCAGTTTAATTGCGGTATCACCGGAAGTGATGCTAGCCTTTTTATCTTAAATAGAACATCCTGTATATTTCTACATTTTTGGAGAGGTAAATGAGCGAATGAATTATGATTATATGCGGTAATAAAGCTTTTGATATTTGTTCTTGTTGTTATACAAACTTCGCTTAGAACTCGTGGTTAAGCAACCTAATCACAATTAACAATTTGTCAAATCTAAATGTTAAAAGCGAAAATTATTCTTGTTATTTGTTTTCGGCGTGTTATATTGTTTTAGATCTTTTCAAAACGTATACTTATTAGCAAACGGTTGCACCCGCTGTACATACAAGGAATCGAGTGGACGTTCGATTTATAGTAAACACAGCGGGTGCAACCGTTTGTCACGCTTTAGTTATTAGATATCATCAGGGGCGTGCCGTCCATATGGACAATGTCATGCAGCGCACGACGGCGACAAGCGCTTAAAAGCGCCATCTTTCACCTGGTAACTTAAATTTTAAACGCTTTATTTCAAACTCCACAACAAATTTAAACAAAAACGAAATATACCAATACCAAGGTTTATAGAATAACAGGTTGCCTGGTAATTTTCAGCCTCTTCATCCAAATAACAACAACTAAACATGGGACGTGATGTTACGAGCAAAGTAATTTTGGCTCAATACGCATAAAGACGCTAATCAGTAATTTTGTACGATGGCGTCAAAAGGGTTTGGCACGTCCCCGGATATTTTGTCGCATTTCATATATTAAGGCTGCTTTACACGGCATATAATTATGTACATGATTATGCAAAGCGCATGCGTACTTTGCAGATATCGTATATAAATGCCTATATGGCTCCTATACAGGTTGTGTCATAAACTTCTGGGGATAGGAATTATCTGCGGCAACGGCGATAATCCCCACTTCAATATATATGCCAGCATTGTCATTGTCACAAGATTCAAAAGAACGTCAGCGGCAGCGAATGCAAGAGCTGCATTAAGCCGTGTGTATTGCGTAAAGCGAAAATAAAAGTCTAGTTCTAATCAAACCAAAAAATAAACTCTAATAGATTAAATAGTTTATAGTTTCAACAAAATAAATAGAATACAAGAGGTTCAAAAATCCCTCTTTCCACAACAAGACATTCTCCGAGTCTGTTATAAAAACTTTCTCGCACATTTCGAAGCATGTCGATTGTCACGGAATTAACTACCTCTATTATTCTGGCTTTCAAAATATTTACATTTTCAGGCCTTGGAGATCGGGAGATAGTGAAGGCGAATGAATACTGCCTCTTCCACTAATAAGATGGTTGAAAAAACTATTCAATAAGAATTGCTTCATTCTGAGTGTATCACGTGCGGGACAATTATTCTGTTGGAACCACACAATTTCCTAATCCACTCCAGTATTTTCAATAGCGGGAACTATTATTTTTTCTATAGCTTCAAATATCGTTTATAAATTTACTGTTGATTAGGATGGGAATGTTGACAAATCAAAGTGTTGTACATTAATACAGTAGTATTAATCAGGTTTATAAAGAACGAATTTCTGTTCATATTCATTAAGATACTTATCCCACGGTACAAGTATGCAAGTGCTTGTCTCAGCGTTTCATGTAAAGTGTTATGGAACTCACTAATTGTAAGTCCTGCTTATCTAAAATCACTTTTCTCTGTCATAACTTCCGTGTATTGTTGGTGAATAAACATACCACATAACGCACACAACCATGCTTCTTGCAATTTTTTAACAATTAAAATTATTACGTATCATGTAACTATATTTCATTGGTTTATTATTCAAAGCCAACGAACTGGAATGATATACGATCGTGTGTGATCAAGCGGCCAATGCGCTGCTGCCAGATGTGTACGGCACATGCGTACGTTCTACTGTATCCTATACCCAGATATTTTTGACGCAACCAGTATAACTTTGCCTGGTGTTGGTTTGCATATTTATACATTGTATAATTTTACGTGCGTGTAAATCAGCCTTTACAATAGTTAAAAAAAAGGTCCTATTGTTACTAGCGAGAATATACACTATGTATTCATGCTTCACAGTGTTATGAATTCCTTACTTAAACTTCTCTGACCACAATTTCACCATTTTTCAATGTTTCCACTATCATAAAAAAAGTCATAAGTTTATTTCCGTATATCCGTTGATTTTTTTTCTAAAAGCAAATGATGTACATATACTTGACTACATCTTTTTATAAACTTACTTTAATTACATAGGTATGTACATTAAGCAAATAATAGCATTTTAATTAGTAGTGCCAACGTAGCACATATGAAATACTTTTTCTCTACTAAAAAGTAGTTAAAATATTGTTAAAAAGTGCATTATTTTACAGCGGAAATTCAAAGGATGATCTATTTAGGAATAACTGTTTATATTATATGATGTACCTGGAAATGTAAATGTTCCATTTTTTTTAACCATAAGATTGTATTTCTTAATCGCAATTACCAATTTCCAGTCTTCAAAAATCATTATAAAATTCAGTACAACAATTACATCAGTAATACATACAGCATTAATATCTTTTCTTATATGTAAATACATTACGACAGCTAAAATATTATAATTACTTACTATATGTTAAACGTTACTTACTCTAAGTAGTTTCGTCACTTCTAATAATTGATAAATTAATTTTGGTATTCACAAAATACACACACTTTCAGATTTGGACACCAACAGTATAAAATAAAGTATCCTTGATTTGAGCAAGGAAAGAGAGATACTTACCTATTTAAATAAGCAATTTAAAAAGAATTATTTAATAAGAAAAAAACAGAATGTTTACCTTTTTATTGTAGACAGGAAATGAAATCTGTACTTCATCCTCCGTTCCGGGTGCAGCAGGCTCCATGTCACTCACTCACAACACTTAAATTTCTTCTTTAATTAAGCTTATAACCTGTAAGGAAAGAAAACTTCTTAGTGCTTCTTACAACTGATAAACTTACCTATGCCTTACAAAATCCGCCATAAATAAAAAATTCTCTATAACTTACCGTCATAGTTGCTAGGACGCCGTGATTTTGAACAGAATTTATACTTGCCGCCACATCACTTAACACATTTTAGGGCACCCTCATCACCTAAGTTAGCTAAGAAATCATACAACATCCTATCGCGTAATATTTTACAAATACAATACAAAGAATGCATATAATTATATTAATTATGCCTTCTGTTCACTGTACATGTTAGACCTTTACAATAGTCGACTTGATATTTTCTCGATAAAAGTCGCAAACAATTTGAAATAACTCACCTTAAGACACGCCTTGCAGACAAAAGATGCTAATAACTGATAATACAGCACTAAAGGTATTTATTTTCAGGTAATCAATATTTTTATAATACACCGGCCATATCAACCATCAAACTTACGCAGCTGCCATTTCACATAATGTTTATCCTAATAAACAATTTGCCTAAAATATGCTCAACGTCCTATTTTAGACTTGATTTGAAAACAAAACATATAAAGGATTGCAATTTAATAACAATGCATAATTCAATTTGTTTTTATTAAAATTAAATATTTACAATTTATATTCCATTGACACGATATCGTTACACCTCAAAATTGCGTTTGGCAATAATTTTGGCAATGGAGTTTGTAAATTTTCTACAATTACTGTTTCCATATTAGGATCAAAAGCTTTAGTTTTACATGTAACCTCAGTCGCTTCATACATTTTCACTGTACATGGTTTACCTGAAATCATAATACATATAGTTTTGTATGCTAATTATAGAAGTATAGTTTTGAACTTACCATTTAATTGCGAGATACTACGCAGAAAACGCTCACGCAAGTATGCCCTTGCATGCTGCTGATCTACTTCATTTAATTGTTGATCCATGTAGGCAGAATTAGTAGCCACCAGCTAAACAGAAAGATCACAAAAATCGACTGTGATTTTAAAGGTTAGGTTATAAAATCCAATTGATCTGACTATATTTTAATACAGCATGAGATAGTTTAACAATAAATATTTCAATATATACATAGACTACGGGACTAAGAATTATCACGTTAGATATTAAATCCCATTTTCCTCATACACTCTTTGTGCGCATCTATTAAATGTCTGCAATTTTCTTCTCCATTTTCAATAATACTGAAAGCATATCAATATATAGCAAAAATTGTAAGTTACAATTAACAAAATTCTTACCAAGCATCACGCGCCCGTTTAGTCTCAGGGCAAGCACAGCAAGGTTTAAGCTTTTTTGGTTCCTCTAATTGGTTAACCGGTGAGGTAGAAACAGGGGCTGCCTCTACCTTTTCACTAATATTTCCCATATTACTAAATGCTTAAAATTATATGCTGGAATATTAAAAATATATATTCTTCAGAAAACTATATTAAACTAAAATACCTATTAAATTAGTGATGTCTCACAACATAAGAGCGACTTGGGAATGTCGACTCTAGACACGTTCCAAATGATCTATTAGATAGAATGACTTTAGGACAAAATCATATTACATTTTAAATAGATGCGTTCAGAAAGGGTTCTAAAATGAAAAAATTATGCATCTTTCAACTTTATTAATAAATTAGAAAAATGTAATAAATACTAAAAAAATAATAAACGTTAATGGCGTAATTTATGTACTAAGTCTAAAATCTCCCTCCTTTTATAAAATACATTTTCTTTGTCTGGTAAAGGACATCCTTCTATTTTTTTTAATTTCAAGGCATAATTTGCTAAATTTTCCGCATTACATAAAACGTGAATTCCACAATCGTATCCGTTTGATTGTTGAAGTGCTCTTGGTTCACTAAAACATCCAAAGGATGGTAGTCCATAATAGTTTAATAATTTTTCACCAAATTCAAGAGCTTGATCTTGGTTTGCTCCTCTTGATGAATCGAAATGGTAAACTGTTTTCTCAGGACGTGATAGAACAAGCAGGCTCCAATGAGTCCCTCCTGAGCATTCTGTTTGTTCGTTGTCATTCAAGGCAAAAAAGATAAAATTTTGACCATCGGTTCGAAGAGGATCGAGGAATATACCAATTTCATTGGTTGGTGTTATTTTGATGCATTGCGTTACTTGTGGAGGGACAAACAACAGTGCAGGATGTTTCTTGAATTTATCAATTTCTAAATATTCAAAATAAAATGATAAGATCGTATCATTTAACCAACATGGCCCTTGTAACAATTGCATATCTGAAGAACGTAATAAGCTTTCGTGATAACTCAATACTATATGATTTCCATCCATCGTTAAAGATTTTAGTTTACATGGGACCGTCTCTGCAAATATACTGGCTAATAAAATTACATAATTCAAGTAATTAAAAAAATACCTATTTAACATTAGCCTTTCATAAATATTTGCGTACGTCGCTTTTAGCATTGTTTTTTTTTTAATGTAAGTGACATTTATTTGGCAATTTAGTACATTTTTTCCTTATTTAAATTTTTGGATTTGAAAAGGAAAAAATTAGAAATTAGTCCGTGAAGATTGGTAATTGTAATACATAAATGTGACAGCTGCCAGTTGCACTAAAACATCAATGTAAACGATCTAAAGAAACCAGAGTCTGTAGCATAGAAAAAGACCCCAACCAGTTAGGCTTTTTGTAAATACATGCGAAATCGTCATAATCCATAACAAGAATTCCAATGTGAAAACGTTTGAATATGGGGGATTGGGGGATGTGAAATATAAGGAGTAAATTAACTAATACACGGTACTACATCTACATGCTGATCTACATGTTACATATTTATGTTAATTACCGTTTTCATTATCAGGTAGCGCTTGCTTGATAGAAAATAGGTAGAAAGTGGAAAGGCAAAAGATAAAAGCTGCGTGAAAAAAATTAAATGAGCAGGAGCGAGACAACGTTTCCTTCAAAAATCTTCCAAAATTAGGGGTCAGATTCAAAAAGAACACTTGAGTGGAGGCTGGACTCAAATCACACTCAAATAAAGTACATATTCGACTTAAATGGCAAATCTGAAGTGTACTATCGCTTTCATAAAAAACTGGGAGGTTATTCTGTAAGAATCGAGGTATTTTCGATTGTCCCGCATGCGCCATCGTGTCACTTATGCACTGTCGCTCTAAAACAAAATTTGTGACATCAGTATTGGCAAGGGTTGTTTGTTATCTATGACATCAACCTCACATTTTATAAAATAGTGTTGTGTTGTGGTGTTTATGTTGTTTTATTGGGCGCAGTTGGGTGTTGATAACTTTGCGTATAGTATACGCAAATGACGCAAACACGAAACAGCAAAACCGATATCACTTTTTTAAAGCAACACCTTGGAACGTGTCGAAAATAATTGCAGCGCAAGTGTCATGACACCATTAACATGTGCGCGATGTGCACTGTCGCAAAATAATAGAATCAGAAAGGTACTACTGAAAATTTGACATTTCGACACGAAACTGAAAAGCAACACTGTCGATCCTTACAGAATAACTCCCCTGGGACAAGTCATGAGCTCATTTTGACGTTATTTGAGTGTTGTGACAATTACTTTAAAAATGACAATATTTTATATTTAACCTAAAAGTTAAACGTTATATTCGTTTGTTTTAAAAACTGTTTGCTTGTAGCAAAAAATATATTAAAGATTATTTTTAAATATAAACATTTTTATTGAAAACCATATTACATTGATACATGCTTCAATAATTAACTATTGCACAATACTTGTGGGTTTACGATTGACACTGACAGACAATTTGACATTAAATTATTTAATTGTCATATTTTAAAACGGGTCATAAGTCATAATTCATAATTGTATCGCTTGTCCCAGATTTTATGAAAGCGACGGTACGTGAAGCTGCACTTGAGTGGAAAAAAGAGTATTTTAATTAAAAATATTCGTTTAATGTTATCTCTACACTATTTATATGCAATATATATTACCTATAACATGTGTTTAGAATGATATTAAGATGTCAAAAAAAAACTATAATCTACGAAGCACGAGCTACCTGCATAGTACCCTCATATTTTAGCTATCAGGTCTACTCTGATCAGTGATGCCAGATGCGAGGAACTGAAATTCCCTATATTTTAAATAGAAAATCCCTGGACTTCCCTAGTTCAATTGAGAAATCCCTGAAATTCCCTAGGTCGATTAAAAACATTATATTGATATAATATACAAAAAAAATATTAGCATTGATTTTGCTAATATGTAACCAAGATATTTTTATTTGTAGTAATTCACTGGATTTTACAAATAAGAGAAAGCTGCTTATATGAATTCTATATTAGGTACGTTTTATATTTGTATACAATGCAATTGAGTAATATCTTAACCTAAAAATCTTCAAACAAATGTAAAATCATATTAATAGGTATATTTTATTGTGAAATTAAATATCATTCTATCTACAATACATTAAAATATTATTCTTAAACAAAAAAAACATTTAATAAAACTTAAAACGTATTAAATAAATAAAAATATTAACAAGTACTATTAACTATTACTTATATAAATTATTTGATTGCATTAATTTGTTGTACTCCGCAGTTACATCAAAGATTGGCAGCAATCTTTGTTTGAAAATCTAATTACCGACACTGCATTCAAAGCCTCACTGCCAATCTTATTACGTTTCTCTGTTTTCACATCTGAAACCACCGAAAATACTCTTTCTGTTTCAGCATTGCTATGTGGTAGAGACATACATAAATTTGCCAATTTCCCTATATTACAAAATTCATAACTATCGTTAAAATTTTTATAATTACCTACATCAAACCAAAATTCTTCAACAGTTTTAGTTAAAAGAACATTTTTTTCATCACTGAAGTGTATTGCTATTTTTTTCCATTCCAGATCAATCTGAGGACCATCGATACCATCTATTAAAAGGAATTTGCTCCAAACTGTTTTAAGAGATGTTAAATTGTGTGGCTTGTTTAAGTCCAAAGCAATATTTGGATTTAAAAACTTCAGCGAATCGAAAAAAATGTCTGTTAAAGGAAACCTTGCCTGAATATCAGTTGCCGCAGTAATTAAAAACTCAAGACATGACTTTCGTATTGATGTTTGAATATCTTCTGGCAAATTCAAAAGATATGAGTTGCACTCTGAACCCAAGTCTATTGACGTTAAATCTAGAAAATACCTGGGATTTTTGCAATTAATTTTGAAATCACTGATATATTCCGGTTTTACAAAATGTAATAGTATAAATTTGAATATTTTTTTGCATTCAGTTGCTATCTCATGCACCAACAGTTTTTTCCCTTGAAATAATGCATTAAATGTATTAAAAAAATTTAAAATGTAGTTGAGAAACAATAAAATAGCTTTTGTGCAACAATTATTTAATTCTTCAAAGATAAATGTTGCTACCTTGGAATTCTCTTCTACATGGGCAACCTGAAAATATTCATAAAGAATGTTCCAGTTGTCAAGCACTCTTTTAACTGCATGCTGCATGCTTAACCATCTGGTAGCAGATAATTTAAGCATTTTATTTTGCTGCACATTGAAGAATTCTTGCATCTCGGCAAGTTCTGCTGTCCTTTTCGCAGACACTGAAAAATAATTAGCAACACTTCTAACAAATTCTTCAGGTGTCCTAGGTAATTTAGAACATGCATTACTTGCTACTAATGCTGACGAATGGCAGATACAAGGTATTACAATTAATGCATTAGTTTCTGATTGTAGACGGGTCATGAACGAGTTATGTTTTCCTATCATAACATTAGCATTGTCAGATGCAAATCCTATAATATTTTTAATTGGGATATTTTTTGTTTCCAAACACCTTTTAAAAGAAGCAAATAAATATTCCGCATCTGTGTTAGTAGCACTAACTGTAATTAGTTCTAACAAATTATCACAAACTTTACCACAATTGTCAACAAATTTTACTATTACACAAAGCAATTTATTCACAGAAATATCAGTAGTTTCGTCAATTAATATGCTAAAATATTTTCTTTGAAGATTGTTAGCCAGATCATTTGTGCATTTTGCAGCAATTACGTTTTTTATAATATCTGTTACTTTAGTGCGACCTAATTGCATGTCTTTAGCTACTGATGAATCTGAAAAACAATCTTGCAAAATAGGAACCAGGTGGTCAATTACTTGAAAAGCTACGTTATGATGTGCAAAAAAATTTGATAATTTTATTTCGGCTTTCCTGACATTTAGAATATGAGGAGTCTTGTTACTGAAAAACATATTGACACTTCGCACATTTTTTACTTTTACCACATTCTTCTTGTGTTTTTCTGTTGCTGCATGTTTTTCTAAATCGGACTTCCCACATTTTAAATCAACACCACATGCAATACATCTACATAGATATTTATTTCCTGTGTGTTCCTTAAGCCATCCCTTGAATTTTGCATTTTCTAGCCATTCTACTTTAAATTTTTGTAAGTATGGCTTTTGTTTAGTTAGCTGTGATGTTGACGGTTGTGCCCTGTATAAAAAAATAATTATTTAGAAATAGTAAAATAATTAAATATAAATACTTACATTTTAAACGATGATGTAGCTATCTTTTAAATATATAAATTATTTAAGTATAATAATTCGTATTTAGTTGCATCAACCATCAATCACTATCACCAAATAAAATTAACCCTTTCTGATTTTTCGTATCGTACAAATATCTGATTATCTGTGCGAACTAGGCTTAAGGTATAAGATATTTGTAGCACTAGCAGTCGAAGACAAGCAAGAAACAAATGAAATATGAAGACGTCCAATGGTATCCAAGGGGTTGGTAACAGAAATAATATCCTTGTTATTGCAAAAATATGTGTTTTTAATTGTTTTGGGTTATATTATGAATCTTCCCTTTGTAGGGGTTATAAAACAATAAAAATCATAAAAGTTTTGCTATGTGAAATTTCCGCAATATTTTGCCAGATGTTTTACAGAGACACTAAATATTCTTACATATTTTAGTTTTATTTATCTTTTGTTACAACAAATCTGTATACTATAATAGGTAAACGTTCTGTGCAATATAACAATAACGGAACAAAAAGACATTTTTGAATTTTAAATGTATTGGCGGTAAACAGCTTGACAAATAACGGCCAATCACAGCAAACAATTTAATTTTGCCAATCAAATACGATAAACAGTTCGTTTACAACGTTGTCAGGATTTCTTTCATTATTACGTTAAGTTTAGTAAAATATAAAGATAATAATTTTGTTGTTCTATAGTTTTTTATATAAAGGCGCAATTAGACTTCGAAATTCCCTAGATTATGTACTAAATTCCCTTTTTCCCTAATTGAATAAAAAATCCCCGTAAATAGGGAAAAATCCCTAAATCTGGCATCACTGACTCTGATCAACTGCAATTTTCACAGGACACATTTGTTAATAAATGCGCATGCGCCAGTAAATATCCCCTTAAGCCTGTTTTACACGCCGTGATTTATTGGCCAATTAATTGAACAAGTTCTTGACCAAGAAATCGGTAGAAATATGCTGTTTTCAGGGATGGCTTTTTCAGTACAATTGTACTAAAACCAGTACAATGACCTATTATTCAGTACATCAGTACATTTACACAAATATGCAGTTATTTTATGATATTTTCCTGTTTTACGGTACAAATGTACCAAATATATTGTTAACGATAAAGCAGCAAGCCAACTTACCCACTATAGTAGAAATCTATAATTTAAATCGTATTCTCTTTTCGATAGAGGGGGAGAGTGTAGAAATTAAACAGAATACTGACAGAACATATATTCAATTTTTCAAATAAAACGTGTTAGATAACCGTCAATCGGTACAATAGCGTCTTGAATGGTATTGAGATTGCGATTAATCTTTCTACGATAGTTTATTTTTTTTGAAATGGATAAGTAAGTGGTTATGTAATTATTGTGTACAGTATTATTTTAGTTAAAAATTGTAGGTGGACAAAGCCCAACAATACAGATATGGATCAAAAGGTAGGCGTTTCAAGCTCAAGTGCAAATGATAAAAAGAAAGCATGTCCTCAAAGGAAACGATGGACGCCCAAACTAAAACCAAGCGAATTAACACACTTTACATGGTTAGATCAAAAGAAAACATTTCCATTTTGCTATATATGTCAAACAAAATTGTCCGGTGGAAAATTTCATTTAAAGAGACATGAAATTTGCCCTTCGCATGTTAGAAAAATGAAAGCTGCTAAAACATCTTTAACACAATATGTATACCAGGATAATAATAATAACAATAATCGTTATCTTGTTAAAAAAGCAGAATTAAAATTTGCTGCATATGTTTGTGAGCATAATTTAGCATTTCAATTAATGGATACATTTCCACTGCTACTTAAAGATGTATTTTTTGATTCAGAAATATGTAATGCTCTTAATCTGAATCGGAAAAAATTGCACAATTAACAGTAGGTGTTTTGGCACCTTATATTCAAAATCTTATAGTGCAAGATTTAAGAAATACTTACTTTTGTATAATGATTGATGAAACAACAGATATTACTTGTAAGAAATCTCTTATTATAATTGTGCGATATTGGAAAAGATGGCCGAATTAGCGATAGAATATTAGATTTGTGCGAAGTTGAGAGTGGTACATCACAATCTATATTCGATATTATAAAAAATTATTGGATGAAAATAAAATAGGTTATAATAATGTAATCGGTTTTGCTTCTGATGGAGCAAGTACAATGACAGGCAATATAGGTGGAGTACAGGCAAATTAAAGGAGATAATTCCTAATATTTTATACTCAAATATGTATTTGCCATTCATTGCACTTATGTGCCTCTGCAGCTGTCAGGAAAGTACCTGATAACATAGAACAGTTTGTGAGAGATATCTATTCTTATTTTGCCCATAGTAACAAAAGGTTACAGGAAATTTAAAAAGAATGCCAGGTGTTCGCTAACGAGAAACCGCATAGAATGCTGTACCCTTCTCAAACTCGTTGGCTGTCCTTAAAGGTAAGTTGAAATTTATACTTATACTTGTAATGCTCTACCATCTTGATTTTCAATTGCAGGCAGTTGTTGATAGGATTCTAGAGCACTGGAATTCGTTGACACTTTATTTCCAGAGGGCTGCATTGGAAGATAATTTACCCAACGCAAAGGCTATTTTAAATGCGCTCAAGAACCCTATATATAAATTCTACTTACTAAGTCTGTCATATATATTGACGATTACCAATAAGATAAATGTTGAGTTACAAGCAGAGGGTCCCAAAACTCCAATTGTGCTTGAAAGGATATCCTCATTTTACAAACTAATATTAAGAAATTACATCAAGCCAATTTAATGAATGTGAATATTATTACAATAAATATCACCAATCCACAAAATTATGTAAGTTTAGATGACCTCTATGTTGGTGCCAGAGCCGAAGCATCATTGTCCCAAGAACTTGCGAAAAATACAGTAACCCCTCAAGAAGTTGAAAACTTCAAAAACATATGTTATTGTTATATATCGAATTCAGCAAACAAATTTTAAAAGATTTGACTTAGAAGATAAGTATTTAATTTTTGCGCGGGCGTTTGCTCCAGAAAATTATAAATCGAAAGCCAATAATTCCATAGCAAATTTTATAAATCTCTTTCCACAAGTACATATAGATATCGAAGAAGCAAATTTAGAATGGCAAATGTTGATACGTCTTGATAATCTAGAAAAACTCAACAATGATATAGCGAAATTCTGGAATGAAGTTTCGCAGATGAAAAATAGCTTAAATGAATTTTTATTTCCAAACTTAAATAAAATTGTTAGTGTAATATTAACATTGCCACATTCTTCAGCAGCTGCTGAAGAGGGTTTTCCCCAGTTGAACCTGAACAAAACAAAAATTCGTACAAATTAAACATAGAAACCTGTGCAGCAATATTAATTGTTAAAGATTTTTTAAATCGATTGACGGCGGTTCAATTAAATGGGTTCTACCTACAAATATTTTAAAATATAATAATATAGATAATATAGTTACTAATATGTAAAAAGAGAAATTCTATCGTTTTATACTAAAAATGTTGATAATCTTTTTATAAATAAAATACAAAATTTTGCTGTTTATTTTGAAATTGAATTTCCCGCCATCAGTACAAATTACCCACGTATCAGTACAAATGAAAGTTGGAATTCAGTACATATTAAAAGTTCCCAAATCCATCCCTGGCTGTTTTACATTCTACAATAAATTGAACAATTTTTTTAGCGATCGTGAATACTCGTGTAATTTCGTTTATAATAGATTAGCAATCTGCCTTTGCCAAATATTTTGAGTTTTGGTATATGCGAAAATTAGCTTAGGTTGGGTAAATTATCCATTACATCATAATCATCGTAAATTTTCGAAATTTATCCTTACTTTTCTTTAAGAACACTAAACAAAGTTCGTAGGTACGTACTTCTGTATAGATTCTTATTAAAACAGCAAAATTAGTGAAAAATCTTAGGAAAATCGTGGCAAAAATAAAGCATGTTCTATTCAATTCAACTAATCGTATAATAAATTGTTCAAGACGTACCGATTTTTCCTGTTTTACATGATACGATAAAATCGAAGATCAACTCATTCAATTAATTAATCAATAAATCGGGACGTGTAAAGTGGGGAGTAGAAATTGGAAATAATAGGCATTGGGCAGATTATAAAACTGCTAGAAACAATAGCGCCATCTGTTGAGCCAGGTGCAATACTAGTCGTGAAAAGGAGGGTCGTTTTTTTACGTGTAAATCTAATGGAAGTTGCCCTTTTAGACCGTGTTGCGAATAAAAACTGGGTGAAGGAGTGGGTTATGTTTACAGTCAAGCACTTGTGCAGAAACCAGTAGGACCTCAGAACAAATAATTTAGCAAACATTTGGTGAATACAATAAAAGCATTACTTTGATTCGACTGTTAGCTTCGAAACTAACAAATATGGCCCACAAAATGGATCCAGAGTTTTTAGAACATATATTGTTTCTGTTAAAAACTGTTACAGGAGAAGAGACAAATAATGAACTTGAAGAATATCCCAATCAAAACTCTGATACTGAACTAGAGTTAAAGGATGAATTAACGAACACCAAATCTGTAAATGTAACACTTATTTCAAGCCAAATAAGTATTGCAAATAATTATAATGATATAGGTTATTTGCCTTGTCCGTATTGTGGTAAAAAATTCAAACTAAGAATATCACTAAATGCTCATTTGAAAATTCATAGTTTGATGCGAAAGAATATACCTTAGGTAGAAGTAAAAAGCAATGTGAAATGATTTTATATTTATTTGTTATAATAGATAATTTTAAAACGATTTTATAATTCTCCATCTCCTCGTGTATACCTCCTGTTTTTGTCATCTTTCCAGCCATACGATGGGCAGTAACATGCTTTTTTCTGCGCATCTAGATAGGATTTACATCCCAATGTTAAAGTGCCAGTAAATAACATTTTTGCTGTTCCTTTACAAGCTAAAAAATTTGAATTAAAATTTAAAATTTACATACGCTTATTAACATAACTATAGATAGTTGGTTATTTTAGGATGCAAAATAGGTTTCTGAGATGTTTAATTATTTAGTAACCCTGGGCAATGTGGCAATACTGCAATCTACATTTGAACTATTTTTTCGCAAATAAATATTTCCATCGAAAGTGGCAAATTGTGGACTAAGTGAAGACATGTTCCAACGGAAATCACAAACTAGTCATACACTATTCAATTGGCAATCTGCGTCTATCAAATGTTTTAGCAGTTTTAGTATATGCAAGATTAGCTTAGGTTGCTTCGGTTTCAATTACTTAATTCAAATTGTCCATCACATCATACTCGTCATAAACTTTAGAAAGATATCCTCACTTCACATTAAAAACAAAATCGTGGCAAAAATGGAGCATATTTTATTCAATTCAATTAATCGTACGATGAATTGTTTAAGAAATCGTACCGATTTTTATTGTTTTACACAGTACGATATAATCGAAGATCAACTTGTTCAATTAATTGAAAAATAAATCGCGGCATAGGAAGTGCATGAAATAGTTGCATGTTATTTTTAACTAGTAGTTTTCGAAATATTTGCAATATTCCAGTGTAACTGATTCTCGTATGTTATCAAAGATGTAACATCTGTAAATTACCTTTTACCATATTTTCTCCTAATTTATTTTGGTAAGTATCACAGTACTTATATAAACATCTCTTAAATTCAACGTCACACATTTCTTTATCTCTATTACAAGTGTCGTAACAAATATCATGTGCATCACAGCATTTTGTCATTTCACCAATCGGTAAGTACTCTGTGGCAATTTTTAGGCCTAAAGATCCACAACCATCTGCTTTTGGAACATGATTCCAATTTGGTTTAGGTACTACACCTATAAAATAATTATTACTTAAACGATACTGTACTACTCTAGGTGCTGTAGATTACGTACCTTCAACAGGGCATTTAAAAACACAATGCTCTTCAACAGCTGCATCAAAAACCTCGTGGAAGTCTTTAAATTTTTTCGCTAGATGTGCTAGATTATTAAAAACATCACCAAATACCGTCTGTGCTGATACTACAGCATCGCGAAAGTTTGCTAAAATACTTGAACCAAAACCAGAATATACATAAGCAGCAAATGTTAAAATATAAATTAATATTTTCCAAAAGTGAATTTCCATATTTACAAAGGTATGAAGGAAACCTTACATGTCGTTAAAAGTGAAACTTGCTAATTATCTAGGTTATATGCAGAGGTTGACTATAACCTAAGCAGAACCTGACACATATATTCAACTAAAATTGTGTAGAACACGTAATTGCACGTGTTAAAAGTGGTAAAGAATAACGTGGATTTATATTATTTGGGACTCTTTGCTATAACCTTCGCGTTACATTTGAATTTTTTTTTTGAGTATTTCTGGAGTTTTAAAATAAAAGTGAGTGCATATATCTTCATTTTTGGAATAATTAATTACTAAATTCGAAGGGAAGCAGATTCAACATTGTCTAAAGCAAGGAGCAGAATGTCAGTAACTGTAGATACATCTAATATAAAAAACAACCCTCACTGTCCACATGGTCCAACGATACTTTTCTCAAGAAGTAATGATAACCAAAGATTCTACGTTTGCTCTGCATGTAGAAATAGAAAAGACTGTAGCTTTTTTGTAAACGAAAATGAATTGGGAAAAATATCAGAATACAAGAAGAACATTTGGGAGAAAGAAAAGCAAAAATATATAGGCAACATAAATCATATTAAATTGTATATATTATTTACTAAGGTAGTACATATGAATATTACCGCATTTCATTTATATATAACTAATTAAATTGCAGGTAAAAACACAAAAAGAATGTGATAGAATATATTGTATTGATTGCAATGAGTTCCAACTACCACATTTCAAAGGGAAACACATGAAACATACATTGAAATGTAATATTTCTGATTATCAGTTGTTCAGACCATCGCAATTCTTAGAACCGTTAGATAATCCTAAAAAGGAAGCTCAATATATGTTTTCAAAAGTAGCTATAGGTACTATTGTAGGTGTTCTGCAAGAAAGAAATGTAAGGTAAGTAATTAAGAAATAGCAGGGGTCATGGTGTTACTTTGTAGTTGCTGAACTTTATTTGCAGAAATGTTTTATGCATTGGTGCACCGAGAATACACGAATATATATTGAATGAGAAACCTAACATGAACAGCTTACTTTTAGATATTGATAAGAGATACCACAATTTTTATAGCCCTCTTCAGTTTTGCTGGTTCAATTCGTTTAATAATTATTTCTTCTTACCTGATTCCTTCAATGTTTTCAAGGATTTTATACAAATGGAAAAGTAAGTATGATTAAATAAACTTATAGTAAAAGCATCTGTGGTAATAAAAATGAAATGCTGTACCTGGCACGATAGTAATAGTGTTCCAACTTAACTTTGTATCGTACATGTACCAGTTACTGTATGGTCATATCGGTACATCTTAACTGCTTTCCATTTGATCCCAAGTACTGTACTGAACCGTTTTGTACGATACAATTTCAAATATTAAGTGTCCCTTCTAAAAAGAACGAATAGTTTCAAACCGTACTTTTTTGAAATCCCCTTTCCCCTGACAAACACAATATTCCCCTTTTTCCTTCATGTCCTTACCGGATATTTGGTACGTTTCATACTGCTTTGTTGATGCATAGGTTTATTGATATTCTCGTCATTATTACACTCGCTGATGTTAGGTTTTAAGTTATTCCTATATTTATAATTCGAAATCTGATTTACATTATATGCTGGCCTTATATAGAGTAAATTTCTTTTTGTTTATATTTCTCAATATAGAAAGTTAGGTTAGAGTTATTATCTTTATCAGAGTCGAGTGCGATAAATGCATGTTCCTTTTAGCTTACTGTAAGTACCATTCAATATAGTACTCTGAGGAACGATACGGTACAATTAATAAAACAAATGGAAAACAGTTCTTGTCGAGCAAGAACCGTTTATACTGACATGCGCAATGTACAGGGGAAGGCGGAGACTAAAAGACCACATTTGAAATGGACGTCTTACCTTTAATTTTCGAGTTATCGGGATGAAAAAATCACAATTTGTAGCCAATGAACGGAAGTTTTATTATAATGCAGAAGAAAAACTAATTATAAAAGAGAATGTCCGATAAATGCCGTCCTTCCTCCGAGACGCATTCCTGCGGACGGTCTTTAAAGTTCCTCATCACATCCTCCAACAGTTCAACCGGTATTACTGCGATTTCACGTCGTATGGTGTCTTTTAAATGTGGAATAGTGCTTGGTTTGTCAACGTACACTTTTGACTTCAGGTGCCCCCATAAGAAGAAATCGCAGGGGGTGAGGCCCTGTTGAAACCAGATGCTGTGAATGTCCCATTCATTTTCCTCCAAGTAGGGAATAAAAAATTCACGAAGCATAGCGACGTATCGTTCTGAACTCACCGTCACCGCCTGCCCTCTTTCATTTTCAAAAAAATAAGGTCCGATTATCCCAACTTTTGACAAAGCACACCACGCTGGAACTTTTTCGCTGTGAAGAGGCTGCTGGTGCAATTCTCTTGGGTTGCCAGTTGCCCAATATCGGCAATTTTGTTTATTTATGTAACCATCCAAATGAAAATGTGCTTCGTCCAATCAATGCAAATTCATCCTGAAGAATATCCAACATACTCTCACTGAATTGCACACGTTGAACGTTGTCAGTTGGAAGGAGCCTCTGGACGACCATTATCTTGTAGGGATGGAATTTTAAATGTTTTTTAAAAAATGGTTTAAAGGCTCCGACGCGAAATTCCAAGTGCTAGGGCGCATTTTCTCGTTGACCGTCGTGGGCTTCTCTCAACGGAGACTCGGACACGATCCACATTCTCGGGTGTCACCACAGTTGGAACGCCAGATTTTTATGAAAGCGATGGTACCATCACTTGCACAAAAATTTTGGACAACTCTTATGAGCTCATTTTGACGTTTTTTCAATCGTGTGACAATGACTTGTTCATTTACGATTGACACTGACAGACAATTTGACATATTTTTTCATAGTTTACAAAAGACATGTTTAAAATGGGTAATGTCGCTTGTCCCAGATTTTTATGCAAGTGATAGGATGTACATCTGACGCACGCGCAATAAACGATGTGTGAACTGATACGCGTACCGTACAGAAACCGGTGGTTGGAACAAACCTTATATATTCTGGCTTCTATCGCCCTAAAATTTCAAATGGAATATTGTGAAAGTTTGTGTCTTCAAGCTGCTAACGAGGTGGGTGTAATATTGCGTTAGGGCGTAACACATTTAGAGAGACAAGAATTTTACACAGAAAAATGCACAGTTTTTATCAGGGTCTATAATCCATTAAATTGTCTGCAACGTAGCAAGATTTTACAATAAAAATTGCACAAGATATTGCTTTGGAGCATGCACACAATTATTATTGTTTTAAAGAAAACAAATAGATGTTACATTAGTTTATTAAGATCAAAGATGATGGCTATATTATTATGATATATATTTATATTTCATTTTCTCCTCCTTTGTTTTTAAAAATTGAAAACAAAACAAATAGATTTTAGATTAGTTTATTAATATCAAAGATGATTTCTGTAATGTTACAAAATTTATAACGCGTGCGTATACAGCGTCGTCCAAAAAATGTTTGTCCGTTGCGCATACAGCAGCGTCCAAAACAACTGACCGCTGTCGTTGGGTGACGGTTATCGAAGCGGGGACGCGAGAGATGTGAGGTGTAGGCCATCAAATCTCTATTTACAAAAGTCGGCGAAGATTATTCATTCTGTACACACATACCAGCTACATTCTTGCTTAATAGCAGGCAACTATCTTGATATTTTTTAGAGGAGATAACTTTATCTTAATAACCGATCCTCCGTTTGGTGGTCGAGTGGAATTATTATCGCATACATTTAAAGAAATAAATAAACTCTACCAAAAACTAAACAAACGCTCCAACGACTTGGATATGATGTGGATCTTCCCATATTTCATGGAACCACAGATATTAAACAGTTTACCAAACTTTAAAATGTTAGACTATAAAGTGGACTATGACAACCATCCACTTTTTCAAACCGGCCCTAAGGGAAGAAGATATGGTTCACCTGTCAGAATATTCACTAATATCAATCCGTCGTAATTATCAATAATTGCAAGTAATTTACAATTATTTATATGTATGTACATTTTAGTGATATAAAACTGCCAAGTGACCAAGGATACAAGTATTGCAGTAAGTGCAAACGATGGGTATCGTCCGAAAATTTTCATTGCAATAAATGTCAGTCATGCACTTCTAAGGATGGCAGGACGTATATTCATTGTGATGTTTGTGAGAGATGCGTAAAACCAACATGGATACACTGTGACGTATGCAACCGTTGTGCTCAAGTTGATCATAAATGCGGGGAATTAGCATTTGAGCAGGTATTGCTATTATGGCTATTGTTAAATTTTAATTTGTTTATTTGTAATTTTATTGCATAGGAGTGCTTCCATTGTAAACAAAAAGGTCATAAGAAAAGAGATTGCCCAAAGGTGAATCATGAAGAATTACAAAAGAAAAGGAAGAAAACATATACTAATGTGATGAAGAAGAAGAAAATAAAGTCTGTACATTAATATATTTGTGTCTTTTATTCCGCTACATACTGGGGTAGGTAATGATTCATTTATAAGCGCTGGTCCCATGCATATAGCGAATAATGTCGTCGCTTGTACTAGAAACGCCCTCTCCACTCCTCATCGTCCCTAGACAATCCCACACAGTCGCAAGTCAGTCGCCTATCATACGTATTCGAGATATCTGCTCCACACAGATTTATGAAAATACGTAATACATCTTATTTGATTTTTATCCTATTGATGGACTTTAATAGTTGATGATTTCCAAATAAATACTTAAATGTAATATTGTCGTATATGAAACAAAAAAAAACGTTTTTAATTTAAAAGGAAAAATGATGAATTCAAAAAATAAATAGAACCTTTCATTATAAAATAGCTATATTACATTTTTTACATTTCCAAATATCCAATATATTAAATGTATAAATGACAGTGCATAACAAATACATAAGCTTTTAAATGCAAATTCTAAAACGAAAACATGTTTTCTAAATCTAATTAATGGAATTTTATGTCAAAATGAATTGTATTTGTATGTGTAAAAATTCAGTTGAACCTACTATTATAATACATGTTCAAATAAGCATAAGTTATTTGTAGTGCTGCCTCTAATGTGGTACTATTTCATGAGTTCTTAGTTTATAAGAATATAATTAACAATAAAACTATTGCACAATATAATTTCGAGACACAAACAAAGCAAATCAAAAATAACCAAGGAGAAAGGATGATCAATAAAAGAAATAAACTAAGGGTATAATGCATGACTAGGGTCAAGCACGACAGCGGTTGGACTGTTACCTACTAATTCTGATTAATTTCCGTCGCGCGACTCCACGCTCTTTTACTTTCATAGCGAGCAAACGTTACAACAGTGTCTGTATATTTTAGAGGTTCACTTTACTACGAAACTTACTAACGCGGTATACATTCATATAAGTATATGTCGAGAGAATTCGCAAATATACAGCATGTCTACCTACTATGTGGGTGAAAGATAATTCCAATTAAGCCTGTTACAACTGGAATTGATGGGCATGCATACAACTACTAAGAATTTATAATTCTCGAACGATTTCAAACCATTTTGAGGTGTCGAGTTCGAACGGACCTATTATTTGCTCTTGGGCAAGAACCGTTTGGAACGGAATTTGGATTATGAATTGTAATTACGAATTGTACCGATTTTGGGTAATTTTGAAAGATTTCTACCAATCTACCGATTCAACTTTAAAATTTACCGATTTTTTTCTAAGAAACAAATGTATGCACATTCCCAATACAATTATTTATTTATGCTTTAGATATCTATTTAATTAATTCTATAGAAATAAAATATGTGTTTGTATTTACATACATACAATACATGTGTGTAGTTGTACACCAGCCATTCAAAATGTTTTAATTTTAATAGTTCGATTTGTTGACTCCGCAACAGTACAAAAGTAGATTCTGAGAACTTTTATGAAAAACATCTGCATGCTTAAATTTTGAGAAAAATATCTCGACTAACTCACAGGAAATTAAATCTTTTTATGCACGACTGGAGGCAGTACCTACTGCAGCAAGCTTATTTCCAAATTTAGTAGAAAATGTAAATTTTCAGAAATTAGTAAATTTCGTGGATGATATAAGGTGGTAATTCCGGTAATAAAGGATATATTTGTCTGTATTACGTTAAGAAATTGGCGTATGTCATTTATTGCCGGAACTACCAACTTAAATCATCCGCGAAATTTAAAAAATGCCCGCTCTACTAATTTCTGAAAATTTGTTTTTTTATTGTCTCCTTTTTATCTTGTTAGACTTTATGACTAATTTAAAATCCTATGTAAAGTAATTACATCAGATTTATTTTTACATTAGTCAATTCGGATGCAGAAGACGGAATATTACTGTTACTGAATCATCTGGATTTCCCAGATATAATAATATGCAAAACAATTATTAATACAGTAAACTTTTGCAATTTACTTCTACCAGCTACAGAAACATTACATATTGTAATTAAAATTAATACTGGAAAATTTAGTGGTACAAAATATATGTATCTTTATATATAAAAAATAATTCCAACTTAATAACATAGAACTTATTTCAAATACATTACAGATTTATGAAACTGTTTGAAGTATGTTAGCATACTGGAATTCTGGACTGTTCTCATATTCACACATATCCAACGCAATCTCACAGCTTTCCTTAACAACACGTTTTTCATCATGGAGATAATTATTTAACACTCGGTAACATTCTTCATTTGCAATTGCTCCTAACGCTTCAGCACATTCATGTCTTACCATTTCATTCTCTGAACTATCTTCCAAGCTTTTAGATAAGAACGGAACACTTATGTCACTTTGAAGTTGTCCTAACACAAAAGCTATTTCATGCTTAAATAAGGCACTACCATGATTTAAACCTTCGCATAATGCCAAAATTGCCTCATTAGTTCTCATATTCCTCAAAGCAAACATTGCTCGATATTTTAAAAATAAACTTGCTTTATCATCAAGTAAAATACTTCGTAATTGTTCTACATTTGAGTTGCTTAAGGGAGGAGCAGGATCAACAGAATTATATGGATTAGAGGATAAGCTTTTACTTTCTTCTCCATTTAATAACCATTTTATTCTTTCTACAGCTAGTTCGCATGTTTCTGCTACTTCTACAACAGGATCTGATACGTATTTCTCCAAAAGTAATAAAGACTCTGGTGAAGCTATCGCCCCTAGCGCTTCAGCTAGAATCAATTTATGATTAAATCATCATCTGGCATTAATATATAAGAGTGATTTACCTGCTTCATGCCGCACCATTGGTTCTTGTTGTTCATCTTTCAAAATGTTAACTAATATTGTATTTGCATTATTATCTTGCATTTGTCCTAAGCAATAGGCTAATTCGTGCTTTAACAGCGCCGAGGTATCTTTAAATGCCTGACTTATGCATTCTATCGACACTGGTCCTCCGATATTTCTTAAAGTAAACAAGGCTCTAAAGCGTTCTTTGAGTGGACGCTTTTCATCATTAAGTACATTTCCAATAGATTTAATTTGTGCGTCAGTAATGTTCAACATTTTTATAAAATTTATTTCACTTGAAAATAACTAACCTAACGTATCACGTTTGACGTTAAAACAGCTTTTGTGCCGTCGTGTGCCTTCGGCTTGAAATATTTCGTGTGACTTCATGCTTAATGCTCAGTGATCACGTGGTACAGCTGGCAAACAATCTGTTCCTTTTGCGGTGCTTTTGCAATTATTTTTAAAATAATTCAGGACTTTTAAGTAATGTATTACTGTAAAAAGTGCTAGTGGCAATTTTTCTTAATATACTGCATAATTCACATATTAACTTGTTCTTTCATGATTTTCTTTCTGGCTTTGTTATAACATACTTATAAGCAAAAGAACAAACTTTGTTGATCGTAACTCTAGGAAACTAATCTATTTTTTTTACAAAACTCAAAACATAACCTCATACAAATAAATAAAATATGGCAAATAGTCGTTTAGAAAAGATTGGCACAATTTACGCAAGGTATTAATAATGAATAATTTAAAATTCTAATCTACGAACTAAATCATTATTCTACAGAACTAAAGGTTTAATAGATTCAGGAGCTTTGAAGTGGATTGATAGACCACTGTGGTATGATTTATATGAAGCATTCCCCCCTAAATTAGAACCAAGGTTTGATAGACCTGTCCAAATCAAGCCAATAAGAAATATACTTTACGAAGATGATAAAATTAGAGCGTAAGAATAAATTGGATCTTTAAATGTGATCGCCCAAGAATTTGTGTGTTTCAGGTTATTTCATCGGAGCAATAAGCGAGTAGGTACTGTAAATTTGTCTAATGATAAAACTCCTTCAATTACGCAACGTTTTATTGATATTTATAAAAAACTAGATACACAGTACAAGGATCAAGCAAGTGAAGAAAAATTATATAAGGAAGCTATTGAAATGATGAGTAAAGAGCGTGAAAGTAGGAAAGAAGAAGATGAATTTGTAAGCTTGTCTACAGCATTTAAAGAAGCACAAGATAAAAATACTAAAACAAGCAGTATCGATATCAAAAAGTTGTTTAAAAGCTAGTGTAATATATTAAAGCAGTAGTAAAGTTAGAATAAAAGATGATATTTATTTTAATTGGTTTTTCTTTTTGGAAATGTTTGAAAAAATGTGCTTTACATATTGTTAAAATTTATATTATATATGGATCGTGAGGTGGCAAGGGGACACTGAGTATTGAATTTAAATACTTTAGATTCCTCCTCTGAATCATCTTTACTCAAATCATTCATACCCAGTATTTCCTCAATATAGATACATGTTTCATGTCTGAGCTTCATAACTAACTTTTTCCATCTTCGCAGTTGACGTAAATTTTCTGCAAGGCAAATTGATAAAGTAAAATATCAAAAACATTTATTGCATTACACAGCGTATCCACCTAGTGTGTACTTGAGTTTATAAAAAAAAGACGAGAAATCGGTTTCGAATTTCAGTATCTACAAAAAATCGGTAAATAAATGTTCCATACACAATCTAATTAAAAAATAGCTAGTTTCTGCCACAAAGAATGGCATAGCAGGAATGGCTTTTGGGATTTGCATGTCAAATATTGGAAGAACCTACGGAAATTAGTTTTACGACAACAAATAAACAATGAAAAGTAAACAAAAATACGCATTTAGTTTTACTTCGAACAGAATTACAGAGATAAACTAGATTTTTTAGAACTGTTCTCCTTATGTCTGAGCTTTTCATATTACATTATTAAATTTAAACTTAGATTTTATTATTTATGGCGTAAAATATTAAAAATACGTATAGTGTAGTTTAGTGCAGGCCCTAAAAGTCCTTGGCTTCTATTTTTTTAACCACTTCACTTCTTTCGGTCCTTTGCTCACTATCTCTAGTCATAAATTCCGATTTCCTCTATGTTCTCTTTTACTTGTTAATACCATCTTTTCCTTGGGCGTCTTTTTCTTTTCCTCTCTCCTATTCTGTATAGAAATTTTTTCACCACTCTATTTTTTGGTATGCTTCAGCCATCTAGTCCTTTGTCTCTTAATTTTTTAGATTGTCAGTTTTCCATACCTAGTTTTAATGTCCATATTTGTTCGTCTCCTCCACACTCCTCCTCGGTCTCTCGTTCCACCAAATATTTTCCTTAAAACTTTTCGTCAAATATGCAGTATGTTTTCAATACATTTAGTTTTTGTCCACGTTTCACTTGCATAGAGAACTACAGGGAGCATAATAGTTTCGTACATACTTATTTTGGCTGTTCTGGATATTTTTCTTGCCTTTAACATCTTTGACAGTGACCACATTGTTCCTTTTAGTATCCCTTCGTCTATTTATATGAGATTTGTTAGTAATTATAACCACCACGTAGTCAAACTGACTTATTCTTTCAAATTTAGATATATTCTTTTCCAGCTGTCTCAAAAGTCGTGTACTTATGTATTATCTTCCGCCACTTCCGTACGCATTTCTTTGTATTTTGTTTTGCTTTCGTTTATTTGTAATCCAAACAAATTGGCATTTTCTGTAAACCTTCCAAATACCTTTTCGAGCACTTTCTTTGCCTTTGTCTTATCAGTACTATGTCGTCCGCGTAAGCAATGAGTTGCTTCCAATATTTGAATCTAGCTTTTTCTCATTATTGCTTCTAAAATTAGATGAAATAATTTTTGTCTAAGTCCTTTTCTAACTGAAAATTGTTCTGAGAAAGTTCCTTCTATTAGCACTTCTCTGTGTGTTTGATGCAGAGTCATATTTATTAGTGTTACCAGTTTGTTTGGCATTTCTAGTTTTCCACGGGGTTTCTTAGACATTTTCTCGAGATGAAGTTATAAGCTTGCTTAAAATCTGTGAAGAGCATATGCAGTTCTAGCTTTTGCTCCTAAGTGTTGCGTTGCATTGCTTTCAAAGTTAATATTTGAACTATAGTCGATCTTTCTTCTTTAAAGCCTTCTTGATATTCTGCCACTATTCTGTCTTCATATTTCTCTAATCTCTTACGTATGAGTTTTGCCGGTACTTTATATACCACATCCAGTAAATATGTCGTTCTATAATTTTCACGCCAGGTTTTGCATTCTTTCTTTGAAATGGGGTATATCACTACATTGCTTCATTGTTCAGGCATTTTCTAGTTCTTCTTTTTCAATGGTTTTCGCCGGCGCTCTTACTATTTTTTAACTTTTTTATTATCTTTTATTTCATTTTTTTGTCGATTCTTCCAATTCTTCTTGCTCATTTAGTTCTGGTTCACCTGCTTCTCCATGTGTTGCCATCTATTCTGCATTTTCCTCTTGTTTAAGAAGCTTTTTAAAGTATTGTGCCCATCTGTCTAATTTTTTGGTTTCTGTCTCCCAAAAGTAGATTTCTGAAGCAGATTGCTCTTTGGTCCAGAGGTATATCACAAACTATTTTAGCGCCACTACAGGATAAAGCTGGAAAGTCACCGATAAACTCATTCACTTTCCCAGCACATGATCGTTTCTTACCCTTCCGCACGTTCGACATACTTAATTATATATTTATTACACCTAGAACAACGCAATGCAAGAGCTTTATCCATTCACCTGTTTGTAGGTGCGTACGTACTTATTACAACGGATCCAGTCCTGTCGGGCCAACGAGAGTGTCAACTCTAGTAATAACTAACAGTGGTTCATTCCATTAGCCGGACTTGACGCCTTTAGATTATTACTAAAGCGTGACAAACGGTTGCACCCGCAGAGACGCCTGTACGAGGGGGTGTATGTAGTAATGCGGTAGATATTGAGGAGTTTGGTCGTTCGGTTATTTATCGGATTCTCATTGTGTGTTTTCGAAAACATGGGACGTAACCCTGGTGTACCTCTTGCATCGCATGTGAAGAAATATATCTGGCGTTTCCTTGGTTTGGAATTTACAGGTTCGCACATTCGTTGCAAATTTTGCGATATAGGGTTGCTAGGTCGCATGACATTTGAATATAGAAATCATATTAAAAGTGAACGTCATGTATTGAATTTAAGAATCAATATTCCGTACTGGCAATTTTTCTATGACTTTATTTTCATGTTGAGCACATGCAACATCCCACAATACCTAGTAGATAATGAAAACTTTCGTCTTTTTCGGGATAAATATGTTCCATCATGGAAGCTATCAACAAAAAGACAATTGCGGTACAGTTTACCACATGTGCAAAGTACAGTAAAAGACTATATAGAAGACGAGTTGGGAAATCAAAAAATCTGGCTCACTGTGGACGAAACTACTGATGCTCAGAGACACAGCGTGATTCATATTGTGGCGCGTCCTTTAAAACGTAATGGCCCAGCAGCTTCCTTGTTGTTAGCCAGTAAAAGAATTGAAAGAAGTGATGCCGAAACCATTGTAAACATAATAAAAAATATGTTAAGAAAATTTTGTATCGTAGGAGCCCAAATCACAATGTTAGTTTCTGACAGAGCCGCAACAATGCTGAAAGCTGGTAGAATGTTAAAAGTATGCTTTCCGACTCTTCTTCACATAACATGCCTCATACACACATATCTCGTAGCAGGAACAATTCGAAGCAAGTATCCTAAGGTGAGTGATTTAATATCATCTACCAAAAAAGTGTTTGTGAAATCTCCCAAACATATCCGCGTATTCAAACAATTGTATCCGCAAATTCCGCTACCACCTCAGCTTGTATTGACGCGATGGGGAATATGGATCGAGGCAGTATCTTACTATCGCAAATATTATTCCCAAGTGAAAGATGTCATTTGCAAACTTAATTCTTCTAATTCTCAAGCGGTTCACGAGAGTCAGCAACTTTTTTCCGATTCGGACGTTCAAAGAGAAATAGATGACATTTCCATAAACTATCCTGTAGTGACACAAACTATTTCGCAGTTAGAAAATACTCACTTATCTATACAAGACTCGTTAAATAACATCAACAATTTAGCAGCCGCTCTAGAAAGCTTGACGGATTCTATAGGACTAGATGTCTCGCAAAATTTTCGTGCAGTTTTAAATAAAAATCCGGATTCAAAAAAGGTTCGATCTATATCTGGAATTCAAGACTACACAGATGAGATACAGGAGTATTTGAATTTCGCAAATCTTACTTTATTAGATGCTGAACGATCATTTGCAAAGTATACGAGAACGTTTTCAGACCGTCGTCGAGGCCTGACCGAATCGACAATAGAAGCATCGCTTATGTTGCAGTACTACGCGGCGTACCATGGCAGTCGCACCGCAGTGGTCATCGATACGTCAATAAAAGGTAACAATCTATCATTTTCTTATTAATATTGTGTCTATTTGCGCGCTACGCCCTGGACGGTTTCACTAGTTTCTTGAATATTATAAATAGTACACGCACACCGATCAACCGATAATAGCCGAACGTTCACTCAATTCCTTGTATGTACATAGTAAACACACTTCCTTTCACGGCGTCTCTGCGGGTGCAACCGTTTGTCACGCCTTAATTATTATATCTGAGGTTATGTAAAGAACAAGGTGTGTGTGGAGATAAAAACGAATGATTGGAAGGGTATTGAAAGCCCTTAATTTATTAGAATTCTTGCAAATTAGCCGAGCAACAAATCATAGGATGTTAAAAAAAAATTACAAATGTTTACAAGCGGGCGGTGAAAATTAATTGAAGATAAATGTTCAGCATTCAGCTAGTAATAATTCCCAGTATTCGGCAAAGAGACGGAAGCATTTAATATGTACTCAATATGTAAAATTACCTCTGCGTTTGTTAATTTCTTCAGTTTCTGTGCTTATCATTTGATTTACCAAGTAATGATCCTTGTTTTGTTCGATGTAGTTACAAATATAATTTGTTATAAGGCTAAAATATGAGACAGCAACTTTTAATGTATTATCATCCACAACCTTGAATTTCAGTAAATATTTTTCCAACGCAATATCCAACAACTGGAAACGAATTGAATAATTTATTTGCTAGGCAAAAGAAAACAATATACAACCCTAAATTCTGAAGGAGAAACATTCATCACTAGATGGCTTAACGCTATAAGATTCAGAATCTCTCGCGCTTCATTAACGTTACTCTCGAAGGCAAAAAGCAGCAACCTGTGTAGTTTCAAATAGCTGACCACATGCGCCAACATTCTGCCAGAACGCGTATTTATCTTAATTTCATTTTCCGACAAGGCACAACATTCATCGAATTTTCTCATAAATTTTTTACCCAAAAATGTTACACTGCAGTATATTTGCTTGCAGCTGGCAATAAAATTTTGCTCTAGCACATCGAATACCTTTTCTACGGTTTTTACCATAGGCAACGATAAATTTATGTCATCATCCAAGCTGCTATTACATCCTAAGTAAATGCTTTGTATCCTACTCCAATTGAATTCGGTCTTGAAACTTGTTGCAACGTTTTGATTGATTGATAGGAAGGAAAGAGTGGATCTGTTGACGTCGATAGCAGAATCTATAATTGATGATTCTGGCGACAGAACTATTGTATTCTTAGGATCGTTCTTATCATTTTTCTTAACTTTGCCAAGGCAAAGCGCTAAATTACCCATTTATATATCGACACATTAGAATTTTGAGGTTGATTGATGTCAGCAGAATACAGCAGAATGTCAACCTAATAATATAAGTTTACTTGAAATGTCAAAGTTATACTCGACACCCGGAGTCTATTTCCATTACAACGAGCGTCTTTCAGAACATTTTATTATTACATTCAATAGATCCAATACTTTGTTAAATACGCCACCAAAGTGCTAATCCTTTGAAATTTTGAATTTTTATTTGAAGTCAGTTATTATATTTAATTCTAAGCTGGAACCACACAAACGTTAACGTCTAACGACCGGAAACGACAATGAAAACAAAATAAATCGAGTTCAAGTTATACTTTATTTTTCAATATCACCCCCTCGAAGCTCAACACACTTGGTCCAACGTTTCCACAGCTTCTCGAATACCTCCTGGAAGTGGCTTTCTTCGAGGTTCCCAAAATAATCGTTCGCACCCTCTATCAGTTCTTTATTCGACCAAAATCTCTTTCCACCCAAAAATGTTTTGAGTTTCGGGAACGGGTGGAAGTCAAACGGAGCTAAATCAGGCGAATACGGCGGATGCGGAAGGATTTCGGACTTCAATTCTGTCAATTTTTGCTGAGTACTTGAATGAGCGGGCACACTGTCATGGTGGAACAACACTTTTTTTCTTGACCATTCCGGGCGTTTTTCCTGAATTGCTACTTTCAGTTTGTCCAAAACTGTTGTGTAATATTGGCCCGTAACAGTTTTTCCTTTTTCAAGACAATCAATTAGCAAAATTCCTTTTGCGTCCCAAAATACCGATGCCATCACCTTTCCAGCCGAGTGAATGGCCTTCATCCCCTTCAATCCAGTTTTGATTGCTTTTTTGTTTCTGGTGTGTAGTGATGAACCCAGGTCTCATCCATGGTCACGAATCGTCTCATGAAATCCGTTGCATTCCTTGTAAAGACTTCCAAACTATCGGCTGAGGTTCGAGCTCGAATGCGTTTTTGCTCCGAATTGAGCAAATGCGATACCCATCTTGCAAAAAGCTTTTTTAAATCCAATTCATTATGTAAAATATGAACTACTCGTTCATAAGAGATGCTCACGACTTCCTCAATTTCACGCACTTTTATTCGGCGAAGAAATTTGAAATGGTTTTCCAATTGTCAATTCCTGGCAATATTAGCACACATATCAAGTTTGGTTCCAAATTTTAGTCTACATTAGACGTCAAATAAGAGTATTTCAGTTAATTATCTTGTAGCCAGTATAATAATAATAATATAAAAATCAACCATCTGAACATGACAGAACAGAAATCAGTAACGTAGTAAACAATTTTCAGTAATTGACATTTACATTATTAATCTCTATTTTATTAGACTCACCTTCCAAATTTTTATTGCAAACCTCTGCATGATTTTGGATATGTTTAGATAAGTACATATTTGGTATTTGGCGCACGTGTAACATGCTTCAATGTCGTTTCATTTACCGATTATTACTGGCAGGGGTTGTACACTTAAGCTATAAAGTTCGTATATCTTGTTTCTAGTTCTAGCTCAAAGTTTGCAATATTCTATAACTTAATAAAAAAATAGCATAAACACATATCTGATGCATTGTATGATTTACTTTGACGTGAAGAATAAATTCTTATAGTAATTCTACATTGGAGGGATCCAAGTAATTTCCAGGTTTCTTCCAAATGTCAACATTTAATTACTTACACAATGCGTATACCATGCGTATACGCAATGAGTTGCCAAAGAATTTGCAAATATTATATTTTAAATAAGTCCGGATACATTGTTTTTATACGTTAGCATGAGTTGTTGAGTTGCATTTGTGAATATAACCAATCTTGAAATCCATTTTGATGTTTCTGCAACTTTTAGTTAAGTGACTTTCACACAAAATTTGAGTTTTACAAGCGGTACGAATAAAATTTTTTCTGTTATCATCAAAATTATTGATCGCGTTTTTTACGCAAACTATAATTTCTTCAACCGGGAGCTTATTAAATTTCAGGTTGTATTTCAAACCTTTGTCTAATAAGTCTCTTCTTTGCTAAAAGACTCCGATGACTCATTCTTAACTAACTCAGTTGAGGTAATTATCTCGGCAGGTTTTGACTTGCTAGAGGCGACTAATTTGGAAAACTTGTATTGTATTGTATGTATTGGATAATACATTTTGTACTGATGAGGCTTGGTTCCATTTATCTGGCTGTAAATTCCCAGAACTATCGTACTTGGTCCACATGTTGGTCGAAACAACTTTACACCCAATTAAAATTGGTGTATGAGTAGCAATGTCAGGTAGGCGAGTTATCGGTCCTATTTTCTTTCACGAGACTATTAATGCTGAGAGATATAGAGAACAGATTTTAAATCCATTTATAGCTGAACTAAATGATGATGAAATGCAACGAGGTTATTTTCAACAAGATGGTGCCACTGCACATACAGCTGCAGCTACTTTGCATTTTTTGGAAACACACTTTCCTTAGAGAGTAATTAGCTGAGGGAGATGGCTTCCAAGATCACCCGATCTGACTCCTTTAGATTTTTATTTATTTGGAAGCTTGAAGAATAGAATCTATCGCGCTCGACTTCATAATTTTGACAAACTACAGGCAGCTATTGAAAACGAAATTCAAAATATTAATGTTGAGACATTACAAAATGTTTTCGAAAACATGAAACGAAGAGTTCAAGTCTGTTTAAATAATGAAGGTGAACATTTTGAACAGTTTTTATAAGAAATTTTATATTGTGCGTACTGAAATAATGTAACAAACGGGTTTTATATTTATAAATTAATCTATGGAATTCAAATGTGAATGTAATTACGTGAAAGCTACACAATGTATCATTTGTTATAAGCATTCTTTTTATTCTAATACATGTGTAAATATTTGTCTTATTTATTGAAATGTGATATGTCGAACTTTTTTTTTCTATTGCATGTCGAATTTCATTTTCCACATCTTAATAATACTAAATATGTGTCTGGGGTTTCATTTCATTAGTTAATTTGAAAAAGTATTGACAAATTTATCAATGAGATTTTAACGTCAATAATTACCCATCATAAATACAACTTCCCGTTTCCGACGCTACTGATATTTTCATAATAACTGTGAATTTGTTTCATGTTACGACCAATTTTTCAGGTGCGCCAACACAACCAGGTATTTTTGATCTCACTGTACTATACTACTACTTTTATCAGAAATAAAATTTTCCCGCGAAATTTAAAACAAAAAGCACTAGTGTTTCCTTAATCTAGTTTATGCATAATATACAGAAATTTGAAATGGTTTTCCAATTGTCAATTCCTAGCAATATTAGCACTCATATCAAGTTTGGCTCCAAATTTTAGTCTACGTTATACGTCAAATAAGAATATTTCAGTTAATTATCTTGTAGCCAGTATAATAATAATAATATAAAAATCAACCATCTGAACATGACAGAACACAAATCAGTAACGTAGTAAACAATTTTCAATAATCGACATTTACATTATTAATCTTTATTTTATTAGTCTCACCTTTCAAATTTTTATTGCAAACCGCTGCATGACTTTGGGTATGTTTAGATAAGTACATATTTGGTATTTTTAGGCACGTGTAACATACTTCAATGTCGTTTCATTTACCGATTATTACTGGCAGGGGTTGTGCACTTAAGCTATAAAGTTTGTATTTCTTCTTTTTAGTTCTGGCTCAAAGTTTGCAATATTCTATAACTTAATAAAAAAATAGCATAAACATATATTTGATGCATTGTATGACTTTGACATGAAGAATAAATTCTTGTAGTAATTCTACATTGGAATTTACCATGTAATTTCCAGGATTCTTCAAAATGTCAATATTTAATTACTTACGCAATGGGTTGCCAAAGAATTTGTAAATATTTTTATACGTTAAATCCATTTTGATGTTTCTGCTATTATTAATTAAGTGGCCCTCACACCTTTCAGTACTACCCTACAATAGTATTGCTTCAATATCTTGCGTAAAAATGGAATCCCTTAGGACTTAATAATGTTAGGCTACTCTCAACAAACAAACAAAGAACAAGGTCAAAAAGGATGAATGAAGTATAGAAGATGGAGCATTCCCAAATATAGTTCGACAGAGTCCGAGACAATATTATACAATATTACTGATGGTGTGAGCGACTTTCATTAAAAACTGCTAACCATACTTAAAATCATATATGTATTGACAGATTTCGTTCCAGTTTAGTTGATTATGCACACATTTCATACAAATTACCCAAGCAATAAATGCCCTAACAAAATAAATTTAAAGTTATTAAACTATTTTCAAAATTATAATGTAAAATGTTCATGAATAAATTCAGATGCTTACTCATGCTCATTACGATACATGCCCATAGAGGAACCTAATAACATTTAATAGTAAGCATCTTAACCTCAAATTTTATGAAAACTTGGTTTAAAAAAACGGCCATAGGGGTAAAATTCACCCGCAGGGGTAAAATGCACGCATACTGTGTTTTAAATCGCCCTTCTTCCAAAGTAACGAGTTATTTCGGTATTCCGAAGCGTAACACGTCGCAACAACAAAATACCGCTTCAAAATACCGTTACTAAAATACCGACCCATCCCTGATAGAAGAGTTGCCCCCTATTTTCGAAGTAATTTGCACCTATTTATTTATGATGTAGTAGTCCTAGTAATATTTAATTTGAAAACGTCATAATGATAGTTTGAGCCAGTTCGAGCTTTGACTTGATTAATGTCAAATGAACAGTCGCGAAAATTTCAACATTTTCAAAGTTTTTTATGTTTTAAATTATGGCACATTTCAAGGCAATATCGGAACTATGTAACGTTGTTTCTCTGGCAGCGTACTGCGCTGACGATAGTTCTATGATGTTAACCTTAGAAAACGTTACTTCCGAGTTGTGGCTACCATCCGTTAAAGTGCAAGAAGGTGAAAGTTGGCAGTCCGTAATCAGCAAGGAACTACAGGAAGTATAGATAGGTAGAAGTTGTAATTCCGTTAATCGATCTGATATTTTAGATATTTGAAGTTGAATTAGAATCAACGAAATTGCTTAAAATATATAAAATTTGGTTACCGGAACATACCACTAATTGGATATACCACTGCGTGTATTCTCTAAATTTAACTGAGGATAATAAACGGAGATCGAAAAGTAACAAAGGAAGAGTATGGATTTTTTTCTTAATTTTGGTAGATGCTAAGGATGGGTGTTCATAAGACCTTTTGTCCTAAAACTGCCGAGAAAACAAGTATCGTATACGTATCTACTGCAATGTTAAAAATATCGCATTAAAAAAAAGCGCCACGACGAATACCGTTCAGCCACGAGCGTTGCGGCAACATATGTGAGAATGATCCCTTTTTGACGCCCCTTTCGATTCTGCAGTTATACAAACGAGGTCCCTCTTGTGGCTTCTCTCTCTTTCTTTTGGCTTTAGTAGGTAATTGTGTCTCCAGCCAACAATAATTCCAGAGAAACGATAACATTAGAGCCCTACCGTGGCTCTAAAAAATAACTAGTAAAAGGTGTAATGATAGTTTAATTCTCACAATCACTCTTTAATAACTAGAGAGATAAGTTACGTTATTATAATATCTAAAGAGTATCAGTCGAAATCGTCGAATATATAAACAATCAGAATTAATATCGTAAGGCGTAACACACCTCTAGCACGTACAGTAGGCTGGTGGATTACATTGTTATTGATGACACGCAGGCAATAATTTCATTCTTTTTCCTTTTAATATTACTTAGTGTGTATTTTTCGACATCGTATGATTTAGCAATTTCCGTTACATTTTGCCCTGTTCAAGTTATACGTTTTACGCACGCTACACCTGTCGAAATACTCGAAACTGCAATTAATGCTAACTATACGAAAAGATAATAATAATAAACCACGTTTTCATACAGTCTTTTAAATTCTAAATTGTTCTGGTATATAATTTTTCCTAGAAAATTAAGTTGTCGCTCAATAGATTAACCAAAGAAACAAAACAAGGTAAAAGCAATAAATCACAAGACATTAAAATAACCGCTTTACGGTAAGAAGCAGGTTGTTTCTTTATTAGTTATACATGCACTGAACATCTGCTTATATATTTAAAGTAGCGCAGATGTTTGTTCTATTTCCCAGAAAATAATTTAAATATTTTTAGGAGTACTGCTCAGATTATCGAAATTGTGGCTGGATTAATGAAATGAGAATTTTTACTGAAATTTGTTCGGGTTATAGTCAAACCGTACCTTTAAAATTGTTACACCAAGGTATAATGTACTATAAAAATAATATAATATACAGGCTGTTCTATTCAAAAAAATAAGATTATTGCGCAATACAGTAGATAATAGTTCTATGAGGTTACAGTTACAAATATTTTTAGGTTATACATTGATCCTAACTGCTTTCATTTTAAAGCTAAGAGTAACCGAGTGCAACACCTAACTATATATCCGTCATGCAAATGTTGATCCGAACTGACTTGACTAGTATATCGCCCCCTTGCCCCATAAGGCACCAGATGTTTTATCGGTTGATATGGAGCTTTTAGCCGGTAGACGTTCTTTACGGGAAGTTTCTTGTATTTAGTTGTATTTGTAGAGATAATTACCTTAGAATAATATAAAATGAAAAAGGAAGTGTTATTATAAAGAAATAAAACGTCAATCAGACTCAAAATGGATAATTTATGTATTTATTCAACTTCAACGCTTCAAATTTTGTTCGAAATGCAGCTAATTACTACGTATGTTTATGTACATCAATTGTGTCATTTCATTTTTGTTTGGAGAATAAATGTGCTTTGCCAAATTGTTGATTTAATCTGCAAATATGTAAATTGTCCTTCCTCTCATGAACACTCATACTTTTGAAGAGGGAAATTCTATTTCCTCTTTGTCCTATTAGTTAAAAAGTGATAACTGTGTCGTTCCTTACAATATCTGTTAAATTAAATCTGGCTAAATTAAAAAAAACAAGTACATGCTAATCCTTTTATAGTATAGAGGACGCATCAGATGGGTTACCGAACAGGAGCTCGCGAAGCTTTGGTTGAGCGGAATCCTTCGAACACCGGAACTGCTCCTATATTTTCAAAATTTGAAAGGGCATCACGAATATCCATACACGCCTATTCTTGACCAAATAACTTTGGCACCTGAATACACTGCGCGGGGCAAGCTTGTAGAAATATCCGAGGAAGCGTTCGTCAATCCTGGAAAGAATCTCTACGAACAGCTAATCGAAGCTGCTGGTTTCTCCATAGATTGTATAATGGAAAAATACTTAATGCCAATGACTGACTTTCTCTATTTTCTAGTTCAAAAGTATTTGTATCGCGAATTTATTTTCAACTCATTTCCTGCCGTCTATTTAAGTCAAGTATCGTTCATACGCTTCCTTCTGGACTTGGGGTGGAGCAGAGAGGATGCCCCTCACGTGTTTAGGTAGGCATGAAATTTAATAACACAAATTATTATTTTGGAAGTTAATTATTTGATATATTTTGACCCCCTTCATGTATTTTATTAACATTGATAAAAAAAGTTTGAAGTTAATGTGTGAGCCCACTAAAATTTTTATAAAACGAACTGAAAAGTTCAATGGCGTGCAGAAGTCACGTGATACGATTAGTATTTTCTTAAAGGGACATTTTCGAGTAATCTCCATGTCACAAAAATAGGCAACCTTACGCGACGTAATTTTCACTCAAAATGCCAGCTATGAACGAATGAATTAAGTCCCACTTGATAAAAATGGCTTATACTCCAGTTGAAAAACCAAAAATAACTTCTCTGTATGTAAAAATTATAAGAGTAAGCACGCTGCAAGTAGAGAACTGGTTCAAGTTAAATAGGAAACTCGTTAAACGTAAACACAGGCTTCATCACCGCCAACAAATTGGCGTAAAAAGACGATACTTTGTCAGATTTTTCCTGTTACTGATAGTAAGCGGTTGTGAAATCCATACCAGAACTATAAGTAATTGAATGAACAGCTCCGAACGAAAAAATAATTTAGCGTACGAGGCCAAGCCGAGTGCGATAATGCTTTTGAGTGGATAAAATTTCTTTATTCACGTGTATCACACAATATTTTTTCCAATTCCCCTGAATTTTCAAAAATACAAATTTTATTGCTTAAGTAATTCCTTTACATAAATGTTAATTGTTCTATTACTGATGTGATGAACATCTAAAGAAGGAAAATGACTCTGCTTTCGTCAGGGTCAAGTGGAGTGGAAGTTTCAAGCCTTTTATTTGAATTTACATCTGCTAAAATTTTTCTTGACGTAGATATTTTTTGAGCAACTGATTCGTCGATATAGTGTTCTGCCACTGTAGAAGACTTCTACCCTCCGTGCCTTTTAAGAGTTAATAAGTCAGCTCCTGCATTGGCTAGTAAATTTGCGGAAGTCCGTCAAAAACAGTGCCCGGTATAAAGATTATAATTTGGTAACTTCAAATATTTCGCTATCATTTGTCGTATTTTTGCAAAAGTGTTGATACCGATAGGATGTATTGCACACTTTTGATTCCGATAATAAAGACAAAAATTTCTGTGTGGTACATTTTGTGGACGTAAATTTTTGTATTTCTTGTAAATTTCTATTAAATTAACTTGACTGTCTTCATTAATAATTGTAAATATGCGTTTCTTATTTGTTTTAGTGCCCGGAAGCGAAATTATTAGAACAGACGCTTTATCATCAACTCGAATTTTGTCTAATTCGTCAATTCTACATTCGCCAACTACACTCATAATTAAGACTACCAATAAAGAATGAAAAATTGGAAACGTATTTCAAGGATGATTATAAAAATTCTTATATTCATACATAAGTATATTTCATTAGGGGCCTCCGATAAAAATTTGTAGAAATCTGTTTTTTCAAATGTTCGAGACTTTTTTGGTTCGTAACCTGAAGTCTGTCTTTTTATAAAAGCGATGAGCTTTGAAAACCTGCAAAACTCCATAATAGTTAAATCTAATTTAAAATATTTAGGTTTACTTACTTGGAAATATCAATATTTTCATTTATGAATAGCGTTGCTTTGAGCATTAAGTAACGACACCTTTACTTTCTTTAATTCTTCTAAGAAATAGGCTAGCAGTATTTCCTGGTTAACAGTTTTCACATTTTTTATTGTCTTTCACAAAATGTTTTGTACTCCTTTTCGTAAACTAATTTTAATTTTTCTGTCAATGAATTGGATACTGCAATCGCAGCTTGGTTCAGAACATCTTGTGGTATGCTTTCTTCCTGGTTATTTGCCAGTTCAAACACACTTTCAGACTCTTAAATCGGCAAATTGGAGAATTTGCGTGAAGTATCACATGTTTTATAAACAAGCCATCCATAGCAACGAAAATTTCAAAGGTAGTGCCAATTTTAATTTTTTTACTTTATTCGTGTTGTCAATGGCAGTGTGAGTAAAGTGTTGCTGTAAACATTTTAGGTGCTTCACAACTGATAACAAATCTATTACAACTTGTCCACTCATTCCCACTTTAGATTTTGCGCAGCATGGAATAAAATAAAATAAACGAACAGAGGCACCATATTTTGAAGCCAAATCTAACTGGCTTTCCTTTTATGAAGATTTTACATGAATGCCTTCCGAAATATAAAACCATTTACTCATCAACTGATGACGAATGACCAAATATTTCCCACTGCATGTGTTTTTTTTGTTTATAACGTCGATAAAAGGTCTTAGTTTTGAAAATTTTTCGTTTTTGTTCAGTGACATATTATCTGCTAAGTGCAGGTTCCTTTTTATGCTGTTAAATCTGTTTCTGATAACGCCTCAAAACATTTCAATTATTGAAGAAATGGTGTTGTCAGATCGCCGTTTGAAAGTGAAGGAATTAGCAGTGATGTCTAACATTCCTGAAAAAGTATTCGCCGAATTCCCCACAACCATTTGGGTATGAATAAGATTAGTGCAAGATGGGTACCGCATCTTCTTTCTGTTCTCCAACGTCGGGTCGAATGTGCGCACTCGTTTTTAAATATGTGCAGATACGACCCGAAACCGATTTTGGAGTTCATTGTCACAGGAGATGAAACAGCGGTTCTTTATTATGATCCTCTATCAAAAAAGGAATCGATTTAAGAAGTTGTAAGCATCTGTAATACAACATTTTTAGGGAAAAACTTAAGATCATTTTTGCAATGGCATAGAATTATTAATTAAGCGCTGTAATAAATGTATTGAAGTTAGGGGAGATTATATTGAAAAATAAAAATTGTTATATTTTACCATGTTGCTTGCCCAATATACAAGCTCGTGTCGCTATATATACATTTCATTTATACAATGTTTTAACGTGTTTGTTTATTGTTTTATATTTATATTTTATGGGTTTTGTACTCTTGGGTTTGTTGGCGACTCAATGTATGTATTTGTTATTTACATTTCTTTCTATTTTATGACTAGTATATCGCTGTAGTGATCGTTATAGACTAAATTATTATTATTATTATTATTATTATTATTATTATTATTATTATTATTATTATTATTACTATTATTATTATTATTATTATTATTATAAATGAAACTTGTGTATATCTATTTACATTGAACTACACATATTTCGATTTTATCCTCTTACAATAAGCGATACCAGTTACCTAAAGTGTGGGCATCTATAGTTCTGACATTGTTCTGTAATGTAAAGTAGTTTATAATATAATAATCTAACAAATTTTCTTTAACCAGAGCAGCTGACGTGACAGAAAGGAATGGGTTATCGTATAGAGAATACCTTTTTATTTTGGCAGCTATTGACCCATATACAGCTCATGGAGGCGCACCAGCCGAAATCCGATGCAGATATATATTCAGGTAACACAGAATTTTATTTTCTTTATCATTCGGCATGCGTAGCTTGTATTCATTTGGAATCTATCCCTCGACATTAATATAATTATATACAGGCTTACTGTGATGTTCATTTGAAAAAAAAAAGATTATATTATCACACAAAATTGCTAGGAAACTCGAGGGCTAATAACTACCTTGCAGAAAGTGCTCAACGTTATTTACGGCTGGTGCAAGGGGGATCTTCTATTCATAAGGAGAAGAAAGATGGTCAGGCTGATTCCTCCAACCCTTCTGAGTGGGCAATTACTCGTCTCTACGGAGGTAAAATATTAAGAATCTTGCTTGACAGGATACTATCTTGGAATCCCATCTAGATAAGGTAATTCACAAAACCAAAATGTTTCTTTGAGCTTTGTGCTAAGACTTGGGAAATGTCCCACAAGAGAAAGTATTGGCTGTACAGTGGTTCGTCTTATGATCTTGTATGGTGCGGTTATCCGGTGGAAGAAGGCTCAACAGATTGCAATGAGAGCAAAACCCACCTCGTTGCAGAGAACCACTGATGCGTTAAGTATGATACTTGAAATTCTTTTGGATCTTATACTTCTTCACATATTTCTGGAAAGAGCAGACCAAGGTAGCAGTTTACAGGTAGCCTACGCTCGGACAGAAATCTTTGGAAAGGTACTATCAAGGTGCCTTCGGACATGCTGTGTGCCACAACATTGTTGGAGAATTCCATCGACGTATGTCACCCCGACAGGGATTGTTGGAGTAATAATTGCGACTCTTTGATTAAGTCTGATGTTAGCCTTTATATCGATGGTTCTAGAATGCGCACAGGGGTGGGCGCAGGAATATATTATCGCAAACCTCTAATTGTAGTCTAGATCAGTCTAGGTAGATATGCGACAGTTTTTCGAACAGAAATAGATGCTATAGTCATTTGAAAAAAGATCACAAATGGTGGAAAATAATAGAAAATAACTTGTCAAACAAATTTTGTTAATAACATATTTTTCTAAAGTTTATATTTACAGAGATAATTAGACTAATGCGTTACTTTGTCGAACGCTGTATAAAATACGTACTAGGATGAATAATTACTATTATTACTATTATTTTGTTTATTCTAGGTTTTTCGATACCGATAGAGATAATACATTAAATCTTAACGAATTTCGTAATTTTATTGGTTACATGAGGAAATCTAAAAGTTTGCCAGCAGATCTCGCTGAAACGATGAAGGATGCTGATGCTATTTATAAGTATTCACATCATTGCATGGCAGTATAGGAAGAATACAGTAATAACACTCGGCCGTTTTCTATCAGCCAATCTTTCAAAATGTAGTAAGATGCGCATAACGGTTGAAAACGGTCTTCCAGTGGTTGAAGATCAGCGAGACGGTAGCAACAGCATTTCAAGGTCATCAAACCTGGCGGATAGATTTCTTTCATAAATAGTCGAAGTGTCATTACTGTGTTCTGTTTGCATTGTGATTGTATTTTGCTTGCAAAACATTGATTTCCTGTTTTATAGAAACTTAGGGTTTTCAACGATAACTCCTTTGACGATTGGCGCCTTTCTAGTAGCAGTAGGAACTCTTAAAATTAGAGGGACTTCTCATATATTTAGGTCAATTAAATCAGCACAGCAATATATCCAAGGAATTGTGTAAGTTATTATTATTTTTTACATAGTATGCAATTTTGTTGAAATTTTTGTATCAATAAAATTAAGCTTTTAAACTTGAAAGCGCCCCCTGCAGAAATTTTATGTATTACAATTGTTTGTATTGACAAAAGAAGCGCGAAATAAACTTAGTCGATTTTCCAGATTACTCAAGAATACAGCGTGTTATTTCCTAGCCCGTTTTTAATAGGTTATGGACCCAAAAGTGTGTTTTTTGAGTGCATGATGGCTACAAGTTATATCGCGAGTGTACTTAAGTTAAAGGATCGCGAGAATTATTCTGAGTGGGCGTTCACAGCTGAGAATTTCCTGATTCTCGATAGTTTACAACAATGCGTCGAGGGAACAGAGATTGACGCCCGTAAAATTACTCAAGTAAGGCCAAGTAAGTTAATTTATAAAGGAGCCTACGACAGCTGAAGAACTTTGGAAAAAAAAGGTTTATATGATGATATCGGTTTTGCAAGAAGAATATTTCTACTTCGCTGATTTCGACGCGATTAGAAAACATGGACAATATGGACGTCTTTTGTGAATCATGTCATAGAAACAGCGCAAAAACTATTGGATCGCTACTTCTAACTGGATTACCTGAAAGATAATCTCCCATGATAATGGCGATTGAGCATGGTCGCATTAAAATCACGGCCGATGCAATAAAAACCAAGTTATTGAGGATGGGGGATGACAAAGTAGGTAATGCTTCCATCGGTAAAGCGGATAGCACGGATAACGCTTTTATCGGTAAAACAGCATGGTACAAAAAATCTAGCGATATTAAAACTAGAACAGTTGGTCATGGTAACAAATTTCAAACGTCAAATTCACAAGGAACATCTGGAAAAGAAATTCAGCGCTACCCTTGTAAACAAATAGGGCATTATAAAAGTGATTATCGAAAGCAAAAAAATCGAAGAAAGCAATTCTAAATTGGATACAGCGAATCCAGTAAAGGCAAAAGACTGTACTAATATGTAGGGATGTCGAGATAATACAAGATAATATAAGATATCGAAGTTCCAATATTACTCAATGACACTGAAGACTTGGCAGTTTGAGGAGTTCAAAGGTTTCTGATGAATCAGTAGAAGATGACATGGAAGATGATGAGATGGAGGAAAACTTATCCAACTCAGACTTCACAAATAGTATTTTGGAGAGTGAAGATGCAAAATATACCTGTAAAGGATAAACAACAGCAAGTGAGAGAGGAACTTCAAATAGAAGGTACAAACCAAAAGTATTCAAAGATTTTGTGACTTACATGTGTGCGGATGAGCCTTACTTGGCAGACCTACTGGACATGGAAGAAGCTTTGTCTAGACCTGATGCAGAAATGCGGAGACAAGCTATGGCAGAAGAATTGAAAAGTTTTGAAGAACACGACGCGTGAGGAATTGTCGACTTGCCAAAGAAACCTTCAACAGTAAAGAGTAACTGGGTTTCCAAGAAAAAAGTTAGTTGTGACGGTGTTGTGAGACATTGTGTTAGATTAGTAGCTAAGGGTTTTTCGCAAAAACAAGGGGTTGATTATGATGAGACCTTTTGACTGTAATATATTTTAGTTTAGCATTTTTGCATTGTTTATTAAGCTAAGGTTATTCATCTTGATATGAAAACTACTTTTTTGGATGATTTTCTAAAAGAAAATGTGTATATGCAAACGCCAGAAGACTTTATTCACTTTAATGACAGAAACAAGTGTTTAAAACTAAAAAAAAACAAACTATTTACGGACTTAAATAAGCCTTTAGAGCTTGGAATGATTGTGTAAATAATATTTAGTGAAGGTTAAGTTATCAGAAATCGAAATATGAGCCATGTCTTTATACAAAAAGGATTAACAATTCGATTACAATAATTTCAGTATATGTAGATGATTTTTTATTTCTTCTAATAGGGAAAATGGAATTAGTAGTTTGAAGAAAGAATTCAGCTCTAAATTTAAGATAAAGGATTTAGGAAAAATCAAGGAACGTTTTGGTATGCGAGTCGATTTTGACGAAGATATAACCGTTATTATATTGAGCCAAAAGAATTATGTTGATCAATTATTACAGAAATTTAGTATATTAAATGGTAATACAGGAAATACTCATATGAAACGTAAATTTAAAGGGTACTGACGAACATATTAGGGCTCAATACCCTTATCAGAAACTGATAGGCAGTCTAACGTATTTGTCCGTATTAACTAGGCCGAATATATCATTTTCTATGAGTTTTTATGCCAATTTAACAATGTGTGCATTGAAAGTTATTAGAAAATTGTTTAAAATATTCGCGGGATGATTCAAAATTACAGAGCTTTGTAGGTGCTGATTGGGCAAGCAATATTCTAGACCGAAGATCATACGCAGGTTATGCATTCAATCTTTGTGGTTCTGTAGTTTCTTGGGAGAGTTCTAAACAAGAAACCGTAGCTTTATCGAGCAAAGAGACAAAATATATGTCATTGTCAGATGCTGCTAAAGAAGCAATGTATTTAAAAGGACTGTTAATAGAATTGATAGGAAATGTGTCTTGTATAACTTTATTTAATGATAACCAACGCGCAATAAATTTAATGGGAAATCCAATGTATCACAAAAGAAGCAAACACATTGATATCCGCCATCATTTCATAAGAGACACAATTGCCAATGAGGCAATAAAAGTAGAATATTTACCTACCGATATAATTCCGGTGGATATTCTAATAAAGAATCTTCCTTATGATAAACAAGTAATTATACAGGACGTCCCAACCTTCTGGAATTGCAGAATTGCGCCTGTACTATAAGCAGTAGGAAGTTAAAATTTTCTGATAACTTAATAGATATCTGGGAGTATCTTTTAAACATATTTCTGCATATACAGAGTGATCGATAATTAACGAACCACGCATCTACTTTGTTATTTTAAATAGAACAGCCTATATATATTATTACGGTTTTAGTGTCTCCACCAAAAATTAGGCCATACAATATGGGTTCCATATGTCTATTTTTAACAGATTTTGAGAAGTTTACAATTCTGTCCTCAATAACTTAAATGTAGGAATATCCATTTCCTTCAATAAACTGAAAATGAAAATACATTTTTGCGTAATTTTTTACTGTATTAAACTACACACTCGGCTCTATCTAAACGTAGTATCAGAACCTCTTTGAAATATACAGGGTGCTCAGAATTGAAGACCAAGCTTGGCTAAATTCAAACACCGGAAACGCAATTTTTTTAAATAGTACCATATATTTTTTTGTGTTCACCCTATAGGAAATTCATATCTCTGTTATTTTTGTACAATAATGCATATGTCTAATATTAAAATTAAAAGAGATATTCATAGTTAAATCTGAATCTTGCATTTGAATATTGATATTCAAATGTGTATAGTGTCAGTGATGTTTGGTTGCCATGGCAACTTGACGTTGACATGTCTAAACTGTTCTTTCAAAATTTCGAGCTTGTTTCACTACTTATGAAATGAATTTCGCAAAAGAAGAGTTAATAGATGTGATTTATGTATTAGGAGAAAGTGAAAGAAATAGTATATTAGCTAGCAGGGTGTACAAGCTGCGTTATACTGAACGATGATGTCCGCAACCAAAAACAGTTCTCAAACTGAAACGAAGATTTGAAGCTTCTGGGAGCATTAATTACATGAAGCATCTATTTCAAAGTAAAAGGGCAATCAATGACGATAACCGCCTGACTGTCCTGCTAACTGTGGAAGAAGATCCCCGCATATCTGTTCGACAAATATGCACATCCCTCGCGTTGTTATTTTAAAGTTTAGATCTTTTGTTTTGATTGTAAATTTATGTTTACGTATTTTTTTACGTTTACTTTATTTATTGTTAGTCTGTATAGCCCTTATTAAAATACTGTTTTATTAAAACATAGTTTCTAATCCTTTCTTTGGCTAAAATCATGTATTAATACTATAATCCTTTTTTTCTTCCTATATTAGTAGATGCTTCCAGTAGTAACAAATCCTTGATTTAATTTGAAATGTTTTCGTATGTGGACATCGTCGTTCAATCGTCTAATGTCTAATACAAAAATCATCAATTACCTAACTTTCCTTTTGCGAAATTCATTTTTCAAGTAGTTAAATTGACTTGACATTTTGAATTGACAATTTAAGCACGTCAACTTCAACGTTTTGTTTACTGTTACCATGGCAACCAAACAACGCTGACACTACAAACACTTGGATATCAATATTCAAATGCAAGATTTACCTTTGACTATAAATATCTCTTTTAATATTAATATTAGACATATATATATTTATACAAAAATGTTAGAGGTATGAATTTCCTATACGATGAATACAAAAAAGGTATATGGTGCTATTTAAAAAAATGACGTTTCCGGTGCTTGAATTTAGCCAAGTTTGGTCTTCAATTCTGAGCACCTTGTATATTTCCAAGGCGTTCTGATACCACGTTTGAGTAGAACCAGATGTTTAATTTAACATAGTAAAAATTTACACTAAAATTTATTTGCATTCAGAATTTATTAAAGGAAATAAATATCTCTGCTTTTAGGCTATTGAGGACAAAATTTAAAATTTCGCGAAATCTATTAAAAATAGACACATGAAACCCATATTGCATTGATTTATTTTTAGAGGAGAAAATAAAACCGTAATAATATATAGGGTGTTCTATTTAAAATAACAAAGTAGATGCGTGGTTCGTTAATTATCGATCATCCTGTACATACGAGAATATTTTTAGAAGATACTCTGAAGTGTCTAATATGCACACAGAAAGTTTTAACTTCCTAGTATTTATAGTATAGGCGCAACCTTACAATTTCAGAAGGTTGGGACACCCTGTATATTTGCTAGACACAGTGAATTAGTTGAATTTATAAGATGTAATTTTATTGATAAGTGAGGGTGTTGACATTTTTATATCAATAAAACTAAGCTGTTAAACTTGGCACAGCGCCACGTCTAAATTGTATTTTTCTATGTCTTTTGCAGTTTCTTCAATTTTTCCAATTCTCGAAAGGGTTTTAACATATCATGTTAGTACCAATTCCTTTACTTTCTTCTTCCACTTGTTTCTTTTAATTCCTTATTCTTGACCCTTACCCATATTCCTAATATTGTTATTAGATACTATCTCTACTTATGCTACTACCAAAACTCGATAAATTTAGTATCTCAAAGTTTGCTTGCAGGAAACGTGAAATTAAATATAAAGTTAGTGACACGACAGTCGATGGTAAAACCACTGAATGTACGTAAGATCCAAACGATAATCAAGACAAAACATCATCAATTTATTTGTAGTTACTCCAAAAGCTAAAACGCCAGACCAAACCTATGAGTTGGCTGTTCATACAGTTAGATTGCAGAGAAGTGCTACTTTGATCGATGTACAAGAGCTGTGGAGTGTACAAAGTAATTGTAGAAACTCACAATGTTGCATTTATATGAAAATTTAACAATTTTCAGATGCTGTAAGCCAAACTGCCCTAGCGGTTGTGCAAACCAACTCACCTGAACAATTTCGAAGGATGTCATTGGCGATTTTCGATCAAGATTCTGAATGTAACGAATTATTAAAGAGTTTGAGATATTTGCAGCAATTGAACAAGTTCAAAACCTATGCTAAAAGCAGGCCGCTCTTTTCATGGGGACATCTTGATGCAGAGTTGTTTGGTAGACATTTGATAAATGTTTGCAGACGTGTGCAAAATATCTTCCAGAATGAACCTAGAGTCATAGAATTAACTTCTCCAATTTATATTATGGGTATTTATACGACATGTATTCTTATATACATATCTCTCTTTTTTGTTTAAGGTGATTTACATGGTAACGTTGGAGATCTTATCTATTTTGAGAAAGTGTTTTGGAATTTAGGACCTTGTCTAAGTCCGTGTAGTTTACTATTTTTAGGCGACTTTGTTGATAGAGGCGCCTACGGAGTGGAAGTAATCACATATTTATTTTGCTATAAAGTGCAAACGCCTGAAAAGCTCTGGATGCTTCGAGGAAATCACGAAATACGAGATATTCAGAAAATGTTCACTTTCTACACGTGCAAATTATCAATTGCTTGGTACGTTGAGAAAATAACGTCGCTTGTTGTAGGGAATGTGTAAATAAATTTGGCGAGAAAGTAGGAGGAGAAGTTTGGGAGCAGATAAACGAGGCCTTTGATTACATGCCTTTAGCAGGTGTAATTGATGGAAGAGTAAGTACATAGAAATAATCCTTTGTCTTATCATGCGTGCCGATAATTGGTACAAAATAACTAGTTTTCCACGCATATTCCTTTGCCTTATGGAGTAAATTGAATGATAATTCTGGAGAATCCAGCGGTTATTTAAAAATTTTAAATTGGTGGCAGCAAAGGAAACACATTTCTTATGAACTGGTGAAAGAAAGCTACTCGGTTCAACTCTTTCGTTTTCCTTTATTTATTACTTTACGAACATCCGGTATAAGATCGGCGTAATATTGGCCCGAGATGGTGTGTTCATTTTGGTAAACAATCAACTATCAAGGTCGTCCAATGGATCTATTGCCTGAGTATAAAGCAACGATTTTCGAACGTATTGTGTCCACTGTGTTTCAGTCGAGTGTGGATTTTCATGGTCATTTTCCTTTCAATGTACATTTATCAACTGTTTCGATCGTACACAAGAAAGTAGTCAGTCAATGCGTTCATTTTCGGTTTCAAAGTGATAGTAGATCCGTTTCCTAGCATAATTAAAGTCTTTGTGTTAAAATACACGTGAAAAGAATGCCTGGTAGGAATAACCAAAAAATGAATGCTAATATAGCTCATGGCATTGGTGGAATCATTTCGGGCAAAATCAGAGCGAGGGAAAAGGGACAGCGTAAACCCGCGAACATGTTTCTGTCTACCTGGCGTCATCAGCGCGGTTCCGTACCTGTCCTTCTCCCTCGCTATTGTTTTTCACCTTTCGAGTATATGTTGCCATTTTCCACGAACAGAATCATGATATATCTCCCCACGCCACCTAGCGTCGAGAAACATAAACATGCCGTCTAGAGAATAGCGACAACAACTCGATTCCTATAGGCTTACCATGATGTATTAAAATCCACCTGAAAAGATTGCCTAGTAACAATAACCAAAAAATGAATGCTAATATATGGTATTGGTAGAATCATTTCCAGCAAAAAACAACGGAAATGATTCCACCAATACCACGAGCTATATTAGCATTAATTCTTTAGTTAAAGTTTTTGTGGTTTCCGAATTGGTTAAAAGAAACCTGATTAACTTTACTTTGTAGGTATTTTGTGTTCACGGTGGAATACCACCGCCATGGCTTTGTCCTGTTGTTAGTGCAATTAATCAAATACCAGTGCCTTTAAGCCAACCAGATATGCAATCCCCATTGGCATGGGAATTGATGTGGAATGATCCTGTTAAGTACGTGATATTTTTTAAATTTGATAACGCTGTAGTATACCTTAAATTAAGTAATTGTAAGAAAACCTAATAGTTATGAGCATTGTTCCATAGAAATACGTTTTAATATAGAATTAGAGACATAACATACATTGGTTTGAGCGGAATTAAATGTACCCAATGATGTGGAAAAATTGTAGCAAATGCCACTACAAAGAGTTATGGAATCCGTTACGCGGACAATTTGTAGCAATTAGTGAAACAATATTATAGCAAGCAAGAGTGACGCAAAACTTGCAACGTTTGCTATAATAAACTTGCATTTGTTGTGAGTGTATTGTATGTAACGCAGTTATCGAAGGAATTTTAGCAGTTACTACATTAGATTACACAAATTGCAACAATTATTTGAATAATTAAAAAGTTCTATATTAAACTACTGCAATTTATGCAGTATTCTTATATGACGGTGTATCATATATAAATGGGATTCGTTTTTAAAAAAAATTCTAACTTTATTTAACTAAGCTTACAAATATATATTATATTTCTACATACTCTCCCGTCCTAGAAATACATTTTTCCCATCGGATTGGGAGTTTTTTTATTCCATCATCGTAAAAACTCTTCGGACGTTCGTGTAGCCATTGCAGCACAAACGCTTCCACCGCTTCGTTGTCGTTGAAACGCTGGCCTCTAAGCGCTCCTTTGAGGGGTCAAAAAAGATAGAAGTCACAAGGTGACAAGCCTGGACCATAGGGTTGATGTTCCAGCGTATCCTATCCTGATGCATCCACTTTCTGCATCGTGGCGTTAGCCACATGAGGCCTGACGTTGTCATACAGAAAAATGACTTCTGGCCGATTGTTTCTTCCTTTTCCTTCGAAATGACAATTTCGCGGCATCCAGTACTTCACAATAATATTGCGCATTAATTGCGCGTCGATCACGGAGAAAATTAACGTGAAAAGCTCCTTGCCCATAAAAAAAAACTGTTGCCATTACCTTTCCGGCTGACAACCGCGTCTTTGCCTTCACCCGTGCCCTCTCGCCGCTCTTTCTCCGCTCTATACTCGCCTGTTTCGACTCAGGCGTGTAGTGGGGCACCTAAGCTTCGTCAATCGCCGCAAAATTTCGGTTGGGTTCACCCCCTCCTTGGCCAAAAACTTAATAATAATCCGTTGCTCCACGGTGACATGCACTTATTTCTAGCTCATGGTTTCTTTTGATACTAGGGACCCGAGAGAGTTGCGGTCGGTTCTCCCCTCTCCCTAACGGTACAAGCTACCTGCACATCAACCCCTTCCAGGTCTAGAAGCCCTCCGGGATTTCTAAGAAAATCAGTCCCGTTTATATTTGATACACCCTCGGGGCACTTTAGGACCCCACAGTATATCTAGAAAGATGAAGCAATTATCTTTACTTAATAACCACAGAAAATTCCTTAGATAATCAAAAAGCCCAAAACATTTGTACTCACTCGATCTAACTTACAAGAATTTTTATTCTCAATAGCTTTTAATGACACTTTCAATAGGTTTTTTTGAATAACCTACGATCAAAATTCACAGATATACAATTTATTCTTTCAAATCTCTAAACTAACGTTACTTACTAATATTTTTAGGAAAGGTACAGTTACAGATAACGTGGCATTTGAGTTATCGACAAATGATGGTTTTGCAACAAACTACCGGCGTGGAACAGCTCATGTATTTAGTGCGGAAGCTCTCGAACGTTTTCTTAGTACTAATAACTTCAGCCATATTGTCAGAGCTCATGAGGTAGCCCAAAGCGGATTTAACGTAACTAGAAGTTTTCGCACCTATATAAGCAATTTCACGTAGTTATTTTTAGGTTCAACAAAAAGCTAAGTTGCTTACCGTTTTCTCGTCCTCAAAGTATTGTGGTGGTACTAACGAAGCAGCATGTGTACTAGCAGATAGAGGAAAATTAAGAGTGCTACGACTAGAGACTGATGGTTAGTGCTATGTAATTAAAACTCTCAAGTGTATGAAATATTTATTGAAATATTCTAGTACATGTTGCTATTAATAATGTGTAGTATTATTTCTTATTTATTTAATTAGTCTAAAAAAGACCATACTCCAGTTGTTCGCCTACTGAAAGGCTACTAACAAATTTAATGTTTTCAGCTATGTCAAAGCAAAGTTTAGCTAATCCAGTTAAAGTTGTTCCATCTTGCTTATTAAAATTATATATCATCTGAAATGATTGTTTTGATTATTAAACAGTAATTTAATAATAAATTCTAATTTAATATTCGTAGGGATGGCAGCGCGATGTAATTAAAAATAAAATACAACCCGAATTGTAAACAATTCGCTTTAAAATGCGAGTTGTATTTGGTAAAATTACATCTTGAAAGGTTGGCCAGTCGAAGTATCTGAAGTATCACAAACTGCTAAAAATACAGTATATTTAGACAACAGTTGGTGGTTCACAATGAGATTATTTGTAAAGAACATATAATCGTTATTCCCTTTGCAATGCATAAATTAGTGCTGAAATGTCTTGATGAGGACCATAAGAGCTATCACTCTACTTTAAGATTAGCAAGAGATTATGTGCATTGACCAAGTATTACACAAAGCACACAACAGTTACCACCTACATGCAAGGTATGTTTGGAAAACGCAACCTTCAGGAACTCATTACGATATATGATATACCTAAAAGCCCATGGTCAATTGTCTGTTTGACTTCAATGCAGATCAGCATTTAATAATAGTCGACAGCAATTCAGGATTTTATGATTTCATACGACTTGGTTCGACTACCACCGCCGTTGTGATTAAGATATTGAAAAACTGGATCAGTGTACATGGAATACCAGATACACTACAGTCTGACAATGGACCACAGTTTTCATCAAAAGAGTTCAAAGAATTTGCTGCTAACTGGTCTTTCCAGCATCAAACATCCAGTCCATTACATGCGCGTTTAAATAGGTTGAAAGATACGTTCTGGAAGTGAAATTATTGTTAAGAGGAAAAAGGATGGACAATTCAGACTTACAATTAGCTCTACTAATTACGAAAAATACACATGGAGATGATTTAGGTTCTCCACCACAGTGGTTAATGGGAGGAAGAGCAAAATGTACAATACCCGTTGTAGAAGAGTTTCTCAAACCTGAAATTATTCCTGACATGTCCTAAAAACTAAAAATTATTAGGGAAGAAGAAATCTTATACAGACAAGATAGTGGAAGGAAGCGAGAGTTGAAGTAGTAGAAACTCGTGGTTTATCAAGGATAGACAAATCATGGAACAACAAAAAGAAATTCATTCGGAACCATCGCAACAGGTAACCGATATGCCCGCGACTGTAAAAGATAAACCAAGATCGGAAGAGTTAAACTTCGAAAGGAAAAGTAGTAATGTTGAGAAAAGAGCATCAACTCGTTCAGGTCGCGAAGTAACTGCTCCAAAAGACTCGATCTATAAAAAATGTTTTTTTCTTAGAAAAAGGGAATGTAAGGACATTGACTATTGGCAGTTGGTAGTGAGTTAGTCAATGACAGTTGGCAATAAATGAGTATGTTAACAGATAAAGTTGTTTATGTTTGTCCAATACAAGTTTAGTTATTACTCAGTTCATTATTATTAACAACCACCTACAAACTGGCCTTGTTTATAAATAAGACATTTGATAGTTACCCAGGAAGTAAAACAATTAAAGAAGAGGAGATTTGCATCCATTTCAATAAACCATTGTGTGCGAAATAGAAAAGCGACTGTTTGCACACAGTTATAACACTTATAACTACCTATTTTATCTTTAGAAACATGTTATTATAACTGCACAAGCAGAGGTAATCTACAATTGAAATATAACAGATACGTTCCATAGATACCTAGCACATCTCACAAGAATTTTTTGTTATAAAAGCAACCTTGGTAGCAGCCGATGGGCTCCAAAATAATATTACACGCTGCAAACGTGAATGAATGGTATGTTGGTCACACTGTTAATCTTAGACAGCAAAAAAGGAACACTATTTTTAGATATACTAATCGCCCGTTTGTCGCAATGGCTCTTCCACAAAGCATTACATTAAAGTTCCTACTCCAAGGAATTTCGTTTCAGTAGGTGATAGATCTTTCTCATGCAATTAGACGTTAGATCGAGGCACTGTCCGTTGTCGAGTTTAGAAAGCTATTTGGTGTTAATAACGAAGACAAGGTAAGTAGTTTAGATAAATAAATATATTTAGTTTGATTATTGTAGATAGATACTATGACTATACTTGAGTGTACCGGTTGCGTCAAAAATATCTGGGTATAGGATATAGTAGAACATACGCATGTGTGTTACATATCTGGCAGTAGAACATTGGCGCTGCATTGGCCGCTTGATCATAGGATCGTATGTCATTCCAGTTTGCTGCCGTTGGATAATAAACCAATAAAATAGTAATATACATGTCACGTAATAATTTTAACTTTAATTGTCAAAAAAGTGCGGTTGTGTGCGTTATGTGGTATGTTTATTCACCAACGATTCAATACACGCAAAATTATAGAAAAAAGTGAATTTAGATAAACAGGACCTACAATTAGTGTGTTCTACGAGGCGTGTTTCTAAAGCAAGTACCGTTTTCAAATAAAACAAAAACAAGTAATCTTTTCTTAAAAATGTTATTTTTAGATGAAAGCCTGTACCTTATTCTACTTTTCTACATAATTTCCACTAATATTGAGGCATTTATCGTATCGTACAATCAGCTTTACAATGCCATCGTCATAGAAGTCTGCCGCCTGATTTAACAACCACTGGTTACAACTTCATAGAGAACACTTCTAGGAACTTGAGGAAACTTATAAAATAACGATGAAAGTGTCTATTCTCTTTCACTTTTTCGTCAACTTTCTGAACCAAATCGTCAGTAATGACAGAAGGTCACCCACCTCGTTCCTCCTCACGGACATTCGTGCGGCCATCTTTAAAAGCTCTCACCCATTTCCGTACCATTCCATCACTCATAATGTTTTCTCCATACACTTCACAGATCTGACGATGAATGACACTAAGAAGACGAATCACAGCGCGTATTTCACAGTCGGCGGGATTCTCGATCGGCGGGGACATTTTAAATAGTGACAAACAAACGTAAACACGGTCGAATCTTTCTGTAATGGCGTCTGTGGCTTGTAAACAGATGTAGGTACGGAGCGCGTAAGCGGAGAAAGCCGCGCAGCGCTCACGGTAGCAGAATTTCAAAACGGTACTTACTTTAAAAACACGCCTCGTATAATACTTTACATGAAGCATTCACCAAAGCGCTTGTATACTTGCATCTTGGGATAAGTATCTAACAGAATATAAACAGAAATTTATTATTTTATAAACCTGAAAGGTACTACTGCAATGTTATCACATTACAGTATCCCTTCGCAATATGTGCCATCAGTCTCATCTGTTCTTTTTTTAAATTTTAGTCCATTTATATTTACTAACTTCTGAAATACAAGAATTGTCATCCTTGTATACTTAAAGTATTGCAAAACATCTCATCTCTTCATTTTCTTGTAATGTTGAAACTTTCCTGGTGCCCATCTGCTTCTATTAACGCGTCTTACCTTTTAGCTCCGTTGCAGCACTTCACGGGTACATAAGACAATACCGACTGCCTCTAAATCTTTGTATGTTTCTGTTAAACAATTTATTTTACAAATTTCTAAATAAACGAAAATTTTGATGATATGCACTTTTATTTATGTGTCAACGTTCCCATCCCAATCAAAACGATATTTGGGACTATTCTATACAAAGGAAAAATAAACGGCAACGACGAACATCATGAAACGTCAAGGTTATAGATCCCACTTTATAATATGTATCAAAGCGAATTATTAAATGGCACCATGGTAATAATTTTGCAAGTGATTGTATGAATTTGTTGCACTAGCATTTGGAGACCGCCCAGTACCCTGTCAGCAAACAATTCTTGACATTGTTAAAAGCTTTGAAAAATTCTTTTGTTTAAATAACTGCACAAAATGCAAGCCTAGAAAGCTAGACCCACAAAAGGTTGAGGAAAGAGAAAGGTGGAATGTAATTATTTGCAGCGGACTTGAAGTAAACGATACGCGTTCCACCAGAAGTGTCACTGATGAATTGGGCGAAAGCAATAAGGGTTTGGAAGCGTAATCGTTTAAAGTGTTTTAAATATTCGAAAACGCAAGGAATATTTCCCGAAGATAATTTTCGAAGAATGGAGTTTTGCGAAACTGTGATAGGAAAGGTGCATAAAAATGAGAATTCCATCAGAAATATTGTTTTCACCGGTGAACTGGTGAATCATCTTTTACATTACATGGAAGGCACAATCCTTCTGTTGTGCGCTATTGGGCGCGGGAAAACCAGCACAAATATGTTGCTAATCACAGCCAGTATCCTCAGAGACTGAACATCTGGAGAGGCACCTTAGGTGACCGTTTACTAGGGCCATTCTTTTTTTATGGTTCCTTAAATGCCAACAAATATCTATATTTGCTGCAAAATCAAATATTTCCCGCTATTAAAAATACTGGAATGAATCGGGAAATTGTGTGGTTCCAACAGGACGGCTGTCCTGCACATAATGCACTCAGAGTGAAGCAATTCTTATTCAATACTTTTCCCAACCGTCTTATTAGTGGAATAGGCAGCTTTCATTGGCCTCCACGATCTCCCGATATATCCCCAAATGATTTTTTTGTGGGGATACATCAAACAGAAAGTATAGATTGCAGAAGCTGGCAGACCTGAAAGTGTAAATGTTTTGAAAGCCAGAATAATAGAGGCTGTTAATTCCGTGACGATCGACATGATTCGAAATGTGCGAGAAAGTTTTTATAATAGACTCGGACAATGTCTTGTTGTAGGAAGAGGAATTTTTGAGCCTCTTGTATAATTACTATTTATTTTTTTGAAAGAATAAACTATTTATTTAATTTGTTAGGGCTTATTTTTTGGAATTCATTGGAATTAGACTTTACGCAGTACACACGGCTTGATACAGCTCTTACATTCGCTACTAAGTAAATATTTTGAAAGAATATTTTCGTCTTTGTAAATATTTCCTTTATGGATCTTCTGACAATGACAACGCTAGTATATATTGAAGTGGGGATTATGGCCGTTGGTACAGTTAATTCCTATACCCAGAAGTTTATTAACAGAGCGGGCCAAGAGCGCCACGCGCCAGGTTCGCAATCAGGCTGCCGGGCGCATATATGTATGTAAACATAGGTAATTTAAATATGTAATTATTAGACGAGGACCAAAACCACTGTCTATTACGTCGTGAAGACGCGCAAATATACACCTGCAGTTTGGGTGTTCGTTGATAAATAGGGCGTTGTTCACAGTGGGCCACTACAAAAAAAAAGTTCATTCATCGACGGCTACGAACTAACAGCGCGCTTATTCATTTACGGATGACGCGCTCTATTCATCAACAAATGACGAGTCTGCAGATGTTACGTTTTGCACCACTTCGTGGCATACTAGAAACAAGCGTCGGTGTGCTCGCTTTAGTGATTATGTCTAACGTAACTATTAAAAATAAACGGCCATTACCTACGAAAGTTAATAAATTTCTTAGTGAATTTGTGGATTTACACTACAATGGGAGTACAATTTTCTGTAAAGTTTGTAAAAAGGAACTACTGTGCTGGAGCAAACGTGATTGTGAAAGACATATAAATAGCGCACACCACAGAAATAAAAGAAATGGTGTGTCACAACAACGTCAATTTCAATTAGAATTGCTTTTAACGTTTATGGTATGTGGTCTACCACTTCGTATACTTGATAAAAAAGCATTTCGAAAATTCTGGGGTACATACAATACCGAGTGGATACTACCACCTCGGACAGCGTTACGGAGAGATATTCCACGAATACGTGTACGAATAGCTGTGGCTATGTCTTGATGAGACGACAGATTGCAAAAAAAAAATTATTTTGAATATAATAGTGCGCGTATTAGATCCTATTAAACCAAATTTTGCAATTCTATTAGCCAGCAGAAGATTAAAACAGTGTACTAGTAAAGCAATTACGGCCGTAGTTCTCGAAACGTTACAAAAATTTCAAGTGTCAACCAGTCAACTGTTGTTGTTCATGAGCGACGGTGCAGCAACAATGTGTAGTGTAGGCCGTTCCCTTAAAGAAAAGTGTGAAGGACTTTTACATGTTACGTGTAAAGTCCATGCTTTACATCTTGTGGCACAAACTATTCGAGAGTATTACCCGGAGGTGGATGCATTAATAGCAAATACAAAAAAAGTGTTTCTCAAAAGTCCTAAGAGGACTAGGGCATTCCACAGGTTATGCCCTGGTATTCGAGAACCACCACAGCCCATTCTTATGCGTTGGGGAACGTGGTTAAAAGCCGCTTTTTATTATAATGAACATTTTCAAGAAGTCAAATCCGTTATTTTGCAATTCGTCCCTGCCGAAGCTAGAGCTATTAGGATGAGCCAGAAGGGATTTCTCGATATTTCTGTTGAAACACATCTAAAGAATATTAGCAACAATTACAAAGGGTTAGTAGACGCGATAGAAAATTTGCAAAATTCTGGATTGTCGTTGGTAGAATCAGTGCAAGTCGTGGACGAAGTTAGTACATTGTTACACAGTATAAACGATGCAACAAGTGGACGAGTTTTAGCTAAGTTCGATAGTGTTTTAAAAAAGAATCCGGACTACACGAGATTAAGACAAATGTGCGATGGGGCATCTGCAGATTCCTTGACTAAGTCTAAAGATTATTTTAATTACGCCTGTCTTACTTCGGTAGACGTGGAACGGTCGTTTTCGAAATATAAGAACATTTTTTCGTCTCGGCGAACATCCTTCACCGAGGCAAATGTGGAAACTTATCTGATGGTGCAACTTTTTAAACAAGCCTATCCGCATTATTAAGAAGGATAGAATTTATTTATTATATCTTTATTTACAGTTACATTATTAAGTACAACAGAATAAAAAAAGCGTTCAGTTTCTCAGTTATTTCCTTATTACATCCCATTTACAACGCATACCGTTTTCAATCAAATAAAAAATCATAATGAAAATAAAAACACCTCAGCGTGTACATATATATATCCGCTCTAATTACTAAACATTATTATTGCGTCAGCTTTTATTTTTTTACTCTTGTGTATTAATTTCGAAATATCACATATCTGCTGTGACTCACATATACGCTATTTACAATAAGCGGCCGTTGCGCCTGATTCCGATTCTGTTGGATGGCGCAATTTGGCCCGCTCTATTTATGACATAACCGGTGTATTCGAAAGAAACATTGAGTTTGATTAACAAAATACTTCAGGATTTGTGGGGACAATTAAATTAAATCAGCAAAGGTACATATGTATATGTAAATATTCCTATATTTACTTACTACGACTGGTTTTTAAACATATACTTTTGGTCATCCCAACCTTGCCATATGGGTACATATTAAAATTATTTATAATTATAGGTAAGCAGAAAGTCTTTTCCCTGTTGTATTGAACATCTGACTATTTTAAAGCTTAAACATCGATAAATCAATTAAAAATAATTTGGGCTGGAAAGGGTTAACTAACATTCAAGTACAGGCTCTTGTTATATTGAAAAAATATTCATGCATAAGTTTGTGCAACTTTATCTAAATTTAAATTTTACAATGATCCCTTCTATTTTTTGGAAACATATATTTTCGTAGTGATTTAAGACTTTAATTAGTACTTATAAGAAAAAAAAAAACTTACGTCCAAATATTCATCATAACTAACCCATCCATCCATATCCCTATCGGTTTCATCAAATTTTTGTTTCCTGTATTCGCAAGTACTTTCATCACCCAAGCTTTCAAGCACAGCAGAGCTAAAAACGGATGCAAAAAATTAGTGCAAATGTTAAAAAAGTTATAGTCGATATTATACAAATCATCGAAGTTCAGCATTCCATTCAAATTTTGGTCGAATAATAGAAATAGACTATGCAAATTAGATATTGTTAATTCGTTCCAACCAGGAAATCGTTGCATAACTTTTTGTAAGTTATATTGCCGATTCTTTTCTTCATTCTCTCTACTTTGCCGTCTCTGTTCAAGCAGTCGACTGTAGAAAGCTTGTACTAATTTATCGTACTCTGTGAGTGGACCATGAGCATCTTGTTCTTCTTTGGGTAATGGCTCACCTATATTTGTATAAGTACTCAATATTGTATGTAGTGCATACAGGCTGATTTATTTTCGACTCTCATCATGGAGATCTCGTTTATTATTGGAGATAGAGGGTAGATTAGATTAGATTCATTTTCGAGGTGGTTCTTGACCTATCCCACTGCGACCTTTTCAGATTTATTGTTGTTCCTCTATCATTAGATCAATTACGTTAGCTTTGCTTTTTCACCAGACCTAGCGGCCTTGTGAGTGATATTCCGATCTCACTTCCAAGAGCTGTGCTGTACAATCGTACAGCACGTGGACGGCAGCCTCTTTTTCCACCTTTCTGTCAGGCCTCAGTTGCTCATATATTCCTTGAGCATACAGTGTCCTGTTAGCAAGCCTACTATTGTTCTAACAGACTTTCTGTCCCTGCTTAGTAGGTCTGCTGTAAATTTAGGCCTGTGTCCAATCGGAAATTGCTTGGCCTGTCTCTGACCTGGGATACTCTTCCATTAATCTTGAGATTTCTCATTTTTCCATTGTTTAGTAGTTGTTTTAATTACCGTATATGTTATGCACACCGAATGTTTTGGGTTTCTGTCAGCATTTGACGAGCCTGCTTGGGGTAATTCGTCTGCCGTCCCTCGATGATCTTCGTGCCCTGGTACCCAGACCAGGGTCACCTTAGATCGGCTGCCCAGCCTATTAAGGGCATGAGATAGAGGATAGATTTAAATTTGCCAAGTTTTGTGTTTGTTATGAACCCGAACAGAAAGTGACTTATGACGCTCGAGATTAAAAAAAAAAGCGAAAAAGGCGAATTTTCTTCTTTTACCTCTACCACCTTTATTTGGTCTTGTAGGGAAAAATTAAAAACACCTTCTCAAAGTCACCGTCGATCTTCTATCTAATGGTGTACTTGAAATTTTTATATAATGTTTCGATTTTCTCCAGCCGTCATCAACTTCCTTATTTCTTATCGGTGCCACATCGGATTTTGACACCTTCACAAGATTTATTTTTCTGATTTCCACCAAGGTTTTTAATATTATGTCTTGATTGACGAAGAATACATTTTAAGATTAAATAAGGCGCAGCCATAAAATTTCGAATTGCCAAACATTTCAATTATCGTTCATTAGTAATGGAAAAATATCGTACACCAACGAAGAGGAGGGGAGATATGTTAAGTATTTTTTATTCATCGAACCGAAATACAACAATAACTAGTATAAGGTATTTACAATTGTATCTAGAACGATAACAGCCACATCCTAGATCTTGATAGAAACTTGGTCGAGAATGGATCATTTACTAGGCCGCGTAATGTTTATGTCAACAAGAATTTGAATAAAAAGCAGAGGGATATTTTATAAATTAAAGACATATTTTTAGAAAGTTTATATACATTTTGCATCTTATTTGTAACAGTGAATGAAAACAATAACAGTAAACAATAAACCAACAATTACAGTAAATGTTGAAATAGCTGGCCATTTTCATTAATGCACAATTGCGCATGCTTTCTGGCAATTTGAACTGCCCTTTATATGGTTCTTCTAGGAATTACATCGGCATTCTGGAACTTACCTCAAAGTTCTTAAATGTTTTGTGGAACATCAACTTTATAAATATTGAAGATGTGTGGTAAAATAAATTGTACTTTGTATTTATATGTTTCAAGATTTATACGATACAATTTCCAAGGAAATTACAGATTTTCATAATTCACCGACGGAGGCCAAAATATATTAGAACACAACTTATTGTATCATGCATCTTCCATATTTTACCACTTTGTAACATAATGGATTTTCTTCAATATTTATGAATATTAAAAATAACTGTAGGGTTTCACGGCCGGTGTCTGAATTTGTAATAGCAGTGTATATTTCTAGGCTGGTAGGCCGTGGTCTTTGATCTGTCGAGGTCGACGTTTCGCCAAACACTGCAGTTGGCATATTCAGGACGATGTTGAATCTTTAGTAGTCTGAGTCTGAGCACCACTCATCAGATGGCCACTTAAGATTCAACATCGTCCTGAAGATGCCAACCGCAGTGTTTGGCGAAATGTCGACCTCGACATATCAAAGACCACGGCCTACCAGTCCGGAAATATGTACTGCTAGTACAAATTTATAAATATTATTTTCAACAACTCCCCATAAAAAGTAATCCAGAGAACTTAAGTCAAGAGATTTCGCCGGCCATACAACAATTCCAGTATTTCCAATCCAACGGTTTGGAAACTTTTGGCTTAACTAATTCCTTATAATTACGCCGTCTTGTCACCATTAATGCTGTGGTTGATTTAATGGAATATTGTTGGCTAAGAAGTTAGATACGTATGTGCAAAGAAGATTTAAGTATCTTTCCCCATTTAATGTTTCTTCAGTCCTATGGGACGACTTCCCAAAATGTCCATTTAAACGTTTAATCCAAGACGATGTTGTGGTTTTCTTGCCCCTATTTTGGCTGGGATTCTGTACTGCTCAATAATGCTTAATGTTTTTCCATTAAAGATTCCAGAATTGGCAAATTTTAATTCAACTGGCTAGATAATTTTGTTAAAAAATATTCGTCGCCTTCTAATCTTTCCCCTAACTAGTTACAGTTCTCCAGTCGTCTTAAATTATCACTACTGTAGCTAGCATGAACGGTTGTTAGGCTTAAACTTATTTCGATATAAAGTTCTCAATACTCGAGTCTGGAGCAAATTTAACTTTGACGCTACTACGCGTATAGATGTTGATGGATACTGGCTATTGTTGCATTTCGGTTCGATGAGTAAACAATATTTAACATATTTCGATTCCTTTCGTTGGTGTACATTTTTCTATTACAAATGGACGACAATTGAAATGTTTGACAGTTTGGAATTTCATGGTTACCTTATTTAATCGTAAAATGTATTTTCGTCAATTAGAGCATCCTATCTCTCCAATAATAAGCGAGATCTCCATGGTGAGGGTAGAAAATGAATCAGTCTGTATACATGTCGTACCCAGACTTCAGGATTTCGTAAAATTTCGATGGCAGTTCAAGAGGAGCAAGTAGATGCTCTAACTAGATGAGATCTCTACGAGATGGTACCCGAATGTTCCCAAAATTTGAATCATTTGCGTCAATGAAACGTCGCTACGAGAGCTGTGTACACCCTTTGTGTGTCAGCATGCCAAATGGTGTGATTGCAAGTGGAAACGTTCTTTGTTGGTGAACAATTTCTTATTGTCTGTAGAGAATTGAAAGGACAACTTCGAAATGAGCCAGATTTTCTTTGTAAGGTAGCCACAGGTGACGAAAATTGGGTTTATGGGTATGATCGTCAAATCAAACAACAGTTGTCACAATGGAAATGTTCATCTTTACCTCGGCCAAAGAAAGCCCGCCAAACCAAGAGAATATCAAGTTTTTGCTAATCTGTTTTTATGATATTGATGGACCGGGTCGAATGGTTACCATACTTGCCTTTTGATCTGAATGGCGCGGGTTCATGTACCGGCTGGGGGGGTTGGTTTTTTAATTATTTACTTACTTAGTCCTGAGTCCTACCTCTCGGTGTCGGACTGGGAGTTGAGTTAACTTTTGACTTCCATTCCTTTCTATCATGTTCCATACCCTTGATCTTTTCCCACCTAATGTTACTCGCTTCTCCTGCCTCCCTCGCCTCATCCCTCCATCTCTTTTTAGGTTTGCATTTCTTGGTTCTGCCCATTGGTCTGGCTTCGTACATCCTCCTGGTTAGCCTTTCCTCTGATATTCTGTACACATGTCCTAGCCATCCCAACTGTCTTTCCTGAATTTTTTACGCCACTGGTCTTATTTTCAGCTGCTCTCTATACGTACTCTTCTCGTCTTTCCATCTATATTCCTGAGAAACCTTATCTTTGCAACATTTATTCAGCTCTTGTTTCTTGTATTCATTACCTAGGATTCGTTTCCATACACGAGAGTCGGTGTCACTATCTTTTTTACGACTTCTGTTTTGATCGTTGCTGGTATTTCCTTTTTACCAAAGAATGTGGTTTTTAGTCTATTGAAAACTTTTCTCACCATCGCTGTTCTGTCGTTTATTCCTTCGTCTATTCCACCCATGCTTTCTATACATGTTCCTAAGGATTTAAATTTCTTAACTTGTCCTACTGTTTGACCCTGTATAGTTATGCTGTATGTTGTGTCCTGGTGCGACGTACATGCTTTTTCTTTTAGTCACGTTTATCTTCAGGTTTCTTAACCAATTCCTCCTGTAGTATATCAATATTATGTTGGTTTAATTACGGATAAAAATCGGAGTATGACTTCGTCTCGGATAGGGAAGTAAAACCGTAGGCCCCGTATCAATACGATGCTTGGTACGTTAAAAATCCCTACCAAAGTTTGGAACACCTCTGGATTCGGCAAAATTCTAGTAGAGTAGGCTAATGATTAAGGTGCGGATCGAAGCGGTACCTTTTCGATACGATCAGACGCGTGGACAGTGTCGTGCACTACCGATAGTTATTGGTTAAGCGAAGACATGTTTATACTCGTCTTGAGTTTTTATTCAGTATATCAGTCGCTCACTTCTGCGCGTTACTGCTACGTTGATATTGATGGGATTATCCACAAAAAGTTCGTATCTCCAGTTCAGAAGATTAATGCAGTTCTCCACCATAATAATGCGAGGCTACATGTCTCCTTCAGCGTACCACAAGTTTTGACAGAAACAACATGGCCGTTGTTCCTTATCCAGCGTACTCGTCTTATTTGGTTCCCTGTGACATTTTCCTCTTTCCCGTGATGAAAATTTTAGTTGAAGAGGCGAAGATTTGACACTATAAAGGAGATTGAAGCTGAATCGCGAACGATACTGAACACATTAATAAAACAAGACTTTCGAAATGCATTCCCTTCGTGGCCGAGGCGCTGGGATAAGAGTTTGCATACCCCAGAAAATTACTTTGACGGTGATGGAGGTGAATGAAATTCTGGTATTCTTCAATTTTATTTATCGTTACCTTTCGGGTACCACCTGGTATCTTGGTATTTCGTAAAGAGCGGAAATACGTCATGCGGTTACGACGTATACATTATTACGTGCAGTTATCGTAAAAGTGTCATATTCCTTGTTAGGTGCGCAAATTAAATATTATCTACAGTTGAAATGAATAATACTTACCAGTCGATGAGAAATCTTCCTGCCGGTAAAAACAAATTGGCTTCCTTTTAATTGGATAATCGAAGAGACGCTTTAAAATATGACTGATTCTATTGCCCATCTTACGATTATCATGTACCTGTCAAAAAATATTGTGCAATCGACATTTTGAAACAGTAAACAGCAGTAAACACAGATGATTGGTTACAATACGCGGATCATATAATCTATTAAATTACTGTTGCTAGGATTTTTTGGCATTTACACTCCAATATAATAGACTCTTGGGCGCTTGACGTGTATTTCTTTGATGAAACAAGCAACAATAATTCTAGATTTTATTAAAGTACAGTACCCCACCGGCAACTGCATGCTAAAAATCGGAGAAACATTTCAGAATTAATATCAGAGGCGTCCTCCTTTTACACTATTTTTTTATAATAATAATAACAATAATAATAATAATAATAATAATAATAATAATAATAATAATAATAATAATAATAACAGACCTTTATTTCATAGTATACAATAAGTATGAAACATGTTAACAGAAACAATGGGTACCAGCTAAGTACAAACAGATAAAGAAAACAAAAGCTATGCTTGACAAATTACTAATCAAATTATGGAGTTCATAAAAAGAACTCATTTGGATGATACAAACATTCTTGAATCAGAAGTTCTTTAAGATTTTTTTTTAAATCTTTAAGTGTGTATGTCTTAAATTTATACGGCAGTTTATTATAAATTTTTAAAACTTGCATTATTACACCTTTATGTATGCTCGCATATGTTGTTTGCGGCACACGAAGAGTTGCTTTTTGGCATTCCCGAGTGTTGTAGATATGGTTAGTTTCGTATTCGGCAAGGATTTCATTGTAATGTTTTTTCGCGAAACACGCACATTCATAAATATACAATGCAGGCAAGGTAAGTATACGGTTCTCTCTAAATGCACTCCTACATGATTCTCTCCTTTTCAGATTGAAGATGCTTCTTAGACACTTCTGGAGGATGAAGACCCTATCAGCATCCACGGAATTTCCCCAGAAGATGATGCTATATGATAGCCGGGACCCTATATATGCGTGATAAGCTGACAACGCTGCTTCAACGTGAACTTCGGATGATATCGTTCGCAGTGCATATGTCATTCCGGATAATTTCTTGGTAAGTATATGGATTTGGTCTTTCCAAGATAGTGCGCTGTCAAGTATCAAACCCAAAAACTTTGCATTATTTATTGATGTTATATGCTGATTTTCAAAGCTTATTGATATATTATCATTCTTCTTTAAGGAGAATTTTACTACATTTGTTTTGTTTACATTACGCCTTAAGTTATTTTGGCTAAACCAGTTATTTGTTTTACCGAGAGCTTCAACTATTTCCTTTTCCAATATATCATTGTCTTTTTCTTTTATAATGATTGACGTGTCATCTGCATACATGGTGAGGTAATGCTTCGTTACTTCTAGTAGGTCATTCATATATAGCATAAATAGAAATTCTGCTAATATCGAACCCTGCAAGATGCCTTGTTGATTTTGTAGCCATTGCGACTGATATTTCTCTCCGTTATAGTTCACTTGTACGTATTGGCTTCTATTTGTTAAATAGGATTTCAGTAGGGTGTGAACTATCCCTCTAAAACCCATTCTTTCTAGCTTTTCGAGTAAGATGATATGATCTACGCTGTCAAATGCTTTTGCTAAATCTAGGAAAACTCCGGCTACTCCTTTCTTTTCCGATATTGCTTGTGTTATTTTAGTGATTGCCATGTAAGTGGCTCTGATAGTTGATCTTCCTTGTATATAAGCATTTTGGAATGGAGTTGCAGGAGGTTGCAGGATTCAGTGAACGTTATTAATCTCGACAAAATGGCTTTTTCCACTACTTTTGCTATAATAGATATTAACTGAATATTAACAGTAATCATTTATTTTGTTAGTTAGTTACGTTGTGGTTACGTAAATAGTTGTTTTTGATACTAAATTGAGAAATGAAATTTCTGCAAGTTTGAGAAATTAAAAAAAATGTGTTAGAAGGTGTTATATTCGCCCATCTTGGATATAAAATTAAGAAAGTGCAGCCGATATTATAATTTATTTATCTCGTGCTGAAGGGGACACTAAACGTCAAACAAAACACAGATACAAGAAAATATCCCGAGTTAGTAGCATATTTTAAAAATAAATGTGTAGGATATTGTCTAAAAAAGTCAAAAGCTTTAAGAAAAGCGGAAATTAAGAGATTCCTACAAGAGGCTCCAATATATAATAATTGTATATGGTTTAATTGATAAAGTACTGATATTGTTTCAGGTTATTTAAATATTAGGCATATGTGGGGCGTGTAGAAGAAGCGAACTATTGAATTTAACAATAGATGATATCCAGGATAAGGCTTCAATAGTAATTGTAAAAATCTAAGTTTCAAGAACACCCTCATGAGCGACTTACCGGCACCATCACCAGCGACTTTCTGCAGTCAGTTTCCACAATTGTATAATTATAAGTTTAAACTAAAACTTTAGAAGTAATAATAAATAATAATAAATAAAATATATATAATCTCCTTTGATTTTTGTGAGTGGATGTAAAGGAATTTACATCTTGTATGTAAAAGAATTCTACGTTCTGTAGAAAAAAATTATCATTTTGACATTTTACAAACATATAAACGTCAACTTTCAACGACAGTTTTTGAAAAATAAAAGAGTGCTCCTTTTTCTGCATTTTTCTGACAATCACTTCAATTTCAGTTGAGCTGGTTCACTTTCTAATCACTTAGTTATTTTGTAAAACATACATATTTTATTAATGTATTATATTAATGTATTGCAACAAGCAACAACTATCTATGCAATTGTATCTTACAAATTTTGCAAAAATTTGAAGTGATGTATATGAATTGTAGCATGAATACTTTCCCTGCCAGCGCTAGATGGCGCTTATACACACTATTTTATAAAGTTACTAGATACAGATATAAAGTATCGCAATTATCTGCCATTTTGGGGTAAAAAATTGCGGGAACCTTAAAAGGTAAAAGAAGCAATATATGACTGATTCTTTAATATATGTTCTTTGGTATCAAATGAATAAAGCAGTGATTTTAGAAACATGGATGGAAATTTTCTGAGTAGCGTGCAATGTCGTAAATATATTTATTAAACAGTAAGATGTATACATATTTATTTTAAACTTATTATATTATTGTTATAACTGCATATAACTATTGTAATGGACACGGCAAACAATCAATAAAATACATTACTCATTAATTAAAAAGCTTACTTCAAGTTTTAACACTTCGAACTTGTTGATGTGTTCTTATACTTGGATATGAAAGTTTTTGTCGACAAATTTCCTCATATCCTGTAGTACCGGAGACCATACATAGCTTCAATGCTTTTGTAATTGTATCATCAGACCATCTGCTATTATATGCTTCAAGATATTTTAAATGATCTGCATTGAAAATGTTGCCTAAATTATTTAAACTTTTTGTTGTAATTTAGTCTCTAATCTACGGCACTTTTGCAATGCTGCTCTTAATTCTTGTTTTAAATCGGCAACTAAAGAAACCATATCTTTTGCTGACCTTTCCATTGTCTCCAACATGTCCCACTCCTCAATTTCATCATGACTGTCATCAACAGACATATCGCTTGTTGTTTCATTTAAAACATCTGCGTTTTCGTGCACTGTATATGGAGAAATATAGGTAAACGATTTCTTCTATATACTTTTTAATGTAATGAATTCCACTTGCCAATACTTTTGGTTTCTAATTTCTTTAGTTCATTTCTATCATCTTTAGAAACTACTCACTTTTTAGGTACAGAAATGTCTTTGTCAAATTTTGCTCTAGAATATCATCGAAGTAATTTTCTCCCCTGGCGTTAATAGGTAAATCAGGTCTTTCAATCAAATTCAACCACTCTTGCTTTCTAAAGGTATTTGTCTCACCACTTGGCGACACTATTCTTTACACAACACCCTGGTATTTTAAAAGTTTTAATCAGGGAAATGAAAAAGTGTTGAGATAATTTTAAGGAAGGTAGTACCTATACAAAATAGTATTTTATATTAAAAAAGCGAATTAAAACACGAAACACAACCACATTAACATGAAAACAAAACTTAAAAAATATAGGTTAATTTTTTCGTATTCGACAAAATATTTTAGTGAAATATTGAAGCCACTGAAAAAGTCACTAGAGAAGCCGTTATTTTGGGGAAAAAATGTGGTTTTCTATTTTTAACACGTTGGCCTCATAAATTGCGGTACTTTAGATATCTAGTAACTCTACTATTTTATAACTATTTTATTTTCAATATAAGGTTAAGTAAAAGGTCTACTACTCACAAAAATTCTTTAATGTATAATCACAAAGCTACCGGTTTTGAGCATTCGCTCATCCTCAGGCTAGAATTTTTTTAGTTACAGTAGAATTTATCTTAATAGAAGAAGTTTATCAGATACACTGTACTGGATTATCATAATAAAATGTAAGATATATGACTGGCAGTGAGAAATAAAGAAACAACTGTTATGTTGGTTTGCAGTTTACTGACATTTCTAGAATGCTAAATCATAACATTTTCAATATCTAAAGGTACTTTCGATGTAAAGCTAGAAAGAGTTAATATTGTTTGTTGCAACGACTAGAAGAATTTCAGACAGATTTTCAAATGGAATTATTACATAAATTCTTTGACAACCGATTTGATAGTCCTGTACTATTTCATACAACTTTGTGGTCTAACAGTCTTAACAAAACCATGCAGTTACATGACAAATATAATAGCTACATTTGAATTATCAAAGGTGCAGCGCTATTATTCAATACATATAATAGCAACTTAATAAAAAAAGATAGAAGAGTAAATAAGTAAGAAGAAAAGGAAAGAGGGAGCGAAGGCAAAAACTGGAAAAAGTATTAGTGGAAAGGATCTGGATAGTACTTGAAAGTTAGGTGTCATGTGAGTTAGAGGAGCCTTAAGTAGTGCGTTCGTTCTGCAACTAGAAGCACGTAAAACAACGGTTAAGCGGGTGTTGTTATTGCTATAAGTTGTGGTTGCTATTTGTAGTTATTTAATAAATTACAAAGAAATCGCGCACTATAACATTCTTTACGACTTGTATGCGATGTGAAGTTGTGTCATTGTAATAGCTGCTTGTAGACTAAGTTTCTTGCAGTGTAAGTACCATCTAATTTATACGATAAGCATTTGAGGAAACGTTTATGTATCTTTTCTAGTATTAGATTTAAGTAGGTTAAAATCGGATATAATAAGGTTTTTAATGGAGCTGTGATAAACCACAACAAAAACCAAAGTGTTTTAGAAGTTGCACTGCACACAGCGAAGATGCGTTTCGAAAAAAGTTGGTCAAATATTACTCTTAGACCTTTCACGGCTGATTTGTGCGTTAGTAGATTGTTGTTTATAAAGTAATTGTAGTGTATACGATACTGCACTTTAGTGTATGATACAATAGCATCGTACACCACCTATTTTGTAATTCATTTGCATATGTAATATTCCTTATTTCTTGATAGATTTTTGTCATCCGCATACGCCAATACATTACAGTCTAATGTGGGTAATAGATGTGTGATGAAGTTGTTAAATAAGAGTGTGGATTTGAAATAGTATGGAAGAGAATCCGTTGTAGTATATATACATAAATCTAGATCTATCATTGAGGTGAGAAGCTAGAAGCCATTCGAAAATCCAAAATACCCCACTCTTTTAATTAGCAATGAATGATTGACAGCATTAAAAGCTTTGGAGAAGTCCATATACATTACGTAGACTTGCTTTCTCTTATCCAAGGTCTCACTTAAAAATTGTAATCGTTAAATTAGTGATAGTAGGTCTACCTGAAAGAAACCAACGTTGAAATGCTGATAGATAGCGCTTGACGTATCTAGAAACTTCGGTGTACATCATGTGCTCAAAGACCTCTAAGGGCAGTAGGTCGATAATTTCCTACTTGACAATTATATCAAGAAAAAATTAAGAAATAATAAAGAACGGAATGAAGTAGAAGGCTGTGTGTGTATGAAGGAATTCACTTTGAACATTATTTATTATAGTTGTCTTTATTATTAAACGTTAATTGTTTAACAGAAATGTTTGCATGTAGTTATTTTCTTAAAATATCTCATTTCATCATTCGCATCAGTCAACCGTAAGCTGTCAACTTAAGGTTGAAGAAAAATTTCATTACATTTCGAGGTTAATTTAAAACTATGATACACATGCGAGATACATAACGCATTTTCGCGAAATAATATGGTAAGAGTGTGGAATGTGCGACGTATACTAACACAAGATACGTACAAGCATAAGATGGACATATGTACGTCGTACATACGGCAATTTCACCCATTTAGGGCGACAAAAATAAAAATTATATTTTATTTTTTTGACACTAATTTCTATGAATTAACATTTCTAAAGAACCTGTTTACTCAATTCTTTCGTTTAAAGATATTAAAAGCACTAGCGGGCATGCAAGTAAAGCGTTCCCTTCGCAGAAAGAGTTCTATTCAGTTGCGCCCGAAACTTTAACGGAGTAACAGTGGTTTATTTGTGAATTCAATTAAATGTTTTCCACATTTTAGTGATGGATATTGCAGCAATAGGTATGTACTACAGTTTTATATAATTACATTCAGGCTCCTTCAAAAAAAATCAAAGAAGTACCACTTTCTTTCCTATTTTAACTCTGAGTTTAGTGTTTAAGTAACCTGTGTATAAAATTACAGTTATCTCAATTAATCCTTTTCCAAAATATAGCCATTTGTTTACAGGAAGTCGTGATGATCCAGGAGCAGCCACAAAGACTATCGTCAGACAAGAGCTATTTATAGTGTTGAAAAGTGAAAGTTTCATCAAGTTATCATCGATGAAATGTAGCAAACACTTGGTTCGCTATATAATTGATAAATTATGTTCTTATGATCCCTCGATAGATTTTCAAAAACTGTTGAAAAATACAGTGAGTTTTTGTATCAGAATTATTAAAGAAATGAAGAAGAAAGGCCTTGTGACAGTGGCCATCGACGTACAACTTCGGATTTCCAGTATTACATTCCTGTATAAGGTGCTTCGGGTATTTATTGCATATCGCTTACAAGCTGAACACAAAGCAATGACAGACAAGAGGACGAGAAGCCTAGGAAAAAACTCGGATCAAGAAAAAGAAGATTGCTCCGTCTATTTATACAGAAATGGGACTGGTTGTCGATCAACCGAAACAAGGTGGAGGTAACTCGAATGATGCCAACACAGCTCGAAAATTATTTGAGCATTCGTATAGAGTCTCAAAAATAGCTGGACTGGATGTAAATTTGATAGGATTCGGCAGCATCTTAAGCATCTTATCCAGTGGTCATTACATAAACTGCACAAAATTCAAACAGTATTGTTAAATACGGTACAGATATGCATTGATCTCTATGGATGGTACAACATGACTGCATCTGCAAATGACATTTTAATATATGGAAGCGATATCATTGCTTCGTTGCCTCTACCTATCGGACAGCTTTCCGAAGAAGCAAGACAGGAAGATTACAAAAAATTGAGATTATTTGACTCAAGAAAAACATCACGGGTTGAGACAAATATTGATATACATATATATTTAACTGGATACGCATTTCGTCGGACCCAGTAATACCTTCACAAACAAAAATTACGGAGAAAAAAAAGCAAACCTTTTGCGAAAGAAGTTATGGACATGTTGGAGATCCCGGACTTCATTAGAGCTGCTGCAAATGCTGAGATTGATTCGGATGATGAAGATGATGATGATGATGATGAGGAACAATAATCATTATAATTATCAACTTTACTATTTTCATATTAAATTTTTATAAATATGGACACTATTTTCTATTTTGTCTCTTTATACTACCATTCAAAAAATTTAGGTAAATTAGAGCATAATATCACAATATTATTTCAAAATAGTTACTTTAGTAATCAAGGTACGTTTAATAAGCAAAAGATTTAATTTTTGTCATTTAATTATTTTTGTCGCCCTAAATGGATGCAATTGTCGTATGTGCGTCGCGAAAAAATACTTTGTGAAGGTAGTAGAACAGAAAACAGTGCTGCACTTATTTTAGAATCGGGGCTAAATGGTGTTGTAGTATGTGTGAATAATTTAATGTTTCTCTCAAACAATGAGGAGATAACCAGAAATTGAAGGTGTTGATTCACAAGGTTAAAATTTAGGATTCATTGCAAAAACTACTTTCTCTGAACGGGCTGCACCAATTGTACCTATAATTAAATATACGGGTGAGGTTCGTTTTTGTGGTGATTATCACCTTACTTTGTACAAATTTATTGAACCAGATATTTGTCCTATACTTAATATCGAAGAAATTTTATCAACATTGTCCAACGGCGCGATTTTTTCAAAATTTGATATACCCGAAGCATTTATGCATATGCCTTCTTCCACAGAAACATCTAAATTGCTAGCAATACATGCATCTAAAGGATTGTATAAAGTTAATCGACTAATGTATGGTGTCGCTAATACACCAGCATTATAGCAACGTCATACGGATTTGATATTTAATAAAACTGAGGGTTTTCAAGTTTTCTATAATGATATTGAAATAGATTCTCCTAACACAGAAGATCGTTTCTGGAAATTAAAACAATTCTTTCAAATATGTCACAAGGAAAATATATTTTTAAAGAAAGAAAAATGTAGAATTTTAGCGGATAAAATATATTTAGGATACACTTTAGATGAAAAGGGATTAGGCGAGGAAAAACTAAGGAGAAAATTAATTCTATATTAAAGCCTAAAGCATCCGGAAATCACTCGTTTTATATCAAATTTGTCGACAGTTTTGCAACCACTTAAGCATTAGCTAAGTGCGATGACGCTTTTCTGTTGATCACAAAAGGAATTGTATCACATCGTGTTTTGGCTCATTTCGAACCTCAGAAACTGACGCATCAATGTAATGGCATAGAGGCAGTTTTATTCCATATTTTTCCCGATGGTAGCGAGCGTCCTATTATTTTCGCATCCCGTACATTAAGTAGTGAGAGAAATTATTCACAAATTGATAAAGAGGCATTATCTATTTACTGTGGAACAAAGACATTTTTAAATTATTTATTTGGTAGATTTTTCACATTATCGCGGTACGGATCATAGACCCTTAGAGTCGATTTTTGCTTCTAGTAAGAGTACACCTTGTTTAACCGCGACTAGACTGTTACAATATTCGATATCAAACCTTACGAATTGATGTTGAATTTTCTTTCCAATCCAATAGTGTCATTAGAGATACAATGGTTCATTTGAAAAAACGGGATTTGAAAATATATATATTTGGAAACAGTTTACGAACATCCTGTATAAACTTTAGTAACGATAACGATAAAGTGTGGTACGAATGACTTTCCATTTCGTTCTTACAAAAGTAAATCCCTTAATCTTCATAACATTCTCAAATATTTAATTTCAATAAGAACGATGTAAATGCTAAAATTTCAACATGATCGTAAATATCTCGAAAACAGTCGACTTTAGGGGTAAAGTGCCCTAATGCATGCGACGTGTACAATCATTAAGCCGATAAAAATGTACCATTGTATTTAAAATAAGAAAGTTGGCGAAATTTTAAATTAATAGGTCCGATGCTATAACCACCTACTCTAAAATTTCAGAGTTTCATTCATAATAACATCGCCAAAACTTCTAACGAGTTTGGTGAAATACGCTGTATAGCAAGTTTTTTTTTATGAATAATCTTTCATGAATTTTTTAGTTTAGGACTTGTAGTTAGGTAAGAAACCACATTCTAAACATTTTTTTAGCATTTTTTTCTTTATTTTAGCTAATAAATGCAGTTTTTGCAATTATTTTCAAAAAATGTCCAATTTTGAAGCTAACGGTCTATTTTTATTTAACTTTTTGCATTATGACTTAATTTTCCAAAAAGTTAGGAATCAATTTTTTTTCCATAATTTGCATAATTTGCATATGAGTAAGGGAGAGTGTTGTACCTATATAAAATAAAAACCTTCTTAAAAGCAAAATTCACACTGTATGTTAATTTATATTTGTATCTATGTCAACGGTTTTGACTTTTCTTTAACATCTTTGCTATAAAAGTCCTGTTATCAAAATGAGCGCGGAAATAACTTTAAATTTCGTGGTTACACAAAGTACGCATCTCCATTTGCAAAACGTTGCAAGGATAAGGAAAGCTGGTGGAACAATTGGTAAACTTGATTGTAATCAAAGCGCAGTTGACGTTTTTGAAATGATGAGGGTTTGGACTGCCAAATATCCGAAACTTGAAGACTCGTGTGGAGGAAACGTTCAGAGAGACACCATGTATGATGTAATAGCACCGGGTTGCGAAGATGGTTCTGCTATTATGATCGACGACTGGACTTACATGACCAAAATTGAATTTCCATGAACAGATGCAAAATATGTATCATAAAAAAAGAAATATAAATAAAATTTTTAGTTTTTAGAAACGGAATTCAAGTTTTATTAGCTATCTAAGCTTTAATAGGAAAGGTGACAATTATATTCAGTAAATACCATTTCTTGGGCAATCCTACGCCAGAAAGTTCTGTCGTGAAGGTATCCAATACGTATACGCCGAAAGCAGAAGTGAATAAATTCGGCATTCATTGATGGTTTTTCTAGTTTATAGTTTCCGCTTTTACCAATTTAAATTGACTTTCGAATGACAGCTGTAATTATAATTATAATTAATCCCGATCAATCTCCATATTTTCAATCGAAAGATTTGTAATAGATTTGGGATTGTTTACAGATGGTCGCTACGTTATCTCTTCGAATATGCTTCAAAATTTATAATTTCTGTTAATGACATATTTAATATTTGGATAATTTACTTTTGGTAATCAATTGGAAAGGTTGGTTATTGAAGAATTTTCATTATGTTTTTCTTTCTCTTTATTTTTATTTTGGTTCTTTTTATTGTAACTAAATTTATCAAAGTTCATTGCAATAGAAGGCACGAATCTGGTTGTAGCTGTATGCTTCCACTTAATGTAGGATTTAAAGATTTCCAAAATATTACAGTTTACAGTATTAAGTACTGTGAATGGTACTGTATTCAGTTTTTTTTTAATATAATCATTATCGACATTGTCGGATGTGATAATTTTCAGGACGGCACGCCAGCCTTTCATTGAATAATCATCAATCATCGACAGGTAAACCCTCCATTCACCCGAGGTAATCAATTATTCTAATCATATTTCATTAGATTTATGCTTATAGATCGTTATTTTCCATGTTTTAGGATTTTCTTTGTTGGGTTTTTGTTAAAGCACATTTTGCTGAAATCCACCGAAGGGTAGAGTTTTGCCGCGTTTGTATGTCCACGTATAAGATTGCGTCCTATTTAACCCTGGGACAGGACTAGCTCCGATTTATCGCCGCCCGACCACGACAGCACAAGGTTACTCGAAAACTCTAGTTGAGCATAGTTCAGATAAGTGGACTTATCGTTTTCTTTTGTTTTCTGTTTACAAACATTATTTTTTTCTAAATTTTTAACTCATTTTTCTTTTAACTTTATTTTATTTAAGTAATTTTCATTAACGTATAGATATACTCTAGTAATCTTTTATTATCACTATAATCCTTATTAGAAGTTTACTAAATTTTTTTCTCGAATATTTTTCCAATTAATTTTTTGTTTTTTCTTAGCAAACATTTTGCCACAGTTATTCTAACGAATATTATTATTTTCTTTTTTTAATTTGTGAGTAATTTTAACGAATTGCGTATTATCGATGTTAAATCGAACGTAGTGGCCACGAACGTGGATCCCTTAATTAAATTTTGTTCATTAACAGTTTAGTGCTAATATTTTCATCTCTATTGATTACTATTCTCATTTATTCATATTAAAGAAGTTGTAGTAATAATATTATTTTCTCTACCCCTCCTCCACATCGCGTTCTCGTTTTTTGCGGGTAGTTCTCCCTAATTCAAACGGGTGGCTATATTTTTTTAGTTAGTCGTGAACCCGCCCCTATTCAGACTAGCGGACACAGCAGGAGAACTATGTTCAGGTAGGTCTGTAATTTCTGTGATTGTTCATTTTTCCCCACTATTTCTATTGTGCTACAGGATCTTTTTAATGTACACTTGCTTACAGTAAATCGAACAGCTAGTTAGTGTTACAAAAGGTAAAAGGTAGTAATAATAATGTTTTATTATTACTTCTTTGTAGTCTTACAAAAGGAAACGTCAGAAAAAAATACGTTTTAGATGTTAATAAAAACAAAAAATAACATTTTCCTACTACCTAGTAGTCGCGAATTTTGGAATTCTTCAATGCTGTAAGGTTTGAGATTTAATAATAATTCGAGAATTGATTTTTTAAACACATATGTACTGCTTATTTGTTTTATTACATCGGATAAACTGTTTGGGGTAGCAGTAATTTGTTTTATGTCTGGTATGGCATTGATTGTAATTCGCCACTTTAAACGCAGAATTTTTTTGACTGACAAAAACACGACAAGTTTTCTGTTGCTACCCCAAAAGATGACACCAAATTTCAAATGCTAATAGCAGACAGACATCACGCAATAATCGTATACAAAAACAGACAGTATCTATTTTCTCACAAACTAAATTTGTATGATTATTTCACTTAAGACAGTCATCACCACAGCAAGGCCCAAAAGACGTGCTGAATGTTAAACGTCACAGTCATGGTTATTGAGAGACAAAAAATCAGGATAATTCATTTCTTTCGTTGGTTTTACTGTGGATGGGGCACCGATTCATACCGTAGCTGGCCTAGTGGGCCGTTATTATGATGGTAGAGATTTTTTTTCTTCGCTATGTGGGGACTCTTTGTCTTTAGTTCAGCATCGAATCGGTCCAACAAATCAGCATAGTACTGTCCCGTGATTGCCCTCCCTTTCTCCACATAATCAATTTAGATTATGCTTTGCGAATCCCAAAAAAAATCGTCGGGAGAAACCCATTTTGCCGACTAGCCTTTGGTTTCTGGCGTGTAGTGATGTAATCATGTCCCATCTACAGTCACATAACGCCACAGACTCGCTCGTATTGCGCTTAAACATGTCTAAACATTTCTTTGGAGTTATTGCGCGATTCCGTTTTTGATCAATAGTCAACAGACGCGGCCCCATCTCGCTGATAGCTTTCTCATACTCAATTTTTCGTGGCGGATGTTTTGCACACGTTCAGTTGAGTTGTTTACCATATTAGCAATCTCTCTAATCTTCACCCAGCAGTTTGCTAACATGATATCATGAAGTTTATTTATCATATCGTCCGCATTCATCTCAAAGGGACGATGTGGCCGCCCCTCATCAAAGACGGATGTTCAGCCAAGCTTAAATTCATTAAATCAGTATCTGATGGTGGTCATCGAGACTGCATCCAACAAAATCTGACCAGTATTGTTCTTTTTCCATGATTTCACAAATACATGAACTTGCTCATTTTCAACAACTCTCAAAACAACACTATTCGATGAATCTCTCCTAAATTTTGACAAACCTCGACTAAAGAATACTACTTACAGTCGATAATACAGATTTTGACCATCTGTCTCCAAACACGGATACTTCTCATACCATCCTCGTACAGCTTGTTCAAATTGTATAGAAAAATGCTTCTACAGTCCCTATAATTCGTTATATGAAAAGATATTCTATATAAAAGTTGCTTGGCGAGATTTTAGAATTGTTTTGGGTTATGGAAGAGAAATATTGTTTGTTGGTTTTGACGTATGACATTAAGTCTTAATTTTTTTAAGTAGAATGGTATAGTGCTTTTAGTCTGATAAAACTATTTTTTTCGTTATAACTTTTATAAAAACTCGTTTGGTTCTTACTTCAACATTTAAAAAAAGCAAAAAAAAGATAAAATTTTTTGTTGGAGTAAAGACACTTATAAACGTTGCAACCCGTTGTTCATTTTAGGACCAGAATACACGAGCAGCTTCAAGCTACCACCGCCGGCAGCAATTTGCTGCTAAAGATGTTATTGATTTCGTTGGCATCGTTCAAGTCTGTGGGGATGGACATTACTTTCTTATTGGAAATTTGAAGTTTTTTTATTTCAGCCCATAGGCGACTACTGTCTGGAGAAGCGGATAAGTGTTGAAAATAGGCATATCGTTCGTGACGAATAGCAGATGAGAACTTTGTATTTTTTTGTTTGCTTCATCTCTTAATTTTCGCAGCAGTTTTATATTAGTTGTGATCCAAGGAGTCCTTGGTTGAGCGATTTTTACATTTTTGACTGGAGCGCGAACATTAAACAGAGATAGAACCACACCGTTAAAAAATTTAATTTTATAATTGATTGTCATATACGAGATTATATCAAAGGGTATTGACTGCAGATCAATTATAAATTGAGCGTGATTAAACGAATAATCTCGATATGGCATAATACTAGGTTCACGACGCGGAACTACATGCGGCAGTGAATCAAGTTGTGATCCGAGACTTCACATGGTATTACACCTGACTCTACTAAATAGCCCAAATTCGTTAAAATCGCGACATCAATTAGAGCTGTAGATGAATGAGTTACACGTGTTGGCTCAGTAATAACTTGTTCCATATCACAATACTGTATGAAATACGTCACAAAAACGTAACACCAGAAAAAAAAATTAATTACACTTAATGTTGTAATAGAATAATATGTTTACGCGAAATGTGACATCTATATTTATATATATTTTTTATTAATATTTACCGAAAATAGCAGGCATTTCTAAGACCTGTTGGGAGTACATATACAGTATGTCCCCGGATTGAGTTACAAGATCTTTATTTTTGATTCTCCAAAAAAATTTTGAATATTGAAATCCTTAATTAATAATTTTTTAGTTAGATTTTTAATTATTTCCATCTTAAATATTAGGAAAGTGCCTTCGATACACGGCTTATTATATGTTGAGTGTGTATTTTAATCTGCCATGTGTCGTTATCTTTCATATCAATAACACAATATGGCAACTAATTTTTGTAATATTTGTATGTAGTTTAATGTGAAAACCATTGACAATATTTTCAAAATAAAACGCTAACGTTAAAACATAAAATTTGAGTACAATATTATGGAAGAGAAAATAGAAGTTACCGTTACGTTATTGAAAAATTCAATGAAAAATTTCTAGATATTTATGTATCACGTATGGATACACAGAAGCTTATTACGAAATTTTTAATAACAGGTTCAGCAATGAACTTAAAGAAAACGAAGAGGATACATAATGAAGACAATGCTTCTACTATGTTAATTTTAGATTCAGTACAAAAATGATCCAAAATTGTCTTTGAGGAATAGGTAGTTTCGATTAGGTATTAGCAAATCACATATTGAACGAATTTTTTAAAAGTGGATTTATTCCTCCAAACTTATTTTTAATCATACTTTGGAAAAAGGCAACAATGCGAAACGTCTCGATTTCTGTTTATGGATGGGAAGCAAACGCTGCATACGAATTTTCCACTGTCGAAAGCAGTGCTGGAAGTCTGTTTCTGTCAGCTTGTTGAGAACCTCCGTCGCTTTCGTTTTCACCGCTTCCACACTGTCAAATCTTGTCCCCTTAAGCTCCGATTTTACCTCAGGAAACAAAAAAAAAGTCACAGGGGGGCAGGTCGGGCGAGTACGGTGGGTGGTCCAACACGGTGATGCCGGATTTCGCAAAGAACGCCTTCACAGACAAGGCGGAATGGGCAGGCGCATTGTCTTGGTGGAGCATTCAGGATTTGCTCTTCCACAAATCGGGTCTTCGTCTTCTCACTCGTTCGCGAAGGGTAGTTAGAATCTCGTGTTTCCCATCGAGCTCAGGGTGAGGGAAGCATCTACAAGCACAGACATGTTCAAGCCTGCCGTGGCGTGTTCGCTGTTTGCCGATAGTAGCACCAGTCCGGTTATTTAATTGACACACCTCGTACTCTATATATTGGAGTGACACCACCTTTTTTTTAAATTACCAATAATTTTGCTAGTAAATGTATGTTGTGCTAGTTCATATTATGGAATAATAGGTCCATATTTTTTTGGTAACAACGTTAACTGGCATACATACTTGAAAATGCTAAAAATTTTCTTGGATTTCAATACGATGGTTGTCCGGTGCATTATTCCCAAATTGTTGTGAATTGGCTAAATCCTCAAATTGGTAATCGTTGGATAGGTAGAAATGGTCCAATTTTATGTCTTTCAACGCGCCTAGATTTAAGAATTGCAGATTTTCATTTGTGGGAACGTTTAAAATAAGTAGCGTGTGCAGAAAACTTACCCAATGATGCTGAGGTATTAAAAAATAGTATAAAAGATGCTATATCCGTCTTGACAATTGAGGAAATCTAGAATAACTTTACAGAACTACATCAGGGAATTGAGTTATGCAGCGACGAAGGTGGAGGGTCAATAGGATAATTTAATATTTGGTTTTTATTTGAATAATTTAATAACAAATTTCTTAGAATTTTTTGTTTTTTTGAATATTAACTCACCCTAGTTGTTATCATAGTTTCCACTGTTTCTTTAAACTCAAGCAAAAAAAATTCTTCCTTTATTATTTTTTTTGTAAAATCAAAAGTAAAGATTTTCTTCCCTCATGTAAAATCAATCCGGGAACATACTGTATATTACAAAACGATTAAGAATAGCATGGATAGTTTAATGATATGTGAACGACTATTCTTTTTTGCTTCTTGGTGATTTGTATAGAAATAGGAAATCAACTTTTAATTATCTATTATTGAAATTAGATTGTACATACACCATTACTAATTCCGAGTGCACATGGAATGTATTCTTTACATCACAATTCATTAACCGCAAATTAATGTCAATAACCAACTCCATATAACATGGCAATATTCTGTTGTTATATCGCATCGGCTCATATCTCCCTGCTTAGTAATTTTGTCCCACCAACAAAACGCCACGCGATGTTCTTTTATCTTTTTCTATTATTAAAAAAAAAAATAGTACTTATATTCGCATAAGAATTAAGCCACTACTGCATTACAATTTGTCGGTACGCGGTTTGAGATATCGCTTCGTGGAGATCTTTTTTGGCAGTTCACGTACTTAATACATTAACCGTTACACGTGCAAATACAATTGTTCGAAAGTGGAACAGAAATCACCTCAGGTAAGCAAGAAACTGCACACCATTGTTTTATGATAGCGGCTGTTATTTCGCGAGGAGTTCTTAAAACTGGTTTTACGGACGGACTGGAAAATCATTAAGAAATTCGTATGATCGTTATTTAGAGACCTTTGAAGAAGTATTTCTAAAATGTATTTCCTGATTTTTTTCGCACATAAGCTTTACGTAACATAATTAGACTTCGGATTTTATTAAAAATGCATATCTTGTATTTTTGCATATATGCCTACCCTTTTTCATTTCAACATATTTACTATTAAAATATGGGTAAAAAAAGAGTTTTTATTTTTGCATAAGTTGCATGTTTCTCGTACTTGTTTCATATTTTGTTGAAAATTGCATATTCATTAATAAATTTTCATTTTTAGGAAAATAATTCAATTTTTAAAAAATCTGCATTTGCTTTTATGGTACCATCACATTAGGCTCCATGATATTTACTTGTTTAACTATAATACAATTAACAAATTATCCACTGCTTTTTCCTGATACAGAATAATGCAGATTTACCTGCGCAGCTCAACTTCGTGTCTAATACCCTGTTTTTAAAGGAATTGTTGCTGACTATAATGCAGATGATATAACAGACCCGTAATATTGTAAGCATTCTTTTATCAATTTTTATTGTCAGATTTAGTTAACAGATTTCTAGAAATAAGTAATTATGTTGATTTAGCAGAAAAGGGAGTTTAGTCTTCAAGTAGTTCCAATAACTAATTTTTATTTATTTCGACATTAGGAGAAAATATTTGATCCCTTTTTTGCATAATTTAGTTACTGTATATACAATTCAAGAGATCTGGACTATTAGCTCTGGCGTTTGCCGAAGTATTCGTAGAAATTGTCGGTACATTATAGTATGTTTACCGCGTTGTCGGTTCTGCGAATTGCAGCGGCATATTGTTCGGTACCTTTGCAATTAAAGTTTCGAGATTTTAAAATGCATTCGAGTAAATCTTAATCTTTATTAGAAATTTAACATCTTTACGAACGGCATTTACGTCGTATGACTGCCTGGAGTTGTATATATAGAGGGATGAATTTCGATTATGCATCATTCCCTTTTCGTGAGTCATTCAAGTAACATTGTTAAAACCAAATTTTGAACAAGTGAAGCTTCTTGTATCGGGCAGTTGCTAAAAATTAGTGTTGGGCATAATCGATATATTTCAATAATCGAATGAATCGAAATAATCATTTAAAGTAATCGAATGATCATTCGAAATTTACTAACGATTTCGATTATTTTCCACGATTATTTGACAGAATATGAGTGACGAGTGAATTATTTCGAAACTTGAAACCTCGAAGTTTCGAATACAGATCTCGAATCGTAATCCGTTTGTGTGCTCCTGCGCAGTCGAAGCGAATAATGAATGATTTCTGAACCATAATCGAATGATCGATTATTCGGGTATAATCGATATATCTCGATTATTTCATTAATAATCGCCCAACACTACTAAAAATATAACAAAAAAATGACCAAAGTGGAAGAGTGGATCAAACCTTATCCCGAAATTATTGTAGATGGAGTGAAAGTGTTTTGCCGTGCGTGCAGCAAAACAGTACGTTTTTTTTTAAGTTGCTATATTTACTAGGACAGGTATTTTTTATTTGGTGATTCGTACACGCAATTGCCGAATTTGTACCCTATCATGTGCGTTGAGGTTATTACCGTTGATTTAAAAATGCAAGGTTATAATTTTACATCCAACTCCCCTTCATTCATAGAGCGCCACATTCCAGCTTTCTTCCGAAAGAAAATTTCTCATAGAGCAACATGTAAAAACACCGACTCACATACGAAAACGAGCTCAAAATCTAAAAGAAGTTCACGTACATGGACAGCGAACCATTTTGGAATGTGCGACGGACAACTCAAAAAAGACAGAACAAGAAATATTCAATGAGGATCTATGTCAAGTTCTACTATCTGCTGACATTCCGTTAGCTAAAATAAATAATTCTAAATTTCGATCATTTTTGCAAAAACATTATGGAAAAATATTCTGGATGAAAGCATGAGCTAAGCAAGTCACATGAATTAAGTTTGCATACCACATTTTTAAATTGCCCACAGCCTTAACTATATAACTAGCATTGTCGGTTAATATTAACAAAAAATTTTCACTTGGAATACATTGCGGCAGAAAGAAACTAGACAATTCCTCTTGTACAAAACGAGTAATAGTTACATTATTTGTTTTCGATAACCCCTTTGACGCAATTAGATATGTTTTAGCTGCATATTCTTCGTGTAAAACCCCTATAAGCAAATTTGCAATGTAACGACCAGAAGAGTCTGTTGTTTCATCAACTACAAGATAGAAATAATTATTTCCAATAATATTACGTATTTCCTTAAGTATGTTATTGTAACATTTGTGCACATAATGTTTTCTTATTATGCTCTAAATTTAGTAGCGGAAGAAATCAGAATTTCCACTTATTAATGATTTAATCAGTAATATAAAAAAATATTTGTTAAGAGTACAGTACTATAAGGAAAAGTTGCCTAACATTCCCTTACCACTACAACCCGTTGTAACTAGATGGGCTACTTCGCTAGAAGCTGCAATTTTTTACTCTGATTATTTACAGGAAATCAAACTATAGTGTATGACATTCACGATAACTCGTGCGTTGCCCTTGAAAATGGTAAGCGTATTTTAAAATCATCATTATTAACTCAACAATTAACTTTTATCAAAACCAATTACAATTTTGTACATACAACAATTGCGAAGCTCGAAAGCAAAAATTTGTCTTTACTTGATTCAGTGAACTTAGTAAATGATTTTGAAAAAAAATGCCAAATAGTGAAGGGCGAGATAGGGAATTCGATATGTAAAAAATTAGCTTTCGTTCTTGATAAGAATTTAGGATACAAAAAGCTGAAAAATGTTTCTCAAATTTTTTGTGGTAATTTTAGGGCGGATGTCGAACTATATATTAATCCACGAATATGTCAAAAATTTAAGCATTGTCCTATAACATCAGTCGACGTAGAAAGCAGTTTTTCTGTGTTCAAACATATGTATACCGACAATCACCACAAATTTTTAATAGAAAATGTTGAAAAACATTTAATTGTTAATTACTTTGCAAATATTAGTTGTATTACATTTTTTACTTATTACTATTTTTTACATTATGTTACCTTTCTTGTGTAGCCTTATAACTAGAGCAATGCAACTGCGCTGAAAGCCAGTGGCGGCCGCATAAAAGTTTACACAAAATAAATTAAATGTGACACGTGCTCAAACACTTACCGTTTTAAGAGTCCTCCGTGAAATCACAAAGTGGATAATGTCTATTTAATATTTGTAACATTAGATATGTTTCCAAAGTTGTTTCGGCAAAGTGAGCGCGGCGTGAAGAAAAAGTGTTTTTGTATGCCGAAAACGAACGTTCTACATCTAGTGACCTTATATTTGCGTAAGTAAAATAATCTTTCAAATAACTTAACGGTTCTGTTGACGCACCTTCACAAATTTGTCTTAATGTGCCAAAATCAGAGTCCTTATCTAAAACACTTTCAAACCTTTCTAAAACACAAACATTTCTTGCGTCTTCTATCGCGCATGGCTGTGCGTGAACATGTTGCACTATTTGCAAAGATTCCACTAACGACACCGAAGAATTTTGTAGTTTTTCTATCGCATCCGCTAGTCCCACGTAATTGTTCTGAATAATTTCCAAATCTGTTTTAACTTGACTATCCTGAAATTTCAAGCGGATTACCTTGACAGCCGCAGCTTCCTTTGGGTCGAATCCTAAAATCACGTTCTTTATATTCTCAAAATATTTAAGATAATAAAATGCAGCCTCTAATCATGTTCCCCAACGAGTAAGAATAGGTTGTGGTGGTTCAGGAATACCGGGGCATAGTCTATGAAATTCCCGAATACGTTTTGGGGATTTTACAAACACGGCTTTTGTATGTGCTATTAGAGCGTCTATCTCGGGATAACATTTTCTGATACTATCTGCTACGAGACTCAGAATATGAATTTTACATGTAATATGCAACAGGTTAGCACAATGTTTAATAAGAGATCGACCTACAGCAAGCATGTTTGCGGCACCATCACTCATAAACATCAACAGTTGATTTGTTGAAAGTTCAAACTTTTCCAATGTATTTAACACCAACATTGAAATTACTTTGGCAGTGCATTGTTGTATTCGTCTGGAAGCTAGTAAAATTGAGGGTGACGGTCGATGTGGTTCCATTGTGCGTTAACCACAGAATGTTTTTTACGATCTGTTGTTTCGTCCACACACAACCACAGTTTTTTATCTTTCAACTCAGATTTAATTCTTTTCTCGACATGCTCACGAGCAGACGGCACAACTCTCTGTAATGTTCTCTCACTTGGTAACTTAAAGTCCGAATATTTATTCCAAAACGAGACGTATGCTTTCTTCCTTAGTAAATGAAATGGTAAATTACATGCAATAAACACATAAATTAAATTTAAATTTGTCATCTCGTGTGGAATTTTTGTTTGAAACATGCCCTGCACTATTTACGTGCCGTAGACAATCACTTTTCGACCAACACATTAAATCTATTTTACACACTACACATTAAATTTTAGCGCCATCACACTTTAAATCAGGCATTTCTGCAATAAATTCTCTTATTGTGTCCAACTTTGGTCGTTTTCGCGACGTAGGAAACATTTTCAAAACAAACGTAGAACTACGATATAGTATACGACAGCGTAGATGCATACACAACAGATCGGCTTTCGAGTCGCAGTTATACTGACGCTTATACCGAATTGTCCCGGCCGTGTTTATTTTGTGTAAACTTTTATGCGTCAGCCACTGGCAGCAGCAGTTTATAACTTATAGCTTATAACTTCATGAAAAATATATGTGTAAATAGGTTTATATACTCTATTGTTTCACATAATCTTTCTTCCTACAGCAAAATTAAGTTTTTATGTATAATTGTATATGATATCTTTTACAAAATAGTGCATATTTGAAATTCACATCTTGCATATTTTTCTTCATATTTTGGTAAAAACATCTGCATATATATGTGCATACTTCAGCCGTTTTCTTTGAATAAAATTCTAAGCCTACTTATAATTTATATTCTCTTAAAAATTAATAATTTTAAATGATAATGGAGACTATAACACAACCAACATAATTTAAATGTAGTTTATGTATGTATAAAAAATCTTTGTAAATATACTAAGAATAGTTTCTGATAAAATTCTTTATGGACTATGAAATTTAAAACCATGCATTATTAAAGCTAAATATGTACAGCTAAAATCAATAACAAACAAAATTGTTTATACTGTAATTACCTTTTGTTCTCAAATGTTGATTTTAAGAAATATGTTTGTATGAATGCCTTTGTAGTACCAAATTTTAAACTAAACTTTTCAGAAGTGATTTTGAAAACACAGAGTGAGTAAATGGTTTGGCAAAGCTCATTTATTATACAGTAGGGTTCTAAAATGTGCCTCCCTCCTCATATGCTAAATTTTGAGCGACAGAAGTTTTTAGAAAAAATAGGTTGATTTCTATTTTTCGCCGTTATTGTAAATAGAACAGCCTGTATATTTTTACGTTTTTGGAAAAATAATCGAAAGGAAAATCCAACGATATCACATGTGTTATACTTTAACTTAAGAAATATGACGATATGCAGCCGTAATGGTTTTGGTAATCTGTTTTTGTTGTTACGCAAAGTTGGATAGGAAAGAGCGCCAAATTGTTTCTTGTGACACCAGGCTGATCTGAAGAGCTCGTTACTAAGCACAGTAATCATAACAATTGCCAAACTGTCAAATTTCAATTCCAAAGGCGTAAATTATTCTTGTTGTTTATTGTTATTATATCTTGCATTTGTCATACGTTCCTTCTTTGTTCCCGTTATTATTTTCTCTCATTTTAACTTGTTTTGTTAATTGCTGTTATTTCTTTATTTTATTGAACTATATTGCAATTAATTAATTATGGTAAGTTTGTTTAAATGTGTCAGTTTTTGATAGACAATATACATATGTGTTTTTTAGGTTTTTTGTGTTGTCATTTTTATGATAGCTTCGGCAGGAACCATGCAAAATTGTTGCGTCAATTTTAATATTTTCTAAATCTGGCAAGAATTATCAGCTTATTTGCCAGTTCGCTCTGTAAATTTTATACTGTTTATCCTTACTTAGCGCAAAGTTCAAATATTTCCGGCTGTACAAGGGCAGTGTTCATTATGTTCCACTTCGTGGTAGTTGCCAAATTCACCGAATATTAAAATTAGGTACTTGATGTTTATCTTACATGGTCCATGCGGAGGCCATTTGTAAAATCGACATGAAAAATTGAAACTTAGGCACATTGCCTATCAAAAACTAACAAATTTAAACAAACCTACCACAATTAATTAATTACAACAAAGTTCGATAAAGTAAACGAGAAACAACAATTAACAAAACAAGTTAAAATTAAACAAGGAGCATAAAGAACGAAGGTATGACAAATGCAGGTTATAATAACAAGAATAATTTACGCTTTTGGAATTGATATTTGACAGTTTGACAATTGTTACGATTACTTTGCTTAGCAACGAGCTCTTTGGATCAATCTGGCATCACAAGAAATAATTTGGCGCTCTTTCCTAGCCAACTTTGCGTAACAACAAAAGCAGATTACCAAAACCTTTATTGTTAAAGTATAACATATGTGGTATCTTTGGATTCGGCTTTCGATTACCTTTCTAAAAACGTAAACATATATAGGATCTTCGGTACTTGACTGATGATGTTGACCCACGTGTCTTCGAAAAAAGCCTTCCCGAGTTAATTAATAATTTGTGTGGTGCGGAGTGTGCCGTGAATATTTTGTTTGATATATAGTGTGTTATATTTAAAATAATAAAGTTGACGTCACTTCCGGTGACACCGGAAATATAATTGAACTGCTGATAACGGTAAATGTTAGTTCATGAAAAATAGAAATCAACTTATTTTCTCTAAAAACGCTAACGTCTGTCGTTCAAAAAAGTTAATTACAGTTTAAATAAATTGTAGTTGATTGAGGCAAGTGTTTGTTTGTTTCTCTAACTAAGCAAGTTAATAAATCGCATAAACAAATATGACGTTTGCGAAACTTTCTGTAATTTATTATTGCATTTATTAAAAAGACATTGACAATTACAAATTCGGTCAGAAAGTAGATTAGATTAGTACTCGAAGTGGTTCTTGACCTATCCCACTGCGACCTTTTCAGATCTATTGTGGTTCCTCTATCATGAGATAAATTACGTTAGCTTTGCATTTTTTACCAGACCTAACAGCTATGTGAGTGATTCCTTTGCGTAGGTTTCGGCTTTGGGACATTCCGAGCCTATTTCTGAGAGCCCTTGTAGATTGTTGGGTATTACTTTCGGTAATAAATTAAAATGGGGGATGCATTTAGAAACCATTGTTTCAAAATTGAAGAGGGCCCTTTTTGTATTAGACAAAATGAAAGAGATGTACTACTTTCTCTCACTTCTTCTCAGGGTAACTCAAAATCAATTTCATTTTTACGTATTATCAACAATCTGCATTTCACCGACTCACGTGGAGATTATCTTATAAACCAGGGCACTCCTACCATTTATAATTTATATATATATAAACTGCAGTAAATTATTTTCACGGCAACAAAAACTGTTTATCTAACGTCAATGTTCATTCTTATAATTAGAGTTTGTTAAAAACCTGTCGTCTTAATGTCCACTGTGGCAATTGGCAACCGCCCTGGTAAGCTGCGCAGACCTGCAACATCAGCAACGCTTCCATTGTCGATTCATTCAGCCGCCGACGGTGTTATGCAGATATTCCTTTTCCTCATCTGGGCACTTTTTTCAGTAATAGACCGAACCTTTTGTAAATCGGGATTTTTCGTTAAAATTGCACCAAATTTTTGAGTAACATCGACTCCTATAGTGTTCGTCAAGTTTTCTAGAGCGGCTTGTAAATTGTTTATGCAATTTAATGCGTCTCGTGCAGATAAGTGATTGTTTTCTAATTGCTCAATAGCTTGTGCAACTTCATGGAAATTTCATCTATTTGTTGTTGAACGTCCGAATTGGAAAAAAGTTGCTGACTATTTCGAACTGCTGCAGAATCATTTGAACCAAGTTTCAAGATGACATTTTTCACTTAAAATATTTCTGATAGTAAGATACTGCCTGGAGCCATGTTCCCCATCGCGTTATTACAGGCTAAGGTGGTGGTGGTAATTTCGGACACAATTGTTTGAATACACGGATGTGTTTGGGAGAATTGATGAACACTTCTTCGGTAGATGCTATTAACTTATCCACCATCGGATACTTCTTTCGACAGGTGACGTGCGTGTATGAGGCATGTTATGTGAAGAAGAGTCGGAAAGCATATTTTCAACATCCTACCAACTCTCAGCATTGTTGCGGCTCCATCAGTAACGAACATTGTGACTTGGGTTCCTGTGATACAAAATTCTCTCAACGAATCATTTATTATCTTGACAACGGTTTCTGCATTAGTTTTATGAATCCTTTTACTGGATAACAACAATGAAGCTGGTGGGCCATCACGTTTCAAAGGACGCGCTACAACATGAATGACGCTGCTTCTGAGCATCAGTTGTTCCATCCACACATAGGCAGATTTTCTTATTTCTCAACTCGTCTTTTATACATTCCTTTACTGTACCTTGCACACGTGGCAAATTGTATCGTAATTGCATAGATGTTGGCAGCTTCCATGAGGGCACGTACTTAGCCCAAAAAAGACGAGAGTGTTCATTAGATACTAGATGTTGTGGGATGTTGCGTACACTTGTTTCGGTACTAAAAGGAGTTCCTTGATGGTCAACGGTTCAACGAAGACGAAGATGTGAAAATTGCATCCATGGATTGAGCTTCTTCACAGGCGGCAGATTTCTTTGACGTCGAAATTCAAAAACTTGTTGAGCTGTATGACAAATGTTTGAACAACAATGGAAATTATGTAGAAAAGTAGAAAAAAAAGTATTTTTCTTCGTATTAAAAAACGGACCTTATTCAAAAAATACCCCTCGTAATTTAATATCAAATTGTATGTCAGTGTTAACCCTGCTCAATCAATGTAATATGGTTTTCAATAAATGTTTATATTTAAAAATAATCTTTGATATATTTTTAAAATAAACGAATATAATGTATAACTTTCAGCTTGAATACAAAATATTGTCATTTTTAGTCATCATCACAACACTCAAAAAACGTCAAAATCTCATAAGAGTTGTCCAGGATTTTTATGAAAGCGATAGTACATAGGACGAAAATTCTTATCAAAGATTGGGAATTTGATTTTAGTAATTCAATAATGCAGTAAATAATTCCTTTGGATTAAAACAATCAGCAATTACAAACAAATAACTTTCAAAATTCGTGAACTAAAAAATATTGTTATCAAGTATAGTGAGACGAAAATATGATGGAAAATGTTCTTCGAATCTTGTAAGGAAAACATCAATCTACAAATGACAAAGAAACAAAATCATTTTGAACATATTCTTTTTTTCATTATTCGTATTACCACTCATTAATCGCATTTTGCATTTTAATATTTAAAATTTGTTTACGTGATGGAATTTTTTTGTGGTCAATTTTAGATTCAGCAAACAAAAAATCATAAATAACAAATTTTTACTTAATTTAAGGAAGACACATGTGAGGTAGGATTATATTTCATATATGCTTACGTAAATTACTCATATTTATTTTTTACGTTAGTTTCAGGTTAGAAAATATTATGAATTACGACAGAATTAGCTAATCTTAATCCAAATAACATTAAGCAACTTTAAAGAATACTATTTATGAGATCTTCTTATTATACTGGGTGTTTTTTTTACTTAGATAGAACGAAAAAGTTAACTGCCTAACGAGCCGTAGTAGTGCTTTCACTTTTTGACATTTATCATCAGTTTACTCTGGCAAGTGTATGAATAGACTCACGCTTGAATAATGCTACCAAATTATTCAAATTTATATTGAAAATCAGTCACCGATTCGCGCAACTTACACACGATTTCATGATTTTTTTGGTTCACATAATCATCCTTCTGAGCAATCCATGCGTCGAACTGTGGATAGATTTCGTACCACACATTCTCTACATAATGCAATAATACCAACACGAAGGAGTAGGTGTACTGAAGAGAATATCATTGCTGCAAACGAAAGTGTGGAAGAAGATACCATTTATCCATTCGTCGTCGGTCACAGTTATTGGAGTCCGTCCATTACGTAGAAAATTTTGCACAAAGATCTTGGCCTATATCCGTATAAAATCCAGCTGATACAGGTATTAAAACCACGAGACCATCATCTGCGTCGTTCATTCGCCGATTAGACTCGAACAGTTGGAAACTGATCCGTTGTTTTATCTCTTGTTTAGCGATGAGCCTCATTTTAGGCTTAACGGGTTTGTGAATAGACAAACTTGCTACATATGGAGTTGGACTAATTCACAAGAGACCCTACAAACTCCATTACACCTAGAAAAATGCACTGTGTGATGCGGTTTACTTGCCGGTGGCATTATTGACTCTCATTTCTTAAAAAAAAAGATATGGAAATGTGGTTTCAACAGGGTGGCGCTACTACCGTACAGCGACGGCAACTATTGATTTATTGAAATCAAAATCAAGGTCTTGCGATTTGACACCATTCGACTATTTCCTATGGGGCTACGTGAAGTCACTGGCTTATGCCAATAAACCAGCAACAATTGACGCCTTGGAAACCATCGTTGTTCGTGTTATTCGTCACATACAGCCAATAGTGCTTGAAAAAGTGACTCAAAATTAGACGTCCAAAATACTCTTCGTCAAGAATAGCTGCGGTGGTCATATGCCAAAAATCATTTTCAAATGTCAATGCCATGAATAAATCTTTCGAATCATACCAAAAATTATCAATTTTTTTATAATTTTAAGTTCTATCGGGCTTAAAAAACACCCATTATTATAATCTTTATATGTACCAATTAAACGCGTCGCAGACAGATCCAATTTAATATTCTTTCATTTGTCAGTCTCTACCAATCAATTGATGTAATTGTCTTACTTACGCAAAGAACGTATTATGGTATAATGCAATTTATGCAATTTATTCTTAAAGCAATGACAGAATATTTAAATTTGCAAATTGTAAGTTTAAATATTCTGTTATTGCTTTAAGAATACGAGGATTACATTAATTGTTTACTTTTAGTATTTATTTATTTAAAAAATGGCAAAAACTAAAACCAAAGATTTTATGTCGGAAGGATGTTGCAGATACTCTGAAACCTGCCAAACTCCACACCTCTATCATTTGAACAAACGCCATGTTAAAATAAAAAATGTTGGGGAGTACATAATATGGTACTTATCCATTAGTGGGTAAAATCTTCTCAATTCCATTTACTTTTTAATTTGGTTCGAATTTTAGAACAAAGACACCGGTTTATACAACGGTAGCGTCTTATTTTTTACAAACGACCATTAGATGGCGCTATTGAAATTTTACATTATTATTTTCGTAAAATTTGACATTTGTTATTGTAGAAGCAGTGACAGCATAGAACCTGGTCGAGTAGTTTGTTTAAAGAAAGCAATTTTTTTGAAAAAATGGAAATTTCACTTGAAGGTTTTTGTTGGACGATTTTTGACGATTTTAGTAAATGTATAAGGCCTAACATAGCAACGATGCCTGGAATCGTTTCGTTCAACTTTCGGCAATGAAGCACCATCAAAAAATATTGTTTACTAGTTTGCAGAATTTCGTTGTGGTCGGGCTTCCATCAGTGATGAATTTTGTGAAAACATCGATGCTGTGCGTAGTATGATTGAAGAAGATCGGCTTATGACTTACTCTGAGATAGAGGCACCCTTAAACATATCGAAAACTGCAGTACATTCGATTTTGCATGAACATTTAGGTGTGAAAGAGATCTGTTCCACATCATTTGATCCAAGCACAAAAAAGGGTCGTGTCAATTGGTGTAAGGAAATGATCAAAAAATTTTACAGAGGAACCTCAAGGTTCGTGTTCAACATCGCAATATGTGACGAAACTTGGATATATTCGTACGAGCCCGAAACTGAGCAACAATCAACTGTTCGGGTATTCACAGATGAATCGAATCCAGCACGTTCACAAAGGACGTCCAAGAAAATGATTGCTTGTTTCTTTTGTTTTATTGGACATGTCGCAAACATTACTTTGGAGGATCGAAGAACAGCTAATGCTGAATGGTATGCAACAATTTGTTTGCCAGAAGTCATCGATGAAATCAGGAAAAACAATCGATAACGCCGCATCATCCTTCATCATGACAATGCCAGCTCTCGCAGAGTACGCCAAGCAATTGTTTGTTTTCTCGCCTAACGACTTTTTTTCCCATTGTCAAATAAAAAATGCCTGGACAGCGATTTTTATCACCTCAAGAAGCTGCTGAAACCTTCAAAAACCATGTTTTGGAAGATCACTTTCAGTGTGGAAAAAATGTTTCGAGAATTGAATTTGAACGCATGCAAAAGTGGCAAAAACTAAAACCAAAGATTTTATGTCGGAAGGATGTTGCAGATACTCTGAAACCTGCCAAACTTCACACCTCTATCATTTGAACAAACGCCATGTTAAAATAAAAAATGTTGGGGAGTACATAATATGGTACTTATCCATTAGTGGGTAAAATCTTCTCGATTCCATTTACTTTTTAATTTGGTTCGAATTTTAGAACAAAGACACCGGTTTATACAAAGGTAGCGTCATATTTTTACAAACGACCATTAGATGGCTATTGAATTTTACATTATTATTTTCGTAAAATTTGACATTGTTATTGTAGAAGCGTGACAGCATAGAACCTGGTCGAGTAGTTTGTTTAAAGAAAGCAATTTTTTGAAAAAATGGAAATTTCACTTGAAGGTTTTTGTTTGGGCGATTTTTGACGATTTTAGTAAATGTATAAGGCCTAACATAGCAACGATGCCTGGAATCGTTTCGTTCAACTTTCGGCAATGAAGCACCATCAAAAAATATTGTTTACTAGTTTGCAGAATTTCGTTGTGGTCGGGCTTCCATCAGTGATGAAATGAGGCCAAGCTTTAATGGCGAATATCATGAAAAACAATAAAACGATTTGTACCAAATGAATTCTTTTATTTCATTGTTTTTGTAAAAACTTAAGAGGTACCTCTTGTAATAGTATACATAGCAATTTCAAACAAAATAGTTTTCGCTATATACAGAAGTGACAAGCGTTTAAAATAAGATGAGTTGGGCCCACTGGTGTTAGTATTTTATCAAATTAAATTAAATCAAGAAACTGTAAGTTCATTAATTTTCGAAGACGTATTTCATCCTTGGAAAGTGAATTTCGTTGAATAAAAAAAATTTCCCTTACATATCTGAAGATATTCTATATTTCTACCAACTTATATCAAAATCTGAATTTAACACATGGAGCTTTCCTTGTTAGTAAATATTTGTTGTCGATATCCAAATAATGTCAAATATGAAGTGTTAAATAAAATACGACCCTCATATGATCAAAAATTCTAATAGGAGTAAGCTTAAACTATCTAATTTATCTGTATATTACGACATAATAGGCATATAACAGAATGAGAAATATGTAATAAAACCATAAATTTAGTTTAGTTAGTGTTTTCGTATTTTATTTGCCACATAACTACATACCTTGAATTGTTAACATATACAGATGTACCATATGTATGTTTTTAGTGTGTTCAATGACAGATAATAGCAAGCGTTTAACATGCATTAACTTATTATATTTGCTTTATGTGTAATTTATTATTATAGTTACTTAAACCTTGGCTATCGTTCTATGTTAAACATTAAATCACTAAAAGGTACAACATTAAGTTAAATAAAAAGAGTAATCAATGAAAAAAAAATAAATCAAAGCAATTTTCACTCCCACGTAGTTTATTAAGTTTATTTTACATAAATTTACATAAATTTGTAGATGTTACAACATTTGCATGTCGATTTCACCTGGAAGTGGATCATAAAAATATAATAATCATAGTAATCGATTTGTGTTAGCTGTGTATTTAAGATTATTAGGTTAGTAGCATTCCTGTATTTTTTTTATTTACCACAAGGTTTCATTTTAGGATCTGTTTTAGTCATGATTTTTATTAATGATCTATCTTTCTGCATGAACTATAAATTAACGGGCGATTCGAAATTCGGCACAAAAACAGGCAGAACCATTGCCCAACTTCGGAGGTTTTATCATCATAATCTAATGTTAACCCTAGCTGTTGAATTTTCCGCCACCAGGTTTGTGTCAAATGTCTCGTCTAGGAGGCCAATTCTGGCAGGGGTATCGCAGGGTTCCCTGCTTGTCCCTGAATTATTTATCCTTTATACAAGTGATATCCCCAGGACCCCACAAGTTCATTTATCCATCTACGCCGATGATACGGCAATATACACCTCGTCATGGAGCGAGGATCTAATAGTTGAACGGCTTCAGAGAGCCACAGATGACATTATTCATTGGATGGAAATGTTGGGGCTGAAGATTACCGGAGAGAAGGGTGTCGCTTTTCGTTTCACAAGAAGACGAAGACCTGCACCATTGAGAGTTGTTGTTGGGGGAGTTGAGGTCCCCTGGAGCACTACGGTGAGGTATTTGGGCGTCGTGTTCGATCAGGGGCTGACGCGGAGGTTTCGCATTGACTACGTGCGCGAGAAATTCTTTAAAGCCAGGTACGTGCTAATAGTGCTTTTTCACGGGAGCTCTGCGATGGATCTGAAGACTAAACTATTGATATACGCAACATGTCTCAGACCAGCTATTACTTACGGAGCGTTAGCCTGGGTGACGGCCGCCGCCAGCAATTTGAAGAGAATCGAGTCCCTATAGAGCAAGACCTTGAAGATGATCACGAAAACGCCGTGGTTTGTAAGAAACACGCAGTTACGTTAGGACCTCCAAATTCCATCAATCGAGGAACTTATCCACAAACTGTCGCGCGACATCCTGGAAAGAGCAAGAAAATCATGAAACTCGCTCCTGACGCGGGCGGCGGTGGAACCCCAGGATCGTTCTTCGTCTCGGTCTACAGTGATTAGAGTGACCGACAGAATTCCCTGAGTGGCTGATCTATTTGCGAAGATCACAGTAACGGATTTCCTCCCTGGTAGTATCTATTAGAGCCTAGGACAGAGTGGGAAGATCTGTCAAAAAATTTTAAGAAGGCTAAAGGGCCCTGGCCCAGCCCTAGTAAAGAAGTGCAGATCACACTGGCAAATGGAACCTAGATCCCACAATTCTGATTCCAGGCCATACATGTCGACCTGCATTACGTATGGCCTTCTCAAAATCTACAACACTTTTTGGTTTTAATTAATAATAATTAATAAATCGGCCCACTGCACGCTTTTGACTTTAACTGTATTTCTTTTAGAAAGTATACGTCAGATTAAAACAAAGCATAGAAAGTTTGAAAGAAGATTTAATATACTTTGACGTGTGTATAAATTTATTTAGAGTGTTTATGAAGTGTAGAGAGTGAAAATAGAAAAAGACGCATACTACCATGACTATAAACAAATTTTTGACGGATGTAATTATTGTCTGTGTAATTGTTTAAACATAATTTAGTTTTTATAATTTGGTCAGTCTCAAAGTGTGTTAGTTTAATGCATACTACACCGGAAAAAGCCGCACAAGTAATTGCTTTAATCATAGCCAGGGAATTATTGCTCGCCGACTGAATATGACACGTGCGGCGGTTCGAAGGGTCTGCGAACGTTATGAGGAGTCCTTTAATTGGCGACCAGGAACAGGCAGAAAGCGATGCACAACGGAGCATGATGACCGCTTTATTGTGTCAAAGTCATTAAGAAACCGTCGACTTAATGCGGTTTAAGTGCAGCAAGAGCTCTGTGAAGTCCGAGGAGTGATTATTAGCGAGTGGACAGTAAGACGAAGACTGCTGGAAAGAAACCTGATTCCTAGAAACCCTGCAACTGGTCCAAAACTTACCCTAGCCCACCGCCAAGCACGTCTGCATTTCGCACGGGATCATCTGAATTGGACATTGGAGCAATGGGGGTCTGTTCTGTTCTCCGATGAGACCAGGATATGTCTCTGTGGCAGCGACCGAAGAAAGAATGTTTACCGGAGACCAGAAAAGCGACTTGTAGAATGCTGCATTGAGGAGCGCATTGGCTACGGTAGTGGTTCATGCATGATCTGGGGTGCAATTTCTATGGAAACACGAACGGACTGTGTTTTCATCGCCAGACCTGGCTGTAGTCGCCAGAGAGGAGGGTTAACAGGCGTTTGGTATATTGAAGAAATTGTAGCAGTTCATATGGTACCTTACATTGATTATATTGGAGACAATTTTACTTTTATGCATGATAATGCAAGACCGCACACTGCTAGAATTGTCCAAGATTACATTAGAGAAGTCGATTTTCGGGTTATGGAGTGGCCGGCACGCAGTCCCGACCTAAACCCGATTGAACATTTATGGGATGAGCTGAAACGAAGAATCCGAGCTAGGATTCGTGCTCCAACGTCGATCCCAGAGCTCATTATTGCGGTGGAAGAAGAGTAGTTTAAGATTCCACAAGAAATAATATCTAACTCGATTCGCTCTGTGCCTAATCGTATGCAAGATGTTATTAGAGCAAGAGGGGGTCATACCTGTTATTAATAAGTTTATGTTGTTCTTGCTATCATTTTAGTTGATTCTCAAGAAATCATGTTACTTGTGGCAATAAAATGATAATTTGTTTCATTCATTAAATTTCATAATTTTTATCTTAGCATTAAAGAAATGTCAATAAATTTATACACATGTCAAAGCACATTAAATCTTCTTCCAAATTATATAAGTTTTGTATTGATTTGAGGTATAATTTCTAAAACAAATACAGGTAAAGTCAAAAGTATACAGTGGGCCGATTTCTATGCACGTAAGTTTATTTAAAATTTTCACGCATAAACAACACTTTTCCTCTTTCACTAAATATTTTGCTAATGCTTATTAATTTGCTCTTTTCTAACTGTTGATGTTATTTCACTTACCCTTCCTTATATGCTCACATTTTGTTTGGGGAGTATTTAATATTTACGCCCATTTACTGTACTTATTTTATAAAAGTAAATGTAAATTTCTTTTATATACAGCGTGTCCCAGGATTGATGTTACAAGAGGTGTGCGGAACTAAAAATCTTTAAATCTTAATTTGACCTTTTGGAACTAAGCCCTGCTTGGTTTGAAACTTATTTTTAGTTTATTTTCGATTTTATAAAATCAAGTAGACCTTGACAGTTGAGCATTTTTATTTTTGTTTCAGGTAAAGTACCTGTTTCGTTCGCAATATGCTAAAATATTACTAAAAAAAGTTGTTCAGAATGAAAAGCTATAGCGTTACACAAATTTTCTACTTTAATAAAATCCATTATTTGGCAATTTTGTAAAGTGGCTTTTCCGTTCACAATACGCCAAAGTTTTACTAAGAAAAGTTGTTAAGAATTAAAAAATAATTAAATTATTGCGCTATACAACATTTCAAGCAAATTCAAAAAAAATAAAATACATACTTTGATTAAACCGTCATTTTTTAGATGAAACGAAATAATGCACATTCGACAGCACGCGTAACTGATTGGATAAATTTGGTGTTTCGAGAAAAGTGGATAGCTAAAAATGGTCCAATTATGTGGCCTCCAAGGTCGGCCGATCTCACTATATCAAATTTTTTTATGGGGTCACCTCAAAGACCTGGTTTACTTTAAACGAATGCCCAATAGCATCCAAGAAATTCAGAACTGTTTCATCGCATAGAACAGTGTGTAGAAAATGGTGGCAGCTACGTTGAATAAGTAATTGATTGTAGAACAATCTAAAAAATCATCGGATAAATCAAAATAGGTTGAACTTTCTTCAATTTTTTATAGGCTACTTTGGCGTATTGTAAACGAAAAAGGCATTTTACCTGAAACGAACTTGACAAATAATGGATTTTATAAAAGTAGGCTTCCTGAAACAGTTCACTACTGAACTGTAGTTCAGTCTTGCTGCTGATGATGATAGCTTGGCTATCGAAACGTGCGTCCAGTACGAATTAAGTGTTGTGGTAAGGGTTTTAGTGAACTGTTTCAGTGTTCCAGTGCCACAGTTTTAGAGTATCCGTTTAAAAGTAGGCTTATCATTCAGAAAATTTGTATAACGCCATAGCTTTTCATTCTGAACAACTTTTCTCATCAACATTTTAGCATACTGTGAACAAAAAAGGTACTTTACCTGAAACGAAAATAGTTTTTGCTCAACTGTTAAGGCCTATACAGCTCTACAGGCTTTATAGGCCCATGGCTTCATATTTCTGCATTACCTTCTTCCATTTTTTCCTATCACGTGTTAACCCTTTCCAGTCCCCAACACCCAAGTGTGCCAAGTCCTCCCTCACTGCTGTTATCCATTTTCTTCTTGGTCTTTCCACTCTTTTTCTTCCACCTTCTCTAGCTCTTAGAACTCGACTTGCATTCCTCTTCTCTGGCACTCTTAACACATGTTCTAAGTATCTTAATTTCTGAGCTTTGATCACTTGCGATATCTTTGGTTTTCCATACAAGCTCATTACTTCTGGATTTGTTCGTCTTCTCCACCCTGCTCCAGCGACTTTCACTCCTCCCAATATCTTCCTCAAAATTCCCCTTTCCCATATTTCCACTTTTGTTTCTATTTGTTTATTAGGGATCCACACCTCACACCCATATAGTGTTGCTGGCCTAACTATTGTCTCGTATATTCTAAACTTTACTTTTCTAGATATGATCTTTGATTTCAACACTGTTCTGAAGGCTCCTACCACACTATTGCCCTTTGCTAGCTTTTTATTTATTTCTTTTCGCTCCTGATTGGTATTTGTTATTGTTACTCCCAGATACTCGCACTCTGTTACATTTTCACAGAATTTCTTTTACTTTGTAAATATTCTTAAAAATGAAAGTAAAGGGATTAAAATAAGCCTTTAATGGTTTCGCGCAGTTCGAGTGTCGAATTAAATAGGGGTCATTAGTGCTGGTCTACGAAAGATTAAATTCTGGGCAGTTCATGTGCACCTTTATTAATAGTCGTGGTGGACATTTCGACCAAACGAAGATTTAATTTCTTTGTGTCAAATAAATTTTATTATTGAATATAGACTATCAATTACTTTGCTTTAAGAGTATTTTATTAAAAACAAAACTACAATTTATTTTTCGGTTTTGCGCTTCCTTTATTTATGCGTATTTCTTTGGGTGGGCAAATAACTTTGGCCGGTAGTGTATATAGTCATGGCTAGAGAAACCTAAACTTGCGAACTCGCATAGGCGTCAGTATTACGGGTTAATGTAAGAATACGAAAAATTCATAAATAAACTAAACCGGTAGAGAAGCAGGCATGTAGCGTCGACCTTGAATATAAATCATGTTAAACCGCGCCGAGAGAGATTTCGTTTTAGTACCGGTTGAGCTGTCGCAGAGATTAGTCGAACGGTCAAGGTTATGTACTTACGTGTCGCTTTTGAAAATATAGCTGGTGTTTTTTGTGTGTTGTAGTATTATACCAAGTACATAATTAGTGTATCGTTTCATATAGAACTAATATTTACATACCTAAGAAAACAATGCCTCGTAATAGATTTGCTACTAATGTACATAAGTATGTGTCACTTTTTCCCCATTTAAAATATGACGGTAGTGCAGTTTTTTGCTTAATATGCAATGTTCGTTTGGCTGCATTGGACAGAACTGATTGCCAGAGGCATGTCAATGGTATTAAGCATATGAGAAATGCAAGAACTGAAATACCTTATACACTATTCCTCATACATTTATTAATTATGTTTACCTCTTGTAATCTTCCGTTGTCGTTGGTGAGAAAAGCAGCTTTTAAAACGTTTTGGCGACAATACGTTCCAAAGTACCCATTACCCTCACAAACACAATTACAGAATCATTTGCCGCGAATGAAAGAGATGCTAGAAAATGTGTGTAAATGTGATTTGTGTTCCAAAAAATATGGATTACCGTGGATGAGACGACCGATATAAAGAAAAACAGTATTGTGAATGTAATAGCTCGCGTTTTATCTAGCGAGAACACAGCATCTCGATATTTGTTAGCTTGCAAACGTGTTCAACAATGTACCGCGGAAAATATTCAAAAAGTGATAATGAACGTTTTGAAAAAATTTAAAATTGCCTAAGATCAAGTTGTGATGATTGTGACAGATAGTGCAGCAACGATGTTAAGTGTTGGGCGATCCTTAAAACATATATTCCTAACTTAATACATATAACCTGCGTGCTGCATGCTTTGCATTTAGTTGGTGAAGTTGTTCGACAACATTACGGAAACGTTGATCGGATGATTGGAAGTACTAAAGCAGTGTTTCGTAAATCTCCTAAACGTTTAAAAGAATTTCGTAAATTTTGTCCAGGTATTCCAGAACCTCCTGAACCAATTTTAACGCGATGGGTACTTGGCTAACAGCAACTTCTTACTATTTGATCCATTTTCAACAAATTCAATCAGTTATAATGCGATTTAATCGGAATGAATCCAAAGCAATTAGAGAAAGTCAAAGAGAATTTCAAGTTCCTCAACTTTTAAAAGGTTTAACAACAATATGTACCAATTATACAGTATTACTAGATGCCATCCGAAAATTACAATGTACTGAATTGTCATTGCAGGAATCATTAGACATAGTGGAGAGTGTAAAAAATAAATTACACACATTGAATGATACGCCAGGATTATGCGCTAGTCAAAAGTTGGCAGATGTTTTAAGGAAAAATCCCGATTTGAATACTTTGAGGCCGTTTATAATAAGTGTAAGAATAGTGAACTTTTAAGTGATTTTGAAAAAGTTTCTACATGCAAATGTAATTTCCTTAGATGTGGAGAGATCGTTTTCTATGTATAAGAATATTTTTTCTTGTCGACGCACAAGGTTTAAAGAAGTAACTGTGGAAACATATGCAATGATGCAAGTTTACAATAATTAACAAGCAAGTTTATTTATGAATTTTTCGTATTCTTATATTAACCCGTAATACCGACGCCTATGCGAGTCCGCAAGTTTTGGTTACTCTAGTCATGGCCTTTGTCTCCAAATTAATTTTTTTCTTAAGCTCATCGTTGAAACTAAATTAGCTACTTTACTATTAAGGAAATTACAAGGATATGGAAGCTTGTAAAAATTATGTCAGTAAGACAAGATATATTTTTTTTATTCGTAATTTGTTCGAATTAATCGAAACAAAACGTATTACTTAAATATCCGTGTGTTTCATAAACCAATTAGCTACTAGGAAAAATATATTATAACAGCATTTATTATGCTTATTAAATTCGTAATTCAGCACTAGCATAACATGGACAATTAACTTACCTATAACACATTTTTACGATACATACTTTAAATGTTTATTTCTACAACTACTGTTTGTAATGACAAAAAATGTATGTAATGTTTATAAGACGCTATACCATATTACATAACAGAGAGTAACAAGACAATTTGTATGGTTACAAATAGATTAAAAACGTTCGTTGGTGGTTAGCAGTATATAATTGCTGACATAATGGTTGTCATTGTTAACATGCGAGACCACTTATTGTTTACACTTTAAATAATGACAGTCGAAAAATTTGTTTAAAGTATTACATAATTGTATACACATTGTGTTTTCTCATTAATAAAAAATTAGAATAACGGAAGCATACCTACTGTGCCATGAAAACACTTAATCGCTTTTAAACATTTTCAGTACGAAATCCAATACTACTGCAGCAATTTTTGCTAATGTAACCACAATATGTAAATTTTAATAATACAACACCATAAAGTTGATTAACTCATTAAAGTAAATCATAAGGTTTATTAAGACATTAAAGTCAAACATAATACTAGCATACAAAACAAAATAAATGCCAGAATTGTCTTTTCTGTATCCGGAAAGTACAGGGTTATTACAAACGAATCATCGGGTTTTAAAAACATATATTTCAGAAAATATTACAGATACAATATCAAGTGACATGCCGCTAGAAAGGGCAAATGTCCAGGTTTAAAACGAGCGCCTCTTTAAGCTGGGTTCACATCACAGCTGTGTCGCTGTACTGCGGTGTTGCGGCATGCAAGCTATTGGCTGATTCAAAGAAAGCTACACTGGCGCCATAGGAAATTCACGACGCTAAAAGTTGGTTCAACTTTAACTTTTAGCGGTGGCAGAGCGCGTTTTTCTCAGTGCCTTGTCCAACTTGTGGCTTATCCTTTTCTATTGAGAACTGAGCGGGAAACATCTTTGACAAAACGTGGTCAATTGGAGTGAATTGTTTGAGTACAACTTATATATAATATGAAAGGAAAAGATCATTTACATCGACATAAAATGGTAATACTTATTTTACTTTTTTAGCAAATATAACGCTAAAAGTCTTCGTCGTCTGTGGTGGTACATTCTTATTGTGTATTCGTTATCATATGCTGTACCCATATTCTTAATAGTGTGAAAATCGCAAAAATCTAAAAACTAATACACCTTTGTACAACTAATACAAATACCATCAACAGCCGTTGCTCAGCAAAACAAGATTTTAACATCACATGACATATCGTACATGCTTGAACTCCTTTTAAAATAGGCGCTATTTTCTTTTAGCTGTGAAACAGTGGTGATGTGAACGGCGGTTGGCGTTACACGCCAGCGAGTAGCGAGTAAAGTAGCCCTGCTTTCAACTTTTTTCGCACAAGCTGAGCTACCTGTCAGTTAGCTAGTGAACTTGATTATATTCGGCGAGCTTACTAGCAGCTATTGAATTCGTCGACTTGAAGCTACTAAACTCGCCCAATGTAATCGAGCCTTTAAGCTTTTACTAAAATCGTAAGAAATCATCCAACGAAAACTTTCAAATGAAATTTCTATTTTTTCACAAAATTGCTCTCCCAATTTCTGTGGTGTCATTCTTTCAACAACAACAATTGTCAAATTTTACAAAAATAACAATGTCAAATCTCAATAGCGCCATCTGGTCGTTTATAAAAACTTAAGACGCTACTCTCGTATAAGGAGTGTTCTGTATTTTACATAAGTTGCATCTGCACACATTTTGGGTGCATTTTACCCTACATTCTATTGATTTGGGGTAAAATTACCCCGCCTTCTGTTTTCGCCCACAAGAAGTGAAATTTTACCCTCTTAAATGGGATAAAATTCACCCAAATTTTGTTAGAGTGTACAAAATAGTAATTATGATGTCAAGAATTCTTATTAACTTACTAAATTATAAGCTATTTGTTTTTGTAATAGTTCTGCTTCTTGCAAGTACAGTATTCTACAATGAAGCAAGTAGGTAAATAAAGCATCGATCCTAAAGAATGCAAAAAATAAATATAGTTCAATACGATTATTCAGTGAATGATGAACAAAAAAAAATTATATATTTTTTATTTTTATTTGCATGCAATTCATTAGTATTTCAAAATCTTTTATAAAGTATCATGCCTAACAATTATACATAAGTTAAATTGAATTTGGATTAATTTTAAAAGCGTTCTCTGAATATTCTAAACATAAACCAGGAGATAATATTTATTTTGGACAGGAGATAGGTATTAGATAAAAACAATGCATTAAATCTGTCAAGAAAAATGATAGATATTTGAAATGTAGGCGATATTGATTTAACTATAAATTTAGAACTTATCGAAGGTCGAAAGCGATACATGTCTGTATGTTTATTTTATATAAAAAAGTGTATATTTCAAAGAGAATAAAATGTTATAGTTATTTATTTTTGATATAATACGATATACATCGGTATAACTGTATTATTATTAGCGTTCGTTGTTTTCCGTACACTGTAGCAAACATGTCAAGGATCGTAGGGCCGTAGGCAGTTATATTGTACTTCTACGGGCCAGACAGATTCAACAAGCGAGTAGTTAAATCAAGGATTCAGACTTAAATAAAACTTGATGAATATGTAGGGTGATTTGGTGTTAAAACAATTGTTTTTTTTTAATTCAGTATTATGCTACTTTGGGAGAATAGCTCAAAAGCTAGAGTAATTAAACAAAAAAGGACTACGGACGGGTTTTTAACCACCTATTAGAAACTACCTATTTGACAAAATAATACTCTAAATCTGTGACACTGGAACACTGAAACAGTTCACTAAAAAGCCTTACCACAACACTTAACTCGTACTGGACGCACGTTTCGATAGCCAAGCTATCATCATCAGCAGTAAAACTAAATTAACAACTAATCGAAGAACTAACCTAATATAGCAAATACAGTCCCTGGCCATATTACTTCAAACATGTCATAAATCAACCCTTTTACCTGGAAATTCCCATCCTACTAGAGTGATATTCTTTTGCTTTGAATCCGATCGTTTATAGGGGGAATAGATTATTGTATCAATAAATAAAAATACCAGAGAAATGATATTTAGAAGAGTAAAGTACGTATATATAAATATTTCAGTTATCAACTTACATTTAGCGAGTTCACAGTTTAGAGAATGCATCGATATTTTTTAAAATATTTCGTCAAAACAGTATAGAAGCTAAGTTGTGGAGTATCGTTAAGTGTTTTGTGTTGATATATTGTTATTGCAAAGGTAAAATTGTTATTTTATCTCCATCTTAATAATTAATTATTTGGAATTTGAAAAAAATTATGAATGAAATATTTGGGGTTTTTTGTAGAAAATGCCCGGGAAAGATTTAACAAGTGAACAAAAAGCCGCTATACAAGCTCTTCTACAATCAAACAAACACTCACAACGAGAAATTGCAAAATTACAGAAAGTATCTCCTTCTTCTATATCGCGTTTAGCTAGACTCTTAAACGAAGGAGCTAGCACATCAACATAAGGATGGGCTAAGTGCGGTCGGAAAAGAAAAACTTCGAAGAGATCTGACCGTGAAATTGTTCATCAGGCTTTGAGCAATAAATTTGCTACAATTAAAATGATTCAAAAAAATTTACAAGAGAGAGGAGTAGAGAGTTCGAGCAGAACTGTCGATTGCGCGAAAATCGCCTAATGGGCCAAAGACCTGTAAAAAAGCCGCGTTTAACAGAAAAAATTAAATCTGCTCGTCTCAACTTTGCAAGAGAATATCGACATTTCACAGACGAGAATTGGAAAAAGGTGAATAATTTAACAACATGATTTTTACTGAATTAATGTTTGCATTATTTAATAGGTTAGTGCAGCGAGCACAATTTGTTCGTAGACGACCTGGCGAACGTCTCACAGGGTCTACACAGAGTCTCTCTCTGTTGTGACATCTATTGGTGAACAACCAATACTATCTGGGTCTAATCCTAAAGCAGGAAACATTTGGTTCGTGCATTTACGTAGACCTCGATAATAAAATCGTCTGTACAGATAAATGATGATTTATTTATAAATTCGCTCAATTTCTATTATTTATTTTGAAAAAAATAGTCTTATGTCAAAACTTACCACAATTCAACAGAAACTTGACCACAACTTGAAAATATTATCGGTGACAACATGTAATAATTAACAAAAATCTGCAGTCGGGTTACATAATTGTGTTAGTGACTGCTACAATATTTTTCCTACAATATTGTAGTACTTTCTATGAAGTGTTTTTTTCCGTGTATAACTTGTGACATTATTCATTAATTATTACATAATTAGTACCCCAATGAATTGACGTATACTCAAGAAAGAATGGGCATATTTGATATAAACGTAACATTACAACACATATTTCACATTATGGTATTCGTTACAAATTAATGTTTTAAAAACATATATTGCTTTGTAAATTACGTTCATAGGTTACTGTAATATTGCATAATATTTTTCTGAATAATTACAGTAACCGGCGTATATTTTGGCGAGCGATGGGGGTGCGCTATGAACGAATTTAAATCTAGCGTTCTTGGTTAGTGCAGCTTAGTTTGTTAGCGAATGGTTACAGTAGAATGAGTACAGTGGGCAATAAAGTTCTTCACAGTCAATCGCGTGAGAACATAAAACCGAAGAACAGACAGTAAAAGAGAAAAAAAACCTAAAAACTATATGTTAATATTTAAATCTGGCAATAAAACTGAAGATTATCATCATGATATGAATGTAGAGGATTGTGGAAAGTGGTTGGAACAGTAACTTGTATCAAATCTGACGCCTTACCGAACATGCCCTCACCCTACATGCGTACAGGCATCCCCACCACTCGCCGAGGTGTACGCCGAGTGTTGTAATATTGCATTTATGTCATATGGAAATGTTGCTATTTTAGAGACAACGTAATGCCGTCTAAATGTTGTGTGATGTTGCTTGTCAAGTGGGTAATATTAACTACTACGCTTTTAGAAGAACACCGTCCCATTCCTTTATTTTAGTTCAAATTAAAAAATATACAGTACCGTTCATGGAAGTTCGGGCAAGCTGACAAATTATATTAACTGTTTAGGAAAAAATTTTAAAATTATATAATATACATTTCTGTGAGGAATTATTAAAACTAACCTTTTCTGGAAGCCTTTTACCAATTTTCAGGTAGTATTTGTCTATTTTAAGACCGTTATCATAAAATATATAATTATGTTGGAAATCCCCAATAATTACAGTGACAATAAAGCTTTATAATAATCCCTACGAGGGTTAGCTGATTCACTCGTGTTACCTGGAAATATTCGTATGCCCTTTATAAAGTATTATAATATTTGTAAACGCAGTAGTTCTGAAGAGATTGTCATTGTGAAAGTATCTGTGGTTGTGCAAGTGAAAAATAAAATAATTTCGGTTTGACTGCTTAAAATGCCCCGTGGAAAGCCTCTAGCTGTTTCAAAACGATCTGCTATTATTACCTTGCATCAGGAAGGGTATGCAGAAAGACGGATTGCGGATAAATTAAAAATAAAAAAATCTACAGTACATGATACTATACGTGCAAGATCGTAATCGGCCAGGACCGTCAAGAAAAACGACTCCTGCGGAAGATTTACGAATAAAAATAATTAGTAGGCGCAATAGAAGACTAACGGCATCAGAAATTGCTGCAGAATTTAATAATGAGCGAGATTCCAAAGTTTCTGTGAGTACTGTGAAACGTCGGCTGAAAGAGGCTGGGTTGCATGGGCGAGTGGCTTGTCGAAAACCGTTATTCCGAAGAGGAAATAGGCTGAAACGACTGAAATGCGCACAAGCTCATAGAGATTGGACAGTGAACGATTTTTAAAACGTTTTGTGGATTGACGAATCCAAGTTTGAGGTTTTTGGAAATAGACGGAGAGTTTTCGTACGCAGATCAAGAGGGGAAAGAATGTTACGGGAGTGTACAGTTCCTACGGTGAAGCATGAAGACGGATCTGTAATGGTTTGGGCTTGTTTTTCCTTAATCGGAACAGGGGACTTGCTCAACATTGAGGGCATAATAAAAAACGAAGAATATCGGGAAATCCTGGATGAAAATGCCATACAGTCAGGAGTCCGTGGATTTGAATTTATGCAGGACAATGACCTCAAACATAAATCTAAATTGTGCACAGATTACCTGCAGCAAGAAGAAAATGAAAGAACCCTAAAAATTATGGAATGACCGCCACAGTCCCCCGATCTGAATCCGATAGAGTTGTTATGGGAAGAATTAGACCGATGTGTTAGGAAAAAGTGTCCAAATTCGAAGGAACATTTGCGGGCCATTCTCCAGGAGGTATGGACAAGCTTGCCCAATGAAACATTAGCAAAATTAGTGAATCGGATGCCGAGAATAGTGGCAGCAGTCCTAAAGGCAAAAGGTGGATTTTTCGATGAAAATCGGATTTAAATTATTTGTATTACATTAACTTTTTCTTTTTAATATATTTGTGTTTGAAAATATGTAAAATCATGTAAGTAAGTATTAAATACATGGCCATTTAATATTTCTCTTATTTTCTATGACTTCCGTACATTTTTTTGCTTCCATGAACGGTAGTGTATATATATACTGCTTATACTAAAAGTAATCGGGCACTTGATCAGATATTGGGCTGTTTCATGTGGAAGATTTTGATGTCACCAAGTATATAATTTTGGTCGTTAAATAACAAGGAAAAAGTGGAAATGCAAAGAAGTAACCTAATTTCCACATTTTCCGCACATTAATACGATTGCCGCAAATCTAAATAAGTCGATTGAAATTTGAGAAATGCTGAAGATATGGGAATTCTTAAGTATTATAGATATTATAACCAATTAGTCGCTTAAAAATCATCGCAAATGAAATTTCTTTTCTTGAAGAATTGACTTTTATTTAGTGGAAATGCAGAATGACATATTTCATGGAAATGTCACTAATTTTCGGTTACAACTAAAATATAATTTTGCATCTACTTATCCACCTTGTGTTTAATTATTTGTTTACATAATATGTCAATTATTATATGAAGTACACCTGCACGTGTTCGTATTCTACTCTACTTATTGATTTATGTTACTAGATTGCGATGTTAATTAAAGAAGAATAACATTAAGTAAAATGTAGACGGCAAATATAACTTTTCTACTCTCTAAATTTGCTAACTCCTGTTCTTTTTGAAAAATAATCAAAAAGCATAATAAACTTTATAAATAAACATGCCAAATTTGTGCAGCAATTTTGTAATTTCGTAAGGGAAAGCTGTCCAAGAGATAGATATGCAAATATTTGCTAAATTTCTACTTCACCGTATCCTAACGAATTTCGCTTAGCAATTTAATATTTCCTAGTTGCGGTATCAGCAATTTTTCAGATCATCGTCATTTTTCAATTCTCTTATGACGGTTTTATCGATTTTCAGGGAAAGGACATTGTACATATTTAACTTCAAAGCTAATGGTGATGTAAGTTGACAAGGAAGGTGCGCCTTGTCAATGCCGACATTTTACTATGTAGAAGAGGCGAATTAAAATCGCATTTTTTGCTGAAGAAAGTTGAAGTGACGCATCACGCTGTCTCGTATTAGCGGAAAGTGACTTCGCCGAAATCATCACATCACCAAAGAACTTTCTAGAGAATGGTAAACAACGACGAATCGGTGGAAACCTCTTTAACGGCGTCAAATAATATTAAGATACAAACCTATGTATTCGAAGATAATAAAACATCTCGTCCGAGCAGAATTTCCCTAAGAACAAGGATATGGCAAATTTTACCCGCTTTTTCTGGTAAGTTTAAAATTATCTATTTGTAGAATATTATAAAACATCTACAATCTACTGTTTTTTATACATGAGAGTCTTATACTTTACAGAAATCTTTGAATCGCACTGTAATATCGCTATCCTGGTACTAGCTACTGTTTATTCTGATAAATGTCAATAGATTGCGCTACTGTTTAAATTTTGAAGATGCACTGACTTTGTGTTTTAAGAATTTTACGGCAAAAATTTGATACAACAAAATTAATAAAACAAGCAAATTATAGCTTTACAACTAATAAAAGAGTAAATAATACATAGTGACTCTGTATGAGATGAAGTTATTTATAAAAGGCAGAAATGAAGAAGTAGCCCAGATTCTGTATTAAAAAATTTAGGCGACCGGAAACAAATCTGCAGGCCAGATACAAGGGTATTCAATAAAAGAAAATTACAATAATTGAAATACCTAATGTAAATAATTAAAAATAGGACCAAGTGTTCTAATGAGATGTTTTTGTTACAATGTAATGAAAATACTATTTTTTACTAATATAAATAGACACACCGGCAAATTTAAAGGAACGAATATAAAATGGATTTTTTCTCTCTATAACTTTCTTTTCTCATAACAAATATGAACGGAATTTTTTTTATTGGAAAAATTAACTAATGGCTAGCTGATTGTAGTTTATTTTGTAAAGCTTCATGCCATTCTCAAGCCTCTTTAAAAACGTAATACAAAAAAGTAAAATTTTTGCAGAAAATGAATTGTACATTTATTACACACTTGTTTTAAACATTTAATGTTCAAGAAAAATTACAACAATTTTTTTTCAATAACAGGTGTTTCCTCCATGAGCTCTTACAACTGCGGTTATCCGTCTTCCCATACTTCTAATGACGTTGTCGATCATTTCTTGAGGCAAATCTTCCCATATTTCAATTAGAGCAGCTCTCACGCCTTCGGTGTTCCGGACTGCAGGAATTCTTGATCTAAGTCGTGTGCCTAGCATGTCCCAAACATGTTCAATTGGATTCAAATCCGGAGAACATGCAGGCCAGATCATTGTTGGTATTTGTACTTGATTTAAAAAGTCTGTTACACCGTGAGCTACGTGAGGGCGAGCATTGTCGTGCATTAACATTAAATTTGGACCGATATATGGAGTGAAAGGCATCACATGGTCTTGCAGAACTTCCCTTACGTAACTATCGGCAGTTAAAGTACCGCTATCAATTACCACCAACTCTGTGCGTGCCCCTAAACATATTCCACCCCACACCATAATTGACCCTCCACCGAATGAGACTTTAGGAGTAAAATTAAATTATTCATTTTGTTTTCCTGGACGTCGATACAATCTATCCCTACCATCTATTGAATTTACGCAGAAACGGCTCTCATCCGTGAACAAAATTTGACCCCACTGATTATTCCAATTTTGGTGTCCTCGAGCGAAGGCTAGTTGCGCTATTCGGTGATGTCTTTGGAGATTTGGAGCTTTTTTTGGCCTATACGACCCCAAACCAACTTCTTTAAGTCTTCTTCTAACTGTACGTTCACTTATTCTGGTTCCACGTACTTCTTCCAGTTCGTTTCGAGTTTGAATAGCAGTTTGACGCCTATTTCTGAGCGTTTGCAACGCTATAAATCGATCATCTACAGGCACAGTTAAGCGTTTTCTGCCTTGACATCGTCTTCTCACATATTCTCCAGTTTGCCTCCATCGTGTAACATTGCGATGGATCGTCGATTTTGATTTACTGAACATTTCAGCAATATCACTGTAAGATCGACCACTTTCAATCATTGCTACAACCCTAGCGACATCAGTCGGTGCTAAATCGCCTATTATGCCTTATTTCACAATCAACGTAGTGATAATTATGAAAAACAAGCTAAATTTGAACAATAGTTTAAGAAAAAAACAACAAACTTTTGTGAAAAGAAAATATGCCTTTTACATTAAATGCAACAACTAACGGATGTTTACACTTGCACAATGAATCACATGACAAAAATGTACATAGTAAACGTCAATCAAACATCATGGCTGTCTAGGCCTACGCAGCACTAAAAAGAAAACCAAAACAGTGGTATTTTTCTGAAATCTTACTCCGTTCCCTTAAATTTGCCGGTGTGTATAGACAGGGGATTTTTTTAATTTAGTTTAATTATTAATGAATTAATATTTAAATTTATTTATCCTTTAAAGTAATAAAAAGTAATAATATTGTGTTGACAACCCGAAAATATTTATTTGGATGACATTTTACAGACCTATAAAGCACCATCGGTAATACATACCTATTTTTTTAGTGGCCCAGTCACCCAATTTTAGGTTTCAGGTCCCTGCAATGCTTACACGTTTCTACATGTTTTTAAAATATAAATAATATAATAATAATATAATAATGGGCAATCGAATACCTTGTATCCCCATTTTATTTTTAATTTATTGTATTTATTATTTTTCGACAACGTTGCTTTACGTGTTAAAGAATATGAAATTAAAAGTATCGAAGCAATATTTTTGTAACCAAAAGTTAATGCTAATATAGCCCATGGTGTTGGTGGAATCATTCCTGACAAAAACAGTGTAGCAGAGAAGATAGCACTAACATGCGGACATGTTTCTACCTACCCGTCGTCATCAGCGTGGTTTCAAGCACAATTTTCTGCTGCATACAATTGCGTTTGCCTCTCAGTTTATGTTGCTAATCTCCAAAAACAACACTGAATATGTCTCCCGGTGACACCTATCGCCGAGGGACACAGTAATGCCGTTCCTGAAGGTAGTAAGACAAACTGCAATATTTTTGCCACCACGATATTCCATGGTCAACTGATAGAACGAGGGATTACAAAAATTTACAGGACCAAATACCGACATACAGTTCTAAAATATGTATGGCGAGTCAGAGGTTTGACAAGGTTCGTTTATTCCCCCAAATTAAAATAAAATTAAAATTAAAATTTTACATATACAACGCGTGGCGTGGGTGGAAGATAATTCTTTTCCTGAACCATTTAGAGAAAAAGTTATCAAATAAAAATATCCGGAGACAAGCTCTGCACAACATAATTAATTATAAAGTATACAGGCTGTTCAATTTCCGCTGAACGCCATGCAGGTTTTGATTTTTAAATGGAATGGCCTGTATATTATTACATTTTTGGATATTCTTCTTCAATTTATGTCAACTTTCTTCAATATTGCCTATACCCTATCTTAATTTTTAGGATAATTTGAAATTTTTTTCGAATCTCCCATGTTTCTTTAAAGGCCAATTTCTTAAACGTCTTACACGCTAGAACGATGATTTAAATTTTATCCGGTTGATTATTTCCTGTAGTTTTCGGCAATCCATCGACATTTTTTTCCAACTATTAGCGTCTACAAAATGGGCGACGAAATCGTTGCCATGTTTGATTCATACTAAGGTCAACTCGGGGAAGTACATACCCCCAGTCGCAATGTTGACCTTAAATTAAGATAAAAAGTTGAAATTATTGCCTAAAGTACTTATTTATGCACAATATTTTTACAATATTAAGTAATGATAATCCAAAAGTTTCTCTTATCGCAAATTCAGATTAAATGTAATTGAAAATGTACTAGCAGTACATATTTCCGGGCTGATAGGCCGTGGTCTTTGATGTATCAAAATCGACGTTTCGCCAAACACTGCGGTCGGCATCTTCAGGACGATGTTTAGTCTTAACTGGTCGTCTGATGAGTCACTCATCAGAAATCAGCCGGGAAATATGTACTGCTAGTACAAATTCAGGCCGTGAAAGCCTACAGTTATTTGTAATTGAAAAAACTATATTCGTTTCTAGTGTCACAAAAATGCATTTACTTCAGGCTATGGGGCAAGTGCATTTCAGACCTCTATCTTTCTGTTTAAGTGTTCATAATGATTAGCCAAGACAAGTGAACACTAAGTATAACATTTTAAATCAGCCATTTTTTACTAAACTAAAATATCGGTAATATTAAGAGATAAATAGTCAAATTAATATTTTAGATTCAAAAACAAAGATTTTATTAGAAACATAAAAGAACGTAAATTTCCCAAAAAATATTTAGAATAGAAAATAACCTAGAAAGTTTGGTAGGCTTTTGTCCGTGAATTATTATGGACAAAGAGTCTACCAAAGTTTTTTTCTAAGGATGACAGCGACCTTTAGAATCTATTTCAAAGCCCGGAACAGCTGTATCCATAATTTCATTAAGAATCCATTGGTCCCAAACGTTTTTTCCTTTAAAAATAAATAATAGTGGACATTTGTCTCCCGTAGCACTGCAAGTTAGTAGAACAGTGGTGTTTTCCCTTCCAGGACCACTAACAGTTCTTGCAGCAGGCAGTCCTTTGCCTCCTATTATTTTTGTTTTGGAAGGATCATGGCTGAACGCCGATTCATCTAATTTCCATACATTTTTTGGTTCAATTTTTGAGTTCTTCTAAAGTTATTTTTAATTAGTCAAAATAAATGAATATTACAAAAGGATCTTCAGCTTTTTTTTTGCCGCTTCTACATTTTGCGGCTTTTTAATGCTCAACCGTTGTCTTCTTTTGAAACCCGAGCATCATTCTTCTCCAGGACAGTTATTCTTAAACGGATTTGGTACCTTTTCTTCATGATGATATAATCACTCACTAACTATAAAACGTTTTTTTTTGACAAACCGTAGCCGTATTTTTCCATTAGTTTTATGAGTCGACTCAAATGATCCTCAACTTCTGAAGATAAAGTTATCGGTCTTCCAAATGTTTTTGATTTCACACCTCTTCTGTTTTTAACGTGATCAACTATAGTAGCGTTTGGAATAGAAAATCTCGTTGAAGCCTCTTTCAATGTGAGTCTTTCAGCTTTTATGCCATTAACTGCATCTCGAAGGTTTTCAGAAGCATAACTTTGACCTCTATTACTTTTTCTTTGGTAATTCCTCGCCATTTTGTCGAAATAAAATTGAAATAAAAACATTTTACAAATGTACCATTATAAGAATGCCCTAAATAAATAATGGAGCAAGTGCATACTTATTTGCTTTTTCCCCATAGTGTAAAAACGCACTTATACCTTAATCTATTTTAGAGGGGAAAGAGCGAATTTGTTTTCTTCATGCAAAAAATAATTAAAAAGTGTAAAAACAAAACAAAAACCAAAAATTCGATTTAAAATTAAGCTACTTACCATATTTCAATTACCAGAAAGTCACTTTTGAGCGAAAAAAACTATTATAAACGAAGCACGACAAAGACAAAGTGAGACCAAAATTGATACGATTTTAACAAATGCACAAAGTTTGTTCACATGGGATGCAGCGTAGCCAAACCAATAATCACACTAAAAAGAAAGCATCCAGGAATACACTAAAGTAGCAACTGTTGTATAAAAAGAATCGGTAATCTTTTCAGAGCAGGAAAATGCACTTTCTCCGAATATGTTCACCTTATTTAAATTTTTTTAAATTGAAGACTATATATTTTTCCAGAATCTGATAGAGAAACTGTCCTCGATTTGTTTTTATAAACATTTCGCTGTACCTCAAATGTGTCGTTCTTTAGTAAATTAACTAGGAAATTATGCAAGTTTTTTGCTGCTATGAAATACCATAAATCTTTGTTTTTCATTCATTCAAGATATTCATTAAAAATAACTTGTAAAATTTAATTTACGCCTACAGTTTCAACATTCTTAAGAAATTCATTCAGAAAGTTTTTTCGCAAACATTTCTATTTAGCTAAATTGCGAAATTTTTGAAACCACTTTCCATATATTCTTGTAATATTTTGTAGTACTGAAAGAGTTTGTATGCGATGCTTTAACTAAATCTATTCTTTTTATGATGTTTGCTTATTTTCGCTGGACTAGGCATTCTGAAGAGCAAAATGATAGTTATTTCCAGTAATCTTTACACATTCGTTTTAGTGAATATCTTTAGTGAAACAAAAGTTTATAGTATTTTGGCGCAGCACTCTGTCTTTAAACGAAATCCTTTTCTTCAGAGCTTCATGTTTAAATCACTAAAGAACGACGCGTTTAAAAGAAATATCTTCTTAGCCTAAGAGAAGTATATACTTGTAATTAAATAATTGTATCTATTTGTTTAAGACATTTGTTAGCTTGATTCAAGAAAATCTTGCAGAAAATGAAGAAAAGGATTCTTAGTATAAGTAAAGTGGGGGGGTTGAAGGTTTATCGTTATTCTTATGTTATATAAATACTAACGCAATATAAATTTATACAATGCATGATGTTTCTTATTATAATAAGAACGAGATAGCAATATTTATAGAAAAATCATTTTAGAGTAAGTAATTCGCACCATAAAACTTCATTATTCTTTTGCTTATATTAAAACACACTTACCATAATTAATTAATTGCAATAAAGTTCGATAAAGTAAAGAAATAGCAACAATTAACAAAACAAGTTAAAATTAGAGAAAATAATAACCGGAACAAAGAAGGAAGGTATGATGAATGCAGGTTATAATGACAATAAACAACAAGAATAATTTACGCTTTTGGAATTGAGATTTAACAGTTTGGCAATTGTTATGATTATTTTACTTAGCAACAAGCTCTTTAGATCAGTCTGGCGTCACAAAAAATAATTTGGCATTCTTTCCTAGCCAACTTTGCGTAACAACAAAAACAAATTATCAAAACATTTATTGCTGCATATCGTCATATTTCTGAAGTTAAAGTATAATGTATGTGATATCGTTGAATTCGCGTTTCGGGTACCTTTCCAAAAGCACAAAAATATATATGGCGTTCTATTTAAAATAAGAAGATTGACGTCACTTCCGGTGACACCGGAAATACAATTGAACTGCCTATCACGACGATAGTTGGTTCTTAAAAAATAGAAATCAACCTATTTTTAGGACCTCACTGTATAAATAAATCATAATTGTTTTATCCATACTCGGCGTAATGTAGTTCAGTCGGAAATAAAGCACATTATTACGTAGTACAACAATTTAACGGCTTTTTATTGACTTCTATTTTTGTAGGCACATAATTTAATTTGTCTTTTTTTCTCTTTTGGTACCAATTAATTGATTGCATGTACATATTCGGGTGTCTCCATGCGTATACGTTTTTCATTTGACGTATGAATTATTGATGATGTCTAAAGATATTAAACTAATAATATTAAAGTACGTTCGAGTATACTGCGCAGTTGCTTATGAGGCAGTTAATTGAATGAAAGAAAAGATACCGTATATGTTATTACAACAAACATTGTAACAAGATACATTAATGCAGTACATTTTTCTACAAAGTTCTTGAAATTTTTCAAAGTTTAGTCGATTCAAATCCAATCCTTATAAAATAAATTTTTAACATTAATGTTAGAGTTAATAGAATATTGTTATTTAAGAAGTTAGATACATGGGAAAAAGACTTAAGTATCTTTCCCCAGTTAATGTTTCTTCCAAAATGCTCATCGAAACGTTTAATCCAAAACGATGTTGTCATTTCCTTGCCCCATTCTGTCTAGGATTCTCTACCGCCCAATAATGCTCCGTTTTTCTGTTAAAGATCCCAAAATTGGTAAATTTTGATTCGTTTGACCAGATGATTTTGTTTAAAGAATATTCACCGTCTTCCCTCTAGCTAGATACAGTACTTCAGTCGTCCTAAATTATCACCAAGGCGTGGCTAATATGAATGGTTGTTTGGTTTAAACTTATTTTGATGTAAAGTCTGGGCGTTACCGCCGATATAACAATGTCTGACCGCTCTTCGATGACGTCACGCTCGATAGGTGATGTATCGCCATGCACGATATTAGCCTAAGCGGTAAAGGAATCATTTTTTTGCATTTCTTTTTTAAGTTTTGAAGCGCTTCCGGTTTAAAGAGGATGCCAGTAGTGAACTGAGCCCTTCTTCGCATCCCATTCGAGTTTATTATGGAAAACCGAAGTTTCAAAGCAAAAACCAAACACCTAGCCGAGCACCGTTTTCGCGAAAGATGTATTTGTGGTGGATATTTAATCGACTAATTATTAGTCTGGGCAAACAGCGGTAACAGTTAGTGTAGTAGATATGTGGTGCGGAGTCGGCAATTATTTATTTCACGCGTTCACAGCGTCAGTACTAAATCGATGCTGTATGCAAGTAGTTCTGTGTATATATAGGCTGTCGTAACTTATTTCGTAATTGTACGCTTATGTTTACTTTAAAAATGTCGCAATTAGGTACGTCGCGAAAACGACCAATGGCAAACACAGTTAAAAACTTTATAGTGGACATGCCGGACTTAATTTTTGATGGCGCTAAAATTCAATGTATAGTTTGTAAAATCTCTTTAATGTTATAAACACGCATTGTTATAAACACGTAATATACAAAACGCCTTTAGACAACCGGCGGCACAGAACACTTGTAAAGGGTTAGCGAACATCTGCAAACAAAACAGCCGACGCCACAGTTTTTATGTTACCCCGTTTTTATCGTTTTAGAAAAGGTTTTATCGCTTATACAACACTAGAAAAACATTACAGGTATCACCAACAAAGTACGGAAATATCACTACGCAGTATTTTTAAAATAAAACCAATATAATTTGGATAAACTAATTCAAAACGCAAGAAACAATCTGAACGTGTGAATGTCCAATCTACAAATATGGCTGATCGACGACCTACTGCAGAGTAATCATAACAATTGCACTACTGCAAAATACGTCACAACCTGCTGACGTCAAGGCCGTTTGGCCTTCTTGTTTGGGAGGTAACGGTCTGGAGCCATACTTAATGCTGACGCCATATCACGTGTAGATGTTGATGGACTATTATTTATCTAAAACATACAAGATTTACATAAACTTTGCAAAAAAACCCATTTACTTTACCATTTGTAAAAAATATCCCATGATTTTTATTGAAATTCCTGTTAACATAAACATAACGCGACTAGGTAAACGACTCAGTTTCTATCAAGATCTAGAAAAATGATACAATGTGGTTGTTGTCGTTCTAAATACAATTGTAAATATCTTAACCTCGCATAAAAAGTATTTAACATATCTCATTTCTTTTCGTTATCTATTACTAATGAAAAACAATTGAAATGTTTGACAGTTTGAAATTTCACGGTTACTTAATTTAATCTTGAAATGTATTTTTCTTCAATTTAAGCATAATATCAAAAACATTTGCCAAAATGTTATGCACGTTTGAAATCAGAAAAAAAGATTATTTCTCGCGGTGCCAAGATCCAAATAATATAAATGATAGCATCGAGTCTTTTAACCAATGCATACGTACGTTCTGTAGTTATATTTGTTTTCATTTTCAGCTTATTTGGTGTGCTTTGCATTTGGAATAATGGTCGGATGGTGCTCACCTATGTACCCGAATCTCTTGCGCGAGGAGTCCGAAATCTCAATTGATATGGATGCAAGTGCCCTGATCGCTGGTTTTTTAATGATAGGCAACATGTTTGGTACGTTACCAGCGCACTTTATGCCATTCAGTTCAAAATATGGTGTAGCATCAGGCCTGACCTTGATGGTTATCGGTTGGATCGTTATGTGGCAAGCGAGCAATATATACTGCATTCTAGCTAGCAGGTTCCTGATTGGTTTTGGCAACAGCTTCGGCTCACATCATGGTAAAGAATACATCAAACAAATGTCCGAGGGACCTATTAGAGACAACCTAGCCAAGTCAGTGCAAATATATACAGGATTCGGTATCCTAACCGGTTTCTGCTTCGGACCATACGTGGATTTTAGGACGTACTCTGTGATAGCATTAATTATAGTAGCTGTGATATGCGGTTATTCGCTTTTCTTACCACATTCCCCGATAGAATTAATACGATACGATAAAATCGGTCAAGCCGAAACAGTATTATCTCATTTAAAGCCTGGAGTTGATGTAGAGAAGGAGATCAAAGAAATCCAATCAAACTTGCAAGATCGCGTTCTTGATATTGGAGCTGAGATTATTCGCAGCAAAACTCTAACTCGCAATTTTGTTATTTTAATGTTCCTAATATTCTTTCAGCAATTATGTGGGGCTCCAGGCACTATAATATATTGTATTTTGATCCTTCAGAAACTGTCATATCCAAATCCAGAGGTTTTAGCTATTATTTATATTATAGTCTTTCTATTAGGAAATGCGTTAGGTACTTTTTATTTATACCAATACAATCTGAAATATTTCATGTTACTCTCAAGTTTACTTATGTCTCTAGTCGTAATATGTATTACGTTGATTTTATATTTTGATATAAATGGTATATGGTTTTACACACCATATACTCTTCTACTTTTGTACATATTTTTTCATAGTTTCGGATTAGGTCCACTGCCTTTTTTTCTGACCTCTAAAATATTTCCTAAATGTAATTTTGTGAGTCAAGTTCAAATTATTTTTTATTCGATTTGGGCAATTGTAGTTACAAAGACGTTTCAAGTTCTAATCACTCGACATCCATTGTTCATATCCTTCTTTATGTTTAGTATTGCTGGAGTGCTGGGAACAATTTTTATATTATTTTTTATTCCTAACGATATATCACGACTAGTTAAGAAGAAATCTAATAAAATCTATGGTACTACATAGCAAATTGTTAGATTGTTTAGACATGTAAATAAATGTTTGTTGTCTAATGTAGTTTGTTTTATTTAAGCTATCATTAATAGTATAATTCAGTTGAGAAGCAAAAAAAATATTGATTAAAAACTAAGCATTGTACGAGGTAATTTTCTATGTTTCAAGTTTAGTATGTACACTACCAGCCATAATTATTTGTCCACCAACATTTCTGCTTGGGTTTTAGAAAATTATTTATTGATTGTCATTTAGGGGGGGTATAATTATTTACCTATAAAGTAAAAGAAAGATATCACATTAAATAATTCCGCGAAAGATTCTTCTGATACTTAGTTATCGATTGAATCTCCTTAATTTGATAATTAGGGATCAAGGTAGGGCCATAAAAAGACCTGAAATGTAATACAATTATCCTTCACTAATAAATATTTAATGTAGTGCAGGTAAAGATAACAATTCTCTATTTACCCGAACTAGAATTATCAATTTAGATTTAGTGGTTATTGTTCTTTTAAACAGTGCATATCCTTAATAAAATTATCTAAATTTAGTATTACAATACCGAAAACAAGAGAGTTACCTTTAGAAATCCGCACAATGATTGTTGCTTTACATAATCTTGGCCGAAGTAACAGAGATGTCGCAGGAAGATTGAAATTAAGTCGCCAAGCTGTTGACCACAGCGTTACAACATATCAAGAGGCTGGCACATTATTACGAGGGTGTATCAAATATAAACGGGACTAATTTTCTTAAAAAATCCGGGGGGCTTCTAGACCTGGAAGGGGTTGATGCGCAGGTAGCCTGTACCGTTACGGAGAGGGGAGAACCGACCGCAACTCTCTCGGGTTCCTTTAATATTAAAAGAAACCATGAGCGAGGAAAAAGTGCATGTCTCCGTGGAGCAGCGGATTATCATCAAGTTTTTGGCCAAGGAGGGGGTGAATCCAACCGAAATTTTGCGGCAATTACAGATACAGTTCGAGGTCAACACCCTGTCAAGAACCTGTGCGTTTGCATGGCAGCATGAAGTGGAGAAAGAGCGGCGAAAGGACACCGGTGAAGGCAAAGACACGGTTGTCAGCCGGAAAGGTAATGGCAACAGTTTTGTTTGATCGGCAAGGTGCTTTTCACGTTGATTTTCTCCACGATCGACGCACAATTAATGCGTAATATTATTGTGAAGTACTGGATGCCGCGAAATTATCATTTTGAAAGAAAAGAAAGAAGCAATCGGCTAGAAGTGTCATTCTTCTGCATGACAACGCCAGGCCTCATGTGGCTAACGCCTTCTATCTTTTCGGACCCCTCAAAGAAGCGCTTGGAGGCCAGCGTTTCGACGACAACAAAGCGGTGGAAGCGTTTGTGCTCCAATGGCTACACGAATGTCCGAAGAGTCTTTACGATGATGAAATAAAAAAGCTCCCAATCCGATGGGAAAAATGTATTGGGGGGGGGGGGCAAGCAATTATGGCCGGTAGTGGAGATACCGACGTGCATAAATAAATAAATTTGGATATTTGGACGTAGATAATACTTGAAAACAAAATGAACTGTATTTCTAGCTTACCGAAGAAAAGCACCAAACAAAGTTGTATCGCAGAATTGAAATCCATTTTTCCAACCAACACAACTATTTTGTGACGTTTGCATAGAATGTGAAAATAAGTAGGGACATTCATATCATCCTTCATTTTACCACTTAAAGATCTGAGATCTTTTGAGAATAATCGCCATGCCGTAAAAAGGTGGGTTCATGCGTTCAAAACATTTAACAGAAAATGAAGCAAGGACTGTGATGTAGTATGGCACACTGCACAAGTTATTTCATTAATTCAGAACAATTGTTTCGGGAATTCGTGGATTGCCATTGTCAATTGTACGACCGAATGACGTGAGAAAGAGATTTTAATACTTTGTTCTATACCTACTCTAAAAGACATGTGCCGCCTATATATCTTAAAACTAAAACATACGAAGTATTAATATTAATAATAATAATAATAACTTTATTACCCAATTATTATTATTATTATTTTAGACGGGCCATGGCACAGATGCCTTTAGTCACTGCCACCTTAATAGATCTATTGTAACAGAGTGCCTTTATGTGTGTTAGAATAGTTGGAGGCTTTTAATAAACACACAAGGGCATGTGTTTATTGCCCAATAGAAAAGAAAACATTTCCATTAAGTTTTTAACAAAAGAAGGCCATACGCCTAATCACATTAAACAACGTTTAAACTGCAAAATATTTCCATTTGGGGCAAGAATCCCTTGAAGATGATGAGCGCCCCGGTCGGCCAATTGAACTGTTAACGCCTCAAAACATTTCCATTATTGAAGGAATGGTGTTAGCAGAGCGCCGTTTGAATGTAAAGGAATTAGCAGTGATGTCTAACATTTCTGAAACAATTATTCACTGAATTCCCGATAACCACATAGGTATGAATAAGATTAGTGCAAGATGGGTACCATTTTTGAACATATGTGGAGACGACCCAAAACCAATTTTTTTGACATTTTTTTGGATATCATATGCGACAATATTTGGACGAAATCTTTTCACAAAGATAAATAGGGGGAAGAGGAGCAACTGAGTGGCTAGCTAGCTCCCCTGACTTAACCCTACCTTATTTTTCTTGTGAGGACATTTGAAAAATAAAGTTTACGTTAGGAGACCAGACAACATTGAGGATCTAAAGCAACGAACAAGAGATGAAGTTGCATGCATTTCTGTAGAGACTTTGACAAATTTTACTCAACATCTTCACTACTGGCAAGAAGAGTATGGTGAACGTGTCGAGCACTTTCTCTAGAATAACTAATTCTTATCGTTAATTCCTTGTTTGACACCAAACTTTTTTAGTTATTTGATTTTTTTACATTTCCATCAAAATGAAAATTAACATGCGTTACATCACTGACTTCGGGAAAGAATGCTCTTTTAAAAAATCATAACCAACCCCCCTTTCTATTTTAAAAAAGTCAAGTTGTCCTTGAACCTTAAAAACAAATGAAGGCACAAGGTGAAGAAAATTATAATTAATGTAATTTAAATTCTTAGAGCTCTCTACCAAATTTCAAGGATTTTCGCTTATTAATACTTGAGATATTTGGGCGATGCCACACTTTTTGGCCACTCTATCTTCATAGTTCATAAGGTAGTAGCCTTTTAGTCAACTACATCAAAATTTGTTATTACATACAAACGTCAGAAAACTCCTAAGGTTGTTGACAACATCAAACAAAGAAAGGTCAAACCAAAAATTTCAAATGGTTCTGTAAGGGATACAACACGAGCCATATTTATTAAACACCACATGAAAACAAAATTGCATGAGCATTACCTAACTATACTTACTAAACGATGAGTAGATAACCTCTGGTTTAGAATATTAATACCGTTGGTGTTGGTATTTTAATGCATGCTTGTAGGCAAGTGTGGATTACTTGCTTGGCATAACGTGTAATTCTGAGTTATCCACTAGGAAAATATGGATATCAATTCAAGAATGCCAAAATAATTCGGAATATAGTAATTATCATGTAATTCGGCGCACATCTGCATCGACTTGATTTAAAGCAAATGAAATTATGCGTAGTCTAAAAGAATCTCCAATTTTGGTTAGGCAAGACCTTGGAAACTGATTTTAGGTTAACATAAATTATTAAAACAAAAGGAAGACAACTATTACATTCGATGAGGGACGGCTAATTTGCAGTTTAGAGCTGCACCTGTCCAAACGTGTACATGAATTGCTAACTTGTTATTTTGTCATGGTCAAAGAAGGACTCTAGGCGTTTATGAGTATAAGCACGCGATTCTCATTAAAGATGTACTTGTTGATATTCTTTCTATACGCAATGTGATCAATGATACAGCACAAGAAGTCAAAAAGGAGGTCGTGAAAGTTTCGATCATTTATTCGGATTCAATTAGTGATGGGAAAAATCGTTATTTTAGAATAACAGTTTCAACCGTTACCGTTATTTTAAAATAACGGTTGCAAAATAACAGGTTTAGCGTTATTTCGTAGTCTCCAATTCTACACGATAGCGCATCGTGATTCCACATAGCAGATGTGCAACTGCTGATCTGGAAGCACGCTAAAATTTAAATTCAGAAGTTTTTTGTAATATAAATATTTTATTGCGTTTTTTTGCAGATAAATTATAAACTGGTTAATAGATTAAAATAAATTAAGTGATAAACTGTTCACTGTTGTACTATCAGATTCACTGCATTCATTCTTACAGCAGCGTTTAATTTCCACCATTTTGACTGATCCTACTGTTATTTTTCTTATATTTAATCTTAGTTAATCTTCGAAATGCGAGAGCATCTATGTGCTTAAATGCTATATAATAACTATAACGGTTTTATTTTTAGTTTTTATAAGTGAATTTTTTATATAACATCGGTCTTTTATTTTACATTTGATAATTCCAATACATACGATTATTTAAAAAATATGCCCATAATAAACGTCCTACTCGATGTCGACTACCGCCGTAACAACCATTCGAGAGGATATTTATGAAGGTACGTGATCTGATAAGTTATGTTTCTAGGGGAGTTGTAACTATTATCTGTAATAAACAGCGGCTTCGATCAGACAGTCGTAGCGCCACGCAGTTGAGTACGCCGCAACGGCGGTCGATAATACGTTCGCAACAGTCCAAAAGCAACCGATCTATACCTGTTATTTTCCCAACGAGATAACAGTTGCAACGGTTATTGGATTCATAACGGTTTAAAATAACAGATAGTTAAATAACGACCCATCCCTAGATTCATTCGTCGATATTCTACCAAATTTAATTGTATACATTGGCCCTCTGTGAGCAGTAATAACAGCAGAGTATATACAAAGTAGATTGGGAGAATACCTAAAAGCGAAATTATGATCAAATTTTTAACAAACAATTTTGTAAAAAGGATATATTATTTCGAATAAAGTCAACAGAGCTTGTGAATTTGAAACCTGGTGTTCCGCTAACAAATTATTAATAAATCATAAGAAAAGTGTTTTTATTAAATTCTTAACACTAAACCTACCGATACTTCATGTATACCTATTTCTACCACAGCGGGTCAAGTGACCCGTCCTTAAAAAGTTATAAATTTTACGATGTATAGCAAAAATATCCCATTTAGTATAATTTGGTGTATGAATAAAACATATTTTTTCCAAATAAAGATTCCAATTTGTTTATTTATGTAGTAAATAAAAGAAACAAAAATATAAGAAAACGAAAAATTTTATATTTTCAATTTAATCCTAACTTTAGAAATATACAATATGCAAATCTTATTAATTTTCAACGCATTTTTTGCAAATTATAGGGTTTTGAAAGGCACATTTCCCACACACAGTTAGTTGTAGTTTTGTTTTCTTTGCAATATCTTATTTGGTACTTTTTTCGCACACATGAAACTGAAATTGAATTTGTTGATGTTTCCTGTATATCTTCTTGTTCTTTCTGTTGTGCATGTTGAAAACCTTCGGCAAGTTCTTCAGCTAATTGGAATAAAAATTGTTGCCTAGAAATTTTCTCTCCGGTTGCTTCTTTGTATAACATCTACGCCTTTATTCCAGCCAGATCAAGGATATTGAAGAAAACCTGTAAGGGCCATTTTCGCGATTTCGATGTCACGCAGTATTTTCTTGCCATCTGGTCCGTCATGTCTACGTCAAATTTAGTGCTATTGTAGAATCTGGTTTCAGGTATACGCTTATCAGTTTTTTCATTGTTTATAGATTTATGCTTTGAGCTTAGTAGAAGCATTTTTTTATTTGGTTTACTTTCATAAACTGTAAGTGTACAATGAGTCGATTTATGTAGTTTTATTGAGAAGCGTGACATATCATCTTTCGCCTGCTTGGCGAATTTGGTAATTCTCTTTTATTTCTGCGGATAGTTCCAACAATAGCGGTTTTTTTTTCTAGTAATTTTGCAGCTAGCGATGCGCTCGTAAAAAATTATCTTATGGTAACGCTCCTTCCGCACCCTGTAAACGGTTACATTAGTTTGAGAACAACGAACTCCCCAAGCGGAACTGAAGATACTCTGTTTTCGTCCTTTCCCAAATACGGAAATCCATTTATAATGTATTTGGTGCTGACGTCAGATGCTAGCCAGAATTGTATGCCAAACTTGTCCGGTTTGTTTGGCATATATTGTGTAAATCTACACCTCACTGTGATTGAGAAAAGTTGTACATCAATAATTACATGTGCACCAAGCTTGTAACACTTTTGACTATTTTCGATAAATTTGTACCATACTTCCAAAATTAGAGCAAATTTATCAGTTTGTAAACGCTGGCTTCGTTGACTTCCGTTATCGAACCGGATAAACCGCATAATTTCATTGAAAGTATTCCTGCTCATGGTTCCTGAAAAACAATGGGGACCCCATTTCTTGTTCCATAGATATGAAATGTTCAAATTATTTGCCTGATATGCGGCACGTGCATATATAAGAGCAATAAATGCATCGAATTTTTCAGGAGTCAGATTCCACTCAGTTCCTAACACTCGAAATGCCTTCTGTGCATGTTCATATTTGTTCCATTACACTGTTGCCAATGAGCAAAGAAAATGCACTTCTCACTTTTCCTTTCATAATATTTCGTTAACATAATCTGTCGGGCCTGCAACCTCCCTAAAAATATTATGAATTGGCGCTCGTCCAGGTGTTGAACCTTCTCCTGTTTTTTGTCAAATTGTACCATCAGCCGCAGTATCGATACATCGGTCTTCTACATCATTTTCATTTTCTGAACTCCATAACAGTCTCGGTTCCTTTCATCCTCTACGTATATTCAAAATATTCTCGTCTTCACTATCTGTACCTGAGGACTCGCATCCGTCCGTAGTGTCAAATGAGTCATCATGTTGTTCAATGTTATGCACTTCACTTTCAGATTCATTTTCATTGGATTCCGAGCACTCTTCATCTATATTATTTACTTTTTCTAATACTTCGAAATATCTTGAATTTTTCGACATTTTTAGGATAAGAATTAACAACACAATAATTCTCGACTCGCAAAATAGCATTATAACTTAACATTTTCAAACTAAAAAGGAAATCAAATATTCATTAGCTATCAACAAACATGATGCAATAACAAAAATGTGTAGTGCAATAGTTTTTTCAGACAATCATACATATAAATCTTTATAATTATACACAAATCCTTCTACGGGTCAAACGACCCGTCGCGGTAGGTAGGCCAGATTACATAAATTTCTTGGTAAAAAAATAAACAAGAGAGGAGTAAATATTGAAAAATACATCAAATGAATTTTTCAATAAAAGTAGTAAAGTCAAATGGCGATGTGATACTGTTATTTCGAAGAAATTATGACAGCAAGTTTAAAAAGGGTGAATTAACCCATCGTAGTAGGTTTAGAGTTAAAAATGTTTTTGATTTCTTGTTGATGTCTACTATGCAATTGCATATAGCGCTATAGCCTATCGCATTATTGTTTGAGGACAAGGAAGTGAAGTAGATGGAGTGCTTGTAATGCAGAAACGTATCATTTACTATTTGACCTATCTTTCAGTAGTTATTGTAGAACTACTTTCAAGATGCGCAATTTGTTGACTGTCATTTCAATCCATGTTTAAAAACTTTATGCGCATCGTAACATCGACAAGTTATCCATATTTGCGAACGTTCATGGGCGTTGCACGCAACATAGGGAAAATTTTGTTTTAAAAAGATATTATCACTCATTTTATACAAAGTCACCTTTCTTTGCAGGTACATATTTGTACTTACTTAGTCCTTTGTTGATTTAGCGCTAAGTGTAGGACTGTGGAGTTGAGTTTACTTTCATCTTTCAATTATTTCTACCTTGGGCGAAGTTGTGGACCATTGCCCACTCTAGGCTTCTTTCGGCTGCTGTTTTTCTCACTTCGGATTGCCATCTGTTTCTTGGTCTTCCTCTTTAATTTTTGCCTGTAGGTCTCGTTTCATATGCTTGTCTCGGGAGTCAATATTTCTCCATTCTGTGAATATGACCAAGCCATCCTAGTCTTCTTTTGTCTATCTTCAGCTCTACTGGTTCTATTTTAAGCTCTCTTCTAAATATTTCATTTCTAATTGTACCTCTTTTAGTTTTGCTTTCAATCTTTCTGAGTAATCTCACTTCCGTTGCATTTATACGGCTGATATTTTTATTCGTTAAGGTACATGACTCACATCCACATATATGGAAGTGTTGGTTTTTTTTACTTCTTACTTTGATATCCTTCGGCATTTCTTTCTTTCCGAAAAAGGTTGACTTTAAACTATTAAGTATTCTTCCCACCATACTCGTTCATTCATCTATTTCTTTGTTTAACTTTCATTTGCTCTATTCTAATATTTTCTATTTTCATGTTGTGTATTTTAGTTTCAACTACTATTATCATGGACTTCGTTTTGTTAATATTTATTTTCATATTTTTATAATAAATTAAATCCAGAAATTAAAAATGCCAAAACTTTAAATGAATTTAAACGTAAGTTAAAAGCTATATTAATTGACGGCTGGTTTTACGATTTGAATGAATTTGAAATATACTTGAAACAGTACGTTTATTGTTTGTTATTTATGTTTTTACTGTGTGTATGTGTCTACACTTTTAAATGTTTATCATCATTATGACTGTGGCGTCTTTGACTTGTACTATTTCAATTTTTTTGTACCAAATAAATTATTACTACTACTATTACTATTATTGTCACTATCGCTATCACTATCACTATCACTATCACTATCACTATCACTGTCACTGTCACTATCACTGTCACTATCACTATTATCATTACCATTTCCATTATCTTTACTATCACTATTACTATCGGCACATATCATAAGGTTAGGAAGCTACCCATGCTCACACAAAAAACCTTGAACACATCAACCCAAAAGGTTCAGCGTTCTGAATAGCCCACCAATGGCAAACGTAAAGTGAAATAGTCATTTATCATCATGGAAGTATCCTGTTCGAGCTTTTAAGGACGCTTTTCTTAAAACTGGTAAAAGTAAAAGTAGAGAGCTTACGTAATAACATAAAATAGTTAACAGTGTCAAATGTTCAACTGAAATCAGCATAAATAACATTCAATTGACAATCATTATTTCTAGTCTCGGTTGTATGCATTGATATGCAGTATAGCTTGTTAAAACGAGTTGAAACACATTCATGTTGCAATAGAGCAATGAAACTCAAATCTTCCGCGAAAATTGAAATTATAGCAATATGTCTGTAGTTGGAGATCCCTGTCTATTATCACTTTTGTGTTTAAATACCTGGCATAATCAGGCTGTTTTCCAAACTCGTGGAAAAGCGAAAGTTCGCAGTGTGACACGTGCACCATCATCATCAACCAAGTACCGATTTGATCGGTACTTGGCGTGTTAACCATATTAATGATTTATTCGTAGGCCAGATTTTCCCATGGATCGAAAAACGAACTCGAACGTGTCAACAAATCAATGTGTCTGCTTGTTTTCGTTATTTAATAGTTACACGTTCTTGCAGGGCAATGTACATATGTAGAAATATTATGGTCACCTCGAGTAGATTTTAGAATTGTACCCAAAACACACGAAGGAAAGGTTGGGAAGTTATAAAATCGCATACGGTGACTGTGTTAAGCCTATTTTGGACAAACGAAACGGACCAAGAATCGAATCGTCAAATGTAGCGCAACACATAAACGAAACCAGGCATAATATTAAATTAGAAAACTTTAAATTAATTAAGAACGTAACTTCGTCGCGAGAATTAGACGCTTACGATAACGTTTATATATGAAAAAGAATGCAAATCAGGAAAAAGGTCCACTTAACCATTAAGCTTTAATGGATTTATTGCTGTAAAATGAACACATGTTTACGTTTTGTGCTACAGGCAAGAACTTTTTTCTTTTAGTTTTGTATATTTCGTATATTTTAGGGTATATAGGCAGTAAAAGTAACAAAATGGCAGCTGCTTGTTACTTATTAAGTAGTTTTGCTACGTAAAGAATATATTGTTTTAGAAAAATGGTCACATTGAAAACAATAACAGTTACGAATTCTATAGACGGACATCCCATTATTAAGTATAAGGTCTATTTCTTCCGGTTATTGTTTACTATTAGATCTGACAGATACATATATTACTCAAAAAATATGTTCAATCTCGTATTTTTTACGGAAACTAATGCGAATAATATTCAATTTAATATTATAATACTTACCACAATAATTTTGCGTGAAAATAGGAAAGTATACGAACTAAAAGAATTAAAATAATACTGTTTTATACTTAAGATAAGTCTAAATTTCGTTTTAGCTGACATTAAAAAAACCACCAAATTTTTTTTTTTGTTGACTAGCAGATATCAATCAATATAAAATCAGTTTCCTGATGGCCTCAGCATCTTGGTTCGTAAGAAACAATCAATTACCAGGTGATCTACAGATGGATACTCTATCTGAACACTTCCCGAGAATTGTCCAGAGGAACTTTAGAATGAGCAGGTAACCTCGGGCACCCCCTGCTGGCGCATTTTATCGAGGAGCCCCAAGATCGCCCTCCAACCGGATGCAAGGTAGATCGTGTAGGGGATGGGATCTTCAACTAGAGGTCCGTGAAACTGCTGGATGTGATGATATTGTCTGCAATAACCATCTTCCAATGGGACGGGAAATTACTGAATCCCAGGCTGAAGGAATTATACGGCTAACAAGCGATAAAGGAGCTAAAAGGGTAGCACTGAGAAGATATGGATCACTTTTCAGACAAAGGAAAATTAAGGAAATGGTGCCTCAAAAAGTTAATTGCCACAAGTTCATGTTTCCACGAGTGATTAGAATCTTGTAAAATGAATTTATTATTACTAATGATTACTTCTAATAGGAAAGTACGACGAAAACCTATTTCTTGCTAGACTACTTTCGATAACAATAAGCATCACTGGGTACGTTGCTCTGCTCTAAATGATAGAAGGAATAGTCTTACTCTAAATGGAAATGGTCAACCTGGAAAGTGAAAAATAGATAGGGATACTAAAAATGTTGCGTTATACAATCAATCTTTTGTATGTAAACAGTGGATACTTTTTAGAATAAATATCGAGGATATTGGCGCACTCTGCACTATAGAAATTGTTAATTGATTCGAAACATATGTTTCGATATCTCTCGTGTTTCTTGCAATACACCCACAGTTCTTCTAGCAACAAATAATTTTGAATATAATTTGTTGTAGAAATACTTGGTACATTCTTTTCGTATTTGTAGAGTGCTGGAAGTAGTAAATATATGAAAACAAAAATGTATGGAAGTTGACCTGCGATTTCTTAACTGTATAATTGATGTGAAGGCTTTACTCTCTTAAATCTGTTTTACAGCTTCATGAGCGTCGTTTTTTTCATTTTTCCAGAAGGCAACAGCTTTTTCCTTGTGTTCTAAAGTGATAATATCTTCCCTCCCTCGGGTACACATTCTTTTCCTTCTTCAAATTGTAAAACATCTAATATTTTTTCCCATGAAAGTGGATATCTGTCATTGACAAATTCTGCAGAATGTGATCTAAATTCTTGCGAGAATTCTAGCGTTACATCATTATCTACCACAAATGTTGCGTCGTCTCGAGATCTAATTAATATATCCCTTAATAGGTCGTGAATTTCACTTTCTTTATTGTTGAAACCCATTGGGCGGTTATCATTTACAACACTAAATGTTATCATAAGTAAACGAACTACATTTACTGCATTTATGGCTGCCATTGTTGTGATAATATTCTAAAGCTCACATGTAGTACTAACAAATTACAAAAGTGACTTTTCATTATATACATTTTCTTATCTACACAAATGAATAAATTGAAACTATTATACGTAAATTATTACTCACTTTAGATTATTATAAGTCATACTTCATCATTGTTATCGTATGTTACTTTCAATGCAATCCTAAAGATCTACGTAGTCGCAAACAAAAACGACGAATCTTACAGATTTCCTTCAAGTTTCTTCGAGATTTCTCACATTTCCCAGGTACCTGTAAAGTAAATTAGATTAGGTCTCGATGTCGAAGTTGTAACCTAACTTCAACAATGCTAGTAACATCAAAGTTAGGTATAGTGCGCCGATAACTTTAAACAGACTGTAGTATGTTCAAATTGTTATAATATATAGCTACAAAAATACGTCGACAAAAAATTGTTAAAAGGTATGCAGTTTTATATAGGTATCTATAAAAACAATAATTATCCATGTATACGTAATTTTGTAATTGTGTACGTATAAAATTATTTCGGTGAGGATGTCATAACCACAAAATAACTTGTGCGTTGTGTGTACAGATACATAAAGATTAAAGTGATACTTGCACTACTTTTGTTTGCAAAGAATATTACAAAATTTGCTACCTCGGTAATCCTGTAGGAATCCTGAGAATCGTATAGTTAGGTGCTAAAAGGGTGCTAGGTATTATGGCAAAAAGAGTAGGTCAATGGACTTATGCATGCAAGCATGTCTTATCAATCACTTGCTTTTGGTGAAATACCTGTTATATCAAAAAAGGAGGAAATATACTAACAATTAGTTACAAAGTATGAAAACGGAAAGATCAAAGCATTGTTAAATGTGTGTGAAATGAATCGCAATTTATTTAAACTGCTAACATTGGTATTACTGGCCTTGGAAACGATATCGGCGAGATTTTTGTAATTTTCGCTAATCCCTAATACAAATAGGAATTCTGATATTCATCAGTCTGTAGGAACTATTTTATTTTTTTTTATACAGAAATTTTAACGTTAGTTATCCAATGGCAAAAATATATAAATCCATTGTCCTACTTACCTATTCTTTTCTTCATTTACATCTCACCGCTTACGAACCACTATCTCACATAACCTAAACTAGGACTACGATTGCGATTGCCCTGCGTTCATGCAACGGCAATTGCCGACGACGCCCGAACCGCACCATTCTAACATATATTTGTTTGACTCAACAAAATTATGTCAAATAAACGTTTGTACCTTCGTATAAATTCAATCTGTTGTTCTTAAAAAACGTGGATTCACTCAAATAAACCTTTGTTGAATTAAATTGAATTAAATAAATAATTTTAAAAAATATTTGTTTGATTCAATAATTATTTTTTGTCTGTGTACTTACGGTTGTGTCTGCTGACGATGTCAATAAGGATAAACGTGGTCTCATCGGAGAATAGAATACGGCCTGCAAAGTCAGGTTGTATGTCAATGTTATCCATTACTTCTTGGCAGAGTTGCGTATGTCTGAATCATCTTTTGTTAGCACCTGAAGTAAACTGGCCTTATACAGACGCATTTTATTACTTTTGAGAATCTCTCCAGCTGACCTTTCGCTATTCTTGTGTAAGTATAGCAAGCTTTGGAACAAAATAGAAATAATTAAACCAAAATAGAATCACTAACGCGGACTAATGACGATATAACAAAATATAAAAACGTCAAAACAAAAGATGAAGTATTAGTAAAAATATTTATGGGCCGAACGTGAGTAATGAAATAAATATTGAATGAAATAAATGCATTATGAGGGAAATAAATGCATTATGAGGTTTTTGCAATGAATTGCCAATATTTTCAAAACAGTTAATTTGAAATATAGGATGCTATAATAAAAAATATTCTAAATTAGCCGAGTATTTATAATAAGCAATAATATAGAGGTTATTTTATTTTAAAAAATGACAAAGTGATATTATCTTATTTATGACAGCAGATGACGTCACTTACTTTCTTTATCAAAAGTATGTCATACTTTAAAGTAATATTACGCGCATTTGGGTACCCCTAAAACTGTGTGTATTAGGCACTTAGGTACTAAAAATCACATCTGTCCATTGCGCACTTCCGGCATGATGGCAATGATTTCTGTAAATGTCGACTTAAAAAAAAACACTTTGCCTCAGAAGAATTCCAAAATGCAATAGTATATAACGTCTCCCATTTAAAAAAATCAACCTTGGATACCTACAAACTTGTATATATATATATAAGAAATCCTGTAGGTTTCAAAATAATTTTTGAAACACGACCACAATCAGACCTCATAACAAGAAAAAAATTGTTTTGAAAAATCTCCATTCACAAAAGCACAATCTTCCGAGCTCGCGGAAATGACTCACCCTGTATATTCACCATTTGAGTATAACAGTCTGAAAATAATTATACATAAGGTTCGCCCCAACAAGAATATTGAGATATACAAGAAGGTCCTGGAAAGAATTAATATGAAAATAAGCATAGAAAAAACAAAGGTACTGAATATTGGTAGAACCAACACCCATTATTATATAATTATAGCACACTTAGATAAGGAAACACTACGGCAAACACAAAGATTCAAATATCTCGGAGCAACCATAGCAGAAGATGGTAGAACAGACGAAGAGATTAAGGAGAGGCTAGCCGTCGAAGGCAAGCTGTTCAACTGCATTAAATATTCTTTTCTGGGAAAAAGGGAAATTTCAAAAGAAACGAGAGTGTAAATCTTAGAAAAAGTAGCGACTCCAATAATAATGCACGGAGCAGAGACATGGACATTGACGGAAAACCTGAAAAAGAAAATAACAGCCTTAAAAATGAGATTTGGAAGAAAAATAGAGCATAAAACCAGATTGGACAAAATAACGAACACAACACATAATGAAAATTTGAAGATAAGATCAATAGAAGAAAATATAGAAGCAAGTCAATTACGGTGGTACGGACACGTGAAAAGAAGGAGTGACGGTAATACAGTGAGACAAATTTTCGAAGCCAGCACTATAAAAACACGAATTAAAGGCCGACCAAGAAGGACGTGGCTGGAGGAAGTTAGAAGAGCAATGAATAGAATAGAAGTAACCTGGGAAGAAGCTTAGCAAGCCGTACAGGACAGTACGAAATGGAGAGGGAAATTGAGGAGAAAAGCAGTGCAAATGAAGTGTTCTAACTACATTATGTCTTAACTTTGTATCGTAGAAGTACCAGTTACTGTACGGTTATATCGGTACATCGTATCAAGCAAGAACTGTTTGAACTGACATACGCAATGCGTATCAGTACCAACAGAAAACGTTCATATTGCATGTTACATCCTCGTCTATCATTTTCTTTCTCAATAGCGATGCACAATCGATTCCAAAACGCGTTGCAACATCTACAACACCATTTACTAATTCACAAACGATGTATATCTGACGCACGCGCAATAATCGATGTGTGAATTGGTACGCGTACCGTACAGAAATCCGTAGTTGAAACGAACCTAAAATTTCCAATTGAGTATTTACATAAATGTTAATTGTAGTACGAGGCTCATCCGGAAACTAGTACCCATTTGCCAATTAAATCACAACCAATAGAGATATCTGAACAAACTTTTTATTAGATATATACATGTACTATACATTACTTTTCTACATAATTACCTCGTAAATTAAGACACTTGTCGTATCGTGGGATGAGATTTTTTATGCCGACGTTGTAATCCTCTACCGCCAGTGTGGCGAGAAATGTAGTGACCGCTGATTTTGAGGGCGTCATCGCTGGGGAAACGTTTTCCGCACAGAAAACCTTTCAATTTTGTAAAAAGGTGGTAATCCAACGGTGCTAGATCTGGGCTGTAGGGTGAGTAATCGAAGACTTCCCAGCGAAACTGCTGGAGTAATTGGCGTGTTGTTGCAGCAACATGGGGACGGGCAGCAACACAACGCCCGACGACAATAGGCTTCGTCACCGATTTTGAATTGCCCGTCACAACTTCTGTAGCGTGGCACAATATGCTTCCGCATTAATGGTGGCCCCTCGAGGCATGAAGTCCAAAAGCAAGAGACCATGTCTGTCCCAGAAGACGGTTGCCATGAGTTTGCGAGTCGACTCTGCTGTCTTGAAGTTTTTGGGTCTGGTCGGTGAATGAGAGTGATGCCATTCCATGGACTGGCGTTTGCTTTCGGGCGTTGAGTAAGCAGCCCATGTTTCATCGCTCGTAACAATGTGTGACAAGAATGCATCACCTTCATTCGCGTAACTCTCCAAAACATTCAAGGCCGCACCCATACGCTTGTTTTTGTGTTCCTCTGAAAGTATGCGCGGCATCCACTTTGCACAATTTTTTTATAATGCAGATGATCTTTGACGATTTCATGCGTTATGGTGCGCGAAATCTGTGGAAAACGTGCGCTGATGTCATTAAGTGTGACACGCCGATTTTGCTGTATGAAGTCGTCGACTGCACGCAGTAACGCATCAGTAATGACGGACGGACGCCGTGGACGCTCTTCATCATGAACGTTGTCTCTCCCCGCATTGAAATTGCGACACCATCGCCGAACCGATGATGCGTCCATCGCATCGTTGCCGTACACTTCTTGAATTTGACGGTGAATGTCACATGGCTTCACATTTCTGGCGTTCAGGAATCTTATTACAGACCGCACTTCACAACTGGCGGTATTGTCGAGTGTCTTAGACATTTCAAACTCACACTGACGCGATATTATTGTAGATAACTCAACCAAATCTCGTTCGCTAACAGCTGACAGATCATTGCGTCACGAGAGAACCACTCGGCGCCTCGTCGCGCAACTACTGCTCAACACGACGCGAACGGGTGTTAGTTTCCGGACGAGCCTCGTATTACTAATGTGATGAACACTTAAAGAAGGAAAGTTGGCCTTTCATTTCAATTTATATCTTCTAAAATTTTTCTTGACGTGAATATTTTTTGAGTCGATATAGTGTTCTGCCATTGTAGAAGACTTCTATCCTCCGTGCCTTTTAAGAGTTAATAAGTCCGCTCCTGCATTGGTTAGTAAATTTGCGGAAGTCCGTCGAAAACAGTGCCCGGTATAAAGATCATGATTTGGTAACTTCAAATACTTCGCCATCATTTGTGGTACTTTTGCACAAAAGTGTTGATACCGATAGGTTGTATTGTGGCAATTTTGATTTCGATAACAGAGAAACAATTTTCTGTGTGGTACATTTTGTGGACGTAAATTTTTGTACTTCTTGTAAATTTCCATTAAATTAAATTGACAGTCTTCATTGATAATTGTAAATGTGCGTTTCTTATTTGTCTTAGTGACCGGAAGCGAAATTATTAGAACAGACTCTTTCTCATCAATCAGCAACTCGATTTTTGTATAGTTCGTCAATTCTACACCCGCCAGCTACACCCATAATTCAGACTACCTATAAAGAATGAAAAATTTGAAAACTCCATAATAGTTAGATCTAATTTAGAATATTTAGGTTTATTTACTTGGAAATATCAATATTTTCATTTATGGATAGCGTTGCTCTGAGCATTAAGTAACGACACCATAAGGTGGACACCTTTATTTTCTTTGATTTTTTTAAGAAATACGCTAGCAGTATTTCCTCGTTAACAGTTTTCACATTTTTTATTGCCTTCCATTCACAAAATGTTTTGTACTCCTTTTCATAAACTAATTTTGATTTTTCTGGCAATAAATTGGATACTGCAATCGCAGCTCGGTTCAGAACATCTTGGGTATGCTTTCTTCCTGGTTATTTGCCATTTCAAACGCACTTTCAGACTCATAAATCGGCAAACTGAAGAACTTGCGTGAACTGTCACATGTTTGATAAACAAGCCATCCATAACAGCGAAAATTTCAAAGGTAGTGCGAATTTTCCTTTTTTTAATTTATTCGTGTTGTCAATAGCAGTACGAATAAAGTGTTGCTGTAAACATTTTATTCATCCTTTTGATTAAACTATTGGTGTAATAATGAGATTTAATATATAAAATGATCATTTTATTAATAGGAATTGGAAAAAGTCTATTATGATTTTGATTACTAAATCAAATCAAGTAATGTGTTTGTCGGTTTATAAAATATAAGAGAACAATTCCTTATACAGGGTAACTCGGGAGGAACGGACCAAACTCCAGGAGTGTATTGTGCACATTAAAATAATGTAAAACAATTCATATGTCCTTATCCGGTTTTCATTTATTTTCAAATCTTTAATTAGCAATTAAGAACTTTTAACCAGCCTCCTTGCAAGTTTTCGCTTGTTTATTTTATTTAAGACGTACTAACACGTCTTAAATAAAATAAAAATATCCTTGTATTGACTACCCATGCAAAATAAAAAGTCAGGTACGTTCGACATTAAAAGTTCTTTCGCTATTACCACATATGAGGTATGTACCGGCTACCTGTTTATGGGGGCTGGTTCAAAAATGGAGTTTACAAGATAAAAGTCAACACTCAGATACGCTTATTCGACGTATTAGAAATATTGCAACCGATATTAAAGATAGACATGAAGCAATCAGGAGAGCGACAGGCGCTCTTCGTGTACGAAATTTTGTTTAATTGTAATTACGCTATAACTTGAAAACAAATGAAAATCGAATAAGAACATATGAGTTTTTTTACATCATTTTAAGGTGTATAATACACTCCTGGAGTTTGCTACATTCCTCCCGACTCACCCTGTATATGATTTTGAAGTATTAAATTACCAGCAGGTTTACCAAACCTGCGCAGTTGTATATCTAATTTATTTTGTCCTGTAAACCAATGATCGTACTTGACCTTCCAATTCTGCGAATCATGCCGCTGTCACAGGATACATCTTGAATAATGCAAATATATTTCCCTCCAAAATATATTAAATTTGCGAGTTATTTTGTCGAGGTGTAATTCAAATTCTTAGAATTTACTTTAGCTATGTACACTAACAAGTAATTACTGCAATATAGACAAGACTAAAGTGGTTCATATATTAAGAATATGCATACATAAACCGCGTCATAAATAAAAATTAGCGTTTGAACAACCGTTTTCTCTTATGGGTTGTTAACATTCGTCACTTGACCTTTCACATTATTGCACCATGTTCTTTTAGAATTTCATTATTGAAACTAAAATTATTTGAGGAAACTAAAATTTAATATTTTGATATGGACATGTAAATAGAAATCAATAAATATAATACACAACTTCGACGAATTTGAAAAAATACAAAGATTTTTGATTAGAGGATGCAGTTTTAGTATCGTTTTTCTAATACGTTATTTTAAAAAGTACATATATGCGCTGATCCAAATTAATTGCTATCTCCGTTATACTGTGCTAGTTGCAAAATGCAACAAGTTGGGCATCCGAGGGGTAAACCTAATTCGAGTACGCTGAATCCAATGGTGTCAACCGTTTCTAAAAGTTAGCTCGCGTTTTCGAGCAATTTCAATTTAGAAATTTTAGGCCCAAAGAACCTTCTGGAACGTTCTGGAATTTTCTGGAAAATCTGATCAATGGCTGAAGATCTTTCTGGAACCTTCGAGAATACCTGCCATAAACCGTTCATTGACCATTCGTGAACCTTCTAGGATAGATCCAAGAGAACATGATTCAGCTGAATGTTATGCATGCAAGAATTATACTGACGGTATGAACAGAAGAAAAAGTGGTTCTTTGAAATACATTCCAACAACACATACTCAATGGCCGCCGCCGCCTTCAAATACAATTCCTGTTTCAACAAGACCAATTTCAACAGAACAATCTAAGCCATCAGCATTAGAAACCATAAACACCGAAGAAGCAAGCGTATCAATGTATGAAGCATCAAATGTCACTGCGCCATGCAATCACATTGAAATCAGGCAATCTAATTTGAATAATATGATAAGAATCCTGAAACTATCACAGCGACAATCCATTTTTCTGGCAAAGGACTTGAAACAAACTCGAAGAAGATGACGATACAGAAGAATCAGGGCAATCTGAGAATGAAAAATGAAAAAAAAAAACAAGAAAAATGTGTTTTTTGCAAAAAATTATTATACTATAGATTCAATTTTTTCAAATAATTTCTATTCGATATCTATTCAATCGATTTCCATCGATTTAAATTCAATAAATGTTCAAAAAATGATAAAAATGATTAAAAAAATTATTAAAATTTTTTTGTGGTCTTTGGGCATAAAATTTCTAAATTAAAATTTCTCGAAAACGCGAGGTAATTTTTTAAAATGGTTAGTACCATTGGATTCAGCATACTTGAATTAGGTTCACCTCCCAGGTGTCCAGCTTGTTGCAACAAAAAAGTCCCCAATTCGAGCAGTGTTGTTATTGGTCTTACCAATTCTGTTAAATTGTCAAATTAATGGCGTTTTTGCCGCAGGTTCACATGCAATTAATATAAAATGATTGAATAACGCATTTTCATAAAAAAATCAAATTTTACTATTTTTTTGGTGGAACACCCTGTATATTTTTCAAGATTTGGAAAGATAGTACAATTTGTAATATAAAATCTATTAAGTTACAGTAGCTTCTAGTTTCTATCAAAGATACACGTTCATGGCTGATTCATTTTCTGCCCTCACTATGGGTATCTCGCTTATTATTGGAAATAGAGGGTAGGCTTAAAGACAAACTTGCAAAGAAGAACTAAAAACACATTCTCAATACCACTTTCGATCTCCTCTCTAATGATGTAGTCGAAATTTTTATATCACTTACCGATTCCTTCTGGCCATCATCAACATTCTTATTTTTTATCAACACCATATTGGATTTTGACTCTGTGAGAAAAAGCCTTTTTTTTCTGATTTGAACCATGTATAACGTGTTGACAAAAGTTTTTGATATTATGCTTTAATTGACGACGAATACATTTTATGATTAAATAAGGGAGCTATGAGATTTCAAACTGTCAAACATTTAAGTCATCGTTCATTACTTTCATTAGTAATAGAAAAATGTGAGAAACGAGGCATGTTGTGTTTTTTATTCATCGGACCGAAATACAACAATATCGAGTACAAGATATTTACAATTGTATCCAAAACGACAACAACCGCATCGTATCATTTTTCTAGATCTTGATAGAAGCTTGGTGAAAGAATCGTTTACCGATCCGTGTAATGTTTATGTAGGGATTTGAATGAAAACCAACGGGATATTTTATAAATGGTGTAATCGAAGATGTTTTTTTGCAAATTTTATGTAAATTTTACACCTTATTTAAAAAATGTTACACCCTATAAATAAAACTAAGAATAGTAATAATAATAGAAAATAAACAAATAAACCTACAATTACAGTAAATGTTCAAATAATTGGTCATTTTCATTCATGCGCTTTCAATTTTTCAACTACCCTTTGTATGGTTTTTCTAGGAATTACATCGTCATTCTGGAGTCTATCCCGAGGTTCTTCAATATTTTGTGGGACATCAACTTAATAAATATTATTTTTTACAACTCCCCTTAAAAGTGATAGGACTTAAGTCAGGAACCAACTCCGCTATTTCCAGTCCAACGGTTTGGCAACTACACATGAAAAGAATACCTTGTAACAATAACCAAAAATTAATGCTATTATAGCTCATGGTATTGGTGGAATCATTGCCAGCAAAAAACAAAGCGAGTAAAGGGAAAGCGTTAACCCACGGATATGTTTCTGCCTACCCGGCGTCATCAGCGTGGTTCTGAATACTGTCCTTTCCTCAACATTGTTTTCCACCTCTCAGGTTTATGTCATTACTCTCCACAAACACCATCAAAATATATTTCCCGACGCCACCTAGCACCGAGAGACATAGTCATTCCGCTTAGAGAATAGCGACAAAAACTCGGAACTTTCTGAAAATATACCTTGCGTCTTTTGGCAAAATAGTACTTCAGCGTCCTTTACAAGAAGTGGGACAGATGACAAAATTTAAGTTGTAATTTTTTTTTTATTTTATTGTGCATGTATCATTGAACGTTTTTGCTTAGAAGACTAGGCATATAAGCGGCTATCTATTCTTTATTGTTTAATAAATGTCCGACATTGAAAGTTATGTATCTACCAAATAACTTAGAGTAATAGAAACATTTGTTTACATTCACAAGTGAAGCCCAACATTTAAAATGTTACATCAAACCTCCTAAGGGTGAAGGCAAAACAGGAGTGAACTTTGTCGTTTCTAATCGTCATTCGTAGTCAATTCAATCTCCACCTGGTGGTTATCGGCTGTGTATCGCTAAACCCTGATATCGCATCTTATGCACACTTGTTCATTTAAACATATTAAGAGAAAACCCCCTAACGGTGTGTAAAAAGTACTACAATATATATAAAAGAGCATCACAGTTTTCATCTTGTTGTATAAATACATAAGTTGTAAGAGTATGCGACAGCAATAGTGGCTAATTTCAGCCAAGTTAGAGACTCAGATAAGCCAGAGTGTTGATACGTACTCCACAGTAGAGGACTGCACGTATGGAGTGGGCCCGCCCGTTAGAAAATTTAGGCCCGTTTGGTCCGTCTAAATTATTTTAACCCGTTTAAGTAATTATATCTGCACTGTCTATTTTTAAACACTTTTACATTTTCTTTAACCAAAAGAAAACTTAACATAACATTGCATACATTAAAATTGTGAATACAAACGACAATGTAAAAACTAAACAGCTTTTACTGTATACGTTATATCCATTCGATGTATTTAATAAAACATTCTCGGCCTGTCAGGCCCGTACAAATTCAGGCCCGGCCCGCAATGAAAAGAGACGAGGCCCGACCGAGCCCGCCCGCGAGCCAGGACGGGCCAGGCTTTTCCTAGCCCGTGCAGTGCTCTACTCCACAGTATAATTGTTTGTGGTGTTAAATAAAACATTTAAACAGTTCTATTAAGACGCATTTGTCCGCATTTATTTTCATGCCGAAACCGTTGTATAAAAAAATATGTTAAGGGAATTTTGTATCGAAGGAGCCCAAATCACCGTATTAGTTTCTGACGGAGCCGCACAATGCTGAAAGCTGATAGGATGTTAAGAGTATGCTTTCCGACTCTTCTTCATATAACATGCCTCATACACGCATGTCATCTCGTAGCAGAAACAATTCGAAGCAAGTATCCTAGGGTGAATGATTTAATATCATCTACCAAAAAAGAGTTTGTGAAATCTCCCAAACATATCCGGGTATCCAAGCAATTGTATCCGCAAATTCCGCTACCACCTCAGCCTGTATTGACGCGATGGGGAACATGGATCGAGGCAGTATCTTACTATCGCAAATATTATTCCCAAGTGAAAGATGTCATTTTCAAACTTAATTCTTCTAATTCACAAGCGGTTCGCGAGAGTCAGCAACTTTTTTCCGATTCGGACGTTCAAAAAGAAATAGATTTCCATAAACTATTCCGTAGTGATAAACTATTTCGCAGTTAGAAAATACTCACTTATCTATACAAGACTCGTTAAATAATATCAACAATTTAGCAGCCGCTCTAGAAAGCTTGACGGCTCCTATAGGACTAGATGTCGCGCAAAAAATTCGTGCAATTTTAAATAAAAATCCGGATTTAAAAAAGGTTCGATCTATATCCGGAATTCAAGACTGCATAGAAGAGATACAGGAGTATTTGAATTGCGCAAATCTTACTTCATTAGATGCTGAACGATCATTTGCAAAGTATACGAGAACGTTTTCAGACCGTCGTCGAGGCCTGACTGAATCGACAATGGAAGCATTCCTTATGTTGCAGTACTACGCGGCGTACCATGGCAGTCGCACATTACCGCAATGGTCATCGATACGTCAACAAAAGGTAACAATCTATTATCTTTTTTATTAATACTGTGCCTACTTTTGTGCGGTAGTCCCCGGACGGTTCCACTAGTTTCTCGAACATTATAAATAGTACACATACACTGATCAACCGATAATAACCGAACGTCCACTCGATTCCTTGTATGTACATAGTAAACACAGCTCCCTTCACAGCGCCTCTGCGGGTGTAACCGTTTGTCACGCTTTATTGATGAGCGACCAGTGAAGACTAATCATCGTGCTGAAGATGCCGACCGCAGTTTGATGAGACGTCGACTTCGACACATCAAAGACCACGGCCCGTCAGTCCGGAAATATGTACTGCTAGTACAAATTCAGACACCGGCCGTGAAAGCCTACAGTTATTTTTAAAAGGACATGTTTTTTTGTTCATAATTCAATTACATAGTTCGTCTAACTTGTTGAAAGTTCTTTGGGTACGAGAACTAATATTGCTTTATGCGATGTACACTACCAGCATGGAAGCTTGGCCAAGTGTAAAATATTCAGAAATTAAAAAGGTATAGACCGATTTAAATTTATTATCACGGGGAATAAAAACTATCAATACGCAACGAACATTTTTATTTCTATTGTACAATAGTATAAATTTTTTCCATCAAAAGAAGGGTGCATTTATCCTTCGCTTGCATTACTCGGGGCATCATTCAATTAATTTCCATTCGTTTTAGAATGGTGTTCCTCGGAAGTAGGACCAATTATTCGCATGCTTCTATCAAGTTCATCTCACAATAACTCGATAGCATTGGGATCGCGGTATTCTGCGGTGGCTATGTCATAATTTACAAATAATCTTATTTAAATGGTTTTTGCAAATTCGGGCGGAATGTTTTGGATTATTGTCCATAAAAATTAAATTCTGGTCAACAAATCGTGGGCCACAAGGAATAAGATGAGTTTCTAGAATTTCACGGTACTGTTGTTTCCGCATTATTCCTTCGATATTGTGCAGAGTCCCTGTCCTAGAGCACGAAATGTCAGTGGCGGCTAATGGTGACGTAGATGGGAGGTCAAGGACAAGGGTTCGATTCCTTCGTATATTTCCGTTGCATATCGTGTACACTGCAATTGACAAAAATGCACGAGGAAATCGGAACGTTGTTCTTGATCTCCAATTTACGTCACTACCAGCCGCCATTGCGAAAAGTAAGTCAACACTATAATTGAGCCACCAGCGCGCTTGACCGTTGGTACAATACCCTCCGGAAGCGTCGTCTCACAATCATCCTTCTTCTTTGACCGAAGACTTGAAATGTGGATGCGTCAGTCCACAAGATATTCTTTCAAATTATTGCGTTGTTTTTGTTTTTTCTAACACTATTAAACACATCTCGCCACTGATTAAATATATGGTACTTTTGTAGCAAAAACGGTACGCTGCTAAGTTGGGGGCTAACATCATATTTGTTTACAAAATTGGCCTTATCTTCACGTCGGCGTATAACGAGTAGCTGTTTATATTATTGTAATTTCTTTGGTATTTACATATTTTATGTTGTTGTGGTTTACTATATAAAGCGGCTTTGCGGTTAACTTGCGGTTTCATTGATCGTTTTTTTTTTCTCTATTACATCGCGATTATTAATAGAAAAATTTCCAAGATTTGACTTACGAATAGCGATTTAATTTGTTGCAAAATGAATGTCGCATACTTATATAACGACTTACACATACATTTTCACGTGCCGTCAACTTAACAAGTTATGTGTAACAATATTGCGTATTCAAATATACGTTTATCCTTTTCTATGGACGATTGCAACCATCTTTATGATTATCATACTTTGTAACAAGGGTATTGTAACATACACTCACCTCAGAAACATTTTCGGAAGCTTCTTACTTCTTGTCCCTTAACAAATATAATGGGAACTTCTTGATTGCGTATGACATCGGGCATATAATCAAATAAAGTCCCGGGTCACCAAATAATTTTTGAATGGTTTTAAATATAGAATTGACATTTATAAAAATACATTGGGATCTCAAAGTCTATTATTTAACCACAAAAACACCCACTTCCACACTTTCGGAGGACGGGGGGAGAGTAGGGGCAAAAAATTTTAAATGGCATATAGGGTTGAGTGAGGGCTCGTTCGAAAGGACTTTCCGATGCGAAAACAGCTCAGGGTCACCGAGGTCTCTACAATATTTTTTCGCAGAGTTATGATTATTTGAACATTTGTTCTGAGATTTTGCAATATGGCGAATAATGGCCAAAAGAAAGATAAGGCTTCGCACGGGCACGCTACTTCTCCACAAGACCTTATTCTATCGCCATACTCTCTCATCATCAATACAGTAATCTTTTCCGAATCAGTTAAATGCATTTTCAAAAGTGTACTAAATAAAAAAATACTTAAGCAAAATAGCTGTTTGTCACAAGAGACGCAATCAAGGTAAATAACCCGTAAATCACACTTGCCTCCAATCAGGATAGTAATGAAATGGAAATGTTCAAATAATCACAACTCTGGGAAAAAATCCTCGACGACCCTGCGTTGTTTTCGCATCTCTCATGCCGTTTAACATTTCTTGACTCGCCCTTTCCCCGTCCTCCGGAGGCGTGAAGATGGTTGCTTTTGTGATTAAATAATAGACTTTGTGATCCCATTGTGTCCCAATAAATTTCAATCCTATATTACAAACCATTCAAAAATCATTAACTATTTAAGCGGAAATATTAAAATATGTATTTGGTATTTAAGTATACACAAATGTACAACTTTGACAATCAAATTTATTTATTTGATCTAAATCTTAGATTCGTCTATGTGACCTCATTTACTTTTAATGATTGCGTTGCATAATCAAAGGATTCTTGCAATTAACTTTAACAATATTTCCGGAGTTATTCTGGCTCATATTGCCTGTAGTTTGTTCCACATCTCATCTGCTGAAGTTGGAGATTCAGTTCTTCCCATAATAACTCGATGGGATTCAAGTCCGGGCTTTGGGGTGGCCATTTCATGATTGTTAGTGTCCTTTCCTCTTCCAACTAAATATTGCTTGCATAATTTTGAGGTGTGTTTTGGGTAATTGTCTTGTTGGAATACAAAATTCTGACCCAAAACTCTTACACCAGAGGGAATTGCATTTTCCTCTAAGATGCGTTTGTATTGCTCTTTTCTCATTATACCTTGAATTTTTTCGAGATCACTTGCAGATGTCCCAGTAAAACAATCCCAAATCATTACCGAACCGCAGCCGTGTTTGACGGTAGAGACTGTGCATTGCTCTAGTGCACGTTCACCTACAGATCTGGTTACAAACACTCGCTTTCGCGAACCGAAAATCTCGAATTTGGATTCTTCGGTCCACAATACCTTGCTCCACTCTTCTATCGTCCAATTTCGATGTTCACGTGCCCATTATAACCTCTTTTTCTTATTAATTTGGCGAAGCAAAGGCTTTCGCATCACAATTCGTCCGTGAAGGCCGGCTTTTTGCAGATAGCATTTAACCGTGGACGCGCTAATCGGTTTCGGAAGTACAGTATTGATTTTTGCGGTGATTTCTGGAGCTGTTTTTCTTCTATTTCGTTTACTGAACACCACGATTGCAATATCTTGAGCCGATGTTGTCGCCCTTGGTCTACCACCTCTTACTTTATTTAGGAAACTGCCACTTTCACTGCACTTTTTGATGTGATAATCAACAGTTGATGGATTTAAATGTAATTTTCTAGCAATTTAACGATTGCTTATGCCTAAATTATGTGCTATTATCAGAGCGTTTCAGCACTAATTTCTTTCCTTTTCGGCATATTTTAAATTTTTAAACGAAATTATAAACACTATTCGTTAGGAGATGTTGTCGCTACTAACATGGAACGATAATTGACCGTAATTTAAAAATATTACTTCAGATGGCTTTATTATAGCTTCATGATTCATAGTAAAATTACCAACTGTTACATTTTTCCTGGAATTTCAAGAAATACGCTCTTTGTTGTCGCTACTACCTGCACTTTTATGACGGTATTACCTCTAATACAGATAAAAGAATAGACCCACATTATTTAATGAATTTTACTGATTATTAGCATACTATTCAATAATGCTGGAATGTGTTTCCTAAATCCAAAGTTGCCCGAATACTTATGAGCGGTAGTGTATATGCAATATACATCAAACAAATATAAAGTTTGCTAAACACGTTGAGGTAGAAGCCACCTGGCAAATATTTATTATGAATTCCTTTAAAGCGTGTTAACAATCTTATCACATCAACAACAACAATGCCCGCAAATTCCATACTGCTATACACTACAAATATATGGCTAGTTTCTTCCGGTAAATGTGTAAATAATATATGATCTTCCAGTCACAAATCATACGTAATGAAAGGTTCTTTATGTTGGCGTTTTAAAACACGTACGCAATTTAAAATTACATTCTAAAAACAATACTGATGTTTTATTGAAAAATAGGGAGATATTTCAAATCATCTAATTACATATGCATTCACACCATGTGATATTTTCATCGAACTATTTACTTATCTATTTTTCGAGATAATTTTAATTAAGAATTGTCATGTCAAAAGTGCAAGACGATCAGATGATTGTCCGTTCCAGAGCATTCTTAATTAGCGCATGACGCGAATCCCGAGTCGTATTGCTGGTGTAAATGTATGTGACGCCTTTGCGATGGTATGATAAATACTTCTGTTAAAGAAGGCGACGCAATTGTTTTGCATTTAGTAAATTTATTTCTCGACATAATCTCCTTGTAGCTCTATACACTTAGTCCAGCGATGTTCCAACTTTTTTAAGCCATCCAAATAATAGGATTTGTCGAACTCTGTAAAATATGCTTGATTTCGATAATGACCTCTTCATTAGATGTGAACCGCTTTCCGAAAAGCCATTTATTCAAGTTTTAATTCGTACCGTAACTGGATTAGTTTTGCTGCCGCAATTGCCGGTTATCACGGTGGTAGAGAATTTTTTCTTCGCTAGGTGCGGCCTTCTTCTCTTTGGTTCAGCATCGAATTGGTCCAATAAGTCAACACAGTACTGTCCCGTGATTGCCCTTCTCTTCTCCAAATAATCAATTAAGACTATGCCTTGCGAATCCCAAAAACTCGTCGCCATAACATTTCCGTTTGATGGAATCGTCTTCACCTTCTCTGGTTCACGTTCGCCAGGAAAACCCCATTTTGTTGACACTTGCTTCTGGCATGTAGTGATGTATCCATGTTTCATCTACAGTCCCATAACGGCGCAGAAATTCACTCGTATCGCGCCTAAAAGTGTCCAAATATTACTTTGAAGTTATGAGGCGATTTTGTTTTTGATCAATCGTCGGCAGATGAGGTACCCATCTCGCCGATAGCTTTTTTATACTCAATTTCTCATGAAGGATGTTTTGCACACGTTCCATTCAGGTGTTCACCATATTAGCAATGTGTCTAATCTTCACCTGGCGGTCTGGTAACACACATGTGCTAATCTTTCCTCCTCCGTCCTCATTATATACTCTAGCCATCTGAGTTGTGCTCATTCTATTGACACTTCTATGGGGACGATGTTTAGATTCCTCCCAAATATTTCGTTTCGAATTCTATTTCATTTTTGTTGTCTGTTTTATTTTTCGCAGGAACCTCATTTCGATAGTTTTTAACTTACGTTTTCGTCTCTTGTTTGCTGTCCATGTTTCGCTTCCGTAAGTTAATATTGGCTTCATGGTATTTTTAACAATTTCTGCTTTTATCGGTGGAGATTTCTTTGTTACTTGCTTTAATACTATTGAATAGTTTGCCCGTTTTCACTACTCTTTAGTTTATTTCGTCTTCTAAATTTCCTTTGCTGTTGATCATTACACCCAGGTAACTTTCTACTTGTTCTTCTGTTTCTATTATCATGGTTTCAGTCTTCTGTTCTTGGTTTTAAGTTCTTCACTAAGTATATTTATATTATTCTGTAACTATTTTTTGGTCTCTTCTGTATTAAGTTATCTGCGTAGCATAATTCTGTTGTTGATATTGTCTTCATTTTTTAGTATCCTATTCTATATCTACTCGTTTTCCTTTACGGTCTTAGATGACGTCATTCACCATCATCAAGTTGACGAGAGGCGAACTTAGGATGCACCCCTGTGTTAGACCTATTTTGTTGGTGAAAGTTTTCTTATCCTTACTTAATATTCGGTATTTTCATATAACCTTCTTATAACGGGTGATTCATTTAGAAGTACTTTTTTCAGTAGGGATTTTATGACAGATCACGCGTGGGTCGTGTCAAACTGTAATGGTATTTTTGTTCAGTATTGTTTGACATTTTATCATGGAAGTACTTAGCCCGGCACAGCGTCTACAAATTATTCAGCTGTATTGCGAAAATCAGCGTTCTACAAGGAATGTGTTTCGTGCGCTTAGAGCAACTTATGGTCCACATAATCGGCCTACCGAAAGCACAATTCGCTATACCATCCAAAAATTTGAAACCCAATTCTCATTATTGGATAATATGTGACCAAATAGACCACATCCAGCACGTAGTGAAGAAAATATAGCGGCGGTAGCTGAGAGTGCACGCAATGACCGTGATGAATCGATTCGACGCCATTCTCAAAAGCTTGGCTTGTCGTATGCAACAACTTGGCGTATTTTACGTAAGGATCTTGGTTTAAAAGCGTATAAAATTCAATTCGTGCAGGGACTGAAGCCGGCCGACCTTCCGAATCGTCACCGCTTCAATGTTTGGGCTCTTGAAAAGCTTCAAGAAAATCCACTGTTTTCGACCAAAATTTTGTTCAACGATGAGGCCTATTTCTGGCTTAATGACTACGTCAATAAGCAAAATTGCCGTATTTGGGCTGAAGAGCAACCCACAGAGGTTCAAGAGCTGCCATTACATCTAGACAAAACAACAGTTTGGTGTGGTTTATAGGCTGGTGGAATCATCGGTCCATATTTCTTCAAAAATGAGGCCGTCCGGAACGTAACTGTGAATGGCGCCCGTTATCGCGCCATGATAACGGACTATTTGCCTAAAATTGAAGCCCGTGATGTCGGCGACATTTGGTTCCAGCAAGACTTGCCACACAGCCCGTGAAACCATGGCTTTATTGCGGGAACAATTCGGTGAGCAGTTAATTTCACGCTTCGGACCGGTGAATTGGTCGCCTAGATCATGTGATATCACACCTGTAGACTTTTTCCTTTTGGGGCTACGTAAAGTTCAAAGTCTACACGGATAAGCCGGCTACGATTGAGGAATTGAAAGCCAACATTACGTGTGTCATTGGCCAAATACCACTCGAAATGCTCGAACGCGTCATCCAAAATTGGAACTTCAGAATGGACCATGTTAGCCGCAGTTACGGCCAACATTTGAAGGAAATACTCTTCAAAAAATAAATGCAAAAATTTTTTTTTTGCATGATAATAAAGATTACCCGATAAAATTAAATTTTTTAATTTTTTTTATTTTTTAAAAAAAGTTTCTCTAAGTGAATCACCCATTACAATCAAGAAAATATGGTTTTACCTTTTTCTTCTTTAGTATGTTCTAAACGTCTTCCCTTTAAACACTGTCAAACGCTTCTTCCATGTCTACAAAGCATTTATTTGTCTTCCCGCATTGATGGATTTCTCGCACAGCTGCCTAACTATGAAGATTTGGTCCATTGCTTTTTTTCTGAAACCATATTGGCTTTCTTCTATGCTGCGTTCTAATTCTTTTATTTTCTGCTATCTAGGATTCTACTATACAATTTTCCTACCGTGCTTCCCAAAGTAATGCCTCAATAGTTAAAACTGGTTAAAAATAGTTTGCAGTCTTCTTTTTTGTGTATAAGTGAGATAATTCCTATTTGCCAGTCGTGTGGGACCTTTCTTTCCATCATTTCTATTCGACTGAAGAGTGTTTTTACAGTTTAACCCATTTTAATTTATCAAAGTACATGCATTAAATATCGCAAACAGCTAATAAAACATTAGAGTGATTCCTGAATACCGATTTGCTAGCTGCATACGATTCGCAATTCTCGTGGTAACTGTACATGTAAGTTTGAGTTAAAACCTTTTAGTACTTTCACTGCATAATCTTAATCTTAAGCGATACACAATTAGACGTATTCACAACTTTAAATAAAATTAATGGGCTACAGCTCTTGCTAGTCCATCCATATGGAACGTACTACAAAATTCAAAAATTAATAGCAGCATAATGAATTAGAGGATTCAAAAAAAAGAATACACAACAACAAAGCGGAAACAATTTAATTGCAATCAACAAACTAGTACTACACGAGTAATTGCTTTAATATGAAACGAAACAAACGTAAAAACTAATAAGAATATTAAAAACTAGGTGCTACAATTTAATTCGTCCAAATTAATATTTTCTAAGATCTTTGAAATGCGGAAGTCAATTACGGTTAATAACATTTGTTATTGTGATTTACGTAAGTAAAAAATGAGATAATATTAAACACACCGTCAACACGAATCGATTACTATGATTAGAACATTGTTGTGATCCACCTTCAGGAGTAATTAACATACAAATCCTGTAACATCCTCAAATTTATGTTAATTGTAGAATAAACTTGATAATATGCGTCGGAGTAAAAAATCCTTTGATTTATTTTTTTTTATCGATGGCGCTTTTTATTTAAATTAATGTTGTGCCTTTTAGTGACTCAATGTTTAACGTAGTACGATAGCGAAGGTTATTAACTAAATTACACATAAAGCAAATATCATAATTTAATGCGTGTTAAATACTTGCTATTTATCTGTAGAGTAACCAAAACTTGCGGACTCGCATAGGCGTCGGTATTACGCGTTAATATAAGAATACGAAAAATTCATAAATAAACTTACTTGCTAATTATTCAACAAATTAGAGGCATCAGGATGTGAACTACTGCAAACTTGCATCATTGCATATGTTTCCACAGTTACTTCTTTAAACCTTGTGCGTCGACAAGAAAAAATATTCTTATACATAGAAAACGATCTTTCCACATCTAAGGAAGTTACATTTGCATGTAGAAACTGTTTTTCAAAATCACTTAAAAGTTCACTATTCTTACACTTATTATAAACGGCTTCTAAAGTATTAAAATCTGGATTTTTCCTTAAAACATCTGCCAACTTTTGACTAGCGCATAATCCTGGCGTATCATTTAATGTGTGTAATTTATTTTTTACACTCTCCACTATGTCTAATGATTCCTGCAATGACAATTCAGTACATTGTAGCTTTCTGATGGCATCTAGTAATACTGTATAATTGGTACATACTGTTGTTAAATCTTCTAAAAGTTGAGGAATTTGAAATTCTCTTTGACATTCTCTAATTGCTTTGGATTCATTCCGATTAAATCGCATTATAATTGATTGAATTTGTTGAAAATGGATCAAATAGTAACAAGCTGCTGTTAGCCAAGTACCCCATCGCGTTAAAATTGGTTCAGGAGGTTCTGGAATACCTGGACAAAATTTACGAAATTCTTTTAAACGTTTAGGAGATTTACGAAACACTGCTTTAGTACTTCCAATCATCCGATCAACGTTTCCGTAATGTTGTCGAACAACTTCACCAACTAAAGCAAAGCATGCAGCACGCAGGTTATATGTATTAAGTTAGGAAATATATGTTTTAAGGATCGCCCAACACTTAACATCGTTGCTGCACTATCTGTCACAATCATTACAACTTGATCTTGGGCAATTTTAAATTTTTGCAAAGCATTCATTATCACTTTTTGAATATTTTCCGCGGTACATTGTTGAACACGTTTGCAAGCTAACAAATATCGAGATGCTGTGTTCTCGCTAGATAAAACGCGAGCTATTACATTCACAATACTGTTTTTCTTTATATCGGTCGTCTCATCCACGGTAATCCATATTTTTTTGGAGCACAAATCACGTTTACACACATTTTCTAGCATCTCTTTCATTCGCGGCAAATGATTCTGTAATTGTGTTTGTGAGGGTAATGGGTACTTTGGAACGTATTGTCGCCAAAACGTTTTAAAAGCTGCTTTTCTCACCAACTACAACGGAAGATTACAAGAGGTAAACATAATTAATAAATGTATGAGGAATAGTGTATAAGGTATTTCAGTTCTTGCATTTTCATATGCTTAATACCATTGACATGCCTCTGGCAATCAGTTCTGTCAAGCGCAACGAATGCAAGAAACTACATAGTAATTTAAATGGGAAAGGACACATACTTATGTACATTAGTAGCAAATCTATTACGAGGCATTGTTTTCTTAGGTATGTAAATATTAGTCTATATGAAACGATACACTAATTATGTACTTGGTATAATACTACAACACACAAAAAACATCAGCTATATTTTCAAAAGCGACACGTAAGTACATAACCTTGACCGTTCGAATAATCTCTGCAACAGCTCAACCGGTACTAAAACGAAATCTTCTCAGCGCGGTTTAACATGATTTATATTCAAGGTCGACACTACATGCCTGCTTCTCTACCAGTTTAGTTTATTTATGAATTTTTCGTATTCTTATATTAACCCGTAATACCGACGCCTATGCGAGTCCGCAAGTTTAGGTTACTCTATTTATCTGTCACTGGACAAACTAAAAACATGTGGCGCAACATCTATTTGTGCATGTATATGGATGTATATGGATGTATATAGATATAAAAAATGACCAATTTCTATAGTTAACTATTCAGATAGTCAAGGTATGTATCTTGTTAAGTGGCAAATAAAATAAGAGAACACGAACTGAACTATATTTATGGTTTTATTAGGATATTTTTCACTTTATTCTGAGCCTATTATGTTGTAATATACAAATACATTTGATAGTTTAAGCTTCCTCTTACTACAATTTTCGACCTTCTGAAGGACGTTTTTGATTAACAGATACACACAACAAATATCTACAAGTATCTATATGAATAACAAAATTGGTCAAAAACAAGGTACATAAAGCAATAATAAAAATAAAAGGAAAAGTAAAATCCACGACCTCCATTAAACTAAAACCAAAAAGCGTGTTTTAAACTGTAATTTAAGGGATTAGCAAGTAGCGTCCTGCGAAAAATCATTAATACTGTAGTAGTATTTCTCAATCAACAAATTTTGACACTTCCTTTGAACAATGCTGTGCTCTTTATAGAACCAGGTAGCTTGTTGTGCAATCTTTTACCCAAATCAGAGATTATACAGATACAAAACTCTGGAATTCAAATTTTTTTACGAATGCGTTAAGGGGTCATATTGTTAGTGGTGTCCATAACAAAAACATAAGCGAGTTGTTATCAGTGGCATTTATTTATGTGCTTGTTTCAGTATTTAGTGAGTTTGTATTTATTGAATACAAACAATAATTTATAGAGATTATTAACCGTAGCAAGTGAACTTTTTAATTATTCACAAAAACATATTTACAGGACATTTTTCGATAACGCGACACATGCTGTAATCGATGGATTATCATGGTTCATCGTCTACCGCAATCATCGTGATAGAAATGCTTCAAATCCGTTGTTTGAAATCATAACAGGCACTGCAGTATCATCCTTAATTGGCGTAGATCATTTCGCTATGGTCAGGTCTTCAAATTCTAGTGCCATATCTGTTTCAAATGCAAATGAATGCTGCTCTTGAGCTCTTTCAATTATATCCCTTAAAGCATCGTGTTCTCTTGTTCTTCACGGTTAATAGGTGTAACGGCGACGTTTGCAACAAGGAATGTTGCATGTAACAAATTCGGAACATTGGCGATATTGATTCTCAATAAGGAAATTAATGGGATACATGTTGGATGTAGAAAGATGGAACCTATAAATAAGGATAAATGTACTCTTTTATGCAGATGATCATATTTGTCAAAGGAAAGGAAGAACTACAGGAAAAACTAGAAAAATCGAGAGACATGTTTGCATACAACACAATTTAATGATCAACACGAACAAAGCAGAAACACTGTTCTTATATATTTACGTTATATTTGCGTAATTAAAATAATCTTTGGAACAACCTAACGGTTCTGTTGTCGCATCTTCATAAATTTTTCTTAATATGTCAAAATCAGAATCTTTCTCTAAAACACTTTCAAACCTTTCTAGAACACAAACACTTTTTGCGTCTTCTACCGCGCATAGCTGTATATGAACATGTTGCACTATTTGCAGAGATTCCACGACATCGAAGGATTTTGTATTTTTTCTATTGCCTCCACTAGTCCGAAGTAATTGTTCTGAATAGTTTTTAAATCCGTTTTAACCTAACTATCTTGAAATTTCGACTGGCATTCCTTGATAGCCGCAGCTTCCTTTGGATTAAATTGTAAAATCACGTTCTTAATATTCTCAAAATATTTCTGATAATAAAACACTGTCATCATGTTCTTCAACGTGTAAGAATAGGTTCTGGTGGCTCAGGCATACGGGGGCACAGTCTGTGGAATTTGCGAATACGTTTTGGAGATTTGACAAACACTGCTTGTTGGTTTGTTGAAAGTTTAAACTTTTCCAATGTATTTAACACTAACTTTGAAATTATTTCGGCAGTACATTGTTGTACTCGTCTGGAAGCTAATAGAATTGAAGGTGACGATTGATGTGGTTCTACTGTACGTACCATTACATTAACTACGATCTATTGTTTCGTCCACACATAACCACAGTTTTTTATCTTTCAACTCCGATTTAATTCTGTTTTCAACATGGCACAATTCTTTGTAACGATGCCCGACTTGGTAATTGGCAGTCCGAATATTTATTCCAAAAGAAGACGTATGCTTCCTTGTCTAGTAAATTAAACGGTAGATTACATGTAATAAAGGTAACACATAAATTAAATTTAAATTTGTCATAGTGTAGTGTGCAATTTTTTTTTAAGAATGCTGTTTACTATTTACGTGACGTAGACAATCCCTTTTGGACCAACACATTAAAGGGATATTACAAACTACACATTGAATTTTAACGCCATCATAATTTAGGTCAGGCATTTCTTACTCTTCTTACTCTTTGAACTAAATGTATACACAACAGATCTGGTTGAGACTCACAGTTATACTGAGGGTTGTATCGAACCTCCGCCACTGCCCGTTGGCGTTAATAAGCATCTCTAAATTGATGATACATGGATCTGACGCGTGATTCTAGCTGAAAGAATGGAAAGTAAACTTGAAGCTTGTGAAATGAAAATACTGCGGAGCCACAAATATGGACAAAATAAGAAGTGCAGAAGTGCAGAAGAAGTGAGTATATTGGGCAAAATAAAAACCCAATAAATGAGATGGTTTGGTCGTTTAATCAAAATGAAAGATGATAGAATAGTGAAAACAGTGTGGTAAACAAAAGCATATGACAAAGAAAGACCTGATCGACCCAAGAAAACAGAATGATGAAATAGTGATAGTGTAAGAAGAAAGAGGACACAGGCGAAAAGGAAAGCTGAAGACCGAAAAAATTGGAGAAAAATCGTCACTTCTACACCGCAAGTAGAAGAGGCATCGGGATAAGTAAATACACAGTATATTTAATCGATTTTGTACATAAATTATCAAATATTCCTAAATAAAAATATGGAATATGTATAGCATACGTACATTATAAATTTGAATGTCGCGCATGCACACCACGAACAACATGACGTTTTCACTTCAAGGTCATAAAATTTGAACCACAAAGATTAAAGGTACTGTCGCGGAGTTTCGTATCTATATGAACTATGCCTAAGTATTGTAGGCTTCTATCAATTAGATGTAAATCGAATCTAGGTATACACAAGGCATAAGCATGGCGAGTATAGTGTGGATGAATACTGCTGGGAATTGGAAGACTATTTCTGTTTTTGTGCTCCAAAGATATTCCGTATGTTAACGTTGATTGTACTTCAGCGTAATATACGTTTAATAATGTATCAGTTATTAAGTGTTTAAGACATTTCAAAAGAAATTCTTAAGTATAAAGGAAGCTACTAAGTTTAGAGCTATAGTCTTCCCATAGCATATTATTCTGTATGGTTACTTCTAAAATATTTGAATTATTCAACTGCTCTATTGATTGGATCAACTTGTATCTTACAGTGAACGTTTTGAAAACATCGACCAATTGGTAGATTATGCATATTAAATAAACGATAAGATTTACAGAACATTTGCAAGTAGGAATTTAGATCTAAAACAAATAAAATATATCGATGTTTAAATTGTTAATACATCCAAAAATGTGTTCAATTTTAGATAAAAAAGTTAACTTACGGTCATCTTGAACAAATCTATGTGGTTGTTAGAAATTTTAGTACTTCCTTAAAATCGGTAAATCACTGTATCAGTCTGGTGAATTAAAAGATTATACTATTGGAGCAATTACTAAGAAGCAAGTTTTCTAACCAAACGAAAATTTAGAATGCCTTAACAAGTTCTAAGATTTTTATGCATCAGCTTGTAATGGGTTTTCACTAACGGATTTTCCTATACAAATATCGCGATTGCCAAACTCTTACTTACTAAGTGATAATTGATAAATATTTAATAACAAAATGCACGCTATCAGTAATTCTTTCCTATTAACAAATATCGCGTTGACATTTTATAAATTCGGAAACTTTTTTATAACAAATGCATCATAGTTATTTTGGCATATCTACAACTTTCTTCAGCACTTTTACGATAGTGTTTCTCGTGATTCACCTTATTTTTATTACAGAGCAATAACTTTAGAAGATAGTATAGTAACGTGTAATAATATGTAATTGATGTACATTACTGTTGTTTAAATCTTCCTATTATACTCGTTAAAACAAATAAAGTAGAAGCACATATAACTAGAGCGGGCCAAATTGCGCCATCCAACAGAATCGGAATCAGGCGCAACGGCCGCTTATTGTAAATAGCGTATATGTGAGTCACAGCAGATATGTGATATTTCGAAATTAATACACAAGAGTAAAAAAATAAAAGCTGACGCAATAATAATGTTTAGTAATTAGAGCGGATATATATATATATATATATATATATATATATATATATATTATATTATATATATATATATATATATATATATGTACACGCTGAGGTGTTTTTATTTTCATTATGATTTTTTATTTGATTGAAAACGGTATGCGTTGTAAATGGGATGTAATAAGGAAATAACTGAGAAACTGAACGCTTTTTTTATTCTGTTGTACTTAATAATGTAAGTGTAAATAAAGATATAATAAATAAATTCTATCCTTCTTAATAATGCGGATAGGCTTGTTTAAAAAGTTGCACCATCAGATAAGTTTCCACATTTGCCTCGGTGAAGGATGTTCGCCGAGACGAAAAAATGTTCTTATATTTCGAAAACAACCGTTCCACGTCTACCGAAGTAAGACAGGCGTAATTAAAATAATCTTTAGACTTAGTCAAGGAATCTGCAGATGCCCCATCGCACATTTGTCTTAATCTCGTGTAGTCCGGATTCTTTTTAAAACACTATCGAACTTAGCTAAAACTCGTCCACTTGTTGCATCGTTTATACTGTGTAACAATGTACTAACTTCGTCCACGGGTTGCACTGATTCTACCAACGACAATCCAGAATTTTGCAAATTTTCTATCGCGTCTACTAACCCTTTGTAATTATTGCTAATATTCTTTAGATGTGTTTCAACAAAAATATCGAGAAATCCCTTCTGGCTTATCCTAATAGCTCTAGCTTCGGCAGGGACGAATTGCAAAATAACGGATTTGACTTCTTGAAAATGTTCATTATAATAAAAAGCGGCTTTTAACCACGTTCCCCAACGCGTAAGAATGGGCTGTGGTGGTTCTCGAATACTAGGGCATAACCTGTGGCTTGCCCTAGTCCTCTTAGGACTTTTGAGAAACACTTTTTTTGTGTTTGCTATTAATGCATCCACCTCCGGGTAACACTCTCGAATAGTTTGTGCCACAAGATGTAAAGCATGGACTTTACACGTAACATGTAAAAGTCCTTCACACTTTTCTTTAAGGGAACGGCCTACACTACACATTGTTGCTGCACCATCGCTCATGAACAACAACAGTTGACTGGTTGACACTTGAAATTTTTGTAACGTTTCGAGAACTACGGCCGTAATTGCTTTACTAATACACTGTTTTAATCTTCTGCTGGCTAATAGAATTGCAAAATTTGGTTTAATAGGATCTAATACGCGCACTATTATATTCAAAATAGAATTTTTTTTGCAATCTGTCGTCTCATCAAGACATAGCCACAGCTGTTTATCTTTTAATTCAGCTTTAATTCGATTTTCAATGTCCTCACGTATTCGTGGAATATCTCTCCGTAACGCTGTCCGAGATGGTAGTATCCACTCGGTATTGTATGTACCCCAGAATTTTCGAAATGCTTTTTTATCAAGTATACGAAGTGGTAGACCACATACCATAAACGTTAAAAGCAATTCTAATTGAAATTGACGTTGTTGTGACACACCATTTCTTTTATTTCTGTGGTGTGCGCTATTTATATGTCTTTCACAATCACGTTTGCTCCAGCACAGTAGTTTCTTTTTACAAACTTTACAGAAAATTGTACTCCCATTGTAGTGTAAATCCACAAATTCACTAAGAAATTTATTAACTTTCGTAGGTAATGGCGTTTATTTTCAATAGTTACGTTAGACATAATCACTAAAGCGAGCACACCGACGCTTGTTTCTAGTATGCCACGAAGTGGTGCGAACGTAACATCTGCAGACTCGTCATTTGTTGATGAATAGAGCGCGTCATCCGTAAATGAATAAGCGCGCTGTTAGTTCGTAGCCGTCGATGAATGAACTTTTTTTTTGTAGTGGCCCACTGTGAACAACGCCCTATTTATCAACGAACACCCAAACTGCAGGTGTATATTTGCGCGTCTTCACGACGTAATAGACAGTGGTTTTGGTCCTCGTCCTAATAATTACATATTTAAATTACCTATGTTTACATACATATATGCGCCCGGCAGCCTGATTGCGAACCTGGCGCGTGGCGCTCTTGGCCCGCTCTACATATAACATGTTAAGGTTTATGTCGATTCCGTTTTAGCAATTGAAATGGCCGCAAAGTATTTTCTTTGAAAATATTAATAGTTGTTAGCATATATGAATTACGAGGCGTGTTTTTAAAGTAAGTACCGTTTTCAAATAAAACAAAAACAAGTATTTTTTCATGAAAGCCTGTACCTTATTCTACTTTTCTACATAATTTCCACCAATATTGAGGCATTTATCCTATCGTACAATCAGTTTCACAATCCCATCGTCATAGAAGTCTGCCGCCTGACTTAACAATCACTGGTCATAACTTCATAGAGAACACTTCTGAAAACTCATCAGATAACGATGAAATCGTAAAGCGTCTGTTCTCTTTCACTTTTTCGTCATCTTTCTGAGCCAAATCTTCAGTAATGACAGAAGGTCGCCCACTTTGTTCCTCCTCATGGACATTCGTGCGGCCATCTTTAAAAGCTCTCAGCCATTTCCGTACCATTCCATCACTCATAATGTTTTCTCCATACACTTCACAGATCTGACGATGAATGTCGGCCGATTCAATGCCTTTAACACTAAGAAAACGAATCACAGCGCGTATTTCACAGTCGGCGGGATTCTCGATCGGCGGAGACATTTTAAATAGTCACAAACAAACGTAAATACGGTCGAATCTTTCTGTAATGGCGTTTGTGGCTTATCATCATGTAGGTACACAGCACGCAAGCGTAGAAAGCCGCCGCAGCGCTCAGGGTTGCAGAATTTCAAAACGGTACTTATTTTAAAAACACGCCTCGTACAATTACATAACTTGCACAATATCGTGATCGTTCCACCCTTTTCGGTGAGCAATTACATTTCTTCTACGGAGGTAAAATATCTAGGAATGATATTGATAAATATTATCCTGGAATTTTCATGTGGATAAACTGATTCACAAAACCCAAATGTCTCATTAGATATGTTGTAAGCTCTATGATAAGACTTGGGGAATGGCGCCCAAGTTGTATGTTGCAGTGGTTCGTCCTATGATTCACGTACAGCGCCGTTGTCAGATGGAAGAATGCCTGAGAGATTACAATGGGAACTAGACTTACCTCGTTGTAGAGAACAGCCACTCTGACGATTACTGGTGCGTTAAATACCACACCCGGATTGATTCTTGGAATTCTCTTAGATTTCACACTCCTGCATATACTTCTGGAAAGGAAAGCCAGGACAGCCATTTACAAATACTAGCGTTTTACGGTAGTACCATGTGCTGTCGCAGTACATGGCCTGCGCCCGGATAGAGATCCTTGACAAAATCCTTGGCGACAGGGGTTTGTCTATGCCTTCGGGCATGTAGTGCGCCATAACATCGTTTGAGAATTCTTTCGATATATGTTACTCCACTGCGAGCTTTGGAGGGAAGAAATACTTCCTCCAAACACGTAGCTGAATGCAGAAACATCCTTGATATTTTGGGTAGAAACAACAACTCATCTGGCCACCATGACACATTGACCATGAGGTGGCAGATGTCTTAGAAATGTAGCTGACCACACTCCATTGGCAGAACTCCAGAACCTTTAGTTGGGATATCGGAATACTGTCGAAACGCATTTACCCACTGGACTGTACAAGAAGCTTCCCAAACCTAATGTAACTCTTCAGGTTTATCTTGTGCAAGGGCATTTATGTTGCTCAGCCGAGGTAGACTGTTGCCAACGATGAACACAAGACCACCGCGCTTTGACGTCAGCAAGCTGTGACGTATTTTGACATAGGCCATATAAACGCGTTTACACACCGAGACCATCTCTACGTTTTGAATTGGTTTATCCAAATTATTTTGGTTTTATTTAAAAAAATACTGTGTAATGATATTTTCGTACTTTATTGGTGATACCTGCACGGGGTAACCTAACCTAACATGGCGTCGGCTGTTTTGTATGTTTTGTTTGTGAGTTACACTTTGTAAAAGACGATATTTATTTTTCCACAGCTTCAGATTCAAGGACCGGGGAAACCCTAACTGTCCGTTGCAGTTGACAAAAAACGTGAAGATGTTATTGTTCAAATAGTTTTATATCCTTACGTTATATTTAACAAAATTATTTTTGAACACGAACAGATGTTTTTAAATGTGTATTATAAATGTTCGGTTTTAATACTATATATTTTAAATTATATCACCGAACGTAGCCATTTTGCATACTGATATATGTAAATGTCATATTCGTAGCAGTGAACGTATTGCAACAATTATAACAACTTGTTCTACAAATACCCGACTGAAAAATTATCGTGAGAAAAGTAATGATAGATTAGATAAAACACCACATAATAGAAAAGATAGATTAGGTAAAACACCACATAATAGGAAATTAAAGACCCTGGTTAAATAGCATGTCTGTAAATGTTCTCGTGAAATTGAACAAAATTTCGAATAAAATTGCAATTACTGTATCATTTCAACCTTAGTTTCGTCTAAATACATGTCCAATTACAAATAATCATAATTAGCCGATTAAATATCCACCACAAATACATCTTTCACGAAAACGGTGCTCGGTTACGTGTTTGATTTTTGTTTTGAAAGTTCGTTTTTCCAAAATAAAATCGAATGGGATGCGAAGAAGGACTCGGTTGACTACTGGCATCCTCTTTAAACCGAAAGCCCTTCAAAACTTAAAAAAGAAATGCAAAAAACGATTCCTTTACCCCTTAGGCTAATATTGTGCATAGCGATACATCCCCTAAACAGCGTTTAAACTAGCTGCAATCGTTACCACCCATGCTCGATTAAGAAAACACCTACACAGAATTGAACTTGCTCAAGTGGAGGAATGCCGCTTGTACTTTGGAAAAAGAAGAAACAGTTGGGCACATTTTTTGCCACTGCCCTTCTGTCTACAAATGCTTTGTATGATGGGGCTTCTGCAACGCCTAAGAATCTGAGGAAAACCTCGCTGAGTGAACTTCCGGAATTTGCCAATGGCGAACCTTAGAATTATATTGCCCACCTACAATAGACCTTGATGGTCGATATACACACACCGGCAATTTATAGACATAAAATCTAACTATTTTCTCTATAGTATACATATTTTTAATATTTCTCTGTAAACTCTTGGAATTTGTTTTACAAAGGTTGTAGAATGGAAAACCTGTCGAAGAAGAAAATAACTCGAAGATGTCAGACTTCAACAAAATATTGGTTTTAAATACAATAACTTTATCGTACATTTGAACTTGACTAATAATTTAATGCGTTTTTTCTTTTGTATAAATAGCGTGTATTTCTCCCCCCACTTCGTGAACCCTTACAACTGCAGTCATTCGTCCTCCCATATTTCTGATGGGCCATTCTATCAGTTCTTGAGGCAATCTGTCCTGTTCCTCAATCAACGCAACTCTTACTTCTTCTCTGTTTTGAACAGCATGAATTCTTGACCTAAGTCTTCTGCCTAGCATGCCCCACACATGTTCGATCGGGTTTAAGTCAGGGGAATACGCTGACCAATTCACTGTTCTTGTACCCACTTGGTTTAAAAAATGAGTTACACAGTGGGCGACGTGTGGACGCGCATTATTCTGCACTACTATAGGGTGAAGTTTTCTCCCATATATGAATGGGGCAAAACGTTCCACATAGCCTTTGAGAATATCTCTGATGTACTAATCTGCAGATAACGCTCTGCCATCAATCACCATTAACTCTGTGCGAGCTCCCAAACATAGGCCACCCCACACCATAACTGAACCTCCATCAAAAGATACAGTAGCAGTAAAACTAATTGGTGCATTCTATTTTCCTTGGCGTCGACACAATCTTTCCCTACTGTCAATTGAATCTATATAGAAACGGCTCTCATCCGTTAACAAAATATGATCCCACTGGTGGTCATTCCAATTTTGATGTTTTCGACCAAATTCTACTCGCGCTACACGATGACGTCTCTGGAATCTTGAGGCTTTTATTGGCCCATATGACTTGAGACCAACTTCTTTAAGTCTTCTTCTTACTATGCGCAGTAGCGAATAGGAAACGCCTTTCTTCAATTAAACGAGGACAACTTGGCACAAAATGTAAGCCAGTTCGTATAGAAACGGTTGAGAACATGCACAAAGCAGAATGGAGATATCTTTGAGCACCATCTAAATTAAGATTATTTTATTATGAAAAAATCTAAAAGTGTAAATTGCATGTTAGAAACTGAAAATAATAATAGTTTGTACTGCATACGGTTTCTTATTGCTTATTACTTTATAAATAATCTAAGCAGTTTGCATAAAAAGGAACAATTGAATAGAGGTAAGTCGTCCCGTTTTTATTATCTTACAATTTTAAAACCAAGTGAAACGTGCTGCTTAATTATAGCCTTCTGTGTTATGTGGTGATACATATTAGAATTGTTATACTTGAGAACGTGCAGGGAATAATGTAACAATGTAATTTTTTTTTATGGTAAGTAATACGATAAATATGCGCATAATAACAAAAGCATAATTTGATGTTTGATTTTTGTTTGAAAATCATGGCCATCTAGTTGTTAGATGCTTCGCATATCGAATATTACAAACGTACTATATTTCACATAAAAGTGTAATAGCTTCGAAAATACTGTAAATAAGTATTACGTTATTGGTACTATTTTAAAGGTAATTTTACAGGGAAATTGCTGGCAATATAAAAAAAATATAGGTTTAAAAAAAAAAAATCGAAAAAAAAAAAGGTTCAAGACATATTTAATACCCTGTATATATTTTTACATTATACCACCTTGAAACATATAAAGTGTTAGCCTCTAAATTGATAGCAAAGGAGTAACTCGCGACACTGTAACTGTTTTAACCTCTTCAGGGACGATTTTTTCGAAGAAAAAATAAAAACGCCCAAGAAAATTAATTATGTATTTAATTAACATTTAGAAGGTATAATGAACATTATTTTTGGTAACAAATGAGTTTTTCATAAAAAAAAAATAAAAAAATGTTGTGTACACATATGTGGCCAGTGGCCATTTGAGGAATAGTTAGGTACATATTTATTTACGAAAAGATACATTATTTATGAAAATCCTCCATGCATTCTGGGCAAACAGCTTCTTCACATTTCTTACATGCGTACCTCGTGCGTTTTTTACAGTTCCTATCGTGACAACGAGGTGGATTTTTGTAATTAATTTTTACAGGAAAATGTCCTATTCCATCAGTGCGTATTTCTGGTATAGTTTTTATAAAAGCCCTCTTTTTTCGCGGTATTGGCGACTCGGCAGAAGGTCTGCCTCTTTTCGCGTGTTGCCATTCATTTTCAAAATTGTGGAAGCTACTGACGCCTTGAATTCCACAAAGGGAATCTTATTATTTTTGGACTTTTTATATAGTATCCAAGAATTGATCATACCGACATTTAAAAAATGGAATGCTATCCTCATGTAAAACTTTTTGTTTTTAGTTCCATGAGGATAGTGCGCCACCATGCGGTCAGCCATATCTACTCCGCCCATAAAGCGATTATATTGTTGGACTGCTTGAGGTCTTCTCACTTCAACATATTTATGTTCTTTTCTATCCCAACGTTTTACTGTGTCCTGTGGTTCCTTGCCAGTATAACTGGAAATCATATGAACAATTTTATTGTCAGCCCATCGTGTAATTGTTATATTATCAGAAGAAGTAGCTACTGAAACAGCACCTCGTCCTTGTTTCAAAAGTTCTTTTTCTTTCACTAGTTTTTCTGCAGCTCCACCCATTCTATTTGATCTAACTGTTCCAACGACATAAATACCGTTATTTTTCAGGTAATTAACTACCGGAATTGAAGTAAAAAGGTTGTCTAAAAAGATTTTGTGATTGTTTTCAGTTATATCACTACACATTCTTGCTACAGTATCTCCAATTATTCCAAGTTCCGATTTTGGTTTATCCTTTGACGATTGGTACATTTGAAATTTAGAGACATAACCATCCGCAGACGCTCTCACCCAAACTTTGAATCCCCATTTTTTTCGGTTTTGACTTTATATATTGTTTATTTTTGCTTCTACCTTTGAATGGAATCATCATTTCGTCTATAGCCATATATTCGGTCGGAGTACATGAAGTGGCAAATGTATCTGCAAGGGCATCTAGGAACGGTCGCACTTTGATAAATGAATCCTTGTTTTCTCGTGTAATGTCTTCGTTGTTTATAAAATGTAGATATCGCTTGATATCTTCATACCTTTTTAGCGCCATTGTATCAGCAATAAGATCGCAACGTATCCCAGAAATCGAAGACCAGTACATTCTATATGACGGATATTTTATGTAAGTCATGACCATATTTATAGCAAAAAATTGTTTTATTTCCTCGGAAGTAATGTAAAACTCTTTTCCTGATTGTACAGCATATCGTATTGTCTCAGCTGTAATGTGATCAAAAAGTTCATCAGGAAAAATTTTCATAAAAAAGTTATAAGGAGTTTCGCCGTCAATGTTTATTGATGTTGAGATAAAAATGGTGGTGGATTATCCGAAAAGTCATTGTCTTTTTCCGAAACCCAATGTCTAGTATTTTTCTGGACATTTCCATTAGGCCGTCGAATAAAATGAATCAAGGGCAAATCATCTTCACTATCACTTGAAGATTCATCGTTGGAAGTAGAACTTTCGGAATCACCTATTATTGGTGCTTCTGCTTGCTCTGTATCTGAATCTTCAACTTCGATTTCCTCGAGGTCCGAACTATTTGGATTTTGAACCATATCCAAAACTTTTATATCTTTCTTTTTGCCGTAAAAACATTTTGTAGAAATTGCGGACAGCGTATCTAAAAATTAGAAAAGTACGTGTTTAGTAAAAAAACTAAACGTACTGTGCGAAACTAATACCGTTTTACCGGAAAAATTATTACACATACTTTATTTACGGCTATTTTTAGAAACGATAGAAGCGATTATATAAAAAAATGTTAAAACTTTGTACTCAAAAACTTATATCCTCTTATAACTAGCAAAAAAGTATACATACATATCTGCCCATATTACACAAATGTGTACATCACGTGTTCTCAGTTTTTTCAAAGGTATAGGCAAACACACACACCAATTCATACATATATCAATGCTTCATGTTATAAACATTACTTACCCATTTTTTTAACACAAAATATCCCAACGAATACGCAAAAATAACGCAAAATGTTATAACTAACCTCAATTCAAACGGTACGATTCTAGATTCATAACCAACTGAAGCGCGGGAACGCGAGATTTCTATCAACGTAGCTAGGCGCTCTACAAGGTAAATGGCATCATTTGCGGCCATTGCGCCTTAAAGGAAAGGGATAGTTTTAAAATTACGCGATATTTTTTTAAATGTACACATTTGTGTATATGTCCTTGAAGAGGTTAAGGCTATGTCTTAAGATGTTAGAGTCTGTAGCTGTCAAAATTTTAACAAAATTTGCGATATAGCCAAAAGTGATTATCGAAAGTATATGTAATCATATATCGCAAAGGTAAATCAAAAGGTATAGCAATCCATTTAAAATAAAAAAGTTGGAGGCGGTTGTGGAAATTTGGAAGATCCTGTATGTATGTAAATAACTTCGCAAAATAGACTGTGGTATACTAGATGGGTGTAGGACAAGTGCACCACAAAATTTATTTTACCTGAAAACGAGGGCATAGGTGCGCCAATTAGTTTTTGCAGGTAGTTGAGGATAGGGCAGAAATGCGCCGGTACTGACCCCAGGGGGTGTCAGCTTAAATGTTTAAAATAATAAATCACACAAAAAATTTAGGACATAGAAATATATTTAAAACGTTTATATGTAGATACAATATTTGTATAGTTGTTTGTATACAAATAAAACTAAACTAAACTGAAAAACTAAAATATTATATAATAATAATAATATTATATTATTAAAATATATACACAAAATAATACAAAACATATCAGACTTATACTTATATGTTATAATTTATAATATATAATATGACAAAAACAAATGAGAAAAACAACTCCTTTTCAACAACTCCTGTATCTCTTCTGTGCAGTCTTGAATTCCATATATAGATCGAACCTTTTCTGAATTCGGATTTTTATTTAAAACTGCACATTTAGTCCTATAGGATCCGTCAAGCTTTCTAGAGCCGCTGCTAAATTGTTGATGTTATTTAACGAGTTTTGTATAGATAAGCGAGTATTTTCTAACTGCGAAATAGTTTGTGTCACTACAGAATAGTTTATGGAAATGTCAACTATTTCTTTTTGAACGTCCGGCTGAGGTGGTAGCGGAACTTGCGGACACAATTGCTTGAATACGCGGATATATTTGGGAGATTTCACAAACACTTTTTTGGTAGATGATATTAAATCATTCGCCCTAGGATACTTGCTTCGACTTGTTTCTGCTACAAGATGACATGCGTGTATGAAGCATGTTATGTGAAGAAGAGTCGGAAAGCATACTTTTAACATCCTACCAGCTTTCAGCATTGTTGCGGCTCCGTTAGAAACTAACATGGCGATTTGGGCTCCTACAATACAAAATTCTCTTAACATATTTTTTATTATGTTTACAACGGTTTCGGCATCAGTTCTTTCAATCCTTTTACTGGCTAACAATAAGGAAGCTGCTGGACCATTACGTTTTAAAGGACGCGCCACAATATGAATCACGCTGTGTTTCTGAGCATCAGTAATTTCGTCCACAGTGAGCCAGATTTTTTGATTTCCCAACTCGTCTTCTATATAGTCTTTTACTGTACTTTACACATGTGGTAAACTGTACCGCAATTGTCTTTTTGTTGGTAGCTTCCATGATGGAACACATTTATCCCAAAAAAGACGAAAGTTTTCATTATCTACTAGGTGTTGTGGGATGTTGCACGTGTTCAACATAAAAATAAAGTCACACAAAAATTGCTAGTACGGAATATTGTTTCTTAAATTCAATACATGACGTTTACTTTTAATATGACTTCTACATTTAAATGTTATGCGACCTAACAACCCTGTACCGCAAAATTTGCAACGAATGTGCGAACCTGTAAATTCCAAACCAGGGAAACGCCAAATATGTTTCTTCACATGCGATGCAAGAGGTACACCAGGCTTACGTCCCATGTTTTCGAAAACACACAATGAGAACCCGATAAATAACTGAACTACCGAACTCCTCAATGTCTACTGCATTACTGAACTCTGCATCCACATACGTGCATGCGTGACAAACAGTTATTAAATTAAACCGTTATTGCTCTGGAAAGCTTGACGGATCCTGTAGGACTAGATGTCGCGCAAAAATTTCGTGTAATTTTAAATAAAAATCCGAATTTAGAAAAGGTTCGATCTATATGTGGAATTCAAGACTGCACAGAAGAGATACAGGAGTATTTGAATTTCGCAAATCTTACTTCATTAGATAGCTGAATGATCTTTGCAAAGTATACGAGAACGTTTTCAGACCGTCGTCGAGGCCTGACCGAATCGACAATGGAAGCATTGCTTATGTTGCAGTACTACGCGGCGTACCATGGCAGTCGCACATTACCGCAGTGGTTATCGATACGTCAATAAAAGATAATCTATTATTTTTTTTATTAATACTGTGTCTACTTTTGCGCGGTACGCCCCGGACGGTTCCACTAGTTTCTCGAACATTATAAATAGTACACGCACATCGATCAACCGATAATAACCGAACGTCCACTTGATTCCTTGTATGTACATAGTAAACACAGCTCCTTTCACGGCGCCTTTGCGGGTGCAACCGTTTGTCACGCTTTAATTATTACATGCATTTACTTTTATGGGAAGAAGATAAGAGGTAGGCATCCCCATCGCGCTTATAATTGTGAGGATTACAGCAGGTACTAGTGGCGCATCTATGCCCTGCCCATACTATGTACGTATAGAATATTATATTTTGCTTTATAAGAGTAAAATTTAGCCTACTTTGTCCTCGTTGATGATATGAAGGCTTTAGAATTTTATGTCTTAATTGTATTGCTGTGATAATAGAAATACTAACAAACGAACATGTCTTAATATTGCGTAGAAATATGTCCTCATCAATTAAAATCAATTACAGCGTCTTATTAGTAGTAATAACTAATAATTAAAAGCCATACATAACATAGCAACATAGCGTACTATTTAGTGATACGTATTTCATATAGATCTATAGGGTTTCTCAAAAAACGTTTTAAATTATATCGGCGCACCTAATTTCTGAGTTTTGAAGATAAAATGATGAATTAAAGAAACTAAAGGATCTTGATGATTTCATTTTGGAAATATTTTCACCATCTATAATCCTTAAGAAGTTACCCATACCTATTTATTTTCTTTGTATATCTACTACTAGTATTAAGTCAAGAAGCGTACTAAAAATTACAAATACTACACTTGATTGAATAAGTACCGTAACATTTTGAAGATATTTACATCCTGTTAATTATGTAGTGTAGCATTATAGTTTATTTCGCAATGTTACATTATTTAATTAGTATGTGGCGTATTTACCACAAATACAAAATCCGCCTTAGAGACACTCATTCACAATTCACCGACAAAAATGTATTCAGTATGAGTAGATCCACCAGACATAGCTAGGTTCTCCACAAGAATCTGTTGATAATTGATAATTGCTCATTTAGCAACAAACTGTTGTTAGTATGCAATTTCTCATTTACTTGTTTTTTCGAGTATCTAAGAATTCGGCCTGACAATTTTCTTTCGAAGCGCACGTTAGTTACATAATGTTTCTAAGAAAATACTAAGTACTCTCAGAAATATTATTTCGTACTACTTTGTTAATTAAACCGCTTGCGGTTTTTTAATATTATTTCTGAATTACAATAAATGATTATGGAATTACTTTGGTTAATACTAATCAGTATACACATATTTATGTATATTACACCCAGAATTACTGTAAGTACTTAGTTCTAACTAGTATATACAATACAAGGCTTGGTTATCCAATGGCGAGAGAACTTGCTCTTAACTGTGAGAGCGTTAGGAGACGTACGTTCAAGACCAGGTAGAGACGCTGGCAGCCTTTCCAGCAGTTCCGATACAGTGTCGAGTCACCATTCATATGTTGGGAGATTATTATCTGCGCTTCTTCCTTCGCGAGTAGGCAAGTGAAAAAATACATATTAATTAAATGAAATACGACTATAAAAACAGAAAGAAAAGGCATCCTAGAAGAGAAAAATGTCAATAATTGCCATAACCTTTTTAAACGTAATCTCTTACTTGGAATTACAACAGAATTATTGTAAATTTGGCTGAGAAATTACCGAAGTTCCACTAGTAGAATCTATAGTTAGATAGAATTCCAAACAATAGAATAAAAAGTGCAATTACTTACACAGAGGTGGGATAATGAGATTCTTCGATAGCACCTTCACTATTAGTAATAAGAAAAAACTTTCTATCCAATACATGTATTAGTAGTATAATCTAAAATTAATTTGACATATACAGGGTGTTTCTGGAGGAAAGCTTATGTTCGGAAGGTCAAAATAAGGAAAATACGGCAATATGTTTCAGTCCGATTTTCAACCGTTATAGAAATACTTCAATTTTTCCATTGTAGCTTTGAAAGAATAGTGTTAATTAACTTTTGACAATATAGTTTAAGCTTAATTGACTTAATACATTTTTTTTAGTGAACAGAAGCAAACGATGCCACATATATTTGGAGTCGTAGAGAGTATAGCGACATGGTTTCCATTTAAGGATATTGCAATGTCACCGCACCTAATGCAGTCCATGAATTTCAAATAGAAAAGTGTTTGAAAATGTATTTGCTTTAATATGGTAGAAGAGAATCCCAAAGTACTAGGCGTCCTGCAACCCAATTTCAGGCTAGACAAACAGTCACTTGGAGGTTGGTCAAAGAAAATGGTTTGCATTCTTTTCATATTCAACATGTTCAAAGTCTTCACGAAGGTGAAAGATTGCCTAGTAACAATAACCAAAAAATTAATGCTAATGTAGCTCATGGTATTGGTGGAATCATTTCCGGTAAACACAATGCGAGCAGAGAGAAGAAAACACTAGCATTCGGACATGTTTCTGCGTATCCGGCATCATCAGCGCAGCTACAAGCATTTCCCTCTCAGCTGCCTTCATCGTGTCTACCTCTCGGTCTTATGCCCCCATCTTCCACAACAGCACTGAAAATATCTCCCAGCGCCCCCTAGCGCTAAGAAACATAGTCAGTTGCTAAATAGGTGGCGGGCGTCTGTACTCCGGTGTGTCGCCACAGTCTAGGACGGCATGACTCTGTTTTTTTGGCGCTAGGGGGCGCCGGGAAATATATTCAGTGCTATTGTGGACAATGAGAGATAGACACCAGCGTTTTTTTTATGGATCGAAATGTTCTCTCTTTTTGTATTACGCTCGTGCCGCCACTTTGAAACATTTCGATCCACAAAAAAACGCTTTTACGAGATAAAGCGCTTTCCCCATATTGTGACAAAAGTCTCCGGTGAATTTCAACACCTTTCACACCCTCTGACCACAAAAATCGGATCACTGCTCGTTGTTCCTCTTTAGTGCAAACTAATAGCGGAGCTGACATGCTTATGCTGTTGTAGCTAGCAGACAAATGACGCGATCGTGATTAAATTCCGCACACATGACCACAGAGGCGCCAACTCAACGCATGCGCAAGCGGCCGCCACTACGATAACCTTCAAAGCTTGTTATGGCGAAAGTGTAGATAATATTTGACTTACCCTCGTAATTCAATCTCTAGGAAAATATTCAGTGCCCTTTATTGCATCCGTTTAAAATTTACTCACGAACAAGCTTATTATGAAAGGAGCCGTACCTTTCAGTTATTAATCATATTTGCCGCCTATTTATTTATTTTATTGTAATATTAAATTAGAAAACTTCAAATTAATTATAAACGTAACTTCACCGCGAGAATTAGGATATCAAAAATGGATGTCAGTGTACATATATTCGTTTGTATAGAATCAGTTGCGGTAGACAACGTTATGTACAGGTCTGGCAGAATTTCCACGCGATTCGTGTTTATGCCAGAAAGAGATAGTTGCATACGATGTAAAGCATTTGTGTCAACGACTGGCGTCCCGCTATCTTAATTCATAGTTGATAAGTCGAATATTCTTTTATCTTTTCGAAAAATTTATTTCTTTTTCAAAACAAGAAGACGAAAATTCTAAAGTTACTATAAAACAATGTCCCTAACATTGCAATAGATAATCGAAGAAAGCAATAAATCACGAGTAATGGTCAATGTAGTGAAGTATCAGTCATGAGCAACTTTACACCGTCACAGCGGCTAGTTTCTTCATTTTACACGCGGATTACGGCTATCGCAACTTACATCCGCTGTACCTGTATATCTAACAGAAAAGTCAATTTTGCGGCCAAAGATAACTAAATCTGTATACTATGTAAGTTACTGGAAAATAAATTCTGATTTGGGAAAATTGAAAAACTAAAGCAAGAAATCTGTAAACAACAAAAATGTTTGCATTGCGGTATAGGATTGATACATTTTCTGTAAGTTAGTAGTAGAATAATCTATTTGTTAGTAATTTTAGTTTAGCCTAATTCAATAGAAATTTAATTTTGCCGGTAAAATATAAAAAAGAAACATATCAAAAACTTTAAGTAATGCCCTAATATTTATTTGTTGTTTATATTAGAATATATTTGTTACACTCATTTTATAATATTTAAGATATCTTCGGCTACAACTCGAAACAACTGCATGGTATAAGTGTGTCTTTATTTATCTGTTTTCTGTCATTTCCTCACAGATAAAAAGAATTTAATCAAAGATATGTAATTAACGAATATCTGTTTTACCTTATTTGGAGAAGGAGCTGTTGCTGAGAGAAAACAAAGTGGTTCAATAAATAAAACCTTCATCAATTACATTCTTATGTTTACCTGTTTTAATCTAATCTTAATTCATCAAATTATTCGCAGGAATAATTCGACGAAATTATCGCAACACTACAAATCAATTTTCCTCTGCGTCATGTTTTATTGTATAAAGAGATATACAATCCTACTTAAAAAGATCTTATCACAACCTGGGAATTCTATTTGATATTATTGCATTTCTAATAATTATTTAAAACTTGTTTTTTAACGGTATATACCATGTTTTTATACGTTAACAATAAAAATGAAATTTGTAATCACGTTTTTGCCATCAATTACATTCGAAAATACGTTTTTAAAATACATTGAGGGTGTTCTTATAATTTATGTTGATGTATAGTTTATTTCAAATTATAAGAATATAACTTTGAACGGCTTAAATGCTGTTATTGCACCACCTGCGGTAATAACTACCTGGTACGTAAACAAACTGCTGAGGACCGTAATGACAAAATTTAAGTGAATTTAATAGAAATGGAATTATGATTTGCGATATTCGTAACTACCTGTTTGTACATTTAAATCTCATTTAATATGTAAATTCTTTAATTACTTGTAACATCGAATTGCTTACTATGTAAATTTATACTGTTTGTAAAATATATATACATAAACATATAATTATCTTATAGGGCCGTAATTTATAGTCAATACGGCCCCTAGATTCAATATGCATTGCCAGGTTATTATCGTCACAGAAGGTGCAATAAACAGTTATATTCTTATAATTTGAAATAAACTATACATCCTTCTTAATCTCAATATAATACAATTACTGTCTATTGTTTAATGTACAATGTATCGTTTAATAAAATTGCAGTACCAAGAAAGAATTGATATTGGAATTTTACAGATTCATTTAGTAGTTTTAAACAATTAAACGATTAAATTTATAAGATGTTTGGTCCTAACAATTTAGAACTATTCAATAGCGTGTTGCTTCACTTTTGGTTCTTAAGATGGTCTCTATTCTTCGAGACATTACGTCAAAATATGAACAGCTGATGTCGAGAATTTGTTATCAATTCGCACGTTTTCCTTTAATATTAGTTATACATGTGGTTAAGCATTATTTTGTTAAAGTACTACAGCACTTCCAGGCTTATTTGATGGAGAGGGAATGTTACTTCTTGGGTCCCATTTATAGAAAGCGAAAAAACACACAATTCTCAAATCTTAATCCAATAGAATTAGTTTTTAACGGTTCGACAATTTCAGTAAACAGCAGCGCACGAGTATTTCAAAGTATGTATGTAAAACAATTTTATAACAAAAACGTAGAAGTCAAACTCACAATCAGTGAGAGAATTCTAATATCAAACTAGTATTTCCGGTATATTCGCAAGGAAAGACAGACAACTCGAAATTTCAAATTTAAAAGAATCTTGACGAGCCCACAGATTGATTAAGTATAGAGGAGAAACAACGGTATTTTTAGGTTGTCATTCGTTCATTTCCGAGACGGAGAACGTCCTAAACGTCATATTCCCTACAGTACGTGATCTGTACCAATAGAAAATATTTTTCTATTTTTATATACAGGGTCCGGCAAAAAAAAACTAATTTTAAAAGGTAGTTACAAAGAAACTAAGAAAGATACAGAAAAAATACTTTTATTTGTGAACAATGAATACTATGTCATTTTACATTACTTGGTTTTAAAAATTATATCCGGTAAATGACGTCCTCCATTGTTGACACATTGACGAAGCCTTTCCCGGAAGTTGTCCATAGTTCTTCGTGCCATTTCTCTTGGAATGACTGCCACTTCCTGGGTGATTGCCTCCTTAAGTGCTTGCAGAGTTGTGGGACGATGTTTGTACACTTGACCCTTTAAGTGTCCCCAAAGAAAAAAAACACAAGGTGGTAAATCAGGCGCCCTTCGGGGCCAGGCGATGTCTCCTCGCAAAGAGACAAGACGTCCAGGAAACAACCCCCTCAACATTTGTAGAGAACACCGAGACGTGTGAGCTGTGGCTCCGTCTTGCTGGAACCAGACTTCTTACTCTTCGTGGTCTACAACAAACTGGTTTAACCTAGGTCGGAGGAAGGTCTCTATCATGTGACAGTAACGATTTGAATTAACCGTTACCTTTAGGCCACCTTCTTCGAAAAAAAAACGGTCCCCAAATACCAAATTCGGCAACGGCGCACCAAACTGTCACATGAGGGCTGTGGAGTGGCCGTTGATGAAGTTCCCGGGGGTTCTCTGCAGCCCAGTAGTGAAAATTCTGTTTGTTTACCGTACCTGACAAGTGGAAGTGGACCTCATCAGAAGAAATAAACAAAGCGCCAGAGGGAATGTTCTGAAGAATTTCATCACACACAGCTCTGCGAGTTTCAAAATCTCTATTACTTAATTCCTGGGTAACCATCATTTTGTAGGGGTGCATATGAAGTTCTCTATGCAGAATTCTTCTTACACTCCTATCAGACAATCCCAGAGCAGCTGAATGTTTAAATGCTGAACGCTTTGGGGATTGTTAGACGGACGCTGTCACACGCGCCACATTTTCCGGCGTTGTTGCAGTTCGAAGTCGGCCGGTAGGTTTTCTTTTCAGTGCTGAACCTGATATTGTTCTTAACGGCAGTTAGCAAATTTTTTGAATTCTGTGATAGATATTTTTTTCAAACGCAGTCCTTATTCGTTCAAATAAATTTTATTTTTTGACTTGACAGCCCAGCTGTGTACTCGAGTCCGATCCCGTATACTCTCGAGTCAGTATTCGCATCTTGTGGATCATAATAATAAAGCCATGGAAGAATTTACACACACCTCTAGCACACTCTAGGTTCCTGTGGTTATGACAATCTAATAGCTTATGCACCCCGTTAGGCGATCACCACGCTTAAAAATATATTATTATAGGCTTAAATGACTATACATATTAATTATTTAAAAAATATCTACATATATTTAATATCATATTTTACCAACTTTTGTTGCACTAGATTTTATGTTGTCTAATATTAAACCACTAATAACATTTTAAAAACTTATTATTAAGAATAATTACATGCATGATTGAAGAAATTCTTATCTGCACATTGTACATAATAAAAACAATAAAATATTGTTATAGGCTATACAATGTAATTCCTGCTAAATTCCAACTAAAATCTTCGACTTTAGCACGCCTGATGCATATAATCGGTATGGCATGAATATATCGTACAAAACGAGAAGGAACTATCGGAAAGCATTAACATAACCTTCGATAACCGCTGAATATTTATCATACTTGTAATTTCTTAATTGTGGTTTGATTGCTGTTAGCACACGACTTAACTAGGGAATGCCTCATTCATTCAGACATACAACACTGATGACGATATATAAGTAGAAAGCGTAAATCACAATATTTATTTACGTCATCATTGAATCTCTTCAGTAAGGTAGGTGTATCCAGACTTGCCTTCGTTATAACCCCACCATCTACAAGACGTTCTTGGAATGTGCACAGTCATGGTCAACTATTGGTTGCGAAATTTATTCGACCGACACATGACGACAGAATAGATTGGCTTCTGAGAATTATTATTACACCTACGAAGAATAAACATCTACTCCAGCAGACGTTAAGAAATCGTTACAGAATTCCAAGCAATACAGATAGTTTTCTAGAACCACTCTAATAGAATAGACGGTGTTTGAGTATGAATTGAAAATCTCTTTTGCCTAAACAAAAATGAACAGTCTCGCAAATTGCTAAATGTGCAACTCTAGTCCAAAAGCTACTATATACAGAGATTACAGACTGTCTCACGAGGAACTGCATCGGTCGATATATGAAAGAGTATGCATTAGAAAACTGAAAACTTGGCGATATACTAAAGTTTATATGTATTATTGAACTAAATATTTTCAATAATCTAAGACTTCCGGTTATACCGGAAATAGCTGTCAACTTTGTCCTATACATATATTATTTCATTTTTGAATCTCTAGTTCAATGTTAAACTTGGTTTATAAAACAATTATGTTGCTATTTCTAACCATGTTTGGAGTATTTGGCAGATGGAGGACTGCATGTGAACTTTTATGAATGTGAAAGTGTTTAATTTGGAAAATGTTGCAGAACTGTGTTTAGCAAAATCCAACTTTCCAGCTATCCACGTATAACAATTTTATCAAATCACTAAGGGCATTCCTTTAGCTGCTTCGACGACAATACGGTTTAAGAGAAGAAATCTAGATAGAATAGAATAGAATATATATTTATTTAAAAAAGTATATATAAATCGTCATATGAAAGCAAAATACAAAATTCTAACATAATTTAAACTTGATAGAGATCTTATTAACAACACAATTCCACCAAAACCAAAAATTAAAAATTAAAATAACTAATAATTGGAAAAAAAAATACAAGGATGCTGAAACTAAAGTAATTTCAAAAATAACAGAAAAATTAAATTATAAAATAAATCGACTAGAAAAGAATTCTTGAATAGAATAGAATGTATGTTGAAGGAGATAGTGTTTTAACCTTTCTAAAGGACCTGATATTCGTTTCTGATTTGTCATTAGTAGGCAGATTGTTAAAGATCTTAATTCCAAGGTTATGCATTCCGGCACTACTTACTGTTAGGGTGTATGCTGGCGTGTGAAGGTGGTCTTTTATTCGGTTCCATGCTCGTGCACTTCATAGTTGACAGGAAGCATGGGTTGCTGCTTCGAAGATGTAAACGCTCCTCATGGTAACCCTGTATTACCACGAGGAGCGTTTACATTTTGGATGGGACGGTTACCCAGCCTGGGTTGCCGTGTTACGGTGGGGGAGAGAGCATTGAACTCGAGAGGTGGCCATTTAGGTATCTCAGTCACAATGGAACAGTGGTCGGTCGAGGATATTGATGAACCTGCTGCGGAACTCGCGTGATTTCCAGGTTTCAAGATGTGCCCTAGCCTCCTCGATCTCCTGACCTTAACATGTGTGATTTTATTTTGTGGGGATATTTGAAGGAAAAAGTTTATCAACATAAACCCCTTAATTTGATTGACTTGAAGGCGGCAATTCGTAGAAAGCTTCAAGGACAGAATTGAAAATTACATCAGGGAAGCCGGACGTCTCCTTCCTGACCTCGTTTTCGCTACATAAAGTAAATGGCATATCCCGACAAACATATTAGATAAATTGAATACATTTTTTTTGTTAAATTGATAGTGTTTTGACTTTTTTAAAATGTAAATATTCCTCGTGGTCACCCTGTATAAGCATGACAGCGGCAATATACGAGGGATGACCGTAAAGTAAGGTTCCTATATTTTCTAAAAATAGACAGCATTCTTTATTTCCTTAACATTACACATCGTTTTAAAGATAAAAACTTAAGCTATTTTTCGACATAATCTCCATTTCTATCCAAGCATTTTTGCAGACGGTGCCCCAACTTCTGTATCCCCATGTCGTAAAATTCTGCCGCCAGTCAAAATCTTTTCAATTGTGATGTTGGAAATCTCAGGAATCCAAAGAGCGAGTTGACGAATGGTGACCCTCCGATCTGCAAGCAGTATGCTCTCGACCTTTTCAATGATTTCCTCTGAAACCGATGGTCTTCTGCTCCGCTCTTCATCGTGAATTTCCGTCCGACTTCCAGTGAATTCCCTACACCATTTGCGGACGTGTCGAACAGCTATACACTTTTTTCCATAAACTTCGGTTAATTGACGATGAATGTCTATATCACAGCGCGAATTTCGCACATGGCGGTAGCGGCGATCGAGAGTTCCATTTCTGATGGCTGCTTAGCCAACACCGAGCGGCGTAGCGAGACGGGAGTGGTACATATATAGAGTGGGAGAGCTGCTGCATACGCCAGCTTTCACGGCCGGTGTCTGAATTTGTACTAGCAGTACATATTTCCGAGCTGATGGGCCGTGGTCTTTGATGTGTCGAAGTCGACGTTTCGTCAAACACTGCGGTCGTCTGATGGTCATCAGACGACCAATAAAAACTAATCATCGTCCTGAAGATGCCGACCGCAGTGTTTGGCGAAACGTCGACTTCGACATGTCAAAGACCACGGCCCATCAGCCCGGAAATATGTACTGCTAGTACAAATTCAGATTGTGCAGGAGTTTACTAGATTTTTTAACATCTTCATTTACCCATGTTTTAGGTTTCACATTTGATACTTTGACGTGCCTAATAGGAAAAGCATTGTCATAGTGATATCGTAAATTATTTGTAAATGCTTGAAATTTGTCATCAACATTATTGGAGCGGAAAACATCCTTCCATGATTCCCCAGATAAATAATTTGCGAACGTCTGTTTGTTGTTTTCGTTAAAAATCCGTCTTTCTACAGTTTCTAAAGACTTAGAAAGTTCTATTAATTCGTGTTGGTTGTGTAAAACAATATATCCATGATCTAACAAAAACGTTTCCTCAACATCCACGCTGATATCAAGGCCTGTGTTCACAAAAATGTTATGTATAGTTGATGAAGAATGTTGTGTTACCCTTGTGAAATCTTTCGTAATAGCATTTAAGCCATAATATTCATCAAACAATGCCGCTCAGCAAGCGCCGTATTGAAATTTACATTGAAATCGCCGCATACATAAAAGTAATAATTAATAATCATTTTTGTAATTATCTAAATAAGATAATAATTCGTCCAGATAGCTTATAAATAAATGAAAGTTGGATTGGGGTGGTCTGTATATGTTGATGATTATGAATTTTCTATTGTTAAAAATTAATTTAGCTCCACATACTTCGAAATTCTTTTCTGCCGCAAAATTAGAAACATCTAATTTGGTAACATCTAAATCATTTCGAGCGAAATACAACTACCTCATTCAGCACTGTTAACTTCTACTAAAATAATCTACTAAATTATAATTTCTTAAGCTAATATTCATTATCTCATTCTTAGTTAACCATGGTTCAGTAAAACAAATGAAAAAAAGTTGTAGTTTGACAACAAATAAAGTAATTGTCGTTACATATTGGATTAGTCATCAGTTGCTATTCTGGAGAGTATTCTGTTATGGCTTTACCTTTATTTACAGCGTTTTGATAGCATGGACAATTGTTATAAAACACAGTGTGAGTAATATCAGAATTAAAGGTAGATTTACTATTACTATCGGCACAATTAATACATTTATAAGTTTCTGATTTACATTCTTTAAGCAACCATATGCCTGGTATTGATTCAGAAGCTTCACTCGATAAAACCAATGTAGATATTCACGTCTTATATTTTATAAGATAAATTTTTATCTAATTCTTATTTACTTTGGATCAATAAATTTCTCAAGATTAGACGATCTCGTGGCTGAATAAACAAATACTAACAGTGACGGTGCACTTGAGTAGGTATGTCGAAAGAAGTGCATTTACTATTAAGTTGCGTTCACATAGAGTAGCGTGAAATTATCGTTAGGATTAGCGGGAAATTATTTGCAGTATTCTGCAGTAATTCTTAAAATAATTTTGGGGGTAATGACAACTGACATCGCGGTTTACTTTGTTGTATCATAATCTTAATTTATCTGTTAATGATGTATTTTGTAATGGATGAAATTATACAGAAATGTAATATACTGTGTTTATTAGCAGTTTTTGCAATAATTATGACCAAGAAATTTAAAAATAAATGTAAAAAGAGAAGAGGTTTGCGGGTACGTCCCATCAACAGTCAAAAGAAACAAATGGACTATTTAAATTTGATTCAGGAAACCTTAAATCAAGATTCTGATTCCTTTTTCTTAGATGCAGGAATGAATGTTGATTTATTTGAAAATTTATTGAAAATAGTAGAAGCAAATCAAAGGTCTGTCAAATATTTCAAGAAACATTTGAAGCGCTGTGGAGTGTACTATAACTTGTCTACTACTTACCAACAAGCGGCAGTCTCCTAATTGTATAGGTCCAATAAAAGGCATGTACATTCATATAAAACAACCTAACAATTCTGGCTGTTTATACTACAATTATAAGAAAACTTAGAATTTTATTTGCTGTGTGCGATGCAAATTATAAACCTGTATGTGTGGATACAGGAGTCAATGAATCTTTAAGTGATGGAGGAATGAATAGTAGCAAAACAAAATCAAAGGAAATGAAACTAAACTACATAAATTACAACGACATAAAGAAAACATTTTAAATATGATTTTTGTTTTATAGCAAATACCTGACTTTACATCTTTGTGTTCTCCGTGAAACTTTACAAAGAATGCTAATTCACTAATTCAGGAGATAACAATTTCATATAGTTGAATGAAATGTTTAAATCACCAGGAGTCTTCTGAAGCCTCGGCTCCGAGAGCTACTTTGAGCTTACATTTCATGCATTTGAGCCCAAGGTTTTGCTAATTTATAATCCCATGTCACTTGTAGCTGGATTATTGTTATATAAATATATATAATTACGTCAAATATTTTTAAATCTTCTTCATGAGCTTCTGTGACCATTCCAGTTTCAAAATCCACTTGTATTTGATGTAGGTGCTGTTTTATTACAGGTAAATTAACAGTTTAAAATTAATCAAGAGAATATCATAACCTCAAAAGTATATATCAATGTATGCAAATTGACACGAACCGCCACCTGCACTGTGATTGATCCATTGTATTTATACAACGTCGCGGTAGCACCATAATTTAACGTGTGTATAGTTTCGCCGTACACCAACTAATAATTATGCCTTACACGGCTGTGTGAACGGTCGTATTTAATTGCATTGTGCGAACATTCTTAATTTCTACCTTACTCCCGCGATACCCTATGTGAACGCTACTTTACTTTTTTTAAATTACGGTAATACAACAGAACCGCTGAGTTGAAACAGTTTAATCAACAATTCACCAAAAATATTAATGAACGTGCACAATGAAATAAATAGTCTTTCAAATAATGTGCATTATAAGGCTTTTACATTGAATTATTAATATTTCCAAAACAGTCGAATTTAGACATAAGATGCTATAATAAAAAATTATACTGTCGTAAACTTACTAAAAACGCCGAATTAAACTTACGAAGAACGCCGGACCCTATTAATAAAACGTCTACGCCCTACACCACAAAAAATTTTTGTGGAATTTTACACCAAAAGCAAGAGGTCTCCTATTTTTGATGTAAACTTCCTCAAATGAAGTATCTTAAACTATAATGTGAAAATTACCACACATTAGTTTAAAATTACGTACCACTTAGTGTTATAAGAGTAATTTATTTGAAATGTGACTTTCTACCGAATTTGTAAAAAAATATAGAGGGTGTTTAATTTAACCGAACGCTAAAATATGATGCGCAATTTTTTTTTTAATTATACGATTTTGTTGGGCGGAATAAATAACATATTTTTCGTGTTTCGACTGTCTCAATAGCTGCTCTAATAATGAAGTTATGACAGTTTCAATTGTCCAATATAAATTTCAATATAATGATATTTTATGCAGAATTTTATTTCCTATGGAAAATTTCCTTGGAAAATATACAGGCTGTTCAATTTAAAAAATATAAACAATTCAAGTTAGCGCTGAAATGCGATGTGCAATTGGTTTCTTCTCAACACTATTGTGATCAGCGGAAAAATCACTATATCCTTGCTAATTTAACCAATATCGTAGCTGCAATAATAACAAACTTAACAGTAGTGGCCCGATAATTTTGAACCTGTATATATATATATATACATTGAAATGTGTTTTCTCTGGGGAATTTGTTAAAAATTTGAATTTTTGCAATTTAATTAAAATTCCTAAATTCTTTGTGGGATCGGGAGTATTCCTGGATACTCTTTGGGCAACTTTTATTGTGAATTTTGAATTAAATTAATGGAAATCAACGAATTTTAGGATCTAAAAATACAAACTAAAATAAAGTTTATTATTATTATTATTATTATTATTATTTTTATTATTATTATTATTATTACTATTATTATTATTATTACTTTTAAAGATAGACATGAAGCAATCAGAGGAGCAACAGGCGTCAATTGCGGTATTTTTGAACATTTATTAAAAGAACGCTGTGGTTAAAAAAATGTTAACGTATGAAATTTTGTTTATTTGTAATTACGCTATAACTTGAAAACAAATGATAATCGGATAAAAAAAATATGAGTTCTTTTACATTATTTTCACGTGTGTGTACAATACACTCCTGGAGTTTGGTCCATTCCTCCCGACTCACCCTGTATTTAATATAAAATATTATTGTATTATGTATTTTATTTGGCAATTTGTCAACACAAATGGCATATTTGACTGTTTAAAGGCACATAAATTATTTTCTACTTATTGTTAATGCGTGAGGTCCACTGGCATCCGTAAATAATAGTTTCCTGTTTATTTAACATGACTAAATCAACCGTTTCTTATTTAAATTACGCTTATTATATCTAGAATATTAGAAATTTGCATAACTAAGTGATCATTTTTTTACTAAATTAAGTGATCAACAAACATATCATTATTTGAGAATGATACAACACTTAATGTTAAAAGTGAATGAACATGATCATACGTACTTTTTTACAACTTTACATAATTGAAAATCGTTCAATATTGACATATTATCGACCAACCAAAACAAATCATATCTATTAGATTGCGTAAATATATGTTTTTTACACGAATTCTGTTAAAAAAATATTTAGAACGTAAAGGTAAGGCATAAGATAAGACAACGAGATTCTAAAAATATTCTATTTATATATCGTATTTGCTTTCGAGATAATACGTCTTAAATAAAACAAAAATATCCTCGCAGGTGGACTACCCATGTAAAACAATAAGTCAGGTACGTTCCAGGACTTTGGATTGTTCGCGGTGGTCCTATTAGTTGGCCACCAAGATATCTAGGCCTCACTACTGAACTATTGTTTATGGGTCTGGTTTCAAAATGAAGTTTACAAGGTAAAAATCGACGCTCGAGATGCACTAATTCGACGTATTAGAAATACTGCAGAAAGACATGAAACAATCAGAAGAGCAACAAGCGTTCTTCGTAGACGAAGCATAAAATGTTTAGATGTCAATTGCGGAATTTTTGAATATTTATTAAAAGAACGCTGTGATTAAAACAAATGTTAACGTATGAAATTTTGTTTATTTGTTGTTAAGAACACTTAACATTTTATTTATTTCTTAAAAATTTATAATTTTATTTGTTCTATTTTAGAAACTCGACATTTTATAAGCCTTATTTGTGAATCGTTTGTTTTATTTTCTTGTAATTTCAATATTTCACTTGTTTTGTTTAGTATACATACATATATTACATGTTTGTATTCATTAAAACCTTAAAGGTGTACGCATTTATTTGTAAAAATATATTTAATTTCTTATAATATACGTAAATATTATCAAAATTATCAATGCATAAATGAAAGATCGCTTAATAGTAATTTATACCGATTGGGAAAATAAGAAATTAGCTATATCGGTATTCCTTCCTCGCTCTCTCGCCGTACATGCGAGAGAGCGTGGAGGGGACTTACTGAAATCCGAGCACTTCGATGCGGGGCTTGCTAGTACACTTTAAACAATGTAGACCTACTGTGTGAAGAGCGCACGGAATAATATGAAGTCATAGTCGTCTGGAAATGAGAGTTTCGCATATTTATTTTGTTGTTGCTACGAAGTTTAGACGAAATTAATAAGAAATTACAACGACGAAAATAAAAACAGATTCTGATGAAATAAAAGAAAAGAAAAATAAATACTCCAGAAATTCTCTCTAAGATCGTCCACATATACTCCAGTCTATCTCGTAACTAACCGCATCTGTAACCTTGAGCCATCTACTCCTCCGCTTGAGAGCGAAGAGGGGATGGCGATATGACTAATTTCGCATTTTTCCAATCGGTATAACCTCACGTTGGAACTGCCGTTACCCCGTATACTAGGGTACGTAAGGATTCATTTATAAGCGCTTGTCCCATACATATAGCGAATAATGTCGCTTGTGCTTGGAACGCCCTCTTCACTCCTCTGTCCCTAGACAATCTCCCACAGACAAGTCAGTCGCCTAGCGTACGTGCTCTAAGTAACTGCTCGACGCAGATTTATGGAAGCACGTAATTTTTATCCTATTGATGAACTTTAAACGTTAATTATTTCCAAATAAATACTTAAATGTAATATTGTCGTATATGAAACAAAGAAAACATTCTTAATTTAAAAGGAAAGATTACGAATTCCAAAACTAAATAGAACCTCTCATTTACAAAATAACTAGATTACATTTTTGCATTTCCAAATATCCAATGCATTAAATGTTTAAATGATAGTAAGTGTCTAACAAACACATCAACCTTTAAAGGCAAATTCCTAAACGAAAACATGTTTTCTAAAGTTAATTAATGGAATTTTATGTCAAAATGAATCGTATTTGTATGTGTAAAAATTCAGTTGCACCTATTATTATAATAGATTTTCAAATAAGCAGTGATTTCTAGTGCTATCCCTAATGTGGTACTATTGCATTAGTTTATAAGAACGTAATTAAAAAGAAAAGTATTGCACAGTATAATCTTGAGGCACAAACAAAGCGCAAATCAAAAATAGCCAAGGAGAAAAGTTGAAAGGCAAGGATGATCAATTAAAGAAATAAACTACGGGTACAATGCATGGTTAGAGTATAGCGCGATCATCTCCTGACAGCCATTGGATTCATACTGATAGAGATGGATTAATTCGCCCGACTTCCCACCTTATACTTTCATAGCGGGCAAACTTTGCAACACTGTCCATATATTTTAGCGGTTCACTTTACTACGGAACTTACTAACGCGGTATATTGGATTCGAGCGTTCGATATGTAAATCGAGCTTAATATTTTGCATAACATTGATATATACTTGTGAAAGATACTTTTTCCTCACATAACTCTCATGTGGTAAGTTCCTCTGGGGCATGTACTTCTTAAAAAAATCCCTAAACTCTTTTCTGCTTAATAATTTCCACGCTAAACTGCATGCGCAAAACATGAAGCATAAATCATATATAAATTCTGTATTAGACGTAGGAGATCCTAAAGCGTTACTTTGATGTGTTTAGGAATATGTTTTCAACGTTCATTTACACTTCTGAACATAAAACGACGGCAGCAGACAGTACAATATATCGCAGAACCGTCACATTTTAGTTCATCAAAGTTCTCAGTAATTTTTCGAAGATGTTGTGCAAATGGCGCGGCCATTATTAAGAAACCGTATTGTGCGTATTACAACATTGTCACTATCACATAAATACTTGTGTTCAACTAATCGTAATTCGTATATACCAAATATCATTAGACCTTCGCAACGCATTATACCACTACTAATCGGGTATTCGGGTGGGGTATCAATAGTTACCGCATTTCGGGAATCGGGAAGCGTTTAGGGTGGGAGTGCGTGGTCCAGACCTAGCATTACGTTGTGAGTCCGCCGTTTAATTGGGACAGCAGCAGGAGCAATAGACACAGAAGTGGTGTATCTTACAAATACATGAAATAACACGATCGTCTGGGAGCCGTGAGTTGTATAGCATATCTTTGTTGTAGTGATCGGCTTTTCTAGCTGCTGTCGCTCGACCAGACGCTTAGACGTTGAGATACATATAAATGCGTTCGCGGAATTAATATATTACACAATACTTATGTATTTGCATTTTTGTTTATGAGAAATAGCAGGTGTGTATCTGTTCATGTTACAAAGGGACTGTTTACTTAATAGATCTATGTTTTATACCTACATACTGAGAGCAACCGAATAAGCGAACAAATATATAAGCATTATCTACGAATAAGCGAAAGCAATTGGTCCTCGCTCTTCACAAGGAAGATACACCGAGACAGACGACTAGCGGCATTGTTCTTCAAACCAAGAGAACGTAACATTTGTAGTTACGCTATAATTTGAAAACAAATGATAATCGGACAAGAAAATATGAGTCTTTCACATTATTTTCACGTGTACAGTACACTCCTGGAGTTTGGTCCATTCCTCGCGACTCACTTTGTATTTTGGATAGAATATTATTGTATTATATATTTTGTTTGACAATTTGTCAACACAAATGGTATATTTGACTATTTAAAAGCACATAAATTAAATTCTACTTATTGTTAATGCGTGAGGTACACGGCATCGGTAAATAACAGTTTCCTGTTTATTTAACATCACTAAATAGGACAGATCCAAATTGCGGACCTTTAAAGCATTTTAATCCTTCTCCTTGAAATGGCGATTAAAGCGTTGGGGTAAATTGCGGTCCCACCTCCTACCTGCGGTAATTATTGTCCTAAGTAAATATGCCATAAATACTTGTTATGGCGGTCAATTGCAGGTACAGAGCAACAAAAATGCAATTTAACTATGGGTATTTTGAAAAATAAACCTGAGTCCCTAATTTACCAACGCCCACTAAATCATCGGTTACTTATTATTAGACCTAGGACCAGTTGTACCAGCCGAGTTCACCAGTTGGTCAACGTGAACTTCGGTTCAACAGGAGAACACCATTGTACCGACTAAGTTCAAGCTTGATCTGAGAGTCAATATCCCAGTCAACTAAACGCCCAAGGTACAAGTAGAGCTGATTTTATGGAAGCATTCTTGGTAATCCTGCACTTTACGGCGCCCATTCTTTTCAATTAATACCCAAGTTATAATAATAATAATGGCATTGTACAACATGTTCTAATTAATGAATATTTTCAACAATTAATAAATATGAATGAATTTTAAGGATGCAACAATATTATATTTCGAAGAATACAAATAAAATGTATACAATTTTTTTTATCATCACCAAAGTATTATTTTAGGCGTTTTATTTCGCCCGTAAAATTTTCATTTTTATTTGCTTTTTGGAGAATTTCTAAGCTTATTTTGTTTTTTCAAGAGCTGTAATTTTATTTTAAATTTTTAATTGTGCTCTTCTAAAAAATATTTTTTGTAGCTCTCCCAATTCCTTTTTTGTCTGCCCATACTAAAAAAAATCGGCACATCACATGTTGTAATACCAAAAACACAAATTAGGTCAATTATAAACATGGTTGGCGCGCTTCTTTTTCTATTGAATACCATTACTTATCTAGCAAATACAACATTTCCATGTTACCAACCGCTATAGAGAAGGGATCAGTTGACTAAGGTTTCATTTCCGCTTGTACAACGCATGCCTCATTAAACTAGCGTCATCTATGATCTGCAGATTATTTGAACCGAGAGTTAACTAGAGTTGGTACAACTTACTATATCTAGAATATTAGAATATGATCACTTGTTTACTTTATTAAGTGATCAACAAACATATCATTATTTGAGAATGATACAGCACATAATATTAAAGGACAATGAACATAATCATACATACTTTTTCACAACTTTACGTAATTGAAAATCATTCAATATTGATATACTAATATTATCGACCAATCAAAACAAATCGTATCTATTGGATTGCGTAAATATATGTTTTTTACACAAACTCTGTTAAAGAAATATTTAGAACGCATAAGATAAGACCAACGAGATTCTAAAAATATTATATTTATATTCTATTTATATATCGTGTTTGTCTTCGCCTAAATAAAACAAAAATATCCTTGCATTGACTACCCATGTGAAACAAAAAGTCTGGTACGTTCCAGAACTTTGAATTGTTCGCAGTGGTCCTATTAGTTGACTTTCAAAATAACCAGACCTCACACTGGACTATCTATGGGTTTGTTTTCGAAATGAAGTTTCACAGTTTTACAAGGTAAAAGTCGACACTTGGGATGCACTAATTCGACGTATTAGAAATACTGTAGTCGATATTAAAGAAAGACGAGAAACAATCTGGAAAGCAACAGGCGCCCTTCGTAGACGAATTTACTTCCGAGAATACAAGGCAAAACAGCTTTGACGTCAGCAGGCGGTGACGTATTTATATTTAGGCCATACAAACGCGTTTACATACTGAGACCATCTCTACGATTTGGTTTATCCAATGTATATTGGTTTTATTTAAAAAAATACTGTGTTGTGATATTTCCGTACTATATTGGCAATACCTGCAGTGTTTTTCTAGTGTTGTATAAGCGATAAAAACGAAGTAACTTAACCTAAGATGGTGTCGGTTGTTTTGTTTGTGAGTTACACTTTATAAATAAAGGAAGATATTATTTATTCTTCAACAGCTACAGATTCAAGGACCGATGAAACTATAACTGTAAGCTTAAAATATCCTATGCTTAAAAAGATGCTATTCCAACTCAATTCCCTAACTGTCCGTTGTTTTTGACAAAAAACGTGAAGATGTTATTGTTCAAATAATTTTATATTCTTACGTTATACTTAACAAAATTATTTTTGAACACGAAGAAATGTTTTTAAATGTATGTAATAAACATTCTGTTTTAATACAATATATTTTAAATGATATCACCGAACGTAGCCAATTTGGATAATGATATATGTAAATGTCATATTCACAGCAGTGAATGTATTGCAACAATTATAATAACTTGTTCTACAAATACCCTACTTAAAAGTGATTGTGGGAAAAGTAATGATAGATTATGTAAAACACCACATAATAGAAAATATAGATTAGGTAAAACACCACATAATAGGAAATTTAAGACCTTGGTTAAATAGCATGTCTGTAAATGTTCTCCTGAAATTGAACAAAATTTCGAATAAAATTGCAATTACTGTATCATTAAAACCTTAATTTCGTCCAAATACATGTACAATTACAAATAGTAATAATTAGTCAATTAAATATCCACCACAAATATATCTTTCACGAAAACGGTGCCCGGATACGCGTTTGGTTTCTGCTTTGAAAATTCGTCTTTTCAAAATAAAATCGAATAGAATGCGAACAAGGGCTCAGTTGACGACTGGCATCTTTTTTAAACCGGGAGCCCTACAAAACTTAAACGAAAAGCAAAAAAAGGCGATTCTTTTACCGCATAGGATAATATCGTGCATGGCGATACATCGCCTAAATAGCGTGACGTCATCGAAGAGCTGTGAGGCCTTACATATCGGTGGTAACGGTTTAGATGTCAATGGCGGTATTTTTGAACACTTATTAAAAGAACGCTGTGATTAAAAAAAATGTTAACGTATGAAATTTTGTTTATTTGTACTTACGCTATAACTTGAAAACAAATGATAATCGGATAAGAATATATGAGTGCTACACTCCTGGAGTTTGGTGCATTCCTCCCGACTCACCCTGTATTTTAGATAGAATATTATCGTATTATGTATTTTGTTTGGCAATTTGTCAACATAAATGGCATATTTGACTGTTTAAAAGCAGATAAATTAAATTCTACTTATTGTTAATGCCCGAGGTACACTGGCATCCGTAAATAGTAGTTTCCTGTTTATTTAACATCAGTGAATCATCCGTTACTTATTTAAATTAGGCTTAGTATATCTAGAATATTTGAAATTTGCATAACTAACTAATCATTTTTTTACTTTATTAAGCGATCAATAGAGCCCGGTAACGGGGAGCCGTGCCTAGTATACAAAAACAATAGGTTTGTTTCTGCAGCCGATTTGTGATAGTTTGATCAGAGGTTAATTTGGATTAATCTACGCATGCGAAAGCTAAAACTGATTTGAAACTGATTTAACAATTTAACTGCACAAACGCTTTCTTTACATTTATTAGGCGATGTATACGTTACAAGCGTATTTAATAGACTTAAGAGAGAAAATATACTCAAATATGCAGATGAAAACAATAAATTTATCTTACATTCAAATATTACAATAAGAGGTACGCGAAAACAGAAATAAACGCGAAATGTTCAGACAGAATTACAAATTTATTGCAACCTTAAAGGAACTGTTAATTCCTAACAAAACCACAGACATAAATAAAACACACGTGAAGCGTGAACATATACAAAAAAACCTATAACACAACTTTTCACTTTACAATATAACAATGCGCTTGCGTCTGATGGATCACTGGATGATAATCTTCAAACTGGAACAACTATCAGCAAATGGTTAGAAATTAATTTGGAGATCTACACGAACGCCAAATTACGTCATACTAGTAGTCAGAGTTTCACGTTTTAACTGCACGAACACTATTTTTGTAATGCGTATGCTCTAACGATTTCAAACGATTTTAAATCGCTGCACAAACAAACCTAATAGTAAGAAAATAGAAAAAAAAATAACAGAACTAATACATAATTATAATATGTAACAAGTAGTGAAACACTCACTCTTTTAAGCAGCCTTGGCTACGGAACAGTAAAACTAGAAGCACCATTATCAGTATTAACATCATATGGATAAGAGTGGTAAAAAGTTGACACCATTAGATGTGTTTTCACAGTTATCTCGGTGAGCGATCTTCGCCGTGGTGAGAAAATGAGTTTATATTTTGAAAAAGACCGATGTTATACATGCATGATTAAAATACTCTTTGTACTTAGTCAGTGGATTATTCGATACACCATCACAAATTTGTTTTAGTGTGCTAAAATCGGGATCTTTCTGTAGCACACCCCCGAACTTTTCTAAAACGCGATTATATTTTGCGTCATGTATAGTCAGTAGCTGTGTATGCACTCCGTCCATAATTTGCAGAGACTCCAATAATGATAACGATCTATTTTGTAATCGGTCTATTGCGTCAGCTAGTCCTTTATAGTAGCTACGAATATTTTTAAATCTGTTTCAACGGAAATATCTTGAAATTTCGACTGGCTCTCCTTAATAGCTGCAGCTTCGGCAGGATTGAATTGTGCAACAACAGCTTTTACTATTTTGAAACGTTCAGCATAATAAAAAGCTGCCTGCAACCATGTTCCCCAACGTGTAAGAATTGGCTCCGGTGGTTGATGAATACCAGGACACTCTGTGTGAAATGATCGTAGGCGTTTGGGAGATTCCAAAAATACTTTTTTTGTGCTTGCTATTGATGCATCTATCTCAGGAGAGCATTGTCGAATGGTTTCTGCCACAAGAACGTAACCACGTAACATGTAAACACTTGCAACCATGTTCAAGAAGAGAACGGCCTACCGAACGCATTACCGCTGCGCCATCGCTCATAAACATCAACACTTTATCTTTTGAAATTTTTCCAACGTACTAAGTACAACCTTCGTAATTGCTGCAGCAGTACACTCTTGTAGTCTTCGGCTAGCTAGTAACAGTGGTAATATAGATTTACTAGGGTCTAGTATGCGTACCATAATATTTACAATTGAATTTTTTTTACAGTCTGTTGTCTCGTCAACACATAACCAAAGAAACTGTTTTTTCAATATGCGTTTCATTTTCTTTTCCACGTCATCGCGTACAAATGCAACATGCTTACGTGCAACCGCAACTCGGGATTGTATTTGTCCCAAAAGTCCTTAAACGGTTGTTTATCGAGTAAGCCTAGTGGCAAATTACAGTTTATCAACATAAGAATTACATAAAAAATTGCACTTCTCGGTGGCATGCCCAATTTTCGTCTTATATGCTGTGCGGAATTTACGTGTCTTATACAGTTCCATTTCTTATTTGACATCAAATATATTTTGCACACTTTACAAACTATCTTACTCTCGTTGTAAAACCAATCGGGAAAGTCAGAAATAAACTTATTTACTATGTCTTGAAAGGGTCGTTTTTTAGCCTTCGACATGTTCACTTAAAAGTTCCATTCAATAACTACGTCTGTATCGATAAAATCAACACGCCCTACCCACTATCCAATGCTAAACTGTACTGTGAGTGATGATGATTTGTCGTGTCGTATCATAATCGACCAGCCCTCCCCGCCCACCTAAACACAGTCACACCGCCGCTGCGATTCCTCTCCAGTTACCGGGCTCTAGTGATCAACAAACATATCATTATTTGAGAATGATACAGCACATAATATTAAAGGGGAATGAACATAATCATACATACTTTTTCACAACTTTACGCAATTGAAAATCATTCAATATCGACCAATCAAAACAAATCATATCTATTAGATTGCGTAAATATATGTGTTTTTTACACTAATTCTGTTAAAAAAATATTTAGAACGTAAAGGTAAGGCATAAGTAAGACCAACAAAATTCTAATGTTATATTTATATTCTATTTATATATATCGTATTTATACGTATCCATAACACTTCTATCGTATCTTATAATAGAATCCTCTATTTTCTCTCGCTTTTCAGATGTCTTTAAAAACTTCCTGCGATAAAAGACAGAGTAATATCATACTTGTACGACAAGAAAATTTCGAGGCAACTATATATAGCAGCCTTCATGCATCGGATGTCTCAGTATCTCTAACGAAATTGAATGAACGAGTTGCCACGGTATACTATATACAATCTTGAATGAATGTAATGTGCAAACTGTTGAAGCGTTTGAATAGTTTATGAACTTCCTGTGCGTAAAAAGAAATTAAACAGTAACGGGAAACGTAAAAGTAGCAACAAGTAAGCGATAAATATATATATATATATATATATATTTATAAACATCATTGGTTGCTGCTAGTGTTAATTGGTGAATACATCAAAACATTACATGAATTAACTTACTTAAGAGGGTAAGTGTACTCCGTAGCATTTCTTTATTTAACTTTTATAAGCGCTTCGCTATGATATTATCAAACCTTCCCATGTAATTAGCATAAATTTACCTCTATTATCGCCTTGTGTAATACGAATCATGTTATTGAAATTATTTGGATATTTTCAATTATCTACAATTTTAAAGCTCTAACTATAGATTAAATTTACAGTAAATTCTATTATTGTATTCGATTCCTTTCGCAAACTATTTTGCATTCTAATGTTACTTATTTGTATAACAAATTTTCAAGATTAATTATATTAACTGCATCAGTCATATGATTTTAAGGCTCTAGCTATAAACAAAATTTACAGTAAATTTTATTATTGTATTCTACTCCTTTCGAAAAATATTTTGAATTCTAATATTCCTTATTTGTATAACAAATTACTAAGATAAACTTAACTAACCACGCTCGTGAATCGGTTTGGCTAAGTTGTATGCAATTTTAACAAATATAGTTCAGAGAGTTAATAACAAACTGCTACATTAAGAAATATATAACAGCGTGTCTATTTGGTACGCGCATTCGTACATTGCATACAATTTTACTATATAACTAGAAAGTAAACACATTCTGCTTTTTATTGACAACTAAAAAATCAAGGGCGTGGAACCAGAGTTGAACCCTTCACATTGGGATTGCTCGCCAATGTTAATCCCATTCATAAATTTGCATAAAACCAAGTATTAATGTAAATTGTACTATTGTAATGCACAGTTTACGATTTATTGATAACATTTTTTACAATATACGATATTGACACTTTCCCTGAATACGGATCTGATAGCTGGACAAGACCTACAGGTCTACTTATTACATAACATATTATGCGTTATAGACGATGACAACAAAGTACCTAAGGTGCTTATAGCGTAAATATATTCCGCATGAAAGCGTCCTTCAAAAATTATTAGATAATTTATTTCCTATTCTCTATTTTAAAAATATTTACTTTTATGCAACTATTAGATGCCGTGACAGCCGATTTGTTTTATTTTAATAAGATCCAACTTCCTTGTTTAAATTTTGCAAAATGGCTTGTTTGTTTCTACAATAGAATATAACTAGACAGCGTGTCCGGGCGAAAGTTATTATTACGCGTTCGGATGCGCCTTCTTCAATATTCCCTAGAACGAACAATTTCTCTGCTAGATTCTTGCAAAATATACGGGATATTCTATTTAAAAAATTGAAATAACATGAATCAAACGGCAACGAATTCGATTGCCATCTTGTAGTCGCTAGTTTATGTAAAAACATTTTCAACGTATTGCGGAAAACTCCAAAAAACATTCAATCGAATAAAATTTAAATCACCACTGTAGCGAGTAAAAAGTTTAAAATATCGGTCGTTAAATAGGAAGCTAAATTTCCAAAAATTCCCAAATTATCTCAATTATCCCAAAAATTAAATGGATAGTAATGGTGTCCTGATTAGACTAAAAGTTCGCAATAGCGTAAACAGGAAAGCTGTCAATTCTACAAACATTGACCTCAAATGATGTGAAGTATATTGCTCAGCCATATAAAACTGCAACAAATGCCAAAATTGCCAAAAACTATACTGAATTCTATTAAGTCGACAACATAGTTAAATGACATTTTTTTGTTTGTTAACGATGTAGAAAATGAAATTGTGTTTTTTTCTTGTAAATCAAATGTGAATTTTGTGTACAAAACATCAAGAGCGAGTTCATACGGAATACCAAAATGCAATTACTAATCTAATAGTAATCTATTTATAGTATTGAAGACAAAGAGTTCAAATTTATTGTAATTTCCACTGATTTGCACAAGATTTCTAAGATTTCCTCATGATTTCTAAAGAATTCCGACGAATTCCAAAGAGTTCCACTGTTTTCCAAGGATTTATAATGATTACCAAAGGTTTCCAATGATTTCAAAACAAGTGATCTCTTATTTATTTTAAATGTTTGTTTACTGCTTGTTGAAGGGGATGCTTACCATACACATTTGTTGAGTTTGATTTTTTTTATTTGGTGGATAGAAACATTGCATCAGAAAAAAATTAAAAATTTCAAAAATAGAAAAATATTGAACGGAAACGCGACTCTTTCATCTTCTTTTATATAGTGAAAGTATTTCAAATATATATGGTGTTTACCAATAATTGCAGTTAATCAAAACTACTTTTGCTTAGAAAATTAAAAAGCAGTGAAATGCTTTGATTGATACTATAATAAAATGAAAATCCTTTCGTCTTCGTTCTACTCCATTAAATCTTCACCACCATCAACATTTTCAACAAAAGCTTCAGAATTCGTTAAGAAATTGTATCTTATTGTATATCGGTCATTTTCTTTGATCCATGTACAATCTATCAACGAAGGTAAATGATTTGTGTCGAAATGATTCCAGTATAAGTCGCATCATTTTCAAATAAATCTGAGTGCCTTCACTCTCTCGTACTTTTCTCAGTTGTTCAATTCAAAATTAACAACTCACAATGCACAAAACTTAAGAATAATACTCAAGATATTGCACCGTAAACGCATTTATATGCCAACCGGTGTGAAGTTAGCAATAGATTTGAGCAATAGATTTTTTTTCGGTAAAATCGAATTCAAATGTAGCAAAATTACGTTATGTAAACAAAAACAGTTCACAGGGCATTCCAACAGAGTCTAGAACTGATAATATTCTTAGAAACAGTTCAAGCTCCTAACCCTTCCCGATCGCTCCTAATAAAGCGCGTCACCGAAAACTTTATTTATTTTGACAACGTTCGGCACCTTTTAATCCTAATTCCTTTCCACGATCGTGTTGAGGAATGTTCAGAGATCGTTTTAAAAAAATATAAAAATGACAATATTTTTATAGCAATTTCTATAAACAATCCAAGTTGACCGCCGCGACGAAATGAGCGCACTGCCGTAAACATTATTCATTTTGACAACGTTCGGCATTTTTTAATCCGAATTTCTTTCAACGGTCGTGTTGAGGAATGTTCGGAGATCGCTTTAAAAAAGTATAAAAATGACAGTATTTTTATAACAATTTCTATAAACAATCCAAGTTGGAAATGAGCGCACTGCCGTAAACTTTATTTATTTTGACAACGTTCGGCATCTTTTAATCCAAATGTCTTTCCAAAATAAATATGCTATTAACAGAAGACGCTGCTCAGTGAAGAGAAAGCCCGAGTATCAGATAGATGAGGAAACATGGAGCCAAAGGCAAAAAAGCGTGCATACGTATTTCAAGAAACAAAAAATAAAGCAACTGCAAGAAAAAATCCAAGAGACCGAAATAAATGCGTATAAATGTGTTCCCCAAGGAAATTCGGTGGAACAGCTTTCTAAAGATTATACTGTTTCAAAATTCCAAAAGGAAAAATTGTTTTTTTCTAGCTAAAATCTGCTTAATATACATAAAGAACCCCGTGACATGTGGCTCGACAACTTCTTAATTGATTATTGCCTAAATATTTTTTGCAATGGAACTGATTTTAAACCAGTAATGGCCCAAGAGTCTCTGAATCCTGTTCAATTTAACCAACGGATCTGTTTACTTTTCTGATCCCAATAGAAGTAATAATACTAATGTGCGGGGTTCAAACTACTTTAACAAAATTAAAAAAACCTAGCTTTGCCAAGAACATTAAATTGCAGGATCAAATTTACCCAACCCAAAAAGATTCATATAATTGCGGGGTTTACATACTGTATTATGCTGAAATAGTAGTTAAAAAACAGAAATTTGATCTCAATTTCGATCCAAGTTTTTACAGAAATTATTTAAAATACATTATCTAACATTCAGAAAACTTTAGATATGACTGCCTTTACTGTGGAGAAAAAGGGGGAGAATTAAAATGCGGACAATGTAAAAGACATTGCCATTCTGTTTGCGCGATTTGTACGGTGATGGAAAAATATATATGCGAAATCTGTACTAGAATATGCCAAACAGATCATTGGCGTGGATACGGTCATTCCTACTTTTTGCTAGATCTTCCCTGCACATTCTGGAATATGATGAAAATAAATTTGAGTTAGGGAGCGACCAACGTTGTCAAAATAAATAATATTTACGGAGGCGGACTCATTTGGTCGGGATGGTCAACTTTGAATGTTTATAGAAATTGTTATAAAAATATTGTCATTTTTAAATTTTTTTAAAACGATCTCCGAACATTTCTCAACACGATTGTAGAAAGAAATTTGGATTAAAAAGTGCCGAACGTTGTCAAAATCAGTAAAGTTTACGACAGTGCGCTTATTTCGCCGGCACTGTCAACTTCGGTTGTTTATAGAAATTGTTATAAAAATATTGTCATTTTTATATTTTTTTAAAACTATCTCCGAAAATTGCTCAACACGATCGTGGAAAGAAATTTGGATTAGAAGCTGCCGAACGTTGTCAAAATAAATAGTTTATGGCAACGCGCTCATTTCGTCGGGACGTTCAACTTGGATTATTTATAGAAATTATTATAAAAATATTGTCATTTTTATATTTTTTTAGAGCGATCTCCGAATAATCCTAAATACGATCGTGGAAAGAAATTTGGATTAAAAGGTGCCGAACGTTGTCAAAACAAATAAAGTTTACGGCAGTGCGCTCATTTCGCCGGGACAATCAACTTCGATTGCTTATAGAAATTGTTATAAAAATATTGCCATTTTTATATTTTTTTAGAACGATCTCCGAATAATCCTAAATACGATCGTGGAAATAAATTTGGATTAAGAGGTGCCGAACGTTGTCAAAACAAATAGTTTTCGGCGGCGCGTTTTATTAGGAGCGATCGGGAAGGGTTAGGAGCTTGGACTGTTTATAAGAATATTATCAGTTCTAGATTCTGTTGGAATGTCCCGTGAACTGTTTTCGTTTCCATAACGCGTTACATTTGAATTCACTTTTACCGAAAAAAAATCTATTGCTGAAATCTATTGCTAACTTCACACCGGTTATTTGCCACATATGGCGACTTCTTAACTTCACATTTTTATAAGGAAAGAAAGGTTATGTTGAATATTGTTACGCGAGGGAATCACATACGTGAAATTTTTTTGTTTTTTTTTAATTATTTGCTCAAGAATGTATATAATATAAATTTGTAACTAAAAGTATAACGTTTACTATAGATTTGTAATAATTAACAATTAGGTGTTTATTTTCGGTAAATAATTTCCAATGATTTCTATTGATTCCCAATGAATTCTAGTAATTTCTAAAGATTTCCACACATTTCCAGCAATTTCCACTTGAATTACAGTGATTTCTATGAATTCCACTTGATTTCTATAGAACTCCTTCAATGTGTACACCAGATTTCCACAATGGTTTGTCCCTTGCCCTGGAACAACTATAATCGGCTGTAGTTTTCATTTGTCTCAGACTTGGTAGAGAAAAATACAAAGTGCAGGACTTGCTCGAGGATATAAAAATACCCATTCAACAATTGTATTATGGCTTCCTCATATATTCGGATTAATGTATTTGTTCCCGGAAGAAGTTAGAGAATTATTTGTGGAAGACTTTATAGGTATAATACCAACTGATCTAGGAGTTAAAGAATTTGCTAATCATCTGACAGACGTACGTACCATTTTTTTCAAATTAAAAGTTCCACAAATCTTATTTATGCAACCGAAGCTACACGTACTGCATATCTAGCAATACGTAATTTCAAATTTTTCGTAAGAAATTATTAATTAATATTTGAGTGTGTGCTATTATTTCTCACGTTTTTATAAGAAAATTTGTGGAACTTCGATTCGTATTTAATTTGAAAAGGATTTACATAGGTGAAGATTCCATATTTCCACCACACATGAAGAGCTGCACTAAGCGCAGTTTAAAAAAAATGCGGCAGCGATGGTTTCCAATAGCCCTATACTGTTGCTAACACATCCGATTTATTTTCACCGAAAACTCATTTAAATCCTGCATAAAACCTCTAACAATTTTGCGATTTTTTCCAGAGCTTATCTAAGTCCGCCTAAGCGTTTAAAACAAAACTTGACTAAGTCCCATGCTAACAGATACGGTACAAAAATTTGCCCATTATGACAGTTTACTATACTTTGTTCAACAAAGCAAAGTATTTCAGAAGATTATGCATATATTCCCCATCCGGAGACATAGCTATATATCACCTGATTGCGTTTTTGGAGATTGAATAAATCATAAGAAAACATGAAAAAATAGCAGCACCTGAAGAGTGTCACATTATATTTGAAAAATACTGTACGATTATGGATTTGAACTAGGGAGACTGGAAGGTAACAAACTTCAAAACCGTTACAAAAAATTTAGTAAAATCAAAATTTGATTTTGAAATGCAACAACAATAGATATACAAAATACCTTCACTGGAGACTCATACACACATTCAATACTAGAACAGAATAGAAACAAAACAATGCTAAATGTTTTGCAATGAGACTACAGCTGATGCCGACCAAGGAACTAACCAACAAAGTTCTTCGGTACCGAATAAAGACGAGGAGGTGGTCATCGATAACGACAGCGAAACTTTTATGTAAACGTATTATATAATTTTGTAGCAATCAAAATATTGTTATTAAACAAAAAAGGCATTTGCAATAAATTTATTTGTTATTGCGTATATATAGTACTTACTTGCATCACCAAGTAGTGTTACCCTTAATTTCCATAATTGTACTAAGTCAATGGACTTAGTCTAAGTTTAAAAACACCATCAAATTGCAGTGCCCTTATGATAAAGTCAACATTTTCTATTTATCCGTTGTTGTAAGTAAAAACTTTCATTTCATCTTTAAGTATCGAATAGTACTTATTTGAAAGTTAATAAGTTACACAAAACTTTAATGCAAAATTTCTCAAAATTAAACTTTTGGACTTAGTCTAATTTTGGAAAAGAGCTCTTCAAATATGGGTAGCATTATCGGTGTGCATATCAAGAAGTACAAATTCTTGTGAACCCTTCTGTTCTAAATTACGTGAATATTGTGAAATACGACATGCAAATATTCTTCGATTTCTTCAAACTTTTATTGGAATACAGGCATATACATATAAAAAAATTAATAACTCTAACGACAAAAACAACTGTTTTAAATAGGACGGGTTTTGTGCCAAGAGAAAATAGAACAAAACATCAACAACAATATACGAGGAATAGATTTCACAAGTATCTACGATTCATTTAATAACTCTATTGTATTTATTTTCTAGTTATTAATAAATTGCTTTTGTGTCGGAATTAGGGAAGGGGTTACAGCGTCTTTTAGGAGTCTTGAAAATTCGTAACGGATAGGAATAAAGGCAGGTAATAGGCTGCCCGTAATGGAGTTCAATTTCACCAGGATTCTTAGCTGCCTTTCGAGACGCTGTTCCAAATAATTTACCAACTTAATGCGAGAAAATAGTTCTGTTATTTCTTCATATCGAATTTCCCTTTTGAAGTTTCCTACCATCCCGAAAAACTGAAAAATAAGCATCGATACTTACTGCTACGCTTAAAATGTATATGTCATCCCCACACATGAACGTATACGTTTTATTATATCGAGTGTCCAGGATAACATGAAATACATGGGTATATTGGACACCGTTAGAGATACAAGATCAGTTAAATGGGAAAAAAGTTGCAAAGTACAATCCGGGACTACAATTTTAAAAATCCATTCCGTTACTGAGACACAGGGTGAAAACCGAAAGTGTGCGTTTTCTAAAAACCTTAATATTTTTTTTATTATAAAAAATACAATCATCAAATTTTCAGCGTAGGGATAGTTAGTAATGAGGGCTTCAAAAAAATTCTAGGCTCACTAGGTTCTTTGCGCTTGTACCCAACTTTTGTTTTTCTTATGAGCGCCATATTGGATTTTCACATATTTGAAATGATCATAAAAATGCTTTTCAACCATCTATAACATCCCTATGTTACGATTTGACCGTAGTAGGCTGGCACTTATCCATACATTTATTAAACAATCGCAACGGCTCTAAATTTTCTAGCTGCCAAACAGTCTTTGTGGTGTAAAAAGTCAGTGATTTGTAAGGTTAAACAAACGAGTACAACGTCAGAGGCGTATAGCGCAAAAGTAGGTACGTGAAATACAGTATTATTAAAAAATAATATATTCTTACCTTTTATTAACGTCTATACGTCTTGGGGCAGTAGTATTTTGTCGCAGTGGACATAAAGACGTCAATAAAAGGTAAAAATATATTATTGTTTTTTGTAATAAAGAAAGTATTAAGGTTTTTAGAAAACGCACACTTTTGGCTTTCACCCTGTATCTCAGTAACGGTATGGATTTTAAAAAATGTGATCCCGGATTGTACTTAGCCGTATAAGTGCGCAACTTTTTCCCCATTTAACCGACCTTGTATCTCTAACGGTTTCCAATATACCTATGTACTTCATGTTATGAATACCCGGTCTGAAAATTGTTTTCCTTCGCTTTTATTTTTCTACTAGACATTAATATCGGAGAAACCTATTGAATTAAATACACATTGCGTGAGACACCAGCGTATAACTATAGCAGATAGCATGATGATAAATAAAATAAACAATAAGGAACAATTAAAGTAAACAATAAGGTACAATTAAATTACTTTTTGACGTGCAACTGTATTTCATTAACAAATATTTGTTTTGCGTTTATTTACGAAAACATCCAAATGGTTGTCAAACTAAATAGACAAAACAGTCGTAGTAATGCGTCTTTGGCTTGTGCAAGGTAAACACATACATATTTTAAATTTACGCTTGCCTATTATTAGATGTTTTTTAAATGTCTACCCATTCATTTCTAGTATTAAAGTAACGAAATAACGACACTTTCAAAAGCCTTAATATTGTTTTCAAAAGTAATGAATTTGTAATCCTTGTGGTAGTTATTTCTATCCTTTAGCAGTTTTACCTTTCTTTCAAGGGAGTCACTTGTATTTCTTAAGGAGTTAGAATTATCCAGAAAAGTACTATTGCGTTGAATCAATTATTTGTCATTCATAACTAAAAATTTAACAAACATTGATTGCAATAATGTTTCTATTATATGATTAAAATGAGTTTTTATTAAAAAACGACTCTGTAATTTTTATAACCAGAAATCAGAACCAAACCTTCAAGTTGGTTATAAATACTTCGGTAGAGTATTTAACATCGGTTTTGGAAGTCCAGCCCCTGATGTATTATGCAGTTATCGCGTTAAGACGAAAACAAAAATTACCAATGCTGAAGATGTTACTACTAAAAAAAAATTTGAAACAGAGCTAAAAGTTCACAAGATGAGAGCTGTTCAGTTTCATAAAATTATGAAAGAAAATACAGCTTCATTTTGTTTTGATTTACAGCAGGTGCAGATGCTTCCTAAAGTTCCTATTTAAGAAGCTTTTTACGCCCAGCAACTCTCCCATTATAACTCTTGTGTAACAAAAATAATCTGCCAAAATTCTGTTTTCTGCATCTGAATGGAACATCAGGTAGGAAGAGGAATCACTGAAACATCCTCTGCCTTGTTAGATTTTTTACAAACCGAATCATTTCCAGTGGAGACCACCACCATAAGGCTCTTTTGTGGTGGTTGAGGTGGCCAGAGTAAAAACATACATATAAAGACATATCGTTCATCTGCTAACGTTGTGGTTAAGTCGCTTCGCTACTGAAACAGTAAGAAATATAGAAATTATATTCCCTGTCCATGGCCATTCCTATCTTCTTGCTAACACGATTTCTGGCCGTATTGCGAAAATTACAAGAAGATTCAGATGCACAGAAATATTCTAAAATTTACAAAAAAGTTGGAGAAGTCCGTAAACTCGGAGAAGTCGCTTATAGACATCAAAAAGGCTTGTGATTTCTTGAAAAAAGTTAAAGGAATAAGCTCCTATATATATTAGAAACACATATATTAGAAACACAAATGGTAAGATTGCAACGAAGACTGAAAATTTATATCGATCCAATGATGAATCAAAGAAATTTGGATCGCTTTTAAAGCCTAGAAAACGCCTGGAAAATGTAAGCACGCCGCCAGTTCCCATCATCCATTAAATTTTAAAAAAAGCTGGACGGTATAAAAGTACTTTTGATTTATTTGTCAGGAGAAACATGACAAACAGACCCAGAACTATCGTGGATGGCCTCGATTCTATCTGACCAATACGCCATTGATATTAATGAAAAAGATGAATTATTGAGGAATGTGAGTGCATTGAGGCTGAAGATACATACTTAGTTTGATAAACAATACGAAGTATCGGCACACTCCTCACCGCAGAAAATATTGACTAAATTAATTCGGAACACCTGTTTCAAGGGCTTCTGGGCAACCTCATTATCAACCGAATGACCGAATAAATTTGAGCCAGAAACACAAAATAACTCTAATATGAATCTAATTCTATCATACTTGTTTATCCCTCTCTCGGGAAAAGATATATGTATTTACAAAAGATATATATGTATTTACAACTACCTACTATTTGCCGTTTAACACTAAACACATGCGAAGTATATACGGAACGAAAAAGGTCTGACCCTGTGCCCCTTTCACCCTCATAAAATAGAGCCAGGCGCCGATACGTTCCCTCTCGTCAAATGTGTTTCTCTTCCATCTATACATTTTTAATTCTAGCCATACAAGATGTACAGGGTGCGACCATAGAGTCTTTGTCAATGTAGCAGGTAATATAAAAAACGTACGGTCGTTTTACTCTAGTAAGTCAAAAAGACAGGAGTAATGAAGGGGTGGAAAGTTTCTGTTCAGTAGTTATCGAATGCGTCTAGCTCACGAGGCGAGGTTACGTTCTTAATCAATTTCAGGTTTTTTAAATTTAATATTATGCCCAGTCTCGTTTATGTGTTGTTACATCTGATACTTCTATTTTGCCGTACCTGTAGCACCTGATGTGTTCATTGAATCTAGTGCCTATTGCTTGTTTTGTTTGACCAATATAGGCTTTATCACAGTTATTACCTGCAATTTTATAAATTCCCGACCTTTCTTTTATGTCCGGTTTATCTTTCTGATTGCCAAGAAGATTTCTGAGTATATTGCGTGAACTGAAACATACGTTCACATCTTGTCCTCCAAAAACTTTACTAATACCTTTCGAGATTCCGTGAAAGGGAAGTTTCACAAATTTCTCGTCGCGGATTTCTACTGGGATCAAGGTTGTGGAATTTCTTACATAATGCCTATGTTGGACTTTCTTAAGAATACGGCGGACATCTATAAAAGAGTAAATTTTTGTATTCGTTTACTAGCCATTTGGACAATTTGTACGTGGGTGAGACATGCAAACTACACTTTCTTCTTTGCAGACATTCATATTGCACTTTGTTATAAATTTGTTGCTTCTTGTATAAAAATAAGTAGACACGTAAGTTGATTTTTTACAAATGTTTAGAAAAAAAAATATTCTGTCACACCATTAGTTTTCTCGTGGCAGTTTTTGGCTCCTACTGAAAAAATGTAAAAATGGACAAAGTGCATTTTGCAGGTCTGCTCCTCACTCAATCATTAAATGAAATACTTTAGCTTTCTTTTTGCTCTGACAAGCGGGAGAAGAGACCGCCGCGCCGCCCACATACTGTGCGATTGCAGAAGACTAGCAGGAATAAATCTGAAAAGGTCGCAGTGGGACAGGGATCACTATCTAATCTAATCTACTCCTCTTGTATGTACAAGCACAAGCTGCGCATGATATTTCGGGTGCACTCGAACTACGGTCAAAATTTTAACAGGTAAGGAATGACTAATGACACTGCCTTAATACCTGCCTGAACTGCGGTCAGCGTTGCGTAATTATGTTTTTATGCGTGCAATTGAACTGCGGTCAGAAATCGTTAAACCTGTAATGAGGGACCTGAACTGCGGTCAGAATTTAAAATTAGAAATGAAACAGCTTTAAATCAAATACTTCTTATTATTTAATTTAGTAAATTTGTCATAATAAAAATTCCGTTTTACACCTATCTACAAATAATAAAATATGAAATTTATTTATTTTATTTACATATAAATAGAACAAAACTTGTGCTACGTACTTTACAAAGTTGTAGGAGAAATATCCCCTTTTTTATTTGTTTAAATTTATCTTCAATAAATTGTTGTTTTTGAAGAACTTTGTGCGCAATTCTTGTATGCCCTCTTTTGGTAAAATTTATTTTTATATATCTCTCTGTCTGCATGTCTATCAAGGTTTCTAAAAACATGCAAATGTTTGGGTATGGACTTGGCGATTCCGCGTGAAAAGATTCACATGTATTAGTTGTCCAAATCGGCAGCTCCCCAAATTTCAGGTGGAAATTTCGCGTTATTATCTATGTATATAATTTTCAATTAAGTAATCCATGAGTTGTTAAAATCTTGCATCTTCCGCATTTCATTCATTAAATTTTCAATTATGCTTTCGCCAACTTCTTCGGAAATCAAAGACGAAAGACCAAACAAGTGTCTAAGAAACTTTTCCAATTTGAATTATTCAGTCTGAATTTCGATCAGAGTTATCACTACCCTGACTGCAATTCTATTACAAGATTAATGATAGCAATAATAATTCATGCCTTTACATCTCCCAACAGCTTTCGCTAGTTACAGGAGGATTGGCCGGCCATGAGTTATTATTATGCCTACGCCCGTAGAGCGCCCTAAGGTGTTCACCCTCAGCATTCACTAAATTTGGAGTAAGGAATGAATACCCGGTACGGAAAACCTTACTCCATGACTTGCGAGCCCGGGGTTCGAACCCGGTACCCCGAGACTGATAGCCCAGCGCGATGTACATTATTATTATTGGCCTGGACTGGAAATCATTAGCCACAACGCGATATACATTATATCATCAAATACCACATTATGTGCTTAACGATTTCTGACCACCGTTCAGTTGCTCTTAATATTTCCATTTCAAATCAAACTTGAATCTAAACAAATTCAAGGAACCTTTTACTTTTAATCACATCATTTTTCTTTTACTGCACTACATGACAGATACCATTCTCCAAGTCAGCAGACTTCCATTTATTTCTAATGGTTGTGTCAATACTTCTTTGTCCACTCTCTATTTAATAGATTCCAACTGATAGAGGTTCAGCTTGCACTGATCTTTATCATTCTAAAGTACTCATGTGGAATGTTGAAAACCGTGATTTGTTTCTTTTATTCTTTTCTTTATCAAACTCGGTTTTCTTTAACATCTAAAATGACCATGTCAATCGGACCATCCAATGGTTTTCAACCATATTCAAACAGTTTCGTAAATAATTTACTTGAGAGAACAATTATTTTGATACATCTACAGCCAACATTTCTTTGAGAATAATTTTATTTTACCTTGTCTTGTAAGTGATTTTCCAACAGCTGCGTATTCGATTTTACTCATTTTGATTGATTTGGTCAATTAACAATACTTGAAAACTCATACTGACGGCAATCTAATAAAATTAATAATTCCGCAATAGTTTTGCAATTTGGAATACATTTTATCAATGCGTCTACAAAAAAAGAAGCATAATAGAAAAATTGATAGCTGTCGTAAATAATAATAATTGTATAATCAAGCGAAACAAACAATAAAATTTTGTATCAGTATTGTTCATCAAAAAGTAAAACAAAAAATAATACCTAGTCGAAAAATGTAGAATAAGAAAATTGCTAACAATGGTCCATAGTCTTCCACGGTCGCCAATAATATTATACTCTTGGTTTCCGGGTTGGAACCGCATCGTTGTCGTAGCTTTGGCCGACGTTTCGTCCGCACTTTTAAGGGACATCTTCAGGGCCGATGCTGCACACTGACTGAGAATTTATTCATTCCAGAAGGGTTCATATAGGGCTTGTTTAGGGTCAATGGAATCGAAATGTTATGCGTCGATGAAGTGGAAATGTTATGCGTCGATGAAGCGGAAATGTTATGCATCAAAGAAACAGAAATATTATGCATCGATGAAGCGTGGCGGTTGCCAGGAGGTTTAGTCAGCTGGGCCGAGCATAGACTGGAAACTGGCCACCAAATCCAATTTAACTCGACCCGCATCTTATCTCGCAATCCACACTATTATACGAGGACGTATTGATAACCAATGCCTCCATGGCTATAACTTTTATAATGATGGGCCAAACAGTGTCAAAACTGGTTTGCCATTTACCTTAACTCTTGATACATAAGTCTCCCTAGTGGAGATTCTCAGTAACATTGCGTTTGCCCACGACAGTTCTAAAAATGGCGACTGGCATGGACGTGCGGTTAAAGCAACGAGCTGTCATCGAATTTCTTACTGCGGAGGGTGTAGCGCCAGAAATGAAACGTCAATCTATGGAGTACAGACATAAAGGTTCGCCACAACCGAAAAAATTCAAAGCAGTTCCATCTTCCGGGAAAGTCATGATTACTGTTTTCATCGTTTGCATCGTTCATATTGAATTTTTGGAACGTGGATGTACTGTCAACTCCGAAGGATATGTTAATACCCTAACAAATCTGAAGCGACGGCTGCGTAGGGTTCGTCCAGACAAAGTGCCAATTCTGTATCATGACAACGCTCGGCCTCACACAAGTCAGAGGAGGCGTATAGCACTGGAGAAGCTTGGGTTTCATGACGTTTCACCTCATCCACCTTATAGCCCAGATCTTGCGCCTTGTGCCTTTTTTCCTCTTTCCGAAGCTGAAGGGACATCTCAAGGGCAAGCGTTTCTCTTCGGATGCAGAGGTACGAAAATGGTGCCATGCGAAGACTTCAGACTTTTTCCGTGACGGATTTACGCAACTCTTAGTACCTTGGCGTTAATGTATTTCTGTCAATGGCGATTATGTGGAAAAGTGATTATATCAGTGGTTAGAGGACAGTTTATACTACTGAAGATGTCCCATAAGAGTGTGGACAGAACGCCGGCCAAAGCTACGACAATGACGAGGTTCCAACCCGGAAACCAAGAGAATAGTATTACTAACAGTGCTTTAACTTATAATAATAATAGAGCGAGCAACTAACTCAAATGTTGAATAAACAAATATGGAAATATTCCCAGGAAAATATTTTCATTTAAAACACGATATTCTCGTGCTGCTGTGCTCTTAAGAATAGATTTAGTTTAATTGGACATTCTTTCTAAAATCTTCAATTTTTTAATAGACAAAAAATTAACATTGACACACCAGTACAGTTTCAATTAAGAGGCAAAAAGTTAATAATATTGTTGTCTAATATGATACCTTACCAATAGCTACAGGCAGTTGCACTTGGGTAATATCTAATAGTTCAAATAAAAGAACAATAAATTTTGCAATATGTGAAAGCATAAACCTCAGGTCACTAAAGTACATATATACCTGGTTTGTAAGAATCTATTCTACCTATCTATATTCATACAATTTGAAGTTAAACCCACCTTAAAATGTTCATTCTCGCAGTTTGTATTTATTAGAATTTTAGGTGATATGTGTGAAAGTATGAACGAAAGGTGTCTTGAAATACCGCAATCCACTGATTATTAGCATACGCTGTTCTCTAAAAGCTTCAGCTCAATGCATTTAGTTTTAATGGTGCTGCATTTTCAATACGTGGTAGTAGAGTTTCGTATGCTAAGGTCTTAAATAAATTTTATATAAAGAGGAACTTTACCACTTTGTTCTTTCTTGGAGTATAGAAAGTACAAATCGGTGACGAATTTGAAAGACAACAAGTTGAAGAGAAGACCGCGTTAAGCATTTTAATTGAATGACCATCCTACACATTTGTCTTGATAAATAAGACAATGGCTTAATGATCAGTTTCCGGCTAAATTGAGTGGGTTTATAGGTTAATACTTCACTAGACCTCGCTGTTTATCCGCAAGATTTAGTGTAATGTCTTTAATGTTATAACTGAAACTATATTTCATGTGCTTACAACAGAGCACAATCTATCATTTCAAATATGTTTTCATTTATTTTTAAAAGAAATTATTTAAACTACTTCGTCTTTAACGTATCATTCACTTTATATGAACAATATTTGACAACATGCAACTGAGCTTGTAAATAATATGTTGTACAAGTGAATGTATTTTTTGCAACTTGCCGTTTGATTCGCCAACTTTCAAAAGTATCGTGTCTAAATCTATACACAGCATGACAATCTAGTGCGTGGGTAATTTAGAGAAATTTAGAAACAAGCCCTGCGTAAAACAAAATGATGTTTAGGTATACAGAGCGTTCAGTTTCCGTTGTGCACGATAGTTTTTTTTCAATTAGTACAATGTATTTTCTATAGGAGATACGATGGAGAAGGTTATTAAAAAAACAATGTTCAGAATAATAAGTTATGCAAATATGTCGCGTTTTGATAACCTTCTTATCATATCTCTTCTAGAAAATACATTTTGCTGATTGAAGAAATTCCTTTTTTGTAAATTTCCAAGGTCTACTTGATTTTTCGGTAATAAAATTGTGGCATAAATTATTAACTATTCAAACATAGCTGAACCCCAAAAGATTAAATTTAAGCTCAATAATTTTCTGTCGGCCTTACGTTAATCCGGAGACAGTGTAGACCAGGTCTCGGCAACTATTCTAGAACAGGTGGGCACCATAACCAAAAGAAATATCTTTAGGCACAATCAAAGAAAATACATTATTTAGTAGCACTTTTATTAAAATATTATAGTAAGATAATAATAAAATAACTCATTTTTTCCAATTCCTATTAATAAAATGCTCATTTTGTATATTAAATCTCATTATTAAAACAATAGTTTAATCAAAAGGATGAATAAAGTGTTTACAGCAACACTTTATTCACACTGACGAATATAGTAAAAAAATTCGCACTACCCTTGAAATTTTCGTTGCTATGGATAGCTTGTTTATAAAACATGTGACACTTAACGCAAATTTTTCAATTTGCCGATTTAAGAATCTGAAAATGTGTTTGAAATGGCAAATAACCAGGAAGAAAAGCATACCACAAGAAGTTCTGAACCAAGCTGCGATTGCAGTTTATTGTCAGAAAAATCAAAATTAGTTTACGAAAAGGAGTACAAAACATTTTGTGAATGGAAGACAACAAAAAATGTGAAAACTCCAAACGAGGAAATACTGCTAGCCTATTTCGTAGAACAATTAAAGAAAGTAAAGGTGTCCACCTTATGGTGTCGTTACTCAATGCTCAGAGCAACGCCATTCATAAATGAAAATATTGATATTTCCAAGTAAGTAAACCTAAATATTCTAAATTAGATTTAACTATTACGGAGTTTTGCGGGTTTTCAAAGCTAATCGCTTTTATAAAAAGATTGACTTTAGATCTTACGAACCAAAAAAGTCTCGAACATTTGAAAAAATAGATTTCTACAAATTTTTATCCGAAGCCCCTAATGAAATGTACTTATGTATGAACGTAAGAATTTTTATAATCATCCTTGAAATAGGTTTCCAATTTTTCATTCTTTATAGGTAGTCTTAATTATGAGTGTAGCTAGTGGATGTAGAATTGACGAACTACACAAAATTCGAGTTGATGATATTGATGAGAGAGAGTCTGTTCTAATAATTTCGCTATCGGACACTAAAATAATAAGAAACGCGCATTTACAATTATCAAAAGACTGTCAGATTAACTTAATAGAAATTTACAAGAAGTACAAAAATTTACGTCCATAAAATATACCACACAGAAATTTTTTTCTCTTTTATTGGAATCAAAAGTGCACAATATATCCTACCGGTATCAACACTTTTGCAAAAATACCACAAATGATGGCGAAGTATTTGAAGTTACCAAATTATGATCTTTATACCGGGCACTGTTTTCGACGGACTTCCGAAAAATTTACTAGCCAATGCAGGAGCTGACTTATTAACTCTTAAAAAGCACGGGGGATAGAACATCTTCTGGTATGCTTTCTTCCTGGTTATTTGCCATTTTAAACTCACTTTCAGACTCTTAAATCGGCAAATTGAAGAATTTGCGTGAAGTGTCACATGTTTTATAAGCAAGCCATCCATAGCAACGAAAATTTCAAAGGTAGTGCGAATTTTAATTTTTTTACTTTGTTCATGTTGTCAATAGCAGTGTGAATAAAGTGTTGCTGTAAACATTTTATTCATCCTTTTGATTAAACTATTGTTTTAATAATGAGCTTTAATATATAAAATAAGCATTTTATTAATAGGAATTGGAAAAAGAAATTTTATCCGCTCAAAAACATTATCTAAACTATTTCTTCGTGGATAAAATTCGTCATTATTTATTTATACCATAAATAGCTATTATTGCAAAGTAAACATTAAAATTCAATGCGAGTTTTGCTGTTGTATAATGTTTGATAATTCTCAAGTCAGCATCAGTTTGTGATACAGAGATCCTTGGGATGTTTTGTAAATTGTCATCGGTCAACCTTCTAGAAAATGTTTGCTCGTATAAATATGTGCTTCTTCCAAAAATGTAAATCATTGATTTTGCAAAGTTTCCTTAGTAGGGGAATTTATTTTCTGGCAGACATGAATAATATAATATCAAATTATTTTCATCAACATTATTTTTGTACATATTGTTTGCTGCTCGCGTTTTGCAGATCCTAACTTAATATAATTCGTTATTGCCTAGCGAGCCCCACAAAAACTTATGACGGACCGCTGGTTGCTGTCTCCTGCTGCAGACAACAGCGCCTGCAAAAATACATGCAATTACATAAACCCCGAAGGTTTGGATCTTCGATTGCGGTAGTGTACAACTAAAAGAAATACAGCAGCTTTATTTTACTTTTTTTTTATTATTTAAAAAAATACAGCACTTACAAACAATATTTATAAAGCACATTCATTTGAAAAATTAATAACTGAATTAATTTTATAGATGGAAGGGTTTAAAACAAGGCACATATAATGTCACATTACATTTTTTGGACAACTTTGGCAATCTTTTATTTGGTACCGTCGTTGTTCATTTCGTTATACTAGGAAGTGGTTTGTTTTGTCGGTACGTACGTCATAATTCACAGATTTCCTTTCCAATCGAAGTTGGTGACCAATTTTCGATTTCTTGGAATTTTTCAAATAGAAAACCATTACAAATCTTCTAAATTCTAACAAATTCACTTGCTGTATGCTGGTTCAGATTTACTCCAACTTGTGTTAAGCACCTTTCGGTGTTTATTCTTATATTGAATGCTTTCTTTCTCAGGAATTTCTACTACAACACTGATGTCCTCTTCTGGAGCTTCTTCTTCGTCGGTAAGTTGATCCGAGTCCAGTGACAAAGTAACAACATCTGTAGCTCAGTCCCAACACACTTCATCATTTATAATATTGCATATTTCATCTAACGGAAATTTTGTTAATATTGAGTGAGGTTATAATTTAACAATTTACTTTTATCACTATATATACTAACTAATTCGATCAAATGAAAACTTTCAAAGCGAGCACACAAATGTGCGTTATAGTATATCTATATACCCCACGCGCCTAGCTATCTCAAATGAGATCGCACCAGTTACCTCTCATATCTAAGGGTGATGAACATTCAAACATTCATAAATGATGACCACACCATAAATACATTTGCGTGCTCATATTTCGAAGCAGAGGTAAATGAATATTTGAGAATCGTTAAATATACGAGGGGACTTTTTTATGTTATCTACCTAGCTATGAAAACAACGTTAGTTAGAGAATAAATAAAATGTTATGTTTTAACGTAAGGGCCATTAACACTACCACTCTTATTCCAATGTTTTTCTAATAACGCTATGCCTTCGAAAAAAAACCTTGGGTAATTCTGTAAAATACGACTCCACAGCGGTTCCCAAGTCATCAATCGATAAAAAGCGACGTCCTCGCAAATGTTTATCGAGTTTTGGAAAAAGATAATGATCACAGGGGGCGAGATCGGGACTGTAAAGTGGACGTTGTAATTCCTCAAAGCCGCGTTCATTGACTACTTCTTGAACAAGTTGTGCTTTATGCGCTCTGCAGTTGTCGCGCAGAGTTTCATAATTGCGGAGCCGCTTTCAAGTTCGTAATTGTGCCTACATTCCCCGTTATTGTAGCCCCTTTTGGCTTATACTCAATTAAGAAAATCGCCTCCGCGGCATTGAAAACTGTGGTCATCATTTCCCCGCAGGAAATGGCGTCTTTGAGTTCTTAAGTAGTGGAGAGCCTTTATGAATCCACTGCATGGACTGTTGTTTCGTGGGAGGGTGCCAGGTCTCATCCCCAGTTATAGTTCTATAGAAGAAATCTTGGAATAAAACAGTCAAATTCTCTTCACAAATTTGTCTACACATTTTTGTTCGGTTTTGAACAGTCCAGGAATGCATCGTGCCGACACTTTGCTCATTCCCAAATCTTCATGTAGAATTTTAAAAACGTTTCTGATGTTCCTATTTCTATAACAATAACTAAAACTTTTACTCGGCGATCAATCAACACCGAATCTTCAGCTTTGTTGAGAATCATTCCATGTCAAGTGGACCAATTTTCAGAATCATCCACGCTTGATCGTCTCAGATTTGAATAAAATTTTGCATAAATGTTGCCTATTGTATGAAACTAAGCTGTGCAAAATTTGACATCATAAAAGTAAAAATTGGAAGTCCTATGGTCCCTTGAATCAAGAGTGCCAAAATATCGCGCGAACCGTATGGGATTTTCAGCCAACTTTCAGAGGCTGTATACACAAATGTATTAGTAGTAAGGAAATAAGGTTTAGGAATATTGCAGATATATTTAGCTTTTGCAAACCTACGAAATTTTAGCTATGTGGCATTGTTAGTTTTCATGCTATTTAAGTTCAAAGTCAAGAAAAAATTTTGTGCAACAAATTTGTAGCCATTATGGCAGACCTGTATCATCAAGAGTTGACAAGATGCAGAGCTGTTCGTTGATAAAACTTGAGAGAATATGCATGTGATAAAGTCCTCCATGTCTCAGTACTTTATCTTGAATACTTAGATAAATATAATTGTTTAAAGTTGCTACCAAAACCTTACGCACGAAATTTTGGCAGTTTTTAGGACCCTGTATCTCAAATTTGACAGCTCCAATTTTCTTGCTTTAACTACCATTAGAAAGAGCAAAAATTGTTCTATCAGAAAATGTTACTTTTATTTTAGAAACACATCAACCAAAAATAAAAAATTCTAGCATTTATGCGAACTGTTGTAACATACCTAAGCTTATTTTAATAGCTTTTGCTTTTAGCTAAAGCATAGGTTATTTGCTAAAACTCTGCAGGATAAACATATGAACACAGAAAAAATGTTTTTATGCTTCTTTTGTTAAAAAAGTACAGAGGCTGACAGTGACAGCTTTTTCATTGCTGGTGTGAACAAAAAGTGCTGTTGAACCTTTTGTGAATTGAACATTTTTTTCAATGTTTCCTCCAATTTACAATGTTGACCCATGGATCCAATGGAGACAGGTGAATTTCCAAGTTTGTTGGTTGTTCTAGTGAATCTAAATGTCATCTGTTGATCTATAATTCAAAACAAGGGTTGAAATTAGTTGAAGAATTTTCTACTGATGAACAAAGCTTGTTACAACAGCGCTCTGCTCAAGTCCTTGATATTGGATTAACGGTTTGCCTTCATCATGAAGCCCTGTTTCTAACCAGCTTTGAGTTTTTGCAAAGGAGCTATTGTAACCCATTTTCGAAGACTGGTCGTAACACAAAAAAAAAAGATTAATACCTCTGGATGATGTTGTAGTAAATCAACTGAAAGTGCTCACAAAGAAAGTATTTGTTCCTAACCAGAAATGGTGCCCACCATGTCAGAAGCACTGTAAACTCAACCACCGCATTGTTATCTTCAACAACAACAGATGATGATGAGGACCATCCTGAAGCTTCAGAAAAACTCAATGCAAGTTTGACCTCATTTGATGTTTTACCCTTAAAAATTCAAAAGATCAGTAAGTGTAATGCACGAGGCTATGCAAAACGCAGAACTAGTCAAGTGCAAAGCGCCATGATTAGTCAAATTAATCAAATTGCACTGGCAGGTGGTTTTGATCCAAAAGAACTCGGGGTACAGGCTTCTCCCACTCAGAAGTCGGCCAATTGTGCTGATTATAATGACTTTATCAGAGAGTTGAAAGAAAAGCTACACATATCACCATGGATCAACATTGTAAGTTGTAGGACCTCCAATTTTTGCTTTTATGATGTCGAATTTTGCACAGCTTAGTTTCGTACAATAGGTAACCTTTATGCAAAATTTTTTTCAAATCTGAGATAGTCGAATGTGAAGCACTGGTCCACTTGACGTGGAATGACTCTTGATGATTTCTTCAGTTCATGCTTCCAGAGGTCTTCCACACTTTGGGTCATCATGAATGGATTCCCTGTCCCATGTGAACCGCTTGCATCAATATTTGACTTGGAAATAGGACTGACTATTTTCTCCATACACTGCCACCATTTTCTAATAGATATTCTTCGGGCTACTGCCTTCTTTCGATAGAAATTTCGTGACGGTTCTGCGTTCAAGTTTAAATCACTCATTCTCGCTTCTTTACAGTGATATATAAATGACGAATGTTAAGCGATTGAAACCAAACTTGGAGATGGAATTGTAGCGATGATATATGTTTTCATAGCTACATAGACAACATAAAAAACTCCCCTCCCATTTTACTTGTTTTAGTCTAGTGCATAATCTCCTAGAAATAAATGTTACAAATTGTTTTTATTTCTAAGAGAGCAGGAACGAAATACATGGTATCCAATGCGTTTTTTATAGACACTAGATTCCTAATAACCCTTATACACATATTTGTTATAATCTTTATATCATATATTAAGGTAAACAAATAATTAGTTACCGATCTCATATGAGATCGCTGAGGGTTAATATGATACTAATAGTATTCTATTTAAGAAACCATATTTGTATGGTCCGCAGAGGAAATTCAACAGCCTGTATACTTGAATATAATTTTATGTTGTACGCAATTTGTCTCTGAACTTTTATCTGATAACTTTTTCTCCAAATTGCTCAGAAAAAGAAGTATCTGCCACCCACGTACTGTAGACGTTGAGGGTAGAATAATTCCTACCTGCTTTTCTAAACACTAACAAAGGCATTTCCTGTTTACCTGGTAATGTATAACATTTCGTTAGAGTGTTAATGCATATGAAATACAAAACAAAATATTTTTACTACCTGAATCTATAGAAACGTTAGAAATTGAGAATAATAAAACAAAAAATATTTTTGAGATTTACAATTCCTTCTATTTATTAATTTATTCCATTACACCAAAAAATAGAAATTTACGCGAATGAAATAACAAATAAATGTATGTTCTCAGAATAATCTGCTAAAAATAAGAAAGTAGTGTTAATAAAGAATATACATGTATTTTTAAAAACTTGAGATCTAATGTTTGCACTGGAACTGGGCGCTATAATTAAAACATTAGTTAAAAATCTTATTATGAACAAAATGTTAAGCATGTAATCCTTCTTTTAAGAACCTAACAGCTGCATATGTGTATATATGATAAACATTGAGTTATTCACATACAAATGTATGCTTTTGTGTTATGTAAAATATTTTAATATTTTCGTACACATACCAAAATTTGCTTCCAAGAATATTGGAATACTCCCAAGTAAATAAAATACCACAAAATCGTTTATTTGCAGTTCACTAATTTCTCCCAAATCTGTCATTCGGATCTAAGTACCTTTCATTCATGCTATATCTAGGTTCACTGTAATATTATCGACTAATCAAAGTTATCAATTATGTCATTAAGTAATTTTCCGTTTATTGTAAAAATATTAAATCCTTTCACGCCGTCTATATTTTCAGTTTTAATAATACTAATAACAGTAATAACTAACCTGGGCAAATATACAGCCAGAGGCGTGGCGAGCGCATGAAAGTTTACACATAAAATAGAAGGTAAGAAATAAATTATAAAACGTGCTGAAACACTTACCGTTTTAAAAGTCTTCCGTGAAATCACAAACTGGGTAACATCTGTTAAATATTTGAAGCATTGGATATGTTTCCACAGCTGTTTCAGTCAAGTGAGTACGATGTGCGGAATAAATGTTTTTTAATGCCGAAAACGACCGTTCGACATCTAGCGATGTTATATTTGCATATTTAAAATAATCTTTGAAACAACTTAATGCATCTTCACACGCACCTTCACACATTTGTCTAAATATAAGAAAAACGGAGTCTTTCTCTAAAACACGTTCAAATTTTCGCATTATACACCAATTTGTTTCGCCTTCTACAGCGCATAACTGTGCGTGAACATCATTCACAATTTGAACAGAATCCACTGGCAACATCGAAACATTTTGTAATTTTTCTATTCCCTCCGCTAGTCCGAAGTAATTGTTGTGAATAGTTTGTAAATCTCTTTTAACCTGACTAAGTTGAAATATTTCCTGGCTTTTCTTGATTGCTGCAGCTTCTGTCGGATTGAATTTTAAAACTACCTTCTTTACTTGATCAAAATATTTGTTGTAGTAAAACGCAGCCTGCAACCATGTTCCCCAACGTGTAGCAATCGGCTGTGAAGGTTCAGGTAAATCAGGACACAGTTTATGAAATAGTCGGGTACGTTTCGGGGACTTTAGATACACTGCCTTTGTACTAGCAATTAAAAAAAGCCTTTACTAGCGGAAAACGTGTAGGAATCGTTTGTGCCGTAAGATTTAGAGTATGGATTTTACACGTTACGTGTAAGAAGTTACCACTGTGTTCTTTAAGAGATAGACCCAAAGAACGCATGTTTACGGACAATGCCTAAATCACTCTCATAAACATTAAAAGTTGCTTAGTTGAAACTTCAAATTTGTTCAATAAGTTCAACGCCACCTTTAAAATCTCATTGGCAGTACAACCTTTTACCCCTTTTGGAAGCAAATAAGGAGGATGATGGTCGATGTGGTTCCATTGTACGCACCATTACATTAACCACAGAATGTTTTTGACGATCTGTTGTTTCGTCCACACACAACCACAGTTTTTTATCTTTCAATTCCGTTTTAATTTTTTTTTTCTATATGTTCACGAGCAAACGGCACTACATTTCGTATCGATGTCCGACTAGGTAATTTACAGTCCGCATATTTATTCCAGAAGGAGACAATTGCTTCTTTGTCTAGTAAACGAAACGATAGATTACATAAAATAATGCCACTTTTTGCAGAAGAATGCTGTTTGCGTACGATGTGGCATTGACAATGGCTTCTGGACCAACACATTAATGGGATTTTACAAACTAGACATTGAATTTTAGCGCCATTAAAAATGAAGTCCGACATGTCCACTATAAAGTTTTTAACTGTGTCTGCCATTGGTCGTTTTCGCGACGTACCATTTACTACACTATTTTATGGGCAGAACTAATACGAAGGGTAACGTAATTTCACCGCTTATACAAGCGTCATGCGTTGTAACTCATCGTTACAATTCGAAATAGTCTTACTACCTACATATCACAACTACTCGCATACAGCATCGATTTAGTACTGACGCTGTGAACGCGTGAAATAAATAATCGCCGACTCCACACCACATATCTACTACACTGATTGTTACTGCTGTTTGCCCAGACTACTAATAACAATCAAGAAATGTAATAAAAATCTTCAACCGAGATGATATAGTTCAAGCAGTTCAATTTTTGCGGTTTTCAGTAAACTCATTTTCGTTAACAAGTTCTGAAAATGCTCTTATCTACTCTTAACATATTCACAATTGCCATTTACATATTAATTTGATGTTTTAAAAGCCACAATATAGATTTTCAATTAAGTTTCCGCATTTTAGGAGGACAATTCATATTTATTTGATTTGATAAACTATCTAAAATTATCTATAATTTTGAAGTAAGTAATTTATGCGTAAAACTTACCACTTAAATGAAAACCTTATCAACCGAGTGAAGATAAAGTTGTGTATGTTTTGCTCAAATTGTAATCACAATACGAGCCAATTATAAATGATGACAATGATGATTTTGTTTATTTATCTCTGCTGAATAATTAACCTGATATATAACCCTTATTGGGTAATGTGATTCTTTCAACTTTGTCTAATTATAGTGTTTGTTTTCGTTCTACTTGAAACAGTAATAAATCTAATCTAACTGATGACGCGATATTCTTGACGATGGATTACTGTGTGAGTTGTTGTTTGGGTTATTTCCATCGTTTGTTGGATTGCTATGATGCGACGTTTCGGCAGTGTATCTACTGCCATCTTCAAGACAGCTCTTCTGCTAAAAAGGGCTGTTTCTTGCCAAATTCATCACTTCAGCGAGTATGTATCAACTTGACTCTATTGGCAGGTAATGATATTAGCTAACAAAGGTCAACTATAATTTTTTTGCGCAGTAGCATGTTCTCTATGACTCTAACACGCAGTGGGCTTATCATTCCGGCTTTGTTATCATAGTTGTGGGTCTTATACTTTTCCCTTTACTATTTCGTTCTTTGCTTCTAGACTTGCTGTGCCTATAGCATTTAGCGTTGCAGCAATGTACACAGCCTCTCTTAGTTTTCTCTTCACACTGTGAACTTCCTTTGTAAGGATCGTCACGTTGTCCAATTTGATGTAGTGGCATTCACCCCAAGCATGCAGTTTCTTATGTTCTTTGGTTTTTATCTGCAGAGATTTGTATTTCTATACGCAGTTATTCGTTTGATGATTTACGTTGTCCAGCTTGGTCCTTGTCAGGATCCATCTGGTTGTGTTAGTCGTCCTTATAGTCGTCATAATGCTGTATTTGTTGCCTTGCCTGTCCTGGTGTGGAATCTGCAAGGTTGGTCTGCGATATTGTGGAGTTACTTTGTATTAAAACGTTCCATGGTGACTCTAGGTGAGTTCTTCATAATAAGGGTTGAAATAAAGGTGGTCTTCACTTACAAAATTCTATATTAAAATTAATCAATGCAACCGGTTTCGTGCACATCCTTGGGCCATCTTCTGCTTAACTAAATTCTGGCCTGAGGATGTGTACAATGCACGAAACCGGTCCCATTGATTAATTTTGTGATTGAAGACCATATTTATTTCAACCCTTAATACTTTGTATTATCTTGAGAGTGGTATGTGTTCCGACTGGGTTAGTTTGCATCTCTGTGGGGTTGGTTCGCGTTTCTCGCTATTGGTTACTGAGTCCTTTTCGCAACAGCTCTCTATTTTTGACATCTTTTCGCTTTTTTAATATGGTAATGAGGATTGTATTGTATTGTTATTATTATTTTAGTCGGGCCATGGCACAGATGCCTTTAATCACTGCAACCTTAATAGATCTATTGTAACAAATGCCCTTATGTGTGTTAGAATAGTTGAAGGCTTTTAATAAACCTTAGTACTACTCTAGGATCTGTTTCCTTCAGTTCAGTAAGTGCAAGAAATAACCTAAAATGTTGGTGTCGTGTGCGACTAATGGCAACACATTCACATAGGATGTGTTCTGCTGTCTTGATCTTCAGCTTTTCCTAGTTTAAATAAGTGATACTTTAGGGCTAGGGGGGCATTTCTGACATGGCCTGTCAGAAATCCTGCCAGTAATCTAAGATCCCCCTTGCTGAGCGATAGTGCTATTTTTACTGTTTTTGGCGAGCCTGATATGAGTGCTTTCGCCTGTTTTTGCCCTGGAACATTTTCCCAGTACGAAGCCTTTTCATTGTCCTCCCATATCTTAATTGCTTGTTTTATGCGGCTCTTTTGGAGACCACAGAAGGGATTAGGACCAATGAAAGGCATGTTCGCTGCTCTTTTGGCCAGCTTATCTTTTCATTTCCTTCGGTCTCTTGGTTGCTTGGGACTCACCGCAAAGTAACGTGGTTATTGCGCCCCAATTGCTGTAGATTGTGTACACATTCTTGTATCAGAGCAGATTCGTATGTGTAAGCCTTAATAACTTTTATAACTACCTGACTGTCGCTGAATATATTAATAGTTGCGCCTCGTATCTCTTTCTCGAGGTTCTTTATGGCGGGTTTCGAGCAGAAATCTCTACTTGATATATGTTGGTGTGGCGTCCTGTAGGCACTTTTAGGTGGTACTTAAGACCACGAATGCCTTTACCTGTTCCGACACTTTCTATTCTCGAGCCATCCGTGTACCATTCCAGAATAACTCTTTTGCATTGAGGCTCACGGAATGCCCACTCAATACGGCTTTCAATGGTTACCTTATAAGGTTGATCAAAATTGTATTGCATAGGGATCGTGTTCTTTGCAATATACATCAGATAGTTTGTGTTGGGATCTTCAAGGGTTTTGAAATGTCCTCTAAGATCCCCAGGCTATAATCCCTTCATTCTACTAAGAGTGAGGGCACTCGATATTGCCCGCTTCTGAATATGGATGTGAAGCGGCATTATTCCCAGCAGGACTACTGTGGGACAAATACGCATCACTCCTATGATGTTGAGACATGCAAGTCCATGAATATGTTGAAGCTGCTGTTGCACAGTTTTCTAAGTTGTTTTTGGCCACCAAACCAGAGGGGCGTAGGTGATCTTGGATATAATTATTGCTGTATAGAACCAGAAGATTATTTGAGGTTTAAGACCCCAGTTCTTACCAAGCAACCTTCGGCATACTAGTGATGACTTAATGGTTTTTTTCTATAAGTTGGAGATGTAGGATTGCATTGTATAAAAATATGCTGCAATGTTGAAATTACAATTTAGACGGACGAGATAAATATTTTACTTTTTTCGTAGATTTGTTGTAAATTTGAGAATATCAGCTTGGTACCCTTTTAGCAATTGAAATAAATAAATTGCGACATACATAAATCCCGCGTTCTTTCAAATAACCCGAAACAATGGAAAATATTGCACTTTGAAGTATTTTTAACCATTAAATTCACAAATTTACACATTCGTGGCCATCAACCGTCCAGTACGGTTCTTTTTCTATGCACTCAAATACACTCAGAGCTTATTGAGATTCCCGTCGTTTGGTCGGCTATTCGCCTATGGCCCATGCAACTGCTCTGAATTAAGAAATCTAGTAGAGTGTTGCATTTACCAATGGAGATTGGGTGGAACCGCCGTCCTGCACAGTGGACGACCCTGTGTCATAACACTGTAAAATATATTTCTTTAGCGTTTATATCCCAACAATGACGCCACCATGGACCATACCACACAATACGTTTACCGAAAACGTGTGCTGAAAATTACTTTCGACTGTTGCGTGGGAAGTTACAACTTTTGGTAATGAAGCCCCACACAGAATCACTATATATCGTTGGTTCAATGAATTTAATCCTGGTCGTACTTTGCTGGCGGATGAATTTAAAGAAGGTCGTCCGAAATTGGTTATAATGCCAGCAAACATCGATACCGTGCACGAACTGATAAAAGCAGGGTCTTCATGTGACATCGTAAAATTCAGGCATCCTTACCTATTAGTATAACTAGCCTACATTCGAAATTGCATGAACATTTACTCGTGAAAAAGCTGTGTATATATTGGATTCCGTATAAGTTCCGCTCAACAAAAGGCTCGTGTCGATTGATGGAAAGCAGTGCTCAAGAAATACGATCGCGGTGCTTCAAAAACTATTTACGACATTGTTACAGGTGAAGAATCTTGTATATATGCGTATGACCCCGATAATAAACAGCAGTCGACTATATGGGTTTTCCAATGTGAACCAACCCCAATCAAGGTCGTTCGCACTTTCACTTTGAAGCAAATGGTTGCCTGTTTTTTCGGAAAAACTGGACCTGTCGCAACCGTTTTTTTTTAGAGGATCGTAGAAAAGTCAATTACGAGCGGTACACAACTATTTATTTACCAGAAGTCTTTGGAGAAATGCGAAAAACGAACCCTCGACGCCCGATCATTCTCCACCATGACAAGCTGCCACACATCGACGCAAACAACTGACTTTTTGAGCACTCAAAATGTCGAATCGGCGGGTCGTCAATCGTATAGTCCTGGTCTGGTCTCTAACTATGTCTTTTTCGTAATACAGTCCCTGGCCATCGAAATAGGGCCACTTAAAAATATGATTTTGGGGTAAAATTAAAAAAAAATAGTTGGCAATATTATCATTTAATTACATATAACATGCAAGTAAGTATAATTTGAACATATATTTACTAATATTTTCCTCCTTTGTGTTTTATTATTTCCTCAATCCTTTTTGGCATACTGCCAATGCAGCTTTTTATTGTTTTTTTTTTAATTTCGTCGCCATTATTCCATACATCTGTAATATGTTGCTGCAGTTCTTCCTTTGTAGTTGAATTTCGTGTACTTATACTCAAGACTATTCAGAACAGAGTTTTCAGCTTAATTGCAAAAATAGGTGTTACATTTCATGTGCGTCTATTTTCGCGGTCAATTATCATAATGGGAAAGAAGAAGGATATAACCACAGAGAAAAAAGTACGAATAACTATTCTAGAGACGGGAGAGTTCTCTCAGCGTGAAGTTGCACACAAATAAGGTGTATCACTGTATCACGTCAAATTGTTCTGAGAATCGCGAAATTAATTAAGGAGAATATTCCTAGTACAAGTAGTGGCAAATCATACTGTGACAAACGTAAAACAACTGTAAGAGATGATCGTCGTATAGTAAAAGTGGCTACAAAACATCGTTTTTTAGTGGAGAAGGTATACAAATATCAGTCAAAACAGTCCGTAGACGTCTTCATGAAGCAGGCTTGAAATACAGACGTCCTTCAAAGAACACCTAAAATGAAATGACACGATTTCAATGGGTTAAAAAATATAAAAAATATACAGTTGAAGGTTGGGGAAAGTTTCATTTATCATCTGTATTTTTGGTCAAATTCATCCTCGAAGTTCGCTTAATGGTTCTCTACATGTTTTACTTTTTCTTAAATTATTTATAGTGATGAATCACGACTAGAAGTGCTAATGGAGAGAAGCCAATTTGTTCGTCGACGTCCTTCAGAGAGTTATAAAGAAGCATGTACGATCAAATCTATTAAACATATATCTATTAAACACCCTCTATCTCTAATGCTTTGGTCGTGTATTACGACAGAAGGACCGGGACCATTATATTTCGTTAACGGAACAATGGAACAAAAACAATATAAAAAAGTTTTACAAAATTATTTAATACCATATACTGGTTCATTGGCTCCAACTCGAGGGTCATATACTTTCATGCAAGACAATACACCGTGTCATAAGGCAAAAAGTGTAATGCGATTCCTTGAATCTAAAAATCTGCGTGGCCAGACAATTCACCAAACATAAACCCAATTGAAAATGTGTGGAATGTCTGGAAAAACATCGTAAATTACAACAACATATTGAAGATGTATGGCATAATAGCGACAAAATTAAAAAAACAATAAAAAGCTGCATTGGCACTATGCCAAAAAGGATTGAGGAAATAATAAAACACAGAGGAGGAACAAGCAAATATTAGTAAATATATGTATGTTCAAATTATACTTACTTGCATGTTATATGTAATTAAATAATAATATTGTTGACATTACCAATTGTTTTTTTTTAAATTTGACCCCAAAATCATAATATTTTTAAGAGGTCCTAATTCGATGGTCAGGGACTGGAGATAAAAAGCAACAGCTTTGTACGTACACATGAATATTGGAATTTGGGAATGAAACAAATAAAATAAGTTTCCTTAACGAAAACTCCTTAGTTCACTTTAAAGCTATCTATTACTTTTTTATGTTAGAGCTTTAGATACTTGTAAATACAAAGAATTAGTTCGAATTTTTAAGAAAACTATATCTGGTTGATAGTACTGATTTAATATTAAATCTTAATATCTTCTTCGGAAAGCATGTTCGCCTTCGCACGTAAACCCCGACTTCATTTCTTCGCGAGCTCTAAAATTAATTTTAAGAGATCTAAGTAGAGATTATTATTGCATGTGTGCACCGGTAAGCATCGTTACAAATTTAGTTCCTATGAAACTACGATAAAAGGTCACGGGTTACTAGATAACCTTAGATATTAAACGGAAGAAGTATCGTATTTCCTTTCGTAGAGATCTAGCGCCAGATAAAAAAGGTGAAAAGTTCATTATAAAGTATCGCCCGCATTTATCTCTAAATTTCACTTAAGTTTTAATGGCAGAGACGATCGTCAGAATAAATGAGAAATCGATTGCGTTGCAATTCCATTTTTTAACCGCAGAAGACGTTAGCAATCATACCTGTTTACTTTTTATAATGTACACTGATGTCTGAAACTACTAAATTATGTACTACATTACGAATAACCACAAAGTCAATTTTCTGTGATCACAAGATAGCTTAGGCAAACAATAGCAACAATTTCCTAGTATAAATTTAATGTACATTAGAATTTTTTTTTGTATCTAACATTAATTAACGGTAATCACGATAAACACATAATTTGTTTATGTTAGATACCAAATCGTTAAGATTTAAATTGAAATAAAGATCCAATCCAAAATCCATAACCCAGGGGTTCTCTAAGTGTGCGCCGTAGAAAGTAAACAGGGGCACCACTAGGCACTCCTGCGAATGCAGGCAGACATAGCGGTCTGAAACATTCTAGAATGAACATTTCTAAACGGCTTTGAAGCTAATGGAATTTTCTAGAACATCTAGACTAGATCGTTCCCGTAGCTTGTAGAACTTTCTAGAAAGATATGGAACATTCTTCAAGCACATAGAACATTCCAGAAAAGTTTGGAACTTTCGTGAAATTTATAGAACTTTCTAGTAGACTTATATAGCATACTATCGGACATTGTCGAAGTTTCGCGAATGTTCTAAGTAGGTGGGGCGGCTAGTATAAATACGGCACCACTTCGGCGAGCCAGTTGAGTTCCTAAATAACAATCGAAGAGTAAACATCTAAGAAAAGTAAACGGTTTTAAGATGCCCGCTACCAGAGGAGCGCCCGCTTTGTTTCAGTGTGTCGCTTTATTTTCGTAAAGTCGTAGGAAAATGGAAAGATTTTTATTGAATAAGCAGGTCGACAGTTCAAGTCGAGAGATCAAGCATCGACAAGTAGTGGGGTAGCAAAGAAACAGAAATATCGTAAATACGATGATAACTATTTGAATTTTGGCTTTACTTCAGTAGAAGTAAACAATAAAGAAAGACCGCAATGTGTGTTCTGTTTAAAAGTTCTAGCGACCGACTATATGCTCCTAAGTAAGCTAAAGCGACATATTGAGACCAATCACTCTAACATGGTTGAAAAATCTCGCGAGTTCTTTAGTAGCAAATTGCAAGACTTACAAAAGCAAAACAAATGTGTGTAAACAAGCTTCAGTACCAAGCATCGCACTGCTAGCATTTTTTAAGGTCGCATACAGAACAGCGAAGTGCAAGAAAACCTCATATCACCGCAGAAGAGCATACTCTACCGGTTCCTCTTGACATGGTTAATATTATGCTGGGAGATTCGGCGGGAAAATTAATTTCAAAGGTACCTTTGTCCAACAACGTTATTAGTTGAAGAATCCATCATATAGCTCTGGATCTCAATGATCAATTAATAGAGAAAATGATAGGCACAGAATTTGATCTGCAACTTCTGTTCTGCAAAAGCGTCATTGGAAGCGCAAAGGCTCAAGACTTATTTGAAATGCTTGACAAGTTTATAACCGAAAATGATTTGGGTTGGAAAAAGTGCATCGGTATGTGTACTGACGAAGCTCGATCAATGTCTGGTCGCTATGGAGGATTGTAGGCGTTTATGCTATGTGGATCCATTGCAGCATCCATAGAGAAGCACTTGCACTAAAGTCGATGAGCTCTCAATTGAATTTCGTATTCTTCATAAAGCTATGCATGGATATGGGAGCTGAACACACGGCCCTGCTATACTACTGCAGTTCACGATAGCTGATTGGTCATGAAAGCTCCAGGTAAGTACCTGGAGTATCATGCCGAATCCGACTTTTTGCTGAAACTAGCGTATTTGTGCGATATATTTAACAAGCTGAATGCCTTCAATCTGTCCTTGCAAAGCAATGACATGCACATTTTGAAACTTTTGGAGAAGGTTGCGGCGTTTAGGAAAAAGATGCAGTTCTGGATAAGAAAACTCAACGAGGATGGCGGTCAACATTGTTTCCCTGAATTGTACAAATATGTGGCCTATTTCACAAGACTTGCTGTCCCTTTTCAAGCAACACCTCTCAAAGCTCACTGACTGGTTTGCAAAATACTTTGAGGAAGACAATGTCGAGAAATTTGCGTGGATCCAAAATCCTTTCCGTGTTCAAGCTCCACCGGAATTCACTTCGCAGGAAGAAACGAGTCTAATTGAATTCTCTTGCGGCAATAGCCTGAAAACAAAATTTGCTTCTTCCGGTTTAGTGAAGTTTTGGATATCAATCAAAAATGAATATCCAACTCTGAGTTCAAAAGCTGTAAGGATCCTCATTCCCTTTGCGATAACCAAGTTACGCGAAGTCTGATTTTCAGCTGTAGCTGTAATAAAGAGCAAATATCGCTGAAAAATCGACATGGAGCGAGAAATGAGAGTGGCAGTGTCAAACCTTATTCCGCGTTTTGAAAAAAATGTGTGGCGATCAGCAAGCTCATCCGTCGCATTAACTTACTTGTCGTTGAAGGTTTTCACCATTTATTTCATATTTTTTTGTATTTTCATATTTTTTAGGTTTTGCAATGGTTCATTGTGATTTCAAATTTTTAATAGAATTGTGAAAGGCGCGGGCCAAAATACTAAACCTGTAAGTATGCCGCGGACTGATAAAATTTGGGAACCACTGCCATAACCTAATGAAGCGGAGATTAACCTATCCTCAATGTTTGATAAAATTTAAATGTAGGTATAGTGTGACTTCAGTGGTCGCTAAAACTCACGAATGGGATGCGAATTGATAGATTAACCCCCCCCCCCTATCCTTATGCTTGCATGGGCATCGCGATAGCACCCACGTGAGGACAATTTCAATTAGTACAAATACTATTTTTCTAAACATAGAGGCGAATTATAAATTCGGTAGAAAATCGACTATGGAAAGCACGTCTGTCAAATTGCTGATACAAAAGAAAATGAAATGTCATAACTTCTGAATTATTTATCGCACTCATTGATGTGATGTTTGCAATATAAATTAACTATTAATTATTAATATATGATGACGAAAAAAAATTTTATGTCTTGCCTCCAACTAGGCCCGGGATCAGGGTGGGGTATAGCAGAAGTCCATCAAAGTTGAGATGTGTAATAGGTACGAAGAAGGGTGCCAGGAGTTTTTTAAAGAAAGGCGCCAAAAACTCTGTTGCACCTCTCCTTGATGTGTGGAAATATAATACGTGAATTTAACATTTTGGCAACAATTTATATCATATAATATAACAAAAATTTGGAATTTTTGTTGAGTGGATGTTCTCCGACGCACCTCATCGACTCTCAGGTCGTAGTTCGGTAAGGGTCTGCTACCACAGTAGCTGCTTATAAGTACTTAAAAAAACAGCAAAATGGAAGTTAAAATGGGTGAAATCAGGGAAAAATAAAATAAAAAGTTACATATGTAAACAGATTTGGATATCTAGGTGCAGATAACTGGTTATGTATCAATGACTGTCACTTAATAATGTGGTTCCTTTGGTCGGAAAAGTTTCTAACAAACAATTTCCATACGCGAAACCCATACACATCTAGAGGTTGATTCATGCGGGTTGTTTTCTTAGTGATTGGCAGAATGTGTACATCTTTAGTGATTCGGTGATTCGATATATTCATCTCATACCTCAAATCTCAAATTCAACTTTGTTCAAAGAATAAATGAACTATGCCAAACCATATTTATATTATACATTTATATTATATAATTAGTTTTTGTAAATGTTTTGTTATTTTGTTATTGTTTTATTGTTTTTTTCATTTGCTTCAAATAATATTTAATTTACACAAGGTTAGATGGTAGAGCAGAGTGCCAGGACTTTGCCCTGGTACAACTGAATCTCGCCTTGGGGTTACCATTGTGTATTTTTTTTCTCTCATTCTTCTTTTAAGTTGTACAGAATTAATACAATATTATGTTAATTTTTTTATTAAAGTCAATGTACTCGTTGTACAACCCATATGTATGCAAATGGTAATAAAGAGATATTATTATTATTATTGACTCGTCCTGTACATAGCTCTCTAGGCAGTAAACAATGAAGTTACCACACACATGGATCTTAAAATTAATACAATGTTACAATAATGGTCTTACGTACGTTCGACGCATATCCACACGTAAATTTTCAACCTAACGATGAAGTGAAGATATTAATTACTTTATTTTTCCAAGTAATTATCCTTAAATTCAATAAGTACATCTCTTACGTAACTTTGTCAATTGCTTTATACACGACATATGTAGCTAAAAATATGAGTAATTTGCACTTCAGTGTGGCATTAAAAGCAGTCCCCAGAGAAATCTTTAATTTAAAATGAAATAATAGGGAACTGTCACTGAAAAAAATAGTTATAACAAATGAATAAGTGGAGACTGGTGCTGCAATCGAAGATCTCTTGATTTTTCGCTACATTTTTGCTACAGTTTTGTTTTAATTTAGTTTAACTTTAGAAAAAGATACTTTGTTTTTTGAAAAGAGTTCGTAAATAGGCTAGCGCTGATGTTACTAGGTGGATTGTAAAAATATAAATTTCGAAGTGGTGACGTGGTTCCAAATCAGTATAAACATCCTAAGTTTTCTTTTGTTTTGAATCTTCGTTGTTATCCAATAAATATAATTTATTACCTGATTATGGAATAACACTGACAACTATTCCGTTATAGTATAAATACATATTACTGTTAGAATGTAACCATTTTTTCCTATTTAGGTGTTGAATTAGTTAATTTTACTATTATAAATTAACAAACAATGAAATTACAACTAATTGACATCAACCACCATACATGGACGCGTTTCGCTGTCATACAGCTCTTCAACATGTCTTTGTGGAAGATGGCAATCTAGGTTGATAAGTCATATATATACGAAGTTCATATTATAGATTAAGTTGAAATTGTTGGAGCAAGCTAGTAACTTTCCATTATAAATCGCCCTGGTATTGTTGTTTGTTTTCCTTTTTTTTCATTAACAACTTTTTTAAGATATATTGTAACGAAATATAAAAGAAATTTAGATTGGCAACCCTTAATTTCTTTGCTTCATCCCAACATTGAAGTTCAACATTCTCAATATTCAACTGGCTTTCTATATTATTACTATAAAAGGGATTAACCCACTAACATCCTAAAACATTGACTTGCATTTAGCACCAATTTATGCTTTTGTGTTTGATTAGAGATGTATTCTAAATCACTATTAATTAATTTTACTGCGAGCTGATATCAATTCTTCTGGATAAAATGCGAAATATACTGGGTGTCATCAACATAGGTGTGATAACAGCAATACTGCAAAGATGTGTTAATATTGGAAGTATAAATATTGAATAGTAACGGATCTAGTATGGACCCCTGTGGCACACCCGCTGTAACTTACAGGAGGATGTCACATTCCGATAGCTCACAGATTACTTATAGCCGGTAAGATAAGAGCTCATCATACGTCTTGGATTTTCTCCAAACTCTATGCAATGCAAGAGTGAAAGTAAAATTTCCTGACCAGTTGTGTCAAATGGCCCGAAAAAATCTAATGTAACCAACAACACAATTATGCACAAATCCATTGCGTTCCTTATATCATCAGTTATAGTTACTAACGCGATGCAGCAGTTATATCCTGGTCTGAAACCAAATTGATAATCTGGCGTAATATTATTGACACGCAAATATTCACGTATTTGAAAATTCAATATCTTCTCCAAAACCTTCAACAAACTCGGTAAAGTACTTATAGCTGTGTTTTCTTTTTCTCCACGACAATTCCCAGTCTAACGCTTATTCGCGTGTAATCTTGAGGTTACAAGTATTCAACTGACGTTGATATGCTTTCTTTTAGTTTGTATGTGAGTGATTTAGATACATTTGTGCATACTATTTTTTACACTAAATACGTAGGTACACATTAATATTGAAATATTTTTAATTATTATTGGTAAATTTGTAAAATAAAACAAATAATGTGATGAATTTATTAGCATAAATAAAAGGAGTTTTCAATATGAGTGCAGTCTCACACAGAAACAAGTATTTTTTTGTCAAATTCAGTTTTATTTCTTAACATAGTCTCCTTGTCTAGATACACTTTTCCCTGCAACGCTCCCATCTCTTTAATCTGTCCAAAAAGTAGTCAGCATCTTATTCTGCAAAATAAGCGTTTGAATATGATGGCCTTCTCATTCGATGAACATCTCTGTTCTCTGAACAAAACTTTGAGCGTAGAAAACAAGAAAAAAATTGCTGGGGACCAGATCTAGTGAATAGGATGGGTGATCTATCAATTCGAACCCTAATTTGTGAATTTTTGCTATGGCGACCAGTGAAGTGTGTAAGTGTTGTCTTGGTGGAACAAAACTTTCATTTTCTTCAAATGCGGCCGTTCTTCTGTAATTTCTTCAATTTGTCAAATAATGATGCGTGGTATGCCCCGTTATCGTTATTCCTTTTTCATGATGGTCGATTAACGTAACTCCATGACTATTCCAAAAACAGTCGCTATCACTTTCCTGGGTGATGGAACAGTCTTGACCTTTCTCGGAGCCGATTTACCCTTCGCAGTCCACTTTTCGACTGCACCTTGTCTTCAGGAGTGTGCTCGGGTATTCAAGTTTCATATACAGTTATTAATCGACGCCAAAACTCCGACTTATTTCGCTTAAAGTGCTTCAACACAGCTTTGGAAATGTTCATTCGAATGCATTTTTTGTCCTGAGTGAGCAAGCACGTGGTTAGCCTTTTCACACGTTCTGCTATCTCTCTAACCTTAATTTGACGATCCCCTAGCACCATTTGGTGAACTTTTCCAATGTTGTCGGTAGTGGTTGCAGTATTTGGCCGTCCCGAACGTTCAGCTTCAACCGAGCTGGTACAGCCGCGCTTAAATTCAGCTACCTAAAACTTCACCGTGACAAATGATGGTGCAGAGTCTCCGTCTCGGCATTAATTTGCGTAGGCGTATTGCCTGTCAAATGCAAGAATTTAATGATGACACGATATTCGATTTAAACGACTGTTAAACAACAACTGTACGTCCAACGTGGCTGAAATTTTGAATTTGAGACTTGAAACTTTTATATATAACTTGTGTACATCGATTTAACATTCTCTAGAATTGCCTCATTAATTTAATACCATTGCTTACGAATTATTGTACACTGTCATTATAATATTTTGGATTGGAATAACCCTGAATGTGGATCTGTTAGTCGGATAAAAATCCACAACTCTAGTTATATTTCCTCCAAAAATATAACCAATATTAATACATTTTTCTTTCAAATATTTCAGTTAGAATAATGTTTATTGTCATTACTACATTTAATAGTCATGATCACTTACATAAATTTCTTTAAAATTCGTCGAAATGAGTACTACAATTTTATGTTGTTGCGCAATTGACTTACTATTACAGATACAACAAACTTATGTTTACTATGCGTTAGAAACCTAGTAACTATACCCATAACTGAAAATTCAACAATTTTTTTATAATTTTATATACTAGAAACATAATGGTCTTACAACACATCCTATTTTAACCAGTTTTATATGTTTTTTCCTGTTGATCTAATTATTATTGAAATTATAGTCCCTGGCCAAATTACTTGAAACACTCAATATTTTGTAGTTTCTTCATAATAAAATATAAACTATACATATATTATATTTTTTATTTATAAAATATATTGTAAAAATATGTAACATATGTAAATATTAGATAAGCAATTAATATTTAGTCCATAACCCATGATTTTTAATAACACCCTTAATTCTTCGGGGCATACTTTCAATGCAAGATATAATTGTCTCTTTTATATCTTCATCATTCTCCCATAGATCCTTTATATTCTTCATTAATATTTCCTTTGTAAGGTTTTCTCTTTCATATACCTTACCTTTTAGTCGATTCCATACGTTCTCGATGGGATTGAGGTCCGGTGAATTTCCGGGCCAACGTAAAAGAGGTATGTGATTGTCTTCGAAGAATTTCTCAACCTTTTTTGCCACATGGGAAGGAGCATTATCTTGCATAAATATACCCCTGTCGGTATGCGACGTCTTGGCTTAAAATACGGTAATAACGTGTTTTTTAACACATTTATGTACTTGTCTTGACGCATTGTACCTTCTACAAAATACAAAGGGCCGGGTCCGTCTCCACTAATCACTCCCCAAATCATTACCTGCGGAGGGTGTTTTACAGTTCGAAGAACCATGGACTCTGTGAGACGTTCGCCAGGTCGTCTACGAACAAATTGTGCTCGCTGCACACAGAGCGAGCACTCGTCACTAAAGAAAACCTATTAAATAATGCAAACATTAATTCAGCAAAAATCATATTGTTAAGTTATTCACCTTTTTCCAATTCTCGTCTATGAAATGTCGATATTCTCTTGCAAAGTTGAGACGAGCAGATTTCATTTTTTCTGTTAAACGCGGCTTTTTTACAGGTCTTCGGCCCATTAGGCGATTTTCGCGCAATCGGCGCCTGACAATTCTACTCGAAATCTCTATTCCTCTCTCTTGTAAATTTTTTTGAATCATTTTAATTGTAGCAAATCTATTGCTCAAAGCCTGATGAACAATTTCACGGTCAGATCTCTTCGAAGTTTTTCTTTTCCGACCGCACTAGCTCCTTCGTTTAAGTTTCTAGCTAAACGCGATGCAGAAGAAGGAGATACTTTCTGTAATTGTGCAATTTCTCGTTGTGAAAGTTTGTTTGATTGTAGAAGAGCTTGTATAGCGGCTTTTTGTTCACTTGTTAAATCTTTCCCGGCATTTTCTACAAAAAACCCAAATATTTCAATTTTTTTCAAATTCCAAATAATTAATTATTAAGAGAAGATAGAATAAAATTTTACCTTTGCAATAACGATATATCAACGCAAAACACTTAACGATACTCACAACTTAGCTTCTATACGGTTATGACGAAATATTTAAAAAAATATCGATGCATTCTCTAAACAGTGAACTCGCTAAATGTAAGTTGATAACTGAAATATTTATATATACGTACTTTACTCTTCTAAATATCATTTTTCTGGTATTTTTATTTATTGATACAATAATCTATTCCACCTATAAACGATCGGATTCAAAGCAAAAGAATATCACTATAATAGGATGGGAATTTCCAGGTAAAGGGTTGATTTATGACATGTTTCAAGTAATATGGCCAGGGACTGTAATTCAACCTTCTTGAATTATAAGTGTATATATAATTTATTTTTATACAGAGCCCAGACTTTCAAAAGCGAACAGCTACTACGAATTTCGTGACATGGTTTCTATCATTAACGCAATCCCCTTACAACATACGCCACTTCAATGAGCTATTCTGGTCTTCTTTCAATAAATTCAAACGTTTCTAATTATAAAAATCTCTTCCAGGTCGTTTATTTTTACGACCTTGGTTTATGATCTGCAACGTCAAACAGAATCTTACCTACTACTTACTTCCCAAGCGGAATTTAAAAAAATGATACGTAACGTTCCAACGTTTACAGTTTCTAATAAATTATTTTGGTGAATCAGAAAACGAATAAGAATAACCTGATAAAATAAGAGGAATTTTTATATATGAACATGTGTCATTAGCATGACTAACTAAGAAAAAATGCACCTCGGAGTATGAAATGATTTCCTTTTCTTCTTTTTTGCAGGATTCAAAAACTCTGTCTAAATGGGTATTATTATATCGTATATAAGAGGATCTAACGATCCTGATCCTATCACCGGGCTAACACCGAGGGAAAAATCTTTGGTTGTCTCCTCATGGAACCTAGTCAAGAAAGACCCTACAGGAAATGGCGTGGAGCTTTTTAAAATGTAAGAATTGTATGAAATTTATTCATGGCATGGTACAAAGTAGAAAAGATTGTTGATTGATTGATTGTGGCTAGCGGCGTTAGCCATTGGCCATTTAGGCACACCTAAACCACCCCAGGAAAGGGAAGCGAAAAAAGACTTTTAGTAAACTCATGTCAAGCACTATAATTCTTAGAATAAAAAGAAGAAAGATAGAAAATGAGTTAATATTGCTGCAGTTTCAATAAACAGTGTTGTACATGCAAGCTTGCAAGCTTCGGCCCAGTCAATCACCAACAATTAGCGTTTAGAACCATTCTAAGACAACATATCATCTTTGTTACTTGCCAATTATTGCTATGTTTCAGTAGTGTAAAAAATTCAACAAAGTTTTGCCACTTGAGACAGATGTACAATTTTTGATGCTGATTCTATCTAATCGAAAAGATGATTTTCGGTGATATTTGAAAAAACAGAAAAAGCTTTTGCTCACTTTTGCTTATGTTATCATTTAGTAATACTCTTTCCCTTCAAAATCCATTTTCATTTGTTTCGATCTGACTTCGTTTTTCTCGAGATATACCAATATTTCAATCCATAGTACTTCGTAAGCATTAGGCATTATAGCCCAATGTACCGTTTTAAACTTTTTTTACAAAGTTTTCCAACATGTCCTGGTAATCTCGCAAAACCGCTTGAAAATAGCTACTCGGGGGTTGTCGAGGTGGATGATTACAAATCTGCAGTCAAAATTTCCAAATTCGAGATGCGGATCCAATATGGTGGCTGTAACTACCGCCATCCGCAGCTGAGTAGATTAGATTAGATTCAATATCGATTTGGTTCTCGACATATTCCACTGCGACCTTTTCAGATCTATTGTGGTTCCTCTATTATTAGATCAATTACGGTAGCTTTGCCTTTTTCACCAGACCTAGCAGCCTTGTGAATGATCCCTCTGCGTAGGTTTCGGCTTTTAGGTATTCCGATCCTACTTCTGAGAACCGTATTCTTGCTAGTGCTGCACAATCGCACAGTACGTGGACGGCAGACTATTCTTCCGCCTGGCAGAATCTACACGCTGTTTTCTCTGTGAGGCCTAAGTTGCTCATATGTTTCTTGAGCATAGCCTCTTAACAGGCCTACTACTGTTCTGACAGACTTTCCGTCCCTGCTCAGTTGGTCTGCTGTAAATTTAGGCCTGTGTCCAATCAGAAATTACTTGGCCTGTCTCTGACCTGGGATACTCTTCCACCAGTTATGAAATTTCTAATTTTTCCATTATTTAGTAGTTGCTTTAACTACCATATATGCTATGCCCACCGAATGCTTTAGGTTTCTGTCAGCATTTGACGAGCCTGCTCGGGCTGATTCGTCTGCCTTAACATTCCCTCGATGACCTTCGTGCCCTGGTACCCAGATCAGGGTCATCTTAGGCCGGCTACCCAGACTATTGAGGGCATTCATACATTCCCACACTAGTTAGATTTTATCACTGCTTGACTGTCTGAATAGATAGCAATAGATCGATAGTTACTTTCTTGCTTGTCTAGTTCTTCGATACATCCCAGCACTGCTACTATTTCGGCTTGAAATACTGTGCCGCTTTGAATTAGGCTTAGCGACTTAGTTATTCTTGGTCTAATCCTGAAAATTCCGGCTCTGACTCCCAGTTTCCGTCTTTGAGTTGTCTGCATACCAGATAGATTCGGCTTTGATAGGCCTTTTTTCCATTATTCTCTATCTGGTATTACCGTTTTATAGTTCTTGTCGAAGCTGTATTTGGGACTAATGGCGCCTTAAATTCCTTTAACAGTTTCTGATGATCTGCAGCATGCGATCTAATTATGGGAGGTTGACCGTTCATTAGCCTGTAGCTTATTAGCCTGGCTTCTCCTTGAATATGTATATGTAGTGGTTCTAGGTTAAGGATGACCTCCAGAGCAGCTGTCGGTGTGGTCTTCATGGCCCCCGTGGCACACAGACATAGTCTTTGTATGTCACTTAGTTGCCTCTACCTGTAATGTCTTTGTCCACCATACCACCGAGCCATATGTTATCATTGGTCTGATTACTCTCATGTATAACTACAGCATCATTTTTAGGCTTAGTCCCCACGTTTTTCCACACAACCTTCTACATCTGCCTAAGGCAATAGTAGATTTGTTAATGATGTATATCCAAAATATTCTTCCTCAATGTTCTTGGCTTATGTGCTTTATTTGATCCCGAATTAACCCCTAGCAGTAGCCAGCCAAATTCTCAGTCGGCTTACCGGAATAACGCCTCTCCATTGTAGTAATATCTTGGTGAAAGCGTTCTCCGTGTTCGTTTGTAAAATCACCGAGATTATCTGGAAAAAACTAAGTATAAATATAAAAAGCGTATTTTATGAGACATATTACATCCCATTTGCTTGAATGCTTGCAGTAAATCTTCAACTATTTTTGCAAAATTTGGATCTCTAGGATCACCTAGGAAATTTACAATTACATTTTTCAATGCTTTCCAGGCATTCAATACTCTTTCATCAAAATTCGAATCTGTGACCGCCTTTCTAATGTTAGACTTCTTCGTTAAGCTTTGCATTCCTCAGTTTTAGAAATTTTTCTCGTAAGAACGAAAATGCTGCATCTTCCATGTTTAAGGCTTTAGTGACATTTTTCATTAGTCCCAATTTAGTGTAACGATACAAACACTTTATTTTTGTCATAAACTGGGTCGTGATCAATGTTATTCTGTCCGGTCACGACTAACTCTCGAGCAGGCCAAACTTTTTTAACATAATGCAACTTTCTAACACAGCTATCCCACTAACATAGAAAGCAGCAATGTTTTGTGTGTTCGCCTTGCAGGCCAAATATGAAACCAATCAGTCCAATCACATTTAAATCTCGAGATACAAACCACAAGTACTGCGAGTATTTTGAAAATCAATTTCATACTGTGTATGGCTTTTTTAATACAATTGTATAAGCAAATGCAATTGAAAGAAATTGATTTGTATTATGTAACAATACAACTTTTAAGCTGAATTTAGGTGCATCAATAAAAAGTCGTCAGTTTTGAGCAACGAGTGGTAAATTTAATGCTTTTAGTAAGCCAGTGATACCAGTGCAGTAGCAAAGGTCCTCGGAATTTGTGAAGAATTGAAAATGCTGTAACCTTAATTTTGTCCTGTAAGGATTCCATTCTTTGAGCCAAGAAGATCTAAATCACGAACAAGATCGTTTAAATCCTGTTGGATCAGTATATTCGGAAACATTCTCTTCCATGGTTGCCTTGTTATTAAGTTGTAGACATGCTAAGTTGTCCACAGTTGAGGAGTTGGCTGTAACTTGTCACGAACTAATAGGTCTTTTTACTGACATTACATATGCATATTTCATCTTCTTTTTATTCCTTGATGAAAATCCAGTTACTTTTGTCAAACAGAAACAGCAGTGAGTCGTACGATCCTGTTACTCATTTCAAATAATAGGCACTGAAAATAGCATTCTCCGAACCTTGTGGCCATGATAATAAATTTGTCTGCACGCATTTTTACTATCCCTATCCTCGCCTCATATGATCCATATCCGTTGCTTGTCTAAAAATGTTTAAAATGGGACATTAGGCGGCTATGATGCATAATGCTTACGAAGTACAATAGATTGAAATTGGTATATCTCGAGAAACAAAAGTCGAATCGAAACAAACGAAAATGAATTTTGAAGGGGTAGAATGGTACTAAATGATAGCATAAGCAAAAAAGAAAAAGGAAAAATTAGGATAGCGAATTTTTCTTTTTTTGCAACCATTTGGTAGCATATTATTCTACCCCTTCAAAATTGGCACTTTGAAGTTAGGATATCTCGAAATCCTGACATGCTAGTGCAATTCTATGGCCGGATTTGGAATCACCGCCAAAAAATCTATAAGAAATGATATGTTTTATTCAGGTGGCAACAAAGAAAATCCAATTTTATTGAATTGAATGAATATACTATTAAATTTGTTTTCAGGTTCTTTGAAAAGAAGCCAGAATACCAGAATTACTTTCCATTCAGGGGCATTCCTATGGAAAAATTAACAAACGATCCTAAACTAAAAGCTCACGCAGTTTCGGTCATGTACGCAATATCGTCCGTTATTGACAATTTAGATAACAGCGAAGTTTTAATCAACCTCCTACAGAAAACTGGCGAATCACATCGAAGGAGAAAGATACCTGAAGAATCTTTTGATGTTAGTATATCTACTAAATAGTTGAAATGCTGAACATAATGTATAATTTTAAAATTTTCAGATATTACACAAAACCATACTAGAACTCCTGGAAAAGGGATTAGGTTCAAAACTAAGCAAAGAAGGATTGGATGCTTGGGACAAAACATTAACGGTTGCATTCAAAGTAGTTAAGGATACATTGAAAACCGTTGAAAATAGTGATTAGCGTATACCTGCAATTTGGTGTTGTTATTTTTTATTACAAGTTTTAACAATGCACTAATTATAAGAGTAATAATTTAAAAGACATAGATATAGTTATATTAGTTAACTATCATACCTTGTTTTCACAATGACTAGATTATAAGCTTAATAATTGTATTGTTCTTTTATTACTTTAAATAAATGTTGATTGTTAGAAATTTGTTAGTTATGGTCAGATTTTGCACGGCTAGTTTATTTTACAGCCAATAGATGCCAATTAGTATCTACACCTTTAAGAATATTGTAAATAGCGTTGGCAATTCAATATACACATCGTTCCTAACATAAATAAAAAATATAAAAGGAAGTATAATGTTGCGATTAATATTATTTATTAACTGGCATAATAGACGAGAATGGGACGAAACATTAAAAAAATTATCAATTACATTTACAATTACCCAAGTGCAGCGTTTAATGAACTTCTACCTTGCTACATTAAATGTATAATAAGTAGAGTAACCTAAACTTGCGGATTCGCATAGGCGTCGGTATTACGGGTTAATATAAGAATACGAAACATTCATAAATAAACTAAACCGGTAGAGAAGCAGGCATGTAGTGTCGACCTTGAATATAAATCATGTTAAACCGCGCTGAGAGAGATTTCGTTTTAGTACCGGTTGAGCTGTTGCAGAGATTAGTCGAACGGTCAAGGTTATGTACTTACGTGTCGCTTTTGAAAATATAGCTGGTGTTTTTTGTGTGTTGTAGTATTATACCAAGTACATAATTAGTGTATCGTTTCATATAGAACTAATATTTACATACCTAAGAAAACAATGCCTCGTAATAGATTTGCTACTAATGTACATAAGTATGTGTCACTTTTTCCCCATTTAAAATATGACCGTAGTGCAGTTTTTTGCTTAATATGCAATGTTCGTTTGGCTGCATTGGACAGAACTGATTGCCAGAGGCATGTCAATGGTATTAAGCATATGAGAAATGCAAGAACTGAAATACCTTATACACTATTCCTCATACATTTATTAATTATGTTTACCTCTTGTAATCTTCCGTTGTCGTTGGTGAGAAAAGCAGCTTTTAAAACGTTTTGGCGACAATACGTTCCAAAGTACCCATTACCCTCACAAACACAATTACAGAATCATTTGCCCGAATGAAAGAGATGCTAGAAAATGTTGTAAACGTGATTGGTGTTCCAAAAAAATATGGATTACCGTGGATGAGACGACCGATATAAAGAAAAACAGTATTGTGAATGTAATAGCTCGCGTTTTATCTAGCGAGAACACAGCATCTCGATATTTGTTAGCTTGCAAACGTGTTCAACAATGTACCGCGGAAAATATTCAAAAAGTGATAATGAACGCTTTGAAAAAATTTAAAATTGCCCAAGATCAAGTTGTGATGATTGTGACAGATAGTGCAGCAACGATGTTAAGTGTTGGGCGATCCTTAAAACATATTTCCTAACTTAATACATATAACCTGCGTGCTGCATGCTTTGCATTTAGTTGGTGAAGTTGTTCGACAACATTACGGAAACGTTGATCGGATGATTGGAAGTACTAAAGCAGTGTTTTGTAAATCTCCTAAACGTTTAAAAGAATTTCGTAAATTTTGTCCAGGTATTCCAGAACCTCCTGAACCAATTTTAACGCGATGGGGTACTTGGCTAACAGCAGCTTCTTACTATTTGATCCATTTTCCACAAATTTAATCAGTTATAATGCGATTTAATCGGAATGAATCCAAAGCAATTAGAGAAAGTCAAAGAGAATTTCAAATTCCTCAACTTTTAGAAGATTTAACAACAATATGTACCAATTATACAGTATTACTAGATGCCATCAGAAAACTACAATGTACTGAATTGTCATTGCAGGAATCATTAGACATAGTGGAGAGTGTAAAAAATAAATTACACACATTAAATGATACGCCAGGATTATGCGCTAGTCAAAAGTTGGCAGATTTTTAAGGAAAATCCCGATTTTAATACTTTAGAGGCCGTTTATAATAATTGTAAGAATAGTGAACTTTTAAGTGATTTTGAAAAACAGTTTCTACATGCAAATGTAACTTCCTTAGATGTGGAGAGATCGTTTTCTATGTATAAGAATATTTTTTCTTGTCGACGCACAAAGTTTAAAGAAGTAACTGTGGAAACATATGCAATGATGCATGTTACAGTAGTTCCATCTGATCCTCTAATTTGTTGAATAATTAGCAAGTAAGTTTATTTATGAATTTTTCATATTCTTATATTAACCCGTAATACCGACGCCTATGCAAGTCCGCAAGTTTTGGTTACTCTAATAATAAGTATATGTGAAGACATCTTAGATTAGATTAGATTCAATATCGAGGTGGTTCTTGACCTATTCCAGTGCGACCTTTTCAGATCTATTGTGGTTCCTCTATTATTAGATAAATTACGGTAGCTCTGCCTTTTTCACCACACCTAGCAGCCTTGTGAGTGATCCCTCTGCGTAGGTTTCGGCTTTTGTATATTCCAATTCTACTTCTAAGAGCCGTATTCCTGCTAGTGCTGCACAATCGCACAGCACGTAGACAATAGTCTCTTCTTCCGCCTGGCAGAATTTACACGTTATTTCCTCTGTCAGACTCATATGTTTCTTGAGCATACAGTGTCCTGTTAGCAGGCATACTATTGTTCTGGCAGACTTTCTGTCCCTGCTTAGTGGGTCTGCTGTAAATTTAGGCCTGCGTCCAATCAGAAGTTGCTTGGCCTGTCTCAGACCTGGGATACTCTTCCACTAGTCATGAGATTTCTCATTTTTCCATTGTTTAGTAGTAAATTTAACTACCGTATATGCTATGCTCACCGAATATTTATGGATTTCTGTCAGCATTTGACGACCCTGCTCGGGCTAATTCGTCTGCTTTAACATTCCCACGATGACCTTCGTGTCCTGGTAGCCAGACTAAGGTCACCTTAGTTTGGCTGCCCAGCCTATTGAGGGTATTCATAGATCAATAGTTACTTCCTTGCTTGTCTAGTTCTTCGATACACCCCAGCGCTGCTGCTATTTCGTCTTGAAATACTGTGGCGCTTTGTATTAGGCTTAGCGACTTGGTTATTTGTGGTCTAATCCCGCAAATTCCGACTCCGTTTTTGAGCCGTCTGCGTACCAGATAGATTCGGCTTTGATAGGCGGGCCTTTTTTCCATTCTTCTCTATCTGGTATTACTAATGGCGTTATTGGACCCGCTTGATATTGGCTCCACCTTAAGTTCCTTTAACAGTTTCTGATGATCTGCACCATGCGATCTAATTATGGGAGATTAACCATTGATTAGCCTGTAGCTTGTTAACCTGGCCTCTCCTTGAATATGTACATGTAGTGGTTCTAGATTAAGGATGACCTCCAGAACAGCTGGCGTGGTTCGCATGGCCCCCGTGGCACAGAGGCATGCTAGTCTTTGTATGCCACTTAATCGCCTTGTTGCCTCCACCTGCAAAATCTTTGTCCACCACACCACCGAGCCATATGTTATCATTGGTCTGATGGTTTTATTTATTTATTGATGGTTTTATTGATGTGAGGATTCCATGTAAGTCTTTGATCGAACCATACACCAAGGTATTTCGTTTTCTTTGACCAATGGCATCTTCACTCCCCCTAGTATAATTGGCTTTAACCCTCAAATTATGCGTTTCTTTGTGAATACCATGATTTGTGTCTTTTGACCATTAACTGTAAGCCTTTCCTGTTTAGACCAGTTAGCTACTGTGTTTAGGGCATTCTGAATTCTTTCTGATACCACCCCGGCAAATTTGCCTCGTATTACTACTGCTAGGTCGTCAGCATATCCTAACTTCGAAATTTGCTTTTTCTCCGCTAAAGGGAATTTAATTACTATCGAGGTGACTATCCCGACTACCCAAAACGTCTAAGACTGACAGCTGATTTCCGATGTAAATATTAAACAAAACGTACCATATGAATTATATTGTATGTTAATTTTTCTTGCTCTATACCCAACAACTTTATTTAGTGCGAAAGAATATTCTCAATATTTCTATGTGGGTATTTATGTTCGTAACATTGCTTAATTACACACAACAAAATGACATTAAAATTTTTTCAAAATATTTAATTGACAGCTGTCAGTGGCAAGCGGTAATGCTGCTCACTGCGGCTGCAAAATGGTTAAATTAATAGTATATGTAAATTGCTTATAGAATGCCTATCATTACAGTTATTTTATAGTAGTGTTACAGGCTGTTAACATTTTCTTAATTAATAGTTCCATACATCCGAAACAACTTCTGGACCTTTCCTTTACTTTGGAAGACGATGCATTTTCACTTCGTTATTGGTCTCGTAACAGTTTGGTTTTACCCAATAAGTAAACACCATATTTAAGTTAATTAATAAAAAAATAGAGACAAAATCGAATAACTAAACTAATAATTCAAAAGAGACCGAAAATTAAACGAAAATTTTAACTATACGAAGTACGAAAAAGGAAAATGGAACAAACAATAACTATAAATTTGATGCATAGCAACCTGCTTTAACATTTACCGACATTTATTGGTAAATGCGCCCTCTGAAAGTCGTATCAGAACTAATAGCTAAGATATCAATCTCAATTCCTTATAAAGGACATTCTATAGCATTCATGAAAATTATTTGTAGTATTTGCACGGAAGAAGAAGAAGATATGTGACACATGAAACCGTCAAAAGTGTTCGTTAACTTCTACTTCATCTGCTACATATTTATTGGAAACGTCAATGGACAACAAGGTAAGCCTGAATAAGAAATTCCGACTGTATAGACCAATGAAAATGTCTGTGGGTTCCAGCATTATTAATGTGGTGTTATTTAGATATTGCAAAAACGTAATCTTCAATAAAAAAACCGGCGCAAAGTTGTTGACTTTAAGAAATGTTTCCACTGTGAATCGGCGGTCATTATAGTAATCATTGAGAAAACAACTTCTCTCCAACAGATTTTTAATCTTATTAGATTGTAAGCATTATTATAATATCCAATCGAGGAAAGAAATGACAGCTAACGCTTGGCAAAAGGCTATCATTTTATATTTCAACAAATTGATCTTGACATTTGACATATTCTCAAGGGTATAATGCTTGTCTTAAGAACCTTGTATACAAAATTCCAAATCGTCTTTTCAAATTACATGAAATCATGAAAAATATTAGATTGTATTACAAATCGTAATAAATGTAAATGCAAAATAAAGAGAAAGACGAGAATAACGAATAACTGCTATAAAACGTTTCTATAAACATTTTTCCTATAAAATTTATAACTATTATTTCTTTTAGGAATTCTCGTATCCCCTACACCGTCAGTAACCGAAAATACTCCGTCACCTATTGAAACCAGCAAATCAACAATATTTGCTACAACTTTCCTTAAAGAAGCAGCACCTTCTACGGTTACACCTATCCTCACTATAAAACCTTCGATTTATACAGATGAAGCCCATTTTAGCAGTATAAGGAGCGCGGTAACTGGAGCTATTACGAAAGTTGAAATTTCATCTATAACTAGTAAACCACTACCTTCATTAAATGTACAAGCCACTACCATACAAAATGAGCCAATTAATAACTATAGAAAAAACATCGAGCCAAGGAACGCGTCAGATGATAAAACAATTCCATCGCCAGCAGCTAAAATTAATCTAACCATTACTAGTAAAGTTACTACCACAACACCAGATGGGAAGACAATCTCCCCTCCTCAATTGATGCCTACAGGTTATGCATATGGAAGTAGTGACTATACGTAAGCGCTGTTTGAAGCTATTTATACAATATTCTGTAGTTTTGACGGCAATTCTGTATGACAAACTTAGCATCTACAAATCTGAACAATATACGGCGTGTCTCACTATGAGTGGGTACCGACAATATCTTGGAAACTACAATAGGTATAGTTATGGGAAAAATTTGTTCATAACTAAAGTGGCAAAGGGAAATTTAATGGAAATATTTTTAAATTCCAAACATGGCCCTTACGGGGCGCAGTTGCTAGGGTCAACAGTAAATTTTAAATTAGCTGGTAAAAGTTCTAGGATTAACTATAATTTTAAATACTTCATTAAAAATTATTTCATTAGTAGGTGTTCTCGAATCATGTAAAACTAAACCTGTTATAACTTCTGCAGCTTTTACCTGAATTGAAGAAATACGGACTTGTTTGAAATAGCATTCAGTGCTGTTTTAAACGTCGCAATTTGTGCCACCCGTTAATGTCTAAGAAATGTACCAGATGGTGTTATCCCCACTGTACGAGTTTTTCTCAATTATCTCTAAAAATTCAAATACAACAATATGCTTTTCTTATTTTGTGTTTGAAGAGTTTTGACAGACTAAAGTAGTGGCGAAAACCGCGTAATGATATATTTTTCCTTTTTCCAGATAATAACGAAAACAGCCCAGTATCAGTGATAATTCCCTATCAGTTTACAAATACCTACTTTATAATATCGAAACCTATCTTAGCTGTCCACGAAACAAAGGAATGATTTCTTTTACTCTTTTACACACAAAACTGTGTCCGTGTTAGTTTAATATGACTATTTCAAATAAAAGTAACAAAATCTAATATGATTTGGATACAATAGCAGAATTTAGCATGCTATGGAAACAATTATGCATTTGACAAATGTGACAAGTACATCGAATTTTACTACGCACTGGCCTTTGAGGATTGGTGCTTAGCCGTTGAATGATAAAAAATATCGTTTTCCATTGCAGATGCATATGATATGCAGCGTATTTTCAATGTATCGAAAACGCATGGTTGAACGTGAATATGCCGTTAAGTATCCAGAAAGAAAATATTTCAGCCAGGAAGTAAATTACGTGAATTACGTGAAACAGGGTACCCGGTAGAAATCCTACCAAAGAACATGTCCTTCTATATGTTGAAGCTCATCCTCACACAAGCACATAAATGTCTTCCGTTCTAGGTATAAGTAGCTCATCAATTCATGGCATCTTAATAGACAATACGTTATACCCATCCCATGCGGTGTTACGTCAAGCCTTCTCGGATACAGATTTTGACCATAGACTCAATTATTGTAATTGGTTTAAAGATATTTGCCATGAAGAATGGCTTCCTACACCGCGTGTTGTTGACTGATGAATAAAGCTGGCCACGAGCGGTACCGCGCAGTAGCGTAGAGTCGACCAGGCCTCGCGTTCCACTAGAGTTATTCTGCTAGTAGAGATGTTTGCTGCCGCAAATAATTTCGCTCATCTTTTAAATAAAAATTAAATAACACGTGCTCAAACACTTACCATTTTAAGAGTCCTCCGTGAAATCACAAAGTGAATAATGTCTGTTAAATATCTGCAACATTAGATATATTTCAACTGTTGTTTCGGCAAAACTAGTACGGCATGAGGAAAAAATGCGTTTATATTCAGAGAACGAACGTTCTACATCTAGTGACGTAATATTTGCGTAAGTAAAATAATCTTTCAAATAACTTAACGATTCTGTTGACGCACCTTCACAAATGTGTCTTAATGTGCCAAAATCAGAATTTTTCTCAAAAACACTTTCAAATTTTTCTAGAACAGAAACATTTTTTGCGTCTTCAATCGCGCATAGCTGTGCGTGAACATGTTGCACTATTTGTAGAGATTCTTCTAACGGCACCGCAGGATTTTGTTATTTTTCTATTGCATCTGCTAGCCCGAAGTAATTGTCGTGAATGATTTTTAAATTCATTTTAACCTGACTATTTTGAAATTTCGACTGGCTTTTCTGGATAGCGGCAGCTTCCTTTGTATCGAATTGTAAAACCACGTTCTTAATATTGTCAACATATTTATGATAATAAAACGCGGCCTGCAACCATGTTCCTCAACAAGTTAGAATAGGTTCTGGTGGCTCTGGTATACGGGGGCACAGTCTGTGAAATTCGTGAATACGTTTCGGTGATTTGACAAATACTGCTTTGGTATGCGCTATTAAAGCGTCTACCTCAGGATAACTTTTTCTGATACTATCCGCCACAAGATGGAGAGCATGAATTTTACACGTAATGTGTAACAATTTAGCAGAATGCTTTTTAAGAGACCGGCCTACAAAAAGCATGTTTGCAGCACCATCACTCACTAACATCAAGAGTTGGTTTGTTGAAAGTTCAAACTTGTCCAATGTATTTAACACTAACTTTGAAATTACTTCGGCAGTACACTGTTGTATTCGTTTGGAGACTAATAGAATTGAAGGTCCCGATTGATGAGGTTCCAATTTGCGTGCCATTACATTAAGAACAAAATGTTTCTTCCGATCTGTTGTTTCGTCGATACATAACCACAATTTTTGATCTTTCAACTTCGATTTTATTTTTTGTTCAATATGTTCGCGCGCAGATGGCACAATTCTTCATAACGATGTTCGACTTGGTAATTTGCACTCCGAATAGCTATTCCAAAAGTAGATAAATGGTTCCTTGTCTAGTAAATTAAGCGGTATATTACATGCGTTAAACGTAACGCATAAATTAAATATAAATTTTTCATTGTCTCGTGCGCAATTTATTTTTGAGACATGCTTTTCACTATTTACGTGTCGTAGACAATGTTGTCTGGACCAACACATTAACGGGATTTTACAGATTACACATTTAATTTTAGTACCTTCATATATTAAGTCTGGAATTTCTGCAATAAATTTTCGAAGTTTGTCCGACCGCGGTCGTTTTGCTGACGAAATCATAATTTTTCTAGGACAGATAAACAATTGCGCAAATGATCGGCAGCGAAAATGTCCGTACTGCTCCGCAGACGAAGTAATACTACCGTTCCTCTCGGTCCGAACTGATTCTACGCCGATGCGCGGTACCGCTCGTAGCCAGCGTTACTGATGAAGCTACTTTTGCTAATGATGGGCAGGTAAATTTGCATAGTATGTATTACTGGTTCAGAGAAAATCCTCATTGGATGAGAGAGACTGACCATCAACATAGATGGGGTATAAATGTTTGGAGTAGCATTTTCAGTGATAAGGTTATTGTACCTACCATTTATTTTTGAAGGCAACTTAAACTTTTTACGTAACGAATTACCAATACTTCTAGAAAATGTTCCGCTAGAAACTGGAAGAACACTGTGGTTTCAGCATGACGGCGGTTCAGCTTATTATTTACGAACCGACCGTGACTATCTTCAAAATACGTTTCCATATCGGTAGATTGGAAAAGGATCACTTTTTCCATGGCCGGCCAGATTCCTAGATCTGACTGTGGTTAACTTTTATTTATTGGGAAGGATACAAGATCTGGTTTACGAAACACGTCCTACACCAAGAGCTGATATGATTCAACAGATTTATAATGCTGTCACCAGCCTACCAAGAGTAGAAATCGAAGCAACAGTTACTGAGACTTGTCGCTGACTAAATCTGTGTATAAATAATGACGACAAACAGTTTGAACATTTAAAATAAATTTAAATTATTGTTTATTTTCATTTCTAATAATACTACATTATGTACTATTAGGCATTGTTGTTATATATTTGTTTATTTTGTGATACTATTTGAATAATAAAACTCCTACAGTTTGCTGTTGTTATCATTCCTTTGTTTCATGGCCAACTAAGATAAGTTTCAATAATATTAAGTAGGTGTTTTCGTTATTATCTGGAAAAGAGAGAACACCTCTTCTGATGCATCCCATTTCTTCTGCTTGTGTTTTGTCCTTGATTCAGACTCCCCGTTTCGCATCCCAATGTCGAGAGAGGTCTATATATCGCTTTGAATATCTTTATTTTTGTTTTCATCGCCTAATATGTTTTCATTGTTTTTTCTATTCTGTTGTTTATCTCTATCTTGAGCAACTATGAACCAGGTGCTGGTTATTGGATCATCTTCGAGAATTTCTAAAATTTCGTCCTTAATCTCTGTCATTTCGGGTGGACTAGGTCTTCCAGCATGATCTCTCTAAATCAATAAACATCAGCGGCGTCAGATGATTTCTTAACAGAAGCCTTTTCGCGTATAATCTAAATGTCACGGCTATATTTTGTTGGCATTCTTCCGCACGTTAAAATCATGTTCACAAGTTCATTGATTTCATAAAGGTGCGCCATTTTTAAAGACACATCAAATAAAGGCAAAAAACTATTTGATTACATGCGCAAATCACGACGATCGAATCGAAATTCCCATGGATTCGCAAACGATGCCGCACCTAGTCCAACAATTTAGTTTTGACTAAACAATCAGCTGTAAACACTTAAACAAAAAAAAGCCAACATATAAAAATATACGGTAAAAATGCAATGGTCCTTTATTTTGCAACTTTTATGTAGGCGATTTTTCTTTGATATGGTGGTTTTATTCTCGTTTTAGTGGTGTAGCATCTGCAGAAATCACCACGCCAACAACAGTATTTAGGGCAAGTAAGCTAGCTGATGTAGAAACGTTTCCTGAATTAGCAGTATCGTCTACAGTTTTATCTACCGCTGTTGAAAGATCCACGATTTATCCCGAAGAAGTCCCTTTTAGAGCTGAAGCTATTACAATGTCCCGAGCAATAGCTGAAGCTAGCTCAACCGCTAAAGCTGCAACAACAGAGGTTACTACCATAAGGAATGGGACAATTGAAAATTATGAAAAAGATGTCGAATCAAGAAATGCGGTAGATAATAAAACGATGCCGATACCAGCAACCATTACTATGTCGTCCCCTCATTTGGTGCCTAGGGATGATGCATATGAAAATGGTTATTATACGTAAGCATGTGGATTGTTTAAACTGTAATCGAAGCGTTGAATGCAAAAAGTACCTAAGCAATAAGTTTATATTTGTGAAATACACCGTCAACAAAGTTTATTTTTTGTATTAAAATATATTATGTAATTGCAACATAATGAATGCTCCTATAAATACTTTCCTACAATAAATAACTGCAATACCATACGAAATATTAAAAAATAAATTATGTAGGCGAAAATAAGCTAAAAAATATATGTGCACTTAGGCACTTTTACCCTTGAAAATTCTCTAAAATATTTTAGAAAAGGGTTTCCTTGAATTTTTCTATTCTGTCGAACCTTATATAGGTTTATAGTGACAAGTTCATCAAAATAAGCTTCAGAAGGTCTTATTTACTCATATCTATGAAAAAGTACTATCCCTGCCTTAGAAATACCAGGTACTGATGATTTCATATGTGGTTCTATCCACGATTTGAAGTCAAGAACTTGGACCGTGCGATCGTTTTCCTTCAGATCTCTAACTAATCTCAACGAATGTTCCAAAAATACACACACATTTGAATGACATTTTATTCTTGCAGGCAAAAATTAAATTTGCATAAAATTCTAGATTATCGGTAGTATCGAATTTTGATTTTGCAAAACACGATCTACTAGCATCATATTGTGTCCAAGGATTGGGTAACATACTTCAATACTAGGGAATACTTTGTTTACATATAGTTGATTCAAAAATATAAACAAACATCTATTCTTATTTTGGCTGAAACGATTATCGCAGAAAATTTGAAATTTGGTTTTATTTTTGCGAAATCGTTGTATGTAATCAATCAAGCATGTAATCACTTTATTCGGCGCTTTAGTAGCAAAGTGTTCACAATATAAGTACATATATAACAGATTCCCTTGATTGTGTACAGTGCATTCCAAAGATATGTACCCACAACTGCCTTCGTCGGATATATTTGTTACTGGGACTGGAAAATATTGTTGGTAATCAAAACAGATAAATAATATAGAAGAATCAAACGTTTTTGCTTGTTAAAGTTCTTGTTGAAATACTCCAGCCTTTCTTAAATGTACTAATAGTTCTCTACTTCCAGATTACCGTTTGAAACATCATCAAACGAAATATTGAATTCTTCTGTAAAAATGCTTCTTACTTTAAGTTCGTTCCAACATGCTTATAAAACCGTAAATTTACCGTCCGGTACCTGCGCAATGCAAACGAAGTATTCCAACTACATTATGTATTGTACCTTGAACGATAATAATAGTGTTCCAACTTAACTTTGTATCATACAAGTACCAGTTACTGTACGGTCATACCGGTACATCGTATCAAGTAAGAACCGTTGGTAGTGACATGCGCAATGTGTATCTGTCTATCATTTTCTTTCTCAATAACGATACACAATCGATTCCGAAAACCGTTCCAACATCTACGACACCATTTACTAATTCACAAACGATGTATATCTGACGCACGCGCAATAATCGCTGTGTGAATTGGTACGCGTACCGTACGTTGGAACGAACCTTTTATGATTTTTGTGACTTTCTGTATATAATCTGTGAAGTTTTCAAGCGACAGTTGAAAATCAAGAAACTTTCACAGTGTATTATCTTTTCGTGGATAATGAGAACTTCGCGCAGGTAAATCTGTAATAAACTTACTTACATTCAGCAATGTTCCTTCTGCTTTTCCACTACACTCACATAAGCGCTTTTTGCGTTAAAATAACTGTTGTTATTTATTGTTAGGCACTCTTTGAACTTAAATAACGTGCGTGTTTCTATATTCCTATTATTAATTTGGTCGCTTGGGTCTAGTTTGTTTAAAAAATATCTGCTTACGCCAATTGATAGCTTTTTAAATTTTAAGTTGGATTGCGCGGATAAGTGTTTTTTTTTTCAAAAATGTGACTTAGGTACTTTTTGCAATGAGCTCCCAATTGTTACCTTATTACAATAATGATAACAATATTATTATAGCTAATATGACCGATTAAAATTTGTGAACCGATGTACACGAATATCCACCTTTGACGTAACTATTCTCGTAAATTTCTCATTCACTCAAAACGCATTATGTCGTTACCACCGAGAGGACAAGGCCTCAGCGCTCTTAGATAACGCCATGCTCTTTAGGTGATATATCGCCAAGCAAGATATTAGCCTAAACGGTAATGGAATGTTTTTTTTTGCATTTCCTTTCGAAGTTTTGAAGGGCTTCCGGTTTAAAAAGGATGCGCATTCCATTCGATTTTGGAAAAACGTGGTTTCAAAACAAAAATCAAACACGTAACCGAGCACTGTTTTCATGAAAGATGTATTTGTGGTTGATATTTAATCGACTAATTATTATTGTTTGTAATTGTACATGTGTCTGGACGAAACTAAGGTTGAATTGATGCAATTTCATTCTGAATTTTGTTCAACTTTACGAGGAAATTTACAGACATGCTATTTAACCAGGGTCTCTAATTTCCTATTATGTGGTGTTTTACCTAATCTATCATTACTTTTCCTACGATAATTTTTATATATAGCATATTTATTCTTCATTTCAGTGGTCCGTCGCCTATGGAAACCACTTCGGCAAACAAGCCAACAACATTACTTAGTGCAGCTATCATAGCTGCTGCAGAAACTTCTCCCGAGGAAGCAATACCTTCTGTAGCTTTATCTGTTATTGACATAAAACCATCGATTTATTCTGATGAGAACGATTTTAGACGTGGAGTTACAGCAAACTCTGAAATAACAACAACTGCACTCATTGCAAAAGCTATTATGGCAAAAAATGTTTCAATTAATAACTATGAAATGAATGTGCAACCGAGAACTGAATCAATTGGAGATAAAATGACAGAAGCATCGGCAACTGCTGCAAAGCTAACCGTTGCTACGGAAGCAACTGCCGTAGTATCAGATGGGAAAATAACCTTGTTTTCTCAATTGACGCCTAAAGATATTACATCTGAAAGTGGTCATGGTCATTATAATGTAAGCAGTTAAGTTTAACATCAGTCCGCAATCAAATGTTTTCTATGTTCTCTGGTTACAAACATATTTTTCGTTTTTTTTTGCTTGTATAAAAACGGAGATTATTCTAAATTTAAAATTTGTAAGTCCAAACAAATATATTAGTACAAATTCATTTATTTCCGGTGTAAATGAGAACAATAAAATTTACTATAGCAATTGGGACTTTATTATGGATAATTTTATCTTCAATTGGTAGTTAATAACTAACGCTGGCCACGAGCGGTACCGTGCATCGGCGTAGAATCAGTTCGGACCGAAAGGAACGGTAGTATTACTTCGTCTGCGGAGCAGTACGGACATTTTCGCTGCCGGTCATTTGCGCAATTGTTTATCTGTCCTAGAAAAATTATGATTTCGTCAGCAAAACGACCGCGGTCGGACAAACTTCGAAAATTTATTGCAGAAATTCCAGACTTAATATATGAAGGTGCTAAAATTAAATGTGTAATCTGTAAAATCCCGTTAATGTGTTGGTCCAGACAACATTGTCTACGACACGTAAATAGTGAAAAGCATGTCTCAAAAAGAAATTGCGCACGAGACAATGAAAAATTTATATTTAATTTATGCGTTACGTTTATCGCATGTAATATACCGTTTAATTTACTAGACAAGGAACCATTTATCTGCTTTTGGAATAACTATTCGGAGTGCAAATTACCAAGTCGAACATCGTTACGAAGAATTGTGCCATCTGCGCGCGAACATATTGAACAAAAAATAAAATCGAAGTTGAAAGATCAAAAATTGTGGTTATGTGTCGACAAAACAACAGATCGAAAGAAACATTTTGTTCTTAATGTAATGGCATGCAAATTGGAACCTCATCAATCGGGACCTTCAATTCTATTAGTCTCCAAACGAATACAACAGTGTACTGCCGAAGTAATTTCAAAGTTAGTGTTAAATATATTGGACAAGTTTGAACTTTCAACAAACCAACTCTTGATGTTAGTGAGTGATGGTGCTGCAAACATGTTTTCTGTAGGCCGGTCTCTTAAAAAGCATTCTGTTAATTTGTTACACATTACGTGTAAAATTCATGCTCTCAATCTTGTGGCGGATAGTATCAGAAAATGTTATCCTGAGGTAGACGCTTTAATAGCGCATACCAAAGCAGTATTTGTCAAATCACCGAAACGTATTCGCGAATTTCACAGACTGTGCCCCCGTATACCAGAGCTACCAGAACCTATTCTAACTCGTTGGGGAACATAGTTGCAGGCCGCGTTTTATTGCCATAAATATTTTGACAATATTAAGAACGTGGTTTTACAATTCGATACAAAGGAAGCTGCCGCTATCCAGAAAAGCCAGTCGAAATTTCAAGATAGGTTAAAATGGATTTAAAAATCATTCACGACAATTACTTCGGGCTAGCAGATGCAATAGAAAAATTACAAAATCCTGCGGTGCCGTTAGAAGAATCTCTACAAATAGTGCAACATGTTCACGCACAGCTATGCGCGATTGAAGACGCAAAAATGTTTCTGTTCTAGAAAAATTTGAAAGTGTTTTTGAGAAAAATTCTGATTTTGGCACATTAAGACACATTTGTGAAGGTGCGTCAACAGAATCGTTAAGTTATTTGAAAGATTATTTTACTTACGCAAATATTACGTCACTAGATGTAGAACGTTCGTTCTCTGCATATAAACGCATTTTATCCTCATGCCGTACTAGTTTTGCCGAAACAACAGTTGAAACATATCTAATGTTGCAGATATTTAACAGACATTATTCACTTTGTGATTTCACGGAGGACTCTTAAAATGGTAAGTGTTTGAGCACGTGTTATTTAATTTTTATTTAGATGAGCGAAATTATTTGCGGCAGCAAACATCTCTATTAGCAGAATAACTCTAGTGGAACGCGAGGCCTGGTCGACTCTACGCTACTGCGCGGTACCGCTCGTGGCCAGCTTTATTAATAACGATGGCTTTATGAAACTCAATCGAATTACCTTTAATAAGAATAAAATGGTTGTGTACATTTTGGGGTATAGTTTTACAATGTTGAAAAAGTGGTTTACAGTTTCCGGGAATTACAGCACGACCGAAAGCAAATTTTATTCCACTGAAACTTTTACGACTGCTTATGCATACTGTAACCAGAAAATTTTAATTAAAGGATTAAAATTTGAAAACTGTGTTTTTCTGAGAATTGGTGATATAATTTCTTATAAATGAGATCCGGAAATGTATACATTAAAACATCTTGAGTATATATTTTACTTAAATACAATTCAAGCCAGAATTTTCACCAGAAAGGTCAAAATAACCTTCTAGTGGCATAAAACTATTAGATTATGTTCTGTTAAACCAAAAATGTTTAGAAAATACAAAAATTATAGGAAATACATCAGAAACATTGTGTGGTGCGTTAATTTTGAACTTGAGTTGATAAGGTCTCCAACAACGCCATTGTGTGAGTAGTGGGGATAGAAACAAGTTTTAAACCGCAAACGGTAATTTCGAGTATCTCGTCTTAGTAAACAAATTTTCCTGTGTAGACAAGTGAATGCACGGAATCGCGGAAACCGTTGGAATACGTGAAAAGAAATTGCTCGGCAATTAGGCATTAGTCAAGAAAGAGCCTAGTACATTATTCAGACACTAAATTACAGAAAAATTTGCGCTAGATGGGTCCCGCAACAATTAACGGATGTAATGAAAGATCAAAGAAAAATCATTTTTCAAGAACTTCTTAACCAGTACCGACGTGAAGAAGATGATTTTCTCGTGAACACTATTCCCTCCACGTATACGAAAATTCAAAAGAGTTCCATCAGAACTCAGCATTTTCTGGGTAACGACATTTTCAACATAAACTAAGAACGCTACTTGGGAGATAATACTTAAGATTTCAGGCAGAGAGAATTACCCTGCCTCTAAGTGATTAGGGATCTTAAAGGCTAATTGCCCGGCTCTAGAAAGAGGAGAAGATCGTAGTAGTGACATCCTTCCCAAATAAGCCTTTAACCTCTAGTAAACTACTGTACTTGCGCGAAAATGCAATGTCATTGAGAAGAGGCATTTTATCAACAAATGAATTTGAGAGAGGACATATTGTAGGCATACGCCAAGGTGGTGACTGCCTGAGGGAAATGGATCGGCAGGTAACCATTTGGTCGAATAAATGTCCTATTATCAATAAACGTTCAGTTAATAGGGTAAAAGTAGGACGCCTCTGTTCAGCTAAGAATCACCAATCATGCACCAATTGTTATTTTATTTACAATTCACCGGAAATCCGTTTGTTGACACATGATCAATGATATAAGTAAAAATGTCAAAAGTGATTATTAGCATCTGCATCATCTTCGTATTAATTCGAAATGCCAACAGTCAAGAAGGTAAGATTCGATTTGTAATTATATGGAATGACTTCATTTTATGTGGGTTATCATTTATTTCAAAACTTATAGCGTATTCCATTAGTAATTCTAAAGCATTCGGAGCATGAGTTCCATTGGTAAGCTCAGAGCAGTAAGAGTTGTATTCGGAGCAATTTTTTTGCTCCTTCTAGAGGAATAAGAGCCGGTTTAGAGCAATATGACGAACTGACAGCAGTTGATGTTTTCAAATACAATAGTGGCAACTATAACCGATATACTTAACGTCTCCCAATGAAACATGACAAGCAATACTACTCGGCGCGGGAATAATACGTTCCATTGGCACTACTCGATCCAGAATTTTCGAACTAGAATTCCAAGCTCCGAGTGCGCTCTAGTGCAGTCCAATGGAGTGCGCTATTATCTAATGATTGAGGAACCGCTGGATTTTAAGGCGAATTCGATTTGATGCATTAGCCCTTGCACTGGAAACATTTGAGCGCAATTTGTGTGTTCGATTTATGATTTTTGTCAGAATGATTGACGCACTCACAAGTGTGCATTTATTGAAAACTTTACAGGAAAATTGCACCCAGTAAGGATAGCGAAAAGTAAGGCTGAAAGTGGCGGAACTATCAAAACTGTCAAGAAAGTCATATAGCTCCATGTAAGCCTACACCGTCTGTTTTTTGACATTTGCATTAACAGAGTTCACAGTATTTCTAGTTCACCCTGAGTGCAAATAAATCGAATTCGCTATAAATTTTATATTACTAGTCTCACTCCAGTCTACATTTTCTGACTTACAACTATTCTCTTCTTGATCTCTATGTCGAAAGTAATTTTGGAAGGGAACACAGGTAACCTAAAAATTCTGAATAAATTGAAACCTTGCAGGTTTGTAGACGGATATAATAATAATAATAATAATAATATATGTTAGGTTCTCTCGTTTGCAATTAATATAATTTACGCCAATATGACCTATTGTAAATTACACTACACTAAAATTCAGCTGCTTTATACGAGGGTAGTTTGACATTAATCTAGCCTTTGGTAGATGGCGTTACGTAAGAACGAATTGCTCTCGGTTTTGACATTTGCCATCCATCACACGACGTCTGTCAAAATTTCAAGCAAAAAACACAATTACTTTGGTTTTAACAGTCATCGAAAGCAAGCAACTTATGTGTTTTTTTGAAAATGGGAAAAGTCGAATACCGTTCGTTAAGTGCCTTCATTTGAAAGGGAAAAACAATGCAGAAATCAAAGCCGAACTGGATGCTGTTTATAGCGAGTTTGCACCGTCGTTAGCAACAGTGAAATTTTGGAAAGTTCGTGGTCGTAAGAGTGTGTTTGATGATGAACGTCCAGGTGCTCCAAAAACCGTCACTGCACCAGAAACCATCAACAAAGTCCATGATATGATCATGGCAGGCCCTCGAACCAAAGTGCGTGAGATAGCAGAGGCTCTAAACATGTCAATTGAGCGTGCACATAACATCATATACGAACATTTGAATATGAAAAAGCTTCTTCTTCTTCCTCCTCTTGTAGTAGAACATAGTCCTGTTCATTCTGTCATCCCAGCTCCTGCGATGCTGATGACCAGCTTTCACACCATTTCTTAGGGAGTCTCCCTGGTGGTCTTTTCATGTTAGGTTTTTGTGTTTTTGCCCATTTTGCTATTCTTCCTGGGTCCATTCTACCGACGTGATCTTTCCACTTACGGCGCCGTGCTCGCGTCCGTCTCACCACACCCTAAACTCCCGTCTCTCTCAGTGTGTTCTCGTTCCTTATTATATCTTTAAGTGAGATTCTTCTAATAGTTTTTAGCACCTTCATTTCTGTTGTTCTCATCAGTCTTTTCATCTGTGATGTCTCAGCTCTGGATTCGGCTGCGTAGGTTAGTATTAAATATTAGTCCTTTGTAAATCTAACATCAAAGTCCACGTAATAAACAATCAAATTTTACAAATTTATACACATGTACATTTCAAGTATTTCCCTTTTAAATACATTTATAATGACACTGGAGAAGAAGAACAGGATACACCACAGCATATCGAAGGGAACGAACAAACAGTAGAAGCATCCACGAAGGAAGAGATAGTAATTAAAAAGTTAAAAAATAACAAAAGTCCGGGAGTGACAGAAATAGCAGCAGAAATGTTAAAGGCAGGTGGAGAACAATTGCACGAATATAAGCCCTTATCAAGAAAATTTGGGAAGAAGAGGGAATACCGGAAGGCTGGAGGAAGGCAAATATATGCCTCATATATAAGAAAGGAGAGCAGCAATTATGCGAAAATTACAGAGGCATAGCACTGCTTGAGACGGGCTACAAGATACTGGCAAATTGCTTAAGTAGATTAAATGAGTACATGGAAAATATAGTAGGAGAGTACCAAGCAGAGTTCAGAGCGAGTAGATCAGTAACGGACCAAATCTTCACACTGAAGGAAATACAACTAAACAGTTACGAGTACAAGAATAACCTTTATGCCCTTTATGTCGATTTTAAACAGGCTTACGACAAAATTCATAGGAAACAAGTATGCCAGGCTATGAAAGAGCTGAAATTACCAAACAAGATAATTAGTCTAATTAAAATGACATTAGACAAAACAAAAAACGAAATAATCTGGAAAGGAGGAAGATCAAATGAATTTGAAGTAAAAGAGGGACCCAGGCAGGGCGATCCGCTATCAACGACGATATTTAATTTAGTACTGGAAGTAATTATCAGTAAAGTAACGTAAAGATGGAAGAAACAATATTTAAAAATGAACACCAATGTATAGCATTTGCGGACGATATGACAATATTAGCTAAAACGAAAAAAGAACTGAAAGGAATTATAAGAAGAATAGCAAAGGAAGCAAAAAGATTTGATTTAAAAATGAACCAAGAAAAGACGAAGTACATGATAATGGACGACACACAGCAGGATAAAGAGGAATACCTGACAGTACAAATAAAGGAAGAACAGACATACAGAGAGTCAACGAATTTGCATATCTAGGAGCGAAAATAAGAGAAAATGGGCATGAAAAATATGAGATGGAATCAAGAATAACAAAAGGAAATAGAAAGTTCAGAATGCTGAGATCACTAATGAAATCGAAACTAGTGCCAAGAAAAACGAAAGAGAGAATTTATAAGACGGTAATCAGAGCAACGGCTATATACGTATGCGAAACCTGGGTATTAAAGAAGGTTGAAGAAGAAAAATTAAAACGATGGGAAAGGAAAATACTACTATATGGAGGAATAAATACAGAGGAAGGATGGAGAAGAAGAACGAATAAGAAATTAGAAGCATTATACAATGGACCAAAAATAACAGCAGTTGTAAAAGCACAACGAATAAGATGGCCAGGACATGTGCATAAATTGAGGAACGACAGAATGACCAAATTGATACTGAATAGAGGACCAGTTGGAAACAAAAGGAAAAGATGGCTTGACAGCGTTTTAAAGGACAAAAAATTAACATGGTGAATTGGAGAGGCCGGGCAAGAGATAGGGAGAGCTGGAGACGGGTTGTAGGAATGGCCAACGAAAATCTGTAAAGGAAATTATTAGAATGAATAAGTTTTTGTATTGAGTTTCATATTAATTTAGCATAATTAAGAATGTAACTTCTTTTCGTCCAGGGCCTACAAGGCCAGTTGAGAATTCTAAAATATAATAATTTCCGGAAAAAATAACTCAATTAAGAAAAACCGGTTCGTTCTCTTTTTTTATAACTAAACATCGCTTAGTATATCAGCTAGAAAGATTTTCAAACAAGCACAAATTAGTGCCGTAATTGTTTTTTTAAGTTAAAAATTAAAACCTTTCTCATTTGGTGCCGACTATACAGGGGTTACTGTATAACGTAAGATTGTGTAAATAGAATGTGTTCTAACTGATCAATTTTCAAATTATGTTAGTCAATTTTTTATTGTATTTATCTTTTGTAATATACGTATTGTTTTTCAATAATTTAGCCAGATGAGTAGTGTGATTACACTCGAAGAATTTTAGTGAATATAACAAAGAAAATAAACAGTTAGACTACCCAAATTAGGTTACATTTTAATAGTTGTGGTAACCACAATATTTCCTACAGCTGTTCCTGTTGCTGCAGAAGCCCCCACTGAAGTTGCAGTACCTTCCGCAGCTATGTATCCCTTAGGTATAAAGCCCGCGGTTTATCCTGATGAGCCCCTTTTTAGAGTCGCAGCCATCACCAATTTTAAAGCTACTACCGCAAGTACTGAGGCGATTAAAAGAGATGCTGGTAAAGCATCACCATCTGCATCGGGAGGCGATAAACCGGCATCACCATCACCAGCTAATCAGGCATCCGCTGCTGATCAGGCAACCACTGCTCAACCAGCCACTGCTGCGGAAACTATTACCACAAGAGCAAAACAACACGTCTCGTCTAAACAAGCTGAAGGCCATATTGTGTAAGTGCTTATGGTTATGTAAATAGTATTTCAGAATAATTCGACGTTCTAAATGTATATTCTAAATTTTAAATTTATAAATCCAGTCCAACACCAAAATTAATTTATGCCTAGTATTAGTGAGTGCAATAGAATTCAGGCACAACAAAATAGTCCCTGGAACTTCATACTTTCCGATTTTGTTTTATTTAGTTTAAGTGCTAAACATCTTTGCCATTTTGTTCTTCACCAACCAATAGTCTTTCTGCTTGTTGTAAGCAGCATTTTACATGTTGGTCTATTGAATATCTTCAATTTCTTGTGAATTTAATATTTTCGGTTAGCCGAACGTCGTAGAAAAAGAATTGCTAAACATGTTAATTATCTTACAATAAAAATTATGTTATAAATATTCTGATTTCGTAAATTTTAACTTTGTCCCAAAAGTGTAATACTTAGTTCTCTCTTTCAATTTTCAGGGATGAGGTGTGGACAGCACAGAAATACGTTGACTGGGTACGTAACACGATACCATCGTAGAGGAGACCGGGACACATTCAAATTCCTAAATGCTTTCAAATTAGGAGCAAAATATGCAAAGTTATACTATTAAAAATAGTATGGCTTTGCATATTTTGCTCCTAATTAACTACTTTTTTTTAATCAACTTATACAGCATGTCCACCTACTGCGTGGGCGGAAATTAATTCTTTTTCTGGGCAATTTAGAGAAAAAGTTTTCAAATAAGAAGTATTCGGAGATAAGTTCTGAACAACACAATATCATATTCAAATACGCAGGGAGTTCAGTTTCCGCAGTGCATAATACAAGTTTAGTTTTCTTAATAGAACATTCAGTATCTAATCCTTTTCATTCTTGACTCTTTTAATTTCCTACAAACATCTAGGATGAGATTTGCGAATCCTCTCTTTCTTAAACTAATATCTTACGCTACGTAGAGCGGTTCATTTATTCGATATATCTTGAGTTCCGACGTAGCGAAATGGTTTATACACTATCTAAAGCATGAACGTGAGTATATATGTATTTATTTTTATGAATCCATATTACGGGACGCTATATATTGATGCCGCAAAGTGAGAAGTTAAGCTCACACTGCATTTCTATACCACATCCTATAGTAAACTACTCAGTGGTCGCTGCGTCAAGATAACTTACGATGTCATAACAGGACATGTCAAACATGTACTCGCTAATGATTTCTACGATTTTAAGGTCGGTTAATTGACAACAACGTCTGAACGATTGCAACTGCATTTGTGATGAAAGCCCTAAACGTGCAAACGTGTTTCCTGTATAGCGAATTTAAAGGACGGATTATCGTTTTGGAGATGAGGAAACTACCTAGCCGTTCAGTTACCGGGAAACAGTGAGAGTGTGAACGTATAAATCGAACGAAGATCCAAGATGCACTATCAAGTGATTGGGCAACTCTTGGTGTTGATCCGCAACAGTAAACGTTTACATGATCATCTACGGATGAAAAAAATTGTTACTCGTTGGGTGCTACACACGTTTTACGATTTCCAAAAGCAAAAGCTGAAAGATGCTCGGGAAAACATAAATGTTAAATAGTGGTGGAATAGCGATTTAAAATATCGCTTGAAGTGGTGAACTTACCATCCCTTCTCATTCTACCGCGGAACATGAAGTGTAAGTGATCGACGAAGTCATGCACCACTATCAGTGAATTGGCCAATGGTGTGGCCGCAAGTAAATTATTACCATGTATCTTCGAAAAAAATTGTACTGTTGGGTAGCTAAAACGCTTGAAGTTCAAAAAGCAACGTAAGTATCGCTCGGAAACATGGAAATTTAAAAATGTGTGGAAATCGCATTCTATCAAAAATAGTAACAGGTGGTGAAACTTACATCCCATTCTACGATATTCCTACCCGCACAGCAGATAGTTGAATTTTTACGTGAAAATAAGGTAAAAGTCATTGAACATCCACCCTATTCGCCTGATTTGGCCATGTGTGTTTTCTGGTTGTTCTTCAGCCTAAAGAAACATTTACGTGATCGACGTTTCACGACGGAGTGGAAACTTCGGTTACAAAAGTGCATTGATGCAGGAGGAGATTATTTTGAACATAAATAAAATCATTTTCGTAAAAAGACTTGTAGTTTTCTTGTATCTCAAAATATATAGCGTGACCCTCGTATTTCTTGGAGTTTCCGACAATACGTCGAAAATGGTTTTATATCAACTAACGTCTACAAGATGGCCATGGAAATCGTTGCCATGTACAGTTCATGCTATTTTAATTTAAGGGAAGGGAAGGGAAGGGAAGAGAAGAGAAGAGAAAAGATGCAAATGAGTTAGCAAAAATACTTAAAAATATTATAAACTGCATTTGCAACACTAAACCTGATCGAATGAAATGTTCTGAGCAAGAAAATTATAGATTTTCAAGGCACTTCCACGTGCGTCAACTATAATAACGACAGCACGTGGTGAAAAGAATAGTCAACTGTAATAACGGCATATTCGAAAGAAAGACGATCAACGGTAATGCCAACGCGTCTTATCGGGAAAGTGGCGCGCTTGCGGGAGGGTGGAGGAGCAAATGACCAACAACTAAGGCCCATCACCGAAGGTTATAAATGTCGGGTTGTGGTTCGAGGACAAATCGGACACAGTCTCCATCTCGCAGTCAAAGTGGAAATGCCTGCTTAGAACCAAGTCAAGTATGTCCGATCGTACCCTCATACGATAGAAAGTGTGGGGGTTCATTCCCCTTGGGGGAATGAACTTGAATTATATCCTCCTGTAGGAACGATAACAGATACCTCTCATACGCGTTGGTAGTTCTACAACCCCAAACAGGGTGTTTGGCGTTTAGATCACCCGGTGCTATGGCCGGCATACCTTCCGACAAACGAATCAGCGTCCGATAGTCCTCGGCCACAAAGACTGTAGACGGTGGGGCATAGCTAACAATAAAAGTAGTTCCCAGGTCATGAGTATGCAGTTTAACTGCAGTCGCTTCCAACAATTTCAGATCTGGTTTGGGGCAAAATTGATGGTTAAATTTGTGCTTCACGGCAATTGCCGTTGATCTCATGAGGAACTCCTCATTAAGCAGCTTCTCGGACGGCATGCGGCAGTTGATACATATGGAACGATATGCCGAGAAGAAGTCAACAATACCGCGAAACTCAGTTTCAGATCCCAGGTACAAACAAATACCGTCGGTAATATTTTGCGCTTTCAAACAGATGTAATCCTTGCGCCTTATTTCATTTGATATTGATGACCAGCGCATTTTGTCTCTACGGACAATGGGAGGAATAGGATCTTCCACGGTTGTTTTCCTTTGGTTGTCACCTTTTCAGGTTGTTGTTCCAAGATCCGACGACGAGATCTTTGAGTGGGGCTTAAATGTGTCTCTATTATCAAGCCTGATGCGCTCAGTGCCACTACTGTCACGCCCGGTTAAAAAAAAAATTTATCGATCAACGTCCTCGTTCTTTGCCTTTCTCCGCTTCGGACTCCCCATAGATTTTGTCCCTTGATTTCTTCTCGTCGAGGATGGAGGCAAGTGAGAACTGTGTTCACCTCCGCTGAAGAAATGGTTGTTCTCTTTTTAGTAGTGTTTTGGAATTTATTCTGCGGACAAAGGTGTTCAGAGACACTAGCGAGAGCTCAGGATTTTCATTAGAACAGTTTCTCGGTTTTTCTCGACTGTCCTTATAAAAAGGATAGTTCAAGTCAGTGTTTCTTTCATTCAATATTTCCTGCAATATTATAATCAAGTTGCGAATCTGGGATGTTAATAATATCAATGCCAAGTTTTTGGAATATATTATTGCTCTCGTTCGTTATAGGTGATCGGTATAGGAGTTCCCGTAAAGGGGGAAATATTTCAAGTGGGTGTCCATAGCATTTTGTTTGACGGTGTATTTGCGGAACCATGCGTGTACTTATTGCCAGTAACACCCAGTTAGTGGGGCAGAATCGAGAAAAAAAAATCCAGTCGATAATTGTAAAAAACAAAAGTTAAAAGGACCGGGCAGTGAGGGGCAAAGGTTCCCACTCCCGGTCAGAATGAAATGATCTAGATATTGTCTGAAATATGTGTAAAAGAGAAACACTCAGTTAAAAACAATAGGATACACACAATCGTCGGTACAGTCAAAAAGGAACAGAAAAATTGATACAATTATTTTAAAAAATTAATAAATTAGTCCAGATCATTTATAGTAAATTTGGAATAAACTTATATTGAAAAAGAATACGAAGCTTTTTTTGCTGACAAAGAAATGCGGGCAAAAATTTTTTTCCGCAATCTACCTTCCCGCGAGCGAAGAATGGGCGGAGAGAGAGGGCAGCTCATTCCCCAACAACCCCCCTCCGTATGACGATCGACTTTAAGCAAATTAAAATAAAATAAATATCCACAAGCCGGTTTTTATGATCAACAACCTCGTTAGGTTTTGTTTGCAGAGAGCGAAAATGTAGCTTTATTAACGCGTTATAAATTTTGGAAATTCTTTTTTGACCTAACTTCCATGACTCGATAAAGTGCAATTGTTAATCTTTGAGATGCATCTAATAGGTGTACAGTCTAGTGATATGTATTCGACAATCTCTCTCTTCTTCTTTTTTTAGATATACCAATTCCTCGATAGCATAACGAAAAGATTTCCTAAAACAACAAGACTTGTTGAAATAGGAAGATCGAAAGAAGATCGTCCAATCTTTGCCGTTGAAATAGTACACAAGATCAGTTCAGGAGCTACCGTCGTTATTGACGCAGGTTATGATGCATATGATAGAAGCGGCGTTAATCTTGCACTCTACACGATATATCAGTTGACCTCAAGTATTCCCGAAAATCTGGTCAGCTTAATGGGAGTAAGATTCGCTATCGTGCCACTTGTAAACCCGGATGGCTACAACCGTTCTATTGATGTAAGCATTTAAACTGCTTAGTATAAAAATCTATACCGGGTGTTCGGTAATTGGCGGAGAATTTCATTAGTTCATTCACTTGCTCCTAATTTTAGTTATTAACTTCCATTATTGTAATTTTTCTTTTATTGGATATCCTTGTAGTTGGCCTGATGATGTCTTTTTTTTAACACGAAACCGGTCGCCTAATTTCTTAATAGAACTTTGTGAGAACTAGATCATTTTTTCATTCCTACCTTTAATATGAATATTTTCTTAACTTAAAACTAAATGATTTACTTGGAAGAAACATTTTTCTGTCTTGTATTTTCTTGATTTTCTAACCCTAACAAAATATTTACTTAATAGAAATAAACTTTCAATAAACTTATTTTTCTTATATTATACATTTTTATAGTCTTGAAATAAAAATATTTTCTTGAATAGAGACTGATTTTTGCAAGATTTTCTTGATGCAAAAAAACATCTTTCTGCGTGTACGCGGAGTCACGAAAGTTTGACATTTTAATAAGTTTTGAAGCATTTTTTTTAGCATCTGTTGGTTAAAAAAATCTGAAATGCATAATAACATACTTATAATTTTTAAGATTATCTTTGACTAATCTAATTCTATTTCCTCTTCTGCTTGTAGGCGAAAGATGTAGAAGAGTGCAGAAAAAATTTATTTGCTTCCTTTGATATAGGCAAAGAACCAGACGAGCCATGCCCTGGTTTCTTTCGAGAAAAAGAATCAATAGCAGTAGGCAAATATTACCAAACCATACAAAAGTTTAAATTGTACTTCAGCCTTGATAGCAGTGCAGGTGCAGTAGGATATCCCTATGGCATGCACACGGGCGCCCATAACAAGTCACGTGAGATGGCCGCAAACATGAAAAACGTTATCGACCATGTGCTAGGGACAAATGTAACGTTGCACAATTTATACGGGATATTGAGAGAAATTCATGGAACACCAATTGATTGGCTCCGCGATAAGATCGGCGTACAATATTGTATATATTTGTGTGTACAAAAGGAAGTAACAGATGCTGAACAATTTATATTATTGAAGGTTAATTATGAAGCAATTCGTTATGCTATACTCCAATTGCAACTCACAGATCCAGAGATTGCTCAAGCAATCTACGACGATTTTGAGCGCCACTCCTTATCTAACGTACCAAGATTACGCATTCATGTATTCATATGTTCAAGTTTAATAATATATATAGTTTTTATTGTCAAACTCCCATAAAAATACGTATGTTCAAATGTGACGGTTATACTTTTACCCAGTAAATTTCGGTATTTTCCGAATTCTTTATACTGGCTCCATTCGCCTTGAATTTCTCGGCATAGACAACGGATTTTATTTCAATACATACCCTATATACACTGGGAGACGGCCAACATGTCCCCTTCAAGTGACAATCTATCCCGGCTAGGCATTCAGTTACATTCGGCTGTTGCCCAGGCTTTCCCCAGCTTGATTTATGAATATTATGTATTTTATCATAAGATGAAATACAGGCGAGTTTCTTAATTAGTATGGGGATCTCGGAGACTAGTGGAGATAGAGAGACGATCAAATGAGGAAAGAATTGTAGTTTTATGAGCTCAATCGAATTACCCCTTTGTTTTTTGGAAAGGTTGTACCACTGAGAAGATATCTCCAAAAAACTGGATTTTTGTTATTTTGTTCGCTGCCTATATAACTCTGTTATTATTGAATTGAATAACTCTGATATTATTAAAAAAGTGTAAAGGAGAAAGTTGTAGATAATTATATGATTAGTAAGACAGTCTAACTGGATTTTTTATTTAACCTTTGATTTTTGATAATAAGATAGTCTAACCGAACATTTTTAAGCTATAATTTTTAAGGCATGACAAAAAAAAGCTGACATCCTCTATTGACGCCACAACTCTAACCCTAATGTGTATCTTTTCACTTGCTAAAGATGTTCAACAAAGTGAACAATATCATACTAAAGAACAATTCGTGAAGAAAAGGACTTCTGAGATGGCTACAGGTAATCAGCAACAATTCGTGAAGGAAAGGACTACTGAGATGACCACAGGTGTCGGTACGACGACAAAAGCAGTTGAGTCCAAAATCTTAAAATCCGTATACAGCTGCAGTACGGTGGAAAAAAACTGCATGCCAATATAAGAGAAGACTATTATTCAAAAAACATTTGGACGTTGTTAAAAAATACTCGGAGTCTGCGACTTTTAACAAAATTAGGGAAAAAAATTAGGGAGAACAACAAAAGAAAAAGGTCTCGTAGGTTTACAAAAGATGAGAAAATATTATGCTTGACTTTTTTTAAACCAAGTGCAAAACAATGAGCTGTTACAAAAAATATTTACTCTTTCTTCAAGGAAAACTTTAAATAAACGTCTAAGCAAAATTAACTTGGCACTAGGAATAAACAGACACTCTTGAGAAAAGAGTAAAGAAATTACGTATTTTAAACCGTTATTGCGCGGTATTATTTGATGAAATTAGCCTATCGCCTAATTTGCAATACAATGAAAGAATGGACGAAATAGATGATTTCATTGATAACGGAAATGAACGTTTCCCAAAATTTGCAGACCATGCACCAGTATTTATGGCACGTAATATTGCAAAACAAGCAGTGTCATATACATTTCGTTCTAGTAGTGATTGATTGATTGATTGATTGATTTTTCTACCAGAGCAGGGCTGGTCTTTACATCCCTAACACTGAAGCTTAGTAGCTTATTGTATTATTCCTGCTTCGGTTTTGTTTTACTTGAACAGGTTAGTTCCCGCAATCAGGTTTAAGAGCCTATGTAGTAAATCTTTCTCCATTGGTAGTTCAATTGTGCTTCGCATAGCGAATCTGCGTTGAGCTAATGCTGCACATTCGAAAATAATATGAGGGGCTGTTTCCTCCTCCTCATTGCAAAGTCTACATAAGGGCTCATCTTTGTAGATCCCCATCTTATGCAAGTGGCCTCTCAAACAGCCGTGTCCTGTTAATAGACATGTTGCTGCCCTAAGCTGTATCTTGCTTAATTCAAGCAGGTCAGCAGTCAGATGTTGCGACGGTTTTCCCATCATCCGTTTGCTGTGCTTTTGTCCAGCTGCATGTTTCCAATTTAATCGGTGTTGTGTTATAATCCACTCATTAATTGTACCTCGCACTGCACTCTTGGTAATACCTAGACCCGGTTCAGGGCCTATATAATTCATTTTTGAACCTTCCCTCGCTAGCTGGTCTGCAATTTCATTGCCCGCTATGCCCCTGTGCCCTGGCACCCACACCAGTGTGACCTTGTTGTGTTTAGACAGAGCCATTAGGGTTTGCAGGCACTCCCATACTAGTTTGGAGGTTATGCGATAAGGTGCTAGTGCCTTTAAGGCTGTCTGACTGTCAGAGAGATTGCAAATCGTCTCACCCTGCGGTCGCCGACGCGGACTCTCCCACGCGCAGGTTTGTATAGCATATATTTCTGTTTGAAATAGCGTGGTGTATCGCCCAAGTGATACACATACTTTGTATCCCTGGTTTTCCTCATATACACCAACGCCAGATGTAGTGCCCGTTTTGGACCCATCTGTGTACCAGACTAGTGTTCTTGGTTTTCCCCCCTCTCCATCCCTCCATTCTTCCCAATTCAAGAAAACTTTGAAAGGTTTGTCATAGGAGATCCTGGAGATTGTTGTATCACTACCCATATCATAGATAAGGTTTGTTACTACTGCTTCTATTCTGGTGTGCCCAAATCCTCTGTGGGATCTCCAGTTGCTAGTATTTTTCAGTCTGTATGCCCCCATTCTGGCTTCTCCACAAAAACCCACAAAAACTGTGCGACTGCTACAAACCTATTCACGCCTGGGTGAAAACTGCATGGGACGGGTCCAATATGTGGCGTGGTATTTGTAGTTACGTTTCGCCGATTCCTCCACGCGTGAGATGGCCTAAGGTATAATAAGGTACTGTGCCCTTATTAATGTCTGTATAGTAAGAGCTAGTCATTTTGTTGGTTCAAGCGGACTAACGCTTGGCGCTCGGATGTATTGTAAACAACATCCTCGACCACAAAACTGCTCTTTCGTCCCTTATGACTAGAGTAACCTAAACTTGCGGACTCGCGTAGGCGTCGGTATTACGGGTTAATATAAGAATACGAAAAATTCATAAATAAACTAAACCGGTAGAGAAGTAGGCATGTAGTGTCGACCCTGAATATAAATCATGTTAAACCGCGCTGAGAGAGATTTCGTTTTAGTACCGGTTGAGCTGTTGCAGAGATTAGTCGAACGGTCAAGGTTATGTACTTACGTGTCGCTTTTGAAAATATAGCTGGAGTTTTTTGTGTGTTGTAGTATTATACCAAGTACATAATTAGTGTATCGTTTCATATAGAACTAATATTTACATACCTAAGAAAACAATGCCTCGTAATAGATTTGCTACCAATGTACATAAGTATGTGTCACTTTTTCCCCATTTAAAATATGACGGTAGTGCAGTTTTTTGCTTAATATGCAATGTTCGTTTGGCTGCATTGGACAGAACTGATTGCCAGAGGCATGTCAATGGTATTAAGCATATGAGAAATGCAAGAACTGAAATACCTTATACACTATTCCTCATACATTTATTAATTATGTTTACCTCCTGTAATCTTCCGTTGTCGTTGGTGAGAAAAGCAGCTTTTAAAACGTTTTGGCGACAATACGTTCCAAAGTTCACATTACCCTCGCAAACACAATTACAGAATCATTTGTCGCGAATGAAAGAGATGCTAGAAAATGTGTCTAAACGTGATTTGTGTTTCAAAAAAATATGGATTACCGTGGATGAGACGACCGATATAAAGAAAAACAGTATTGTGAATGTAATAGCTCGCGTTTTATCTAACGAAAACACAGCATCTCGATATTTGTTAGCTTGCTTGTTCAACAATGTACCGCGGAAAATATTCAAAAAGTGATAATGAACGCTTTGAAAAAATTTAAAATTGCCCAAGATCAAGTTGTGATGATTGTGACAGATAGTGCAGCAACGATGTTAAGTGTTGGGCGATCCTTAAAACATATATTTCCTAACTTAATACATATAACCTGCGTGCTGCATGCTTTGCGTTTAGTTGGTGAAGTTGTTCGACAACATTACTGAAACGTTGATAGGATGATTGGAAGTACTAAAGCAGTCTTTCGTAAATCTCCTAAACGTTTAAAAGAATTTCGTAAATTTTGTCCAGGTATTCCAGAACCTCCTGAACCAATTTTAACGCGATGGGGTACTTGACTAACAGCAGCTTCTTACTATTTGATCCATTTTCAACAAATTCACTCAGTTATAATGCGATTTAATCGGAATGAATCCAAAGCAATTAGAGAAAGTCAAAGAGAATTTCAAATTCCTCAACTTTTAGAAGATTTAACAACAATATGTACCAATTATACAGTATTACTAGATGCCATCAGAAAACTACAATGTACTGAATTGTCATTGCGGGAATCATTAGACATAGTGGAGAGTGTAAAAAATAAATTACACACATTAAATGATACGCCAGGATTATGCGCTAGTCAACAGTTGGCAGATGTTTTAAGGAAAAATCCCGATTTTAATACTTTAGAGGCCGTTTATAATAAGTGTAAGAATAGTGAACTTTTAAGTGATTTTGAAAAACAGTTTCTACATGCAAATGTAACTTAGAATATTTTTTCTTGTCGACGCACAAGGTTTAAAGAAGTAACTGTGGAAACATATGCAATGATGCAAGTTTACAGTAGTTCACATCCTGATGCCTCTAATTTGTTGAATAATTAGCAAGTAAGTTTATTTATGAATTTTTCGTATTCTTATATTAACCCGTAATACCGACGCCTATACGAGTCCGCAAGTTTTGGTTACTCTAATCATTATTATTTAATAAAACCATTAATATTGGTTACTTCTAAATTCTACACCGCTAATATCTTCATTAGGATCCCTTCCCGCCCATGGCAACAATAAATTTGAATTGCATTCTTAAGCTAATGAGATACTTAATCATTAACTGTTTGTAAACAGATCATTCCCATCTCTTCCCATTCTTTACGCCCCGTAGCTTCGTTGTTTATTAACGATCATCAATGAAACTTTGTTTAAATCTAGTATTAATCCCGCTTAGTTAGATTAAATTTAATCCGTAGCTAATTGTTGTAATTAGCAATTATTCAGTTCGGTACACTCACAAGTCATGACATCATCCCGTAGGTTGCATTCCTATTCATAGCTAGACGTATTTTGATTGTTGGATGTTAAAGAAAATGCATAAATAGCGGTGATTTCGCGCCAAAGTTATGAGTCGTCTGGTAGTGATCAACGAATCAACTAGTTTGAGTGTGGCCATAAGTGGCTTAGCTTCCTTAGAACACACTTCAGGTTGAAAGTTCTCTTCTTTTCAAAAACCACAAAAAGTTGGATGTATACTAAACCACTATTGAACTCCGTTTAATCAAACTCGTTGTATTTTTACTCATACAAACATGTTCCATCTTCAAATTGTCAAATAATCACATGACACGAAGTCTGCAAGAAGAAGACATGCTCCGATCTTTGTTTGTAATTAAAAACAAACCACGTGCGCTGCGGATAAACGTTCGATCACCCAGGCGGCAAAAAAATTTAACTTTATTTACATTTAACCAGAAATGCAAACGCTGGCGTGTGACATGACACGTAAAAATGTCAAAAGTAATTTTTAATATCTGCTTCATCTACGTATTTATTCGAAACGTCGATGGCAAAGGTAAGATTTGCATTTATATGCCATAACACATATGCACACATGCCGAATGTTTCTTTGATGAAACGACAACCAGTAAACCATCAGTAAACTTCAAACCTTAAGTATGCTATGTACAAACAATCGCAATTTAAAGAAAACTTACTTTTGACCAACTTTTTCAAAGAAATACCCCATTCTACTCCGCCAAATGTTATTATTAATCAATACAGATAAATGTTATTTTGCCATTTGTTTTTGCTGAAAAATAATGTCAAATACGAGTAATCGATGCCAAATTTGACATATTTTTAGGAAATTACAAAATGTGGCGTATTTTCTCAAATTTTTAAAAAATGTCAAAAGTTACTTGCTTTTTAACATTTTACCAATTTGTCAGCTTTAAACATTAGACGTACATTTTGATAGGTAAGCTATCATCTTCAGCAGTAAAACTGAACTAACTACACTATTTATACACTTTTAAAGGTACAGTAAACTGTTTGATTTAACAAAAAGTAAAGGCTGGAATTTAAGATTCCTAAATCCAAATTCGTTAAAATGTGTTTATTTTTGTGGTGTTCCATGCCTGCATGATAATTTCATTGTACATTACTCTTTACGTTCTTGTTTAACTTTATACAGGGTGCCGCAGAAATATCTGATGATTTAGTTGGGTGAGCGGGGAGAAGGGAGAGTTTCTACGAAACAGTTATTGCCATTTCAGTAACCATTAGGCAGTGGGACGGGGTACATCGCGCTTTTGCCGTTGAAATGTATTTCAAATGATTCCGTTTCTACGATGTTGCTGTAGGTGATGAACTTCAGAGGAACTGTACAAACAGCATAATGAAAGCAACCGATGTGAGAACACTAAAAAACGTCGAAGCAGTACGTCACGGCACTCAAGCTAGCCCTTGCCGTTCAGTTCGTGGGCATACCACTGCTTTAAACATTTCAGACCGAACCTACTGACGAATTCTGCACCTGCATTTGCATTTTCACCCATACAAAATAGTGCTTACTCAGGTGTTACAACCTCGTGACCGTGTGGCATGACTTGCTTTCGCTGAAACGATGTTGGAAAAAATGGCTGATGACAGTATCGTAATCTTGTCTGACGAAGCCCATTTTCATCTCTCGGGTTTCGTTAATAAACAGAATTGTCGCTATTGGTCTGCAGCGAACCCGAGAGAAATTCAAGAGCGTCCACTTCACACATAATGAGTAACAGTATGGTGTGAGGTGATAAATCGTGCGATGATTTATCTGTACCATTCTTCAAAGAGCTCAAACTGCTACGGTGAATTCCGATCGATACGTTTTGATGTTAAGGAACTTCCGCAGACCTCAAATTCGAAGATGCCACTGAACAATGCACAACTGTGGTTCCAGCAGGACGGGGCAAGCCCCCATACAACACGGGCTTCTATGCCAATGCTTCGAGAGATGTTCCAATAATGCTTAATTTCACTTCGTGGAGATACTCCGTGGCCAGCGCGGTCACCCGATCTTCCGACGTGTGACCATTTTCGTGGGGTTGTCTAAAGTCGAAAGTTTTTATTGATAATCTACGCACTTTGGAAGAACTAAAGGTTGCTATCGAACGAAGAGTTAGAGCAATACCCGTAAACGTGCTTCGTGATGTCATGACCAACTTCAGAACAAGACTTCAGCAGTGTGTGAATGCAAATGGAAGACATTTGCAAAACATTATTTTCCATACCTAACTTGTGTTCTAAAACTTTTTTCATGGTGTAAGTAACAATGGCAAAATATGCTGAATTTAATGATAAAATATGAACATTTTTTTCGAAAATGAAAGAGTTATTACACTTGCAACCATCAGATCTTTCTGCCGCATCCTGTACTATCAACATTATGATTCTTTTTAACCACGCTAGATTTGTCACACCTTCTATATTTAAGGTGAACCAGATATTGCTGAACTTTTTTTGATCACAGTCTTTACATGATATTTTATTAATTTCATCGTATTTACTTGGTCTTTCGAGTTTCCTAAAGTGATTTAGAGATTATTTGACGGAAAAACAATTTTGAGATTAACTTTAGAAAAGATTTTTTGAGGATCTTTCCTATAACTTTGATAAAAGTATAATTTTACATATTTCTTATTAGCATTTCCAATACTTTCTGATTACATTTTTTAATTACATTTCTAATTCTTATTCTATTCTTATGTCAACTAATAATATTATAGATTACATTTTCGGAAAATCCGTAAAAGTCTGCAGTTTTGGTCATTTTCTTGAACTTCTTTTTCTTCTTGGAGCTCCATGTTTCACATCAAATGCACCACCATTACCTTCAAACTTGTTCGCCCAAGTCAGTATGTATTCCGAGATGGTATCTAACTATGTCGACCAACATTAAGGAAACGTTTCACTTCTGTCAGAAATTTAGTTTAGTAATCATTACGAACTGAGGTAAATCGTTGCTGTACGCTCCAATGCTTCATGTAACTGAAATGGCGTTCTCACCATTCTTCAAAACATTTTCTCCAATCTTTCCGCGTTAGGTTATTTATTTCATTTTTGAATGCGTCAACTGCTTCTTCGATTGATGCAAAACATAAACCCTGCAACCTATACACGTAGAAATGAAAAGAAATCATTAAGTGCTAGGTCTGTACTATACGGCGAATGACTCATTATTTCAATGTTTTGAGCATTCAAATACTCAATCTTTCAAGCAGCAGTATGCATCTGAGCGTCATCTTGGTGTAAGATGATCCTTCCTCTTGGACGTTTTTCGCGAACATTTTGAAGAACTCGAGACAGCCAAACAACATAAAATTAGAGCTCATAAAAGATGGGAGTCCACAGGGTTTGAGTGCTATAAGAGGGAGTTTCAATATATTAGGAAAATACTGAAGTTGGAGATATCTATAGGGTATAAAACTGAACCAAATGTTCAATCCTAAAAGAACACTTCTCGAATTCCTGATAAAATCTATCTAGACGATATTAGCTTTGATAGCCCAGTAGAAATCGTCAATGCATTTGCAAACATGTTTGCCTCCGTATAACGCCTGATGCAAAAGTAGCTGGACATTTGAAAAATTAGCGTAGTAGACTGTAGAATTTTTTTTTGGCAAATGAGTCAAACGTCAACATCTTGTACGAACGTTTCTCCTAAACAGAAATCGTTTATTTGTTAGTTGTAAGAATGAAAACTGCTGCTATTGAAAATTTGCGAGAACGTATTTATTCTGCTTTTGGAAGATAGACCCCGGCGGAAGTGGTGAGACACTTTACAATAGAAAATTTTAGCCGGAGCACCATATATAGCATCATAAAGCGTTTTTGCGATGACAAATCTTCTACTAACTTGAAAAAAAAAGGCAGAGCGAAAAAGCTAAGTAAGGGTAGAGTTACAAAAATGATGGAATTGATGGAAAACAAGATTGGAATATCGCAACCACAAATCACGGCAAAGTTTAAAGTGTCTCGATCTTGTATATCAAGAAATTTGAAAAAAGAAGGTTTAAAATATTATAAAAGACAAAAAGCACCAAAATATACGGATAAACAAATGGAAATTATTCCGGTTCGATGTAGGAAGATGGGGGCCAATCTAAAAGTTGCACAAAAAGTGTTGATCTTAGATGATGAGAAATATTTTACCATTGGTAATACTAACATCGATGGAAATGCTGGATTTTATACAAAAAATAAAAACTCTGCTCCTGACGAAGTGAGATTCGCAGGTAAAGCAAAATTTGAGCCAAAAATTTTAGTTTGGATTGCTATTTCAAAAGCCGGTATTTCAAGTCCTCTCATAAGAAGTGTGCGTGATTCAGCAATAAATGCTAAAGTGTATAGGACAAAATGTCTACCAAAACAGAAGCGATTTATCGAAAGATTTCACCAAGGAGATGATATTCTCTTTTGGTCAGACTTAGCAAGTCCGCATTATGCGAAAACTGTTACCACATAGTTAACAGAAAATAACATCGCTTTCGTCCCTAAAGAAATGAATCCTTCAAATAGTCAAAAGGGACGTCCTACCGAAGCTTTTTGGGCAGAACTTAGTCGACTCGCTTATGAGAATGGTTGGACCGCAGAAAACGAGAATCAGTTAGCACGTAGAATTAGCAATAAGCTCAAGCAAATTAATCCAGATTACATCCAAGTCATGATTCAAAAGGTTCCATCTAAACTGAGAAAAATTGAAGAAAGTGTACCTTTTGCCATTTTAACCTAATGATAATTGTAAACAAAAGTTCAAGTTTTAACAGTAAACCATCGTATATTTTCTAATAGTTTTTGATTAAAGTATAAAAAATGTTAAAAGATGTCCGACTACTTTTGCATCACCCGTTATTTACCCTTCAATAACATTTCTACATTGCCGGATGTTGCTTCCAATCATTCTCCATTTTACATACCAGTAATTTCTTCTGATGAGATTTCTACTGCTTGTAGAGGTCTAGAAAATAAACTTGCAGCAGACGATGACGACATACAAAGTTTTCTTGTGAGAAATTGTGGTAACATTTTCTCAGAACCTCTGAAGTACATCTTCAATTTACTGCGAGGATCTGTCCTGTTTTCAAGAAGGGTGGTACAACTGATGTTAGAAACTATCGACCTATTGCTATCCTATCTAAGTCATCTCTTATAACTAGAGTAACCAAAACTTGCGGACTCGCATAGGCGTCGGTATTACGGGTTAATATAAGAATACCAAAAATTCATAAATAAACTTACTTGCTAATTATTCAACAAATTAGAGGCATCAGGATGTGGACTACTGTAAACTTGCATCATTGCATATGTTTCCACAGTTACTTCTTTAAACCTTGTGCGTCGACAAGAAAAAATATTCTTATACATAGAAAACGATCTCTCCACATCTAAGGAAGTTACATTTGCATGTAGAAACTGTTTTTCAAAATCACTTAAAAGTTCACTATTCTTACACTTATTACAAACGGCCTCTAAAGTATTAAAATCGGGATTTTTCCTTAAAAAAATCTGCCAACTTTTAACTAGTGCATAATTCTGGCGTATCATTTAATGTGTGTAATTTATTTTTTACACTCTCCACTATGCCTAATGATTCCTGCAATGACAATTCAGTACATTGTAGTTTTCTGATGGCATCTAGTAATACTGTATAATTGGTACATATTGTTGTTAAATCTTCTAAAAGTTGAGGAATTTGAAATTAATTGCTTTGGATTCATTCCGATTAAATCGCATTATAACTGATTGAATTTGTTGAAAATGGATCAAATAGTAAGAAGCTGCTGTTAGCCAAGTACCCCATCGCGTTAAAATTGGTTCAGAAGGTTCTGGAATACCTGGACAAAATTTACGAAATTCTTTTAAACGTTTAGGAGATTTATGAAACACTGCTTTAGTACTTCCAATCATTCGATCAACGTTTCCGTAATGTTGTCGAACAACTTCACCAACTAAATGCAAAGCATGCAGCACGCAGGTTATATGTATTAAGTTAGGAAATATATGTTTTAAGGATCGCCCAACACTTAACATCGTTGCTGCACTATCTGTCACAATCATCACAACTTGATCTTGGGCAATTTTAAATTTTTTCAAAGCGTTCATTATCACTTTTTGAATATTTTCCGCGGTACATTGTTGAACACGTTTGCAAGCTAACAAATATCGAGATGCTGTGTTCTCGCTAGATAAAACGCGAGCTATTATATTCACAATACTGTTTTTCTTTATATCGGTCGTCTCATCCACGGTAATCCATATTTTTTGGAACACAAATCACGTTTACATACATTTTCTAGCATCTCTTTCATTCGCGGCAAATGATTCTGTAATTGTGTTTGTGAGGGTAATGGGTACTTTGGAACGTATTGTCGCCAAAACGTTTTAAAAGCTGCTTTTCTCACCAACGACAACGGAAGATTACAAGAGGTAAACATAATTAATAAATGTATGAGGAATAGTGTATAAGGTATTTCAGTTCTTGCATTTCTCATATGCTTAATACCATTGACATGCCTCTGGCAATCAGTTCTGTCCAATGCAGCCAAACGAACATTGCATATTAAGCAAAAAACTGCACTACCGTCATATTTTAAATGGGGAAAAAGTGACACATACTTATGTACATTAGTAGCAAATCTATTACGAGGCATTGTTTTCTTAGGTATGTAAATATTAATTCTATATGAAACGATACACTAATTATGTACTTGGTATAATACTACAACACACAAAAAACACCAGCTATATTTTCAAAAGCGACACGTAAGTACATAACCTTGACCGTTCGACTAATCTCTGCAACAGCTCAACCGGTACTAAAACGAAATCTCTCTCAGCGCGGTTTAACATGATTTATATTCAAGGTCAACACTACATGCCTGTTTCTCTACCGGTTTAGTTTATGAATTTTTCGTATTCTTATATTAACCCGTAATACCGACGCCTATGCGAGTCCGCAAGTTTAGGTTACTCTACTTATAACGCTAATGCCAGCGATTTTACATGTTGTATTTTGAATATAACACTACGAATGGCGCAATTAAATCATTTTTTTTAATAGAATACCCTGTATATTATATCATTTTCATATTCTACATTAGATTCTGAATATTTTTTTAGGAGTCCGCGTCAGTCTAATAGTGTTGGAGATATTCGCAATTTTATAAAAAATTTATGTTTTGCAGATATTCACAATGTTTCTTATATTTGATGGCGGTGTTAATCGATAACTGAATCGTGTTCTAGACAGCTAGCATAGAGCATGTGACACCTCCATACTATAATGACGGCCAGCCGTTGCGCAGGCTGTTCTAGATAAATCGGCAATATGAACAAACTTCATTGAATAAGCTTATTTAATAGAACAGCCTTTATATCTCAATGGATTTGTTATAGTTACCTTAATATCTGAAACTATTATTAACCATATACTATTAACAGAATAACTAGAAAACATAAATTTCGTCCATGCAAAATAGAATTCTACAAAAAATTAAAAACTGTAAAGAGAATATCAATTTTTGTGAGACTACGTGAAGAAGTAAATAGAAACCAAGATCCCACTCTCAAAAAAAAACTTAATTGCACCACATTGTAAGCAATAATCCCATGAAGTTACAAATATTTTTCACATTATGTACTGATAGTTTCTATATTCGTCCATATACGCCAAGCTTCAATTTCATATTTAATTGGAAAATAAATGGACTTTGGTTCACCCCGTATATACCTACATTCGAAATATATTACAAATGTAGTTTTTATGATAATTATTTGATTGCAGAAATTCATGTGACTACTAAAATACCCACCGCCGGCAGTGCTTTGCCACATATTGGAACCAGCGTAGCAGACAAAGCAAAAGCATCAATACCACCAGCTACCCCAGCTGGTAAAGATACATTCCCTAAAAGAACAAAACCACCTGTAGCTTTACCATTCGATGATGTAAAGCCTTGGGTATACCCTGACCAGCTTCTCTTCAAAGCCGAAACCATCACAAACTTTACAGTTACTGCAAAAGCTAAGACTACAACAGCACTAGCTAATACACTACGACCCTCACTATTCGGAGCAACTCCTATTACCACGGAAAAAGAGTCAATTAACTATAGAATAAGTGGTCAACGAAGAGATGATTCAATCCAGAATCAAATAGATATGCCGGCACCACCAGGATCACCACAACCATTAGAACCACCCGAACCAACAAGTACGAAAATGATGCTGCAACATTCTCCGTTGATGCCTGCAGAAGGTGATAATGATAGTTATACGTAAGCATTTGAACTTTTTTAAATCTTACTCTACTAGCTTTAGGCGAAAAAAGATAAAACGCATAATCTCTTAAAAGTAGCAGGATTTCAATAAAAATTCGTTCAGAAGAATCCATAGAAGTAATAATAATAATAATAAAGAGTTTATTACCAAGACAATAAACGAATCAAATTTCAAACATGATGAAGTCTTCTCCATTGACAACTCCTCTTCAACCATTTAACAGGTCTTCCGGCCGAAACTGGCCATGCAAGAAAACTTAAAAGAAACTTTTTAAGTCTTCCAATTTGAGGTTCTAGAAGAACTTCTGCTAATTTTTATTATCGGTTGTATCACATGTATCACATTAAAGTTTATCTACGAACGCTCCAAAAAATGAATCATCAAAGAAATTTATCGGTGGAGGAGGCAGTGCGGGCGGGCATCAATTCTGCTGGATGAGGGATACTCGATGCACATTTGTATGACATTCTAATCTGCCATGGTGTTTTGTACTTTGTTCTTTAATGAAGTCTTTAACATAATGTTGCTATGCGAAGTATTTTGAATTGGTATCTTTGGATAGTGGCGATGTTTGACTTGCTTGCGCATCCCTAGAGCTCAATTCCGTCAATTTCGTCCAAATACGTTTGATTATTGTTTATAAATAAGGAGCTTATTTTCTAGTCTAAATTTGGTTTTTCTGCCAATCAACCAATATAAGTCTTTTGTTTTCAAGCCTAGTTGTTTGCGTTTTTTAGATATGTGTTCTTTTCAAGTCAGCTCTCTGTCTAGATTAATTCCCAAGTATTTTGTAGTTGTTGATTATGGTATTTGTATGTTTAAGTATACTGGAGGGCACAAAAAAGAGGGAGTTTAGGTATATAAGCCGATGAAACATCGTATTAAGCGTCACGTGGGTAGAGCGTTACCGTAACAGTTGTCATACCTGAATGTAGCTCAGTGCATGTGGGTGAACAGAGCTAACCATAACGATTATACGAACTTATGTCTAACCTCTAGAATAAAGATTTCTTAACTTTTAACATTTTTTTCTTTCGTTAGTTTTGGCGACGTTGAGTGGGTAACAGATAAAGACGCCGAATGGGTACGTAGCACTAAACTATATATTTACAGAACAGAGATTTAATGTAGCTTTGCCTAATATCTTTTTTGTTCAATATGTAATTTAGCCTAGTTTAGTCATAGTTTATTCATTAGAAAGTGTAATAAATTTCAAAAATGCTTTTTTTAATCTATCTTGTCTAATTAAAAAAAGTATTGTTAATCTTTCGAATGCATGCAAGGTGTGTGCAGCAGTTGACGCCATGCATCTTATTTTCTAGATACTGCAGTACCTCCAGGGCATCACAAAGAAATTTCCAAAAACGACACAACTTATTGAAGTAGGAAAGTCGAAAAACAATTTTCCCATCTACGCCGTCGAAATAACGCACAAGATGGCATCAGGAGCTACCATCGTTATTGATGCGGGTTATGATGCATCGGATAGGCTCGGCATTAGTTTTGCAGTCTACATTATATATCAGTTCCTCGACAACCTCACCGAGAATCTGATCACTTTAATGGGTGTAAAAATCGTAGTCGTACCACTTATAAACCCAGATAGCTACGAAAATAGTATCCAGGTAAGCATTTTAACTGCTTACTATAAAAATATATTTACTGGTTGAAATGCGTAAATCCTTTAAAATAATATCGATATTAAATGCTGGTTTATTATTATTCTGATAACATAGGCTTGTTCCAGCAGAAATCACAACTAGTCAGACGCGATTCGATTAACTAAAAAGAAATCCGACTGATCTGACTGATCTGACTGATTTCACAATCACTGGTTTGGTTCTGACCAGTTTGTGATTTTTGTTGACTCTTATATAAAGTAGTACATCTTATAGTAAATCTCCCAGTTCATTAGCAACAAGGTGTCTTTAATACATCATGGTAAGCCTAAGGAATCATTTACATGTACAGCTACCCTGAGCACTCAGGCACACGCCTTCTCTAGTTCAGCACTCCGAGAACTGCTCAGGAGTTGGTTTGGGAACTGTACCCGCTTTTTGCCTCTGCTTTCTAGATAGCAAGCGTGTATTTCTTGGCACTAGATGTTGCCAAGAGGTATTTGGTTCGTTACTTCGAAAGGATGGTGACGTAAGCCGAGAAGCAAATAGCGATGTGAAGTAGAGAAAAACGCCCGGAACAACGCTGATAACGGGTAGGCAGAAGCATGTTCGTTGGTTTTTTGATGTGTTTGTTATGTCGAATAAGTGTCTTACATGTTCCCTTCATGCCTGAGGAAATCAGCACTGCTTTTGTTAAGTTGTGTTGTCCATATCTTATGCCTGGCATTACACACATTGCGAACTTTCGCTTGACGGAAAGTGTCCACCCTGATTACTGGAAGAAGGCTTTAATTATACTAATTGTAAAAAATAACAACCCTACCACCTGCAAAGAGATTTTCAGAGCTTGGGACAGTGATCGTCTGGCTCTTCTTGTACTGTTGGATTACGCCAGGGCCTTCGACACCCTCAATTCCGGTATAATATTAGCGATATTGTACTACCTTGGATTTAGTGACGATGTACTTTCACTTTTGCGTAATTATTTTTCAAATCGATCAGATGGTCAAGATTGGTGATATTGTTTCGAAGAGGTTACTGGCATGGGCATAGCACAGAGAAGCATTTGCGATCCTCTAGTATTCTGTATACCTCTACTTTCTCAAATTGTCTTACTCGCTGCAAAAGTTATTTCTATGCTGTTGGCACGCATTTGTCTTTATCATTTTCACGTTTTAAACTCGCTACCACCATTTCTTCTATTGATAGGGATCTGAATACATTAGCTAAGATATCTACAAAACATTGTCTAACGTTGAACCCTAATAAACCAATCGCTCATCTTTTCTCCTTGGTAAAAGTAACCAAATTCGTAACATTGACTTGAATACACTTGGTATCAATATCAGTGGTACTTGTTTGAGGGTGGCTGACAGTGCTCGTAATCGGGAATTAACGTTTGATGGCGATCTTAGATTTATTCCTCATATTAACATCAAAGTTCGATCATCATATGCAACGTTAAGAGCTTTGTATGCGAACAGATCTATTTTATCAACCAACTTGCGCAAACTACTGTACGACAGCTTAGTTTTGTCTTTATTTAATTTGGCTGATGAGGTTTATGGTGTGTTCCTAACATATGAAGCATATAGAAGTAGTGCAAAACGCTTATCTGGGATTTACTTATGATATACTTACGCAAATATAATCATATTAGCCATATGCTGGCAGAAGCAGGTTGGTTGACCATTTTCGATCATCGCTATCTGCTCTGCGGTGTTTATCACTACGACGCTGAAGACGCTTGGCGGTATAAATACTTGCCGATATAAATATAAGTGCGACATCGCAATCGGAAATAAAGACAGCGTCATTGATGGGTTTCGAAGTTTCGTCCGAAACCAGCAGCTCCGCTGCGACCTAGAAAAATACCTACTATCAGGGATCACCTCAGGGAACTAGCCAGTAGGACATGAAAGAGAGCTGCTGAATCCCGTCACCCGCTTGTGAAAATCGTCGTGGAACCACAGGACCATCCACCACCACCTAAGACAGAAATTACGAGGGTTAGGGACATCGTTAACGCCGGCGAGGACGAATAGAAGAGCGAGATGGCTAAGGGACACGCAACAGAGAATGAAACTTTGCAGCACTAAGAAACAACCAAATAAGAAAAAAAATACCCCGACTGCAGCGGTATGGAATTAGCCGCCCAGAGGAGGACGAAAAGGAGCAGAGACCTCGGTCTACCCTAGAAAACGAACGAAGACCTTGGACTGGTGCTATTAAATCTCATACAGCATATGGTTCTAAACATTCATGGGAACATGTCGTTTGCTTAATTTCCTCTTAACTAGACAGGTAGCAAGACGAACTCAAAGAAGTCATCAAAATTGCGAACTCTAAAGGATTCTCTTAATGGGTAGTCTATAATAATACTGGAAAACATAAGAATAGAATAAGAATTAGAAATATATGCACACTAGAAAATATTGACAATAGATCTTCAAATATCTTTCCAAAGTTGATCGCAAAAGAAAATGCTATATAGTTCAGATATGCCAGATACAAGTGCAAAATTGGCAACCTTTGCCGACGATACAGCACTGTTAGCTGTTGCAAATATTGTAGAAGAAGCGACTAGGAAACTTCAACAAGCAACAACGAAAATATACGAATGGACCAAAAAACAGACAGAATTTTACGAACAAAAGAATTTCAAAGCAGCCCATAGTACTAAATAATGTAGTAGTACCCTACGCCAATACAGCTCAGTATCTGGAAATGAACCTAGATGCAAAACTGAAATGGAAAGAGCATGTAAAGAAAAAATTTGAAGAATTGGACTTATGGTATTCAGTTGTGGGGTTGTGGTAGTAACACAATTAAAAATAAATTAATATGCTTGGCTTCCGTCGGTGATTTATGAAAATCTATAATGTTCCTTGGAATTTCCGGTGTAATGAACTAAAGAAATTAAAATTATGTCACCGGCAAGGAATCGAGAACCTTACATCTTTCCGGGTGGGCGCGTTAACCACTACGCCACGGAAACCTATGTAAGGAAGTTCACTATTTAATGACTAGATGTTATTTATCTGCAAATATATCGTAATATTGCGACAGACAATTTTTAGTTTCACATGCCATATACACTAATTCAATTAATATGCTTGGCCTCCGTCGGTGATTTATGAAAATCTATAATGTTCCTTGGAATTATATTATAGATTTTCATAAATCATAAATCCCGTAGCGTAGTGGTTAACGCGCCCACCCGGAAAGTGGGAGATGTGTGGTTCTGTCCCTTGCCAGTGGTATAATTTTAATATTTTTGATTAATTATGTCGGAAATTCCAAGTTAAAATCTAAATTCAAAAATTCCACAATAAAGTGCTACAGGCAGTGATGGACGCGCCCTGGTGTATTAGAAATTCTGACCTTCATAGGCACCTGAAAATGTCCACCATAGAAGAAGAGACCCGGAGCTTTGCCAGGAAACACGAACAGAGGCTTCGCGACCATATAAACAATGAGTGCCTCCTCCTTCTAGACAACAGTCAATAAATAAGAAGATTCAAAAGGGTGAAATCTCTCGACCTCGTGGACTAGTGAATAAAAGCAAAGCAAAGGTGCTGTGTTGTGTGCTACGTTGTACGGTGTAATTCCGAAAAGGATACTCAGGAAGCAGGGAGTTTATACCAGCGAGTGAACTGTTAGCAAGCAGGCTTAGTTTAGGCACGTTGTAAAGAAAAATTACTGGTTGATTCTAAACAATTAGGTGCAATTCGTAAAGCAATAAAAACAAAATGAGAACCATATAGGTTGTTTGATAAAATGCATGTAAAGAAACTTATAAAGCAGCCTTCTTGTAATAACAAAAACCTGATAGCTATTGATATCCTTACATTTAACTAACTTTTTGAAATTTTATATTATAGGACAAGGTGGTGGAACGTTGTAGGGAAAACTTGTTTTCCTCTTTTGAGATAGGTGAAGAACCAGTGGATCCTTGCCCCGGCTTCTTTCAAGATGTGGAGACAATAGCATTATCTCAATATTATCAAACACTGACGAAGTTAAAGTTGTACTTCAGCATCGATAGCGGTACGCCTGCAATAGGTTACCCCTTTGGCTATAGTGTGAACGTCGACAACAAATCACGTGAAATGGCGGAGAACATGGGACACGTAGTTTCAGATAATCTAGATAAAAACGTGAGTGCACGAAGTTTAAGCGGAATTTTTGGACAAATCGACGGCACTGCAATTGATTGGGTCCATAGTAAACTTGAGGTACCATACTGTGTATACATCAGCTTAGAGAGAGTAGTCGAAGAAAGTGCTCGAATTAATATAGTAAAGGCGTATTTTGAATCACTTCGTTATGGTATTTTGCAATTACAACTTACGGATCCCGAAATCGCGCAAGCAATCTATGACGATTTTGATGCCCTCAGCAGAGGTCAAACATTTTTTATAAGTGTTGGTGTACTAATGCTTATAATTATAGGTAATGTCTGGTTTCAATAAAAGCACGCATATTTGAATTTGGCGGTTTTGCTTTTATCTGGTAGATCATAGGTTTATTAGCTCGGGCTGCACTTTTTACTTGGTATTGTGTAGAATGATGTCACTAGAGTACTCACAAGCAAACTGACAGAACTTACCCCCTCCGATTTCGATAAAACTTCGTATATTGGTAGACCGTTAAAAAGTAAAGGACTTAAGGGGGTAAAGCATTTTTCATCATAACTCCGGAACCTCGCAACCTATCGGGATGAATGAAAAACCAAAATGTTCTACTTCAAAGGGGCTTTCAAATGGACTATAGATGAATGCCCTACCTCCTTAGTGGGGCAGGGGGAGAAAAATTTCACCCCTTTTCCATCACCCTAGCTACAATTTTCGCTCTAGACAGGTCATGCCAAAATTAGAATCTTTCTCTAAAACACTTTCATATTTTTCTAGAACACAAACATTTTTTGCGTCTTCAATCGCGCATAGCTGTGCGTGAACTATTTGCACAGATTCCACTAACGACACCGAAGGATCTTGTAACTTTTCTATTGCCTCCGCTAGTCCGAAGTAATTGTTGTGAATAATTTTTAAATCCGTTTTAACCCGACTATCTTGAAATTTCGACTGGCTTTTCTTGATAGCGGCAGCTTCCTTTGGATCGAATTGTAAAACCACGTTCTTAATATTCTAATATGAGAATATTAAGAACGTGGTTTTACATTCCTTGATAGCTAAGCAATTACTTCGGACTAGCGGAGGCAATAGAAAAGCTACAAGATCCTTCGGTGTCGTTAGTGGAATAGTGCAAATAGTGCAACATGTTCACGCACAGCTATGCGAGATAGAAGACGCAAAAAATGTTTGTGTTCTAGAAAAATATTAAAGTGTTTTAGAGAAAGATTCTGATTTTGGCACATTAAGACACATTTGTGAAGGTGCGTCAACAGAATCGTTAAGTTGTTCCAAAGATTATTTTAGTTACGCAAATATAACGTCACTAGATGTAGAGCGTTCGTTTTCTGCATATAAACACACTTTTTCCTCACGTCGCATTCGGTTTGCCGAAACAACTGTGGAAACAAATCTAATGTTGCAGATATTTAACAGACATTATTCACTTTGTGATTTCACGGAAGACTCTTAAGACGGTAAGTGTTTGAACACGTGTTATATTTTATTTCTGACCATTTATTTTGTGTAAACTTTTATGCGCCCGCCACTGGCTGTTGGCGCAAATTGAGCAACTCTAGTTATAATAGCACAGAATACACATGCGCATAATATACATTTGAAAGAATGCTCCAAGTAATTATATTACATATAAATTCAATTTGAGGTTCCTATGTCAAATTACAATACGATTACAGGCCAATACATTACCCAATAATTTACAATCCTTAGAAGAATTTTGCAGTATCATTTATATCAACAAATTGTTCGCTGTGTTGCTAAATTTCATGAAACTGGTGCAGCAAATCGCAAACCTGGTAGTAGTAGACTCAAGAAAGAGCTGCTGAAACTATGACGGATGTGAGAAGGCGTATAGATCATTCACCTAAAAAGTAAATTAGAATCCTTTCACTAGAAACACCTCGTCAACGCATTTAACAACGTCAAATGATAAATAAGGATTTGTACTAAAACCAAAGCAGATCACTTTGAGCATTTACTAGAATTGTTTGCTAAATTCTTCTTTTACTTTTCCTAGGAAATAATTCTGCTAGCTTTGTTATTGTTGTCCTAGATTACCACATTGGCCATTTACGCTTTAAACAGAAACCTATTTGCATCATTACTCTCAGTTATGTCAAACAATTTGAAGTTTCAATCTTGATAATATTTAAGCAAGATTTAACTGTCAGATGTAATTGTAACCAACATAAAAAATAATTCAAAAAAAGCATGGCACTCTCAATTACGTTTTTTATGATCTTCTACAGGTAGTAGCATGGATATTTATTTACGGCCTGTATATAGCACACAATAACGTGAATAGTTGCACTGAAGATTTATATTTCCACAGAAAAAGGACTGCATGTGTTAAAATAGAAATTAAAAACAGTGTTGGATAAAGATGACCGCTATTACTTCGAACGCCACGATTTGCCGATTTTCTCCTACTGCTTTGACATAAAATGAATTTTGACATATTTCAATATGCTTCTTTTATTTTGGTAATTTTTACATACTCCTAATTCACATTTTCTAACGATTTCTTAATATAGATACAATACCTTTCCGCTGTTGGAGGCACAATCGATGTAAATTTACCGCAATATCAATACCTCGCTAACCACCTGGAACCTCAAGAATGCAGAAGATTAGTTGCCGCTCTACATTTTCGTTCCTATGACCTGCCTCCATCTATAAATGAAGCTGGTAAATGTGTGAAATGTGTCAATAATTCAAATCTTGCAATTTTTTAATTGTTAGAGAACTTACTTGATAAAGATGTTCCCTGTATCCGCTTGCTGCTGCACTGGAACAGTAGTCCTGGCGAAGGAAGAGGAGAAACACATGAAGCCGTTACTCATAGATTACGACAGCTCGGTAGAGAAGATCTAGCTGACTGGCTGGGAAGGACTGTTTTTCACGAATTGGGCAAAGATATTGAGCGGAGTTTAAATAATCCGTTTAAAGATTTTTTGACAGAACAGCCTAAGTATCTATTACACCTTTTTAAATCAAACTTATCTAATGACCTACCTCATTAATCTTTCTGCTAATCCATTTTTATCTTTTAAATAGTAAAACTTACTATGGGCCCCACTACGTACAAGAAACGAGTGGAAGCAGTGCTGTTACGGAATGGCTACCTTTCGATACAATTTGCTATACTGCTGTTGTAATTCTGCTGATCACTATCATATGCCTCTTCGCAAAAATTTTGACAATGGGTTTGTGCAAAAAAAAAAAGTTCTCGTACGTTATACATTTGAACGACCGTAGAAAACGAAGCGTCATCAGTGTGTTTTCCTTTTTAGACAAAGAAAGTACGATAGATTAGAAGAAGGCGAAGAATATGAGCAAAATGATTATTCTGGATACACTACATCAGAATCTGAAGATAAATTTGATATCAGACAAAAAATATGACTTATTAGTGGAGTATAAAAGACAATAAAGCAGTACCTAACCTGTAACAGAAGATTTAGCATCTTATATTTCATCTCTAACGGTACTTGTAAGTGTAATATGTGCGTAATGAAGTGTAAATAAATGAAGATGTAAGCAATAAAGAAATAGTCCTGCAGTGTGCTGCACTTACAATTGAAGGGGTCAATGCAATAGATGGACAAATCCAAAAATGTTAGTTTTTCAGAGAAAAACGAGGAAAAGAGTGTTTTTATGTAGTATATGAGAAGAGTTGATTTTTTACTGTATGCGTTTCGTTTGTTGTGATTCTAAACGTTTATTTTTGTGTTAATATTTTTTTCGCTACTCTGTCTATTTCGAAAAACCTATCAATATGTTGGACATGTCCAGTTTTTAAAAAGTATTGGGAAAGAACTGCATCATTCGATATATGAACTGAAAACTTGGTAATATGCTAAAACCTACATGTACTATTGAGCTAAAATATTCTCAATTATCTAAGATTTCCGGTTTTACCGAAAGTAGCCGCCAACTTTGCTATTTTAAATAGAATACCCTATATATTATTACATTTTTGAATTTCTAATTCAATTTTAGGGTTTGTTTGATGAAACAACTATGTCGCTACTTCTAACCATATTTGAAATATTTGCATTTTTTGAACATTTTTGAGTGCGTGTGAATTTTTGTATGAACTGTGAAAGTGTTTAACTGGGAAAATTGAAATTTTGTAGAACTGACCGCATATGGAAGAATTAGAAACCGAATTTTTTGAAAACATTATGCAGCGTCCGACAATTATGATTAAATTTTCAAATGGAAAAAGTGCAAAAACTTTTTTTTATATACAACTGCCTATTTTTCTCTTTCTTATCAAATTGCTCTTACAAAAAAAAAAAAACAACAATAAAAGATCATGTTCTTGACGCATCCAAAATGGATGCTTTTCAGGATATTTAAACAAATGTGTATTGTAGCACAATTTCCTTACAGTGCTGTGTTGCTCTTAAGGACTTCAGCTATCTTTTTTTATTTGATACATATTTGGATATTGCTATCCTTTTCTGTTATGGGAATACCAGATTGTTTGATGTTTAGTTTACTGCTCCTGTCACTTGTCAATTTTAGTCCATCCTTATATGTCATTGTTATTCCCAGTTTTTATTATAGAGAAAACCAAGTGATTTTGAATTGCTTTACACATTTTGCAAAAAGTATGAATGTCGCCAAGGTAGTGGAGGCAACTAGCAATGCGGTTGGCTGAAGTTTGAGCAGAAGTATGTATATGAAGCCTGGTTTTCCAACAACTTATTACCCAATTTGCCTGCCCATTCCGTCATTTTTCTTGATAATGCTTCCATATCACAGTCGCAAGTTATAAAAGATACCCACAATGAGCTGTGAAAATGATGATATTGTCCAGTGGTTAAGAGAGAAACATATTTTATTTGAAAAAGATTTATTAAAACGTGATTTGTTGGAAATTGTATCGCAAAATGAAGTTAATAGGTGCAATAAATATGTACTTGATGAAATGCTGCTCAACAATCTTGCGATTGCCAACGTACCACTCCACCTTAAACCCTATCGAAATGGTGTGGCCACAGGACAAAGACTGCGTCAGGCATAATAGTGTAAAATTTTAAGTTGCGGACATGCCAGGACCTTATCCAACAGGGATATCAAAAAGTTTCGGTGGAGCTGGCAAAATTACATTAAGCATGTTATGAAAGATATTCTATACTTTGTTCATATTTCCCACAACATTTTCACTTATAATATCACTTAACGGTTTTATTTGAAGAAGATGAATTTATCATTAAGTGACATCGTCCTCATCATCGTCACCTTGGTCTTCCGAAGCTACAAATTAAAATAGATTTTGTACTTTTGGTAATATAATAAGTTGAAATACTTGTAAATTATAATGATTGCACACGTCCCACCTCCGTTATGGTTGCCAATTCATTGAAATTAGTTAAAAATCCAACTAAATATGTATTTATTTTTATAATTTACATATACATACATACACACCAAAAGCCTGGATTTACGAGGAGGACGTCATAAATTCTCGGCCTGACAGGCTTATACAGGTTCTAGCATGTTCAAACCCCGTTGTGTCATAATTGCACATGTGCGAGGCCTACACGATATATGTATGTATATTACGGCTCTAAGAGTAGTAGATTTTAGTAGCCAGCCAGACAACGTGACCAGTGCATGAAAATATCTCAGGTAACGAAATTGAATACCGCGCCGTCATTAAATTTTTAACAAAAGAAGGGCATACGCCAAATTAAACAACGTTTAGACGACGTTTATTGTGAATTTTCTCCTCCATACTCGACTGTAAAAAAATTGGAAAAATGTTTCCCTTTGGGGCAAAAATCCCTTGAAGATGAAGAGCTCCTTGGTCAGCCAATTGAACTAATAACGCCTCATCAAAGCATTTCAATTATTGAAGAAATGGTATTAGCAGATCACCGTTTGAAAGTGAAGGAATTAACAGTGATGTCTAACATTTCTGAAACAACACGCCGAATTCTCCATAACCATTTGGGTATGAATAAGATGAGTACCGCATCTTCTTTCTGCTCTCCAACGTGAACGTCGGGTCGAATGTGCGCATCCGTTTTTATGTGGAGACGACCCGATACCGATTTTGGAGTCCATTGTCACAGGAGATGAAACGATGGTTCTGTATTATGATCCTCTATCCAAAAAGGAATCGATGGAATGATAGCGACCGGATGAACCTCGTCCCAAAAAGGCGAAAGTCGTTCAATTAACAAAAAAGGTGATGTCCACAATATTCTGAGATTGTAACTGTCAACAGCACATATTATGAGTCTTTACTGTACAAACTGTGGGACAATATTCGCGCAAAACGTTGTTGAAAATTGAGAAAAGGTGTTCGATTATTGCACGATAATGCACCCGTCCATACTGCTGCCATCCGCGAGTGTGGCTTTCAAGAATTGGAACATCCACCGTATAGTCCGGACATGGCTCCAAGTGATTATTTATTTTCTCATTTAAAGACCTCAGGGAACGTCGTTTTAAGGATGCTAGTCAGCTGCAAGCAGCTGTAATACAACATTTTGAGGGAAAATCTTTAGATTATTTTTGCAAGGATATAGAATGCACTCATATTGCATCCGTTTAATTACATGTATATGACAGGTCAAGTGATATTTTTATCTTAAAGATAATATAAAATTTAGAAGTATATTTTGAAGTTTATTTTTTCTATATCTGAGAATTTGTGGTGCCTACTTCGTATATTTGGAATTGAGTAATTATTTAGAAATTATTACACGGCAATGCACCCGCCCATACTGCTGCCATTTCACAAACTGCCATCTGCGAGTGTGGCTTTCAAGAATTGGAACATCCACCGTACAGTCCGGTCATGGCTCCAAGTGATTATTTATCTTCTCATTTAAAGAGAGACTTTAGGGGACATCGCTTTAAGGACGATAGTGAGTTGCGAGCATTTTGAGGGAAAGATTTTAGATTATCTTTACAAGGGTATAGAATTATTAATTGATCGTTGTAATAAATGTATTGACGTTAGAGGAGATTATATTGAAAAATAAAAATTGTTATATTTTACCAAGTTTATTTTTTCTATATCAGGCCGAGAATTTATAGCGCCTACCTCGTAGTATTCATTCCACAATTGATGTAAGAAGGTGGTTGGATCACAAGTTTATAAACAGGCGTTAACAATAAACCGAGCACAGACCAAATGCTTATGCAACTACATATGTGTACAATGATAGCTAATCCTTCTTCTAAGAGTTCTACTATTTTATACGCGGTAATTGTTGCAAGTTGAAGCAAGAAATACTTATAGTGCAACAGAGCGATTTTTAAAATAAAAGTAACGCTGATTCGAAAAGTTGATTGAATTAAAGAATTAGGTGTGCGTAATAAACGAACGAATCTATAATGAAAATAGGGTTCGCTATTCATTCGACAACGGCCGAGGCAAATTGTTAGCAAGCACGCTCGCGAAGTATGAAACAAGCTTAAACTTATTATTATTATACAGAAAATAAACTGTTTTCAAATACAAATCAATGGAAATATTTTTATTGATATAATTACTATTTACAAAATTAATGCTGATATAGCTCATGGTATTGGTGGAATTATTTCCGGCAAAAAACAAAGCGAGGGAAAAGGAACAGCGTAAACCCGCGAACACGTTCCTGCCTACCCGGCGTCATCAGCGCGGTTCCGTACCTGTCCTTCTCCCTCGCTATTGTTTTTCTGATGACGCCGGGTAGGCAAAAACATGTTCGCGGGTTTACGCTGTCCCTTTTCCCTCGCTTTGTTTTTTGCCGGAAATGATTCCACCAATACCATGAGCTATATTAGCATTAATTTTTTGATTATTGTTACTAGGCAATCTTTTCATGTGTAATTACTATCTCTTTCTTTTCTATATATGGCGCTTTCATCCATAATGCAAAATCCATTGTTTTCTATAGCGATATATAGAAAAAAATGAACACTGTAGTAAAACGCAGCATTAAAAGTGTTTTTTGCAGGTTATTTTTATTACGGTTGATGTCGAACAAAACTGAACGTAGTTGAAAGAAATCGAACCTAACTAAACAGAGTGAACGGACCGATTGGAACTGAGCACAATTGATCGCAACTGATTGGAATCGTGGGTCGAATGGAAACGAACAGAACCGAAAATAGCCGAACGGAAATGAACATAACCGAATATAGCCGACCGTAGGCGAAGAGACCCGAGCATAACTAAATACAGTCGGACGGAGCCGAACAAAATCGTATATAGCCGAATGCAACCCTGACATAGTATCCCTATGAGTTTAGACCTAGAAAATTTGCTGGGCTGGGTGAACTGCAGTTGGTATCCTTATGAGTATAAACCTACAAAATTTACTGGGGTGTATAAACTGCAGCTGGTATGCCTATGAGTATAAACCTAGAAAATTTTCTGGAATGGGTAAACTGCAGCTGGTATACTTGTGAGTACAGGCCTAGAAAATTTACTGGGGTGGGTAAACTGCAGCTGGTATTCCTATGAGCATTGATCTAGAAAATTTGCTGGGGCAGCTGGTATCCGTATGAGCATAGATCTAGAACATTTGCTGGAGTAGGTAAACTGCAGTTGGTATCCTTATGAACATAGACCTAAAAAATTTGCTGGGGTGGGTAAACTGCAGCTGGTATCCCTATGTTACCCGATAACTGTTCCTCACCCAAACCCTTGAGGTTTTGGTTTTTCTGCTAGTTATAAATATTCACTAAAAACATATCGCATTTTTAAGTTTTTCAAAAATATAATAAGGTACAACATTACATATTTAATTTCACCTACAATTTACGTAGTATACGTTATTATCGCAACTTGGTGCGAATTCTTAGTAATATCGCAGCTAATACATTGCCAATACAGAAAATATGTGGTATCGTAATTCCGAACCGTTGAATGAAGGTGATTATAGTAAACGAGCACGTTCAGTGTTATATATGGTGTTTAATGCGGGATTTTTTACCAAAAGAAAGTGGTATTGTTATGGTGAGCAAAATCTCTACGGTTTGTCTTTAATAGAAAGGAAACGAATATCGCAGGAATCATCACTTAATTTTAATTGTTAAATCCATTTTATTTTGGTCAAATTAGTTTTCTCTAACATACCATATCGAGTAAAAGATACGTACTAATTGAAAAACTTTTTAATTCTTAATATTCTAGAAAATGATTACTAATGATAGGATAAACGTTCATATATATTCTAAAGGATGCGTGAAGTAGGCCCCCGCTCATTCGATTATTTAAAATTTGAAAATGTCCTCATTTTCTTTGCTGATTTGTTCTGTAAAAAATGTGTTTTGTGTTCATTCTACTTTCGAGATCATTCAGATTGAAAAGTAAGGACAAACTTCACACTACCCCGCTTTTATTTTTTTAAATTTGACCAGAGTAATATTTTATACCCGTTTTGCTAATTGGTGCCGGAATAATTTTATTTTGTGCTCATCACCTTCCCGAAATAATCTAGAAGCAAGATATATGGAAATGAGGACTGCTTTAGACCCGTATTTAGCAAACACTGCACCAATTTTTCGATTTTTAAAAATTTGATAATGACAACGGTCGGCCTCGAGTGTGAAAATGTTTGTCTATGTCTACCCTGTTGTCCTTCTGAGACGAATAGGTACATATGTGATAAATGGCTTAATGGCACACGCCAAGGCCAAAAATAATAATAATCGTGACAACGTTTTGTGTTCATTTTGTACTGATTTCTGCCATAAAGATTTTATTTTGGGCTCATTCCATTCTCTAGAAACACGAGAACTTAAATAGAAGGCAATGAGGGCTTGTGGAGGAAAATTTAGTTTTGTACTTGTCCTGTTTTTGAGATATTCGAAAATGAGGATTAGTGGGGATATTTAAGAGTTGCCTGTTTTTCGCCATTCTAATTTTCTAAATTAAGCAACAATTAGCGAAAAACTGAGCTCTTTTAGTAGTATGTAGTATGGCCTAAAACTCCAAGAAATAAAATCTCAAATTATGACAATTATATTGATAACTAAAATAGATACACTACCGGCCATAATTATTTGCCCACCTACATTTTTGCTTGGATTTTAGAAAATTATTTATTTATTGTTATTTAGGGGGTATAATTATTTATCTACAAGTAAAAGAAAGATATCACATTACATGATTCCTCAAAAGATTCCTCTGATACTCGTTATCCATTGAATCTCCTTAATCTTATAATTAGGGGGCCATAAAAAGACCCGAAATGTAATACAATTATCCTTCACTAATAAATATATGATGTAGTGCAGGTAAAGATCACAAATCCTTATTTACCCGAACTAGAATTATAATTTATTATAAATCTAGATATAGATATTATTCTTTTAAACAGTAAATATCGTTAATAAAATTATGTAAAAATCCGCACAATGATTGTTGCTTTACATAATCTTGACCGAAGTAACAGAGATATCCCAAGAAAATTGAAATTAAGTCGCCGAACTCTTGATATATATAGATAGAAAACGAACAGGACGACGGAAAGTGATAACACCAGCGGAAGATCGTCGAATAATTATGACGGGTAAACGAAATAGCCGAAAAATTGCATCTGAAATAACATCTGAAATAAATATTGAGCGTGAAAAACGAGTTAGTTAGAATAGTGTTGCGTAAATCACTTTTATGCAAGCAAAATAAAATAAAACGGTTGCAGTGGGCTAGATGGCATCAACAATGGACAGTTCATACGTGGAAAAATGTTTTGTAAGCCGATGAGTTCAAATTTGAACTCTTCAAGCATGGGGGTGGATCGGTAATGGTTTGGGGTTGTTTTGGCGCGGCATCCATCTGGAATGAGAGTAATCGGTGACTATTTTATATTTCAACATGATAATGGTCCGATACACACCTCTACACCGATACACTGTGTCGCGAATATTTAGAATCGGTGGAACGCGAAAGGAATATCAAAATAATGAAGTGGCCTCCTCAAACCCCAGATGCTAACCCCATAGAACTTTTGTGGGAGGAACTCGATAGGCACGTGAAAATAAATCCTCAAACTTCCAAGGAATCGTTGTGGAAACAACTACAAGAAACCTGGCTTAAAATGGAACCCGCTACTCTAACGAAATTGATCAGAGAGAATGCCGTAAGTGTGTGCCGCAATTATTAATAGTCGAGGTGGACATTTCGATGAAACGAAGATTTAATTTTTTGTGTCAAATAAACTTTATAATTGAATAAAGACTGTCAATTTCTTTGTTTTAAGAGTATTTTAATAAATGCAAAACTACAATTGCTTTTTCAGTTAGCACTTCCTTTATTTATGCGTATTTCCTTGGGTGGGCAAATAATTATGGCTGGTAGTGCAGGTATAAGGAATATTGATGAAAGTTGACGTGAATTGAAGAGAATCATCTAAAATCGTAATAATACACAACATATTCCATTTAAAAAACCAACGTATATCGTGCGCTGCGAGAACTGAACACCCTATATATTTGAATATAATTTTATGATGTGAAGCGTTTATCTCCGAATACTTTTTATTTCAAAATCTTTTCTCTAAATTGCTTAGGAAGGGAATAATTATCTGTCCACCTGCTAGATGGACACGCTACATAAAAAAGCATGTCACATTCCTATTTCATACCATTTTCAGAAGTAGATTTTTCCAAATGAATCTGAAAGAATTTCATTTTACTGTAATACACGATCTGGTTTAAAAAGGTTTAATATAGTTAATTGATCGCAGAGCACGTCTTAACATGTTCCAAATGAAGAAAAGAGAAATTTATATATAAAACCTAACACATACACTGTGACTATCATCAGTGATAAAAATTGTTCAACACGCTTTGATTTAGACCGTGATTAAGTCATAACTTACACTACAAATTAGAAACGAAGATATTTGTGTGCAGCTCTTCGCAATGTCGATTCAACTTATTTTCCTCTCAATTTGTGCTCGTAAGTATATTTAAATTTGTATACTTCTAATGAGTGCTTAAAATTTACAAATTTTAAGCTGCTCTATTCGGATCCGTGAAGCTGGCTCCCGCACTTTCGATTTTTTAAAAATTGAAAACGTCCACATTTTGTGTCCGTTTTGTGCTAATTTGCGCCGTAAAAATTTTATTTTGTGCTCACCTCCCTCTGGAGATAATCGAGAAACAAGATATACGGGACACTTATTTGACAACCACCGCACCAATTTTTCGGTTTTTGAAAATTTGATAATAACATCGTTTTGTGCCGTGAAAATGTCATTTTGTGCTCGCACCGTCTTCGAGATATTTGAGAATGAGGGTTGACGCGGACCTTTATTCAACAGCACCCGCACCAATTTTTTGGTTTCTGAAAATAATCACATCGTTTTGTGCTGATTTGTGTCATGAAAATTTTGTTTTGTGCTCGCGCCGTCTTCGAGATATTTGAGAATGAGGGTTGGTGCGGACCCCTATTCAATAACACCCGCACCAATTTTTCGATTTTTGAAAATTTGATAATCACGTCGTTTTGTATTCGTTTTGTGCTGACTTGTGTCGTTTTCTACTTCCCAATATTTTTTTATGTAAAGCATGCACCTAGTGGAGCAAATTTTATTGCTAATATTTCAAAAAATTCTTACTAAAATGAAAGTTGCTACATCTTTTAAAACTCAATTTTTGCCAGATCAAAAATGATACTTCCGGTTTAGCGCAAATAGCTGAAATTTTGAACTGTTCAGAGTAAACTAGTTTCGTTTGTAAAAATATTGTTTATTTTCAAAAAAATTGTATGAAAAAGGTCGGATTTATTGAAAAAAATTGACCAAAAAACATTCTTAGACATTGTAACACGATTACTGCAGATTATAATTCTTAATATCAATTCCCCCCTTCAACCAAGATCAGGCTCAGCAAGCTTTTTCCAACACATCTTGTCCTTCAATAAATCAAATATCTTCTGGCTCCTTTCAATAAGAAATTGTACTATTTCCACCTTTCTTTTTAATACCTGTGAATTTCACTCTTGCCTCAACAGCTTCAATGTATTTGGGCCAACGTCATTCTTTCCTTGGTTGGAAACTGAACTACAATCCAATCGTTAATCGTAGGTTTATAAAATCTACGATGTCACTTTTTAATTTCCGATTAGCGCTTCAAATTTTGGATGACTATTCTCCTTTCTCAATATCTCTTAAGAAATATTGTGTTTCTCTAACATATATTAGTCCCTTTTCTCAAAGAATTGGTAACCTTCTCAAAGACTATTTTTGTGTATCTTTCCGAACTATTCATCCATCAAGTATAATTTTTCATTCAATTTTCAATTTCATAATCAACTTATGAATAATATAGATCGGTTAGATACGATGAAAAAAAAGAGGCGTGTACATGCTCACTTGCAGTGACTGTTGTTGCAATTACGTTGGCAGAACATTCCGAGATTTTGATACGCGTGTAAAAGAACACTTACGCTGTTTGCAACCAGATTCTTCTGGTTTTTCTCGTTTTCCCCAACACCTGCTTGATTGTGGCCACACTTTCAACATTCACAATGGCTTTAAAATCTTACACACTGCTAACAAAGGTTTATTCCTGGACAACTTGGAGGCCTTAGAAATATTGCCACAACAGATCGGTTCCAAGAGATTTTCACTAAATGGTCAACTTCAATTTGAATCGACGCCCTCTTTTCAGATTTTATTAGAAACCTAATCCTTCCTCCACTTTCATATTTGTATATTTAATACATATGATTTTGTAATTTTGACTTACCGGTTTCGTTCGTGTATGGTTTGACACTAGGGTGTATTCTGACAACTTTGGTATTAGTTTTACCTACCAAACAAATGTCCCCCAATTTATTTATAATTTTTAATCCATTTACACTATTTAAATAAAAAATAGTTTTAGTTTGTCACATTTAGTTTATTGCAATAGACCTAATTTTAAAGTGTTCGTATATATATATGTCCTTTTACAATTTTTAACTATTGTATTTTACTTCCCGTCAATTTTTTACACAGTTAAGATTATTTATAATATGTCATATGGTAAATGTTTTCTTGCACAGTTAAAAGAATACTTAATTTTAATCAACTAATGTGCTCTCCTACTGATTGATTACTCTTAATTGTAAGTATAGGAAGTTTCTCGTTTTATTAGTTTGAACTCATATTCGTCTTCATTTCTTTATATAATAATATGTTTGATTATTTACATCTTATAATTTATACAAACTACTTTGTCTTTTTTATTTACATCTTATAATTTATACAAACTACTTTGTCTTTTTACGATGTAGGGACAGGAGGAGGAAATAACTCTTTTATACAATTTTATAAGTAATGATTATTATAATACTTATTTCACAATTTGTTTATGACCAGTTTAATATTTGGTTCTTACAAAATAATATTACACTTTACATACTCTTTAGTCACGGTTGGCATTTGCACTTGAATAGTTTCTTTATTTTCATTGGATGTCTCTTAGCTGGCCTTACGATGTGCCGTTGAGGACACGAAAGCGGTCGCCTTTTTCTAGATCTATTCATAAAATTTGTAACAAAAGAACATATTTACACAAGAAAAACATTTCCTGAACAATAAGTAAGTCGTCCATGTCGTAGGTGGATCTAATTTTCTAGTAAATTACTTCACTGAATATGATTAAATATGTATCACCATTCATAATGTATATTGCCCTTTTTATGTAATTATTGTAATATTTTATAGTTAATAAGGTATAGAATATAGGTTACATTATACAGAGTAAGCATTTGTTAGCCAGGTAAGAATTCCTAGCTCTACCTATTAATTAATGTTACTTTCTTAGTAAACCTTATATAGCTTTATTTAACCAGACGCTTTTGCGATACCCATTCTGGAAGATAAACTAGAAGCAAACAACATAGAAGAATCGGCAGCTGGTCACATTATCTTCGCAACATTAAGTGGGGATAGTTATGGTGGAAATGCAGATTTCGGCCAAGGCAGCGGCTTAAGAGCTATCGCACAAGGTTCCGCAGAATTAGCCAACACAGTAATCCTAAACCAGCACACTGCTGCAAGACAAGCTGAATTGACAGCAAAAAGTAATCTAGCACAAGCTGCTACTGGCGTAAGTAATTTGGATTCTATAAATGAACGTTTTTCTTTTAATGTTAAACAAGTACTGATTTAATGGCCAATCTCATTAAGATAATTTAATTTTTAACTTAACTAAGTGTTACAGAAAAACATGCGCCATAGGTAAAATTTACTTGCTAAATTTAGTGCTTTTGCTTTTGCAATTACGATGACTACATACAGGCTATGCCAAATTATTTTCGAATATTCCAAAGTTATAAAAAATCAGTTAAAATTATAATTACGAAATTTCCGTTTTTTCAATATAACTCAATAGGCTTCAAAAATAATTAAAATCTTTTAGTTGATTATTTGCCAGAACTAAATTTAGCAAAACAAAAAATACAAAAACACACGGACATGTTTCTGCCTACCCGGTGTCATTAGCGTGAAAATATCTCTGCTCGTAGCTACGCTGATGACGCCGGGTAAGCAAAAACATGTCCCTATGTTAATACTTTCTTTTCTCTGCTCGCATTGTGTTTGCCGGGACTGACTCCACCAATACCATGAGCTATATTAGCATTATTTTTGGTTTTGTTACTTGGTATGTTTTCATGTGTAAATTTAGCAACTTTGCTTAGTTTAAACTTATGCTCTATCTTTTATAATAAACGAAATAAACAACCATTTTATGGAATCTTTTTTCCGAAGTTAGATGAACATTTCATGGAAACAATGTGTGATAGAGGTCATGATGTTATCTTAAATCGATTTTTGGCACATGCTAGGATTAAATCTTTTCAACTTCCTTTTTTTAAATTAATATTCTCAGTCTTTGTTGTACTTTGAATGTAATATTACTGCATTGAAGTGTATCTCATAGCGTATTCCATGCGTCATTCTGGAGTACTTGGAGCACGTGTTGCACATTCCATTAGAAAGTTGGAAGTTTGGAGCAAGAATTTATGTTCCATTGATAAGGTCAGAGCAGTCAGAATCGCACTCGGAGCAATTTTTGTCGCTCCTGCTAGAGGAACAAGAACCGTTTTAGAGCAATATGGCTGATAGACAACAGCTGATATTTACAAAAATACAACAATGTCAATTATAACCGATGTACTTAACCTCTCCTAATGAAACATGTTCCATTGACACTGCTCGATCCAGAATTTTCGAACTAGAAGTGCAAGCTCCATGTGCGCTCTAGTGCTGTCCAACGGAATACGCTATTATAATCCTGCGCCGTTGTTGTAAATATCTTTCCTACTCCCGGCTACGTAAGTCAATCATTACTGCCCTGATTGGCAGGATGCAAGTGCGATTTACGGGTTATTTGCCATGGTTGACCTTGACAGCGAGATGCAATAGAATTTTACGTCCCTCGGGACGTAAAATAATAATTAGAGACCGGGCACTTTAGAACAAGGCCTATTTATGAATCAAATCTGTCAGCCAATTTTAATGACAAAATACTGTTGCTATCGTGACGCTCATTCTAAACCAATGGAGGACCGCAGCGCTCATCCCTAAACCAACGGCGGACCGTTGGCGCAAAAATTGGCTGACTGGAAACGGCCGAGTAGCATTACTGTATCCTCCCTATACTATGGTCTCCCTTCAGTCAATTTCCAATAGCAACTGAAGCCAATGTACTGCTACTTTCGGACTACTCATATAAGCTCATTTTGACGCTTTTTGAATCTTGTGACATGCTTGTAATTGTAACCTTTTAAAAATGACAATATTTTGTATTTAACCTAAAAGCTAATTTTTTATCAAGCTTACACGTTATATTCGTTTATTTTTAAAAATGTTTGCTTTTAGGGAGAAATATATCAAATATTATTTCAGAGTATAAACATGTTTATTGAAAGTGTTTGTAGTTTTATATTGAAAGTGTTTGTAGTTTTAAAAATGTTGCTAATATTTATTGGAACACCATCATTTGAAATGACTTTGTGTAGTCTTTTTGTTATTAATAAAATGTAATTTAGAATAAAATGTTCATTATAACTCTTCAGATGTTCGAGGAAAAATTGGAATATTTTCTCGTCCGTAAAAATAATCTTTTTCCAAAAATTTAAGTCTTTGTGTATATAATTTAAGGAAAATAATAATCAGGCTTGTTTTTATTTTACATTAAGGAGCGGTTGATAAGCAGCAGCTCTATATTTCAATTCTCATTGCTTAATCCTTCTGCTAACCAGTATCCAAATGGCTACGTTCGGTGATATAATTTAAAATATATTGTATTAATATATAAAGCTATTTGAACAATAACATCTTCACGTTTTTTGTCAAATGCAACGGACAGTTAGGGTTTCCCTGGTCCTTGAATCTGAAGCTGTGGAAAAATAAATATCTTCTATTACAAAGTGTAACTCACAAACAAAATATACAAAACACCCGACGCCGTGTTAGGTTAGGTTACCTCGTTTTCATCATTTCAAAAAAGGTTTTATCGCTTATACAACACTAGAGAACCATTACAGGCATCACCAACAAAGTACAGAAATATCACTACACAGTATTTTTTTTTAATAAAATCAATATAATTTGGATAAACCAATTCAAAACGCAAGAAACGATCTGAACGCGTGAATGACGACCTACTTCAAAATACGTCAGAGCCTGCTGACGTCAAAGCGCTCAGGCCTTATGTATATCGTAAGTAACGGCTTGACCCATATTTTTATGAAAGCAGTGCACCGTAGTACAATAGGGGATTGAAACAAACCTTACTAACCTAACGCGACCTAACTGACAATACATGGAGTAAAATATTCGTATCGTATATTGTAAAATATCACCATTAACCCAACTTGTAATAAAAAGTAGTAGCTAATAAACTTGCCCACTCATCTACCACTCTCTAAATTAGCAACGTTCAATTTTATCCTCAACGCGCAGATTCGTAACGTATTCTACTTCCCTCTATATCTCTGATATGAACATAATAGCACATTACGGTTGGATTTTCTAAAATGTAAATTGTGCTACATTTACAGGAATTTCGCAATGTATACAATTTTTTTCCAACTATGGTGCTATTGTGGTGCAACCATCAATAGCTGCTATGACAATTTCTAATGCAACGTTATAGGTAAAGATGGAGAGATGCACACGTCTTAATGCTTTTTACGTTGAAAAAAAAGAGAAGTGGGCCAGATGTTTCTCATAATTTACCAGTCATAATTTTGTAAACAGACCACAGCTTTTATTTCTCAACTCCTAATTTATTTACATATACAGGCATCTGCTACTGCAAGAGCAGCTTTACTTGGAAAACAAATCCTATTACAACGCTTAGAACAAGAATTCCAGGACGCTCAACAGCAATTAGAATCGGCTGCATTTCAACTAGAACAAGCGCAGAGAGCTGCAGTTGCGGCACAAAATCTAGTTCATTTAGCCCAGAGTCAGCTAAACAGTATAGCTGCTGCTGTCAATGCCGCCCATGGAACGGTTTTATACGCAACAGAAGCCGCGAATGCTGCAACTGCTGAAGTAGTCTCACAGACATCCATGGTTGGAGATGCAAAAAGAAAAATTGAAAGCATTGCTGCAGAGCTAGATTCTGTCCGGATGGATTACGAAGCAACTCAAGCAGCGGCTCACCAAGCTTCTGAAGCGGCCGAATTAGCTCAATTAGCCGCTCAGGGTGCTGCAGAGAATTCATCAACCAATAATATGGAAGTAGGAATAATAAATGCTTTAGGCTTTATGCCAACACATTTCGATCATCATTAATGTGCTATTGCCAGATACTTTGTTTTTTTATTGTTATTTGTTAGACTTGCTGTAAATTATAATAAAATATTGTTTTGTTAAATATGTACCTTATTCTTAATATTTGAATGGAGATTCGTTTCTGATTTGACTTATCAGAAAAAAATAAACAAGAAAGTTAAATAATAAATAAATTTATTATAATCATATACCAAATGCGTCACACAAAGTGAATAAAACTGTAAATGGTGAAATTATTACCATTTTATGAAGAACCATCAATTTCTTTCAAATACACAATGATATCATTGCAACCTTTCTGATTCCTGAATAGGGACTGCTGCTTGGTTACTTTTTGCAATAATAAATTTTTACAAACTTTCACCAGTGTTTTTAGAGTATCTACAACAAAACAAGTCACCTATAGATCGCTTGAACTTTGAGAAAACTGCATGGAGAAGCACGTCAATATTGTAATCCTGCAATTAGAATGTTTAGCTAATAGAAAGCCATATATGTTAAGCAATTTTTGCTACATAATCAAATTTCTACTAAGCCACTTTATTCTAATATCTTATTCTTACATTAATAATAATAATAATATAATAATAATAATAATTTTATTTGCCAATTGATCCAATAGGATATAGGCTTCGTCGGAAAATTACAAATATGATAAAATAAAACAGAATACACATGCAATTACAATAAATAAAAAAACCCATGAAAAATTGGTGTCCAGCAATCACAGGTGTACTAGACAAAGAATTCAGAGACACTATAGCAGCAATTCTCAAGAAGATGTTCCTTTAAAAGGCTTTTGAAAATATGTATGTTTTGAGCCTTGATTTGTTGAGGTAAGTTGTAAATTTTTATGCACATGTACCTCGGGCTTTTTTCGTACATTGTTGTTCTGTGATTCGAAATTGCTAATTCATTTGCATTTCGGGTTTTATATGTATTATTTATGTCGCCGTTACGTACAAACAATTCTTTGTACCTATGCGTAAATACAGCACATTCATATATGAAAAGACACGGCAAAGTCATGATGCCATAACGTCTAAACATTGGACGACATGAATCCATTCTATGCAATGAAAACATTGCCCTTATAATCCTTTTCTGCAGCACAAAACTGCGCAAAAAAGTGAGAGGATTGACCCCAGAAAATTACACCGTATCTCAACCTAGACGCAACGTGTGCAGGATAAAACATTAGTAAAGTTTCAGAGTTAACGATATACGCCAATCTACTGACTGCATATGCTAAAGAGCACAACTTAGCGCAGAGCTGGGACACATGGTCCTCCCACGCCAAACACTCGTCAATGAAACAGCCGAGAAACTTGGCAGTAAACATCACAGGAATCGCTCTGGGCCCTAGTCGCATCAACAACGACCTATCAACTACACTGCGGGCAGAATGGAAAGAGTGCATGCACGTCTTGGTATCGTTAATTATCAAGCCATTATCCCGACACCACGTAAGCAAAGCACTTGAACAATTGTTACCATTCGCACAAAGATCTATCTCATTACTTCCTGAAAAAATAATAGTGGTGTCGTCCGCAAATTGATACAGGTTATCAGGAATATGATAGTGAAGATCACTGGTAAATAATATAAATAGGAGTGGGCCCAGAACAGAACCCGAGGCACCCCTTGTACCACACCAAGCAGCCGATGACAAGGCATCACGCGTACCACTCCTAACCAAAGTGTATTGCGAACGGTCAGTCAAATATGATGACAGCCAATCCAAAGCAGAATCCCTTATTCCGTATCGAGAGATCTTATGTATTAGCATTACATGATTTACGGTATCAAATGCATGAGACATTTCATGAAACTTCATTATATTCACCACAAATGCCAAATATTAAGTATTTAATAGCAAATGGTCCACGTTGCAATGTTCTATAATATCAAATGAAAATACAAAGGAGTAAAAGAGAATTTTGTACAATTTTCATTTGACCTTATGTATTTATACTGAATACAAGTGAAAATAGATGAATTTGTCTAACATAATTCCACGCGTTTAAAAGAGGAACATTATTTAAGTCAGAAGTAAGACAGTTTGGAAAACATTACTAACAAGAAGTCGGTGATTTTTAAACTGATCCTGTATACTAAAACTCAATATTTTTTGTAATAATATACTGCTTGAAGAAACAAACTGGAAAGGCAATAAACACGAAAACTTTCTAAAACCTGGTGTATCTCTCTGAACGTGTACGTACTGTGGTAAGTATTTTTTTACTTGACATTACGTTTTGTTGATTATTGTTTCATTAAACTTATAAAATTCATAACTTAATAACGAAATGAGGAAGGGAAAAGTGCAATATACAGGATGCCTGATAAAAATTGACCGTACAATAAATTATTTTATTTAAATAAACGTCATCAATTGAAAGCGTGCATTCCTCTGAATTATTATTATTATACAGAATATTCCGTTAAGGCTTGTAATATCATAGAGCGCCATTTAGGGCAGATCATTGTAAATGATTCAATAAATGGGCCAGTATTTGTAAGACGTAGGCGTAGAAGGACGTGTTTGATTAGAAAACCCAACCCTACAAGTACAATACGTGGTGCCGAAACCCGCCCGAGATAGTATAAAATCGTATAAATAAGTAATACTTGACAAAGCAAATATACGAAAGAGTTTATTAAATCGGGTTTTCAACGAATTCAAAACATAATAACAAGGATGATGATGGATAACACAAAAGGATGTGGAATTTCACCGATGCACATGGCAGGCAATTTATACGAAAATTGGCCATTTTTTAAGAAAAGATTTTGCAATTATCTACAGGCAACGGAAACCAATAAGAAAAGTGAAGCAACACACTGTGCACTTTTACTGCATGTAATCGGAGAAGAATGTTTTAAAATTTACAATACCTTTACATTTAAAACTGAAGAGCAAAATAAGTTGGAAATTTTAATAAGAAAATATGAAGAGCATTTTAAACCCAAGAGTAATTTAGCACATGAAATGTATAAACTATTTATGTCTAGACAATTACCGTCCGAATCCCTAGATCAGTTCATAACCGAAACCATAAATAGGACTAAAAGGTGTGAATTAGGTGAGTTGGAAGAAAGTTTAACAAAAACATGTATCACAGTGGGAGTTATGGATGAAAAAATTAGACAGCGTTTATTGGAAAATGATGATATATCTTTGGAAAAAGCTATACAGTTAAGCAAATGTATAGAAACATCACAAGTGCAATCGCAGGCAATGGGTGTGAATTCAAAAGAGGTTAATGTTCTTTTGTCTTGTTGCTCTTCATCTTTATTATCTTCTAGCTTGTCCTCTTCATTCTCAGTATCCTTTTCAATTCCAAGTGGTATAAGTACCGAACGAGACTTCGTTATTTTAAATGGAACACCCTGCACATTATGTCATTTTTGGATCCCTCGCTCAATTTTAAGGTGATTTTGTGCAACATACCATATGTCTAAAATATACCGTTCTCACGCTGTTCAACTGCTTTGTTAAAACTTTCAACTACAAATTTGGTCCGTAGGCTTCCGCGGTCGTCAATAATACTATACTCTTGGTTTCCGGGTTGGAACCGCGTCGTTGTCGTGCCTTTGGCCGACGTCCGTACGCACCGTTATGGTTTGGGCTGGCACAAGTAGCGAAGCCCGTACTGAATTGGTGAAGGTTCCAAGGTACATAAATGCCAATTTAAGACAGCATGTGGTTCCTCATCATATTGCCGATATAAGCCACTTGGACTTTTCAATGTGGTCCATTGGAGATGATAGTTGGAATAAGAGAAATCCCATTTAAAAAACTGATGTTATTGACGGTTGAAAGTTTTAATTGACAGTTATGCTTTAAATCGTTCTAATTATTTATGTCTTCGTTTTGTCTAACGTTAATAGTAGAATTTTCCCTTTTCAATGATAGATGCAACAGTTAAGGTTGGTTAAACTTTAATAGTTGAAAGTTTTAATAAAACCGGTTGAATAGAGCGAGAACGGTGCATTTTAGACATATAGTGTGTTACATAAAGTCACCCTAAAATTGAACGAGGAATCAAAAAATGGCATAATTTGGTATAATAATTAGGTCGATCCATTTGAAATTTTTGAGAAAACTGTGAGAATCAATAGGTCATGGTTATTTTTTTATTTTAATCAGTAAAGCTTCCTCTTTCAAATGAGATCTTGTTTATCAAATTCGCTTAATTCGAAATTACAGCCAATTTAATTATAGAACATTACCCCCCACCCCCTCGAGCTTTTATTTTTTGTTCTACAGAAAAAAAAGGCCCCCCAAAAAGGATTCCCAATTCTACTAGCTCTACGACAATAAGATTTATTTGACAACTTATATGGGTATATTTTCTAGAGAAATCTTTTTTTATGACTGTAGTGGTTACACCCTCTAACGGTAGAAACAGGAACTAAAAAATAATTTCCAGCATTTTTCTTGGCCGCTTTTCTTATGAAGATTTTTTACCCACAGACTCTTAGTTCCTCATATATGGTACCTCACCACCCATCTTGGATCACCCGGTATATGGCGGTCATCATACGTAAAAGAATATAAATCTGACAACTTATAGTGTAATCATAAAAGCAACACTCCGATCTTAAGATAACATTATATATCCAAGTTAATGTAGAAGTAATCACAATATTCAATTTACCCATTATCAAATCCTGAAGAATCACGTGATCATCGTCGAAATGTATTAATAGCGTATCAATCAAGTGCTCATGATGTGAACTAAATGTTTCGCTTACGAATTCAGTTGGTACATCCATTAATAATGCCGTTAAAGATTTCACTGCACAGATTCTTACCTTTTCGGTAGGATCGTCTAATCGTTTCACAATTTCTGGAATAGAAAACAATATTATTGAGTTAAAACGGTCATCGTTTAAACACTAGTTACCTGGGTAAATTTTAAGAAGATGATCAAGATCCCAAATTTGTCTTCTTTCCATCATTTCTTTCAATAGAACTAGATCTTGCATTGCCAATTGTCTACTCAAATAGGACGCATCTTCTGTTAAAGATAACAACAATGGAACTAGCTTTTCCGTTAAAGGTTTTAAATTATCGGTGGATATAAACAGTTCTGCGCCATCGTTTGGGTTCAATACACTAAAAAGACATGAGGCAGCCATGGTTCTCATTGCTTCAGCTGTACGTCCGGCATGCCAAACAAGTGCAGGTACAAATATGTCTAGAACGTTTAAATATTAAAAAATAAAAAAAGTAATTTCTATACCGGGTGTCACAGAATGAGCTTTCGTTAGCCGTATATCAGAAACTAAGCAGATTCCAAATTTGTAAATTTGCAGACTTATTTTGTTCGAGGAGGCAAACTTTTAGAAAATATTCGCACATTTTTTCAACTTCCTGTTTCATCGGAAGTAAACTTTTATTAATGATAATAATAATGATAACGTTTATTGTCCAACAGGTAAACCTAATTACAGGACAAATATACACATTGTGTACACAATACATAGTGATTTAAAAACATGACATAACTATACAAAAAAACTATTATGTTTCGTATATCATGGCGCCAACTCTCCGGTGAAAATATCACTAAATATCTTCTCAGCGTTCCTGATCATGTGATAGATTGGCGACCGCAAACGAAGGTTGGTACTCGGTGTCGGCATAGTAAAGGTTGGGGCATAACGAGATGCTATTCGAGGTACGTTGAATCATAGGTGGGAGACCAGCTGCATACAGTCGATCCTATCATTTAATAATTTGTGTAAAAATCGGGCGCTATGGTAATCACGACGGGATGACAATGAACGAAATTGATGCGATTCGAGAAGGGTGTTGTAAGAAGTATGCCAAGGCGAATATTCGCCATTAACTTTGAACAACAAGAATTTGAGGAATCGATGCTGAACACGTTCAATTGGAGCTTGAAGGGACATATAGAAAGGACACCAAACAATAGAGGCATACTCCAATTTCGAGAGTACAAATGCAAAATAAAGGAATTTTAGCACTAGTGCGTATTGAAGTATTTGGACGTTCTCATAAGAAAACCATCATTTTATAGGCAGATGAACAAATTTGTTCAATATGTATGTTAAACGATAAAGTTTGATCAAAGGTGTCACCTAGATCTTTAAGATTGGTAATCTTGTCGATGGAAATATCGTTGATTTGATAAGTGGAGATATATAGATTTGTTTTTCTCGTGAAGCACATAAAATTACATTTACTAGAATTTAATGATAATGTATTGGATTTTGACCAATCGGTCAGTATATTAATGCTCGTCTGAAGACTCTCAATATCTTGTTGGCAGTTAATATTACAAAACAGTTTAACATCGTCGGCATAAGCGAGGGCATGGCAAGATAAGGATGTTAAGAGGTCCGTTTATGTTTGAATGAACAACAATGCACCAAGATTGGACCTTGTGAGATACCGCTGCTAGATACAATTCAAACGAATTAAATCCATTATAAAATACATAGTTAGTTCTTTTACCAAGTAAGATTTAATTAACAAGGAGAAGTTGGGAGCTAAACCAAACGAGTCCAGCTTATATAGAAGTAATTCATGACTGAGAGTCGGTAAAGATAACGTCAACTTGTCCGCAGTCTAAAGTTTCGCTTATAAATTGTGTAAAACAAGCCAGGTTTGTTACTGTCGAACGTCTCTTCACAAAGCCGTGTTGATAAGTTGCGATATGTGAGCGAGTATTCCTGTATATCGTAGTATATATGATATGTTCGAAAACTTCGCAAAGTTATTAAGTATAGCGATGGGCCTATAATTTCGAATTTGAGTAGAATCTCCTTCTTGAAGACAGGTACAATTGTGCACGTTTCCATCTATCCGGAAAAGTGGAGGTCCTGATGGCAACATTAATAATCTGGCATAAAGGTATCGAAAGGCATTACATAAATTCCTAACACAGAAGCTCGGCACCAAGTCATCGCCCGCGGTGGCCCTATCTGGAAAGGCAGCATAATTTTAACCAATTCGTCTTCTGTTGTCGGAACCAAACTAAACGATTGTAGTTGTGGAAGATTGGGCGGAGGGTCGGTAACGTTAGATAAAGTATAAACTTCAGAAAATACTGTTGCAAAGGCGTCAACAATTTGTTGAGGATCATCGAGAGCTACTCCATCGAGCACCAATCTACCGGGTATGCGTGTAGTTACCTTCCTACTTCGTACAAAAGACCATAGGCGCTTTGGTTCTACTTTGATAGCACCTTCCGTTTGAGAAATATAAGCTTCATATGCACGTGATATTTGCATTTTTGTTAACGAGCGAAATCTTCTAAATTCATGAAGAAAAGTAGAGTCTTTCGTTATTTTCCATTTTTTTCGATAGTAGTCTTTTAATTTCAAATTACGTCGAATTTTCAAACAGAACCAAGGTGGAAATTCTGAGTTATTGACAGGATACTTGGGTACACATTAATCAAACATTTTGTACAACACGGAATAAAACTGGTCAATCGCGAAATTGACATCGGAACGGTTTAACAAAGTCTAATCATAATTAAGAAGGTGATCGCAATGTTTTATTGAATAGATTATCTTAATTTTTGTGAAACAATTGAATTCAGCAAATAATTAAACGTAAAATTGATCTATTTCGTAGGTCTATGTGGTTTGGAAAAAATGAGAGCTGAACATAGGTAGCACTGATTTTTTTTTAATGAATTTTGAAATTCAAAAACAAATAACTATCGTAAATAATGTTATCGTGTCTGTCATTAATATGTCGTATTAAAGGGACTGTACGGATCACAAATGTATGGAAGGCAGACGTCCAGATTGCTGCATTTTTTTATAATAATAAGTACAAACATGAAAAGAAATAACTTTATTAAATCATTTCATCGTCTTTTTTCTTGACATTTTTATCTTCAGTAAAGTCTCTAGAAAAATTTAAAGAAGGAGGCAGACATGGAGATTTCTAATTAAAGGTATAATTCCAAAACCAAATATTCGGATTTTCTATTATTAATTAATAATACGCTTACAATTTCTCCATCAGAAAACACACTTTAATATTTCCATTGTTAACAAAATAAACAAGAAATTATTAAACTTTAATTATTGTTAAGAATATAATGAAACAACCAATCGCTCAAGTGCTCTACACCTATTTCATTCTGGCGCACTGAACGATAGGGTCTACATACCGGCCGGTTGGAAACGATCCAAACGCTATAGTTGAATGCTGCACTGCGAGTCTGCGACAAGCAGCACTTCTTTTTATCTAAGTGTGAGTTATCAAAAAGAAGGATTATTCGAACTAATGATTCATTGAATTAGAGTTTTTCTTAGATTCTAAAAGGCATGGTTAATTTTTGTATTTGTAAAGTTATTTATTTCCAATGAATAGAGTTGACTGTTCGTTGAAACTGGGAATCGTAGTTTATTAATGTCAACGTTGGTTTTTTGTTTGTTTTGTTCGGGTGTGACGGACTAACTACAAAGCAAATGCCCATATAAATATTGTACCGGGTGGCCAAATAAGAATGGCAGCCAACTGTATCTCAGAAACTAGTAATCACAGAGCTTTCGGGTAAAATTCTTTTTTGGTAAATGTGGCCAAAAGAAAATGCTGGAAATGATTTTGAGAGTAAGATGACCAGAAGATAGCGTAACGGTCACGACTAAGTATAAAATTAAAGTTTTCATCGTCTTTTGTCTAATTAAGAGTTATCGAAAATATGCACAATTTATTCCCAATCCAATTCCCTTTCTTCTGCGTTGAACACATGTCGTATCTTCTAAAGTAAAGTGGTGGCGAGATGTCAATTGCTTTTTTAAATAAATGTTGGTTACTTCTGTTTTGCTTAACCGATTTTAACAATCTTGGTCTCGTTTAAAATTGTACCCTCGCCGTTATCTGACTTTGGAATAAATAAAGCGGCTTTTTGCAAAAATTTTAAATAGAACGATAGGTTTCTTTTCAGACAGAAAAGTAGGGAATAAAAAACTCAAGACGTCAGTGAAAACCGCATCTCGATATCTCTTCTCTAACCGGAGATATAAATAGCTATTGATAATTCGTTTATGTTATATTCTACAAAGGGGCATCACAGTGTTAATTAAATAATAATATTGTTTTTTGAAATTCCCATAGTAGGCTAATCAAATTTTTATTGTTTATTTCAAGCTGAAATTGTTACAAGAATGAGATTGAGTTTACCGATGAGACATTAAAATAAATAATTATCTTTGAAGTAGCCTATATTTTTTTTATTTTTACTAATATGGTTATATTTAGAAATTTAAATAAAATAGCAAACAGTCGGCAAAACTGTGTCGTCCAGGTGCAACAAATATTTACATTTTTTCGTTAATATCTCCGGTTAGAGAAAAGATATCGAGATGCGGTTTCCACTAACATCTTGAGTTTTTAATCTCCTACTTTTCCGCGTGAAAAGATATTCTATTTAAATTTTTTTGCGAAAAGCCGCTTTATTTGTTATAAAGTCAGATAACGCCCTCTAGTGGTAAGAGTACAATTCATAATAAATAGACCCAAAACTGCATTTCATATATCAAACAAGGCTCTTTTAAACGAAGCCAAGATTGTTAAAATCGGTTAAGCCTAACAGGAGTAACCAACATTTATTTTAAAAAGCAATTGACGTCTCCCCACCACTTTTCTTTAGAAGATACAACAAAATGTGATCAACGCAAAAGAAAGGGAACTGGATTGGGAATAAAATGCATATATTTTCGATAACTCTTAATTAGACAAAACACGATGAAAACTTTAATTTTATACTTAGCCGTGATCGTTACGCCATCTTCTGGTCGTCTTACAAACTTCAAATACATTTCCAGTATTTTCTTTTGGCCACATTTATTAAAAAAGATTTTACCCATGTGATCTAATTTCTGAGATATAGCCGGCTGCCATTCTTATTTAGCCACCCGGTATGTACCCGATCGAATCGACGATTTCCGCACGGTATGTATCTATACATGATAGTGACATGCCCGTTCCACTCAAAATATTTTTCAATAGTAAATAAATAGATGGATACATATTATATAGGTAGATTACAAATATTTCACCGGAGCGCATTGCATTGGCAAATAGGTCACTCTACGTTCTGCGCTGAGTAATAAATAAAGACCACCATTTTGGGTTCCCTATCATAGGCGTGTACGAGCGAGAGGTTCGAGACATTGAGACCTCTAGCCGCCGCTCCCCATGCTGTAAGTATCTAGTAAATGAGCAACTGCTGCTGTGTAAGGTTGTTGATTGACTTATTTACGAATACGCGTACGCGTAATTCGTACCGAATGCATTGAAAATGTCGAAAGTCCCTAAAAACGCATCAACTCGCCTGTTCGTTAACAGTGTAAAAAGATTGTATAGCAATTCCCGGACTTGAAATACAATGGCAAGGAAGTGGTGTGATTAGCTTGTGACAAAAGTTTAATATATTGGAATTTAATTTATTACAACAACCAGGCAGACACGATTATATTGCTTATGGCACTATTTTTTTAACATCTTTCACGCGCTCTCATTTGATATTGCTACGATAAATTGAAGGCAGAAATTGTTCATATCGGTTATTTTACTCAGTTTTTTACTACCGTCAAACGGTGAAATCATTTAAAAATTACTACCACCAGCGCTCTGCCAGTTTATTTGATTTCTATGAAGATTTCAACAAAAACATCGTGGTACTTTCGATTTTTGTGCAAATGACCTATGACACCGGGTATAGTCCAACATTTGCAAAGAATTAAAAATTACGTTCTCTTTAGTGCCCAAACTAGCAAAAAAAAAACATGTAGGTGTGGCAAACCTGTTGAATATAAATTTGAAAAGTATTGTAAATCAAGATATTTCAACCAATGTTAAACAAATAAATATTACCCGTAACTAAAGTTTCCAAAAATTGAGATAGATCCTCCTTTGCATTTTTGAAAATTATCTGTTTGTTATCCATAGCAGTTGTTAAAGCTATAAAAATCTTTAATCTGCATTCTGCATCCATTTCAATATCTAAAGCATTAACTAAAATTTCGCCTAGTAGTGGTAAATTTTCTCCAAAAGCTTCTTCTGTAAGAAAAAGATTTGTTTTGCATTTGAGACATTTTTATGATAATTTTTGCTGTATATACTGACCTGACTGTAGTAATATTGTTTCAAATATACAACCCTCTGCAGATACTACAGTCCAAGACTTCGAATCCTTTCTAATACTTGTTAGTAAAGATCCGCAGTATTTACTCCACAATTCATGCTTACTTTCCAAATTAAGTGCTTCAGAGAGCTTCTGAAGATGCGAAGCATCGATAGACACATTTTCAACATCTTTGAGTGAGATAAGTGTAACCAATATTGTAAAAAGATGTTTTCCAAAGTCCGGAGTATCAACTTTATACTTGACCATGAGGGAGTCGGCACAATTCAACAGCTCCCTCTGATATTTTTTCTTGAAAGAAAGCATTTGTGTAAAATTATTCGTATATTGTTGGTAAATGTTATACCTTACGACTCTGGCAAATACTACTGTCCGCAAGCAAATTTGCAATTTGTTCTACGTGCGGCTGTATAATTTCTTGCGGACATCCTCGAATTAAAGCCGCTAAAACACTTAAGTGGCCATAATGTGCACCATCTTCTACCGCAGGTAGAATTAGTTTTGTCCATGTTTTGGGAGTTACAAATAAACCCAGCATTTCACTTGCAATTATAATCTGAAATATATATAGTCTATATGCAGAATTTACACCGTTGAATACTATGGCAGGCACTTCAGGTATTACACAATTGATTTTATAATATACATATCAAAATTTTCTACTTTCTCCAAGAAATATTAAAGTAAAATATTTTTGTTATTGGGTGTCATTATTTAGATAGGCCGTCTCAAAAATTCATGTACCGAATGATTCATGAAGGGTAGCGGCCGGCCATATCTCAGTAACCGTTTGTCGTAGAACTTAGAGAAAAAAATTCTACTAGTAAATGTGGTCATTTAAAAATATTTTATTTATTAAGTTGCCGCAAGATGGCGTAATTTGTTATTGAAATTTTTATTTTTTAAATGATTTTGAATATTAACCGATTTTCAAAAACTTGGGCTCATTGCGAAGAGAATGCCAAATAGATTAAGAAGGTAATTAACAGTCAGAGACGGCGTGCCTAGAAGGCCGCAAGGTCGCGCCCCCTTCCTGATATACCGTTTAAAAATGTAATACCATTCATAAACAAAATTATTCAATTTATATTTATTGCGAAAATACAGTTTGAATATACCGCGGCTTCCTATTTATTCCGCGGTCAATATTATGAAATGAATTATATCTTATACCTTATAGTTACAACATACTATAAGTTGGAATAAGACATTTGAGACGTGCGGCCCTGGTTGTTATGGCAACACTACACGCCTGACCAAACAACCAATCACAGTCTACCCGGTGTATATGCATTGGGACGCAGAATTTCCGCGATCAGTCTTGTTTTAACTATGAGAAAGTGTTGTTGTTTAGTATAGATTTTTCCTGTGTTTTATATAGTGACAGGTAACTGTGTTTATAATAACCTTTAAAATGAACAGTATTTAAGAAAAGATTTCATGGTATATATAGACTTTTGTGACGGACTGTATTTTATAAACAAATATTTGGCCATTGTTTCATTCATCATTAGATAGAATGGCGTAAATTAAGAAAAAATAAAGCCTCTTTATCCCTCTGCTATACATAGCTAAAATTCTACCTTGCTAACAATATAAAAGTTGCCAGGCCCCCCATTTCCATTACCTACCAGCATTTCGTTTAGATATGGACCACGTGTGATGTTAGCAAATATAACACATTAAAAACAGCACATTAAAAAAATGTAGTATGAATCGTTTTTGATTAGTAGGACGGGTATAAGGGTAACAATCGCCAGCATCCTCTAAACTACTTACATTATCCGAAACCATTCTATCTTCATCTTTTGCAGCTGTATACATGGCAGGTAATAAATCTTGCAAATTTTGCGTAATATCTGCTTCAGCATGTAACACAATGGAACATAGAAGTTGACTGCAACGAACTCGAATGTCAGGCTGCCAACTAAGCAATTCCTTTGAAATTGCTTTGGCCAATTTACTAACATTCCTCTGCACAAGAACTCTGCATCCAAGATTTGGACGTGTTACTAATAAAAAGAAACATTATGAAACTGGGTACGTAATTAATCATTTAATGAATCATTCCACGTCAAGTGGACCACTGCTTCACACTCGACTATCTTTAAATAAAATTTTGCATAAATGTTGCCTATTGTATGAAACTAAGCTGTGCAAAATTTGACATCATAAAAGTACAAATTGGAGGTCCGATAGACCCTTGAATCGAGGGTGCCAAAATGTCGCGCGAGCCGTACAACATTTTCAGCCAACTTTCAGATGCTATATTCACAAATGTATTAGTAGTAAGGTAAGGAAGTTTGGGAATATTGCAGATATGTTTAACCTTTGCAAACCTATGAAATTTCAGCCATGTGGCATTGTTAGTTTTCATGTTATTGAAGTTCAAAGTCAAGAAAAAATTTTGTGTGACAAATTTGTAGCCATTATAGCAGACCTGTATCATCTGACGAGCTGACAAGATGCAGAGCTGTCCTTTGATAAACCTTCAGAGAATATGCCTGCGATAAAGTCCTCCACGTCTCAGTACTTCATCTTGAATACTTAATTAAATATAATTGTTTAAAGTTGTTGCCAAAATTTTACCCATGAAATTTTGAGTTTTCAGGACCCTGTATCTCAAATTTGACAATTCTAATTTTCTTGTTTTAACTACCACTAGAAAGAGTAAAAATTGTTCTATCAGAAAATGTTACTTTTATTTTAGAGACATATCAACACATCTGAGATAGAGTCAAGTATGGCTGATTCTTCTCTTTGGTCCACTTAACATGGAATGACTCTAATACATACGGTGCTTTGGATAATATTTTGATATTTCCGTTAAATAATCTAATTGATCTTTTAAGTCATTTTCATTTTCATTCTGATATTGTATCCCGATTGTATTCCAAAGCCTGTGAGCTTCTTGTCTCGTCTCTAATACTTCGTCATTTAGCCTAGATAAACAGTGAGTTATTCTAATTTAATATTTCATATATATTTTCTTACCCTGTAAGAATTAAAGGTAATAACTTATGGAAAAAGGAATATCTATCTCGGTATTCTAACAGCCAACGTGCAGCCACTTGTGCCACTGTTCGTCGAACTGCTGGTATTTGATCAAACAATCTCTCGGCCATTGGTCCCACAACTTCATCTAATCCTTTGTAAGTACTATTTAATATAATCTCACCTATTTCAATCACTTAATTTGTAAATGCATAGTCAAGGAATGTTATAATATTTTACCTATGCAACTTACAGTCTCGCATCTTATCTTATAACGCTGATGAGTAAAATTACCAAGAACAGGTTTGATTAAGTTTTCTGCTTGCATATGAAAATCTCTTGGAAGGACATGAGCTAATTTCACGATACATTGACAACTTTTTTCTTTTATTGCAGGATATTTATCTTTCACAGCCTCTTTTAATATGACAACAGAATCATTCAAAAAAGGTTTCATTAAATTGTTGTCTTTATATTTATCCAATATATTCTCTAGTAACTGCACTAACCTCAACCTAATTTCCTCAGATTCTTCAATTATTTCGCAACTACCTAATCTTTCTACTAACACAGGAAATACATACGATAGGTAGTAATCATTAGCCGGAAGTACATCAATTAGAAAGGTGTTTATAAATTGTATAGCTTCCTCCCGCACTGGCTCCGACTTATCTCTTAGACCAGTTAAGATATGTATATGGCTTTCGTTAAAAAGCGAATGGTATTTAGGTAATGTCCACTCTTCACTCAGTAAAAATTTTGAAAATTCTTGAAATGCATTCTTCCTCTCCTTTCGGTCGTTACTTTGCAAGCTCGAACAGAACTTCCTGATTGTTTCCAACTGAAGAGACTGACTGTCACCTTGCCCTAAGGACATTTTCTCAATTTATGACCGACTTATGCAGATTTATGACACAAATTGTCGCACTATTTAAATCATTTAAATCGTTAACTATTTGTAAACAAAATGTTGACAACATAAAGGACATAAAATAACCCTTTCACTGTAGATACCAATCAAAGTACTTCTAAAATATAACAAGATATGACCTTACGTAACCTTAATTTTATTTATTATTACTATTAGCTAAAAAACTGATTCTATCATTTATTATTATTACATAAAAACAGTTCCTATCGAATTAATATATTGGAAGCATTGATAGTAGAGGTGTGGGGGTGGGTCGGTATTTTAGTAACATTTTGGAAATGCACTTTGCGACGCGTCGTGGTCCAGAATACCAAAATAACTCGTTACTTTGGAACGATGTGCTGTAGCATAACATGGAAACGGTAGCCGTTGAAGCAAAGTCTAACAATCCTCAGAAAAGTCGCGGTTCACGTTCGGAACGTTGACCACGTAGTGATAGCAAATACCGCTCATGAAACGTTCCTTTGGCGACCGCGACAAAATACTGTTACTTTGGAACGATATAATATAACTGATATGAAATGGTATCTCTTAATTATTACATTTGTTAATCTCTTTTTGATAAATAAACTCCTATACACCATCTGTCGTTTTTTTAATCATTGTGTATCTCAGAGGCTAAATCCTTATTTATTTTAATTTAGAACATAAACTTTCTCGCTTAATCTTTTAATATGAATAGGTAGAAACTTTTTATTGTACCTATATAGCATCAGAGGCTAGGATTACAGTGACCTCGATCTTGACACGTCTCAGCCAACTCAGAACCTCCTCATTGACCTTAATCTGTACGGGGGCATGATCAAGGTCAAGAGGTTGGAGAATTGATTGGGATCCCCTACTCCGAATGTTTGTGATTTTCGATACATCATAATATTCGATAATTACAAAAAAAATGCCTAAATCTTGAATTTGCATTGGGATATGGCGCGAATGTAGTCATATTTTTAAAACCAAATTGAAAAACTATATTTTATTTATAAAAAAGTGCACAAACGTATTAGTTATATCACAAAAGCTTTCCCATAAAAATGTTTTTTAACTCCCGGTACCACGCGATTTTTGGTATATCAATATTCGGACTAGGTGTGGTACTTTTTATACAATGCATTAAAGGCAAAGATTTCAATGTTGCATGTAATACTACTGGAATGTCATCTTCAACTTCCGATTTGGCGGATATAACTATTGTCGCTACAACACAATATGCAATATACATTACAGGGTTAACATGTATTAATTCATACTACCTGCAATAAGCGGCGAATCAATTAACCATAAAGCAACCGAATGTATTGGTAAATGTTGAAATAGGACCCTTAAGTATATTAAGGACAAATTTAATACTTTTAAAAACAGCCGGAACTGAAAATATTCAATAAATACACTAATGCTAATGACTAATGATTCTATCTAAAACATACCACTGTAAACACTACATAATACAACAAAGTAGTTGGTAAAAGAAACAAAAATATTGTAAATCCCAGAGTTCCAATGAATAGTTGATTGTGGCTATACTGATGTGAATCTATCCTGTTTCTTAATGGATTGTATTTTCTGCCAATAAAAAGTCTCCAGAGTGATATAAGCCCATTAATTTGCAATCCATACAATCTTAAAGAATGTCTGAGGTTTTCACCGGGTATTAAAAAAAATACAAATTTTACCTGGCCGCATAGATATAAATACAGTACACGTGGATAGTGCATACTTTTATCAGATCATCCAATATAGCTGCTTGAAAACTGAATCCAAAACTTGCAGGAAACAGTAAAATATAGAATACCGAGTACAAATATGGTTTTATGAACTGCATAAAGGTCTTCCACAAAAATATATGGTAGAAGAAAAATGTTCCTAGGGTTGTATTGAATGCATAATTCAACTTCAACCCTATAGGTGAGCCCATTAGGAAGATTAATAAGTCTTTTAAACCATAAATAATATTCTAAAACAAATGTTCATTACTTTTAGAGTAGGACATTCAATGTAATAATAATCAGCTTTACTATTGGCAAAATAGCAAATAAATTAGTACATGAAACAGTTAAACTCTTACAATAGTACAGGAGCGTTTTTCACAAGATATCTAGTATGAAAGACCCTTTAATACAATGAATAAAAATTAAATTCATTTTATTATATTAAAAAAAAAATATGAAAAATGTGATTTTTAAATGACCGCCAAAAAATCCGTGACGTCATATTTACCCCCCCAGGGGTCGTTACTACCGCTAATACAAGGCTAACCAGCTTTGACGACAGCAGACTGTGACGTATTTTGACGTAGGCCATAAACGCGTTTACACACTCAGACAGAGTCTGCGTTTTGAATTGGTTTATCCAAATTGTATTGGTTTTATTTTAAAATAGTACTGTGTAGTGATATTTCCGTACTTTGTTAGTGATACTTGCAATGTTTTTCTAGTGTTGTATAAGCGATGAAATCTTTTCTGAAATGATAAAAACAAGATAACCTAACCTAAAATAGCGTCGGTTGTTTTCATACGTTCAGATCGATTCTTGCGTTTTGAATTGGTTTATACAAATTACATACAGATCTTGTAAAGCGAATACGTACAGCAAAAAATGTGGGCGTTAATCCGAGTAAGTAAGAGCGTATATACTTACACGTGAGCAGGAGGGCGCGACGGCGCGATTAACTTGTGATCTCCAATCGCTGAGAGGGAGCGGGTGACTCACTATTTTTCGCTGTACGTATTGGCTTTACGAACCTGTATATTGGTTGAAAAAAAATACTGTGCAGGAATATTTCCGTACTTTGTTGGTGATACCTGAAATGTTTTTCTAGTGTTGTATAAGCGATAAAACCTTTTCTGAAACGATAAAAACGAGGTAACCTAAACTAAGATGGCGTCGGTTGTTTTGCATGTTTTATTTGTGAGTTACACTTTGTAAATAAAAGAAGATATTATTTATTTTTCAACAGCTACAGATTCAAGGACCGGTGAAACTATAACTGTAAATTTAAAATATCCTAGGCTTAAAAAATATGCTATTCCAACTCAATTCCCTAACTGTCCGTTGTATTTGACAAAAAACGTGAAGATGTTATGGTTTAAATAGTTTTATTCAAAGGCAGTTTCGGTTATAATGTAGCAAAGCTTATCAATAGTTTGCTTCCCCATATTGACTTATTTAAATTATCTGTTGAGTATTAAGTCGCGGTTAAAGTCGAGGCTCTTAGATGTGCAGTAGCATCCATTACCTTCTGACAACATTACCAGTTTTGACTATTTTAATACCGATTTTGTCTTCTATTCTAACTTAGTACTTCCACACACCTACGTATATATTTATTAGTGTTCGTTTTCTTTTTGGTTCTTACTGCTTTTACTTTTCTTTCACTAGACTACAGGAAGAACGCCTAAAACGCATTTTACATATTGCGCGGGGGCGATTTAGTCTTTTTAACTGTATGCTGTTTTTTATTTTTCCTTTATTAAGTATAGTTGTTAAATTACTTGATTTTATGATGATTTTGTAATTTCTTAATTGTGTTATTTCTTGTAACCTTCGTACAGTTAATAAACTTATATTATTATTATTATTGCAATCATATCTTCAGGCATATCTGAATGCACTCATTTTTTAAATTGCAACCTTTTTTTTTACATACAATTTAATATATGAAGTTCAATCATCGTTAATGTATATTTTTTTATCTATTAATAATTATTTTTAATATATATTTTTCGTATGCGTGTACCCTAATGAAAGCCTGTTTTACGCGTCGCGATTTATTGGTCAATCAATTGAACAAGTTGATCTTCGATTTTATCGTACCGTGTAAAACAGCAAAAATCGGTACGATTTCTTAGACAATTTATCGTACGATTAGTTGAATTGAATACAACTTGCTCTATTTTTGACACGATTCTCCGACGATTTCTCACTAACTTTGCTATTTTAATACTAATCTAGTACCAAAAAAGTACCTACGAATTTTGTTTAGTGTTTTTAAAATAGAATGATAAATTTCAAAAATTTACGATGATCATGATGTAATGGATAATTTGAATTATATAACCGAAATTAAAGCAACCTAAACTAATATGCGCATATACCAAAACTGCCAAAACATTTGACAAAGGCAAATTGCTAATCTATTTTTATAAGCAGATGAAAATTCTCTACTTAATAGTTCCCTCATTCAACTATTAACGAAATTAAACGAGTATTCAGGATCGCTAAAAAATTCTTCAACTTATATCTACAGATTTCTTGGCCAAGAACGTATTCAATTAATTGGACAATGAATCGCGGCATATAAAACTAGCTTAACAACTAAAAATAATGCTGTTGTATCTTTTTTTTTTCTCCATTTACCTCCGCAGTATCATTTAGAAACTTTAATATTATAGTCTCATATTCAAAGAATATGTAGAGCGCTATAAATCCAGTCAATATATCAATCACTTTAGATAATATTGTGTTATAAACTTTTATCGGGATTGTTTCACTATTCTGCATCGCATTAATTGTCCATTTTAAAGTATTGATACTGCTCTCAGAATGCAACAATATAGAGGAATACTGACAGATTTTCTGTGCTTTCCTAAAAATCTACATAAAAGTAAATATTCTTACAGCAAAGTAAGAATGAACGTACTTACTTACCTCGGATATTTTTTCAATTAAGAACATGAATACTATGTAGAAGATCATAAATCGTGGTTTCACCGCTCGATAGCTTAATTTATTTAAAGCAGCACGTAGTTCATTAAATTGTTCCCCATATTTTTGTAATTTAAAAGTTGTAATATCACACTTACTGAATGCCTTAATGTCATATAAAATTATAGTAAATCTATCATCATATTCCTGGGTGTTAATGTTATTAATTGTGAATTCATGTGTTGTATTATTAACATGTAACCATTCAGAATCATTCGCTGTAAACATATTATATGGCGTTTGTGTGCTACAATATCCAACAGTGTAACCAGCCTCCAACAATAGTTTATCATTTGTAACGTAAAATATTAAATTATCATCAATTCTCTTAGCAAATCCTTCCAAAAATCCTATATTATCCATATCTAGTGTATTAGGCACAAAAATAAAAACAGAATTCATGTTGATATTTGATTCCGTATTCTTCCAGGAATACTTAGGTGTTTTCCCACTGATCGAACGTTGTCAAAAAATATCTTGTTTTTGGAAATAAGTAAATACAGAATCAAGCAAAAAACAATTTAAAACACATGGCAGGTACGCTAAATCCTTGTGCGAAATATAGACAACCACGATATCATCACCAAATTTCCAATATTTATGGAACAAATATACACTAGCGTTCAAAATGTTCAAACATGCTTTAGACATTAATTAATTATTAGTTCTATTAGTTGCTAATATTCACTTACATACCCCATACGCTTCACAATTTACTAATTTTTACAAAAATACTTTCTTAATTGTGAAATCGAATTATAGAAACGTTGTTCATATTTATTGCATTTCACGTAAATTTAATGATAGCCAATAGCAAATCGCAAAATAGTCAACATATATAAATAGAATACCCACTTTTAAATCGGTTATTAATTAAATAAAATGATTAATCTACATCCGTTTAGCAGTGTTTATTGCTTTATAAATAATCGCCAGAAAAATACATACTTGTATAATGTAGGCTTTGTAAATAATTACAATCAGGGCCGAGCCAACCGGCGGTGCAAAGGGTGCATGACACCTTGGCTGCTCCATTACCACCGACAAAACAAGGCAAATAGCTCTGACGTCAGCAGGCTGTGAAGTATATTGTATTAGGCCATATTTGTAGATTTGATATTTACACGTTCAGACCATTTCTTGTGTTTTGAATTGTTTTATTTAAAAAACTACTGTGTAGTGATATTTCCGTACATTGTTGGTGATACCTATAATGTTTTCTAGTGTTGTATAAGCAATAAAACCTTTTCTGTAACGTAAAAGCGTGACTCGGGCGGTCTATACTGTGGCGTCGGCTGTTTTGTTTGCAGGTATTCGCCGACCCTTTACAAGCGTTCTATGCCGTCGATTGTCTAAAGGTGTTTTGTGTATTACGTGTTTATAACAATGCCGTATGCCTGTTGCATACCTGAGTGCCGCGGTGATTATAAGAATGGACCGAAAGTTTACACATTCGGTCTCCAATTATGTATGTTAAGGTTTGTGAGTCACAATTTATAAAAGAAGATTCAAAGACCGGTGAAACTATAACTGTAAGTTTAAAAAATCCTAGGCTTAAAAAATATGCTATTCCAACTCAATTCCCTAACTGTCCATTGTATTTGACAAAAAACGTGAATCCTCAAGTATACAGTGACATGCCTGTAATAACTTATTTAGCAGGTTATTGTTGCTATATTACACTGAAAAAACTTTAGTGCGAAATACGCAAGCAAAGTATCATTTACAATGATGAACTAGTGGTCGAAGACAACTACACCCTCGTAAAAAATTTAAGTCATAGGAAACTACTTTATCCTCAAAAATTTATTGTTCAAATAATTCTATATTCTTAGGCTAAATTATTTTTGAACTCGAAGAAATGTTTTTAAATGAGTATAATAAACGTTCTGTTTTAATACAATATATTTTAAATTATATCACCGAACATAGCCATTTGGATACTGATACATTAATAATTTGGCATTAATTTCAATTGAATCCAAAATATGAGAAAAACTTCAAATTATTAAAGATTTTGCAGCAATCAAAGTAAGGCCAGCTCCTTTGCTATAAAAATTCGCACCCGGCTGCACTTCTGATTACAATGAATATTATAATTTAATTCCTAGCGAGCATCAAAGTAATAATCATTTTCACATACATTACGTTAAGAAATTGGCGAATATAATTGAAAATATATGCTTTATTCCCGGAACCACCAACCTAAATCACCCGCGACATTTAAAAAATGGCAAGTGGGTCTTGTAGAATAGTTAATTAAAGTTAGAAAAACATAACAATCAAGAATTTTCAAATGTAAACTGTGCCGGAGTAACAATGGATTATCGAAATATGGAGCGAATTCGAAACATTAATCATCCAGCACAATTCAATTCTTAGTCAAATTAGCGAGAACGATTTTCTAGCTAACATTTTCACTGCAATGCAATGAAAAGATCTCTAACTGTTTCATTTTTAAAAGATTCCTTTACTAATTTTATGAATATAGTTTGGCAAATCTAAGGTTTGTTCGCTGAGGCTGCTTTTTACTCGGTGTAGTGTGAAATTACGTCACTGGGGTGGTCAGTAGGTGTATGGTTGTGTACAGCTGCACGCAGGCCCAACGAACATATATTCTTACACTGGTTACTCGGAGTAGTTAGTGTAGGCCGAGCGAACAAAGCTCTAAGTCGGAAGTGGCGCAGTACAGGCATTGGTCACATTCAGCAGACGAATCTATTCCTATATAATAGGGATAATGGATAAATCCATTGAACTATTTTTTTAATATGTTCATATATACTTAACTGAACTAAACAAAGTTAATAGGATAAATGAATAAAGCTTTTAACTTTAAATCCTGATGTACTCAAAAAGACTATTGTCGAGATTTTTTATTGTAACAAAAAAATGTCGTGCACACAAATAGAAGCCGATTTTATTATTGTTATAATTACATCATATGACAAGTAAATACAACTTTCAAATTCACATTTAAATAAATATAGCAATTAATGCCATTTAATCGTTAGTTTTAACAATTTCCTGCGTAGTAGTTACTGTGGACTGCGGCTCTATATTTTCCCTAAGGGCACTACTTTCAGTCTCAGTATTTTCAGGTTTTGAAGTAGTTTCGAAGGTGGTATCAGTTGTAGTATTATTTGTACTTGTACTTGCAGCGGCTATTAAAGATGTTGACGAAGTTGTAGTGATATTTGTATTACTCGTAGTTGGAATGCTTTCAATTTCTTTAGCTTTAGGAATTGGCCTGCTGTTGTAAACAGGTAACCTTACTGGCATCCTTGGCCTTTGAGGTATACCCGTTGGAAATCTAGGCGGTGGAACAGGAATGTAACCATCCGGAATTACAAAGCGTACATAAGGTGGCATTGGCTAGAATAATAATAATAAAAAAACATTAATTCAAAAATATCATATTCAAAGTGAAATGTAATTATGTATGTTAAGCGAATAATGTAGAACTTGATATACCTCGTAAACAGGCCATGGGGGCCCAAAGTGTGGGGGCATCTGATAAGGCGGCACAGACCTTCTTTGATCCTCTGGAGGTCCTCGATACTTCGGCGGTGACCTGCTATACGTTCGATGTACTTTACGCGATGGTGATTTGTACCTCTCCCGCGTATAAGGAGACCTACTACGCTTTCTGTATTCTCTGCACTTCGCCTCTCGGTCTCTATATGGAGAACGACTTCGCCTTTCTTGCGATTTGCTGTATCGGGGATGATCTCTATAAGAACCATCTCGCTTATACGGCGGTGATCTGCTGTGCTTTCTATGCCGATTATCGTATTTATGAGGCGATGGAGTTCGATGAGATCTTCTATCTGAATCATAGTGACTACTACGGTAAGTATCAGATCTTGGTGGGGATCTACGGAATTAAGGATACTTTCTATAATATACGCTAGATGAAATGCATTTTCAAAGTATTATTTACTGTCTCCCTTATTATTTGTTAACGCTACAAAGTAGATTAAATTAGCGAGGTAGTTTTCAAATTGAGGGCAAGTATTATGAACAACGAGAGGGTACGGCGATGGGCAATCCACTGTTCCCCTTCATGGCCAACTTGTTTGTGAGTAAATCTGAAACTAGTTTGAAAAAAGACGTGTGCTCGTTAGGTGATGTATCGCGATGCCTAAGCGGTAACGGAATCGTTTTTTTTTATTTTTTTTTTAAGTTTCGAAGGGCTTCCGATTTAAACAGGGTGTCAGTCGTCAACCGAGCCCTTCTTCGCATCCCATTCGATTTTATTTCGGGAAAACGAAGTTCCAAAACAAAAACCAAACACGTAACCGAGCATTGTTTTCGTGAATGATGTATTTGTGGTTGATATTTAATCAACTTATTATTATATATAATTGTACGTGTATTTGGACGAAACTAAGGTTGAAATGATGCAGTAATAGCAATTTTGTTCAATTTCACGAAAAAATTTACAAACATGCTATTTAACCAGGGTCTTTAATTTTCTATTATGTGGTGTTTTACTTAATCTATCATTAATTTTCCCACAATAATTTTTAAGGAGGGTATTTGTAGAACAAGTTATTATAATTGTTGCAATACGTTCATTACTGTGAACATGACATTTACATATATCACTATCCAAATGGTTATGTTCGGTGATATAATTTAAAATATATTTATTAAAGCAGAACGTTTATGATACACATTTACAAACATCTCTTCGTGTTCAAAAATAATTTTGTTAAATATAACGTCAGAATATAAAACCATTTGAACAATAAAATCTTCACGTTTTTTGTCAAATACAACGGACAGTTACGGAATTGAGTTGGAATAGCATCTTTTTTAAGCCTAGGATATTTTAAACTTACAGTTATAGTTTCACCGGTCCTTGAATCTATAACTGTTGAAAAATAAATAATATCTTCTTTTACAAAGTGTAACCCACAAACAAAATATACAAGACAGCCGCCGCCAATATAAATAAAGAAAAAGGTTTTATCGCTGATACAACACTAGAAAAATATTATTAATAAGTACGGAAATATAACTACACTGTATTTTTTTAAATAAAACCAGTATAATTTGGATAAGCCAATTCAAAACGCAGAGACGGTGTTAACGCGTTTATGGCTGATTGTTCACCTAAGACAATATACGTCACAGCCTGCTGACGTCAGAGCGCTTAGACCTTGTTATATATCTGAGGTAACGGATGAACTCATATGTCATTTGTCTAACTGTAACTGTACCTTTTCAAGGAATGATATACTCTGTACACCTATGGGATGTTAATCTTAGTAATTACCTATAGTATTTGGAATGTTCTCTGTCGCGTGATGAAGATCTTCTCCTTTCTTTCGATGAGCTTCTATGTCTCCCTTTTGAATTCGGCAATGTTTCTAACTTATCGGTATAAGCAACACTTTTATTCGTCCTATTTTCGCGATCGGTATCACTTCTGTGGAAGCTCGTACTAGGCTTATTTCGAATATCATCTTTGGAAGTATGTCTTTCGTTGGACCTGCTCCGTGATCGACTATAATATTGTTGGTCGGTGCTTCTTCTCCTAGAATTACTCCGGCTTCTCCTATTTCGAGAATTACTGGTCTGTCTCTCTTCCGATCTGGATATTGACGGTCTCGGCGTTTCGGAGGTGGCAACCACAATCCTTTCTTCGAAGTCTAAGTTTACGATTATATCGTCCCGATCAAAAATAGGCTTTTCACCTTCCCCTAATAAAAACGCAAATTAAAATGTACCGATGAACAAAAATACTGTTAGTAATACACCTGTTTAACGTTGGCATACAGATAATTCTTCAAATTACTTTTAAAAGAACGTTATAGTCTGTGTCGGAAGGGGTGAGGCCAATTATTTAAGAAATGTGCCTTAAAATGAATATTTTTCTAATTAGTTGAAAGAGTTTGTTGAATAAGCCGCGACTAATTAATGCGATTCAATCGCTATTACTGCCAGTTATAGGCAAATTTTCCAACACTAGCTGTTAGTCTTTTGGGAAAATCAATAAAATTGTTGATTACATCGCGCCCCAATTGGAGACTTTTTTTTTGCAACAAGCACCCAGGGGGTGAACCTAATTCGAGTATGCTGGCGAATACACATTAAATAGAAACTATTTGGAAAAAATTGAATCGATTCAGTCGATTTTTCATTTTTTTCCAAAAAAAGTTTTTCTTTATTTTTTTAATTTTTCATTCTCTGATTATCCTGATTCTTCTGTATCGTCATTTTCTTCTTGCAAATTCCAGCAAATGTCACCCAAAAGAACATGTGCCTTTTTGCCGCTGTATCAATGTTCGAGCCTCGCCGTCATTTGATGAAAACCCTCGCCATGCTTATAGGATTCGTTTGGTGATTGTTCGGCGAATTTTTCACGGTGAAAAGCAGTGAGCATGTTTTCAATTAGTATGCGCCAATTTTCGGATCGATGAATTCCGAAGACATTGTCAATAACATTTAAATATGAATAAATGTTGTGTTGTGCAATATGCAAAAAGAAGGACACTTACTACCTATGTATATAATATTGATAAAATCCTCTTGAACTTAAGTCTACGTACAAGGACTTGGGCGTACAATCATCTTACTTTTGTTGCACATACCACAGTAGTTTGTCGATCGGCGGGCAGAACGCTGGGTTTTCTGATGCGGTCGGCTAATCTTTTCATAGACTCTGCCTTCGTCCGTAGCAAATTAGTATATGCATCAGTTATATGGAATCCTATCTATACCTGTTATGCTCTGTAACTTGAACGTGTTCAGCGATGTTTTCTAAAATTTTTAAACTACAAGACAGCCGGAGTGTATCTTGTGAGGAACACTGACCAGCAGAGTCTTCTACGCGACCACGATATGGTTTCATTAGATGTTCGTCGTGAAATCGCTTTAGCTAATTTCCTATACGATGTACTTCATGGCAAAGTGGATTGCCGTCGTATTCTGGGAATGATTCCATTGAACGTCCTGAAAATATCGTGCAGAAATTCATTGACATTTTATGTTTCTAGATGCAAAACAAACATCTTGAAAGGAAGTCCTCTGCATCAAATGTGTAAGTTTGGGAACAAACGATTTAATGATATATTTTTTGATAAGCGCCTTAAAATGTGATATTGAGATCTTTAATTTTATTGTATTACTTTAGTCTATTTATAATAGGGTTTTTGTTTGTATAATGTATTACTTTTGTGCACGTTATACTTTTGTTGTTGTGTCTCTTTTTGGTTCGCCGTTGGGCACAATAAATGAATTTATTATTATTATTAATAACCGTTTTCACACAATCCCATGCCACAAGCTCCATGTCAATAAGTGCATTTTTAAATCGTTTTCGTTAAATATTCCTGTAAAATAAATATAATACAAAATGAAATTTCAATAGATCAACATTCAGATTCAGACATCTACCTTCTTTTATTTTCATTCGTTCAATTCGTTGAATGCATTTCCTTCTGGGTTCAATGCTTTTATGAAATTTTTAACAATTCCTAGTTTGATGTGGAGCGGTGGTAACAAAACCTTTTCGATCGGCACAAGTGGAATCTCAATAATGTTGTTTTGTCGCAATCTAAATTCCCCTCGTAAAGGCTAGTTCCGTTCGTTATATTGGTCGCCGGCAAAACGGGTATTCCGCATGCACATGTAGCACGTATTTTGGTATAACCTGTTTGCATACTTCTTAAAAGAGCCACCACTTTTATGTCGGCACAAGTTTTCCACTTTTGGTCATTATATTGCACTAAAGCGATGATTTTCGGGAATGGACATTTCTAGAAGGTTCACGAACGGTCCATGGAAGGTTCTAGAAAGCTCTTCAGTCATTGATCAGATTTTCCAGAAAATTCCAGAATGTTCCAGAATGTTCTTTGGGCCTAAAATTTTTGAATTGAAATTGCTCAAAAACGCGAGCTAACTTTTGAAAACGGTTAGCACCATTGGATTCAGCGTACTCCAATTAGGTTTACCCCCCGGGTGCCCATCTTGTTGCATTTTGCAATTAGCAGTGTTATTATTAGATAAAATTATATGATAATTTATGTGGGTCCATATACTTTCAGTTGGATTCTGTCCTGTACTTGAAATTGCCACATTTAATACAACATCAAGTTTTGTTAAAAGAGACACTCTTGTGGCACAGACTGTACATTTTAAATGTATTAGACGTTAAACAAAGTATTATCAACTTATTTAACAATAATTAACTATTAATAAGATATATATGTATATATCACACGATCAAAAAATTGTAATGTTTGTTTACTACCAATGAAAGCTCCAAAAAATAAAACAAAACAATTATAAGTGTACATCATAATTGTAGCCATCTTGTCCTATAAAGAGGAACAAATATTTATTAAAACCAAAAGGTTACTATTCGCTAACAAAATTAATTTCTTTTTAGTTATATTTTAAAATTACATCCTAGCTCCTTCAATATTCAAGTTCGGTCAATTTTATATATGAATTTACATAAACAAAGAAAATGTTAAGTAAAACAGATGAATAGTATTTATCGTGTCAATAAATATCAAATAGGCAGATTAGATTTTTTGATCACATGATTTTATTATAATTTAATAAAGACTAAAGTAGCGTTCACATAAGGTAGTGCGAAATTAGTGTAACGTGAAACTATGCACACGTCAAACTTTAACATGATTTTCTGCGTTTGTTTTTGAATTTGTATGTCATGACTACTGTAGAAACTGCTAATAAACATGCCATGTAACGTTTCTCTGCAAATCCGTTAGGTTACGACAAAGCAAATAATTGGTCTCAGTTGTCAAATTCTTACATTAATTTCGCGCTACCCTATGTGAACGCAGCCTGCAGCTTAAAGGAAATTTAACAGAATTCTAAGTAGTTCCAAGCAAAATAAAAATTCTTCTTTCCCGAATCCTTCCGATGATAAGTCTTCTTTACGAATTATGTTAGAACTGTTTTGTGTTGTGTAAAAAAATAATTGACATATTTACAAGTTCAAATTAATAAAATGCACGCAATAACTTAACAAAATATTTAACTTCCTTGTGAGGCTTCCCATTGTGTTGACGCATTTACTTCTATCCATCTTGAATTTCAATAACATTAATGAATAATTTGACTTTTTATGAAAGAAAAATTATTGCAAATTAATAAATTAGAAACTAATGGTCAGTGAAGTGTCTTAGCTGTTTTGTTGTATATTACAATTGTTTTAGTTGAAATTAGTAATCAAAATTTAAGTTAAATTAAAAAATAAAAAAATGATTACAGCAAAAAAGTTCTTTTGATGTCTTCCATTTCTCTTCATCACTCTGCTTCTTCTCTGTCTTCTCCTGCTAGATATTTCGGCAAACCTTTAGATCCTGCATTGAATAGACACAATTGGGTAAATTTGCAACTTTTCATCTATCCTTTACAATTACTTTAGTTGATATACAAAATTCTTCCTTTATGTTTCAAAAGCTGGTTACGTTATGAATGCATGATGTTACTAAGGTTGCACTGTGTCTATTTAATGCGAGAGGTATTATATATATGTTCAATGTTTCTCTTCTAAAATTTTTTTCACCAGAACAAATATTACATTGAAATATTGCATGCATTAATAAAGCAATTACTAAAAAAAAAACTATAAATGAATGACTTACTTTCTTATAGAATTCTCTCGTTGTTTCAAATGATGTTTGTTGCTGTAGAGATATTTCTTTCTTCTTTTCAATCTTTGCAGTTTCTTCTTTAGAAATTCTACTACAATACACATAGTGCCAAATACAAATTAAATAAAAACAAGACTCTCACATAAAAAAGATACATGACTTAGTATGAAATTAAAGAATAATTAACCTTACTAACATCTTGAGCATACGGTGCGTAATATAGATTGACAAAATGCCAAAATATTAATAAGGTTACTTTACAGAACAAATGAATAGTTAAATTGAACGATTTGAATGTGTATATTTTACCAGGCTTATGTAAAATCAAATCTTCCGGATCGTCCAAACTGCGTATTAAAGGTCCTGTCACAGCAATATCTTGAGGTACATCCTTTCGTCTTATAGCAACCCTAATAGTCTTTAATTCTTGTAAACCTATTTGTGGTAATCTTAACCTTACAGGAGGCCTTGAAGGCTCATTAGGTGGAAGTCGCTTACTCATATTGCTTTGTTTTATACAATACAATTAAACCACCTTCTTGCAATAGTATAAGAAATAATAACTTACAAATAAGTTTCAAAAAAATGAAGGAAATATAAAGAATTATCCACGCAAACCATTAACCCAACCATTTTACAAAGCAACTGACACTCAGTGTTGCCAGATTAGAAAATGGAAAATTCGTGAGATGTGAGAAATTATCCTGTACATTCAGATAGCACTCGATTAATATTTTATGTAATGAGAATTTAAAGAAACTATATAAAAACAACAATTTAAGGTGTTAAAATAAAAATAAAATAAAATATAACACAAAAAGGTGATTTACAATATTACAAGCGCGCTTTATAAACGCTTCAAAAATTAATGTTAGGTATTCGGATTAGAAATCTGAATCACCACCAATTTTTGGCGCATACATTAACTTGGCTGTTAAAATTTGATAATAACTCGGTAATTTCTCGCAACTTTGCTATAAAACCCAAAAAAGTTAAAGTAATAGCAGCATCGCACACTACTCGCAATATGCAGACGATTTTGTACACACTCTTGGGGTTAGTGTGAATATTGCGGTTTCATGTTGGCCTCACCTGTAAATGTGTCTGTTGCTCTAACTTCTTTGATAATGGTGCGTGTACTGAAACGACCTTGGTTTAGTTTATTAATTGTAAATGGTATTGGAATATGGTAATATTTAGTCAGTAAATATATAAGGTACCGCAATTTACAACAGTTTTGGGTCCAAAACTAGGCGAAATATTTGAAAGATATTGCATAAGTTATGCAGATGCATTTTATCTATGTAGTTAGAAAGCATTAATTGCTACTTTAATAAGTAAATAAGATATTGGGGGAAAACATGGGTATTCATGCAAGGTTGGCAGCACTGAGAGGGGATACAGAGATAATATGATAAGAAAACGGTTAACATAGAATGTATTATAAAAACAGAGAACTAACTGTAGTTAATGTAAAGGGAAATAAAAGTAATAAAAGAAAACGAGACGACTTGAGTTTGACCCCCTACAATATAAATTTACAACATGAAATATGTATTTAAAACTGTTACATTGATATTCTACAAATAACAATAAGAAAATAATAGAAATATGATTTTATTTTTATTGCTCTTAATGTTTTATATCTAATAAAGTGCATATAAATTTTTAGTGAAAGTTAGTGAAAGAACACTCATATACTCGGTTAATTCTTAATTAAAGTAGGAGTTGTCTTCGTCTCTGTCATTTGTACAAGATATAGTATCGGAACCGCAATTTTGGACCAAAACTGTAATTCTTTCTCTAACACAACTTAATTATTTATTGCGGTGCTTTAACATTTAGTTACTTTAATGATATTTAATCTAAAAGTAATGAAATGAAATTAAATCCTCCGATTTATAACTTCATGTAAGTCCAAAAAACATTTCTTTATTACTTTGAAATGAGTTTTTTAAACTTGAAACACGTGAGACTTGATGGCTCTATAGTGATTATCTATGAATCGCGAATCTCAGATTTATCGTGTGAATTCTGGCATACAATGCAGTTGAACCACTTTGTGCCAGTATTAAGTATGATTACTAAGTTTAAAGAAGGAGAGCGGAATAAAAAATACCACACATGTAATCCCTATTGTACACGACAGACAAATCAGCCGGTGGCGATTGTTGTCAAAAGAAAATGTCGAGGAAACTAATACACGTAAAAACACCGATATATCCTTTTGCACACGAGAATGCTTGCTAGCAGTAACCATATAAATTGACATCATTGTAGGTTTTCAGTAAAATATTCTCGGCCAGCGCGCTGTTCAAAGGACTCAAAAGTTTGTTGTCACTTGATAAGATGTGTCACCACCAAGTGTTACGTGCTTGCGTAGCGTCTAAAATTTAAAACGAGCCTAATCCGCCGTTCATCAACCCACTAGTTAAGTTTAGGAGTCATTCGCAGAGCATCAAGAATACAGAAGTCACTGTTGAGGGGATTAGTAGTAATAAAGGTGGATTCACTCAGCCCATACCTTAAATGATGAATGGAGTACTCTAAGCCATTACCTGAGCGGACGAAAGATGTCAGTGATTTGTATGGGTATTGGAATAGTAATGAGTTATCCGAAATATAACGACTCGAATTCGCCTAGGTTTCTAGGTCCTAAAGAAAATAGCGCGAAATATTTGAAAAAGAGAGTTTCTATGCATGTTACGCTTATTGATGTAATATTAAATATGTTTTGGGAGTAAACGTGATGGTATTTGATTAGTGTAGAGAGGGTATTAGTTAGATAATTTTGCAGTTAACACGGTTAACATAATGGTTAACAAGAATATGATAATGAATGTACAAATAAAGTAATGGCCACAGAACGACGACGACTTTGCGTTATATTGCCTAACAAATATAATAGTTATTACTTGCCATTTATCGATTGTAAATGATCTTTCATTATTATTCTACAAATTCGATTAGAAACAAATTACCCAAATGAACATTTTTGTTTTAATGCATCTTCCGCTTCAGTTGATCAAGAACGCACTGAAAAATCGCTTGTGCCACCGCAAAGTTAAAATGAACCAACTTTAGCGTCGGTGAATTCCTAATTGAACAGTGATGTCTGCTTTCTTTGAATCATCCAATAGGCAACGCCGCAATTACCACGGTACAGTTGCGTGTAACCCGTCTAAACCGCAACGTTAAATTATGCGGTGCCTTTCCATAGCTAACTTCTGATATCAATCTTAAATCAAGTCTGTTTGGCAGTAACTATTCATGTAGACAAAAAAATTTTAAAGAGTTTTTTTAAGTAAATTATACACATACTGAATAAAACATGTCAACAAAAGTATATAAAAAGTTGTGAAGTATAATATGAAAATTTGTTCTTTACGTATAATACAAATTCTAAAAGTATTCATACATTAAGGTATTCAAACGAATATCTGTAAAATTAAAATTATATATAAGAATATATAGTAAACTAATCCAAATTCTCAGACAATATACATTTTAATACGAAAAAATATTATATTGTTTATAGTATAATAGTATTTATTTGTTGAAAATTACGTCGTATTACAAATAAGCCATCGATATATGTATAACATGCCACATATTTCATACCTCTCTAACAATTTTTGATTCCCTTATATTCTAAATAGTTCAGAGCATACGCAAGACACTATGCCTAACAGTAACAAATTACATACATCACTTTAGATGGTTGTAGAAAATGTTGACAAGATTAATTTAAGTAGTTACGTACCTGTTGACTATGAAACACTCATAATTATAACATTATTGAATAACCAATCGCAACTATTCATTGACATAAGATATTGATCATATAATCGCTTTTTATTTTTGTTTTTATTATCTCAAAAATAATGTGCTAATTATACTGATAAATATATCGACGCTAGGGACTATGCCCCAAAGAAATTGTATCAACAATAACAAAACAGCCGTTCATAATGCAACCATATATTTATTACATTGCATTGATAAGCTTTTTTAGATCTGTACAATTTAGTTATACTTATAGTTTACTTTCTAAATGCCCAGATGTTACAGGCAAGGAACATTTTTCTGAAGAAGCAGTAAGTCTTGTTATTTGATCTAAAAGCAGTGTTTTACATAAATGTAGGTAATAGTTTTTAGGTGTATGGTATCTACAACAGTGCAGCATTTCAAACAAAAATACCTGTATAAAATACAATTTTATCAACTTGACAGACAATATTTATATGAGTATTTCAAGCAATTTAGTCAGGTTCTTATATTGTATTTGTCATTACACTAATTAAATTCATTATAAATTGAAAGCTAAATTATCTTACTTTTCTTTCAGGAATGAGAGTTATGAATTTAAAAAACGTTTACAAAGTGTTTACTTGGGAATATCTACAAAATATACTCTAAAAGGTGCATCAAAATGCAATTAATTTAAAACAAAAGTTTCTCATAAGTCGTAAATAAATCATAAATTAAAATTGTTTCATGATTTATTATTTTAAGGATCACCAATGTACGTTATCTTGGATGTAGATTATGACAATTACTTACTGCTATGGAAATGTGAAAATTTTTATATATTTACAAGAAGTGAGTACCTACTAATGTATTTAAAGTGTTTAAAATTTGTTTTTGTTGTAGGCGCATATTTTGTGTTTACCAGGACCAGACTGCCCAATAAGCTTATCTTAGAGCAAGCTTATTCCTCATTAACTAGCGGAAAAATAAAAAAGAAGTTGATATTGTATAGAATTAAGCAAGATAATTGCACTAACGATGAATAAAATAAAAAAGACAAGATAATACTTATAAAGATTTATTATTTATTTCTGTAGCTACACTTATTGTTATACTTAGTTTCTTATAATTACCAAAATGGACACCATCCAATGTAACATTGACATAAATTCTCATTATCAGTCGCTTGTTGTATTAAAAGATCTACTTGTTTTTGTACAGTTAAAGTTTCGTCCAGATTAAAATCTCTTCCAGTTAACTTATCTTTTACCCTAGTTATAATAGCTATTGCTTTCTTATTTTTAACGATTTCAGGCTCTGATCCATCGCCCAACATCTCTGGTGATGGTATACCCTTCTTACTTCCGATAATACTATGCGAAATTAACATATCTTGATCTCCTCTTGAGAAACCGGCCGACATCGAACCGACATCGTTAGTATTTGACCTGTTTATTCTCCCAGCCGTATCCACCAGTCGCCAATTTAGTAACGGATCATATACGAAAGCTTCAAGAACCGCCATTACGCTATCCTTATTTCGATGCAAGACGGACATGACGCTCTCGCATGTTCGCCTATAAGTACCTTCGATTCCTGTAACCTCCATTGCGTTTATCAGCATACGAGTTAGTCTAAACGGTATCTTTTCGGGGAACTTCTCCCGTGTCATAGCCACCTCAAAACAATCGCCAAAATCTATGTGTAAGATTTTACCGCTCATCCTGTCCAGCATTAAGTTCGAAGGATGACGATCGCCTAAACCCAAAATATATCCTACCATTGACATTACGGCTAACGAACGAGTATAATTCGTACGCCTATCGAACCATACTTCAGATGATGGGCTCTTCAACCAGAGAAGGCGGGCTAAATCATCGCCGTGAGTATGCTCCAATGCTTGTTCAAACACTTCTACTTTTTGTATTACCATTAGGTGGTCGTAATCTGGAGCCATGCGCAACATTATTCTAAAAAAAAAAAAATTAGTTTTGTATTAAATTTTATAGTAGTGACGTTAATAGTGCCTTTTCTGGCAGTAACGCAGGGTACATGTATCAAAGGAACACAGGTAACTCGAAAGCTTTCAGGTAGAATTTGCTGGATTTATGGTAATGTAAAAATAGCGATATTTTTTTTTAATCCAGTGTGTACACTAGGTGTAAAAGATATGAACAAATTAGACAACCCACCTTCATCATTTTTTTCAAATGCCAAAATTATCTTTAGCATTGGTAGCAGAGCATTTAATTATATGAAGATTTCCCTTGTGCAAATAAATTTAATTCTATGAAGAATGCAATTTTATGAAATGCAAAGAAGTACCTAATCCAAATTCCATAACCAAAGAAGTTAAAGTTATAAAACCAACATCGTACACTAGGCGTTATATGTAGATGTGAAACCAACACAATGTCGATTTTGTACTTAAAAATGACATTCTTCTTCCCCCCGCGTTATTTTTGCTATAAAATTGCGGAAGATGTCATCAACGGCGAAACATGCTTAATAGAGTTAGGAAACACTCACACAAGACATTAATTTAATGAAATCTAATACAAGCAAATGAAAACTATTCCGCTTTTTTATACGGCTTTTTTTATATAGTTTTTTTCTTGTTTTTCAAATGTTTTATCAGCAACATTCGCAAAGTTTATAAAAACAAATAATTATTAATCTTCTCTAGTAATTGTTTATTTCTTTGCAAGAAGTGCCTCGTCGTCGTAATCTTTAATAAACACAGGTTTCAGTGACGTAAACAAATGCATACGGTTCCGTTTAAAAAATAGTAACATAAGGTCACTGCGTCGTCATGACAACCGAAATGGCTGTCACAATTATTTTAAAATAAAACTTTTTCAATTTATTATCTCACGTATTTCTGCATTTTCTTTATTATGGGCACAAACCCTTATTTTGAATTTTGTGCGTTACTTTATCGTAACCCTGTATATCTTCTTTCCGAAAATAATTTGCATGATCTTTGAGATTATATTTCAGTTATGTTCTAAAAAAAATGTTGCCTATTATAGTTTCCGAGATATTTACAAAAATTTAAAAATCCTGCAAATTTTTAGAGGGGGCTGTACTCTAAAATCGGCCGATCCAGCTGCTTAAAAAAACGGCGTTATTCTTATACCAAGGTACTCTTTCAGAAATTAGCAATCCGAATTTTTGGGTTGCCAGTGTTCCCTTGTACGTGAAATGGTGTTTTCTAATTAAGTTAGACTTAGCTTGTTTAGCTTGCAAGTTAGCAACTAGCTTATTGAAAATTGAAAACGCTTAAATGAAAGATGGTCTGTCGATGATTTTTAAGTATCTGTGTATTATCTGCTTTCCGTTTGGTTGGAACTATACCGCATGAGATTAGTTATTAAGGAAAGATACCCACCGATGTTCTATATTCAGAAGAATCTTCTTCTTCTCTCTGTAATCCCGGATTAAGGTGTGTAAAGTATCACAGTGTGGCACCCATCCAATCAGTCCGGAGTTGGTACTCAGTGGTATAACTGCATAACGTTGAATGGTTAAATTTGAACGGATAGTATTCGGATCGTTCAGCAATAAAGTATTGACCAAGCCAAATATTTGCATGACTCGTTCATCTTGTCTCAAATCTTCGTGACCTTTCAATAGGAACATGTAGTCTTTACCGTTGCTTCCTCTAATTAGTAATTTTCTCGGTCTTTGTTTAGATGTTATAACCTACAATATATTACTGTAAATTATATTCCAAAGACTGTAAATAGTTTATTACCTCTAATGAGCTATGAATGTATGCTATGCGAACTACTTTCTGACCAGGGTTATAGCTGCCTGGTATCGCTAACTCAAGATCTTTACAATCTCGAAGTTGTGGTGAAACATATTGCAATTCCAACGAAGTGAGCTGTGGTAATTGCCTTGTGATTCTACGAAACACGTGGTAATATAAATCCCAGGCGTTGGTTAAAACACGCTTGTCTTTGGATATCTGTAAATTTCAAAATGAGCAGTTATTGATAAATAACTAATAAATTATGTAAATATTGTATTGACTTTACTTACTTTGTATCTTTGACACCAGTCTCTTGCCTCTCTTAAATCACGACCGTAGGCTTGACAAAAACATATTTCTTTGGATGTTTGTCCATCTTTATCCAATTTCGAATGTAAGGGGTCTAGCACTTTAAACATTCCTTCAATATCTCCTTCGCCGAAATATAATCTAAAATGAAAATTTTATGCTTAAGGAATAAAAGAAGGACTCGCTATAATTGAAATGATGTTTGGAATAATATGCCACTATATTCAATCATTCTATTTAAATTTATATCAATATGTTTTAAAGTGGTTCTTAAAAGTGACGTAGTAGTAATTATCTGAATATATATTATATATAAAAGAAAAATGGAGTGCTTGAAGCAACATTGTCTAGTATTAATATGCCTTAATATAACAATGATGGCAAGGACTGTGAGGTAGTATGGCAAACAAATATTCTCGGCACACTCGGCAACACACAAATTATTAATCAACTCGGAAAGGCCGTTTCGAGAACACATGGGTCATCATCTTCAGCAGCGTACCGATTGATGTATCTAACGAACCCGCTGTATCCGTACTTTTCAAGAAAAATATATACAAGTACCTACTTTTGCCGTTTAGGCTAGAAAGCAAGTTAAAATAAAGAGAAAAGGTCTGTCACCACGAACCGAGACATGTGATTATCCTACCCTAATAAGAACCGAGTGAGACAACGGTTATGTCCTTTCTGTTCGTTAAATTTGTGTTCTTTCCATCACTCCCTTAAAGACCAAAGATGTATGCGGAATGTACGAGAGGATCGACGTCTCTGTTAGCAGAACCATAAATCAAATGACCTCTTATCGTAATAAATTGAAAAGACATGAAAAATGTAAAGGTTCCTTCTCTTTATTGAGTAGGTTTGCATTCTTATTTATGTAAATAGTCTCATAGAAATTCCACGACCTTAATCCCAACAGTATCCCGCGATAAGAAATTTGTGAAACTTCTCTTCCATATAGCATCGAAAGGTATTAGTAAAGTTTTTAAGGGACAAGAGATGAACATGTGTTTCAGTTCGCGAAATACACTCAAAAACCTTCTTAGCAATCCAAAAGATAAACTTAAAATGAGAGAAAGGTCGGGAATTTTTAAAATTGCATGTGGTGATTGTGATAAAGCCTATATTGACGAAACGAGCGATAAGTACTAGATTCAATGAACACATCAGGTGTTACAGTTACGGGAAGATAGAAGCGTCAAGTGTCGATACCGGACATAATATTAAATTAGAAATCACGTTTTTAATTAATTTTATTAAAAACGTGATTTCGCCACATGAGCTGGACGCCTATGAGACTATTTACATAAATAAGAATGAAAACCTAATGAATAAAGATAAGGGACCTTTGCACTTTTCATGTTTTTTCGATTTATTATGGTAAGAGGTCATTTGATTTGTGGTTGTGCTAACAGATACGTCGATCCTCTCGTACATTCCACATGCATCTTTAGTTTTTAAGGAAGAGATGGAAAGAACACAACTTATTAGGTAGGGTAGAATGACCACATGTCCTGCGTTTCGTAGTGACAATACCCTTTTTCGCCTTTTCTCCTTATTTTAACTTGCTTTCTAGCCTAAACGACAAAAGTAGGTACTTGTATATATTTTTTCTTGAAGAGTAGGGATAGAGCGGGTTCGTTAGATTTTAATATATGTTCTCTCACATCAATCGGTGCGCGGCTGAAGATGATGACCCATGTGTCTTCGAAACGGCCTCTCCGAGTTAATTAATAATTTGTGTGGTGCGAAGTATGCCGAGAATATTTGTTTGCCATTAATATGCCTTTGTCACCGTAACTCGGTAGCGTATCGTTTTGGTTAAACAACTACGGGATAGCAACATGTGTGAATGAGAGTATCTGATAAAAATACTTTTATTGCACGTTTCTTGTCGAACTAATTGCTAAAACGCTTCTACAGAAGTAAGAAAATTGCAATGCTCCACATTCTGAAACGGCAACTACTGGTTCGAACCGCCATAGTAATTAACTATGGCACTGAAGTTTTTCCGTATGTTCACCAAACACTATGAATAATTAGAATGTGTATAAATTGCATAAAAAAACAAGATAATAGATAATAGTTTTAAATAATTTTACCTTGATGCTTCTTCCAAACCTTCATGCCACATTTCATGCCATAATATAGCTACGCGAATCAGTTCATTTGATACAAGCTTAGCTTGTTCAACTAGTAAACTCCAATGACTACTCATAGAGTCTAAGATTTTATTAGCCGCATTCTTTCTTACTATCGATTGGCTCTTAGTAGCAACAGTCAATGGATATATTAAAGCCTAAAACAGAAATAAAGATCCTCAAAATTTGAAATAATAAGAAACTAAAATTACTTTACTTGTGGGTGAGTTCTTCCAATATCAATAAGCAATTGATGTATTAAACTGGATACAAGTGCCCTTGGAGAATCAATTCTTGCGATTAATTGAGGTATAACTTGCAGCCATGTGTTCTTTTCGATTTCATGCAGACCTTCGGAAATGGCTTGATATACTTCTGGCCACTGACCGTATTCGAACCATAATGTTAGCAATCGCAAAGTATCCTGAAGCGAACTGCCTTTTGATAGGTTTATTGATTTGAAGAAGCCTTTGACAGCATCCACGGTGTACTGTATAAAGCCATACGCCCTCTCTGGTTTTATTGGTTGTCTATTAATACGCGCTTGGTTTTCGCTACGATTTTTATAAAACAAAACAGTTTCGAAGTTCATGTATGCCCAAGAATGCCACGCCTTATACCAATTCGGATCGTGCTCCGTGGCGTTTTCATACCGACGCAGGACAATGGGTATGGATGTTTCATTTATACCTTCTAAAGATATTTTCCACGAACCCAATTTCAAGAAACATCTAACACATGATTATATTATAAGCTTGTTCCAACACCCTCAGAAAACCGTAAATTTACCGTCCAGTAGTACGTGCGCAACATAAAAAAAAGAGCTGCGGTTACCATATTCCGCAGGTACTGGACGATATATTTACAGTTTTCTGAGGGTGCTGGAACAAAGCTTATATTAACCTTACAATCAGATATAAAAAATACTAACCTAGCCAAGAGTCGACGCCGATCATCATGCACAATTTCCTCTTTGCTAAGATGTTTCAAGTATTCTTCAAGAAATTCGTCCAGCTGACCATAAGCTTCTTGAGACTTACCAGACATCCATAGATGTTTTGTGTAAGCAAAAGTTACATCTGGTTGATTAAACGGTAGCAACATTTGAAGAGTTTTTTGTGAAAGCATCTGCAAAAGTACGACAAAGTGAGATTTTTCGAAGTTCCTTCCTAAACAAATCTGATATTGGTGAACATTTTCATCCTAAGTTAAAATCAGTGGCGAAGCGTCGAGGAAGACTTCGAGACACATAAAAAAAGTGTAGAAACAATAACCAAAATAATGCTAATATTGTCACGGGTCTAGTGACTGGGGGTGCTCAGAGATCACTTGCTACTACCTATGAATGGTCCATGCACGGCCCATGGAAGGTTCTCGACGGTTAGAGAAAGTTCTTCGGCTATTGATCAGACTTTCTACAAAATTCCAGAAGGTACTTTAGGCCTAAAATTTTTAAATTGAAATTGCTCGAAAACGCGAGCTAACTTTTAAAAACGTTTGGATTCAGCGTACTCGAATTAGGTTAACCCCCCGGGGTGTCCAGCTTGTTGCATTTTGCAACTAGCACAGTGTAATTAATACCAACCGAAAAATAGTGTAGTAAATTACGCATAAATAAGATGTTTAGAATAGATAAGAACTGCACATGATAAATTCTTACCAAAGATCCATTCTTCCTACATAAGGAAGCGTATTTCAACCAGGTATAAATATCTTCTCTGGGACTCAATACCAATGAATGTATCTGTATTATACGTTGCCAATCTTCTACAATGCGTTGTCCAGATTGAAGACGTTGCCACCACATCGCTTTTATAGTGGATCGCCTTTCTGGTACCAAATTGTACTGGATTACCTCCTCTAGTTCCGCTAACATTTGTACCATAATCATCGCACCATACGCTCGTTGATACGATTCGCCTGCCATAGCTGTTAATTCGGTATCCAATATATCTCGTGTAGTATCTATGAATTTTTGGGCCTTAAAAATAAATAATTAACATTTAGAAGTCTTCATTGGAAAAAGGATACGTAATATTTACCTCGTCATATTGTTCTTTATGGATGGCTAATATAGCTCTATAAAATGACCCGTCTTGTGAATCTCTTGGTATAACATTTACATATCTGGAAATAAGAACGGTTGATTCTGTTATGGTTTAAATATAAAACATCTTACCGTTCCATAGATTCCCAGTGATGGATGCCCCATGCTGAAGCAGCTGCTAATCGTCCTGCTTTGTGCTTATTATGAGCTGATAATTTGTCAAATTCAGTTTCTGCCAAACCATGCAGCTTTTCCCACTCACCTAAAGCCTCTAAACATCTGCAAAATACAGCAAAAACAGATTTTTATATACAGCCTTGGCCAAAAGTACGAGGCAGGGTGTAATTTTTGTTATATATCAATAAATAAATAAATATAACAATAAAGTAAATAACAATAATAACTTAGTACAGTCGAAACAAATCAACCAACCAAAATGCATTGCATTACAAAATATCTTTTTTAACCACCAGTTAATAGAACCGCCATTTTAATACCGTTTAATGCACTTTTGTAACTTTCGTTTTACACGTGCTTCTGAAATTTTACTTAACTTCAGTTGCAAACCACTTTGATTTTAAAAATTAAGCAATGTGGAAATACTCCCCATAATGCACTTCAGTTTAAAGTGAATCACTAGATAGATGCTTTGTCTTGAAACATTTTACCTTAAGATACATTCCTCTCGTATTTCCATTGACGTTACAATTAAAGTGTTCAAAATTAAGGCACCACTCAATATTTCTGATATATTTTCTATAATTTTTGTGTTTTCTAAACATTTCCGGTTTAACAGAACATAACCTATACTTCATTCATTGTAAGACTGCAGCGATAAAATAGATAGGCGAAAAATTCCTGACTGTGATTGGCTAATAGACGAGGCAAATTCACATACACAAAAAACATTTTATTCAGTGGTATTCAGTAAATGAAATTAAGTTGGATAAAACGAAATATCACCGATATCTAATGTCATTTGTCAAACATCTTTGTTGGCTTTGGTTTTGTATTTATTGCTTTTTATTGTCGTTCGGTTTGTTTTTATAAGCGAATTGTCGCAAAATAGTTCTTTTTAGAGCTCTACTTGCTACTGTTGAACATTTGAAGGTATTCTTATAATAATTATATAAAATGATACTGATAACATAGTATTTGTTACAACAGTTTTGGTATGGCTAATAAACAGGCATTTAACCCACCAGCAGGGCCATCAAAAAATCCTCCAGGAAAGCATGTTAGCAGTAAACAAAGGTTTATGGCTTATAATTTGTATCTGGACCTTAAGCAGGACAATTCTAAGTCGGCAGCTGTTAAACTGGCTGCAAAGTAGCTTGGGCTAGGTGAAAGAACAATGTGGGATATTGTAAAAGAAATGGATATCACGGGACTTGTTAGTTCACCCCCAAAAAACGACTTCGTCATACAATATATGATTCTTTGGATGAAACGCAAAAGTCAATAATTAGAAGACACGTGCATTCCTTTTTCTTGAAGAACGAATTACCAACATGCACAAAAATATTGAGTGTAAATATAATATATACATTTATCTTACACTTATATCACCTTACTAAATCTTATAGGTTGTTAATACAGACGATACTTTGCCCATATTGAAAAGAACAACATTATGGAAGATCTTGAAGAAGTTGGGGTTTAAGTGGATGAAGCGAAGTCGAAACAGTGTTTTAATGGAACGGCAAGATATTGTATTATGGAGACGTCGATATTTAACCAACATCAGGAAATTTCGTGCAGATGGTAGAAAGATATATTACTTAGACGAAACTTGGGTCAACGCAGGTCATACAAAACGAAAAATATGGGAAGATCCCACAGTACTTACAGCAAGACAAGCATTTGTGGAAGGGGTTACCACGGGACTGAGGAATCCTGCAGGAACAGGGAAACGTTTAATTATATTGCGTATTGGTAGCGATGATGGTTTCGTTGAAAATGGTCTCCTCTTTTTCGAATCGAAGAAAACAGGAGATTACCATGATGACATGAACAGCGAAGTGTTCACTGAGTCGATGAGAAATATACTACCTTTTCTTGAACCGAACTCTGTTATTGTTATGGACAATGCCCCTTACCACTCAGTCAGAACCGAAAAATTGCCTACCTCTGCCTGGAAGAAGCAAGAATTGATTGAATGGCTTCGTACGAAAGTAATTGGCCCTGACAATATTTTACTAAAGGTTGAGTTACTTGAACTTGCAAAAAAATATATTGTTGATAATCCTATTACATATGTTATCGATCAAATGGTATTAGACAGTGGTCGTACAATTTTAAGATTGCCTCCATATCACTGCAACCTAAACCCCATTGAGCTTATATGGGCACAAGTGAAACATCATGTCGCTGCTAATAACAAAACTTAACAAATTATCCGAGGTCAAAACGTTGCTAATTGAGGGGCTAAACATTGTGGATAGTGATGCATGGAGAAATTGTATCAAACATGTTATCGAAGAAGAGAATAAGATGTATCAACTGGATAATATCATTGAAGATATGACTGAAGAATTTATCATAACAGCAAATACATCATCATCATCATCATCATCAGACCTGTCATCAGAATCTGAATAATCATTCGTATGTGTATTAAGTTAATCACATTTATATATTTATTTTATGTATACATCAGTTATTTTATAAATAAAATGCTGAAACTAAACAAATCTTTTTTTTATTAATGTTAATTCAAATATTAAGGGGAGAAAACTATATAAATTTGTAATACGTGCAAGTTTATTCAATTAACGCCAAATGTAATCCCATTCATTTACTAATACAATTAAACAAGCTCCAACTATTCCATCAAATCAAACAACCGAAAGATGTATTTACCCGAGTACCCGGATTAGATGTATTTATATTGAAATTGATTTCAGAGATGTGTTCACTTGTTTTATTTTATTACGTCATACTATAACCATAACATATCGCACATAAAATACGAAGAACTATAATTTCATACGATATTACACTTTGCTATTTACTACAAAATGTTGATAACCAAACTTTTAACGCTTACGACGCTGTCAATTAACAATTCGGATTCACCGCTGTTTTCCTATCCGGTATATTTCCTCGGTGTAATATGGACGCCGATCGTAGCGCTATCTACTGCACTCTTAACGTGAATGAAGTATTGTAGCTTTATGCCACTACAAAGTTATTTTGACATTTCTGGTGAAAACGGCCGCAAGTTTTGTTAGTTAACAGACAACAGTTTTTCTTGGATTCTTAAAGTTACAGTTCAAGCATCATTTAAATCTTAATTACGGGTTTGTCAATTTTTTTGTGCCTATAGTATTTAAGTTAATAAAGATTAAATTGAAAATCATGAACCGACGATATCATTTAACCAATGATAAATGTGCAAGAGCTTCAACTTTGTTAGAAGGACGTACAACGCGTTATATGGCTAATCTTCTCGGCGTTAGTTGTGCGACAGTCAGCAGAATGGTTAGAAGATTCAGGGAAACCGCATCGCACTCTAGAAGACGCGGTCAAGATAGAAAACGAGTCGCAAGTGCGAGAAATGATCGTTTTTTTGCATTCACAAGCTCTCAAAAATAAGCAAACAACAAGCATAGAACTCAGTAACCAGCTTGAAGCAGTCAGAAATGTCTGTTTCTGCTTCAACTGTAAGGAGAAGTAAGATTGGACAGTTGAAGATTTGAAACAAGTTTTCGGACATCTTATATTTTCCATGTACGTAATCCAAAATTGTGATCTCAAAAAAAGAACTCACCTCATCTGCCCAAGAAGTGCATCTTCATCGCTATTGTTTACAGTTAATCGTTCTTGGTATAGACCCAGCGCTTTATCCCAATTATGTAATTTTTCATACCATCGTACTTGAATTTGCATATCACAGTTTCGTTGCATGACAAATTGCAGTAAACCTTCAGCAGCTTCTTTTTGTTGCAATTTATTATTTATTGAAATTAACGCTTCCACTACCTGACTGCTGGCGTTCTGTTGAAATTCCTCTTCTTTGTAGTGTAAAGCTTTCGCGTATGCCCTAAGATAAAATTTGTTACATTAATATTAATTTAACACATTGTAAGGCGAGGGCGTCTTAACTTACCTACAATATATAGCTCTTTCACCTAAAAGCTGAGGTTCCAGAGGTAACGGTCCTTTATCACAGTGTTCCATAAATTCGGCTAAATTAAGTATCGTTTGCGTTATTTCCGGTATATCAGGTACCATAAGTGCCTGTCTCAAGCTTTCGATTAGCTCCTTTTGCATTGAGTCCGATAGTTCAGTCCAACAGCTGACAAAGGTTGCATTGAATAAGTCTCTTGGAAATTGGGAGTAAGTCTGCGCAAGTGACAAGCACGAGCGTAAAGCTGGTATAGGTGATTGTTTTAAAAGCTCAATGCTTAGCTTTCTGAGCCATTCCAACCAATCGTCCTTGGACACTCTTCTTGTGATAGTCCACGCATACTGCAGATCGCCAGATGCTACTTTTAGCCGTTGTATCATTATTGTTTCTGATGGTAAACTAGGATCGCGACTTTTAGCTTTTAATCTATTTCGAGGCATCTTAAAATCGCTATCGTCAGCCAACGTAGTGTCATTTTGTAATTTACATATTAGAAGTTCATACTTAACATGTTGAATTTTATGCTTCGCCATTACCTAAAATCAAAATGTATTAACCTCAAGGACAACGTTAAAATAAACGTTTAGAAATAGTCATTTATTTAAACTAGTTGTTTTTTTTCCTACGTTTATTGTGTTAGCTCAATTTTCTTTACTAAACAGAACGGCCCAAATTAATGGACCACCATTGCTATTTTTTTTTATTATTGGACCTACCAAGTTGGTTAGATTAGATAAATAGTTTGCCGCTGATTAACATGTATTTAATAGAAAGATGATTGAATAATAATAATAATAATAAACGAATTTGGCCTTTATGGTTATTACATAAGGTATAACACAAAATGTAACACAATTGGAATAAGGCATTTAATGTATTTTTAGGTGGTAAACAAGACTTTATGGATAATGCGCTATTAATATTTAAATCAGGCCAAAAAACTGATGGTTATCATGACGATGTGAATTTAGCAAATGATAAAAGATGACTTGAAGAATGACTGGAAAATAGGCCAAATAATAAAGGTACATAAGAAAGGAAGTCAGCTTGAATGTAATAACTATAGGGGGACTACATTACTACCAACCGCTTACAAGGTTTTGCCTACATTAATACAGAGAAGAATAAGAGAGGTAACGGATAATAAAATTGGAGAATATCAATGCGGGTTTACGAAGGGGAAATCGACAATTGGCGCAATATATATAGTTAAACAAATTGTAGAAAAAACTTAACATAATATAAACCTCGAACTGCTTTTCGTAGATTTTCAGCAAGCGTTTGATTCTCTAAATAGAAATATGATTATGTTAGCGATGAAGGAGTTAGAAGTACCAACAAAACTAAGAAGACTTGTAGCAATGGCAACGCATGGAACAAAAGCTAGTGTAATAACAAGTAAAGGTGAAGCTGAAGAGTTTGCTATAAATAAAGGAGTTAGGCAAGGAGATGCGATGTCGGCAACCATATTTAATATAGTACTGGAGTACATCACCAGAAGAGTCAATAAGGATACAATAACAAGAGGAGGACAATTAGTAGCGTACGCTGGTGACGTAGTAATCGTGACAAAAAAGAGGGAGAAAGTGAATAACATCTTAAAAGAGGTAGTAGATGAAGGTAAGAGGATGGGATTGAAAATGAATGAGAACAAGACAAAAATAATGAGAATAGGAAAAGAGCTGAGCAACAGAAAAATTAGAGTGGGGAAGTATACTTTTGAGGAAGTAGACAAATATTTGGGAGTCACCATTACAAATGATGATAATAGAGAAATGGAAATAAAGGAAAAAACAATGGCAGCCAACAAAGCTCTACATATAAATAAACACCTACTAAGAAGCAAAAATCTGTCAAAAAATTTATAGAACAACCATAAGACCAGTGATAATGTACGCAGCGGAAACACTGACAATGACAAAAAGGGATGAAGAAAATTTAAGAGTCGCGGAGAGAAGAATACTGAGATCAATAGTTGGATCAGTCAGAATGAAAAATTTGGAATATAGGATAAGAACAAATGAGGAAGTAGCGACAGAATGTGGAGAAGATACAGTTAAGAAGATAAAACAGCAAAGAGCAAAGTGGTTGGGGTATATGTGGAGAGCGGGAGAGGACAAGATATTAAATATAATAACAAATTGGGAGCCATCAGGAAAAAGAAGGAGGGGAAGGCCTAGATCTAGCTGGATGAGTGAAGTGGGGGAAGACTGGAAGAGGATAGGGATCGATAAGGCAAAAGAAAAAGCTAAAGATAGAACGGAGTGGAGAAGGATATGTGAAAGAGTGGAATACGAAGGAACAGGGACTGATCTTCCCCTTAATAAGGGATCTAGAAACCTTCATCTGAAGCGGCGAAATCCCCAGAAGGGGTGTCTAAGCCATTTATTATTATTGCGACTATTCACATATCATCCGGAATTAAATCCGATCGAAAAATATGGGAAATGGTAAAGAATCGTGTGGTGTGAGAAATGCTTTTGAACGCTCTTATATGGTGTCCATGAAACTCTGGTTAAAAAGGACAGGCCAAGGAAAATAAGAAAGAATCGTTATTTTGTTTTCTCAGTTGTTACAGAATTTGTAATACGTGAAAGTTGTTTTGCTATTGAACGCTCTTAAAATGGTGTGCAACAAAGCTCAACACCAAAATGAAAAACAGTTAAAAACAATTAGCACAATTACTGTTGTTTCCGTTACCATAGCAACAATTTAATCAACATATTGTATCTAATTAACGGAGAAAGTCTGAATGGGTCAGTGGCGAGTCGTTAGGGAGTAATCAACCAAAAATGACAAAATATTGTCAAGCGTTGTTGATCGAAATTTTGTTTTTGAATATACCTTTAAATTACAAACAACTCTTCCTAATAACAATTTTTGCATATCTTTACAAATAAGGGTACTTTACGCTTGGGAGGTTTTCAAAGAAACGCTATTAGCGCTGTTATTATTAATCTTAGAGCAGATCTGTTATGTTCATTGTAAGTCTGGGTACATGCACTAACTGTTATCAATAATAATTTTTTTTGAGAAATCAATAATAAAAAAGTTTCCCATTTGTTGCATACTTTCTTGGACACACTGTATTCATGTGGGCAAGCGGTTACTCAAGCATCGAATCTCTGAAATTATAGTAAGCCACATTGAACCTAGCGGAACACCGCACAGCTGTTCGTAACATTTTGCTGACTCCCTTTGCAGTGGAGATGTTCAATGCACGCCGCGATAAGAACGCAAAGGTATTTAATTTGAATAACTCTGTATATGTAAGCACAACTGCCCTTACCTTTGCCAACAGAGGTATAAATATATTGAACTTCCTCCCTAGTTGCAACACTAGAGATACCAGAGTTTCCATTGCCGTAGCCCGTAGCTCAGGATTTCCATCCAAAGTTCTTACCAGAGGATGTATTATTCTCGATGTAAAGTCGCTGAAATCCAAAACATCTGCTAAGTAATCTACGGTTTCTAACGCTTGTTTAGATACAGCTGTTGGACAATCTTGAGCGTCAAAGAGCTTCACGATTGGAGGCAAAATCAAATGCATGTAGTCGTCCAAGTTGTTACCGAATTTCATGAGTGCCTCCAGTAATTTCACGGTGACTTGACGATCTTTCGACACATCGTGATTTAGGACGCGTAATATTTGGGGCATTAACTTTGGAAGGTATACCTTGAATTCCCCACTCAATGCCACAGCGATGTGTTCCACTAATAAAATCAATGTCGATTCTATTTGACAGTTAGGCGTCCAAAATTCCTTGATTAAATTGCAAATATCGTCTAAGTAGTTTCTTATGTGTTGCTTCACAATTGAAATTAGTTGCGCTAGTTGTTGGAATAGATATTCTCTGAAACTGACGTCTGCTGTCCTAACGACATTCAAAAGGCATGGTAGTACCTAAAAATAGAAATAAAAATGTCAACGTAATTTTGACACCTTCCCTTACCGGGAAGTTGCATGGTATTTTATTCGCTTTAGAAGTTATATATAATGACTGGCCCCGTTCAACTTTAATAGAAACAATCTGAACGCTTCCCCCTTCATAAAAATATAAGGTACCAGTCTCAATCGTTAGATGGCGCATATTATGTTAGGTTGTCAAGTTTGTCAAAATTGATAATTGTCAAATAACTCCCGACATATTTACAGTTAAAATTATTCATGAATATTTTCATAAAATTCCAATTAATTAACGTTTGGTTTAGTTTCGAGTAGTATATAGAATTTTACACAACAATTTTCATTTCTAGATGATGATGATGATGTGCGAAGTAAGTGGCATAAGCTGTCTTAATGCGAAACAAGAATGATCGAGTAACATACTCGCTAATTACCTTTATTTGTACAAATATTCAACAAAACGACAACAGTAAATCTGTAAGCTCATATACTGTCAAGGAACATATGAAAAGGTCAAATTAATATTTTTAATAATATTGTTAATATTTACTACTGGCGGATATATCCTAAAACGCATTTATTGAAATAAACTTTATACAATGAAAGCACCATAACACCGTATAGACAGAAACAGTAGTTCTACTTTTTTATTATCGGTTTTCACGAACTCCCCAATTTAGTTTGTGCGCGGGAAGTAAAACATGCAAGTATGCATTCAGTTATCAAAGTTGCTATCATTATTTTGCAAAAGATCACATGGAATTGCAACAGAAACGAGATTTATCATATTATATATTATACTACAAAAATACCCTATCGCACGTTTGGAAAATGAAAATTGACGTATAAGATTCTATACACCATTGAAAACTAAACCAAGCGTTAATTAACTGGTATTCTTTGAGAATATCAATATTCATGGATAATTTTAATTGTAAATATGTCAACAGTTATTTGACGATTGTCAAATTTGACAAAGTTGACAACCTAACATAATATACGCCATCTAACAATTGAGATTGGTGCCTTATATTTCTAGCGTTCTGATTGTTCCTATTAAACACTATTAAGGTTGAACGGGGCTGGTCGCAACCGTCGCAATTTTGACAACTAAATGCGCACTTGCATGTTTTGTTTCCTGCGCACAAAATAAGTTGGAGGATCCGTGCAAACGAAAAATAAAGTTTCTGTCTATACAGTGTTACAGTAGGTTTGTTTTTGCAGCGATTTAAAATAGTTTGAAATCGTTAGAGCATGCGCATTACAAAAATAGTGTTCGTGCAGTTAAAACGCCAAACTCTGACTACTACTTTGACGTAATTTGGCGTTCGTGCAGATCTCCAAATTAATTTCTAACCGTTCGCTGATAGTTGCTCCAGTTTGAAGATTATCGTCCAGTGATCCATCAGACGCATGCGCATTTTTATATTGTGAAGTGAAGAGTTGTATTGTAGGTTTTTTTTGTATAATATGTTCACACTTCACGCGTGTTTTATTCGTGCCAGTGGTTTTGTTAGGAATTAATAGTTCCTTTTAGGTTGTAATTCTGTCTAAACATTTCGGGTTTATTTCTGTTTTCGCTTACCTCTTTTTGTAATATTTGAATGTAAGATTAAATCTATTATTTACATCTGCATATTTGAGTATATTTTCTCTCTTAAGTCTATTAAATATGCTTGTAACTTATACATCGCCTGATAATTGTGAAAAAAGCGTTCGTGCAGTTAAATTGTTAAATCAGTTTCAAATCAGTTTTAGTTTGCGCATGCGTAGATTAATCCAGATTAACCTCTGATCAAACTATCACAAATCGGCTGCAGAAACAAACCTATTATTTACATTGAAAAAATCTTTCAATAAATGCGTTTAAGAATATATCCACCAGTGGTACATTAAAAATATTGATTTGACGTTTTCACATAGTCCTTTTTGATAGTATAAAACCTAACAGATTTACTGTTGTTTTATTGAATGTATGTACAAATAACGGTAATTGGCCAGTATGTTTTAGTGTTTCTTTGTGATGGCTAGGCCTGGCATAATCGGTCTTAGCGACAGAATCGGATCAGTCGCATGGGCCGCGTATTGTATTTATTTTATTTGTGACTCACACCCGACAGAAGTGAAATTTCGAAATCAATACCATATGGTAAAAAATAAAAACTGACGCAATAAAAATGTTTGGTAAATAAAGCGAATATATGCACGCATTGAAGTGTTTTTATTGCAATTTTTTGTATGAAAACGACATTTGTTATGTGCGTAATGTAATTGTTACTTGAAAAAACCTCGTCTCGGTAAGGAATCGAACCTGACACCTCCCGCTTGCCGGACGGGCGTGCTAACCACTACTCCACGAGAACCTTGATGCCAGGAACGTTCATTTTTTAATACCTAGTTATTATTTTTATCTGCAATTATAACAATATTTCGACAGACAATTTTTAACTCTTACATGCCAAGTACACTAATTAAAAAATATATTTTGGCTGCCGTCGGTGAATTATGAAAATCTGTAATTTCCTTGGAATTTCCGACGTAATTAAATACTTGAAAAAATCTCGTCGTGGTAACTTACAAATTTTCATAATTCACCCACAGATACATAATGTACCGACGGAATCCAAAATATATTAATTAACTAGTGTACTTGGCATGTAAGAATTAAAAATTGTCTGTCAAAATATTATATGTTTGCAGATAAAAATAATAATCAGGTATTAAAAAGTGAACGTTCCTGGCATCAAGGTTCCCGTGGTGTAGTAGTTAGCACGCTCGTCCGGGCGGGAGATTGGGATTCGATTCCTTACTGAGACGAAATTTCTTCAAGTATTTAGTTATGACGGAAATTTCAAGGAAAATTACAAATTTTCATAAGTCACCGACGGAAGCCAAAATATATTAAGTAACAAAGTAGTTTCTTCAAAAATCTGTTGTACTTAATACCGTAAATGTAGAGTAACTATAGGTATGTAGTAAAAAGCACTTATGTTTTTCAAAAATAACGACATAATATATGTATTTACATTGATTGCTTTATAAAATTAATCCGAATGCCGATGTCGCGTCGTGGGCCGCGCAACCTTATTTCTAACCTGGCGCGAAGCGCTCTGTGCCAGGTCTAGTGATGACTATCGGACAACTATATTTGGTAATTGTACTGCAAAATCAATTTGACAGTTGAAGATATTTATCGTTATAAACTATTCATGATTGCACATAGAAATTTCATAGCTCTAACAGCGGCACTATTCATTTACATTGGTTGGAATAAAATGTATGTATGAAAGTACTTAAGTTATTCAGTTCGATATCTATCTAAATCTCTCGTGCTGTTGCTACGAATCTTCCGTTGTGTATTTACAGCACAAGATTTAAGTTTATAACCATATAGGTGTGTTAAATTTTCTGGCAATTGAGACTTGAACTAATGAAAATTACTCCCACCAAGCGTTTCACTTTTTTAGCGTTGAGTTTACTATTTCTAAGCCTAGGTTATCTCTGGTAATGACTACTGAGAAGCAAAGATAGATGATTCTCTAAGAGTGTTCATTCAAATTTCACTATTTTAAAAGAAAAAAGCTTTTGAAGATCCTTGAAACTTAAATTTTAATCACGGAGGCGATGAAGCGGCCCCGGCGCTGAGCGACGTAAACAAAATAACGGATCGCTCTGATTAGTACAGTCACCACCGCTTCCAATTACAGACGTTGTCTAGTGTAGTTTGTCTGTACATATAGCTTACAGGATGCACAAATCTTATTCATGCAACTATACACATAAGGAAAGAAAATGTCTAGCTATACGAAAAAGCGTACATGCGACGATGGTAAACACGAATGGGTGATTCACCACAAGCGAAGGGGTTAGCGGCAGCCGATGTCTCAAGACGGTTCCCGATGTGGCTAGTTACGAGTTAGACTGCATTATGTGCGGACGATCTTAGTAAGAATTTCTAGAGTATTTACTTTTATTTTCTTTTATTTCATCAGAATCTGTTTTTATTTCCGTCTTTAGAATTTAAAAATAAATATGCGAAACTCATTTCCAGGCGACCATGACTTCAAATTATTACGTACGCTCTTGTACAGAGTAGAATTCCGCAGTAGTTAGAAAAACAAAAAATGCATACCTGTGATATGTAAGTAACACACTTAATGCCTAAACTCTTGAATATGAAAGTGACAGCATGCACAACCATTGTGTGATGTTGGGATAATGTAGGATCTTTAATTATCTTCATCAATGTAGCAATGGACATGGCCAAGTAATACTCCTCCAAAGTGCTCGAGCTCATATTCACTAACATCTCGCTCGACGTGAGATCCATATTCGAATCGTCGTTCTTATCCGAAAACGGTATAAGGACAGGCGCCTCGGGCTGAAAATCTATCTGTCCCCGATTGATTTTGTGCCTATAGGGATCCAGGGCCCCTAAAAGACCCAGCACTCTTATCGTTTCTCGTCTTATAAAGCCGTGTTGTTCAGTTTTGAGGAAGTTTATCAAGATATCAAGTAGAACAGGATACTCTGTATACGGTTTTATTACGTGACCCGTAGCTCCAACCAGTTGACCTAAAGTACATAGGGCAGCACCCCTTTTTTCTGGAGCCGATGCATCTCCAAGCATTTCTAGTAAGATGCTCATTAATTCTTTCATCCACTGTTGAAGTTCTAAACCACCACCAGTTACACCCGCAAGATCACCAATCGTAATCAGTACGGATAAAACTACTCCGGGATTCGGCTCAACTTCTCTAAGTTTCGGAACTAATACCTAAAATGAAAACATAGATCAAACGCATATCTTCCTAAATAGCCGTAAGGTACAAGTTAGACATTCAATCAGCAAATACTATTTTCTGTTTGTAATGTAAAAGAAAATCAGATAATACGCAACCTATCACACAATATCGTAAATATTTTAGTTGCTCTGCCTTTATAGCCACTACTGCATGTATATGTTATCTTGGGCAGTTTGACACCGCACTAACCTATACACGTTGGGTCAGGTCTCACCGGAGTGCGAGATATGTTATACGTAGCGCGATCTGGCATACTTGCATTTATCCCCGCTAGCCAGGCTCGCTGCGCTGCCGTAGCTCTGAGAGGCCTACCTTATGCATTCTTTGACTCTCTATACGCTCGCAAGGTTCTATCTGTTTCTTACTACTACACTACCTCCTATGAGTGTTTTCTCTTCAAAACTATATAAATTACTTCCCCCATTTGCTATTTTTTTGAGTAATTTGCCTGGATTATTGGTGTCAGACATTTCTCGATGTACTGCTGAAAAAAATATTCGATCGAAAAAAAAATTGAATCACGACTCTAGCATATAAGGTGTTCAAGATATCTCGGAAACTAAGCTAGATAAGTATGTTGCTAAATAGAAAATGTTAAAGAAAGGCGACAAGAATTGAAGAGGACCGTCCAAAAATGCAGTAATATTCTTAAAAAATAGCCTGTACATTTGAATCTAATTCATTAATTTTTGTTGTTTCGCCCTAAACTCGTATGACTTCACATATACTAGGGTAGGTAAGGATTCATTTATAGGCGCTAGTCCCAAACATACACGTTGGTCCAGGCCTCACCGGGGTGCGAGATATATTGTATGTAGCGCGATCTGGCATCCTTGCATTTATTCCGGCCGCGCGCAACTGCCGTAGATCTGAGAGGCTTATCTGAAGCACTTTTTGTTTGTCTATGCGCTCGTAAGGTTCACAAGTGATCGTGGATTTCGAACACTATGTTAGTTTTACAACCGCAGAGAAGATACCTATTAAATGGTATTTTGCCGGAAATTCCTACCAAAGCACGGCCGATCTATTTGCCGTGGAGTAAGTGGATCGTCCTATTCCTTCGAATTCGACGATTGAAAGGATCGTAAAAGCGTTTGGGAAACTTGGCTGCGTGGTCGGGAATTGCCGTAAATGCCAACAAATAGGGGAACAGCCTCAAATCCCTCTAATGCGTCCCGAGCGGAAGGGGAGAGAAGTGAGGGTTTGTTCGTTAGTTGAAATGGGCGAACCTTGTTCTTGCCGACAAATTGCAGACGAAATCAATGTTAGTAGAAGTACTGTAAAAGGTGTAAAACTATTCTATAGTATAATTTCGAGACACAAACCAAGCAAATCAAAAATAACCAATGAGAAAAGACACAGAGGCAAGGATGATCAATTAAAGAAATAAACTACGGCTGTAATGCATGGCTAGAGTCTAGTGCGATCCTCTCCTCACGGCGATTGGATTCTTACTCATACATTCTCTTCGCGCGACTTCCCGCGCTTATTCTTTCATGGCAGGCAAACGTTGCAACACTGTTCATATATTTTAGCGGTTCACTTTACTGCGAAACTTACTAACTCGGTATATCTATCTCATTTATATGTACAAATCAGGATAAGATGTGGATATAGCGGTTGTCATTATCACAATAGTTAGATAATGACGCAAACGCAAACATTCATGATAAAAACCGTAGTTTGTTAATCTCATTGAAAATCTAATGAGACCTTTAAGTATACTTTAGTGCGACATTTTAATTTTTCTTTCAATTCACGACAAATTATGGGAAAATGTTTCTGACAAATCTTCAATTGGTCAGTTGATTGGTCTTTAGAATTTTATCCTTACCTTCAAAATAGGTTCGATGTACGGTCTAATTAACCTAGGAGCATGAACAACTAAGTGATCCAACATTCTAGCTCCTTGTTCTTTGTTCCTGCCAGTCCCAGAGTGTTCTAATTCCGTCAATAATTGTACCAAAGTTTTTCTTAACGACGGCATTACATACGCTGGATTCATCGTACTTAATCTACCTATAATACACAGAGCGACTTCTCTGATTTCAAATACTTCATCATGTAAAGCTACAAATAATGCACTAAGCGATTCGGGTTGAGCCAGGTGATTATCAAAAGTATTATCCATTGAATAGAATACCCAGAATCTTACATCCGAATCTGTATCTGTTAATCCCACCACTAATAGCTTACTCAGTACTTGTGCCACCGTTTTCGTTACTGTTTCGGAATAATGCTGCACGGTAGCGTGAATTGATTGTTTTAATAATCGACTACAAGTACGTACCGCTTCAAGACGGATTTCTTTTTGATCGTGAACTATAAAATGGTCGGCGCATTTTTGTACCAGTGGAAGTAAACTATGTCCTGGAAATAATCAAATGTAACATTAAGTTTTTAATAAGGTTAAAATATACCTTCGAAGTCAAAAGTCCCTAACGTATGCAAGGCAAGCACTATACTAACTGTGTCTGTCGAATCTGACATGCTTCCTAAAGATAAATTAGACGGTAAATGCCTAGGCATACCAGGATGTCGTAAGGGCTTATTCATTAAAATCTTGCACAACATCCCCAATAAACCTAAACTAATCTGGTCTTTCAGTTCCGTTATATTAGTGGCAAGTTCTCGCAAGCAAATTGTCAACGAAGGTGTTAAACCGGTGGCAAACATCGGCTCCAAAATATTAGAAATGTCGTTGACTATATAGCTCCTGACAGCATGCGCCAAGAAAGTCAAACACCTAAAAACGCTAGAGTCTATGGCGATACGTTTCTTCGTAGGTGTTTCTCGACTTGGTAGCGCTGCTGTTATTAATTCCATAATTTTTGGAACGTAAGGTATGATATCGTCTTTCACGGCCACAGCTATTAAACCTATAAAATAAAATAATATAAAAACCAGTTTTACGAGTTAGTTAATCAAACTCTATGCTTTTATATTTTGTTGAATAATCTTTGCAGCCTCTTATGTTTTAAGTAATTAATAAAACGAAATTCTATTCCCAAATTTTTTGCGATAATGGCTATAAAAATGAGATTATCGCAAGACGTAAGACAGTCATCAAGCAAACTCATCATTTTCGCTATATGTTAAAGCAATTCTACAATGAGGTCCTAAAGTATCCCCCGTAATATTAACTTTTGAACGACAGAAGCTAGCGTTTCTAGAAAAAAATACATCGATTTTTATTTTTTTACAAGCTCTTCAGATCAATCTGGCGTCACAAGAAACAATTTGGCGCTCTTTCCTAGCCAACTTTGCGTAACAACAAAAACAGATTACCAAAACCTTTATTACTGCATATCGTCATATTTCTTAAGTTAAAATATAACATATGCGGTATCTTGGGATTCGCCTTTCAATTACCTTTCCAAAAATGTAAAAATATACAGGATGTTCTATTTAAAATAAGAAAGTTGACGTCACTTCCGGTGACATCGGAAATACAATTGAACTGCCGATAACGGCAACAGTTAGTTCACAAAAAATAGAAATCGAACCATTTTTGCTAAAGACGCTAGCTTCTATCATAAATACTAATATATAACTGGCACAAATAAACTTATTATTATTATTATATTAGAAATTAAATTACTTTCAACATATTGTAAAATATACAGGGTGTTCCAATGCATTATTAAACTGCTTTTCTATTAACTTCATATTAATCGACAAACACACTACTAGTTTGTCACTTTAACCGATTTCGTAGGACCAATAATAATAAAGACAGCAAGAATGGTCCGCTTATTTGAATCACTCTGTATATTTTAATACTGCTATTGTTTTGCATACGAGTGCATACATCTATGATTTACTGTAGCTACTAACCTATAGTTATAAAAGCAGTCGTTTTATCCTTTTCTCTCCCACGTAAACTAGTCAATAGATAATTCATAGTTATCGGAAGATGCGTTGTAACAAATTCAGTCCGATTAAAAGCAGCAAGTCTAGGCAGTATCACCAAAAGGGTTTGTTGTATGTACGAAAATCGAGAAATACGATGAGCTAAAACGTCTAAACATACGTAGCTGTATTTTTCAGCAATAAGCTGCTTGCATATAGCCGACTCCAATATGACAGAATGCAATACAGTCGAGTGAATGCTTTGGTATTGAGCCGAACGCTTAGAGAAAGTCGTAAATCGTGGTTTTCCGATATTTACGAGCTGATCTTCCACGGACTCTTTCGTCTCCGTATTTTCCATCAAAGCCGTATATTTCATTTCCCAATCACGATTCGAACATCTAACCAATTCGTTCAAAACTAGTAGAGCACCGTGAATTTTATCATCTCTAGTCTTGTCACCTTTTTCATTCAGTAACTTAAGAGTTTCGTCGTAGCACTGCTTATACCACAGTAATCTATCTTTCTGTTTTGCCGATTCGCGTTGAGCGGTCACTACTAATGCAGCTCTTAATGCATCGACGGCTGCTTCTCGAATAGCAGGCTTTGGATCTTGCACGGCGTAAAATATAGCGTCAAAGAAATTCGATACCTGTTGGTAGAAATATGTAGGCATCGTGAGCGCTAATTCTTTTAAAATCAAAACCGCCGCATGTCTCTTTCCTTCAACGCGGTCTCCGCTTAACCACTCCAAATATTTCTTCACTTCGAAGTCGACGTATTCGGATGCCTTAGAACCAGATGCCAAAGCCAGTTTTCCCATAGCTTTGGCAACTAATTCTAAAACACTTATGTCGTTCGAAGGAACCAGATTTCGTAGGTAGTTAAAAAATCGTGTTATTCGATTGGAGTTGATCCCGACATCTGCGTTGACCAGACATAGAATAGCCAAAATTCCACCCTTCTTTTCGCTGACCTGATAAAAATAAACTCATTAGTATAGTATAGGCTATCAACCTGTAACGTGTGGGATAGGGATTCAAAAATGTGAGCATTATAGTATACAGTCTTTTAACCGCACGTTTAAACGGGGAATTCCTAATACGAGGTATGATCAAAATCTATCCGGATTGGTGACATTAGTCTGGAGTCGAGCGACACAATTGGTAGTAGAGTGACAAATGTTGACATTCGAAGATACCGCGCATGTGCTGCGAATCGGGGCAACCTAACTCGTCTGGTTTGTTTACAGTTGCGTTTCGTTGTTACATCTGCCTCGTTGTTTATCCCATTTGTCATGTCCGAAAAATCTGATCAACGAATGTGTATCGGATTTTGTAAAAAACTTAGTGAAACATGCAAAGACACGTACTTAAAGTTACAGACCGTATATGGGGAGGAATGCATGAGCCGTACCCAAGTTTACGGGTGGTATAAACGCTTCAAAGATGGCCGAGAAAGTGTTGAAAGTGTAACCAGTAAAAGTGAACACAATGTGGAAAGGGTGCGCGCAGATTTGTTAGCAAATCGCCTAATCCACTATTCGTGAGTTATCTGAAGACTTTGGTCTTAGTTTGCACGAGACGCATCTTAGCCAAATTTGTTCTAAAATTACTCTCCGATGACCAGAAACAGGCCCACGTTTGAGCGCGTCGAAAACGACGAAAGCTTTTTAAAAACTACGATCACTGGTGATGAGTAGAGCAACGCAAACTGCGCTGACAGCCAGTGGCTGACGCATAAAAGTTTACACAAAATAAACACGGCCGGGGCAATTCGGTATAAGCGTCAGTATAACTGCGATTCGAAAGCCGATCTGTTGTGTATGCATCTACGCTATCGTATACTATATCGTAGTTCTACATTTGTTTTGAAAATGTTTCCTACGTCGCGAAAACGACCAAAGTTGGACACAATAAGAGAATTTATTACAGAAATGCCTGATTTAAAGTGTGATGGCGCTAAAATTCAATGTGTAGTGTGTAAAATAGATTTAATGTGTTGGTCGAAAAGTGATTGTCTACGGCACGTAAATAGTGCAGGGCATGTTTCAAAAAAAAATTCCACACGAGATTATGACAAATTTAAATTTAATTTATGTGTTTATTGCAGGTAATTTACCATTTCATTTACTAAGGAAGAAAGCATACGTCTCGTTTTGGAATAAATACTCGGACTTCAAGTTACCAAGTGAGAGAACATTACAGAGAGTTGTGCCGTCTGCTCGTGACCATGTCGAGAAAAGAATTAAATCGGAGTTGCAAGATAAAAAACTGTGGTTATGTGTGGACGAAACAACAGATCGTAAAAAACATTCTGTGGTTAATGAAATGGTACGAACAATGGAACCACATCGACCGTCACCCTCAATTTTACTAGCTTCCAGACGAATACAACAATGCACTGCCGAAGTAATTTCAATATTGGTGTTAAATACATTGGAAAAGTTTGAACTTTCAACAAATCAACTGTTGATCTTTACGAGTGATGGTGCCGCAAACATGCTTGCTGTAGGTCGATCTCTTAAAAAACATTGTGCTAACTTGTTGCATATTACATGTAAAATTCATATTCTCAGTCTCGTAGCAGATAGTATCAGAAAATGTTATCCCGAGGTAGACGCTCTAATAGCACATACAAAAGCTGTGTTTGTAAAATGCCCAAAACGTATTCGGGAATTTCATAGACTATGCCCCGGTATTCTTGAACCACCACAACATATTCTTACTCGTTGGGGAACATGGTTAGAGGCTGCATTTTATTATCTTAAATATTTTAAGAATATAAAGAACGTGATTTTAGAATTCGACCCAAAGGAAGCTGCGGCTGTTAAGGTAAGCCGCTTGAAATTTCAGGATAGTCAAGTTAAAACAGATTTGGAAATTATTCAGAACAATTACGTGGGACTAGCGGATGCGATAGAAAAACTACAAAATTCTTCGGTGTTGTTAGTGGAATCTTTGCAAATAGTGCAACATGTTCACGCACAACTATGCGCGATAGAAGACACAAGAAATGTTTGTGTTTTAGAAAGGTTGGAAAGTGTTTTAGATAAAGACTCTGATTATGGCACATTAAGACAAATTTGTGAAGGTGCGTCAACAGAACCGTTAAGTTATTTGAAAGATTATTTTACTTACGCAAATATAACGTCATTAGATGTAGAACGTTCGTTTTCGGCATACAAAAACACTTTTTCTTCGCGCCGCACTCACTTTGCCGAAACAACTTTGGAAACATATCTAATGTAACAAATATTAAATAGACATTATCCACTTTGTGATTTCACGGAGGACTCTTAAAACGGTAAGTGTTTGAGCACGTATCACATTTAATTTATTTTGTGTAAACTTTTATGCGTCCGCCACTGGCTTTCAGCGCAGTTGCGTTGCTCTACTGATAACGCCCCAAAACATTTAAATTATTAAAGAAATGGTATTAGCAAATCGCCGTTTGAAAGTGAAGAAATTAGCAGTGATGTTTAACATTTCTGAAACAAGTATTCGCCGAATTCTCCATAACCATTTGGGTATGAATAAGATTAGTGCAAGATGGGTACCGCATTTTGTTTCAGCAAAAACAAGATGCAGTACCCCATCTTATTTCTGCTCTCCAACGTGAACGTCAGGTCGAATGTGCGTGCCGGTTTTTAAACAAGTGTGGAGACGACCTGAAACCGATTTTGAAGTCCATTGTCACAGGAGATGAAACAATGGTTCTGTATTATGATCCTCTATCCAAAAATGAATCGATGGAATGGCGGCGACCCGATGAACCTGGTCCCAGAAAGGCGAAAGTCGTTCGATCGACAAAAAAGGCGATGGCCACAATATTCTGGGATTGTGAGGGTATTTTACTCATTGACTTTAAAGAGCGCAATACAACTGTCAACAGCATATATTATGCCTCTTTGCTGCATAAATTGAGGGACAATATTCGTGCAAAACGTCAAGGAAAATTGACAAAAGGTGTTCGATTATTGCACGATAATGCACCCGTCCATACTGCTGCCATCCGCGAGTGTGGCTTTCAAGAATTGGAACATCCACCGTATAGTCCGGACATGGCTCCAAGTGATTATTTATTTTCTCATTTAAAGACCTTAGGGAACGTCGTTTTAAGGATGCTAGTCAGCTGCAAGCAGCTGTAATACAACATTTTGAGGGAAAATCTTTAGATTATTTTTGCAAGGATATAGAATGATTAATTGATCGTTGTAATACATGTATTAAAGTTAAGGGACATTATCTTGAAAAATAAAAATTGTTAGAAGTATATTTTAAAGTTTATTTTTTCTATATCTGAGAATTTGTGGTGCCTACTTCGTATATTTGGAATTGAGTAATTATTTAGAAAACTGGAAAAACTTGTTGAAATTAATTTTTGAAGTACTACTTCGTTTGACAATTATATTACAAAATGTTCTAATAATTACTTCTAATATTAAAGCAACACAACTAAGAGATATATTAACCATTCCATTCCAAATGAATGTTGATCAATAAGAATGCAATATAAAACTATCGTATAAAACTCTTATTACAAAGTATCAAAAGTAAAGAAAAATATTGTGCGATTACCATTCCTAATATTTTACCAAAGTTATGGCGGTTACAGATTCAAGTGAAAAGGAAATAACTTATGAACTACGTTAATAACCATGACAACTCTGTAAATAATATTTCAAGAATAACATATGCACTGTATTAAAAAACCAAGACAACTTTGAAAATAATATATTTATATAAAGATAGAAATATTAAGAAAATATAGAGCTAAGAAGAAACTTTGCAATAAACTACTATACTCTATGTACTACTTAAATTTTCCAAAATTAGATAAATTAAACTCCCAATTTCCTTTCACAATAGTATTGCAGTACTGTCATGATAATTAAAGAACACTATGAAATCATATTTATGTTTGGAAAATACATAAATATGTAAAAAATTGCCTTTTTATAGCAGATACCTTATCTATTGATATATTGATTTTTTTATGGCGAAAGAAGAAAATTTGTTACTAACATCGTTTGCGGATACCATCTCGAAGATGTGGTGATTGAAATCGTCCATAAAGCTGTTGATTTCATCTGGAGTGGCTTCTCTTAACTCGCTTTTCACGTACAACGATAATTCTTGGGCTGCTTTCGCTCGAATTTCGGTTTGTCGTGACTTTAAACCAGCCACAAACTGGTTAATTAACACAGTATTCATGTTCCTTAATGTTACTCACTACATATTACATTAAAACTGAAAAAATATTAGAAAAAAATGACTGTAAAAACTCAATATTTAATTTTTAGGTTATGTTGTTGTGAATTGACGTAAAGCAATACACAAATGCGACTGGTGCCGAAAATAGAAAGCAATTTGAATTCTGTGTATACCCTACCGTTCAAAATTATTTTACATCCAGTCTAACGTCATTTTTCTTGTACAGCAATGAGAGTATAAATCCATTATAAAGGAATTACAGGCTATTAACGCGAACGATTTCCATTTGTCCTGGAGGTACCTTGACTACCCGCTTGCCATTTTTTTTTTTAATTTCGCGGATGATTTAAGTTAGTAGTTCCTGCAATAATTGACAACATATTCATCGATTTTTTAGCGTAGTGCATGCAAATGTGATCTTTATTGCTGAAACTACCAACTTAAATCATGAGTGAAATTTAAAAAATGCCAAGTGTATAATCATTACAATCTAAGCTTTGTTCGCTCGGACTACACTAATTACTCCGAGTAACTAGTGTAAAAATATACGTTCGTTGGGCCTGCGCGCAGCTGTACACAACCTACTTGCGCTGACCAGCCCCAGTGACGTCATTTCATACTACACCGAGTAAAAAGTGCAGCCCGAGCGAACAAACCTAAAGAAAACTGATTTTACCGAGAAAATGCATTAAAATGGCGGCAGCATAGTCACGTTAATTGAGTACACATGTAACACGTAACATACAATAATAATATTTTAAGTGTAAACAAACAAACATATTGTAATCAAAGTTAAATAAAACAAATAAAAGCATTATCACGTAATTAACGAACATTGTTCACAACTTAGTAATGTATATCAGCAATAGCTGTATTAACGAAATGTAGAAGAAACGATTTCTAACACCCATGCGCTCCGTGACGACGGGTTCACTCAAGGGAATACTTTTTTTCTGAAAATCATAGAAAAAAAGAGTTGACCGCATTCGCTCAAGGAAATATCCATACAAAGACACAAATATATGTGTAAAAGAGAGGGATTTATTCCACCGAAACGAAAATGTCCGCTGAATAGGTTTGCCCGTCCAAGTGAGATGTCCGCGAAGGGAGGTTCCACTATACATAAAACGCTAAAAAATATGCATTTGCTTTGTATATACATATATTAATATATTTATATAATATACAATATCAAGAAAAATTAAATACAACACAGGATTTCTTCTTAATTATACTTTTTTCTATTGTTGCCTTGAAATAGCTTCCTGTTAATTTTTCCAATAAGATACGAGAATTAATTCGATGAAAATGAGCCTCTCCAAGGGCTGCTGTTTTGTATATATTATTTATTGATTTAGCACGTATAGTTATATTATTTGTAATTATCACCTGTAAAAAAGGATTAATATAATTACAAATATTCGTTAATTTTATATTTACATACAACAAACCCATACTTGGCTGCTAATTTTTGTATTTTAACAAAATTGTTGTAAATAAAATGTCTTTTTTCTGTATAGTCGAGCTGTTGAATTATTGGTGTAATGCAATCGATGACCAATAAACCAATCTGTAGGAAGTTATTCTATTAACATATTCTTAAATTGAATACAAAAATATATTTTTGATGCGTGTTTAAATATATACTGACCTTATTGTGCTCCAACCATTTCTGTAAATATACTACAATGGCTATAAATTCACAGTAAGTATTTATTTGTATGTGATGTATATTTTTGAGTATTGCATCAACATTAAGTGAAACCAATGAAGATTTTTTTTCTTCTGGAATTTGCATAGAAGCTAGTTTGTTTAATGTATTTATACTAAGTTCTAGAATCAATTTCGAATAACGATATTTTCAATGTTAGTACTTCAATTTTACCTTTTAATCGTTCTGTTGAAAAATTGTAATTTGTGCATAAGTACAATGCTCCGCCTTCTTTACCACCTACCCATTTTGGTAGTTGTACATTCACAGATAGTAGAAAGCTGTAAAGTTTATTAAGATGCTCACATTGTCTATTATATCAAGAAAAATGTAGTAACCAATTGATCAATTTTGGTGTATATAAATGCTACAATCTATTATTCATGCATAGGAAAATATCAATTTGTAATAAGAGAACTCTTACAATAACACATTATTGCAATGTATGGAGATTAGGTTCAGACGTTTATTTAAAACAAAATTACATCTAATTTAACTAATTCAAAAAATAAATTTGTAGGTTCGGTCGTATGTAGCGCAACTCTACCGATTAACTGCTCTCTGGTTATGCGCGCATTGTGTTACAAATGTTATTGATGTTTTGATGGTATAAAGTTATTCGTTAAGTTTCCGTAAACAATCTGAACATTTTGATTTTGAGAAATGGATACAAAAAGAACATTTTGTTCTTTTGAAAAAAAAATCGTGTACAATAAGCTGACCGGTCGCTTTGTTTCATCGATGTACACACTACCGCACGAACGTGGAATCTGGTAGACACCAGGGGCTTCCAGATGATGGCGGTTTTTGATGAGAAAGTAATCTGAGACTTTGAAATTGTGATTGAAGATAGTTTTTATGTTGTTCCTGAAGAGAATCTTGATACGATCAGTGACACCATGAATGTAGGGTAGATACGATTGCTTACGGAAATTAAGGTTATTTGAGTGGAGTTGCTGTGGAGAAGGGTGTACCGGTTAAGAGTAGTTTGAATATCTTTCCTAGAATAATTATTGCAGATCAGAGTTTCAGTGATCTGGTTCAATTCTAAGAGAATTGATAACACCGCTTTTTTGGGCTGAAAGGTGTGAGAGGCTACTGAGATATCTACTCATATGCGTAGAGAGACTCCATAGCTGCGCCTGAGACTTGCTCATAGTATTTACCATGACTGGAAATAAGTAGAAGAAAGACAAGCTTCAATCAAACCAGCCTATGTACCATGTTTTTCCTGTCATTTACAGCATGATCTGTGGCATTATTGCAATATTGATCATTTAATTGCCTTTTCTTACCATATATGATTAGACCTCGTTTTCCTGCTATTTTTAATAGAGAAAATTAAACTAAACTAATAAATATAAACACATAACTAAAATATTTAAATTCTGCTGAACAACTCTCCAATGACAAAGTAACCAATGACTATTTGGCAACATTGGATTGGTTTTTGTATATGAACAGTGATTGTATGAAATCAGAGCTGTAAAGTGCAGGATTACCTAAATATTTATACAATATTCTTACAGATACAATAAATCATCCAAGAATATACCAAACTTGAGTTTTTCCAGTCCCCGGTTCACCACATATCTCTATAATATTACCAGGTACTAGTTCATTTTCCAGTAATTTATCAAGTTCTTTGTTGAATGTATATATTGTACCAGATTCACTATTTTCACAATAAATGTCCAATGCAGTTTTCGTTACAGGTACAAAAGTTAGTTCTGGCCATTCTTTAATAGCTTCAATATCTTGAATTTCATTTACGTTAATAAACCCTGAAGATTTTAGTTGTTCATAATTATCAGAAGTTAAATCTAGAGACGAGAGATTTTGTTCCATCTTCATTAAAATTCGCTACAGCTTTATATTATAAAGGTATATCGTGGTAAAAGCCATGGTAAAAGCATAATCTGGAATAAGGTTAATAAAATTAAGTTCTCATGTTAATTTTTGAATAAATACCTGACACTTCAAAAAAGCACCCGTTGAATTATTTCCATTTTTTTATTAACTTATATTACCGTTTCTTTTCAACTTTTAAAGATTATTTACTTTAGCCATTTTCATTTTTTGATATACATTACCATTGGAAGAAACTGGACACAACACCAGTGTTGCCAATGTAAAGCGGAGAACACATATACGCGTTCACGACCATGATTGCGATAGCGTTTGCGATCAGAGCACAGCACAGCACACACTTGTTGCGATCTGTTGGCGATATAATCGATTTGTGCAGCGTTCACTTGCGTGCAGACGCAACATGTTGCGTTTATTACAGATCGCGCGAAGAACATCATACAGCAAATGGGATATCGCGATCGCGTATATATGTTCGCTGCTTTTTACGATCGCAATTGCAAAGGCTATCGCAATCGTGGTCGTGAACGCGTATGTGTTTTCCGCTTAAGACTTGGCAAATGTCCGCGAGAACTATAGCAAGAACCATCAAAATTATCCGATTTTGTCGGAAAGTACGCGAACTTTTTAAATTAGTTAAAAAATATATATGATGTGCATTTACGTTGTATATAATATCTAATGTAAGGATTTATATTAAAAAAATAATTACAATCCAGCTTTCATTAAAATAATATCAATAAAATATATAGAAAAGAAACAGTCCAAGTGGAAGAAGAAAAATTGTAATACTATTTTAACAATAAAAATTAAATAAAAGACTAATTTTACAAATAAATAAGTAGTGAACTAAATATAAAATCGTTACCAAATTTTGAAATATAACCTTTTTCTAGACTCTACCACCACATTTTTTTTTAAACCATTTTTAATGGCTATAATAGCTTTATTGTACTTGTGTCCAGAATTTCTTTTGTTGGTTTTTATATGTGGTAATTACTTTGTTAAATTTGGAAATAAATTGTTTGCAAAATTTTTTAATTGAAAAAATGTCTTTCCAATATTTTTCAATATGAATGTTTTATATATATCTAAAATGTTTTTCAAGTCAATAAGGGCAAGTTGTCGCCACTCGCTATCTTGTAGGCTACAAATGTGTCAATAATTGAAGAAAACAATCTAAAATATTTTTTAGCAATCGAGTTTGAAAAGATTTGGCAATAGTAGGTTCTAGAACATTAAAGCATTTTGCATTCTCATTTACATCTACGTTTTTCAATTTATCTAAACTGCATGTTGCTGACACCCACAAATACATTTTATTTAAGTCAATAAAATGTTTATGATTGCGATGATCAAATAATGATCAAATTCTTAAATAAATAAATATGTAATGTCAATAAAATTACTGCCTAAACAATCAACAACTTCTCTGCTTCTAGCTTTAATTTCTTTCTTTAGTTTCTCTGCTTGAAAGTTAAAATTAAAATCAGTTAACAAACCTAAATAATAAGACATATTTTAGTAAACTGATTTTGCATTGTTTTTAATATCTCTTCAGTAGTTACTGAGCGGTCTTCAAAAATATTTGAACCTTGAAAGTATGCTTCTAAGGGCTTATATTGTTTAATCACAAATTTCATTGATAATTTTGAAAAACGATTTTTTTTTGCCCCAGAGTGCTTCTACTAAAACGACTTCTCATAATTCGTATGTGGAATATTTAAAAATGAAAACACGGAATGATTTTCGCCTTCCATATATATTTTAAATTTAATATTGAGTACATTTAGAATTTATCAAACATTGTAATACCTACTCGACAAATTTCAAAATGTTCGAAAATATGGGGTGAGACTCCATGCACAATAAAATGCCATTTATCCCTTGGTTTCTACATTATTTGTTTTTTGTGCAGCGAAAGCAAACGTCATTGGGAATAATTGAGAATTCGACACTGTACTGTAAATAATCAGTAATCACGTAATCACCTAGGCAGACAGAGAGAGCATATAGTGAATTTTAAAAAAGAAGAAAAATCTGTTCCAAACTTACCAAGGCAATTAAAACAGTATTATTCTCAAATTTCTATGATTTTCATATCTTGTGTATTTCAATTTTCTAATTTTTCCTACTATTTTAATCTACAACATTGATTAATTTTCATTACAATTTGAAGTAAATACTCATTTATTTTCTTAATAAGTCACAAATAAGGTAAAATACCAAAAAAGAAATGAAATTCCGAATCAAGTGAAATGCGTTTTAAATAAAGCCAAAATATTAACTTGTTCTATGGATTTTATAACGTTTAAAAAAGGAGTTTTTACCTATTAAAAATGATCATCGTATTAATAAAGTCATAAATGTAATTTCCCAATGTATCGTTTTATGGTTTATGCTTCTGTGTATTATGCAATTCAAAAAAAGCAATAATACAGAGAATTTATGGTATGCTAGAAACATGTCAGCATATGAGTCAACTTAATTTCTAAACCACTTAACATTTTTTCCGGGACATTTTCTTGGTAAAATGGCTAAGTTAGAACGCAACTGGTTTTTTCTTTTTATTTTACAATAATCAAAGTATTTTCATAAAATGACCATTTGGATTGGATTAAAAATTTAATGTGTTGACATTACACAAGTGCATATTTTCAAAAGCGAGATTTTTAATATTTAATATCCTTTATTTTGGTGGTCCGTTGAACAAGTTGATCTTCAATTCTATTGTAACGTATAAAACAAAATATCGTAGGAACAATTTATCATAGGATTAATTGAATTGGATAGAACATGCTTTATTTTTCACAAACTTTGCTCTTTTAATACCAACCTAGTAGCAGAAAAGTATTTACGAATTTTGTTTAGTGTTTTTAAAGTAAAGTGAGGTTAAATTTCGAAAATTTAGGGCGATTAATGGATTATTGGGAGTAATGGATAGTTAATTAACTGAAATCAGTGATTAACGGAATACAATTCAATGCGAAACCGAAGTAACCTAACCTATATTTGTGCGTACACAAAAACTGTCAAAACATTTGACAAAAGCAGATTGCTAATTTATTTTATATAAGCAGATGAAAATTCCCCTGTTCAACAATTAACGAAACTAAATGAGTAATCACAATCGTTAAAAAACCGTCCAATTTATTGTAGAATATAAAACATCATAGTTCTACCGATTTCTTCATTAAAAACTTAAATGGAATGGAATGAAAGCTTTCATTTTTCTTTGCAGCTGTGTCTTCATTATCGAAAAACATTTTAATATTAAAACTTTGTGCTTAAATCAATAGATTTTTAAATCACAATAAAGCCAAAAGATTCTTTGACGACATTGTTTATAGCTTGAAATTCATTTTCAATTAGTAAATGGAGTGATTTTAAAGCTTCATTGTATAGTCCTTGATTTAACGGTTCTAAATGAAGGATAATTGGATTAACGGATCCAACACTTTTCGAACAGCAATCATTTTAATTAAGAGACAATTAAGTGTCGGTTACCAGCCATCTATTGACAACAAAAGCTATGCCCACGTAATCTAAATAATCTCTATCTCGCTTGTTTCGAAAATATTCAATGTATGCTTTTATCCAAAATTCTGAATATCATAGGTATATAAGTAGCTATCCACAACGTTATCAGTGCATTTGATAAAGTGTAGTCAAATTAAACGATTGGATTTTCCTATGATGAATTCGTCTTCTGTTCAACGACAGGGTTTTGAAACCATTCAATTCGAAAATCTGGGTAAGTAACTATACTACTATAATATTTATTTTAACTTTTAACAAATTTGATTAATCTATGTGAAACAGACCACGCCCGAGCCCAACGCGTACACGTCCATTACTAATGAATTTTTAATTACAATTGTTTCAAAAGGTATTCCCGGTTTGATATGCGTAAACTTGGCTGTCTAGATTTTGGCGCAATAGAATCTATTATTTGCTTAAACAATAGATGGCGCCCTTCATTACATAGCATTTTTTTAAAGTACTTTGTTAACAATTACCGTTATATTAAATTGAAATTGCAAGAAACAATTTGCTGATTATTTTTTTTCAAACACGATGGCTTATTGTATGTCTCGCCTAACTCGTTAAAAATTGAATCGGACACTAGATTTATTAGAACAATTGTATGTCTCGCCTAACTCGTTAAAAATTGAATCGGACACTAGATTTATTAGAACAATATGCAATTGGTTGGATAAAATTATAAACCCTTTGAAAACTAATTTCACGACATCCAATTGGCATTGACTGGCTTAGCATTCTTCTATAATAAGCTTATTTATTGAACAGTCGTAGGGATATAACTTTTGTAATATCTTCTTAAGGAAATAGACGAGAACCGTTTAAAATTATATACCTTTTTGAGTCAATTTTTAATTTACGTTAATAGTAATTATTGGAAATCCCTATTATCTTTGTAATTCCTCTTCAGTACGTTTGATAAATATTATAAAACAAATGTTTGATATTTAAACAATGCGTAGTTTTATAAAACATATTCTGATTATTAACAAAGCTTTCTTCATATTCTCTGGCATGTTGAGATAGTGTAGAATATGTGTGTCATGAAATTGAGTATTTAAACATGTACTGCATTAATCAAAAACCACTTGAAAATCATAGATATTGCGGTAATTCCCATCATGGCAAGTCACTAATACAGGCAATTTTTACATCAATTAACTGCCCAGCGATAGTTGCTAGATATAATAGAGGGATTAATGGAGCAATATCATGCAAATTTCGGCGATTATTTCGGAAATGAAATTGTGCATTGTAATAGTATGTGATAAGGGTAAAATGTTTTTTATGATTCTTCCGATGTTTCGTCTGCTTATTTCGTGTAGTTTAATTAATTTTTCGTTGACTTGTATGGGGAGTTTCAACTAGAGATTCCATAACTAAAAATTCATTCTCTTCTTTTCCAATAAGGCGTTTGTCATTTATGACACACTTCCTGTTTTCCGGAAAACTTGCAGCAAATTTTCTAATGAATGCTTGTCAGGATGAACATTTTTTAATAAGCATTTTTTTAAACACTCCCCAATTACAAAAATCATAGCAATCCTTTCTTCTTGCGAGTAAGTTCTCATTTTAAATAACATGTCTTTTAAACAACCTCAAATGACAATGATGGTTTAACTAACGAGTATTGTCAATGTCAAATAATGTTCGTTTATGAGGATGGTGATTAAATAATAACGTCAGCTCCATTTAAGCCTATTTTTGTAAAATGAATGGCAAAAAATGAATATACGAAATTGAAAATGCTAAATTACTAAAACAGAATAAGATCATTATTATTATTATTAAGAAACCTTAATACAATTTTATAAATGATTAAAATTAGAACGTAAATGCGATAATGAATGTAGGTCGTTTCATTTAATATAAGAACATTATTTGACTTTAATGATAGTCCAAATCAAAAGTATATTTTCGTAAACCCTGTATAATTTTTAGGGATTATTTTCATTTTACTATCAAGTCTAATACTTCGATTAAAAATAAATGCAATTAAAAATATATAGCTTAAATACGTAAGACAGTCACGCCTTCTAAATTTTGGTCTACATTTTTAATAATAATAATACATCTATGTTGTCCAACAGTCTTAACAAAAACCAATTACAGGGCAAATATAGCAGGTATATTTGGATTTTCAAAAGTACAGTAAGAAAAAAGAGTAAATAGAGTAAAGAAGAAAGAGTAAAGAAACTTGAACAAAGTATTAAAATAGTTAAGTGTCTTAGGTATAGGAAACGACAGTTTAGTTTAGTTTATTGTTATATTCTTTGATCACAAAATGATATGAGTTACAAGTTAAAACAAATAAAAAATGTGTAAATGTATACATATGTAAAAACAGTGGAATTGTAAAAGATGTAAACACACTACTAAAATTCACCATTACATATACAAAAAATATTTAACGCTGTAAAAGCACCGACAAATGAAAAATTCCTTTAAATTTAATTTAAATTGATTATAGGTCTTAGTCTTTTAGATAATCAGGTACTTTATTGTAAAATGGACTGGCACATGTACATTGGAGACTGCTCGAACGTTGTTGTTTCATGACTCGGGGCTCTTAGACGGTTGAATCCCCTCGTCTCATAATTATGATATGCTCCGTTGATGGTAAAAAGGTGTAAATTTTTTCATGCAAATAGGGCGCATTTATAAATAAGTATACCCGGCACAGTCAATACAGCGTATTCTCTGAAAATTTGTCGGCAAGTGTCGCGAGGATTTAATCTCAATGTCTGTAATAACCGTTTTTGAGCAACGAACACTCTTGCGATGTCCGCACTAGAACCCTACATTATGATATGTCCTGATAGATGTGGGTAAGCGAGCCCATAATATAGTTCAAATAAGTCAGAAGTGTTTAGACTGCTTCTCATTCTCAGGATGGCATAGAAGGCGCTATTGAGCTTTTTCACAATACTGTCTGTTTGCGTACTTCATGCTAATCTGTGGATACCTAGTAATTTTGTGCATGCGTCATTATGCGCATCAGAGGCTCTTCTCAATGTGACACTCGATACGGTCGTTTTGTCTGTATTAAGTATTAGGCCGTTTGAGTCACATCATCGTTTCGGCCGCCCTAGCCACGGTCAGTGTATGTTGATCAGGACTATTTGACTCAATCACTATAGAGGTATCATCAGCGTAGTTAACTAGATGACCCTGCGTGACATGATTCCTCAAATCGTTGAAAAATAGTAGGAATACTAACGAACCAAGAGCAGATCCCTGTACTACGCCCATATTAGGTGCAAGTGTTTCAGACTTGGCACCATTGGCATAGACGTAAAATTTCCTGCTGGAGAGGAAGGATATAAGGTCACAGACATATCTTCTTATTCCTACCGCAACAAGCTTTTCCCTAAGAAAATTGATATTGATTCGATAAATCGAAAAATAGACCAGTTACCATCCTACCCTTGTCCAAGTTATCATAAAGTTTCTGAACAAAGTTCAGTGTCGCAGTTTCACAAGAATGGTTTGGTCTGAATCCGTGCTGATTTTTTAGGTATTTAAAAACTTGATTTTATATTAATTTCTCAAAAATTTTTGAGTACGCTGAAAATAGAAATCGACCGATAATTCCCAATATTTGTGCTATTACCCTTCTTTAACACTGGAATAACTCAAGCTGTTTTCAGATTATTTAGAATTTCGTCCTTTTCAAACATTAAATTTATTAAGTGAGATAAAATCCCCAGTACAGCAGGATACACGGTTTTCATGACCCGCTTCTGTAACTTGCCTTTATTTGCCCGCACTATCAGAATACGTACAACATACAGGATATTCCATTTAAATTTTCACAACTTTGGTGTGTAACTTTTTTATCAGTCACCCAGTATATATCAAATGAATTTACATAGATCTTAACAAAAATATTTTGCCACTTTTCGTATATAAACCGACGCGAATGTGGTGCGGTACAAATAATTCGGTTACTAATGTATCATTAATTTGGTGTTGTTTTGTAGACGAAAACATCCAGAAAATACTCCGCGTTGCTGTTGAATCAAGAACCAATGCGTATTGCCCATATAGCAATTTCCAAGTAGGAGCAGCAGTTCTATGTAAAGATGGATCAATATACGGCGGCTGCAATATCGAAAATGTATCCTTTACTGTGGGTACCTGTGCTGAAAGAGTAGCCTATGGTAAAGCGATTAGCGAAGGCAAACGAGACTTTACAGCCGTTGCTGTAATTGGAAGCTACGAATTTACCACACCATGTGGTGCATGCAGACAATATATAAATGAGCTTGGAAAAGTTAACATTTACATAGGCACCCCTAATTTAGAAAATATTATGGTTACACATATCGACGACTTGTTACCATTTGCATTTAATCCACCAAAGAAACCATTTTAATATTAAATGTTTTGTACAGAAAATTCTATCAAATTGTTTTAAATAATTCTACAGGTGTAATTATTGTATTTGACGTCAATGTATATTTATATTATTTTTTATTTATACAAATTTATATTGCCTTAATAATGAACATTTTGCCATAATTACACCAATTTATAACTTATTGTAATATCTACTTTGAGTTACTATAAATAATAAATTGTTTATTATGTTACAAAAAAAGGAACAACCAGTTTTAATAAAGCATGCAAAGATGTATCTATTTTTAAAAACTTATTGTGTTACCTTTATTTGTATCGTAAATTAAAAATCTACACCATAATCCATGTTATAAACGTTATACAGATTTCATTAAATTTATGATATTCTGCGCTTGTTTCATTGTAGGCATGTCAATCATAGTTCCGTCATAGTTGAAGGCACCTTTTCCGCTTTTCTGATGTTCTTCGAATGCCTTAATAACACCAGTGGCCCATTCAATTTGACTTTGGCTTGGCATATAGGCATCTTGTACTATAGGGACTTGAGCGGGATGAATTACTTGTTTACCGGTATATCCCATTCTAGCACCTTCCTCACTTTGTTTCTTTAAGCCTTCCAGATCTGAAAACAAATGTAATCAGGGTCGTGCCGTGCTATGATAGAATAGAATAGAATATAACTTTATTGTCCAACAGAAGTTCCAATTATAGGAGAATGATAAATTCATAATATAACAAAATAGGTTTTCATACCTAATTATAATTACAGAAAAATAAAAAAGAAAAAAAAATGTAACAAAATAACGCTATTTGAATGTCAGTCCTCCATAAGCCTATTACCGTTACGACCATCGTATAAACTGGTGAGCGCATCAGCACATTAATCCGAGAATGGCGCACTATGACGAATGGCAAAAACTGGCACATTGAAGCTTATCTTCGACAGTAAATAAGGGCAGTCGATATTGTTATCGAATAGTTTTCTCAGAAGTCGTACACTCTGAAACTCTCTTCTCGTTGTAAGTGACTGCATATGCAATTGGTTCATAGTGCCGTCCAGATTCGAACCGCGCTCGGGGTGGATACCAGTTGTTTTATAAGTAATGAATTTTAAGAACCTTCGCTGAATCTGCTCCAACATGTGAGAGTGCCTTATATAAATTGGATACCATACGATGCTGTCATACTCGAGCTTACTGATTACAAATGTGTTGTACAATAGCCTAATCGCGGCGATGTCGATAAATTCCCTACAAGTTCTTAGAACGAATCCCAACATTCTCGACGCTGACCCACGCAACTCATTAAGATGTGAAACAATTGTGAATGTACTGTCAAAAAGAATTCCAAGATCATGAAAGGTTTCACTGGTAGATAACGGTGTACCACACAGGAGGTAAGTATTAATTAGAGGTTCTAATTTTTTTGTATATGTAACTTTGCAACATTTAGAAATATTAAGTTGCAGGTCGTTGTTCTCGCACCACTCAGCGACCACATTCAAGTTGTATTGGAGCAAAGCAATATCATCAGGCCCAGAGATCGTTGAACAGATTTTTAAATCATCAGCGTAGGTCAATACAGGGCAGGTAAGTGATTTTAGTAGATCATCCATACAAAATGAGAATAGTAACGGTCCTAAATTAGATCGTTGGGGTACACCCGACGGCATGTTATACTCTGTTGAAGTGAATCCGTTGTAGTATACATAACCACTTTGATTCTTCAGGTATGATTTCATCAATGCCAACAACGTAGGGGAAAATCCAAATGAATTGGGCTTGTCGCGAAGTATGTGATGGTTTATCGTATCAAAGGCACGGGATATACCTGTATAGATGACGTCTACTTGGCCGCGGGTGTCTAATGATTCAGTAATATACTGTGTTATACTTGCTAAATTGGTTATAGTAGAGCAACCTGACATAAATCCATGTTGCAGTGGCGAAAGATGTACATGCACGCTAGTGTATGTATATGTGGTTATAAATAATTTGTTCATAAACTTTAGTGAAGTATGAAAGTATGGATTTGGGACGATAATTCTTTGACTGACATTTATCACCGTTCTTGAAAACTGGAACAACCCGGGCTCTCTCCCATTTTCTGGGGAATGTATTGGTTTTTAAACTAAGATTTAATATACTAGTTAATGGTTTAACAAGCGCAGAACGACAATGTTTAACAATGCAAGATGGCACACCATCGTCACCCGCAGTAAACTACATACTATAGAAATTGTAGGCAAGGACTCGGTGCCACGTCTCTACTTGTGACGTAAATGTCAGAAAGTAAGTTGGCAAAGGAATTAACAATTTCTTGAGGATGATCAAATGTGGCTTCGCCATTTTGCAGAACACCCGGTATCCTAGTAGTACGACGTTTTTGGTCAACGTATCTCCACAATGTAGATGTGTCCAATCTTATGTTTTTTGTACATCAGTATAGGCACCAGATATTTCTTCTTTTATTAAACAACGAAGTCTTTTAAATTCGTTCTGATATGTATAATTTCCCGAAGCCAACCATTTCCTGCGATAGTAGTTTTTCGTCTTAATAAGTTGTCTAATTTCCGATGTAAACCAGGACATTACCCTTAATTCTCTCAATGAACTATTTACGCTTCTGGAATGTTTAGTTTTTATATGACATTTTACAAGTCAAGGATATAGATGACAAAACGCTAGAAAATTATTGTGCCACCTGCGTTGCAGATTTGAGTTAGCAAGTTTTTATTGCTGTCATGCATTAGTTTCAAGGTCTAATAATCTAATTCCTAGAAACGTTTCTGCACGGGTTTAATAACATATTTTATTTTAAATGTGGTGTAATTTCAATTGCAGAGTGTATAACTTGCACAGACTGTTGAGGAGGTAGTATAAACATTAATATTTAGGTAAAAGTGAAACGGTTTTTGTTTTTATTCATATGCACATTTTGCAAGATTCATTTCTAACATTTCAAATAGTGCAACATAATATACATACCTTTGTACATAATATAGACCATATCTATTGCTTGTAATCCATAAGCTTTAGCAACTAATACTAATTTTTGCCTAGCATAAGAGATCTCGGTAGATTCATATGTCCTAGTGATTCCTGAAAATTGGATGTTATTTAGCTTCTTTTAGTTATTTAATAGAAATTTCTAGTAGACTTTAAAAACGAGATATTCTTGTTTCATGATGTTCTAACTTTGATCTACGCTATGAGTTGACAATTTGGTTTCTTTAACTAATAACTAATAGCAGTTAAAATGTTTGGTTGTTTTTTTAGCTAATCTCTCTGAATCTTTAAATTATCAACGTGTTATTATTATTATATTAAGAAAAATGGTTAATTAATATCTAGAATGACAGTTAATTGAAGAAGCAATGAATGCTTTAAAATTGAAATAAGTAGTGTTTCCTTAGTGAAACACTTTGTTATGGTATTTCTATACAGTGGGGTCTCGAAGTAAAGAAATAATAGCAGTTAACAAAACAGATAAAAATAAGGGAAAATAATCACGAGAACGGAAACATTAAAAAACAGGAGGTTGACAATTACTGTGACTGTTTTAGATTATTAGCACATCTATGGTATTGCTGCATATTCTGATATTTAAAGTTAGTTAAAGTATAACGTATGTGATATTGTTAGATTCAACTTTCTATTCTTGGTAATTTTTTATTTTGTGAACATTTACAAAGTACTACTATTAAACTAACATCTGTTAGTAAATTTGTTATATTTCCGGGCGTTTCTGGGTAAAAAACTTGTTTGTTCCTTATAGGGCAGTTATCTAACTATACGATAATGAAAAACAAAAAAAAAAATCGCATACGATCGCCGTTGGTTAAGAATGTACTTCGGATTAAGAATTATACAGACATCAATTATGTAATTTCAAATATCAATATTGATTCAGATGAAGAATGTGCGTGTAGTATGATGCGCCTGCGCATTACTGTCTGTATCTATTGTAGCACAATGTGACTACGCATAACACTATAAGTCGGATCGCCGTAAGTTGACGTGGGAGGAGCTTAAACGTCATCTATTGCGTCCAAGTGATGTCATAATAGGCATCATATAAACCAAAATTTGCTTTTATTATTCCTAAAAATAATCCAATATTTTTAATGTTATAAGCCAAAAGTTACTTACATTTTATTTATAAGAGTGTTTATGTTCAAATATATAATAATACATATCTCTTTATTAAGATAAATATAAAAATCATAAATCAATTATTGTTTTTACCGTTGGCAGTTCTAGAAAATAACGGACGTTGCCGCTGTGGTATTGTTGACATGCATATCATAAACGTATATCTTAACCTCATTCTTGTGTGCCTTTGATTTTTTTTTGTATATTTCCTTATACTTCCCCCAAAAAGCGTTCTTTTTAGAACTAACTTGATTATAATAGCGATCAAAATGCCGAAAGGTTTGTGCAAAACATCCAAAAGAATAATAGCTTTTTTATTGGACTATTTTGAAGAGGAGCGTGATAATGGAGGACCTATATTACCACTTACATCTGTTAGAGAAGAATTTCTATGCAAAGTAGTGTACATGGACGTAGATTACTAATGTCTTCAATATTTTAGCGTGTTGCCGCAGCAACAAAGATAAGTTTAACGACAGTTAGTCGAGTTTCATTAAAACGGAACCAACCACTTTCTTCACCCAAAAGGAAGAGGAATAAGATAAAGCCAGTTGTTAATGTAGATGGAGCTTCCAAAACATCAATACGCAATGTAATCCATGAAATGTACCACAATCGTAAGTATATATATTATTTTTCTTAATAATAATAATAAAAAGAAACATTAATTTATAGGACAACATGTTACACGGCAATCTCTACTTGTTTTACTGAAACAAAGAGATATATTTCTAGGAGGTATCACATCAATATATGGAATTCTTTCAAATACCGATGCTGTTATGAATTCACTTTATATACTTACAATAAACAAACAGTGACACCATCTAAAGCTGAAGATTTAATGAATTCATCATACTTATTTGTCTTTTAGACTTGTACGTTTATTTTTGCATAGAAAACGACTGTATTTACCTGCTGTCATTATATTGTAACGTATTGTATTGAGAAACTAAATTATTATGTAGGCGAACCATAAAGTAAATATGCTTTTATCGAGGTAGTTTTATTTACATAATTTTTATCCAAATACCGAAACCCTTCTCATCGTACTCCATTTACCTCACATGTATAGTATAGTATTGATGACATGTAGATCATACAAACTGTTTGGTTTCTTCGTTTAAGATATTTTATAAAAATAGGGGCATTTTATATCTAAGGTGCATTTAACATGATTACTTTTATGAAACCACTTTTAACATATATTTAAATTATGAAACATCACTTACACCAATACAAATGCAAATATTAGGTTATATTTTAGAAATGTCACTTCAAAATTATAGGTTAGGTTGTTTTGATATAAAAAGACAACGTTGAGCAATATGACGTAATACTCTCGTCACTAATAATAAGCTCCTCCCACGTCAACTTACGGCGATTCGACTTTACCAAAACATACATGTGTATATTATGTGAAGTACTGTACTATATTTGGAGTTAGTAACGTTTATATTGTAGTTTGTAAATGTCGTGTTGAATAAATATGTTTAATCGAAGTACTACTTCTCTACCATACTACAGCGCGTATGTATGTATTTGCGTTTATGACATATTTAGGTAACATATTTGTCAGTGTTAATATTGTAAGAATAAACACGAACTCTGATTTTGGGTTTATTATATGCCTACATATATTTTACGTTTACATTTCTTGTTCCGTCCCTGTACGAAATTGTGAATTCCTTTGTTTACTTTTAGCTTCAATTTACCTTACTTCACATTATTCCCTATCCCTATTTCATGTTAGATTTTTATGTAATTTACACAAATGCGATCAGGAGCGCTATTATAATTTTAGAAGTTTATCGCTCATTTGCATTTAGTAAGTAAAAACCTGTTCATTTAATTTATCTTAATCCAAATAATTCAATATTTCTTTTATCGATTCCTTAGCACATTCTTAATTAATGTTTGCAAAGTATATATAAATGTATAACATCTCATGTAGCAAAAATATAAAGCTTTTGTACTATTAGAACTTTCTATTATTTTGCCACATATTTATTTAATTTCTAGAACATTTGAGCTTTCTATAAAGTTTTAAGAAACACAACTAAAATCTAGAGTTTTGGTCAGGTTTTTGCGAATTTTCTTCACTGTGCGTGGTGCAAAAGTTAGTACGGATGAGATTTTAGGACCTCACGGTATATTGCGTTAGAGATACAGTAAACTAAAAGGTTAATATTGTATATACGATATTCTATTAAAAATAACAAGATGTATATGAAAATTTAAAATTTACAATGCTTCTGCAATTGTTTTAATACAGTAGACTAGCGATTATCCGAAATCGGGTTATACAAAACTCCGCTTTATCCAAAATCAAATGTAGAATTTTAACTACCACTTTATCCGAAATAGCGGTCAAAACGCTCCCGATTATCCCAAATGATCTGTTTCGAAGTGAAAATGGTACGGTTTTTCCACAACCTTGCGAAAACATGTGGCGGCGCTTATCGAATCGCTCCGATTAGCGGTTTGTTTAATTTTGCATTATGAGGAATACATTTACGAAAGCATGGATACAAAATGAAAGCGAAAAGTGGTTACTATAGAAGAAAAACTAAATGCTCTAAGACGTCTCGATTCCGGCGCACAATTAAAAACCATCGCCAAAGAGTACAATGTAGGTATGAGTACAGTTTCGAAGTGATCAAAAAATCGGAAAGGAATCGAAAAATGGAACGGTGTGTTAACTTCTACATCAAATCGGAAAGTTATGAAGAGCAGTCAGTACGATAAAGTGGATAAGGCACTATATTTATGGTTAACCCAATAACGTGCCCGCAGCATTCTAGTAGCTGGTCCAATTCTTCAATAAAAAGCAATAGAAATTAGTGAAGAACTTCCTGTGATTGAGGCTCCTGATAAGTTCACAGCAAGTGAAGGATGGTTATTCAGCTGGAAAAATCGGCACGGAATTAGGCAGTTTTGAATATGCGGTGAGAAATTATCTTCACGCTCATTGGTCGAGAACTTTAAAGTAAGGTTTAAAGAAAATGTTGACCAAAATCCTTATACTCCCGATCAACTATATAACTGTGACGAAACTGGTCTCTATTACAAAGAAGTAACGTGTAAATCTTTAGCAAGGACGAAGTTTCTGCGTCTGGCTATAGAAAACGTAAAGGTCGGGTGATTATACTCGCTTGCATCAATTATTTTGGACATCATAAAATTCGTCTCATGTGTGTAAGAAACTCAGAAAAACCAAGGGCATTGACAAATCTGAGCCTTAACGTGATGCCGTTGTACTATAAAGTAAATTCACGGGTGGGCTCCAAATTGTTTAGAAACTAGTTTTTTAAAGAGTTTGTTACATCGATCGGTTACAAAATTCCTTAAGAAAAAGGGACTACTTATTAAAGTTATGCTGATAGTGGATAATGCACCTTCTCATTTGTCTGAAGACGAACTTAGGTTTGGAGAAATTAATTCTACTCTTACCACCAAATGTCACCTCTTTACTTCAGCTGATGGATCAAGGCATTTTGGAAAACATGAAACGAAACTACCGGAAAAATTATTACAATTTGTATTGGAGAAAGCGAACGAGGGGAATAACCTAAGCGATTTTTTGCAAAATATTAACTTAAAAAATGTAATATATTGGATAGCCGATGCCTGTAATAGTATAAAACAGTCGACCATACAAAAGTCGTGGAACAAAATTATTGATAAACCAAATGAACCAACAGAACTGAGTCGACATGAAAGTGAAGATGAAGATAATGCATATGATTTTGGGACTAAGATACGTGGCTTTAAAGACATTACTCTGGAAGATATTGATGCACGAGTTCAGTTAGAAAAAGAAGATGGTGAAGGATTATCAAACTTAGACCTAATTAATCTAACAAGTGAAAATGAAGATCCCGATGACGGAGAGGAAAATAGTGAAGCAGAAGGAAATCCAACGCAAAAAATTTATATTGAGCAACAGCTGGAGGCAAGCATGACTGACGTTTTTTTTTTATTAAAAGATGGAAAGACATTGTGGCAAAAAATCAATTATTATAAAATTTTTTATAATAAAGAAATGTTTTTAATAGATAGGCACATAACTATTTCGTAAAGTTATAAAAAAAAATCTAAAATAAAAGGTATCTAAGTGTAGATACATAAATGTAAAATTATTTTCACCTCCATAATATTCAAAATGAGTTTGGTCCCGTACATTTTGGGTAATCGGGAGTCTACTGTCACCTTCAAAATTACTAACACCGAGTAAACATCACTTGCTTATTTATAATAAAATCTTACCAATATTAGCACAGAAATCGTCACTTCCAAAGATCAATGTTGTCAACACAAATTTGCTACTCTTAGAGAGCTCAATTGCAGATTTGCACAATTCTGGTAAGTTAATCATCGCCATTGCAGTCTCTATATACATTATCAAATTCACAGCCTTACTACCTTCTATATAACGATTGACAGCATCTGCAAACTGAATACTTCACTCGTTCGCAAAGAATAATCAAAATGAGAGAAACTGTAAAACTAACATAATGAACATCATCAACCGCATATATTTTAGGTAGAAGAACAGAATCTGGGAGAACATCTGCTGTTAATATCACTTTTAAATCATCTTCACATAAACCACTGGGAATTGAATTTATACGGACAGCCCAATCATAGTTCCGTGGCTTTACGGGTTTACCATTTTCTAAGAGTTTCCTAATTGTATTTCTCGCTATTTCCTGCAATTCCAAAACAACACTTTTAGTCATATATATAACAGTTGTTGTGAGCAAACTACCTTAATGAAGAAGCACATTGGATAAGTTATTTGCCAAATTGAAAAAGATTTTTGTACCTACCTCATTTTAAAATATAAACTAGGCATGCTTACTTTTCTATTAGCAGCAACACCATCCTCAAAATCCATAACAATACAATCAACATCTATTTTAAATGCTTTACTTAATTTTCTGGTGTCGTCTCCTGGAACATACATTAAAGCTCTTCTTGGCATATACCATCTTTTGCAAATCTATAACAAAGAATAATTCTTATAAAACTTGTATGTGATTATATTTTTATAAATATCCCTTTTTTTTTTAAATTGCACAGTTCAAAAAAAAACTTGTAACGCATTTTAATCTCAATTGCTTATTTGCATTGTCCTTGTAATCATAAAAATGCATTTATTTTGGTACACCGCGTATTTCGTCAACTTGATAATTTTGAATATACGAGAAATTTGACCTTTATATGTCTTAAGAAGCATTTAAGGTTTTAAATTAAAAAAATATATACGTAAAAGAAGATATAAAGGTAGGATATGAATGCATTATAATTTTAGCTATATTATTTTTAAAATTTTAAATGCTAAAGTGCATCTTTAATTACCGTCGAGCGATTAAAATACGTGATATATGTCGGCAAATTTATACGCATTTAATTTTTATGACAATGAACGTTAATGATCAAACAAGGATACACATACCTGTAGATTTTCTTTGATTACCCTTTTTACCAGAAAATTTTTTGTAATAAAATGTATACCTCTTGTAAACGTCATTTTCACCTTTTGCTCAACGCCTTTGAATTATGCAACACATTTTACGTAGTTCAAAAGAATTGAAACAAAAACAGTTGATGCGCCATTTTGTACATTCCCCAATGAGCTGAAGTTGACAGTAATTGCATTAGTAAATTGTTTACTTATGATTCTTATACTAATTTTAAGAGAAATAATCGTGTTTGGTAAGTAAAACAGTAGATACTTAAAATTAACGCACTGTGGAATGATTTGAAAAAAATCAATCTTTGGTACTTAATTAATATTCTGACATTTGTGACTCATTTTTTTGACATTCGTTAAAACCTGTATTTTCTCATTTGCATATCCTCTTACGTACACATTGCTCATCTGTATCTTATTTTTTCTCTTACTTACAGTTGACATGTGTTAATGCAATAAATACTAATCAAATTATAAACTATAACATAATAAAACTTCAGAAAAATGGATACCTTAAACCGTCCTCATTTTGATTCAAAAGATGAAGAGATTGAATATTGGAAAAGCTTAGCTGAACAAATAATGCAAGAGTAAGTTAGAAATAACATAGAGTTAATTGTTTTACATCTATGATTTATAGGAAAGATAATGTACAAAGAGATTTTGAAGAGTTCATGACGGAATCGCAGCAATTGGAAAAGGAGTATGAAGTCACAATTGACCAGAATGAGAAGAAGATTATTGAGTTAAAATCAAATAATCTGAGGGCTCAAAATGAAATAGATTCATTAAAGGTTAGTTTACCGTTTATTTAATGAAAATACAATTATATGGTTTTTATAAATTAAAAGTAATATTTAGTATAGTAATTTTATTTTAATTGTATATTGAAAAAATGTTACTTTAGTCAAAATTGGATATCTGTAACAAAGAAAAGGAAGAATTAGAAATAGAGCTTTGTAATTTACGCAAGGAAAAACTAGATTCGTATAAAAAGATAAGAGAATTGGAACAGAAGAACGATGATTTAGAAAGAGCACAAAGGATGATAACTGAAAGTATATCAGCTGTTGAAACAGCACTAAATAGTGCAATTGAACGAAATGCAATTTTGGAATCTGAAGTTGATGAAAAAGAAAGTCTTAAAGAGAAAGTACAACGTTTAACAGATGAAGCAAGAGGTTTGTATTAACTTAAACTGTGTATATTTAAACAAAATATGCTTATATTCTTATATTTCCCAACATAGACTTGAAGCAAGAACTGCAAGTGCGAGAACGATGCCCCGATAACGAACGAAATATGAACGGCCATCTGGATTCGAACAGATTAAAAGTAGAAAATGAGACGCAGACAACCCCAGTTAAACGTAAGATCCATAAAACTATCAGAAATCTCGCCTCGATGTTCGAAAAACCATTGGCAAAACTAAGTTTAGAGACTAAATTATGACCTCATTTTTGTTCCTTTCTCTATGACCAAACAAAACACTTTTTATTAATGTAGTTAAATGAATTTGACAAGTTTACTAGTCGAACATTAGTAAACATTGCCTTTTTCGAATTAGTCAATGATCTGATTTTTTTAAAGTGCAAGCATGACCTTAAGACTTTTATATGCCTTTTATAATTTGAAGCAGTTCCTATTTTTTTAAATTATTTTTGATTTGATTTATTTTCATATTTTTGATTTACCTCTTTTAATTCTCTATTTAAAGTAGTACGAACTTAGTATTAAAACATATATTTATGTTTCTCTGGACAGTATTAACATATTTCAGCACCATTTTAACAAGTAACAAGACTCGATAAACTAACAAATACCCTCTCTCAAGCTATGTGATACCTAGAATTTAAGTGATAATGTAGCGATTTTTATTTAATATGTAGGTTGAAAAAATAAACTTTCCACAATATTTTTTTCTTTTGTTTTATTTCTTAAGTGTTTGTTGTTTTGGGTCTTGTTGCTTGCCGTCCTTTTTTTCGTTTTTCCCTGTGCTTATGTTTACTGCTAGTATTATTTCTTTATTCGCGCGTTATTGCGAACCTATAGATTATAATTAATTCTGATCTTGGAGAGTTTTTGGGAAATAATTTCGAGATTGTCACCTACAAAAGATTTTTGAACATATTTACGGAGCTATTATTGCATTGCATGAGGTATAATATTAGGAAATGATATTAACTTAGAAAAAAAATCATTTTAACAATTTCAAATTCAAATAAAATTTCCCAGCAGGTGGCCAATGAAACTTTATCTTATTCAACTTTTTGACAAATTCAACTTAAAAACAGTTTCTTTTTAACTAATATTAATTTCTGAATTTATATTCTTTATTTAACTTGTAATGTGAAATGTATACAGTGAGGACCTAAAGTATCCCCCCCTACTAACTTTTGAACAACTGAGGCTAGCGTTTTCGGAAAAAATAAGTCGATTTTTATTTTTTCTGTGCTAACTTTTGGTATTATCGGGAGTTCAACTGCATTTCCGGTTTCACCGGAAGTGACGTCAACTTTTTTATTTTAAATAGAACACTCTGTATATTTTTACATTTTTGGAAAGCCAATAGATAGACGAATTCAACGACACCACATTCGCTATACTTTTCATTAAAAAATACTTTAGGTCCTCACTGTATATACACCTTTTAAAATCAGCTATTATTATATACAAGGTGTTTGGAAGATAGGTGAGGTTATTAGGAACCATATTAATGATTGGAATTGTTTTATTAAAAAAAAATCACAAACTTGGGAATTATAAGTTTTCTATCTCGTTAAGTGAGATATGTAGGCGTATATTTTTTTCTCAATAACTTCGGACTTTAATTAATTGCCTCTTTTCAAAGGAAGATGCATTAAACTTCCATAAAAAAACAATTATTAGCGTGGTCACTAGAGATAGGGGAAACATATTTTGTCCGACTCGCTGCTAAGACCGTCGTATTTTACATATGTAGAATAGTAGTTTAAATTTTTCTGTCATTAGGGGGACGGATGTCGAAAGTTTATCTACCATTTGTACAGTTTCCAAAATTTGTAGTCGAAGAAGAACAAGACTCTTGAGTTATATTCTTTAGTCTATGACATCGTTTTTTGTATAAATTTTTTTACATTTTTTTAATTTAAATTTTCACGAAATTTCGACCTATCTCTTTCCAAAAATTTTCTTCCTCTTCGTCTTTGAATAGAGTCGCGAGTATGTGGGTCTCTAGGCTTGAAGGTGTTGTATTGGCTGTTATTGTAGTTAATTTTTTCTTGTTCTTATTTCACTCTGATTTTCTCTCCATCTATATCTTGTTATTTCATGTTCTTTTTTGTAATATCTTTAACAGGCCTTTTGTTTTTGTGAATGTATTCCCATTTTTTCCTTTTTTTCGTCCTCTACTTTGTTAGGATCTAGTTTCTAGTTGACAAACAATTTTGCTACTCACCTTACAAATTCGGTTCTTTTTAACAACTTATGATATATGCCTCACAAATCTTCGAAAACATATAAACAACTGCTATTACGGTTTAAACATTCAAACGTCTAAGTACAGTGTCGTCACTTATCCTGTTTTCGAGTATTTTTAACGAATTGCGTTTCTACATATGTGTGATCGATGTTAAATCGAACGTAGTGGCCACCGACGTCGATTCTTTTGTTAAATTTCTTTCATTAACAGTTTCGTGCTAATATTTTGTTTTTATTGAGTACTATTCTCGTTTATTTACATTAAAGAAGTTGTAGTCATAATATTCTTTTCCCTACCTCCACCTCGCGTTCCCGTTTTTCGCGGCTAGTTCTTAATCGAAACGGGTGGCGCATATTTCTTTAGTTAGTCGTGAATTCACTCATTCATGCTAGTGGGCATAGAACAGGAGAACTACGTTCAGGTATGTCTGCAATTTCTTTGATTGTTCCTTTTTTTTCTCCCTCACAGCGCACATGCACAATATTTTTAAAATTCAGGAATAAACGACTCCAAACATATTTACTAACAACGAATTAGTGTGACGAAGAGCGACAATGTTCCTCTTCTTACCTCTTTTTCCTGTAACAAATGGGGCACAAAATTATCCGTGAATTCTAATTATAATTAACATATTGGAAACTATTTTTTATGCTAAAATACCTTTTTCTTTCAATACTCATGTTTTAAAATGACATATAATGTATATTAGTAAGGGTTTCTACAATAATTCACCTGCAGAGTGCCAGGGCTTGAAGAATGAGCTTTGAAATACGAAGACGACAGATCTCGTGCTGTCGGGTAGAGACCAAGAAAGGGTTGCAGTCTTACATCAGATGGAGCACACTACTATACGAATAGTGCCCGATGGTAAAAGACGCGACTGGCACGAAAGAGAACTGAAATGCGACTCTTCGACAAATATCGCGCGATTTCCTTAAATGGGGCAATAACTGTGACCTGCGTTAGGTAAAGGTCCGAATAAGTGGCGGACTTACAGTTATCGAGGCCCGGGGCGGAAATCTCCCTGGGGCGCCCCTTACTGGAATGATCACCGTACAAAATGTCAACGCAAATATATAATTAACATTTATTTAATTAAAATTAGTTAGTAATAGTTAAAATGATTCGGAAAACAAAAAATCTTAAGACTAAAGAAAAACAACTTACATCTAGCAGACAAACATATGTATATTTAAAAGAGCTTATTAATCTGCCTTTTTAAATGTTTTATACAAATATTTTTATCTTTTCTGTCAATAAAAAAGCTAAAACTGTTTTTTGCGAGCTCTGACTTCTGAAATGTTGTTGTAGCATCATCATAAGTAACGTTTTTAGCTACGGAAGGGATTGCCAAACCGTTAAGTCTTACTTGGCTCACTGTTGATCGAAGATAGCTTTTAACTTGACCTGGGCAGCCGCATGAGGACGGGCGTATGGCTAGAGGGGTGGAAAACTGACTGATACTCATATCTTGTAAAATTATAGCATCAGGGCTTCTAACATAAACTTTTGAACTTAAACACGGCACATTTATATGTAATCATCCTCTCAGAATACACGATCTCTTTTATATTCCTACATATAGGTACATGTACCTAAAAACTTAAGGTTCTTAACAAGATCGATTTTTATTTTTTCGTGAATTAACTTGAACTTGAACAGAACACTTTTTAATTCTGAATTAAGTTAATCTAGAGTTAAAATTTAATTCGTGATTAAATTAATTACTGTTTACATATACACTTTGAGTTGGTTTAATTTGTGATTAGCTAAATAGAATTAAAATTACATTTGGGGCAATCGGCAGCACAAAAATATTTCATCGTGTGTTAACGACTATATTGAGATGACTGTCTGTTCCGCTTTAAAGAAATTCTTGCTAGATTTACTTTTTTACGTTAATATTGACCGATATCAGAGTAACATTTGATTTTAATCAGAGTTAATTTAATTGATGATTAAAGTGTCTAATCGTAATTAATGACGTAATGAAACTAAGTTAATTAGATCAATGTGCTAATTCGTGATTAAATATTTAGTCCATTTTTTTGTAAACCGGGAGTTAGGGTTCAATAACAATAATTTACTCGTTTGAAATAGAGGACTTTTAATCCAGTTCATTGAACCTTATTAGTCTAGATTTGTGTAGAATGATTTACATTACAAAAAACATTATTTTTGTTACAGGTGATCCGAACGTAAACATAGAAACACAATTTTCTCCTTCTTCTAGAATTTTAGCTTTAAATATCGTCGGAGATTTGCTCAGAAAAGTTGGGGTAAGTTTTTTTTTTTAATTTTTATTTGTTTATTTTCGCATGGTTGTTGGTTCAGTAGTCCTTAATATTGGAATTATTGCTTATACTGTTAATGTGTTGAACTTACTATGCAAATTAAATTTTTGTGGGGGACTAAATGTGTAAATTTGAATTTTAATGATTTTCCCCGCATGTTTGTTCTTTCTAGATTCTTGTTTAAAATCTAAATAAAATTAAAAGCTTATTTATAAATCAGGTAGTAAAGTATATAGAAAATGAGGAAAAATATAATGGGCTTAATTCTATTAAGTGCAAAAGCACATTGTACATATAAACTACTCAGAAAGTGTGAATTATTTTATAGTTTTTAGTAGTCTCTTTAGTTTATCGTCGGAAAACTTATATTTAGAATGTGAACTAAACTAAACCAGGATGTCTTTATAATTGTTGTTATAACAGCGCTTTCAAGTTTATGTAATAACTTTCAAATTTTTGTTCTGATAAATTTAATTTAAATTAAAATATGTACCTACCAAAATGCTTATGTTGTTGTCGGTAATACGGTGCATTAAAAATTAATTTATGTGATCATATGCTTTACAAATTTGGCTCGTATTTGGAATCGTAAGCGTGCATTGCAACTAAAACGAGCCATCCTTTATATTTTACATTGTTAATATTTCCAAATAAAATCTATAAATCCGTGAAAGTTTATTTCTTGGGGCAAGAATGGTTTTAACATAAAAATCTGTCGTTCTTGTGCTCTATCGCCACGCATGTCAAAAATTTACGATAAAATGGAGAATTGGAAGACCTTTGGTACACGGTACAATATCACTAATTCTAAATGTAAATTTTTCGACAGTGTCTTAGCATATGTGGTTGGTTTTGCATGTGCACGGGTATTGCTTTGCAGTTGTCTCGTTTCCTGTGTGAACAGTGTGGCCAAGTTAAATGTACAGTTTGTCCAACCGTCAACAACAACAATAGAAATACTAGACCAATCACTATTGACAGCACAACACACAGGTAAATGCACATAATGTGGTATCGCTTGTAGATAATTATATCTTCTGTCGTCTATTTAATTAATTGCTACCAACATTTCAGACTTACATATGTAACCATACAAAAATTTTAAGTATTTAATAGGGTTTTAGTTATATTACATATTATAGAGGCTGTCCCAACCTTATGGAATTGTAGAATTGCACTCATTTAAAAAATACTGCCGTATATATAGGACGATAAGCAGCGAGCCAGACACCTACTTTGTATATTATTACTTTTGGTTTTTCCATCTGAAAATAAACCAATGTGTTATAGATCCCTTATGTGTATTTTTAACAAATTTCGAGATTTGTCCTCAGTCGCTAAAATGTACATATTTATTTACTTAGAAAATCCGAAATTCAAATACATTTTAGCATAGCTTTTTATTGCATACATTCCATCTAGACATTGTATCAGAAGGTCTGCGAAATATATAGAATATTCAGTATAGAACACCAAATTTGGCAAATTCAAACACTGGAAACGTCACTTTTTTAATAGAACCATATATTTTTTCTGTTATTACACAGTTCCAGAAGGTTGGGGCATCTTGTATGCTAGAAATATAATTTTCTGTTATTATACCGGATATTTTAAGTAAGAAATATTATTTACTAGGTATTTTTTGTCTTTAATTACGATTCCAAGAATTTATTTTGACGTAATAACTTATGTAAAAATAAATTATGTAGAATTTTTCAACATCAAATAATAATTCAGTGGAAATCTGTTTATATAATGTGAATAAAAGTGATTTATAGTGCGCTTATACTTTAAAAAACAGTAGATCTTACAGGAGCTGCTTAAATAGAATAGACTCCGGTTAGAACGCACTCTCTAGGGAACCTTGTTTGAGTCTGTTATAACAAGGGTCCTTTATATGAGTAGATAATTAGTAGGTAAACATAAAATAAAGATAGTTGAAAAAACGTTTAATAACTGAATTGTACTTCTAAAAAGGTTAATTGTGAATTAATAACTAAATTAAACTTCTAAAATAAATGAATAAAAAAATACAATTCTAAAATAAATGAACTTCCAAGAAGGCTAACTGTAAATTAAAAATTAAACTGCATAAAAAACTCAGTAATTGTTGTTTGTCTTTTTGCCACTGGTTTTTGACATTCTAAAAGGTTAGAAACTTGTAACCCAGCTTTATAAACTTTGTCATCAACATTTTCAAGCGACTCTAAATAACGAAGCGTAAATTTCATTGCTCGATATGCGTCACTGTGATTTAGAATCGAATTTGCAGGTTCCAATTTCCAAGTCTGTAGGAGTTTCAGACGTCATTAAGTCATTATCTACATCAACAAAATTATCCAGGTGTGGGAAAGTATCTGGGGTATTTTCCGACACGTGCTTCTTCAGCCAAACGCTCAGGGGTAGATCCATTTCATCCACGTCACCTTCTTTGTTCAGTGGCAACCATTCTGCTATAGGTAATTCATCTTCCTCTTCCAAATCATAGTTTCTGCAGGCAATACCTGAATGTGTGAAGCAATTTCTAATGGTTTCATTAGATACCATGTCCCAAGATTGCGCTAACATATGTATCGCATCCAACAGAGACAACTGAAAATTGTCACCACGATCAGCCGCTTCTAGCAGTTTGACCATCAGACGTCTACGGTAATGTGATTTGAGACATCTAATAATCCCCTATTCCATGAGCTGTAAAGATGCGGTGCAATTTGGTAGTAGAAATATGAGACTGATATTTGAAAATTGTAGCTTAGGATCACTGGCGCAGTTATCCAGAAGAAGCAGTATTTTTTTATTATTCCGACGCAGTTCTGCATTCCACGTTTATTAGCAGTATACCGGACTGTTTTGTATGTTATTCTAGCACCCTGGCCTTTGATATTTACCGATGACAAGTAATTGGCGCTTTTCTTCACCACTCATATTTGCACGGACCAAAACCGTCACAAGTAATTTAAATTGCTTGCCACCAAAACACTTTTCGCCTTTAAATTTTAATGTATGGTCTGGTTTTAATTTATAAAAGAGTCCAGTGTCATCACAATTAAAAATGCCTTCATCGCTGTTGCTCAGTCTCAAATTGCTCCAAACATTGCGGACCCAATTGGAAATTGTATTGTGATTCACATCAGCTGCCTCTCCCGTCACTTTTCCCGATACGACTCCATTACGTGCTTTGAAGCTTTCTAACCATCCCGATGAACATGCAAAATCTTCTTTGTTGAACAATTTTCCTAGTTCTTCTGCCTTAGCTTTCAATATCGGGCTGTTAACGGAACTCTTTACCGATCTCTGCGTTTGAAACCACTTCAGCAAAGCGCGTTCAACGTCTTGTCAGAGGGACTTCCGCATTTTCTTGATGTTTAGTGATTTGCTGCCTTCCACTTCCAGTATTTTTGACCGATTTGTCCATATTATCGAAACAGTTTGTTTTGACAAATTTTTACGACGACAAATTTCAGCTTGGGTGATTCCGTTTTGTATGCTGTTTATAATGTCAGTTTTCTCTTTTAAGCTGACAGAAACACGTTTCTTTTTCACAGCTAGTGACATCTCTTAAGCACAAAACATGTAGGATATTTGGAATTGCACTGCTCAGCTACCACAGTACACGTACGCTTACCGACTGCTGAGTACTGACTGCAGACAAACAAGTCCGGACAAATCTTCGCGTTCAGTTGGGAACGTGAAAATTGGTCTGTTATATCCGGAATGTCTGTAATATAGGTTCTGCTATAACAATAGGCCACTTATAGGAGTTTGAACGGATGACTAGATAAGTACGTTATAGACGGGTGTCCTTTATAACAGAGTCCGCTATGAGCGGAGTCTACTGTATTTGTCACAGGGTGTGGAGCATATCTCAATAGTGTATTAGTAGAATAGTGACGTGTCATAAATGCAAACCTATACAAATATGGAATTAACCTGTTGATCAAGCGTGTCTTGTCTATAGTAAAATTATTATACAACCTCAGTTGAAAATCATCGACAGTCTTTTAGGATAGGATAGAGGATTGTTATCTTGCATGTTTTTCCATCTTTTATTTCAAGAAGGGGTGCAAAATGTAGTACATTTTTACAATTCAGAAATACGATTTAAATCTAAACTTATCTTTTATTTCGTTTACGAACCGTATTTCGTTATGCCTACATATGTTGATGTAATTTAATTTAACATAAATGGAGGCAGAAAGACAAACACGTTTTCTACATGCAAAAATCATAGCTTGTCAATAAAGAAAAAGGGGAAACACTTAATGAAACCCTAGGCTGTTTTTTAAGGTGCGAACGGACTATAAACATTCCTTTTTCCAAACGATCTAACTGACAACGGTTTCGATGAAACTGTAGAGACTGAAAGAGTACCTTAATTTTTTAGCGATCGATACCCCCGATTTTGGGGTACAAATTTACCACTGAAACTAGAAGACCTCAGCGCTTTTCGATGACGTCACGCTCGATAGGCGATGTATCGCCATGCACGATATTAGCCTAAACAGTAAAGGAATCGTTTTTTTGCATTCCTTTTTTAGGTTTTGAAGGACTTCCAGTTTAAAGAGTTTAAAGAGCCAATCGTCAACTGAGCCCTTCTTCGCATCTTATTCGATTTTATTTCGAAAAAAACGAAGCAAGAACCAAACACATAACCGAGCACCGTTTTTGTGAAAGATGTATTTGTGGTTGATATTTAATCGACTAATTATTATTATTTGTAATTGTACATGTATTTGGATGAAACTAAGGTTGAAATGATACAGTAATTGCAATTTTATTGGGAATTTTGTTCAATTTCAGGAGAAAATTTACAGACATGCTATTTAACCAGGGTCTTTAATTTCCTATTATGTGTTTTACCGTCTATCATTATTCTCTATCATTACTTTTCCCACAATAATATGTGCGAATATGTATGGATCGCAAATTGCGCAATTAATGTTTTGATCCGTAAATATATATATTTTTTCTTCGATATCTGGAAAACTTAATGCAAATCATTTCAAAACCTGGCTCGCAGATGTTTACCCCTCACATATATGCGACCGATCAGTGTTCTCTAGATTGATTTTTAGAGTAGGCATTGTGTTGCTGAACTTCTGCCACTGATGCCAAAAGATAAAATTGTTATTTCAAATGTACCCAAAAAACTTTGGCAATGGTACAACGTCTAAATGTGTTTGGTTTTAACCTCTGGAAAAATTTTATTAGAACTTTTTCTGATTCAGTGATTCATTATTTTTTATTATTATTATTAACTGTTTAAATTTGATATACAGCACCGTTTTCTACGTAAAAGCGACTTTATTCTTGATGAATAGAAAAAAGAAACCATAATACCAAAGAGGGGTATGGGGTACTCGTTCCCCCGTCATACATTTTTTCCGAGAATAATTTGCACCATCCTTGAAACTATGTAATATAGTTCGAATTATGTTCTAAAAAAAAATCATATCTGTTATAATTTTCGAGGTATTTACAAAAATTAAAACATTCTGAAAATCTTTGGAGGGGGCTATACCCCAAAATCAGGCGATTCAACCGCTGAAAGATGTGTTGTTCTTATATCAAGGTACTTTTTCAGTCTCTAGGGTTTCATCGAAATTTGAATTCGGGATGCCGGTGTTTCTTTGTGAGTAGAAACTGTGCTTGTGATTCAATCACTTTTTATCAATAAAACGCCAACGTAGAAGTGGATAAAAGCAGAACTTTTCAAGTAGCCACTTTGTCTAAATTTAAACGTTTCATGTATGTTGATTGATTTGTATTATATCTTAAACATGGTAATTTTAATTAATTAAATAACCGGACTGGTGCTAGAAAACATTTTATTGATCACCAATTACATTACAAAGTTTATCCCCTTCAATGTACTCTCCTTGCCGAAACCTACAACGCTCCATACGAATTTTCCACTGTCGAAAGCAGTGTTGGAAGTCCGTTTCTGTCAGCTTGTTGAGAACCTACGTCGTTTTCGCTTTCACCGCTTCCACACTGTCAAATCTTGTCCCCTTAAGCTCCGATTTTACCTTAGGAAATAAAAAAATGTCAGGGAGCCAGGTCGGGCGAGCACGGTGGGTGGTCCAACACGGTGATGCCGGATTCGCAAGAACGCCTTCACAGACAAGGTGGAATGGGCTGGCGCATTGTCTTGGTGGAGCATCGAGGATTTGCTTTTCCACAAATCGGGTCTTCGTCTTCTCACTCGTTCACGAAGGGTAGTTAGAACCTCGTGTTTTACAAGAAACTTGAGGTTAACTCGTTGCTCGATCTGAACACTGCATTTTTCCGACGCGACGCTAGCTTAAGGACTTGAACGGACGATTGCTACAGCGAGACTGAGCGACGTACAACCGTGCCCATCGAGCTCAGGGTGGGGGATGCATCTACAAGCACAGACATGTTCAAACCTGCCGTGGCGTGTTCGCTGTTTGCCGATAGTAGCACCAGTCCGGTTAATTAATTGCCACACCTCGTATGTGGAATTTTAACGTACCATAGGCGAAAGACCTCAGTAAGCAATTTATTTGTGTTGCATATTTTCTATCTTTTCGGCTAAGCAAGCTTAAGGTTTTCTGGGGCTTCTGAAGCACAAATATTATACTAGTTGTAGTAGCACAAATTATGTTTGCAAAAATGATAAGCAAAAGTACTTTTCTAGGCAAAAACTGCAAATATCATTTGAAAATATTTTTAAGCTTAAAATTATTGAATATCTTTATTGAGAGGTTCCAATATAGAAAATATATCATTAATAACATTCTTTTTACAGAATTTGGAGGCTAAGTTAGGCCAATGCCGTAATGGGTATAGGGAAAGTTTGGATACCAAACGGTAAATTTTATTATTTCCTTTAAGTGAATAAAAATAATTGTTAAATCGAATAAAAGTTTTAATAACAAAAGAATGATTGAAGGAAACTTGCACGTGTAATATTAAAGTTGAGGTTCCTTCCCTACTGCTGTCCTAGTAATGTATATTTATAATTACTTAAGTATTGAATAATACGTAGTTAAATTACTAATTCTTACCTTTTGGTCATCCTTTTGGTATTAATACGAACTCTATTAGTTGCTTACATATTTATTGTTTTCTGTTTATATTTTCTACATGTTTTCTCTATATATGAAACATTTATTAAGTAAATTGTTTTTCTTATTACAATTTTATTTTTATTGGAATTTAATTTACTAGTACATACTCTGAATTTAACTGTAAAACTTCGAAATCAACAGAGGATAATCAAGATTATTATATATCATACGCAGCAATGTGAATTTACATGATTACAAATCATGACAAATGACTGTCGTCACGATCCTTACAGTGCTAGTTTAGTATTTCCTACTCTCTTATAAATATCAACAAATCTGTATAAATATCGTAGAAGATCACCTGGTATAACTTGTAAAATTATTTTCCATAATCTAGAGAGCTTTGAAAACAAGTAGCATGCTAAAGGTAAAGTTTTTTAAACGGTATATCCTGCATATTTTTGTACTTGTAATCAGGAATGTGGAGCCTATAAAGTTATATGTATTGTTATGTTAAATATTTACATCAGAAATATCAGCTGTCACTTTAAAACGTTTAGGGTGTTCAGTATAGCCACCTGATAGAAATGAAATTCCCTCTGGCGGATAAAAGCTATTTTTCTGAAGCCACAATTTCCTCCCAGGCCGATTGGCCTTGGAGTGGGGGTACTGTAAAATTTATTTAACTCCAGCCAATGACGATCTTGGTGGATCGAAGACGAAACTATTCTTCCTTTTATTCTCCTCATTTCACAAATCTTCAAAATTAATGTAAAATTCTCCTACAACAAGCAACAGGGTAAATTCAAAGGTATTTCTAACATTATTTCGTATATTAAATATGTTTCGTTGAGGTATCTTCATTTACGCCAGGAAAATTTCATATTTTAGGGTTGTCGTGAGGGTTTGTCTATCATAGGGTCATCTAGTAGCGTCACTACATTCATTCTCTCATGCTACTTCTGAAAGTAACTTTATTCATCAAAATTCCTCGTTAGATTATATTTGGGTAGATATCATCAACATTTGCTGTGGATACAAACAATTGCCATCGCGATTAAAATAAAGGAGAAAGGGACGCCAATAAATTCACGAATTCCTGGTTAAGCTTTCTTCGAGTTAACTATATTAGTATTTTGACTGCGCTCCCAATTTAAAGTGTCCGATATTGAAATTAGAGAATAAATTCAAGGTAGAAGAGAAGGTTGGAGGTTAAAACAGGCAGATTTTCTGTGAATGTTATATGGAACTTAGAGATAATATGACATCTTCTTAAAATCAAGATTAGTTTACATTTTTTTCAATTTTAACATTCGTTAATTTCCATTTATTGATATCAAAGTTCATCAAAATTTGCCGAAGAAGTATCAAAGAATACTCTCGAATCCCACAAAAGAGTTAAAAATTTAATTAATCTAGAAAATTTCAATTTTTGAACAATTTCCCTGAGATAAAAACATTTCAAATTTGGCGCCCAACGTGGGGTCACCCATTTTAGTATATAGGAGACGTCTTTTACTCCGCAGAAATTCCTACAATGTAATTCTGCAGGTGGTAATTTTTTTTTCTTAAATAGGTGCATCATTAACGTGCTCAGAGAGTGTTTTTTTTTTTGTTTTAATTGGCTGTGTTGGATGCACACGTGCGTACAGCTCGCATATTAAGATTGAGAATGTTGCTACTGGCAATATAACCTTAAATTCTCTGGTTGCGCTTTTACAGTTCCTTTGCGTAGGTAATTGTTTATTTACCCTGTGAAGAACTACAAGCAACTTATAGCTGTAACGTGATAGAAAACAGAACTGCAATAGATCCCAGTTATTCATTGACAAAAAAAACGCACCCATACTTTTTGTCGCATCCATTCCTAAGATATTTCATAGCTTATTAAAATTTGACTTCTCGCAGACATTTCAAGAATAGGGAAGTTGCACGTTTTTCAATTTCATGATAATAAAACAATACATTAAAAACGAAGAATTTTGATGAATGATAAACATCACAAAGATTGAAATACAAATCTGTCATTGCAAACGTAGGTGAAATGCGTACGCTTTTGGTCAGCATTTTTGTGATATCACCGGGACGTGATAATCAATCATTTATTCCATACAATTTGAACATTCCGTATGAATATTATATTTATTCATATCGGCTGTAGTTTATACCGATGAAATGAGTTGAAGAGAAATATACAAAAATCTACAATATTAAAAAGAGTACTTCAGGCGTGCTACTTTGTTTCAAAAGAGCCCGTATACTTAAAAAATAATCTTACAAGATTCCAGTGCTATTGTTCATATAGTTTTTTTTTACAACTTTAATTAACTTCTGAACGTCACACAATTGGTACACCTGCCTGTATTCTAAGTGACATGGAAGTCTTACTTAGTATAAGTGATTCAATTTGAAAAGTCTGCTCAACTTGAAGTAATAAAAGGATTTATTTACATTCAAAAGAGAAGCCAACATAAGGCGAAAATATTTACATCGACTTCTATAATTGTGGGAAAAAAACAGGATTGAATTCCATTGTTTCTAATTGTAACTAAATCTTCGCCTGATGGTATCGGTTATTTGTGCCTATAACCTCGATCATCTTGATATCGCATTTTGTGCATTTGAATGTATTACGATAGTAGCGACGTGCAGTATATGTAAAAAGTACTGCACTATAAAAGATCAGCATAATTTTCATTTGTTTGTGTTTGTTTTTATAAAATTATTGCCACGTATAGGTTTTCTTTTTTTAACCCTATTAAACATGGTGAAACATCCTGTAGTATTATAATAAAAGCGATACGCTATTGAGTGTGAGTGGCAAGGTCATACTTCTCTACAAAATTATTGTTTATGTTGGCTTCATTCGGGCATGCAGCGATTAGCAGGTGACGCTGCCTCTAGTAGTCGGCTGAGTGGTGACCATGTTTCGGACCGTTTGTCTAGAAACCACACATAACCGAGACTTGTCCGTGTTCAAGCGATTGCCATTGCCTCGGAAGCATTGGTGTTCTCCCATATTAGTAGTCTGCTTTGAAAGACATACGTATTGGTTGTAACCACAGGAAAGGATGTTAGTGCTAATTTTCGTTATAGTAAACTGGGAATTATGGTACTTTCTTTAGAGGAGGAAGTAAAAAAGCGAAGACAAAAAAAGGCAAAGAAAAGAAGGGCTTATAGTGCTGAAATCCAGAAAATGAGACAAAATTTTACGAATAATTTAGAATGGCGTACTCCACATTCTATCAGCTTCTAATTAAGCTAGATAAAGAAGAAACACATTTTGGAGACTGCCAGCTACACCTAAAATCATTTCGTTGTACTCCGTACTTAAATACTTTTCACTGGCCTGAGCAAAGAGCACAGGGAATTTGCGAACCTCTTCTATAAATTTTTCTATGCACTTGTCTTCACTTTCTAGTCGAGACCGCATAGACACCGTCAAAAAGTAAACTAGTCAATTCCCGTTGGGCGCTGATCGTTACCACCGTAACTAGGAGGCCTCACAGCTCTTCAATTACGTCACCCTGTTTAGGCGATGTATCGCCATGCACAATATTAGCCTAAGCGGTAAAAGAATCGTTTTTTTTTTTGCCTTTTTTTAAGTTTTGAAGGGCTTCCGGTTTAAAGAGGATGCCAGTCGTCAACTGAACCCTTCTTCGCATTCCATTCGATTTTATTTTGGAAAAAACGAACTTTCAAAGCAAAAACCAAACACGTAACCGAGCACCGTTTTCGTGAAAGATGTATCTATGGCGGATATTTAGTCGACTAATTATTATTATTTGTAATTGTACATGTATTTGGATGAAAGTAAGGTTGAAATGATACAGTAATTGCAATTTTATTGGAAATTTTGTTCAATTTCACGAGAACATTTACAGACATGCTGTTCAACCAGGGTCTTAAATTTCCTATAATGTGATGTTTTACCTAATCTGTCTTTCCTATTATGTGGTGTTTTATCTAATCTATCATTACTTTTCCTACAATCATTTTTAAGTAGGGTATTTGTAGAACAAGTTATTATTAAAGTGTGACAAACTGTTGCACCCGCTGTACATACAAGGAATCGAGTGGACGTTCGGTTATTATCGGTTGATCGGTACACGCACACCGATCAACCGATAATAACCGAACGTTCACTCGTAGCGGGTGCAACCGTTTGTCACGCTTTAGTTATTGTAATTGTTGCAATACGTTCACTGCTGTGAATATGACATTTACATATATCCGCATCCAAAATGGCTACGTGCAGTGATATAATACAACAATAACAACTTCACTTATAGTTTCACCGGTACTTGAATCTGTAGCTGTTGAAGAATAAATAATGTCTTCTTTTATTTACAAAGAATAACTCACAAACAAAACAACCGACACCATCTTAGGTTAGGTTATCTCGTTTTTGTAACACTAAAAAATCACTGCAGGTATCACCAATAAAGTACGAAAATATCACTACACAGTATTTTTTTAATACAACCAATATAATTAGGATAAACTAATTTAAAACGCAATAATCGATCCTAACGTATGAAAACAACCGACATTTTAGGTTAGGTACCTCGTTTTTATCGCTTCAGAAAAAGTTTTATCGTTTATATAACACAAAAACATTGCAGGTATCACCAACAAAGTACAGAAATATCACTACATAGTATTTTTTTAAATAAAACCAATATAATTTGGATAAATCAATTTAAAACGCAGAGATGGTCTCAGTATGTAAACACGTTTGTATGGCCTAAATATAAATACATCACAGCCTGCTGACGTCAAAGCTGTTGAGCCTTGTTTTGGCGGTAGTAATGTGCTGATGCGGTGTGGTTACGTCACTCGGACAGGGCGCCATGTAGGTATAAGTATGCTTTTAATGTCACTGTGCAAATCATTCACCGGATGACGGTCGGCACTCGGCCAGCGCTCGATTCGATAACCGGCGAAAATGATTTGTTTGCCTCCCAGCGGCTATATTTGTTTTATTTTGACAGCTTGTTGGGTGGATAGCTCTATTGATATAGGGATGGATGTCTACATTCCACTGAACCTTAAATATTAAACGTCATCCGCGTGAGCGTTTTGATAATTAGGTTGCATATACACATATTGTTTGTATTTTAAATGCGATAGAGTAATTGTTGTTGTGAGTAGTGGAACTTTTAACTAGACTAAAGTTGTGTGTAGTACTTTTCTGTAATGTGCAACTGAAGAAGCTATTTGGTACGTAGGATTCCCCGGCCGTCAATTACATTATTTTCTTGATTTCCGGACTGGAGCCGCGTCGTTGTCGTAGCTCCTGCCGACGTTTCGCCCACACTCAATGCTACATTCAGAAAACTGAGGATCGCTATCTTATTCTATATCTTCTAACACTTCCCAATACAATATCCCAACAAGACAATAATCGTCCACAAGTGGCTATAGAAACTGAATCACAAAGTATCCAAATTAATTTCCTTCCGAGATCTCCAGATCTTTCCTCCTTTGAACATATATGGAATATAATTGGCAGAATATTCACTAACCTACTACTTTCTCCCCACAAATTGGAAGTTTTTAGGCGTAAGTGACAATTGGCATGGGAGGAGATACCGCAAGGCAACATTCACCATCTCACAAAATCCACGCCCGAGGAGACTGTTGCTGCTGCTACTGCTGCTGACTCAGTCAGTGTACTGTAGCTGCAACAGCAACAGAAATCCCGAAGATGAATTGTGGACGAAACGTTGGCAGAAGCTACGACAACCACGCAGTTTCAGCCCGGAAACCAAGAAAACAGAAGAAACTGTGGTTCAATCAACCACTTGCCTTGTTGGGTGGTTAAGTAGTACTTAATTAATATTACATATTCATTCAGTCTAATCGGGCCTGGATTTTGTGAGATGATGTCTTGTGGTATTTCGTCCCATGCTAATGTCACTAGAACTTTCAATTTCAGGGAAGAATGTGGTAGGTTAGTGGATATTTTGCCAATGATATTCCATATATGTTCAAAAGAGGAAAGACCTGGAGATCTCGGCAGGAAATTAATTTGAATATTTTGTGCTTCTATAGCCACTGGTAGATGAGTACTGTCTTTTTGAGCTATTAGGAGGTGTTAGAAGATATAGAATGAGACCTTCAGATTTCTGAATGTAGTCTTGTGTTGTCATGTTGCCTTTAGTGAACATTAGAGATGACTTACTGCCATAGACAATAGCACTTCATAACACCTACAATTATACTCGGTGTCCAATACTGTATAATAATATATATTGCACTTGTAAATTAAAATATTGACAAAGTACAAAGAGCAACAGGCCAATAATATAGAAATGACGATCATTTATGACCGTCTCATTGGTCGTGCCTTTCGACCCGAACGGCGCGGGTTCATACCTCAGCTGGGATGGTTGGTTTTTAACTACAGATAACAAATGGAGTATGCCTTCTTCTCGGATAAAGAAGTAAAACCGTAGGCCCCGTGTCTATATGATGTTGGAACACCTCTTGTCGGCTAATGATCGTAGTAATCGATGCCTAGAAGTGTGAGGTGTATTTCGTAACTCGACGCTTGTCCCATTAATACAACAACAAACATTTATCCTCACAATAATAGACATAGATACTAAGAATAATTAAAATCGAATCACTTATATTGGGTCTTCCATGTTCTATGTCACTTAGTATGCTTTGGTTTTGCTATTCATTGAGTCAAATATTTTTTGTTCATAGAATTAGACATACAACAAGAGGTCGAACGTCACCCTCCGTTCAAGGATTCACCAAGTAATAACCTACTAAAAAAATGGAAAGCTAACGAGTCACACGTGATATTGCACTACTATACGATTATTGTAAAAACAGCAAACAGAGAAATTTGTTGATCACAACATTGAATAATTTTATTATTCCGCTACTATTTATATTTTGTAAATACAACGTTGTGAGTATAATGTGTAGTGATGTGATTAAATGTTTGAGATGTTTTTGTATTCATTCAACTTTGAAGATAGTGTATTGGAGCGTTGTTTTTGTATAAGAAGTCAAATATAAAGCGAATATTATGTGTTTTTTAAAGAAAAGATTGAGATTGAAGTAGTTGAAGAAATACAAAAGCATTTACAACATTTGGTACATGAAAGACTTTTTCGTGTCATTTCAAAGGTGACATACGAAGAAGGTATGCAGAATCATGATTTTTTAAAATAAAGTATGTTTTAGATTTTTTTTGTGCTATTTTATCGATTTTGTGCTAATTAGGCACAATGTTATTGTTAAACAAGATAATAAATTTATACTCAATGTGATCTAAAATGGGCTACTTGTTTATTGATATTCATAAAGAAATTTTGTTCACAAAACTTTTATGCAATTGCTTGACTACTTAAAAGCATTGGTTTAAAACATAGCAATTTTGATTTCCCAAACAATGGTTTGTGTACTCAACGAAACCGAAAAAGAACGTTCCATTTTGTTCTTTGATATATAGATAGCTCTTATGTGTAGTTTTTAGTTTGTAGTGCGATTTTCTAGTATAATTTTTTTACATAGAAATCTAGGAATGACCTGGAATTATTGTGCAATAACAGTGTTCATCTAGCACTAGTAAAGAAGAACATACAAAAAATATTTAATATCCAAGGGAAGTTCCTTGATTTAGATTTTAGTAATGAAGGTACGAGGGGTATTTTTTAAACAAGGTCCGTTTTTAATAAGAAGAAAAATACTGCAAATATCATTAAAATATATTTTTTTCCATATTCTACATACTGTTATCTACTTTTCTACATAATTTACATTTTTGTTAAAACATTTGTCATACCGCTCAACAAACTTTTTAATTCCGACGTCAAAGAAATCTGCCGCTTGTGAAAAAGCCCAATCCGTGGCTGCAGTTTTCACATCTTCGTCGTCGTTGCACCGTTGACTACCAAGGAACTCCTTTAAGTGCCGAAACAAGTGAAAATCACTGGGTGCAAGGTATGGACTGTAAGGTGGATGATCCAGTTGTTCCTATCCAAAAGACCTGATTAGACCTTGCGTTTGCGTAGAAACATGTGGCCTTGGATCATCCACCTTACAGTCCAAGCCTTGCACCCAGTGATTTTCACTTGTTTCGGTACTTAAAGGAGTTCCTTGTTGGTCAACGGTTCAACGAAGACGAAGGTGTGAAAATTGCAGTCATGGATTGGGTTTCTTAATAGTCGGCATATTTCTTTAACGTCGGAATTAAAAAGCTTGTTGAGCGGTATGACAAATGTTTGAACAAAAATGAAAATTATGTAGAAAAGTAGATAAAAGTATGTAGAATATGGAAAAAAAAAATTTTAATGTTTACAGTATTTTTCTTCTTATTAAAAAATTGACCTTATTTAAAAAAATACTCCTCGTATATGTAATTGATAATCACAGGGCATGTCATTCTTTTTTTATAATGGATAGTTCCAATCTTATAAACATAGAATTAAATGTCTAATAATAAGGCCTTTATATGTTTAATTATTAAAAATATTTAAAATATAATAAGCAAGCATTCTCCATTTGCATATGAAATAAATTCTTTTGAAAAATACTATTTATAAGTAAATGTTTTCATTGTTTTTATCACGTTGGGCATTTTCCATATTCCAAATTTTCACGTTTTTTCAGTTTTTTAATGTGGAGATTAAACATTCTTCGTACATTTCGTACGATATCTTGATGCTGTTATAATGTTATGGTTTACTTTAAGCTATTTTAATGATAAGCTCTTTTTTTTGAATTTTCTTTCAACTCCTACTTTTTGTAACATTGAAAAAGTTTGAGTTATGAATAAGTTCATTTCCTTAAATTTGTATTTATGTACTGTTTTGCAAATAAATCTTGTAGATTTGTTATGTTAAAGCATTTTTCCTAAGACGCGAAAGTACTCCAAATGGAGAACTACTGAATATAGACAGTCAAATATATCCAAAGATACATTTTTACTTTGTGAAATATCAACAAACAGTAGACATCCATTTTAACAAAACACACTTAATTTTTATTTTTTATACTTTTAAGAATATTTGCAAATCTACTAAAATATGTTTTTTTGTATATACTAAGACAGCTAATAGCTAAGTTAGTTATGGCTTTGTTTAATGGACTTTTGTGAATTGTACCTCTAAAAATGTAGTTAAAAACTTATCAGGCTATTATTTATTCTAAGCAACAATAACTATATAACATCGTGCTCCTTTTGTAATATAAAATACTTGTATTTTTCAAAAAAGTTTCATACTCAACAATCTATTAAGTAAAGCATAGAGTTTAATTCGTCTTGATTCGTATGTATTTCTATCATAAATGGTAAGGTACATTTCATACTTTTTCTACTGCAGCGTGTGAAAATAAATCGAGCATTCGTTTATTTCATTTATATTTACGTTTTATTCAATTTGCGTTAACTTATTCATTATTTATGATTATCACTTTCATATTTTCATTTTCCTTTTGAGTCGTCTCTTTCTTTTTTTTTTTGATTCATGCATTTTTTTATTTCAAAAATGTTGTGTAAATAATCAAACTCAAAATTAATTATACAATATTACAACTATTTTGCTTTGTTAATGATGAGATATAGATTTTTGGAACGAAATAAAAGTGTCAACAAGTATTTGTTTTCGTTTTATTGACTATAGATTAGCAGATTTCTTCTGATTACTCAATTGTCTTCAGTCTCTTGCCTTTGATTTTCCAATGTTTCGGTCCACCTTTTGACAAGTATTTCATTGACATTTATTTTGGATAAATTATCATCATTTGTTTGTAAGATGTCACTTGGCCAAATTAATTGGCATATTAGCAATTCCTAAAACAAAATTTCTGTTATGGAATATCTTGGATGATGGTTTCATAAAATTTTAAGCATACATTTTACACGCCGCGATTTATTGACCAATTAATTGAACAAGTTCTTGACCAAGAAATCTGTACAAATATGTTGTTTTACATTTCACAATAAATTGGACAATTTTTTAACGATCGTGAATACTCATTTGGTTTCGTTAATAGTTGAACGGGGGAATTATTGAATAGGAAATGTTCATCTGTATATAAGAAATAGACTGGCTATCTGCGTTTGTTCAATGTCAAATTTCACAGACTATGCCCCTGTATGCCTGAGCCACCAGAACCTATTCTTACACGTTGGGGAACATGGTTACAGGCCGCGTTTTATTATAAATATTTTGAGAATATTAAGAACGTGGTTTTACAATTCGATCCAAAGAAAGCTGCGGCTATCAAGGAAAGCCAGTTGAAATTTCAAGATAGTCAGGTTAAAACGGATTTAAAAACTATTCAGAACAATTACTTCGGACTAGTGGAGGCAATAGAAAAATTACAAAATCCTTGGGTGTCGTTAGTGGAATCTCTGCAAATAGTGCATGTTCACGCGCAGCTATGCGCGGTAGAAGACGCAAAAAATGTTTGTGTTCTAGAAAGGTTTGAAAGTGTTTTAGAGAAAGATTCTGATTTTGGCATATTAAGACAAATTTGTGAAGGTGCGTCAACAGAACCGTTAAGTTGTTCCAAAAGATTATTTTAATTACGCAAATATAACTATCACTAGATGTAGAACGTTCGTTTTCTGCATATAAACACTTGTTCCTCACGCCGCGCTCGGTTTGCCGAAACAACTGTGGAAACATGTTGCAGATATTTAACAGACATTATTCACTTTGTGATTTCACGGAAGACTCTTAAGACGGTAAGTGTTTGAGCACGTATTATATTTTATTTCTGATCATTTATTTTGTGTAAACTTTTATGCGCCCGCCACTGGCTGTTTGCGCAAATTGAGCAACTCTAGTTATCAATCATTACAAGTTAAAGGCGGTATATACCGTGTTTCGTTACAATAATAAGCAGAATTACCAATGAATTCTTTACATTTAGTACTAAAGCAACTGAAGGAGCTTTGAAAATGTGAAAAATTAATACAAGCTGTGGAACATGTGGGGTAACTTTGGGACAGCCGGTAATTATTCATTAATAATTACCTGCTGTCCCAAACCCCGATCTACGGTACATAAAAAAGTAACTTCTAAAGCTTTTTCTATTGTTTTAGTATCAAATTAGAAAAGTTAATAAAAACCAACTTACACTATGTTGGTTCATACATTCTTGTATAAGCTAATGAGGAAAATGTAATAAAAAAACCTTATTATTATATTATTAATGAAATAATATTAATAATCATGACGACTTGCTATTTCCAAATTTTTAGAAAAAAGTAGAAATACATATTTTCTATATATTGCCTTTCTTTTATTAGTTATGAATTGAACGTACTTTATACCCTTGAACTTTCAATAAAACAAAATATAGGCTACTTCATGTTTAATTACCTTTCCAGCAGTTTCACACAATCTATTTAATCCAATAAGATTAACAACTTCCATCGATCGACGCTGCATTTCTTTTTTTCTGGTTAGATCATCATTTAAGATGTCTATGATGACCACATATGATGCATGATAGTATGGAGGACCAGCTTTATATAAAACTGAAAGTATTTTATGGAATTAGCAAAATGTAACTTTTGTAATTCACCATAGTTAAAATATGAACGAGCACCACGTTACAATTTGAAGAGAAATATTCACAAAAATCGTATCTTTTTATGTGTATAACAAACGCATAAGCAACTCTAAGGTTTTGTGAAATTAAATGCACAATTGCATACATATATAAAACAGATGTAACAATATAAGATATGACTACCAAGAGTATTGATGAATTGAAAATTAAAATAAATCAATTATAACGAAGCTTATAAGAACTGGACTTAAAGTGTAATAACAAGTTTCGTATAGTTTATTAAAATTTTTAGAAACTATAGTTTTGTTTTGCATTAACTTTGCATGTTTACGTATGCTGCAGAATGAAACGACAATAAAGAATTAATCGATGAATTCTGCATATGCTTGGTGTAATAAGTAATTGTTTTTCCAAATACCTACACAAGGATATGCAGGTTGTCAACCAAATCTGATTTAGTAGCTACATAGAAGAGAATATTCCACAAATATACATCATGCACTATACACAATTAGCTCTCGCAATCAGTCTACTGGTAAAGGTCGAGAACGTTTTCCGTGTCAAATAACTTGTATTTTTTATAGGAGATTTATTTGAAAACATACTAACCGAGAAATTATTTATTTAGTTTTAATTAGAGAAGTCTTTTACTTAGTTGTTTTTATTTAGAATTTTGTTTCGAGTTTGGCAACTTACATCTGAAATGCTTTTTTTTATAAAACATATTTACGTTTATAATAATCCAAGCACTTTACATATGTTACCCACTTCTTAAATTTCGCAGGTAATTTTAGTTGGTAGTTCCGGCAATAAAGGACAATTGCGAAGATGATCTTCATTACCGAAACTACAAACTTAAATCATTCGTTAATTTAAAAAAAAAAGCTAAGTGGATAGTTCCAGTGCTTTATTGTGTTTGTTTAAAATCTTATCTTTTTTTCGTAATTTATTTGTACAGACTTACTTAGGTTACGTTTTTTGATAAAGTAAAATTAGCTTTATGAATACATATTAATGACTGGCAATCAGTGATGGTACTGATGATTATTGATTTTATGCATTGAAAAATAATTATTCTTTTCTGTTGATATTCGCTGTATGCGATAGTTTATTGTTGTTTATAATGTCTTTGTAAATTCATTTTTATTTTTTTAAACCTTTCATTCGAACTGATGATAGGGCGATGGATAATTATCGCTCTATATTGCCGTGGGACAAAATAAATATTCTGGTAGAGAGCCCTCTTGGCATTTTTTAAATTTCACAGATGATTTAAGTTGGTAATTCCGGCAATAAAGGACATATTCGCTAATTCCTTAGCAGAACGCATGCGAATATGTCCTTTATTGCCGGAATTACCAACTTATATCATCAGCGAAATTTACAAAATTGCAAGTGCATGGGAGTGATAAGTGATACGGCCCAATGTCCCCACCATGTCTTTTCTTCGTTAAATGCGTGGCTATTAAATCATTTTTGGTTGATAACTTGTACGCATAGCCTTTGCTTTGCGCTACTTTAGAAGGGGGATTATTTTAGAACTAAGGTTTAAAAAATTAAAAGCAAAAATCATATATGTTTCACTTACTGTAATCACCTCCAAATTTAATTCCAGGTTTTACAACCCACCCTTTTCTTCTGAAATGACTGTATATGATATAATTGGGAATGAAATGAATATCACTTCCTGAAAATTTTTCCCACATTTTTCTTATATCTAGTAAAGTATTTTCTTCATATACACTTAAACATCCAATATCATTTGTTAAATAGTATGCTTCGACTAAAGAGAGGCATAATTTTTCTTTTATCCCACTTCTATCAATTTGATATTCTGGCTTTAAATTTATGAAGTAACTTTCGTCGTCACTATCACTATCAGGTACAACAATCACTTTCTTTATTCTTATATTTTTATTATCCTTATCTTCCCATTTGCATCTTCGTAAATATTGACGCTTTCTAATTATCTCATTTCGGCGAATAATAGGGCAACTTCTTGAAAGATTCGCTTTTCCAAAGAATCCTCTTTCATAGATAGATTTCATGTCATCTGCGTTTTCGATTACAACCGAGAACCCATCAAAATATGAAGATATTTTTCTTTTCATGTCTGATAATGGAACATATTTTTTAAACTTGCTGTTCTTTTTTTTTCGAGGTTCTTGTAAATCCATATTTGAAATTGCCGGTCCTTACCTTCAACCAATGGATAAGTATCTTTTACAAATAATTTCCTTAATATCCGTCTCTCTCGCTAAAACACTGTTCCGTTTCAATAATCACAAGACTAATGCACAGTTAACTATTCGGTTTGCGAAGTGTGAGTAATTGAAAAAAGGGGTGATTGTTAACCATATATAACAATTATGGCCAATTCTCAAGTTCCTGTTGGCACGGACCCTAAATATCAAGACATAATGACATCGTTGGACGATGATAAAATAGGTAAATTCTGCAATACATTTATTAGAACACTAGCCCAACCCAATTCGAAAAATCTGCAAAATTAAGACTTTAATTACGCGAGCAATAAACGGAACGTGGACTACATGCTTTGAATAATTCGCGCTTTCTTAGTTTCGCTTCGAAAATGCTAAAAATCTATTTTTAAACCTATTTCCAGTTAAGATGTTAGAATTCACGTGACAGCTGATGGCCCACAGCGGTACTCAAACTGTCACAAACAGCGTAAACCTCAAAATTATCCTGAATAATTTTTTTTTTCAGCATAATTACTAATATATAATGTGGGCAATTTCAGATATGTTGGCGGCTACTAGTGCTCTCCAACAACAAGCAACTGATATAAGAGCAGATCGAGTAAATTGGCAATCATATCTACAGTAAGCTAATTTTATATTTTTGTGCAGTGTTAAAGAATGTTTTTGCCTCTGGGTAGGTCTCAAATGATTTCTCAAGAGGATTATACATTTATTGTTGCCTTCGATGTACCAGATAGTAGCAAAAGGGAGGACTTGTTGAAGCGTGATCGATTGCAGTGTGCCCGAACATTTTTAAACCTCTTAGGACATGTTTCAAAAGATAAAACATTACGCTACATTCTAGTGTTAATTGATGATATGCTACAGGTAAAATTTTTTGCATTAGGTCATTCTTTTAATAGTTTTCCTAATTCTTCTTTTTTAAATTGTAGGAGGATAGAACAAGAGTTGAAATTTTCCATGAATACGCTAACAAAACGAAAGAGTCTGTTTGGTCTCCATTCTTGAACTTGCTCAATCGTCAAGATGGTATAATAACTAATATGACAGCACGTGTTATAGCCAAAATTGCCTGTTGGTCTCAAACTGCCATGGAACGCTCTGATTTACATTATTATTTGACCTGGTTGAAAGATCAGTTGATGGCTCAGGTAATATAGGTAGTATATGCTGAAGTGCTGTTTTACTTGCATTACATGCTTATACATTTTTTGCTTTTGCTTGGGAAATTTGTAGGGGTTTTGCTTGCTTAACTACCATTATTTGATAAATTTATTGAAAAATATTACATGCAATAAAATTCGGGAAACACATAGATCTATAAAAATTGATTGTTTATAGAGGATTATTTCAAAAATAAAATGCGTATCCAAAATATCCATTTGTAATAATATTACTTATTAACTTTTTTGTTGCTGAGTTTAAAGTAACAGTTTAAAATTCAAACCAACTATCACATAGAAGAAACGGAAATATTAGTACTTAGCTTTTCTTAAAAGTTAAATACGATATTGCAAATATTAAATGAAAATGTATGTATTTGATAATATTTGAGAAGTTTCAGTGTATGTACATGGTGTATGGAATAAATTCATTATTTCCTAAACTTAAAATATTTTGAAAAAATTCTCAGACAGATCGATTTTTATTTCTCCGTTATATTTAGCTGTGACGTCATAACTCTTTTGAAACCATCGATGTCTTTTTTAAATGAGTATTTCAGTTTTCAGTGTTGGATTCTTCGTTAATAGGTGATAACAAAAATATATCACACTTATGGTCTACCGTTGATAATTTTGAAGATGTAGGCATTTTTAAATTAGAACTTTTATTTCTTACTTTTTGCTATAATTCTCCGGTTGTAAAGTTCACCCAAAATGAGAAGTACATATGTCGTCATCGTTAGCAGCGCGAACAAAATGTGCCAGCGGCGTCGGTAATTTAAACAAATAGAGGTACATAATATGGTAAAAATAGAACGAAAATAGTTTGATGATTGATAAATAATAGGAATTAATAAATTAAAATATTGTTATACCTCATTTAACAACGTTTTACCCAAACTTTGATACAATTTCATCTCAAAATAATATTTTAGTCTCGAAAGAGTAGCTATATAATTTTTTTGCTTCATTAAAACCTAGATTAAAAATATCTGCATATTGTAATTTAAGGAAATGGAATGAATTATCATTATACCCACCCCAGGACTTATTTTTGCTTCGTTAAACAATCTAAATAAAATTCCAAGTATAAAATTTTCTTTTTCTCGTAAATTGTTTTTGACAAAATTATTCAACTTTGTGTAAAGTTTTATTACTGTATTGTTTAGGATTATTCAAAAATAGTTATAATGGTATATATCTATTTCTTCACGATATCATAAACATGGACTTTTATTGGAATAATAGATATACATATGGCAGACACAAAAACATAAATGGAACTAGAAAATAGGAAGTAATAGTAGTTTAAATACATATGTAAATATAAATAACAATAGTATGCAAAAATAAGAATGAAATTATGTGTTTAAATAACTGTTTATGCATGTATGTATATGCATTTCGTTAAAAGCTTAAACATCATCTGGCAAAGCTCACACACCCAGGTCGTCGCCATCCTTGTCACCTTCAGAATCTTCTTCGCTGGTTTCTGATTCCTCTGTGTTTACTGTAAACGTGATTTCCTTTGTTACATTGTCAAGTAAGTCTTCTTTCTTTAAATATTCATGGACTATTAAGGTATTTCTTGCTGCAACCCATTGCTTAACATTAGCCCAAATTTTTTCAATGGGGTTGAGATCTGGATGATACGGAGGCAATCTTAATACGTTATGGCCATGCGATGCTAGGAGAGTATCAAGCTTGTATTGTGGATTAGCTGTATTATGTCTTTTTATTAAATCATACAATTCAGGCTTTCTAAAGTTTTCTTGAAAGTGTATATTACGTGCCATAAGCCACCGCGTCATTTCAGCTCTTTTTGAATTTGAAGTTGGACCCGTTCTTCATTATCAAGAACAAATACGGTTCGTGGTGGAAGATTAGGTAATAACTGTTTGTTTACCCAAGTAAAGAAGTTTTTGGAATTCATTTCATCATGATAGTCACCAGATTTAGAACCTATAGAGAAACAAAATCAAGTTTTGCAAAAAGTACATACACTATGTTAATAAGTTCAGATCAAGCAACGAGTTAACCTCAAGTTTCTTGTAAAACTGAGAAAAACTGCTACAGAAGCTCATGCCATGTTAAAGGAAGTGTACGGAAGTGAGTGTTTATCGAGCACACAAGTTTTTGACTGGTGTAAAAGGTTTAAGGAGGGACGTGAAACGACCGAAGACGATCTGCGGCCTGGACGACCTTCAACATCAAAAACGGACGACAACATTCAGAAAATTGGTAAATTGATCCGCGAAAATCGTCGTTTGAGTGTCCAAGCTCTTGCTGAACCCTTCGCGAACAAGTGAGAAGACGAAGACCCGATTTGTGGAAGAGCAAATCCTGCAAAATGAAATAAAACGGCTGCAGTGGGCTAGAGAGCATCAACATTGGACAGCTGATGAATGGAAACATGTTTTGTAGACTGATGAATCCATGATTTCATCCAATGATTTGCTCGAAAAAAAAGTATTTGTGTTGCTCGAACTGTTCGATCAAAGATTCAAGCAATTAAAAAACACACACATTGACTCGCAGATCAATTTTGAACTTGGTTGGTACAAGTGAATTCTCTTGTTAAATGGTAACAAGGTTTACGTTGACCAATTCACAAACTTTGTACAACTGGCTCTAAAAAGCTAAGTTAAAAAGATTTCTTAGTACTAAAATGGCAAGTTTTTAGTTGGTGTTTATGATTGCGACAACTGTGATAATTATTATTATCAGTTGATTTCTATTCAAAATTTATTGAGTGTATTAGAAAGTACTGACATTAAAATGCCTATATCTTCAAGATTATCAACTTTAGACCACAAGTGTCGTGCAATACTAAAATTCCCTATTAACCATGAATTTAAAAATGAAAATGTATGTATGTATGGTGTATTATTTAAAAAAATATATCGATGACATCATATTAAAAAAAGTGATGACGTCACAGCAAAGTGTACGGAAGACGATGCGCAGTTCAATATAACAGACCACCTGTCTGAGGATTTTTTCTAAATATTTTAAATTTGGGAAATAATGAATTTATTACAGTTTATCTAATACTACAGTCCATTCGTAAAGTATGAAATAATTTCACTATTACCCAAATTAAATATATTTTCAAAGACTTCTTGGATAGGTGGGAAGTGTGTACAGAATGATCCGCTTACACTCTGAAATTTAGAAAGTTTTGCAATATATTAAGTAGTTTAGTAGTTTTCTTTTTTGTAAAGAAGATAGATTTAAAGCAATAGTTGACCAGAGATAAACGCGTTTAATTGTTTAGGATGTCAAATTATTTTTTTTTAGGAAATCCAAACCTTTTATTAATAAACTTACATGCATAGAAATCGACCTCCTGCGCGCTTTTGACTTTAACTGTATTTCTTTTAGAAAGTATACGTCAGATCAAAACAAAACATAGACAGTTTAAAAAGAGATTTAATATGCTTTGACATGTGTATAAATTTATCAAGAGTGCTTGTTGTTTATGAAGTGTAGGGAGCGAAAACAGAAAAAGACGCATATAAAGTGAATGTTACCATGACTATAAACAAACTTTTGACAGATGTAATTATTGTCTCTGTAATTGTTTAAACATAATTTAGTTTTTATAATTTGTTCGGTATCAAAGTGTGTTTAATGCATACTACACCGGAAAAAGCCGCACAAGTAATTGCTTCAATCGAAAATGGACATAGCTAGCGAATTGAACAGGCAGAAAGCGATACACAACGGAGCGTGGTGACCGCTTTATTCTGTCAAAGTCATTAAGAAACTGTCGACTTAATGCGGTACAAGTGCAGCAAGAGCTCCGTGAAGTCCGAGGAGTGATTATTAGCGAGTGGACAGTAAGACGAAGATTGCTGGAAAGAAACCTGATTCCTAGAAACCCTGCAATTGGTCCAAAACTTACCCCAGCCCACCGTCAAGCATGGGATCACACGGGATCATCTGAATTGGACATTGAAGCAGTGGGGTCTGTTCTGTTCTCCGATGAGACCAGGATGTCTCTATGACAGCGATCGAAGAAAGAAAGTTTACCGGAGACCAGGAGAGCGATTTGCAGAATGCTGGATTGATGAGCGCATTGGCTACGACGGTGGTTTATGAATGATTTGGGGTGCAATTTCTATGGAAGCACGAATGGACTGTGTTCTCATGTGGTACCTTACATTGATTATATCAGAGATAATTTTACTTTTATGCATGATAATTCAAGACCGCACACTGCTAGAATTGTCTAAGATTATATTAGGGAAGTCGATTTTCGGGTTATGGAGTGCCGGCACGTAGTCCCGACTTAAACCTGATTGAACATTTATGGGATGAGTTGAAACGAAGAATCCGAGCTAGGATTCGTACTCCAACGTCGATCCTAGAGCTCATTATTGCGGTGGAAGAAGAGTGGCCCTATGCCCAATCGTATGCGAGATGTTATTAGAGCGAGAGGGGGTCATAATCGTTATTAATAGAGCGGCCAGGTTAGAAATGAGTTTGCCGGGCCCATGACGCCACATATGTATGTATACAGATGAGTCGGCACGGCCTTCAATTTATTGATTTATTGCAACAGTCTCTCGTAAACCCTTCGCAGCGTTAGTCTAATGTACGCAAGGAAAATAATCGGCCGTTAGCTAGTAAAGTGACTAAATTTATCAGTGAATTTCCGGATTTAAATTACAATGGAATCAAAATATTGTGTAGAGTTTGTAAAATACCGTTAATGTGCTGGATCAAACGCGACTGTAAAAGATATATTAATAGTGTACAGCACAAAAATAAGAAAAATGGCGGGCCACCTCAAACCCAATTTCAGTTGGATTTATTTTTAATGTTTATTGTATGTGGTCTATCGCTTCGCGTACTCAATAAAGAAGCGTTTCGACAGTTTTGGCGTACATGCAATCCCGAGTGGAACTTACCGTCACGGACAGCGTTACGGAGAGATCTACCATGTATACGTAAGGATATCGAAAATAGGATCAAAGCAGAATTAAAAGATAAACAGTTGTGGCTATGTTTTGATGAGACGACAGATTGCAAAAAAATTCTATTTTGAATATTATAGTACGAGTACTAGATCCTGTTAAACCGAAATTTGCAATTGGTGAAGCAATTGTGGTCGTAGTGCTCGATACGTTACAACAATTCCAAGTGTCAACTAGTTAACTGTTAATGTTCATGAGCGATGGTGCAGCGACAATGTGTAGTGTAGGCCGTTCTCTTAAAGAAAAGTGTGAGCGACTTTTACATGTTACGTGTAAAGTCCATGCTTTACATCTTGTGGCTCAAACTATTCGAGAATGTTACCCGGAGGTGGATGCATTAATAGCAAATACAAAAAAAGTGTTTCTCAAAAGTCCTAAACCGATTGGAGTATTCCACAGGTTTTGTCCTGATATTCGCGAACCACCACAGCCTATTCTTACGCGTTGGGGAACGTGGTTGCAAGCCGTTTTTTATTCTCAACATTTCCAAGAAGTCAAATCTGTGATTTTGCAATTCGACCCTGCCGAAGCTACAGCTATTAAGGAGAGCCAGAAAGAATTTCTAGATCCTTCTGTTGAAACAGATTTGAAAAGTATTAGCAACAATTATAAAGGGTTAGCAGGTGCAATAGAAAAATTGCAAAATACTGGATTGTCATTGGTAGAGTCAGTGCAAATCGTGGACGAAGTTAATACATTGCTACACGGTATAAACGACGCAATAAGTGGCCGCGTTTTAGCTAAGTTCGACAGTGTTTTAAAAAAGAATTCCGATTACACAAGATTAAGACAAATGTGTGGTGGGGCATCTGCAGATTCCTTAACTAACTCTAAAGATTATTTTAATTATCCCTGTCTTACTTCGGTAGATGTGGAACGGTCTTTCTCGAAATGTAAGTATATTTTTTCATCGCGGCGAACATCCTTCACCGAGGCAAATGTGGAAACATACCTGATGGTGCAACTTTTTCAACAAGCCTATCCGCTTTATTAAGAAGCTCCGTTTATTTTTTATATTAATATTTGTTGTTACGTTATTAAGTACAACAGATTTTTGAATAACTACTTTGGTTACTTTTTACAGTTATTACCTTATTACATCACATTTACAATACATACCGTTTTCAAACAAAAAAAAATAATGACAATAAAAACACCTCAGCGTGTGCATGTATTCGCTCTATTTACCAAACATTATTATTGCGTCGGCTTCGATTTTTTACTCTGCTGTATTGATTTAAAAATATCACATGTCTGCTGTGAATCACATATACGCTATTTATAATAAGCGGCCCATACGTCCGACTCCGATTCTGTTGCGGGGACTGATTTGGCCCGCTCTAGTTATTAATAAGTTTATGTTGTTATTGGTATCATCTTAGTAGATTCTCAAGAAATTATGTTACTTGAAGCAATAAAGAAATTTCAATAAATTTATACACATGTCAAAGCATATTAAATCTTCTTCCAAACTATATAAGTTTTGTTTTGATTTGAGGTATAATTTCTAAAAGAAATACAGTTAAAGTCAAAAGCGTGCAATGGGCCGATTTCTATGCGCGTAAGTTTATGTTTTGCCACATTAATTCAGTAGTCATTTATTAAATATAACGTTTTGATTTTATTTTATTATTATATAAACATCAGACACTATTTGTAATCATAGAATTGTTAAACTGGAAAAATATGAGATAATAAGAACAAATAAGAGCATTTAATGTAAATATCGATAGATTATATAAACATTGGATTGAGATTCTCCTAAGAATGATAATTGATAGCAATCGAAAATACAATTTAGAAAGCAAAAGAGAGATTTTGGTAATGTAGATTATGCGATTTTGCAAACTAATTTCTAGCCAAGGTTTTTGCCAATAGGAAGAAATGTAGTAGTTGTATAGTAGCTTTGTAGTGGTAGGATTTTCGAAGGTTTTTATGAACAAATTTATTTACTGCATTATGAAGTATCGATTACAACATTCTGATATTATTAGTTGTTTTAATATTAAGTGTAGTCTTACTACAGTACGTTTTCCATATAAGATCTTCCAAAAGTGACTACTAGCTAATTAAAATTTGTATAGTGGAAGATTTGTTCGTAAAAACTTGTAACTTTTGCTTTAAATGTGTAGTAGTTTATTTGATCACGTGAATTAATTCTTGCTAATAACTGGGCAACTGGCGTAACACTTAATCAATTTTAATGAGCAGTTGGCGGTGACGGCTAATGATGTAGGTTGCACTTAATCAATCACAAGCATTGACACTTTTAGTGTGAGGCTCTAGCTGAGGCACAACACCAGGCTGATAGTGCCAGACTCGCGGGTATGGAATCACCACAACCGCAAAGCGAAATTGCCGGAGTGGCTGCGGATAATGTTCAGATTTCGGTACATAAAGACACACAAATGAATAGGAAAAACCACCTTTTTGAAGATTTATTTTTTGTATTCTCGAAAAGATCAAAATCGATGCGTTATTTGATGCTTTATGCACAGTATTCCCTTTTTTAAATCAAAATAGCTGTATACTAAAGCGAAAGCAAAATATATCTTCAAATTGGTATGAAATTCTCAATTTAATCTTTACATTTACTTCATGCATATTTTGCACGGGATAATGATTAGATGAAAAATTTTACATTGTTTAGTAATGGCATAAATAATAGATCAAAGATAGCGGGAAATTATTTATTCATTTAGTTTACTTCATATAAGAGTTTTGGAATATGTCTGGAAACTTTTATGTCATGCTTTTTTCTGTAATTGTGATTGTCTTGCTATTACGATCGTTTACTGGAACAACTACATGTTTTTGTTTGGACGTACGTACTTCTGAAACCTTTCCTCATTATTGAAAACTAATTTCAAGTTTATTTCACTTATACTGCTGTATTATAGCAAGACGTCGTACCTGCCGACAATACTTTTTTAAGAGCGGTTTTACATACGTCAATAAATTGGTCAATTTAGCAACTTTCAATTTCTCGACGTGTGTAATACACTTAAATTGATCACTAAATTGACGGATTCAAATTGACCGAGAAATTGATGAATTTAAAATCAGTTCTAATTTTCGTCAATTTTTTCGTAACTTTCTGGTGATTTTGTGGATTTCGTTGTAGTTGTATTCACAGTATTTCACTTTGACGAAATGATGATCGCATGTGTTGTGTTGCATATACCAGGTGACAATGGGAAGTCGGTATATCGTGTAATTTTTTTATTACTTCAGATAAAAATAAATGAATTTTATAGGGCTTATACTAGATCAAGTTATAGGTGTGTTCGTGCATCGAACATTTGGAATGTCTAATTGATTCCGGTTTGACCAGAAGTGTCTCTCACTTTTGATTTTTAAACGGAATACCCTGTATTTTTTTACATTTTTTCGAATCAGCGGGTTATTCTACGCATGATGAAATGTTAAAACCAAACTGGGTGACTACGACTCTCATAAATTGCTTTTTTTATTGTTATTATGAGAAATAAAGCAAATCTGAATTTTTTTCTAGCTGTTTGTAGTTCTTTTCCATCAACATTTCAATACATTTTTTTTCCTTAAAAACTTACTCTTTTTCAAATGTAAGCAGAGTCGGTATTATCGTAATTAACACACAATAAAATATTTAGTTGGCTTTACACTGATTTTTAATGAAATTGTTTTTGACCTAAGTAGCTTTTACGGATTTGACGTTTATAATAAGTAACTTCGTCCTTAAGTATTAATGTTCATATATCGTATATACATAGAGAAAAAATTGGCATGCTTTTAATCTACGGAGAATGCATTATTGTTTGGATATCTCCAAAGATGGATGATATTGTCAAAAACTGTATATGCTGCATTCTCATTATTGGGTACTTTTCTTTTTTGGAAGAACATTGTGTTACAATACATATATTCCTAAATATCTTGAAAAGTATCCATTTTAGATCCGTATGGAATATGAAATTTTTGTTGTTTTTTTTATAACAGAAAATTGATAAGAAAGAGAAAAACACGTAGTTGTATTTGAAAAAAGAAAATGAGTTTCGACACCTTTTGCATTTGGAAGTTTAACCGTAATTTTCCGACACTCTGTATAACGTTTTCGGAAAATTAATTCGGTTTCTAATCCTACCCTATATGGCCGATAGTTCCGCAAAACTTCAATTTTTCAAGTTAAACACTTCCACAGTTAAAAAAGTTCACATGCACTCGTCCATCTATCAAAAATTTTCAAAAAATGCAAATATTTCAAATATGGTTAGAATATAACAACATAGTTATTACATAAAACAAACCTTAAAATTGAATTAGGAATTCAAAAATATAATAATATGTAGGATTTTCCGTTTAAAAAGTAGCTAAAATTGATAGCTACTTTCGCTATAACAGAGAGTACCAGATTAGTAAAATAGTACATGTTGTCTTTAGCGTACTGCCAAATTTTCTGAATTTTCCTATGTAAAGGGTGTCTGAACCCTTTGGAATTGTAAAATTGTACTTATCGTATCAATAATGGGAATAGTGAGAAGCTGAAATTTTCTAATGACGTAATAGACCTCATAGAGTAGAGAACCACGCACCTACTTTGTTATTTTAAATAGAACACCCGGTATATTGTTGCGTTTTTGGGTTCTCTATTTGGAAATAAATCAATATAAAATGGATTTCATATATCTATTTCTAACAGATTTTGAGATATTTCTAATTTTGTCCTCAATCGCCTAAATTTAGATATATCTATTTCCTTCAAAAAACCCGAAATGAAGGTACATTCTAACGTAAATTTTTAAGGGATTACATTACATACCTGCTTTTGAAATATACAGGCTCTTCAGTATTGAACATCAAACTGCGAACACCAGAAACGTCTTTTTTTTTAACTAGCAGTACATGTTTTTTAAGTAACCATCGTATAGGAAATTTATATCTCTAACGTTCTTGTGTAATGATGCATATGTCTAACATTGAAAGTAAAAGAGATATTTATTTATGTATGAAGTAGCATAAAGCAAGCGTTCCGGAGTGCAACACGTGGTGTGCTTAGAAAAGTGTAGAAACGCTTTTACAAATGATTGCGCAAATGTATGGAGGTCGAAGGAATGAATTTCGAGCGTGCACTGTAGATAAATAAATAAGAAGATAGTTCCCAATTATTGCAATAAAAATTACAATAAAGGTTATAAGGTTTGTCCATAATTTATTTCAATCGTGTTACATGTTATTGTTTCCTTTTTTGATTTTATGTTTTGATTTTAAATTTATGCTAACATTTATGTTTACATCACTTATTGTTAGCCTGTATAAACTTATATTAAAATATTGTTTCCCTGGTTACTTTTCGCTAAAAAGATGCATTAGCGTTCTAGAATTAATGTTTCCAGTAGTATCAAAAGTTTTCGAATGTGGGCAGGATAGCGTAACTTATACTACTACTAACTAAAATACAGCATTTCTTTCACTTTTTCCAAATGCATTGATTATACCTACTACCTAACTCTTCTTTACTTGCGCTTGAAATTTTGAATAAATAGTCTAAGATCGTTAATGTCAGTATGTTTTGTTTGCTGTTGTCATAGTAACCTAATTATTAACACCAAAAAGCATTTGGATGTAATTTCCAAATGCAAAGTTCGCCATTGTCTGCAAGGAGCTACTTAAGCTTAAAATTTTGGATCAGGAGGGTTATTCTGTAAGGATCGAGAGTGTTGTCGTGTCGAAATGTCAAATTTCCAATGGTATTTTTCTGATTCTTTCGACACAACACTGAAAAGCAACACTCTCGATCCTTACAGAATAACCCCCCAGTAGTTAAGAACAGCAATGTTTTGTTTATTGTTGTCGTGGTAACCAAGCAATACTAATGCCAGAAACCACTTAAATGCAATATCCAAATGTTTACTTTCAATATTAGTCATATACATCATTATACAAAAACGTTAGAGATATAAATTTCATATACGATGGTTACATAAAAAATAGTGTTATTGTACCACTGTATACGACAGACCTCCCAACAAAAAGAGAAACCACCGTGGGTACTTTCGCAGATGATACCGTTATTCTTGCCAGTGATGTAGATCCAATAACAGCCTCCACGACTCTCCAAGAACACTTGAGAATGGCTGCACAAGTGGAAAATCAAAATCAATGAAACAAAGTCTGTTCAAGTAACTTTTACCTTAAGGAGAGATCAATGCCCTCCAGTATACTTAAACAACATACAAATACCACAATCCGCAATCACAAAATACTTGGGAATTCATCTAGGCAGAGGGCTGACTTGGAAAGAACACATATTTAAAAAGCGCAAACAACTAGACCTAAAAACAAAAAACTTATATTGGTTGATTGGCAGAAAATCCAAATTGACACTAGAAAATAAGCTCCTTATTTATAAAACAATAATCAAACCTATCTGGACATACGGAATTGAGCTCTGGAGATGCGCAAGCAAGTCAAACATCGCCATTATCCAAAGATACCAATCCAAAATACTTCGCATGGTAACAGACGCACCTTGGTACGTATCCAATTAAACTCTACACGAAGATCTACAAATCCCTTATGTTAAAGACGTCATTAAAGAACAAAGTACAAAACACCATGGCAGATTAGAAAGCCATAATAATATACAGGGCATTCCATTTAAAATAACAAAGTAGATGGCTAGTTCGCTACTTAGCGATCATTCTGTATATATGAAAATATTTTTAAAAAAATTTAAAATTTCCACTATTTATACAATAGTTGTAATTTTACAATTCCAGAAGGTTGGGAAACCCTGTATACTCCTTCGTATACATACGAACAAACTGAGATCATAAGGTTTTTGTTTTGTTATGGTAAAAGATTCAAAGATTTTAGGATTCGAAAATCGGAAATTAACCTTTTCAAGATTAATTCTAAGCAGTACATATTTTCAATGATATTTAACAGTGATACAAGTAATGGGTTTTCTTGCAAAAAAAAAATTAGATTACAACCAAAATACTGGAAATGCTTAATAATTTCTCATATTTTACGAACGTCAAAAGAAATATAATGCGTAGATTGAACCATTATTATTTATAAGCAAGGCTTTAATGAGTAAAAGCTAGCAAATCGAATAATACAAGTGCGAAAACATTTACGGTCGAGCTTCCTTCAACGCTGGTAATTTTGGTGAATGTGTATACTAAACAATGTAATTCAAAAAATACCAATTTTAAAGACTACTCCAGTAAAATTATTTGGAGCTCGTTTCATCTGCCATGGTAGCTTTCATTTGCTTGTCCAACTACAAAGACATATTTTATAGTATTAAATTTCAAGAGATGTTTAAGTTCTTTTCTACTATACTGCTTGCGTGCTTAAGTTTAGTTTACTGCACTATGTATTTCTTATAAATTCTTTTATATTCGGAACCAACATATTATTAGCGTTGCCATTATTGACAATGATTTATTTTATTAGATTGGCATGAAAATTATCATGTAGTTTAAATCTGTCACCTCTTATGCTATTCTATTAACAGAGCTGAAAGGCAAGGTAAATTAAGATAAGTATATATCTATAGCTATTTCGTATTTTTTAGTAATTCGAATGCATGAATACCTGGGGCATCTTTAATAGGAATGATATTTTTTATTAAAAACGTTTAATATTTATCGATGCTGCAAAATAGTCTAAAATAACTGGAATACATGGAAATATATATATATATATAATATATATATATATATATATATATTATTATATTAATCAAATAAGATATCATTTGTTTGAATAATTCTATTGAAAACTAAATAAGATTCAATGTGTTACGACAGTATTTACATTTAAAAATTGATTTGGAACAACATTTTAAGTTAAAGTATAGCGTTCTAATAGTAAACACATTGAATTTTTGTCTAAATAATTTACATATATAATTTTAATACATATTTTGGGCGCACTTTCCAGAACAATGAATATATTCAATCGGTCGCAAGATGCTTGCAGATGATGCTGCGCATTGATGAATACAGATTTGCTTTCATATCTGTTGATGGTATATCAACATTATTATCAGTTCTTTCTGGCCGCGTGAATTTCCAAGTTCAGTATCAATTGATCTTCTGCATCTGGGTGTTAACGTTCAACCCGCTTTTGGCCGAAAAAATGAATAAATTCAACGTGATTCCCATATTGGCGGACATCTTGAGCGATTCAGTAAAGGAGAAGGTCACCAGAATTATTCTGGCGGTATTCAGAAACCTTATTGAGAAGCCGGAAGATGCTCAAGTGGCTAAGGAACATTGCATTGCCATGGTACAATGTAAGGTACTGCATCTTTCCTTTCATTTTGTATAAGGAGAATAAAGTGACATATTATTACTTTGTGTTTATCTCAGTAGTAATTAATATCTATTTATTTTATTAGGTTTTGAAGCAGTTGAATATTTTGGAACAACGCAAATTCGATGATGAAGATGTCAGCGCTGACGTTGAATTCTTGTCTGAAAAATTGCATTCATCTGTACAAGATTTAAGTTCATTTGATGAATACGCTACCGAGGTACGTATAAATTGGATGCTGTTATTTTATGTTGAATTGTATACAAAATGAGATTGTAAATAATTTAATAATATTAATCGATATTTTTACAAATAAGGATACTCTATTCATACGGACGTTTTAAAATTGCACCTGTTTCTCTTAAACCAGAAGTATAGTTTTGCATGGGTAAAATTTGGTTTTAAAGAATAAAATACATTTCTTTATTCTTAGTAACAAAACACACAAAACAGTGTGGACGGACGATAATTCCCTACCAAAAAGGATAACGTTTACACATTTGCTTTAATAAATATCTTTAGCGAAACAAAAGTTTATAGTATTTCGTCACGGCACCCTACGTTTTTAAACGAAAAGCTTATCTGCGTAGCTTCATATTTAATTTAATAAAAAAGGACGTACTTTAGGTACAGGGAAATGTTTGCAAAAAAGATTTTAGAAGAGCTTCCTTATTATATTTTGTAAAAATTTACAGGTGTTTTATTTAAAGAAATCGAAGCAACATTAATCAAACTTGGCAACGATATCGATGACCTTGTAAAATCTGGTTGGTATAGAAAAATCCGCGATGACTTACCATAAACCCCAAGAAACACTCAATCGAATAAAATTTGAATCGCCACCCTAGCGCGTAGGGCGTTTATCATATCGGCCGTTAAAGAAACAGTAACATTTCGCAAAAATGTCAGATTATGTCAATTATCTCAAAAACTAAGATAGATCTAAAATCGTAATAATATACGGGATGTTCCATTAAAAAAACCAAACTTGTATCGTGCGCAGCGGAAATTGAACACCCTATACACTTCAATATATGTAGTTTTATGTTATGCAGCATTTGTCTTGGAATATTTTTTTGCAGCATTTGTCTTAGAATATTTTTTATTTGAAAACTTTTTCTCTAAATTGCTCAGGAAAGGAATTATCTTCCGTCGACGCACTATGTGGACACGCTGTATAAACAATAAAAATTTTTTCATGGTGGACACTTCTTGCTCCACACTGTGTATTTTATTTCAATTCAATTCTTGTAAATTACCTAGCAATTCTCCACGTATATGACTAGTGTGTATCAATTTTGCTGTAAACCACTGAAACATTGTCAGCTATGACACGAAGATTAATTTCATGCCCACGTTGGTTTGCATTTGGTACTTCTTCCTCTTGTGATTGAAATCGTGATCTACAGAAAGATCCACTTATCCACCTAAGTTTTTTTAGATTTTATACTACTTTTTAAGGTGTCGTGGTTATATTTTAGTTTTAAGAATTTACTGGTGGGCTTAATAAATAGATATAACTTTTCTACTATTTGCGCTTAATATACTGTGGACTCACTTAAATTTTTATACATTTCAGATTAAATCAGGAAGGTTGGAGTGGTCACCAGTTCACAAGAGCAAATTCTGGCGTGAAAATGCTCAGCGCCTCAATGAAAAGAATTACGAACTACTACGTATTTTAATTCACCATTTGGAAAGCAGCAAAGATCCCTTGGTTTTAAGTGTAGCCAGCTTTGACATCGGAGAATATGTGCGTCATTATCCGAGAGGAAAACAGTATGTGTTAAATCAACGAATTCAATTGATGTGAAAATGTAACGTTATTGTTTTTTTAGCATAATTGAACAATTAGGTGGCAAGCAATTAGTAATGCAATTGTTAGCTCACGAAGATCCCAACGTTCGCTACGAGGCTTTACTAGCTGTACAAAAATTGATGGTACATAATTGGGAGTATTTAGGAAGGCAATTAGAAAAGGAACAAACTGGAGATGCGAAATCAGGAACAGCTCCTATTTCGGGAAAAGCCTAAAGCTGTAGAGTATTATTGTAAATCTGTGACTGTATTCTTACTAGCAATTTGTGTAATTGCTTGGTCTGTATATCATGTTCTGTATATATAAATATTTTGCAATAGAGAAAAACTTGCGAGTCATTGCTATGTATATTTGTATAATAACATTCCTTCTTTATACATATTAATCAGATTAATTTCATTATACTCCACTCGTCGCATTTTGATGAAAATTATGTGTAAATATTAAGCTGAAGTATTAGTGTTTGACATAGCTGACCTATTTTATTTGATTGTTATTAGTATTTTAGAATATATGCGCTAACTGTTAAATTCAGTTTGTTTTATTGACCCATCTGTATATGACTATAGTACGTGAGACCATGAAACCATTTTTGCGACATGTAACAATCACACTTATAACTGTCATGATACCAATTCTGCTTGCTAAATGGAGAATAATAGGAGAAGGCAAGTAAGATTAGAACAAACGGGTCTTTCGTTTTATTTTAAAACAATTTGTATTTTTCATGCTTGATATTCCCACTGATAAAGGAGTTTTACAGATAGTCAATCCCATCCTATTATTTGGACACACATTTTTGGAGACGAAAACGCTGTGGAGACAAGGTACTAGTAAGAGGAGTGCTCTATTTCTAGATGTCTGCATTATCATGTGCGAATTAGACAGAGAATACGTTTCAATTTACGCATAAAATCAACTTCAAGTTAGGTTGATAATGCAAAGAAATCACCTAAATTCACTTTTAAAATCTGAGCACACAGACTACAACGCCGATGTTGGAGGCGCCCCCTACGCATGTGAAATCAGTTAATACGGAAAGAAACTGAAAAAATTATGGCGTCATTTAAACTTTAAACAAGTTATTAAAATGTGCGTCTAAATGCACCATATTCATTGGCTATCTGTAAAGTTCTTTTATCTGTGGTATTAATCAGAAAGAAATTATAAAATTGTCAGTGTTAGTCAAAACGTGTAATGGCTGCGGGGGTTTGCGTAAGTTCGAAACCCTTCGATATAGAGCAGCGAGGATTAAGTGTAGGAATACGAGGGTCACGTTATATATTTTGAGATACAAGAAAAGTACGTCTTTTTACGAAAATGATTTTATTTATGTTCTAAATAATCTCCTGCATCAATGCACCTTTGTAACCGAAGTTTCCACAACGTAAAAGCGTGAAGCCAGCCATCTCTTGGAATGCTCTCAAAAAATAGATGAATTGCTTCATCTATCTCATCTTCCGTCGTGAAACGTCGACCACGTAAATGTTTCTTTAGGTTGAAGAACAACCAGAAATCACACATGGCCAAATCAGGCGAATAGGGTGGATGTTCAATGACTTTTACTTTATTTTTACGTAAAAATTCAACTGTCTGCTGTGCAGTGTGACGATGCATTGTCGTGATGCAACATTAACCCGCGAATGTTGGCTGACTCAAGAACTGCAGGTAAACATTTTGTGGTGTACCAGTTTGCTCTGACTGTACGTTGATTTTCCAGCTTCATTGCTTTTATTAATCCGGTACTACGGAAGAAAACTGCGTACATAACTTTCTTGACAGCCCTTTACCTTCTGGCCATTGTTGGTGTTGGTGCATCTTCGTGGATCCACACGCGGCTCTCTTGGCGGGTAGGAGTATCGTAAAATGGGATGTAAGTTTCACCACCTGTTACTATTTTTGATAGAATGCGATGTCCACCATTATTTAACATTTCCAATCTTCCCCGAGCGATTCTTACTCGATCTGCTTTTTGGGAATCGGTAAGCGTGTGTGGCACCCAACGAGTAACAATTTTTTTCATCCGAAGATGATCGTGTAAAATTGAATTTACTGTTGCGGATCCAACACCAAGAGTTGCCTCAATCACTTGATAGGTGCATCTTGGATCTTCGTCGATCATACGTCTCACACTCTCAATGTTTCCAGCGGTAACTGAAGAACAGGGCCTACCGGTACGTTCCTCATCACCAAGCGATATCCGTCCTCTTTTAAATTCGCTTTACCAGCGAAACACAGTTGCACGTGAAGGACTTTCATCACCAAATGCGAGTTGCAATCGTTCAAGACTTTGTTGTTCACTTAAACCGACCTTAAAATCGTAGTAAATCATTGCGCGTACATGTTCTCTTGACAAGTCCATGTTTCGATGACAAATCGTACCTACCACGTTTATTCTATGACAGCAGCGACTCAACTGACAGTCAGAGTTTACTACTTAGGGATGGTGGTATTTAGAAATGCAGTGTTGCCAGCTCTAACTTCTCTACTTTTGTGGCATCTCAAAATATATAGCGTGTCCCTCGTATCTACCGTGTGGAAATCGTCAATTCGATCGCGTACGTACAATATTCATATGAGCATTTGCTTTGTAGTTAATCCGTCGCACTCGAAAGAACAAAAAAAATCAGCCTTGGCACTAATAAGCTACGATTCTCAGTTCAATGAACAAGCAACTCTATTAATTCTAAATAACTTATAAATACAAAAATCAACAATGCCTTTTAGAATTTAAGAAAAATTAATTCAATGAATCATTAGTTTGAATAATCCTTCTTTTTGACAACTCTCTCACATTTAGATAAGAAAAGTGGTCTCGCAATGCAATATTCAACTATAACGTTCGGGTCGTTTCCGACCGGCCGGTATATAAAAGCATATATGCATGTACAGCAACTGGCATATATCTCGGCGAGCGGTGGGGGTACGCTCCGAGGGAATTTAAACCTAGGACGCGAAACCGGTCGCACCTTATAAAGAATTTTATGAGGAAAAGACCCCTTTTATTTCCACTTTCATAATGAATACCTCACAGAGTCACCATGGATTACTTAAAATGTTCTTAACCTAAACTTATAAAATTGTCATCACATCCTGCCCTAATAAATTTGCAAACCCTGTGCAATGCGCGTGCGTTCAGAACATATCGACCCAATCTATCTAGTTTCGTCCGCATTTACCTGTATTCATCTACTTTTCCAAATTATGTTTTATGGAATCAACAACTTTACTAAAAGTTTGAGTTGTAAACAAAACTTAAGAGGCGCGTCTGTTTTACGTATTTAAGCTAGAATTTTCTAATTGCATTTATTTTTAGTCGAAGCATTAGACTTGATGATAAAATAAAGATGATCCCCAAAAAAATTTGACCCAAAGAAATTACACGCAAACTAGAAAACGTTCATGTTTGATTTTCTACCAGAGCAGGGCTGGTCTTTACATCCCTACTAAACGTTCATGTTACTAGTCGAATGCATCAAATTTACACAAGGTTCGTAAAAAGGTGTCACCTCCTACTTAACAAGGCGCCCCTCCATTTTTCTTCGCGATTAAAAATAAACGCTCTTGATTAGGGAGTGAACCCCTCGCCTTTTAGATGAAAAGTGCACATGCTAACATGTATATTTATGCATAACTAGTTAAGGGCAACTTATTGTAATAAAAAATAAAAATCAAATCACTTTCCTCTTTATTTGGAGTGATAATTTACAATACATTGTAATTATTCAGCAATCAGTGTACAAAAAGTAATATGTATATAAGTATACTCTATTGTACATAGAAACATACAAACCTTTAGTTTCATACCTACATCTAATCAGTGTCGATAAAACGTTTAAGGAAAAAAACCATAATACATATGTATATTAATTTATGCATGTGTACAATATACTTATAATAGTTATAGATGTATATATAAATAAATAAAATACGATAAGTTTGATTATCACATGTGTTTAAATTCAATTTTGGCATATATAAAATTCTTCACGTCCTACTAAACAAATTTCCTTTCCTAGTACTGAAATAAAAAACATGTCTTTAATACAATCGTGCAAAATATGGACTGTGGTAGTCTGAAGAAATTAAAAGGCAGAAACTTGTTTCACATTGTACATCTAAAAAGCTTTACAATATTTAGAGAAGCACATACATTAAAATACGAGGTTAGCTTTAAGCTTTGCACTTGCGTTGTATATCAATAAATTAATAGAAAGTAAAATAAGGTACATGTTTTTATTTTTAGAACAGATTGTGCGGTATTTTTTGTAACTTTTCTGCAATAACTATAACGAAATTGTGACTTGCTTATAAAATTGATGCAAATTATATTGATATAGGTAGCACATATGTACCCCACAATCCATATCTAATTATATAAAATAGTAAAATAGTAAATATACTTATAAATGGTAACCCATATTGGTAAAATGTATAAAGTAAATACATCAAAATTAGCATACTGGAATGTGTGAAACAAAAGCAGAGGTTGTATCACAATTTTAGTACATAAAATACATAATTCTAGAATATATTTGGGACCAGTGAGTTGGAATATTATTTTCTATAATTGTGCGATGACTAAAAATATTAATTTTTTTATATTACTAGTAGTAACAACTAATCGATAAAGAGGAGTGAGAGAGTGCAGTTCATTGTGCTATTCTTTTTGCCGGACACACCGAGTTGCAGGGTAGGATATAAGGTCGCTCATCTTTCTCTTAGATCAGCCGACTCTTGCTTGGCCTACAAGTTAGGAATAGCGCCTATACTGCCGTTACGCCGGCGTAATAGTAATTAATTTAACATTGTACTTTTGAAAAAAAATGAGAGGAACATTTAGTTCTATAAACAATTATTTTAAGCTACACTCATCGGTAAAAAAAACCAGCCACCTAAATATCGTTTGTAAAAATTTTGTCCCAACAATCACAGACGTTGATCTTTTAATAAATATTACATTAGAAGTAGCAAGACAAATAGCAGAGAAAATAACAGCAACAAATTCTAAATAATATGTGTACACAATTGATTTAAAAAAAATACATTTGATAGCATACACCATGAGGAAATTTGGAAGGTTCTAAAGGAAAGAAAAATAAGTGGGAAAATAATAAATGTAATAAAAAGTATGTACGAGGAGACACTTAATACCGTACAAATAGGAGGAAGAAAGACGGAGAGTTTTATTATGAAAAAGGGTGTAAGACAGGGAAGCGTCGTAAGCCCGCATTATCATCACAGTTATGGGCCATATATCAAATCAAGTAAATAAGGATACCTTTGGGTTATAGAGAACTAAAAATACTTGGGACAAAAATAAAAGAAGTGAAAAAATTTTAATATTTGGGGACGATGACACAGTGCCGTTCCGAACAACTTGGTCGCCTGTATGCGAAAATATTATTTTTTATTATTATTATTTTTTATACTTGGGGAATAGTTATTATATGCGTGGGTATTATGTTATTAAAACTACTAACTGGTGATTCACTTTAGAATTTAATTTGAAAAAGAAATTTCACTTTATATTACATGACATGTGCTACAATTAAATCGTTTAATCGTAACTTGAGGTTTTTAAAAACCCAAACAAGAAGAAACAAGATATTTGTTGAATATATTACTCGTACAAAAGTCGGAATAATAGTGACTAAAACTTAGGGCTAGGATGTATATGTAAGATCGGTTAGTTTGTTTATTTTAAAATGCAGATACAGTTCAAGGGCGAAGTTCTTCTACGTGTCAGATATTATTCACGATATAGAGTTATATCTCTAAGCTCGAGTTCGTTTATTTCTAAGGATAATGATCAACTGGCGAAGAAATTGAATAATATAAAATAATATACACCGAAAAGTAGTAAAATTCCTTACAAGCATTTCTTTATCGTAAGACTAAACAGTCAATAATTTATATCCTTCAGACTGTTTTGATTTCTGCTTAGTCAGTTCGTACGGACTAACGGCTCGTTTTCCTTGTTGATTACTTGTCACCGATGCCGCCCTTTACATTGGTCGCCTGTGTGCAACGCACACTTCGAGCATCCATACGGCCCTGCGATGACGGATTCTCAAAGAAGATTGAAAAATGAAAGTCTCAACAGAATTAACAAAATAAATGCAGTATATCAAACGTTATATAAGACATTCCTACACAAACGAGAAACAAAGAGAAGAGTATATGAGTCAGTGCTGATGCCGACACTTATTTACGGATGTGAATCTAGGGTTTTAACAAACTACCTAAACATTACGGCTTGCGAGATGAAAATTTTACGGAAAATTGGGGGGTGTGATTAGATTGGACAAAATGAGAAGCGAAACTATACCGAAAAACTTAAAGGTGAAAAGCGTAATTCAAAAAATAGAGACACAGCAGTTAGAATGATTTGGCCACTTAGTGTATATATCGGAGGATAGATAAGACGATCAAAGTGATATGGGAAAGAGAGACGGGAAGAGGTAGACCAAAAAAGAAATGAAATGCAGTAATGGCAGATATAATAAAAGAAAAGGGAATGAGCTGGTCTCAAGCTAAACGGGATGCTAGAAATCGGAAAGAATGGAGAAAAATCATTGCCTCTGCACCGATGGTAGAAGAGGACGGAGATAAGCAAGTAAGTACTTTAGAAATACTATCGGGATATAAAGTGTGTTCCGAAAATGCGAATTTAAATTATTAAGAGGTTCACGGTAATACAATAACAAGAAAAAAAAAGCAATCCAATTATGCAATTGCCGTTAGGAAATTAGTAGTTCTCCAGTATTTGGTATGTCTACTACTTGTTCTAATTATAGGACGGATGTATCGAGTTAATTAAATTAAACATCTTTTTTTTTGGGATTGCTGCATATGTTTCTTGCAGAGCAACGCGTAGATCTTGCAGAGTATCCGGCAGAATAGGGATTGAAATCTAGACTACATGCAGGCCAGGATAATTATCGAATATTAACCACGTTCCGATACTCATTCACAATGTTTGCATTGTCGTGCGATCTCTTCGATAAAACAAGTCAACATCATTGCTAAAGCTTTTGCAAAAAAACATCAACGATTAATGTTGTTTATAAAAAAAAATACGTTAGTTCTTTACCATATCATACCAACCATAGAGTAAATGCGGACAAAAGCCCGCCACACAAGTATAGCTATTAATATAATTTAGTAGTATGGTCGAACAGAACGCTCTTATGTAAAAGATGTAAATAAAGGAGGACATGAGGTAAGTTTCCTTAGAGAAAGGTACATTACGTCATTGAAACATGACTATTCAAAAACGAATTAAACCAACAAACATTAACCTCAACGCCGAATACAATTGCAGTAGCAATGAAGCAACACACCCGCCTATAATGTCAGCGTATCTGTTGCTTAGTCACAGAAACTCTGAAAAGCAAGTATCTCCATGGAGTATGGCGTAAATGTACCTTTCTCTAAGGAAACGCGCTCTATCTATAATTTTGCAATTTGATTTTGTAAAATATCAGATTCTAACGGTTTAACTAATAAATATACTAGGGTAGGTAAGGATTCATTTATAGGCGCGAGTTCCATACATATAGCGAATAATGTTGCCGCTTGTGCTAGGAGCGTCCTTAATTCGTTTCGCGCGGCTCCCCACCTTATATTTTCATAACGGGTAAACATTGTAACGTTGTCCATATATTTTAGCGGTTCACTTTACTACGGAACTTACTAACGCGGTATACTGGGGAGTTATTTAGTAAGAATCGAGGTATTTTCGACTGTCTCGCATGCCTTGTCGTGTCGCTTATGCACTGCCGCTTTAAAACAAAATTTGTGACATTAACCTCATATTTTATAGAATAGTGTTGTGTTGTGGTGTTCATGCTGTTTTGTTGGGCGTAGTCGGGTGCTGATAACGTTGAGCGTCGCATACGCAAATAACGCAACTACGATTGAACACGACGCAACGTTTCAAACATAAAAATGATATCACTTTTCTTGGAACGTGTCTAAAACAATTGCAGCACAAGTGATACGATACCATTAACATGTGCACTGTCGTAAAATTATAAAATCAGAAAAGTACTACTGAAGATTTGACGGTTCGACACGACACTGTGAAAAGCAACACTCTCGATCGCTACAGAATAACTCCCCACAAGTTTGTTTGAAAGTATATCGGGTTGCCTACGCATTCATGCAGGTGACTTCGCTGTAAGTTCCTGTAAGTAGGCGCAATAATTTAAAATAAGTAATATTGATAATGAGGGGCAAGGTGTGGGTGTTTGCCCTAAGTGCGTATTTTTGCCCCAGAAGCATGACATTTTATTATCAGGAATTATCAACGTAAAAGCAATCGAAAACCCATCACGCTATACTAAATGACATAAGATGAAAAATACGAAAGGGGATGACCGTTCACAGTATAGCACGAGAGCTTGACGTAGACGAATCTTCTATCAGAAAAAAGGTTTAAAACTGAATCAGGCGTTCTCCTCTAGGAAGATTAAAAAAAAACATTTATAGAAGAGCAAGAACAACTAAAAAAACTCTTCTACAAATGGCAGTATGCTGTCCAAAATAACGTGGCGAAAGCATTTTGCAAAACAACTAAAATGGTTGGCGAAGACGGGACACAATCTTTTTTAAAATGATATAAATTGTCATTGAGATTGCCACAGAAAACCAGTGCAGGGAGGTTCGTGGGTTTTAATCGAGTTCAGGTTAATCGTTTTTATGACAACCTTAGCGACTTAAATATTCGTTTTCACCCAGTGGAATATATAACGTGGTCGAAAGTGTAATAAGTGCTGTGCCAAATCGCATACCGATGCGATTACCCATTGCCTCTAAAGGAAAACAGAGCGTTAACAAGGTTTTCTTTGCAGAACGCGGTCAACTAGTATCCATCGTCTGTTGTTTAATGTCAGAGGGCACTACGTGCCTCCAGGTATAATTTTTCCCAGAAAAAGATTAAAACCGTGGTGCTCCACCGGTGTCTAATCTGTACAGGGTGCGGAGAAAGCTCCCGGAATTTTTAAAGGTATTTCAACAATATAAAAATATTGCATAAACAAATGAATTCACATAACTAAACGAATAGTAACTTTTATTAATTTAATAACAACTAATTAAAATAAAAACAATTACAACTAAAGTTTAAAATTGTCTCCTTTGGCTTCAATACATTTTTGGAGTTGCTTTTGGAAATTGCTAATGATGGTCGCGTAATCTTGTCCCAGGCGCACATCAGAGCCGCTTTGAGCGCGTCAACGGTGGCATGCCTTCTTCCCGAGATTTTCTGCTCCAACATGGACGATACCGAAAAGTCCATTGGGTTCAAGTCGGGCGAGTTTGGCAGTGAAACCCCCTTGTTCCAAAATCACCCAGTCCTGCTGAAGCGAAAATCCATCAGCTCGGAAATGCTGCGTCGGCCACGGCTCAAGCACGTCGCGAAGAACCAGCTGCTGGTACTTGGCGGCGTTGATTTTGACGTTCCCGTCGATGAAGACTAGCGTCGTCTTTCCGGTGGCGCAGATGCTTGCCCACCATCACCGAGGCCGGAAAATGGCTGCGGTCGATTTCTTAGTCGGTCAAAAAACGTTTACTCAGAATTCTGCTGCACTGTAGTCATAAAATATACACCCTAGACAGGTGTGTTTTCAAGGCTTTGAAAGATTTTTATAGCGAATTACGTGATCAATAGATAATCAATAATGCTGGACGAACCATTTCTCAAGCAGATGTGACAAACATTTTTGGACAATGTGATCAAGGCCGCTAACGCTTTCAAATCTCGTGGAACAGTGCATTTTAACAGATTTATTTTTAGCAATGAAGATTTTTTACCGTCAACAGTTACAGACCAGCCAATTGTAGATGACAATGGCGAACATGAGAGTGGTTGTGATTTTGGTAATATTCCACTAAGCGTGGTGGCAAAGAAAAGCGATAGTAAAATTGTTACAGCAAGAGTAACACCTCAATCTTCAACATCGTTTGTTTTGGAAACCATGTAAAACGCCGACGAAATAGATCAATCAATGACAGCGTCATCCCATAGTCTTCATCACGGAGACACCTTGATGTAACTCCGCAGGATATCTTGCTTTATTCAAAAATAAAAAAACTGCACATAATAACTAGAAAGAAGAAGAAATCTACGATATTGACGTCGACTTCAAACAAGAAAGAACTCGAATCTGAAGCTGCAAAGAGTAGAAAAATATCGTCAAACAAATACAAAGAAGCTTGTAAAAAAGGGAAAGGGAGGATTTTTAACAGAACTTATTGACGATAACCAAGAAGAAGTGATGTGTCCCTTGTGTGAGTTGATTTATTGAATGGATTCGGGGGACTGGATCCAGTGCTACCCCTGCAAACCTGCCTATGAAATAGGAGATTTTATATCCGACCTGTGCCTACAGCGATTAGGTAGGTATCTGTAATTCTTATTATCACAAAAAATTCCGTTCAAGCATTAGTTATATTTACCCATGAATCTTTTCTTATGTTCTATTTTTGTTATTTTCAAAATTTAGTATAATTATGTTTACAAATAAATGTGTGCGAATTTTTGCCCCATATATTTAGGACCTTTATCCTACATCACGAGGCAGTCCTAAACATAACATTGTTTTAAAAAAACGTTATGTTCTACTTAAAGATTCTTATTTTAAAATTAAGAAGGTATCACTATATCATCATTTATATGAAGTACTGATAATGGGAAAATTATTTCTGAAATTATCACAGTTTCCGAAATATAACATTTCTTACACTTCGTGCGGACTTTTGCCTGCATTTACTCTAATTAGAAAATAAATACTTAGGCGGCTGGTTTTTGTTTTGCTGGCGAGTGTATTTTGCTTCATTATAGGTAGGCTAAACATCACATATAAATGGTTAGGCTGTATGGTTAAACTATGAAACAACCTCTGTAGTATTGAATATTTTCCTCATTTAATAATAAAACTGAGTTGGCTCTGTATACTTGGCAACATTGTTTCGAAATAATTTTAAAAGGTAATATAATAATAATAGAATATGCAGGATGAAATTGACACAGGAAGCAAAAAAAAAACGGAAAAATAAATAGGTAATTTCTAAACTAGATAAGATTTACTTGGTATTAAAGATTTCAGTTTTCAAGGTTTGAGTGAGAATCATTGAATTTGAAAAAAAATATAGTAACTATACAAATTACAATACAATGAAATCCAACGAAGTTAAAGTAATAGAAGCATTTGTTTACATAAGTCAAACCAACATAAAACCTAAATATTTACATCAAACCACCTATGAGTGGGAGTAAAACAGGATTGAACCTTGTCGTTTCTAATCGTAACTCGTCGTAATTTCAACCGTGAAAAGTGATATTTGTGTATAAAAACGATTGGCTTCACGTCGGCACATGGCGAGTAGTATGCGACGCTGCTTCTATTACTCAATTTTTTTTGATGAAACCTATCTAATTTGAGCAACTGATATTTGACGTAAATAATAGCATTGAATATAGGCATATTAAAAAAGCGTAAGTAAAATGTTACGGTACTGTATATATCTTTCTCAAATCAATTGCCTTGCGATCTGCCTAAATCTATATCGTATGTCGTCGTGTGAAGATTCAAGATAAACAGATGTTTAGCTTATGCAGATTTCAATTAACTGGTCAGTAACATTTAATAGATTTATTAGTATTAATTTTATAAAAAGGGCGTATACAGTGTGTTAGCGAGGAGTGGGACTGGGCAATATCTCAGGAATGAATGTAGATTTAAAAATTTTGAGAACTTCGCTATAACTGTCCTTTAGGGACACTCACAAAAATTAAATACCTAGCTAATTAGACAAAATATTTGAAAAGCAATATAACATTAAATTAAATTAAGTGCTGAAAAGTTTCTCCACTACATTCTACACATTTTTGTTTATCAAGTTTCTGGCGTTGTGATGCCACAAAGGAGTATCATAGACTACATTGTTTTAAATATCTTAAATCTTAAGTATTTTTTTTTAATTTACCTTGAGATATGTTTCCATTTGTCTTTTAAGATTGATCTATTGTAATTTTCGATAAATTAATGTTTGTATTATTATCTGGTTTAGTGTCCTCTTTCTTCGCACCTGGATATGTCGTGGGCTGTATTGCTTCTTTTATTTTTATGTCAAGAGTAGGTGCTTGTGCCTTGTTTGTAAATACCATGCATTCTGTTTTTTGTCAATTAATTGTTAATAAGTTATTGTAGCACCATTTTTCAAATATACCTAGGTCCCTGTCGATTTTTGTCTGTAAGTCCTTCCTGCTTTTGCCCCAGAATATAATACAGGTGTCATCTGCGTATACGTATATATTGCCTTCAATATCTAGTAGAAAGATATCGTTTGTATACATGATATACACAGAGGGAAAGAAAATGTCTAGCTATACGAAAAAACGTACATGCGACAACGGTAGACGCGAATGGCTGTTCCACCACAAGCGTAGGGAATAGCGGCAGTCGACGGCTCACGATGGTTACCGATGTGGTTAGTTACGAGGTAAACTGCATTATGTGCGGATGATCTTAGCAAGAATATCTAGAGTATTTATTTTTCTTTTCTTTTATTTCATCAGATTTTATTTTCGTCTTTAGAATTTCTTATTAGTTTCGTCTAAGCTTTGTAGCAACAACAAAGTAAATATGCGAAATTCTCATTTCCAGGCGACCATGACTTCAAATTATTGCGTGCGTTCTTGCACGCAGTAGGTCTACATCCCAACGTTGTTAGAAGCGTACCAAGTACTAACACGCGACCCGCATCGAATCGATCGGATTCCACTCAATCCCCACCTCGCTCTCTCGCTGTACATATATAGATAGAGCTAATTTTACATTTTCCCAATGTGTATAATATAGGGGATAGGTTACTGTCCTATAGGATGCCATACTCTGGACTTAGTTCATCGCTAAAATCATTATTTACTTTGATTATTTGCGTTCTCCCCATTAAGTACATTCTTATTGTGTCGCTCTCCTTATCGGTTATACTCATTTTTCCGATTTTTTCTATTTGATATAAAATTTATCTTGATTATTTCGAATTTAATGCAGCTAGATAGGTATACATATACGACATATTACCAAAGAATATGTGCCCCCAACGGACATTTATAGTGAGGTTCTCAGTTTTAAAATCTGCATTCATTTCTGAGATATCGGGCTATCCCATTCCTCGCTGATATTACTACTGATTACATCTTGCATATTAACAGATAAGTTGCAACACAAAATTATACATAATTATTTTAGGAAGAATAAGGTAATAGTCATATGATGAGCGAAGCAAATATCTTAACTGTTTAATGCACTCACCTTAGTTAACTCGGGCCACTACACCGTTTTGATATCCGCTAACCTGAGCATGCTCGGATATCACAAAAATTTAACATTATTGCTGTTTTTAACCGAGTTAAGACGTTGCAACAATAGGAACATCTCCCTTCGATTTCGGGCTAACGCCTGCGCACGGGGTATTAGTGTGTTTTTAGTATTATTTGATGTATCACAGAGAGAGAAAAAAAAAACGATCCAACTAGGGAATGAGGAAGATACAGCTGAGTTCCAGATTTTCATGAGCGAAAAAACAGAGCAATAAGATACGGCTGCCCTGATGGAGAGGCGATATGATACTTTGTGTTACCTCACATTTTAGAGTATCCCGTACTGTTGCTACCACTTAACTTTCTTTTGTTTGGAATTATTTGGCCTTGGTTTCTGTATGCTTACTTATTGAAAACAATTTTTGCTATTTTCTTTTATATTTTCCTAACCCCGAGTTAACTCAGTTGTGCAGTTGATTTTTTTTGTTTTGCAAAAATGCATTTTTTTTTTACTTTGCACAATCTTAGACCTACTATATTTGGTTTATGGATCGTAAAATTCTTACAAAAAATCGATGACTTTTTACCAATTTTAAAAATAAATTGGCGGTTAAGCGGTTAAAAGTTATTCACTTTTTGGAAAAAGGTTTCATATAAAACTTGTAACAAATGAAGGGGAACATATAAAGGTACTATTATATCCTTTTAACCAATGTTAAATAACAAACCCAACGTCCTTAATTAGTTGACATACTATTTTTTTTATTTTCAATTTCATTAATTTGGGTAAAATAAAAATGTATATACAGTGTGTCCCCCTAGTGCGCGGGCGGAAAGTAATTCCCCTTCTGAGCAATTTAAAGAAGAAGTTTTAAAATAAAAAATATCCGGAGGTTCTGCACAACATAAAATTATGCTCAAGTATACAGAACGTTTAGTTTATGTTACAAACAATACAAGTTTGGTTTCTTAAATGGAACATTCTGTATGTTATTACACTTTTGGATATCCCTCTTCAATTCATGTCAATTTTTTTCAATATTCCCCATAATTAGAGATTTTTGCGAAATTCCGCTGTCTTTAACGGCCGATATCTTAAATGCCTTTCACACTAACGTGGTGGCGTCATTCGAATGAGTATTTCTTGGAGTTTCCGGCATACATGGAATTTTGTCTATAGCAATTAGCATTTACAAGATGGCCGTCGAAATCGTTCACTTGTTTGATTCATGCTATTTGATTTTCTTTAATGGAATAGCCTCCATATCTTTCCAAAATCTGATATAGAATTTTTTTTATAAATATTTTCCCTATACCTAAAATGTCTCATTTTTAAGCAAATAAAAATGTTTATGAAAATACTTTTTGAATGAATTTCTTAAGGGGCGTAACGTGGACTTTACACAAAATATTGTTTCCGAAATGTTACTAAACGTTCAATAAAATACAAGGAATCGCATTACAATTTGTATGAAAGAAAAATGATGCAAATGGGTTAAAGTAGGAGGGTAAATATATAATTAAGATATAACTAAGGATTACTATGCTTATTTCAGATTTACATATTGCCTAATTTATTAGCTATATAAGGTTAGTTTTTCACTTTATTTGTTAATTCAGTTTTATTGCTGATGATGATGGCTTGGCTATCGAAACGTGCGTCCAGTACGAGTTAAGCATTGTGGTAATGGTTTTAGTGAACTGTTTTAGTTAATATGAATGAAATGTAACATGTTCCATTTAAAAATCAAATATGTATCGTCAACTGCCGAAGCTGAACATCCTGTATACTGGAATATAATTTTATGTTATGCAGCTCTTGTCTCTGAATATTTCTTATTTGAAGACTTTTTCTTTAAATTACTGGGGGAAGGAATTATCTTGCACCCGTACACCAGGTGGACACGCTGTATATTTGCTTAAAGGTAATTTGAAAATTTATCTGTTAACTACGTCTTCGACTTTTGATTTTCTCAAAATATTTCATTTAGTGTTAATTTTAAGTTAATTATTTTTTATTCTAAATTAATTGCTATTTAAAAAGCATTCGACTTTTATTTGACCTTGACGTGTCCTCCGACAACAATTATAACACCATATAAGCGCCCCTAGATATGTAATATAACTTTCGTATGAAACTTTTTTCCATTAATTTGCTTGCTTTTAAGATATTTGCCCATGTCAAGTTAAATGGATCGTCCGGTATAGCAGATGGCAGATCTGTATATGAAATTGCATCAGTATTGTATTTTATTATTTACTTAATATTTAACACGTTTTTAGCGCAAATAGGACCTGAAATGGTACAATGTATAAAATTTTCGAGTTAATTTTTGGGTTTGTTAACTTTTAAGTTATTATTTGATAATTTAAAATTTGGCTTACAAAATCAAGATGGGCAGTAAGAATTTTCTTATTATTCAATAATTTTTAATAGTTTTCTCGTAGGTACTCCTGGTGTATATTAACCAATCAACATACAACAAATATATGCAAAATACATAAGTCTAACTTAAAGAAATCAACTCAAATATACCTTATAATAATTGACATTATTTTCTTGTATACAAACAATGTAAATTGAACCAACTCAATTGAAACAACGAAAACAGACTAATACTACATTGACTAGCATAACAGTACCTCAATCATACGGTATTACATCTTTTCACACAATTAAAAATATTGAATGTTATTATATTATCATTGCACATTATACTCACATCTGATTAACATTTATTTCGAACTATAATTTCATAATAACATTCAATAAGATTTTTAAGAATACTTTTTTGTCGAGACAACCTTTTAGGCACACAGGTACAAAATCTGTTTTGCCCACAAATGGTTACATGTTTTTGCATCGTCTAAAACTTACGTTTTTACGCGTCTACCAATTTTAGTGAAACCGTTTCTACTGCTTTTATGTCCGTTCCTGACGTCATTATTAAAACGGCCTAAAGGTTTATTTCTGGATTCGAAGACAACGTCCGAGTCAGTATCACTATCCGATAAATCGGCTTTCCTTGACGAATCTAAAAGTAAATACACATACAAAGGGTTTTATTAACTTTTTCCAACACAGAGTTTAACGTCAGACTTACATGGTGGTAGATCTTCAGTATCTTCAATTAGTTTATATGTTGATGGCTTTATGCTGAGCCTGCGTTTTGAACAGCCATTTACACATAAATAAACTGCACCCCATATAGATCCTGTCACGGCTAATACTGTAAGAATAATACCTACAACCACGTATAAAACACTCCAACTGCAGTCTGAATCACTAGTATCATCCAAGTATAATTTAAACATATCCTGAAAAAAAAAGAAACAAATTTATAGGTACGACGAATCCAAAGTTAAAAGTTGAAGGTACAAATTTGATAATTAGAGAGTTTGTTTCTGAATCAAGATGGTAAAAATAGAAAAACATGTTTTATTTAAGAAATATTTAGATGAATTACATTTCCTAAATCGACTAGAAAATTTAACATGTTGAGTTCTTTGTTTCTCAAGTATCAAAATTGTTGACGTACATAAGAAATCGCTTTCGTTTCGTTTACGAATTCCCCCGTCTTCACTGAGCAGGCTGGCAACCCATATGAAGGACGAGAGGTATGTGAACGGTTAATGGAAATCGTAGAGGACAGTCTTGTATTGTTAATACTTTGGCGCGACGTGATAAACGACCTCATTACTGTTACTAGCATTAGAAGAAGAAAATATCCTTTTGGTAGTACCTTTTTTGTTTTTTTCGACAAAGAAAAAAAGAGAACGGGGGATTGCCTTTGTGAATTGCAACAGCGTATTCGAGTTTCACTAATAAGTCGCAGTATATCATAAAGCGAACAGCGGTACGCACGCATATTATAAACACGCGTGTCCGCTCAATCACGTAATATTATAATTCAACGCCTTCTAACAAAATGTGTTAATACAGAATTACTGCGCAATTTTTCTGTATTCTCAGATTATGTTAGAAAGTACAGTTTCTTATATTCATTTTGTTGCTGCTATGCGATGTTGGAGAACGAAAAAGTTACTCTAAGTAAGATTCTTGTAAAATTAAACTAAAGAAAAATAAATTCGATAATTATACAAAATAAATTGAAATTCTGACAATGTTACTTTATTAAGGGGAAAAATCTCCTGGCAAAATTTTGAACTTTGAAACTTTTGTATTTGTTGCGTTTCGAAATACGCTTCGCAGTACTTCTACTAACACCGATTTCGTCTACAATTTGCCGGCTAGAGCAAGGTTCGCCCATTTCAACTAACGAACAAACCCTCACTTCTCTCTCCTCAAGCTCGGGATGCATTAGAGGGATTTGAGGCTGTTCGTCTATTTGTTGGCATTTACGGCAATACCCGGCCACGCAGCCAAATTTCCCAAACGCTTTGATAATATTTTCAATCGTCAAATGCGAAGGAATAGGACGATCCATGTACTCTACGACAAATAGATCAGTCGTGCTTTGGTAGAAATTTCCAAAATACCATTTAATGATCTGTACCATCTCTATAGTTGTATAAACTAACATAATGTATTCGAAATCGACGATCTTTTGTTAGAACCTTACGAGCGCACAGAAAAACAAAGAGTGCATCAGATAGGCCTCTCAGAGCTACGGCAGTTGCGCGCGGCGAGGCTAGCCAGCGGGGATAAATGCAAGGATGCCAGGTCGCGCTACGTACAATATATCTCGCAGCCCGGTGAAGCCTGAGCTTTGGATAATATTTGATTGGCAGATTGCATTCGTAGGCTTACCAAAATTGTTTGTCTGAATAATATTGATATAATGCTTCTTAAGTAAGCGTTTTTTTTTAATTGAAACAAATAAAATGTGTAAATACCTCCATCCAAAATGCTTCACAAATGCACTTTCTGGTTTGTTCATCACAAACACCATGTCCAGAACAATTATTTTGGCATATAGTCGTTTGCAATTTTGAAATAGAAAATCCCAAAAGTCCAGCATCAATTTTCAACTTTTTATGAAGATGCCTTACAACATCATTTGCATCAACCAATTTTTCATCAACGTATTCCGTGTAGAAGGTTATAATTGGCTTATTTGTCCCGACCTGTACCTTCATATACTGCACCTAACAAATACAGCGAGATTTTTAGTTAGTTTTTAAGAACATTTAAGCAATCCGCTTTTAGTACCTGCAATTTTGTTCCATCTTGTACTAGTAAAGCTAGTTTTCCCTGCAGCGTTGAATACTGTGCTTCTGTTAGATGTTGAACATCTGTGTCAACAACCATATCGACTAGGTAATATAGTTTAGGGTTAGCTTTTACCGTCACCGTAACAGTATCTGTATCGCTTAAACCTTGCTCGTCAAAAACTGTCAAGTTGAAAACGTATTTGCCGGAGGTTACATCCGTTAAAATTAACACTGATGTTTCGTCCGATCCTTCGGCAATGTTTCCCAAGGCAAGTGACGCATCGTGCCTAGTCCATTTCCATCTCACTATTGCCCAATCATCACTTGATTTTGAGCCATTTATATAGATGACGCTGCGAGGTAAATTTACTTCAAAATTGCCACCGGCATTTGCAGTTGGATTTTGGTTTTTATCTGAATACGAAGCAAAAATTAATATTTTATAAAGTTACAATTTAACTACATTATTAATTAGTAAATAAGTTTAGTATACATTTATTTTATTATTTTCAAAAAACTCATTTTTACTGTTTGTTTGTTGAATCAAATGTTCAATGGTTGCATATTCAAACTATTTTTATGTACTCCGTTTTTGTCTAGCTATGCTCCGTTACATGTATACCCATGAAATACGACAAATTTGGCCCACCCTGTACAGTATAATAAAGATTAGAATTGTTCCCATTGATGCAAATTACATTTATTTGTACTGAATTTTTTGCCAATTTTGTACATGTTCAATCCCCCAGCAACATTTAAAGAAGTGAATCGAAAAATTATTTACTTTGATTTACTGTTACATACAAATTATCACTTGCAATATTTGCATTATCGTCTGTAACAGTTACTTTGAATACATAGTTGCCTTTCGTTAAACCAGTTACATTCGTTTTAGTAACGTTAGGATTAACAAATGTCACCGTTGTAGGGCCTTCTACCTAAAAGAGAATCATAATCATAAAAATAATGTAGACATAAAAATTTATGCGAAATTACTTGTTCCCATTTGAATCCAACAATCTTATTGTCATCGGTACTCTGTGAAGCATCAACGACTACCCAAGTCTGTGGCAAGCTTATTGTAATGTTATCTCCAGCTTTCGCAACTGGAGGTTGATTGGTAGGCGGTTTAACGAAAACGTGGACCTGTGCTGTACTGCTTTGATTTGCGCTGTCGGTAACCTTTAATGTAAAAGTATAGACACCTTCTTCTAAATTTGAGAGGCGCAAGTAGGGCGTTCTTGTATCTTGCATATCTACAGCCTTATCTGCATCATCAGGACTTTTAGTCCATTCCCAGGTACTGATTATATGATCGTCAGTACTTAGATTACCATTTAAAGTTATTTGGTTGTGCGGTAAGTAAATAATTTTATCTTCACCTACAGATACATACAATTATATTCAATTGTTACTAATATATAATTGCTTCTGCTTTACCTGCATTTGCCTCAGGGGGATAGTCAGTAATTTTTAAAACTGTTACGTTAGCAGTGCTGGTACTAGTAGCCTTATCTGTGTCTGTTACAGTTAGCTTAAATGTGTAATTTCCAGGCCTAGTAAGATCATTTAATTGCAGAGTAGGTGTTTCTGGAAGTTGGGGTTGATAACCTAAACGACAAGAACAAATGATTGCGAAAAACAACTGTCATATTTAATTGTGTTGTATTACCTACCTACAGGTCCCTGTTGTAATTCCCAATGCCATGAGACAATGCCATCATCATCGGTTGATGACGAAGCATCCAGTACGGCACCAGTATTGGGTAACTTAATAGTCTGATTGGCAGGGGTAATAATGATCTTTGGAGGTTGATTTATCCTTGAAGGTGGCAAAACGGTAACATTAACAAAAGTTTCTCCATATGCATCTTCACTTGAAACCGCCACCTATTGTTTAATCATGATAATAGTAAGTAATTTTTATTTTCATAATATATAAATAGATTGTGTCATATGCCAATAAAAATCTTTGCTATTATGATGGATAATCACTCAAGTTGTAAAACCCCCTTTTAGATTGAGTAATATCTTCAATTTCGAATCTATGCTGTACTATGGACTTACTCATACTGAGCTCATATAAATTTGGGAAAAATCGATTTTGAGATAATGTCACCATGCAAAAGTATAGTCCTTAGACTATTCAATTCCAAAGTTATAAGCCGATATGAGAGTAAGAACTTATTTTTTCTGACCGCCGAAGCGAACCTGTCTCTTGTTACTCATGCAAGTCTGCTAGCCTGTTTAAAATGTGAAATACGTGTTATATAGAGGCTGCTATGGGTGCAGGTGGATTGCTCTATGGACTCGGAGCAGATGACTCTATTAAGTCTATTTTATTTAATTCTAAAACATTAAAGCCGTTTTTCTCGAAACGACATTTTTGATGTCGGTGGACACGATTACGGACAAACTTCTCAACGGATTTCAATAAAACTTTGTGGAATTACAGTCGATAGAATTGTTTTGTCCTTGAACGAAGGATTTTCATTCCTGATCAAAATTAATATTTTTTATGCACGTCAGAAGAGCCAAATTTTAGGCCAAAAAATAGCCTTTTTGTTCAAAATGGTGCTTGATGGCATTCTTTACATTTTACCAAACAGCCTTTACTTTTAAACGTTTTTATAACATTCTCAACAGAACTATTACTTAGTTTTCTATCTAATGGTAAAACAATATCATGTAGTCTATTGCCATCATACCATTTTATAACCTGTATTTTTTGCCGAAGCGTCAGCATTTTAAAAGCAAAACAATGATGAAATAAAACGAAATCGCTGTTCGTTTTACTATAACAGCGGCTGGCAAGAGTAGGGGAAATAGAAGTTAACACATATGTATACATATCGGCCAAAAGTATAGTCACCAATCGGTATATATCGGTATTTTGCTTCTAACAATTGAATGGTACACGGTATAAGCGTGTAAAAGAAAGCGATTGTCCATTTTTAGCCAACGTAGCTGTCGCAGCGTGTGTGTAATTCGCTGATATTTATGGACATGGAAAATCTTGCACGTGAGTTATGAACTCTCTGAATCCTATTAGATCTAAACAAGGCCAATATACACTCAAACAGTACATGGAATGAGACATAATTAAGGTACTGCAAAGCATTACTTTTGTCTGTCTTGTTAGATAGTGCCGAAGAGGATATACTAGCTTCAGTTCCAGCGTAGGCTCTAGGAATACATACAGACACTAGATTTCTATAACGAAACAAATTCTCTAGACGTAGTCCCAGACTTTTTTCGGCAATACATCGACAATTTTTTGATATGAACTATATAGATTCTACAAGGTGGTTACCGAACGCAACGATGCCAAATGAGACTTGTTTTTTTTTTTAATGGAACAGCAAGTATATTTTTCCAGAATCTGATGGAGGAGCTTTTCTAGAATTATTTTTATAAACACGTCCCTCCACATAAAACGCGTGCATCATTAGTAAATTGCATATGAAAGTATGAAGATAAGTCTTTTGTTAAAATGCATAGACTAGATATAGAAAAACGTTCGTTTTTCCACATACATCCCTTAAACATAATCTATAAAATTTATTTCATGCGTACAGTTTCACCATTTACTTGAAAATTATGACAAATTATCTTAAAAACCAAGTTAGTTAGATATAAGGAATGTTGAAGAAATTTGACACGAATTGAACAAATGCATTCAAAAACACATGTGTAGTGGAAACTGTACATCGTGTATATTTCAACATAATTTTATGGTGTGGAGAACTTGTATCCGAATATTTTTTATTTGAAAACTTTTTCTCTAAATTATTTAGGGAGAATCATCTTCCGCTCACGCACTAGGTGGACACGCCTAAATTATTTAGATCCACGTTATGTACCAAAATCCCTTGAAAATAACTTCTTTGTTACATGGTATGTCCACTGTAAACACAGTCTTGTATCATAATATGATACAAGACTGACATGACTGACAAGACAACAGAAATTTACAATTGGAAGCCAAAAGCAGAACTTACTTTGAAAGTATATAAGCCTTCAGATAACTTCGTTAATTCTAAAGTTTCACCATTCTGATGTTTCACAGCTGCACTACCTTCTGGTTGGTGTAAAGAAGTCCATTCATATTGGTACTTGTCATCGTCCTCACGTGGTGGGGGATTTACCGAAGCGGTTAAGCTTACTTCGCTATCTGGCAACTTAACAGTCTTTGATTCTGCCATTACAGTTAAGTGTTTTTTCGTGGTACTGAGAGTTGAACTGGATAAATTCAGAATTTTTTCAGTTAAGCTGTCAGTGAGACCATTTATAGCTGCATCTTTTAAATCAATTGGCATACAATCACCATCTGGTCCACGAATATAACCAGCTTTGCATTGGCAAGTACCTAGCAAGTAAAAACATTAATAAAATCCTTTAAATACACTACATATTTTATAAATCATACCTCCACGTGTTTTATGAAAATTTTGAACACATTCCTCATATAAACCACAAGTTGTGCCAACACCAACCTCACAGCTTGTGGCATAATCATTATTTGATTCTTCCATTTGCAAGAAATTTTTATATTCTCTATCATCAAGTGATCCATCGTCAAAAAGTACATTACTATACAAATCTTTATCTCTATTTTGCACATCTAAAAATATGTATTTGTAATAATTAGCTTGAGGTAGAAAGTAAAGATTTATATACAGAGTGAATGGTACTTAGATGTATTCCTTTGAGAACATGTAAGTAGAGCTCATGTGCAATCGATTTAGCCATAATATTCATTACACAAAACTCAGTACTTCTCGAGATATTTGTTTTTAATATTTGTTTTTTTCTAGAAGTGTACCTTTAATGTTAAATATTAAAGAAAATTGTAGATATTTTATCAAAATTTCAGTTTCCATTGTTAGTTTATAATTTATGTAACAAAAATTATATTAAATTCTTTGCAAGAATAAAAATATAAAAGTTAAGATATCCACTTGTATAGAAAAACTTTATTTGTTTATTTTAATTCTGCAGTTGAGGGCTCCCATTTCATGTGTTTAATCTGCGCATGCGCATAACTAAACAATGTTGCCAAATTATAATATAAACATAAGTAAACATATTAAGTTGCCATATTTACATGGTGATTCAAAATTATGCTACCACTCAAATGACAATATCTGTCATTTGAGTGGTAGCATAATTTTGAATCACCAGGAACCTATTGTTCCTGGTCATGAAATGTGTATTTAAACGAAAGTTTGCACAATTTGTGATTTGCATTTTGGTCTTAACTTGTTCGCCATCATGTTCAGCGCATAGAAACCAACGATTAACACTAGGACGTGCCCGTACACACTTCACGGGGAATGGATAATATCACTTCTCGTATTCGATCCTTCAGGTCGTTGATGTCGTTAATTTTCCTGTTGTACACACGCTCCTTGACCATTTCCCACAACCAAAAACCACAGGGTGTCAAGCCGTTACCACCGCCTGACAGCACTTCGATGACGTCAGGCTGTTTAGGCGATGTATCGCCATGCACGCTATTAGCCTAAATGGTAAAAGAATCGTTTTTTTTTTTGCTTTTTTTAGATTTTGAAGGGCTGCCAGTTTAAAGATGAAAGAAGACTGAAAGAAGATAAACTCACAAAAATAGTTTACGAAGCAAAAGTACAAGGGTGAAAGACACGAGGAAGACCGAGAAAAACATAGACTGAGGGAATTAGAGAAGAATTGAAGAGAAGAGGAGTAAAATGGGGAGAAGTAAAAGAAAAAACGGAAGACAGAAAAGAATGGAGAAAAATATGCAGAACGGTGAAATGAATAATCCAACCCACAGCCTTACTTCGCGGTAAAAGTCTTAAGATTAAGAAGAAGAATAAATACTTGTAGCTAAAATATCTAAATTTCGTTGAATGGTTCTTGAATTATAATTAAAGTAACGAAAATTGGCAACGTTGCATTGGTTTTTGTATATGGACAGTGATATTATGAAATTGTAGCTGTAAAGTGAAGGATTATCAAAATATCTTAAAAAATATTAAGTTTTCTATAATGGATATCACAAACCAGATCCTCAAAGCAATGTATCTCTATACCCTAAACACGTGAAATATAAAAGTGTTAACTTTACCTTCATCTAAAATATCTGTCCATGATTCTTGCTCTGATAAAGGTTTAACTAATATCATACTAAGATGATCAGCATTTTCTAAGTTTGTTGATGGTGTCGGAATACATAGTTGATTAGAATGACATTTAATATGGTAACATTTATCATTAACCATAAATGCAACATTGCAAGAATCTTTTAGGCAACATTCTAATACGCAAGCCTTTTTTTCATTCACTCCTACTTCTTTGAAGATACCTATGAAAAGCATGTTTATTGTGTACGTATAAAGTTTCCTTTGTATCTTACCTGCTGACAAATTTCCTTCAGGAATATAGCCTTTAAATACCCTTTGATATATTTGTGGGCATATTGCATGGTGATTTGTTTTTATATCAGAATATAATTGCGTTTCTACACATGCAAACAGTAGGAATATCCACATATATTCGGCACTTAATGCCATTTCTTCAACAGAAACTATAATCCACTGACAAGAACGTCGTTTCTTTATGAAAATATAAAATGCAACATAACCTAGATAAACTTACCACTGCGTATTTGTTATATGTTTGGAGATTGACTCATTCGTATTGATATTGATCTGTTTGTAATTTGTACTGCAACAATTTTCGCTGAAAGATCATATACACCACCTTTCTATCCTATCTTACGCGAAATATCTAGAAATAACTATTAAGACATAATTAAAGACATTACATGTATGCACCGGTGCAAGGTCACCAACTTTTTGATAGAGGAATTTTGCACTGTCAATATATCCAAAACATAAAATTGCTAATATAGCAATTATCTAAACATTATTTTGTGAGATGTACATTTATGTAAAAATGCCATAGATTATGTACTTAAATCTTTTTGTTATTATTAAGGATTTGATATTAATCCTCAGATTTTAAAGTTTATATTGGTTAATATTTAATATACACATATGCATACGTATTTACCCACTGGTAGTAACTGGTAGTTTCCAGCTTGTTGCTAATTTGTTTGTAATTCTTATCTTAAAAATTATACACTCAAAATTTATGAGACAAAAGTAGAGATTTTGAAAATAAAAACTTGATAAGTGTTATCTCGATTTCGCGGACTACTTGTTTTTTATAATCTTCATGCAACTTTTATTGAAAGTGCATAGGAAAAGCCTTAGGAACTAGTTTTAATTTATATTTAACTTTTATAAAATTATTTCCTGATTTTCATAACTTATTTAAATATTCAAAAAATTATACATAATAAATGTATACGCCATAAGATGGCAGCAACTGGAATTAAACTCAAACTATTGGCTGTTGTGTAGAATGGGTTACATAATTTCACTTTATAATGTTTTATACATCTTCTAATAGATGTCGCTTTTCATTCTGTTAATATAAAAAAAAAATTATAGGATAAAGAGTTTTAAAGAATTCATTTTTGTTTAAAAGGGATACTGCTTCGTTAATTGAAAAAGATTTATTTTACAGGGTAATTAATAGGTAGACTATGGGCAGACTTCGATAAATATTAGCGGGTTGTTTCCACTATAGGTAGCTTTTGAGAAGGAAAGACCAATAAATGGGATTATCCTCCAAATACCTTGGTTTGACAACTAAATTTTCATTCATATATTGAATTTTGATTTCTCCGATGTCAGGCGTACGGACTGTCTCAGTTAAGTGTGCTTGCTATTGGGATCTCGTAGAGAATAAAGAAATTGTGAGTTGGGTGAATGAGATGAAATGTGCATGGTGTCAAGACCGGTTTTTCTCAGTAAAAGAAAAACAAAAAATAAATAAATGTGTAGCTCATGATAGGGAAAAATTAAAAATAGACAATCTAAATTTTGTCGTTTAACTCATTTCATATACCGAAATAGTCCTTCACATTATGTAGGTCCATTTTTACGTATAGCAATGTCCATCTCAGGTGTCAGGACTCTCGCAGACCGCTCACTCGCGCGTCACAGTTACATTTAATACGAGTGAGGCGTACGAGGTTCCTGACATTTGACTTGGACTTTATTTATTTTAAATAAAAGCCGTAAGTGACTTAGTTGTTGTTATTAGGGGTGATATGTATGGTGATCGTATAAGTGGGCTATCCTATCATGGACCACCACATCATGGACCACCACATCATGGGTTACCACCAAATATGTTTTGTTGTACAGTTTCATAGTAGTTATAAGTACTGAAACAGTTCACTAAAACCCTTACCACAACACTTAATTCGCACTGGACGCACGTTTCGATAGCCAAGCTATCATCATCAGCAGCAAGACTGAACTACTTAACTGAGTTCAGTCTTGCTGCTGATGATGATAGCTTGGCTATCGAAACGTGCGTCCAGTGCGAATTAAGTGTTGTGGTAAGGGTTTTAGTGAACTGTTTCAGTGTTCCAGTGCCACAGTTTTAGAGTATCCATTTAGTTATAAGTAAGTAAATAAAATCTAACGATTCAAGAATTGAAACGTTATTTACACTATCATTTAAGCGACAATTTTCAATTTTATTTATTACATTAATCTGTATAGTTTAAAGTTAAACCTGTGGGTTATAAATGAATTGTTAATTTTTTGAACTTTCTTTTAGGATTATGATTGTTGTTTTCTTTAAATAAAAACACACAAGTGCTGGAAATTAATTTCCAAAAGGTAACTGTTGCTTTTAACTCAATATCGTATATTTTTATTTTAAAATTAATGTTATTTTTGATTCTTAAAAATATACTGAAATGACTGAGGTTCTAAGTGAGATCCTGAGTGCACTTGCAAGTGGCACTTAATTTCTTCGTGTTAACCAGTTATATCAATTTCCGGTGTTTTACGTGACTCATCTTTTCCATTTATACATAAATTTTGATATTTCTTTGATGTTTCTTACAGTTCGTTAAGAGATAACAATGACCAAGAGATTTATTTTGTCATAAAGTTTGATGCACTGTCTGAGTAAATAAAAAAAGGGAACTGCTTCAAGCTCTGCAGATAGTTCTCGAAGGTCATAACGACGCTGTCGTGGAAAAATCTCTTATGTGTATTTTTTAAAATCTAACAGCAACAGCTAAAAAGTGTTTAGTATCAATATCAGTTGTCTTTCAGATTTGTGACAATTTTTATATAGCTTCGTCACAAGTTTATAACGCTCAATAAAAGTTTACTTTATTATAGAAAATTGTAATTTCATTATATTTAATTAAATTGTAAAAAAATACACCTAGGAGATATTGTTGTGACATATTTCTGCACACAGACACTACATTTTATTGTTTTTTTTTTCCTTAATATAAAGCAACGCATCGCAAAAAGGAGGATATTCTTTCTCTATTAGGTACCGATACTTAAATTTAGTTTCTCTATCTTTTTTCATAATCTTTCTATGACGAAGTATTTTATATTTTTCCTTATGGCTAAGTTTGTAGTAGATTTCACTGTTGGGTAAATATTTTATTGCCTTAATATCGACACAAACCGGATCTCCAGTTTCTTACCAGGTCGCAGGGAAAGCAAATATGATGGTAATGGACTCATAGTTTTTAAAATACGAATAGTCTTTTACGTTATACGGATGGAATGGTCTTTGCAGGTCGCATTGGAGATACATTCTTAACTGGCGAGTTTATAACAGGAGTAAAATATTTTTCAAGAACTGCGTGGCCATTATCCGCTTTCATCATAGCATTAGCTTCCACGTAAGTTTTTGATGTAGTTACCCGGTAAAAATGGCTAGGAACCTTCGGTCAAAATTTTAGCCATTCGCCCACAGTTTCTTTCAATAACTCAGACCGCGATTGCCTCTCACCAGATCGTCTTTTTTGCTTCGGTTTTTTCCATTGAGATGGCCTTCTTCATATTTTCTTCATCTTTTAAATGTATCTTCCCCAATATCTAGATTCTGGTTTGGTAGACATATGTCGCGCCCTTGTTTTTTTCTCTATTTCCTGTTCTTTCGTAAATTTTTTTCATCGACGAATACAGCGAGCACTAACAAGGTCCTTAATATACCCTCGTTTCTATCCCTTGACTGTAAACGCCAATAGTTAGAAAAGATATTAGATCACTGTTTCTCCGTGATGCTGGCGCACATACATAAAAATAGCCTTTCCCAAGTAACAATTTATCACATAGATTTTATACATATGGAAATAAATTAGCGGCACATAGAAGGTTTTTATTTGTTTTTTTTTTATTATAGTAGACAAATTAACATAGGATCTTTTCCAGTGCACGGAGAATACTTTTGGGACCTCAAATACATTCAAATCTCAAAATCAGAAATTTTATCACATAGGAGATTTTTCCACGACAATGTCGATGAGAACTTTATTAAATCTCAGACAGATCGATTCTTTTTCAACTTATTTGAATAATCTAGAGATGTCTTTATATTTATTATTTATTTGATATTTACTTGTTGATTTTGTCTATTAGTAGAATTAAATTTTTGTTGCTAAGGGTCAGGTTGGACTAAAATCGTCTGAGGAAGAAAATTCTTCCATTATTTAAATAAAGATCGTATATTTGGATAATTTGGCCACTTTTAGTACACGCAGAGAAACGTTTACTTGTATCAACGCTTTCCGCCTTAATTTAGTACAATTACTGTTTCAATTATCCACAATACCATAACTGTTTTAAATTAAAAGAAATATTTTTTTAGAGTTTCTCTCTCTGCTTAAGAGAAGTAGGTATATACTTGTAATGAAATAAGTGTATTACTTTGTTTAAGTCATTTGTTAACGGGATTCGAGAAAATTTTGCAGAAAATTTGAAGAAAGTGATTCTTAGTATAAGTAAATGGCCATTATATCACAAAACAATATTTTCTTAAGGATAGTAAATAGTTTTCTTAATTCCAGAAAGCGTTTAGGTATTGTTCATAAATCAATAGTTTAATCTTTTTTTAATAAAGCAGGTCTCCCAATGGTTGTCGGACCTTCCTTGTGAATCTGATGGCACAGGTATTGGCCAGGTTCAGCGCCAATCGCCATCTCCCACACCACTCGGCCATCCCATCTATCCCTTTCTGGATGTTAATCATGCCCTACCTCTTGTTCTGATGGGTTGAATAGATCGCGGTGTCATCCGCGTACGTCGTGAAAAGACGGTAAATCTGACATATAGATGTTAAATAATAACGGAGCTAACAGCGACCCCTGCGGCACGCCGACCGCCAACCGATGTTTGGACGAAACAACATCGCCCACTCTTACCGAGAAGGTACGGCTAGAGATAGGACCTTAGGAGTAATGTCAATCAAGGATTGATGCCCGAGTGGGCCAACTTGTGAATCAGACCATCGTGCCAAGTAGAATCAAACGCCTTCTTAATGTTGAAGAAGACCGCCAGCGCGAACTGTGGCCACATCCCTCTTACATCTCTCACTTTATGCCACTAATCTTCAAAAACAGCAACTGAAATATTTCCTGGCGCCACCTAGTGTCAGTAGTTATAGTCATGCCGTCCTAGGTAATAGCGGCGGAACCAGAATACAGATACCATATTTACCCATATGATGATATAACCTTTAACGTACAACTTTTCATAAACATTTATTATTTACCACGAGTACTAATTTAACTATAGTTTCTTTTTTAAATATACAATAAATAATAATAACGAAAAAGGGATAAATAAAGTTAAATATTAACTCGTTAATTATTAAACTACATAATTAATAATCCCTGTTTAGTTACATTACTAAAGAAATAATTTAATTATATTGTAACATAAAATTTTTTTTTTCATTAGTTCATTCATTCACTTGCTCCTAATTTTAATTATTAATTTTTCTCTTATTGGATATCCTTGTGTATCGTGATGATGCGTTTTTTGAACATGAAACCGATCGCCTAATTTCTCAATAGAACTTTATAACTGGACCATTTTTCCATTCCCACCTTCAATATTAATATTTCCTTAACCTAAAACTAAATGATTTACTTGGAAGAAACATTTTTTTCTCCTGGATTTTCTTGTAATGCCCTCGAATAAAAGGAAAATTGCGGGCTTATTATTTTTTGTTTTAGGGTGTGTTTCTTTATTGCAATGAAATATAATAAATAGTAGCCAACAACAACTATAAGCTGCGTCCTTTCGGTTAAGTAATCTTTTATACAACAGAGAAAATAGCGCACAGAAAAGATACCCGGGCGAAAGCAGTTATTTGTAACAACCAATAACCATGCCAATAATAACAAAAACAATGCTTTTTCTCGGCAAAGTGGACATGTGGAAATGAAGATAGATAACATTTTTGTTTAATTTTCACAATTAGATTTTAAAATTGCAAAAGGTATTTACGTAAAAATTGACACATTAATCAAGTCACGATTCGTTCTTGTTACGCTTAATATTTTCTAGTATTTGTTAGAAATTTTGTTTGGTTTATGAGACACCGGAAAACTGACAGACGCATATCTTATTTATTTCCAAAGGTGCAATTATGAATCAGATATGTGACAAGATAAATACACGAAAATACGTATTATTTCTAGAAAAATAGTATTTCTTTCCAAGTTCCTGTGTGGTTTTTTATTTACGTGCATTTGATAACAGTAAAATGATTCATACTATTATGATATACAGTAAACGAAATTGTTTACTTTCTCCGGGAATATTAACCAATCTAACTAATCTGATCATCATTGATAATATGTCAACTATAAATATATTAGCAAATACAAAAGAGTATTTATATATTGTACTTAAGTGAACTAACAACATAGAGAGAACGAACGTTGTTAATTAACGAATTGTAATTTCTGTAAGTGGTTGGTTAATTTTGTAAAATACAATATGCACGGACATCATGGCCACCACGCTGTTTTGCATCACGGGCCTGGACATCATGGACCTGGTCATCATGGTCCTCCTCGCAGACCACCACATCATGGTCCTCATCATTATGGCCCTCATCATCATGGGCCACATCATCATGGACCTCCTTATAGACCATCTTCGTCAGGGCCATGTATTTGTTGCACGATTTTGTGATAAATATGTATAAGTACCTACTTGCTTGCACTTTATAATTTATTAAGACTTATTATTATCTACGAATGTTAGTATTTATGGTTTGAATGTCTTGAACGAATTAATTATTTTTGTATAGTTCCCTTATTTTAGTAAATATATACTATTGTGTTAGATTTTTTATGTAATTGTGTAGCTTACCGTCCTCATTATTAGAGTTGCTCAATTTTCGCCAACAGCCAGTGGTGGGCGCATAAAAGTTTACACGAAATAAACTGACAAATCAAAAAACATGCCAACTATAATGTTCCCAGCGTCTACCTCCATATACCGGGTGTTCAGGATAACATGAAGTACATGGGTATATTAGAAGCCGTTAGAGATACAAGGTCGGTTAAATGGCGAAAAAGTTGCGCATTTATACGGCTAATTGTAAGTACAATCCGGGATTACATTTTTAAAAATCCATTTCGTTACTGAGATACAGGGTGAAATCCAAAAGTGTGCGTTTTCTAAAAACCTGAATATTTTCTTTATTATAAAAAATACAGTTATCAAATTTTCGGGATAGGGGTAGTTAGTAATGAGGACTTCAAAAATTAGAGAAATTCTAGGCATACTGGGTTCTTTGCGTTTGTACCCAACTTTTGTTTTCCTTATGGACGCCATATTCGATTTTTACATTTTTGAAATGGTCTTAAAAGGCTTTTCAACCATGTATAACATCATGTTCAATGAAGAAAAACTATGAAAAATAGCAAAATTACGATTTGAACGTAGTAGGCTGGCACCTAGCCATACATTTATTAAACAGTCGCAACGGCACAGAATTTTCTATTTGTCAAGCAGTTTTTGTAGTGTAAAAAGTCAGTGATATGTGATTTTAAAATGGATCATTTTTCGAACAGAGATAAATATGATATGCTGGAGTGTTTTATTCTCTGTCGGAGAAATGATGAGATGGCCGCAGAAATGTATTTCAATAAATACTGAGAAATACTTCAGCCAGGTAGAAGCATATTTCGGCGATTACGTGAAAATTTAATAAACCATGGAAGTTTCCTTAAGTCGAAAATATGGTCCCGCAAGCCGTAGTTGAGAAATCGCCTTATTTCTTTACGCGAAATTGAAAATACCCTAGGCGTTGCCTAATCAACAGCCAGTAGCATTTTAAAACGTTACAATCATCCCTATTGTGAGCGAACCTGCCAAGGGCTTCAAAACGGTGACGAAATGAGAAGAATGGAATTTTGTCAATGGTTCATCAGAAAACATAATGAAATTCTAAATTTTACTATGAAAATTTTATGGTCGGACGATAGTCGCTTCACCAACTGCGGATTATTTAATCGCAAATATACTATTTTTTCATTCACTGGAAATCCACATCTAATTCGTGGAGCCAGGCAACAAATGAAATGGGGGTTTAATGTATGAATCGGTGTTATTAGCACCCACATTGTTGGCCCTATCTGTTGTAATGAAAACTTAAACTCGGCCAGATATTTAAGCCACTTGCAAACAAATGTAGCAGAACGAATTATGGAATTCCTGTTTGCTACTTTGCAAAATATGTTTTTCCTACAAGACCTGCGCACAATGTTCAAATAGTGACAAACTTTTTAAATAAGGAATATCTTGATAAGAGGATTGAAAATTGAGGACCAGTAAGGTCGCCTGCTAGATAGCCGGATCTCACGCCTCTCGATTTTTTTTTATGGGGCTATATAAAAAAATTTGTGTACTCGAGATCTTATGAAACCGTAGAAGAATTACGTCGGGCAGATATAATCAGGCAATCACGTGAGGCACTCGTTAAACAAACACAATATTCATGGCACACTCCCCACCACACAAATTATTAATTAACTCAGGAAGGCCTTTTCGAAGACACGTGGGTCATCATTATCAGCCCAATACCGATTGGTACTGGGCTGATGATGATGATATTGTGTTTGCCATACTACTCCACAGTCTTTGCTATCATTATTATTATTATTTATCAGTCGTTAAGCGTTGTAGATTGTACATACGAGAGAATGGTGGTTTGTTTCAACACCTATTTCAGCCTTAATTCTAGGATTTTGTTAACTTTTTTTTATTGTTGTTTCAGTCACTGATTTCGGTCAATTTGATTAAATAGTATTAGTACGTTTCATATTACTCTTATTTCTTATATCAGTGTTCTTGTGAACCACTTTTAAGTAGTACGACCGCTTACAGTTGTTGAGCAAGCACATATGTTAAATCACAGCCTACTACGACCAAATCGTAATTTTGCTATTTTTCGTAGTTTTTTTTCCATTGAGCATAAGAATGTTATACATGGTTGAAAAGCATTTTTAAGACCATTTCAAAAATATAAACATCCAATATGGCACTCGTAAGGAAAACAAAAGTTGGGTACAAGCGCAAAGAACCCAGTGAGCCTAGAATTTTTCTAAGACCATTTTTGAAATCCTCATTACTAGCTACCCCTATGCTGAAAATGTGATGACCGTATTTTTTATAATAAAGAAAATATTAAAGTTTTTGGAAAACGCACACTTTTGGTTTTGACCCGGTATCTCAGTATCGGAATGGATTTATAAAAATGTAATCCTGGATTGTACTTAGTCGTATAAGTGCGCAACTTTTCGGTTTCTAATATACCCATGTACTGCATGTTATCCTGGACACACGGTATACATGATGTTGACAGTGATATATCGCGTCGCTTGTTGACTTGCCCTGTATGAAACCGTTGTGGGAACAGTAATTGGTTTGTAATTACCAGCTTGAAATTTATCAGCCTTTTTGTGTATTGGGATAACTTTACTTATTTTTAATTTGTTTAGGGGAGCGCATATGAGAAGACATTTATTACAATAGTCAGTGGTTTTGCAATATGTGACGCAACATGTTTTACAACAAAACAAGATATTTGATCAATACCAGCAGAGTATTGATGATCGAGTAGAAACAACTTCTAACAACACATGCTCGACCTTATGTTTATCTGTTGGAGTTAGAAACAAACTATCATTTATGTGCGGTATTCGATGGACTTTAAAGTGTTTCCTGGCAAAGACCTATCAAAGTTATAAAATGATTCAGCAAACATTTTGCAAATTCTTGCGAGACTAACAACAACATTGCCCTCTGTATCATGCAATAAGATATGTAGGTTGAAATCAGTAGGTTTCTTAGTTTCCTTAGAAACTGGGCTTTGTTCTTGGTTAGTTAACTAATGCTGTACCATTCCTAACACGAAATAACTACTTTTTTAATTGTTTTCTGTTATTTTAATGACATGACATAGAAAATGATTTTGGCTTTCCATAATAATATTTTCGCACATCATTTTGCGATTCGCTAAAATATCAAATGACTCATACATTAATATGATGAAGTAGTCAATGTTATCGTAATATGCGTCACCATCATGTGTTTTCAGATAAGTGTCGATCATTGTTATCTTACTACCTTTAATGTTTTATAAAGCTCTGTAGACAAAAATTAAATACAAATACCTGAATGAATTTTTAGTAAAAGCAGACTTGCGATTGTTATATTTAATATTGGTATTGACTATTAAGTGCTGTTTACGTGATTTATAAAGATGGTTCATCCTAACGAACTCCATGGGCATCACGGTCATCGCGGACACCATGGTCACCATGGACATCACGGACCTCATCATCATGATCACCACCACCATCATCATCACGGACATTTTAGACCACCTTATCTACCACATGTTCACCCGCATCCTGGCAGGAGGAGACCATTTTGGTGTTGCTGTTGCACAATTTTGTGATGGTGCACCTCAGAATAGTGTTTTGAGTTAAATTTCAAGGTTATTCTTTCGTACAGTGGTATTTTTTGATAAAAAAACGATTTTTCTTTGTGGATTATTATCTATTGTTTAAGGTATTATGATAGAACAACTGCATATTTTAAAATGTAAAGTGCACTGTATACGCTAGCAATTTCGGAGTGTGGCAATGCAACTCCCAGAATCCTATTTCTCACTTTTGTTGATGTAAAAACTGTTAAATTACACTAGTTTCACTTAAAAAATGAAGAGCTTCTCTAGTTTTTTTGTAATAATAATAAATTATCATTGTACAATTACATAGCTTTTTTATTTTATTGTTAATAATTGCTAGATAGGTGTACGTACGTACACAGTCTATCCTTCCAAAGATTAAAATTTTAGATTTTTGTATACAGGCTGGAAACACCGTTTTTCTTAGAAGTTATTACAGATGTAAAAAAATTGTTCAGATGAAGTTTTTAGTACATTTAATAAGTTATCTAAATCTGTGCAAATCTGGCAAAAAAATAAATCACTACTTTTGTACTTTCTCAAAAGGTACACCCTGTATATTTTTACACCAGTTAATAGAAATAGTAATTTTTGCTATATGAAAAACTGGAAGAAGAAATCGAACGAATACCCAAGGAAGTATAATATTAGTTCTGGGGGATTTTAATGCACAAATAGGTAAAGAGGATCATATCAAGCAAGTAACTGATAAACAAACAATTCATGAGAGAACGAATGATAATGGACAGAGATTGTGTAACCTAGCAGCTAGAGTAGATTTGACCATTAGTAGTACAAAATTTAAACATCTGTACTGGCATAAAGTAACATGGAGATCACCAAATCAAAAAACGTATACACAAATAGATCATATACTAAACGGATACTCTAAAACTGTGGCATGGGAACATTGAAACAGTTCACTAAAATCCTTACCACAACACTACCACACCAAAGTGTCGTGGTAAGGGTTTTAGTGAACTGTTTCAGATCATATACTGATCGTAAAGAGAAAATAGACATCGATGTTAGATGTAAGAACGTATAGAGGAGCCTGCGCTGATTCAGATCACTTCATGGTAACAGCAACTTTAAGGCAAAAAGTTAAAACAGCAACAAAAGATAAGAAAGCAAAATATAAATGGGATATAGAGAAATTAAAAAATACAGGCGGAGGATGTAAATATACGGAAAGTTTAAATAAAAAACTAATGGAAATGCCTCAAGATACAAACGATGTTGACCTAGAATGGAGTAAAATAGAAAAATGCATAAATGATGCAGCATCTGAATACATAGGAAGAGAAAAGAAACAAAAAGGAAAAGGGTGGTATAATGAGGAATGTCAGAACTTATTTAACAGAAAAGTGGAATCAAGACAGAAGTGGATCAGAGAACGAAGAGAAACGTCCCCTCCGCTCCTCAGTGCCCCTAGACAAGCGTACGCATTCGCAACTCAGTCGCCTAGCATACGTAGTCGAGGTAACACCTCGGCACAGATTTTAGGAAATACGTAATACGTCTTATTTGATTTTTGTCTTATTGATGGACTTTAATCGTTGATTATTTCAAAATAAATGCTGTCGTATATCAAGCAAAGAAAACGTCCTTAATTTAAAAGGAAAATGGGGAATTCTAAAACTAAAGAGAACCTCTCAGTATAAACCAATTAGACTACATTTTCCCATTTGCAAATATCTAATATATTGTGTTCAAATGATAATATGCGCATAATAAATACTTATATGTTTTCTAAATCTATTTAATGGAATTATATGGTAAAATTAATCGTATTTGTATGTGTAAAAATTCAGTTGAATGTATTATTATGATAAATGTTCAAATAAGCAATCATTTGCAGTACTGCCTACTGTAGTACCATTTAACGACTTCTTAGTTTATAAGAACATAATTAAAAAGAAAACTATTTTACAGTATAATTTCGAGACACAAACAAAGCAAATGAAAAATAACCTAGGAGAAAAGATGAGAGACAAGTATGATTAATTAAAGAAATAAATTACGGGTATAATGCATGGCTAGAGTCTAGCGCGATCCTCTCCTGACGGCGATTGGATTCTTATTGATAGATTCGCTTCCTAAGACTCCTCACCTTATACTTTCATAGCGGGCAAACGTTGCAACACTGTCCAGACATTTTAGCGGTTCACTTTACTACGTAACTTACTAACGCAGTATATTATACCCGTATGTCTGTTCTAGCGTCCTCCTGATGCGATAGAGGAACTCGTTGGTCCGCAGTCTAGTTATAAGTCTGTGAAATATTAGTCACGTTGTTACCTCAACCAACGAGTGTACCCTCTTATGGAGATTCTTTGTCATGCAGACATTTCAAAACTTTATTCTTTTTTCCTGAGCATCTAAAAACTAACTTTTTTAATGAGTTGTGTAATTTGTACTTTATTGCCTATTCATTTCAACTGTCACAAAAATATGGAACAGTAATCATACAAACTCTTCACAGTGGACTATTACTAATTCTCAATCTAGGTGTAACCTTAATTTCAAATATGTGCTTACTTTCAGACAAGTTAAATAGAATTAAGCTTTTTGTTACCATACCATGTATTCATATAAGCATATGTGAGCTTTAGTGTTCTTTATTGGATTGATCTCTGGTTTATCGTTTGATTTTTTGTTAGTGATAATAGAAAAACCTCCTCGTATTAGATGATTTTTTTTTGTTTTCTCCTCTAGAGTGACACAAGCAATCTTTCAATAGAACAACGTTTGATCATATGTATAATGAGTAGAGTTGCTCAATTTGCACCAAGAGCCGTGGCGTGCGCATAAAAGTTTACACAAAATAAATGGTCAGAAATAAAATATAATACGTGCTCAAACACTTACCGTCTTAAGAGTCTTCTGTGAAATCAGAAAGTGAATAATGTCTGTTAAATATCTGCAGCATTAGATATGTTTCCACAGTTGTTTCGGCAAACCGAGTGCGGCGTGAGGAAAAGTGTGTTTATATGCAGAAAACGAACATTCTACATCTAGTGACGTTATATTTGCGTAATTAAAATAATCTTTGGAACAACTTAACGGTTCTGTTGACGCACCTTTACAAATTTGTCTTAATGTGCCAAAATCAGAATCTTTCTCTAAAACACTTTCAAACCTTTCTAGAACGCAAACACTTTTTGTGTCTTCTACCGTGCATAGTTGTACGTGAACATGTTGCACTATTTGCAGAGATTCCACTAATGACACCGAAGGATTTTGAAATTTTTCTATTGCCTCCACTAGTCCGAAGTAATTGTTCTGAATAGTTTTTAAATCTGTTTTAACCTGACTATCTTGAAATTTCGACTGGCTTTCCTTGATAGCTGCAGCCTCCTTTGGATCGAATTGTAAAACAACGTTCTTAATATTCTCAAAATATTTATGATAATAAAACGCGGCCTGTAACCATGTTCGCCAACGTGTAAGAATAGGTTCTGGTGGCTCAGGCATACGGGGGCACAGTCTGTGAAATTTGCGAATACGTTTTGAGGATTTGATAAACATTGCTTTTGTATGCGTTATTAAAGCGTCTACCTCAGGATAACATTTTTTAATACTATCTGCCACATGGCTGAAAGCATAACTTTTACACGTAATATGTAACAAGTTAGCACAATGTTTTTTAAGAGACCGGCCTACAGAAAGCATGTTTGCGGCACCATCACTCATAAACATCAACAGTTGGTTTGTTGAAAGTTCAAACTTTTCCAATGTATTTAACACTAACTTTGAAATTACTTCGGCCGTACATTGTTGTACTCGTCTGGAAGCTAATAGGATTGAAGGTGACGATTGATGTGGTTCCATTGTACGTACCATTACATTAACCACAGAATGTTTTTTACGATCTGTTGTTTCGTCCACACATAACCACAGTTTTTTATCTTTCAACGATTTAATTCATTTTTTCACATGTTCACGAGCAGATGGCACAATTCTTTGTAACGATGCTCGACTTGGTAATTTGTAATCCGAATATTTATTCCAAAAGAAGACATATGCTTCCTTGTCTAGTAAATTAAACGGTAGATTACATGCAATAAAAGTAACACATAAATTAAATTTAAATTTGTCATAGTGTCGTGTGCAATTTTTCTTTGAAGAATGCTGTTTACTATTTACGTGACGTAGACAATCCCTTTTGGACCAACATATTAAAGGAATATTGCAAACTACACATTGAATTTTAACGCCATCATAATTTAGGTCAGGCATTTCTGCTATAAATTCTGTAACTTTGTCCAACATTGGTCGTTTTCGAGACGTTGGGAACATTTTTAGAACAAACGTAGAACTACGGAATAGTATTTACGGCAGCGTACATGTATACACAACAGATCTGGTTGAGACTCGCAGTTATACTGGAGGTTGTATCGAACCTCCGCTACTGCTCGTTGGCGTTTGTAAGCAACTCTAATAATGAGTCGCATTTAGGAAAATAATGCAGTTTTTCTTGATGAATTTGCTATTGTTTTAAAGACGTAGTGTTAAAAAATAAATTTTGAATCATCAAAATGATTTGGGAAAGGAATTAAAAAATATGTGGCAGTTTTGGCAAGCACTTTGCTTTTGATCAAAAACTCAGTGGAATAGTCTTTGTGTAGTGCTTATTATTATATACGTATGTCTATATAACGCGACATTTTATTTTTGCTATCTATAATAACTAATAACCAAGAACTGTAAATATAACAGGTCACATGTATTATTTTCATCACAATAGCTTGATTATAGTAATAGGTTTATCTATACATTCTCACTGTTTCATTTGCGATACGCTTTAGATAAAGTACGTGCGTATGTCAAGTCAGACAAAAACATGTAACAGCTAGTTTAGTATAATATACAGAACATGCGTTTTAACGTTAATCGAATCGAGCTATTTTAAGCGTTCATTATCGCATATTTTTTGTTTTAATATGGGTCCTCACGAGCACCATCATGGACCTTTTCATGACCATCAGGCACCCCCAAATTTTGGGTCTCTGCAACATGCACCGCCTCATTTCGGAGCTCCACATCATGGGCAACCACATTTCGGGCCACCGCATCATCATGGACCGCCACACGTCGGACCGCCACATCACGCCCCACCACACCAAGGTCATCCTCATCACGAACCACCCCCACCACCAGAGCCATATTATTGTTGTTATTGTTGCAGATTGTGTACGATACTCTGATAATAAGACAGTATTAAGATTGCTTTTTATAGAATATTATTTATTTATCGATTTTTTTTAAGACATGCCACGTTGTTATCCTTATCTTATCTATTATAAATAAAGGCGTTATCGTATTATAAATAAAATTTGTTCTTTTTTTCTCGTTTGAGTTAATTTCATGTTTTAATTCAATATTATAGAGAATGCAGACCGAAATGAATATACTACCCCGCGTAAATTTCTATTATTAATGTTAATTCAAAGGAGTAATACCTAATCACTCAGTTAATCTTGTAACCATATTGCCTTTAAGTATACCTAAGGTGTACTTAATTAATCCTAAAATTTAAACTGATTGTGAGTATAGCATATTTTTACATTTGATGATATCTTACAATTAGTCCTATCTATTTCATATCTATTTATTTATGTCGATAAATAAAGTAAAATATTCTTTCACAATCTCAGATTTAAGGCGCGGTTCTTAAACTTTTTTGATAATGGAATCTTTTTAATGATTCCTTTATTTTTGGGAAACCCTTCTTTTAAGATTGCACATTATTATAAACCTGCTGAGACTTCCTTTCTATAAAGTTGTAAGTTCGACTATAAAGTGGAAGCATTTTAAATAGAGTAAGTAGATTTACTTTGAATCAGAATATGTTAAACTTTATTTATTACCATAAAAAGAAAGATAATATAGTATAGCAAAAAGTAGCACGCATATGTTTATAATTTGCTAAATATTCATCAAATGAAAAATCCCTTGAACAGAAATTCACGCAAACATACGATTTCGAGGTTACCTTATTCTTATTATACTTTTACTATATTTGTGTTCGTATCTTCAGTCAATAATCACATAATCACATATCAATTATTAATCGAAATTTATCGAAAACTAACGTATGTAACTTTTTAACATAATTTCCAATTATTGCAGAATAAATGTTTTTATTTCCTTTCAATTATGCAACTTAATTAACAGATATGCTGTCCAACATATTGTGTATTTTAACTTTGAAATGATTTATTTAACGCAATAATATCTTTATAACATTACATGCAAACTATAAATAATATTAAGTGTGTCTAGATTGGGTTCTAAAGGTGTTCTGTAGCATTGGTATGGTCAGATAAAATATACCTAGAATAAAAACAATTACAAGAAACACTACATATGTTTATATACACATTTAAAATATAAATCCACTAGACAGGACCGTATCCAACACATATTATAATATATTCCTTCTAAAAATTAATTTATTAATGTGCCATATTTCGAAAACCAATAGTTTTTAAGCTACGGTGTCCAGAGTGAGTCCAGGATGATGAAGACAAAATCTAATATCTTTTAAGGTATACATAGACTTTAAAAAGATATATGCGTTTAAATTTATTTAAAAATTATCAACAAGATTATGGCTACGCTAGAGAAACGCAGTACCTACCTTAGCTTTTATTTACATAAACTGAGCAAACAGTAAATGTTTCTTCCGAGGAAACGTACATACATACGTATATATTATTTGTTTAACAGTCTACTTATAAAATTTCTTAAAGCAGACCTAGTTATTACTGATCGTAGTTATTACTTTGATTAGAAATTTCCTTATGGGAATGCTAGAAATCGTTTGGATCAATATTAATGCTTTAATATTGACTTAATTTTTAATCCTTCAAATAATAAATCTAATACTTTTTTTCTATTCCTTTTATATAAAGGTAATGGCAAAATATTTATCAAATTTATTATTCCATAAAGTTTGTATTGAGACAGTACGGTTAATAATGATACTACTGCTACTTTTGCTTGCTTCTGTTAATTCATTCTATCTTGAGCCATACCAACACTTCTCTAGACAATCATGGCAGTTACACCCGTGCTATTATCCAGTATGGGGTAAGTTACTTACTAAACATTTTCTTTATATTCTCAAATTTATGTGTCTTATTGATAAAGAGTACAAAGTTGTTCTTTTAAGTTGAACAGCCTGTATATTTTTTTGTCATTTTGATAAAACAAAGATAATTATAAATTATTGTTGAACTATTTGTTTAATCGAAAAAACATTGTTTAAATGCAAGAAAGCTTATTGATTTGTTTGAAATATATTGTTGTATCAAAAACTACAACATCAAGGGTAGCCGTCAGACAACGTACATGAGGGTGCTCCTGTTTCTGACCCATTTTCAAATCTCCAGCGGTTTAGTTACCTCGGGTTCCCTTTCACTGTCTCTAGCGTTTTATTAAGTAATTTTATCTCCAGAAAACGATAATCCCGAAAAAACGGCAACATAACTCGTCTTCGCTCCATTTTCTTCACATCTTAAATATTCATTTTTAAGGTAACATTTTCCTACAAACATGTACAGAATAAACTCTATTGTGTCTACAATCATTTCCAAAATTAAATATTACTCGGCAAGAACCCTGGTAGTAAATGTCCACATTGAACGGTTGCCGGTACTTGGTAACGTGAAATAGGCGTGGGATCGCGAACTCTCATGGCATATTACAGTCTGTAATATGGTATTTTTAATGGAATGAAATTTTAATAATTGAAAATTTAATTTGTATGGATTTATAATATTGTCTATTATGTATCGTAATTGGCCGTGATTTTTAACAAATGCTATCGGTAACCAAGGAGCGAGGGAACGCTTCAAGAAATCGTTCTGTTTAGTTCAAGTCGCCTTTGAGAGAAGACATATTTGACTAACTGATTAATTTTCCAAGCAAATTCAAGTGTTATAGTGCACAAATTTTATCTCAATTTCAAGTTTAATTACTCAAAAGAATGAAGGGGTTTGCCTTACGTGACACGTTATCAAAGAGCGCTGTTAACGTCAAATTTTGGGATTAGTTTTTATTGTATTATTTTAACTTTTGCAAAATGTTATTGCCTACACCTTACAGTTTAGCTGAAGGAGTGTCTAGGCAACATACTCGGACCTATCGACCATAAAAATTAATTAGTTTAATTTAGAAAACAACTTCTGACATTTATAATATTACAATATAAAAATCATTTATTCATGGGCGATCTATTATTTCTTTGGCATAAAGAATAATTTATTAACAGGCAAACTATTGTTTATTTTGATATATCACCGTATCTTTCTAAATATCATTAATATACATGTCGGAAATATGCTACATGACATAGAAATTGCAACATCAAGAAGGGGTACGAATTTTCTTACCAAACTTGGCAGAAATGTGTAACTATTCAAAGGTAATAATTGATTATAAGTTTGTTGCGATGGGTCAAGTGGTCATAGCATATCTGACACTTCATGCAGTCTTTTCTGACGCTAATGTCAGATGTATTTCTTGCGGGTTTTGATTCAATTTTCACCGTTTTCTCTTGTCATACTTTTGTTTAACGTGTTTTGAGGATTTTAATATGTCTAGAGTGCGGCAACGTGGAAATCACTGCCAGTTGAGCGAATTCGACAGAATTGTTGGCTTGCGCGAAGGTAAAAGGTGGCCCGTCGGGTACGCCGGATTTAAATTTCCCACCTTTTTTTATATTTAAGTTGACAACCCTAATGCTTGAAATGTGTCATCTGTAGTCTTTGAAGTTATTAAAAATGAATGGCTACGCAAAAAAACAACGTATTGTTATTGTTAAAACATATTACAAATTTGGCGAAAGTTTTGGGGAGATTGTTCGAAAAGTTCGTGGAATTGTTGGCATCCATATTTCACTTAATGAGTCCACTGTTCGAAGATTAATAAAAATTTGAGGAAACTGGTTCGGTTATGGACAAATAAACTATACCGCATCTTCGTCTTGTGCGGTCGGCCGAAAACATTGCGGTTGTCAATGATACAATCGATAAGAAGCCAGAAACATCAACACGTCATCGTTCTCAATAATTGAACATTAGCAGAATCAGTTTGCAACAAATTCTCATTAAAGACCTCCACCCTTACAAAGTTCAATTAACTCAGGAGCTCAAGCCACGAGACTATTTGCAACGGAGTTAATTCGCTAATTGGGTGATGGAAAACCAAACGGTGAATGACAATTTTGTAAAAACATTATTTTTAGCGATGAAGCTTATTTTCATTTGGATGGTCTTTTTCGTGCTATACTTGAAATACCGATACTACCCACAAAGAGCCACTGTTTGGTGCGGATTATGGGCTGGAGGTGTAATTGGACCGTTTGTTTTGAGAATGGGTTTGGTTCCTGTAAATGGAGTACGTTATCGTGACATGATATTGAACTTTTTGTGGGATCAATTGGACGATACACATTATTAATAGAAATAAAATGAAATTGTGTTAATCAATTATTACCTTTATCTACCTCAATAATTGTACGTTTCTGCCAAGTTTGGCGCACTCCTTCTTGGTGATGCAATTTCCATGTCATGTAGTATACCAAGGAAATCACGGATTTTGATCATTGCAGCTTATTCAGTTTAAATAATGTTTCTATGATATGATTAAATAGGTATAATCACATATTTTTCATTTTATACTTTCCTCTTTTAATTTAAAAGGAATAGTTAGGTAGCAGGTAAGTTTGGTAACTGTTAGCTGTAAGCTGCAGGCGACATCCTAACTACTAATTACATATCTTCCAAATTCTATTTTAAATAGTGACTCTTTATATAAAAGTAACTTTAATATATCGACTAATCTTTCATTGGAAAATAACAAAAGTTATTGCGGCGGCATCTGTTTGTGGATGGTTAATACTGCCTGCATCCAACTCTAAAGCGAACCTTGGTTGACGAAATATTTTGTTTTTAAGACTAAACAGTATGCCACGGTTAGAGTGAATAAGAGGAAAAACTTTTTTATTTTACATTTTAGGTTTTTTGGAATTAAAAGTTACGACAGATTTTCAATTTATGGCATTTTTCTCCTTTATCGTAAAGAAATATTTTTATCGAAAATTTTGCTTGTGATTTAAAATAATTATTATTTAATCCTTGGCGTTATTTCACTTTGTTTCAAATAGTAGGCGGTGAGGAAAATGACATTTTATGTTTCACTTGTGTCACTGTACATCGTTAAAAATACCATACAAGAATAATAATTATCAAAAAATGCTAACTCTACAGCAAAAAAATTATTTAATACAGTGCTACGGTAAGGGCGATAACAGTTATCGCCAAGTAATTCAAGAATTTAATGAAAAATACCCCGGTGTGCATGTGCCACAGTCGTCATTACATAAAATAGTTCATAAATTTTTGAGGACAGGGTCGCTATTGAAAACACCGAGGCAAAAGAAAAACTATAACGATGAAGATGCCGCTACTGTACTAGTCTTACAGTCAGTGAATGAATATCCAAGGATGTCACTGAGGAGACACTCGGAATATTTAGGAGTGGTAAAAAAGTCCCAAATACAAAAAAATTTAAAACAAAATAAAATTGTGCCATACAAACCAGTATTTAATCATAGTTTAGAGATAGGCGACGATGTGAAACGTCTCGATTTTTGTCTGTGGATCGGAGTATGGAAAGAAATTTTCACCAACAAATTATATTTTCGGATGAAACCACTTTTTCGACAAATGGCATTGTTGTATCGCAACATTCACGATATTAGGCAGCCGAGAATCCTTATTTTAAAATACCGTCGAGGCGACAACATTTCAAAAAAAGTAAATGTTTGGTGTGCCGTCTCCTTTTACGGAATAATAGGACCATACTTTTTTCAAGATACGTGCAACGGAAATAGCTACCTAAATATAAACGTTTTTAACCGACGAATTGGAAAATTTACCACTGGTCTACCGAAATTCTTTGTATTACCAGCAAGATGGTTGTCCGGCGCATACTGCTGTACATGTTAGGACTTGGTTACAGGATACATTTCCTAATCGCTGGATTGGCCTACATGGTCCACATCCATGGCCTCCGCGGAGTCCAGATTTAACGATCACGGACTTTTACTTGTGGGGTCGACTCAAACAGATTCTCTACAGCAGACCTTTGGACAATGACATGAACCACCTAAAGCAACGAATTAGGGAAGCTGTACAGTCCAGATCCTTAGAAGAGGTTAGAAGAAGTTACAAAGAATTTCTTGCTCGCCTTTAAATTTGTGTGGACGTGTTAATTCCAAAAAACTTTTCCTAGTGCCACTTTTTCGAAATAGTAAAGATAATGGTAGTTTACTCTTATGATATTTTCGTATTTTTTTAGTTTCCGGACACCCAGTATGTGGAACGTTAACGTTCTCCACAGCAATCTCATTTTAAATACAAGCAAAACTTTTTATCAAGCATGCTTCTTTTCCCTAAAATGTAAAATAAAAAAGTTTTTCCTCTTATTCACTCTAACCGTGGACATACTGTAGATGGAAGTTGGCGCAAGTGCTATTCTGTGATGTTAGTGTAACTATTCATTTTTTGTTGTCTATGTAGTTAGTATATTACCAGATAACAACTACATTATTCCTATTCTTTTGAATGTAGAGAAGGAATTGTATAAAATTTTGTAATCTCCGTTGTTATAAATTATCAGACACTCTCTTCATTATTGTTTAACAGTCTAAATGTCTTCTAAAAGACACCTACAGAAACACTAAGAACGAATGCGTTGGACGATATAGAAAGTGTGACGCAATGGGTTAATTGAGGCTAACCAATCACAATTTAATCCTCATACTACTTTCCATTAAAGAAGGACCATCAAAAAATAGTTTTCTTAGAATTGAAAATTCTTTTCTATTAGTGTATATCGAAGAATTCCATGTGAAATACATGATGAGGTGCCTTCGAAAATCATTATTTTTTAGTTCACTTTGTAACTCAAAAAGCGAAATAACTATCGAAATTTCTTTAAAGCGCAAACCGTATTGCTAAATTTATCCTAAAAGCAGAAATAAATACAACGAAGATAAGGTATAATGACTATTCATTTAAAGTTGCTCAACTGAAACCATGATGGATGCCTAAGCGATCAAAAATACAACAGACAAATTGTTGCTGAGGCAAACTTAATAATTATCACAAAACGGGAAATATTTTTGCGAAGGGTAGAATGACGGCAGAAGGTCTTACAGCCCCCATGAAAATTTCAAGCTACTTCATTGCTGGCTTTCTAAAGGATTTCTTCTTGTAGATGATTTAGCAATACATATCACCAATATTCGGTACCTGGTTAGTGATTTGATTTCGATTTTATTTCTTCAGATTTGGTTCACAGAGGGATGAAAAGACAAAGGGGTTTTATTCAAAAGTACCTATGAACTTCATCATCTACACGTCAAAGATATTCATCTTTTAAGGAGATTAAGGGCGATAGTTTGTCAACTTCTCCTGAAAATAACATCTTTTACCACCATTTTTAAGTAATTCTTTTCTTCTTAGTTTCAGAGCATCATCCGTGTTTATGGCATGTAGGCTATCCTCATCCAGTACCAACGGTAAAACAAATTATTGCCAGTAGACCTACTGTATCTACTGGTAGAACAAGTATAACTGATTTGGAGGGTCCTGCAACATCTTCTGAAACTACACAATCTCCAGAGGACAAATGGAGACCACCGGCTCAACGTTAATTGCATCATTCCCATTTGTAATAATAAACTAATTGTTTAGAAAACATTCTTGCATTTGTAGTTTTTTTTTCTATTCGAATTATTACATGTCTCACCATATTATATACATATATGTATAAAAAACTCTATATTTTGTTTTTGATAAAAAGATTTTTTTATTTTACATTACTGTTTTTAACAAAAGAATAGGTTTACATAATAAATATAAAGTTATATGAAAACTTTTCATCAAATAAACGTAAATATAAAATAAATTAGGGACTGAACTTACATAAACTAAAATAATAATTTCGGAAGCCTTATAGCGTAATGTGTAAAAGTTTTAAGTGCCGGGATCAAAATTATGGTAACTAATGGTAGTGACGATAATCAAGTTTCAGAAGTGCTGCGTTATAAAACTAGAAAAAAAATACATTCTTCGATGCCGTGTGTCTGTTTCCCAAAATTCCGATTCCTTGTCTTATTATCGGAACCACTACCGAAGATGACAGCTTGTAAATTGCATCCCAACCACCAATGCCAGATGAACGTATGCTTCCAATAACCGCAGCAGTAGTTTTTATAACCGCTCACCTACAGCTTCGAAAAAGGTTCTTTTATAATGGAATTTGACTCCTAAGTAGTTATACGACTTAACAATTTCTATTTCCTTTTCCTTATAATAGATTTGGATAGTGTTTTTATTTGGTTACACCTTCTAAATATGATGACTTTGGTTTTATGTATATTAACTTCCAATTTTAGCATTGTACAATAGTTCTTCGGTTCCAAGGTTCCGTTCCAGCTGTATGGGTGACTCCGCAACCAGTACCAAATCGTCCGCAAACAACAGCATTCATCACTTGGTATGCGAATTGAAGGAAACTCCATCACAGTTTATTATGAAGTAGTTAACAATATCACTCGCCAGGATAGAAAATAGCAAGGGACTCATGGTGTCTCAGTGTAATACTCCTTAATTATAGGCACTTCGTTTTGATACCCGCCATTACATTCTACTTGTAGAGTCGCTGTTTGATGCATATTACTGATGAGACTTTTTTATACTGATTCCCGGTTGATTTAATCTTGAAATAGTATGATCGAGATTGAATGCCTTTTTGAAATTAACAAAAAGTACGTACCCCGTTTGGGAAGCCGAATGTTGTTATGTATTGCAATAGTCAATACAAAAGTATTGTCCAAATAATTGCGCCTTTTTTGAAAACTAGCCTGACATTCTGGTAGGATATTTCCTTTCACTATAAACTTTTCAAGTCTCTGGTTTATTATCAAAGTAAAAAGCTTCGTTAGGTGGCTCATTATGGCGATGCCTCTATAGTTTTCTGGGCTGCTTGGGTTATCTTTTTTGAAGATGTGTGTAATTCTACATTTGCTCCAAGACACAAGAAATTCTTCCTGACATTTTGAGCCACTGGTAGTTGCACCTTCTAGAGGTTGAATAACGCCTACAATAGCACATAACAAAACTTTGTTTAGTCGTCGATGTGACATCTGAAGGTTGTCTCACATTTATTGAAGCGCTGAGTGCTTCTGGCAATTCGACAAAATTTTTGCTATAAAATGTTCTCTTCGTCTCCGGTTCCTAAATTATGTACCACATTCATTAACGCTTAGGAGAGCAGAAAATTTTGCTCAGTTGCCTATAACATTCTGACCAACCTCAGTGGGGGAAAGTTTTTGGTGAGTTAAAGACAATATTTTTCCATTTTGTTTCCTCCTGGTGATGGTGTAAAATTTGTGTAACCTTCCGTACTATTTAGAATACGAAGCTTGCTTTGTTATATCAGTCACTCGTAAAGTAACCATTCCAAATAATTCGTTTCCTCTTAATGAATCTTCTAATTTCTTTCTCAACTTCTTTAAGTAATAAAACAGTAAAAAACAGTAACAATAAACAGCTTTAAAAAAAGAATGATACTAGTTTATTCAGCAACGTACACAAACAAATTCAGTCAACTTCACAACATACCCATTGTCTTGTTGAAGAATCTAAGGAAATTATGTTACAATTTCCTAAAAGATCCGCTAAATGTGAAGAAGTGGTAAGATGTTTTGAAAATCATTGCATACCTAGAAGAAATGTAATGTTTGAGCGATTCAAATTTAAGTATGTGTACAAAAAACTGGTGAACCAGTAGAGAGCTTCATAGCGAGTTTGTACTCATTGGCAGAGCACTGCGTACATGGTGTTTTCAAAGATGGTCTGATATGTGATCGTATAGTCGTCGGAATGATTGACAGAATGACCAGGCACGACTTCTTCTTTAAGCAAAATTGACCTTAAACGAGGGTGTTATTGCAGCAAATAGCGACGGCTGATGTGCTGTGGCTGTGGAGCTGGATACAATGCCTCGATTCCTTGTGTACTTTGGTTGCGTATTGTGTACCATGCAATGGAAATACGAAAAAATCGAAGTGTTGTAATTGACCTCCCATTTACGTCACCATCGGTCGCCACTGGCAGCAAAACAAACAGAGCTTCAAGCTTGTTAAAACCGGGAAATTCATGACGATTTGGGTATTTCAGTGTTCAATGTCAGTAAGAAGAATACTTGTGGAACAAACGAATTTGTATAAAGGAAGACACACCAGCTGAAGGTAACCAGATTGAGGAGAAGAACTAATTGATTTCAATTAGATATTGAAATGTTTTAATTCAGGGAAATTGTTAAAAAAAATCGGAATTTCTGTGGGTCAATTAAATTTTTAAATGAACTGTGGGATTTGGAAGTGCTCTTAAACACTTTTTCGGCAATTTAAACGAATGTGATTTTAAAGGAAATGAAAAATAAGAATTGGAACTAACCTTGATTTGACGAAGATGTCATATAAACTCTATGTTCCTATGACATTCACAGGAAACCTGCCTATTCTAACCTCAAACCTTCTCTTCTATCTTGAATTTATTCTATGATTTGAATATTAGACCCTTTAAACTGGGAATGCAGCCGAAATACGAGTTGACTCGATGAAAGCTTGACTAGAAGTGAACTGTGGGATTTGGAAGTGCTCTTAAACACTTTTTCGGCAATTTAAACGAATGTGATTTTAAAGGAAATGAAAAATAAGAATTGGAACTAACCTTGATTTGACGAAGATGTCATATAAACTCTATGTTCCTATGACATTCACAGGAAAAACCTGCCCTTTTCTAACCTCCCAAAACCCTTCTCTTCTATCTTGAATTTATTCTATGATTTGAATATTAGACCCTTTAAACTGGGAATGAAGCCGAAATACGAGTTGACTCGATGAAAGCTTGACTAGAAGTGATTAATTTAATTAGCGTCCCTTTCTCCCTTATTTTAATCGCGATGGCGATTGTTATTATCCACAGCAAATTTTGATGATTTCTATCCAAATATAATTTAACGAGGAATTTTAATAAATAAGGTGATTTTCAGAACATAAGAGAATTTTGAACAGTTACGAAAATAGGAAGATTAACTAAAGAGGAATAACTTCACCGTTCTATCACGTTTATCGGTGTCTGGACTTAAAATAAATATTTAGTAGACACACTCCGAAAATCGAAGGCTCCGGGTGGAAAGGAGGCTTCCGAAAAAGTACTAATATCCGCCAGAGGGAATTTCATATCGACCGTGTGGCCATACTGAATACACTATACGAGCATGAATGACAGCTGTTTTGGACGATGTAAATATACACCACTGCAATATATATTTCCCTTGAAAAATGTAAATACATAAGCATTGTATATATTCAGTACATAATTCGGTTTTCTTGATTCTGTCCATATTTCGTTAACGTATTTATAGGTATCATGACGTTCATATACATGTGTTAGATTCGATTGGAGCCTGAACGTCTGGTGGCAACAAAAGCAATAAGGACATATAAGTCACGGCCACCCAGACGCTCTCGTTATTTCATGCATTTATTTGATATACCACCTCTAGTATCTATTGCTCCATGCCATTGTCCCCTCATAGGAGCGACGAGAGCCATACATCGTGCGACTTATAAACACTATATTACGCATAGACGAAGGAGCGATGAATGGCAATCGTTGCATTTCGTGAGGCCATTTCACCGCGGAAATTTCATGCACTCCTACAAAGACATGTATATTTGTTTTATGCCTTATTCCTCTGCGGTGATTCTTTATCTAGCGCTCACCTGAGAATTCCAATACACGTGCTGGCGGTAGCTCCTTCGTACAGACACTTAAATGACTATTAAAGTGGTTTTCTAATTTATGCGTTCAGGATTTTGAAATACACTACAAGAAATCAACTTTTACATTAAATACGCACCCGTTAAAGTTTCATTCAATGCATTCGATGTATCTGCGGGAAGTTTGATCATTGGGCTAAAGTTTGTAGACTTTCTAAAGTTCGTTCGGTACAAACTAACGATGAATTTGAAAGTAATACTAGTATTTAGGACATGTCATTGGTAGCGAAGGTATTTCTTTAGATCCAGAAAGAATTTCTTGTATTCAACGATTTCCAATACAACAAAGTAAAACTGAGTTGTTACTTATTCCCTAAATCCTGCTGCCAATTTATAATTTTGTTGATTCTTGTGCATTTATTGTTTAGTGCATATTAGATAAGTCGCGGGAATCAAGAGCAAACAATACGTGTACTTTCATAGAATATTTTTATATATCGCAACTTTATTTTCTCTAGACTTTTGAATTCTATGAAATCTTGTAATAACGTAAGCAAATTTGTGTCCTTCGTGCTTTGCATTTATCATGGCAAAAAGTCAATATAAAAACGATAAGTTCGTTTTTTACGGAGAGTAAAGGCTGGTATTGTAGCTTTGATTTCTGTATCTTTACTCATTACAAATATTTACCTTGTTATCGGAAGTTTAGCGTACAATTTCCTACCTTAACATCAGTATTCGACTAGATCTTTAAAAATGTGGGTGTACTTTCTAATTTCGGTCATTTCCATTAACCTCGGAACATGTTATTTCTACCAACCTTCGATTTATTACCAGCAATCGCTTTATTATCCACCAGCATATAAGCCCAACTATGTCAACTATAGTGAGTTTGTTTTCAAGCTTTAGTTTATAAGATTTTAGACTACTAAGCGAGATATTAAGTATAATGTTTTGGAATATTATAAAATGTTGAACTTTTCAACAAATTAAATTGCTTATACAATTTAATTATTTTGTAAAAAATTTTCATAATTAATCACAATTGTAATCAATGAGATGCTTGCTAACTTTTGCGCTTTTTTTGAAAATGAAAGGGAATTAATGCAATAAAATATGAAGGGTATAGAATAGTGTTCTTCTAATTTTCATTAAACATTAATAAGTTCTAGGAGAAACTTTGTAACTAATGTTAACAAATTTTCAGAATTAAAACATAAATTAAAAAAATGCCTTTATAAGTAGATGGAAATGTAACCACATTTTGTTTAGGAAACCATTCTTACTCTTTTTTTGAAAGCCGGTTTCATATTCTTCAGGTAATTCTTTATCAGGTGTTTAAGACAAGGAACAAGATGAGTGTACTAGGCAATTTTACCTAAAAAATTATCAATTTTTTTCCATTCAAAGATCAAAATATTCCACGTGTTTATCACGAATTTACATGCATCAATATATGCGCCACAATTTATTGCTCCCAATATCGTGGAGAATCTTTATATTAGTGCTTCACTAACACCAGTTACTTCGGCAGTTAATTTTGGATTAGAGAAAAACACAATTACCATCATTTGTTGTCCCTACTCCGTGTTTTACAACACCGATCTTCAATCCTATACGTTTGCGAAATTCTTTCTGAATCCTTTCCTTTGCAGCTTCGTTTAAATGACGGGTGACTTCATTTGTTATATGCAATTATATGCAATGTGTAGAATGCATTCCATAAATTTTATTCGAGTGTGAAGGGGGGACATACCTAAACGATAAGCGTTGTCGTCTATTGCCCTACATTTAATTTTATCTAGATTATTCATTTCAGAGGGCTTTGCGTGACAAATGAAACATGTAGCCGACGAAGAAGTCTGAGTAACCGCTCGTGCTACTTTGCCATCAACCATAGTAAACACCATTTCATGAGTGATTCTCAGTTCTCTATTGTTAATACAAACAGTTGTGTCTCTTAATTTTGTAATGCATTCTTGTATTTCTTGAATTTCTTCTCTTGCTTTCTATTGTATTTCCTTTGCATGCTGAAACTTGATCGGTCGACAAAACCGAATGGATGAAGGTCGTGGATTACTCCAATATATTGATGATGCATCCTTCTTTGCACTCAAAACTAGTGGCACCATAGACGATAAGAAGATGGACCCATCATCTACGAAAAGTTGCTGATATTCACTGTGACCAGAGGAACCATCACAACCCAACTTTGTCGTCAATTTTAATTCGGTATTTCCAATAGCCGCTAATTCTTCTTGGTTTTTGGATTGTAATAGTCTTTTGACTGCGTGGTCTAATAGCTCTTGCAATCCGACTCCTGCATAATCTTTTGTTATGATTATACTTTCGGGATAATAATCATTTTTTATATTAATTATCCTATAATGAGGAGGGAAGATATCGCAACCACTTTCTTTACATGAATGTCGTAAAAGTTCGTACTGGTATTTCGAAAGGTTAGCATCCATAAGTAAAGCTGACGCCTTATCATCGCTAAAGCCAGTTACTTTCATGGTATCATCTTTATTTACTCTTTTCGCTGCGGTTACAAGCAGCTCATGAGATGTCTCATCGCAAACTCTCATAACTTTATATCGCTTGAATCTGTCACAGCAATCATCGAAATCCTTCGTTGGTCGTCCAAGCACACTCGTGGGTGGTTCAGGTCAGTTTTACTGTTCGTTCTCAAATTGAATGTGAACTACATTTTCAAGCCAATCATCATATTTTAACTCAAATGTTTAATGGCATCGATTTGCACTCTTTTATAAAAATGTTTCCTGTATGTAACCACATACCACTTCTTGTTGTTCCTCCGTTAGATGTGAATATGTAGATTTCATATTCTCTCTAATAGGGCGAACATCACGCTTACACAATAGCACCATGTCAACTAATACTCTATGCGAAACACTAAACTTGCCCATTTTGACTCTATTACTACAAAGTTTCGATTGAAACTAAACTTAAATCTAAAGATTATGGTTTTAAATACTATTTGCATTATTTACTTATAAAATTTAAGTATGATTATTAACTATAATTACACTAATTACACATAGTTGCATTATGTGACTAATTACCTAGTTCGTGCACGCCCATCTATTTTTGGGGTTAATTCCAAAAGTGGCACGTTTCGACAGCTGAAAGCTATGTGATTACCTTAATACCTTAATGATCAGCCACATACCAACCACAGACCGACGGCAACCGGCGCTAACTAGATATTGTCCAAAATGTAATAATTTTTAACGCATTAGAGATGAACTCATAATTACAGTTTTATAGCGGTAATTAAAAACATATCTATACAAATTTTCAGCAAAACTTAATGTTTACTAATCCAATAACTTGCAATAGCTTCCCCAAACTTAATTTACCCATTTCTATTTGCTTTGTTATTAAAAATCAATTCCCCTATGTTTGGCATTACAAATAACCCATTATAACTCATCCTATATTGCTAATTTTTACAAGTTTAGTTATTTGGCGTATTTAGAACCGAATGTAATGAAAATCAATCGTAAATTTTAACCTTCGTTTACTGGACTTTTTTCCGCCGATTGCGCCGTCCTCACTCTTGTTTCCCCACACGTACTTTATGTCATTCAGTCTTATATATTAACGTATAGAACATAATTCTCCCTTTTTCTCTTTTTTCATACTCATTTTACATAAAATATAATTTCTTATATTGTTCGAAGAACTTCGTAACCTACATAACGTGGGATTTGAATACGCTCCTTATTGAAGAGGTGGGGGAGGGCACCATACATTTTGTAAATGGAACTAGAGCGCTATTTTCATATACATATGTGACAGAGTTCGATGAGATGATTATTTTGATATATAGCTGTGATGTACTTTTCCAGCCATTGCCGAGTTATTTTAAGAAAACCGAAAATATATTGAACTTTCAGGGGTAGTTTCACCCACTTACAACGAGATTGGGCTGATAAAGAAAATACTTTCGAACATCTTTGGGTGTGGACTACTTGTTCACAAAGTTTCAAACCATTTTGAATTTCCGGATTCGGGACGTTCCCTTGTGAGTAGTAGGACAGCTGTAGCGCAAACCAAACAATGGCCAGTAAACGAGAGAATGAAATAAATAACAAAATTGTGATGTTATTTAAGGCAGCAAGATGCATTTTGCATCCTAACAATCCCTTTTATACTAAATGATTAACAACCCGAACTTCACAAACTTTCAAAGGAAATTATAAAATTAGCACTGACAAAGTAAAGTATCATTGATTCAGAGTAAAATTCTTCTTCAATCTATTTTACTCTCTCTATCGCGCCTGGAGTGTTAATAGCTATTTATGGTATAAGTTAATAAAGATGAATTTTATCTACGAAAAAATAGTTTAGATAATGTTTTTGAGTGGATAACATTTCTTTATTCTCGTGTATCATACAATTTTTTCAATTCCCCTGAATTTTCAAAAAAATTTATTGCTTAACACTTAAAGAAGGAAAGTTGACTCTGCTTTCGTCAGGGTCAAGTGCAGTGGAAGTTCCAGGCCTTTCATTTGAATTTACATCTGCTAAATTTTTTCTGGACATATATATTTTTTGAGCAACAGATTGTTCGATATAGTGTTCTGCCACTGTAGAAGATTTCCACCCTCCGTGCCTTTTAAGAGTGAATAAGTCAGCTCCTGCATTGGCTAGTAAATTTGCGGAAGTCCGTCGAAAACATTGCCCTGTATAAAGATCATAATTTGGTAACTTCAAGTCATTTGTGGTATTTTTGCAAAAGTGTTGATACCGATAGGTTGTATTGTGCACTTCTGATTTCGATAACAGAGAAATTTTTTTTGTAAATTTCTATTAAATTAACTTGACAGTCTTCATTGATAATTGTAAATGTGTGTTTCTTATTTGTTTTAGTGTCCGGAAGCGAAATTATTAGAACGGAACTCTTCTACATCAAATCATCAACTCGAATTTGTGTTAGTTTTGTCAATTGTTACATCCGCCAGCTGCATTTCCCTAATTAAGACTACCTATAAAGAATTAAAAATTGGAAACGTATTTCAAGGATCTTTAAAATTCTTACCTTCATACATAAAATACATTTCATTAGGAGTCTCGGATTAAAAATTTGACAGAGGATCTGTTCTTTTCAAATGTTCGAGAACTTTTTTGTTGTAACCTGAGGTTTGTCTTTTATATAAAGCGATGAGCTTGATAAACTCTCCATAATAGTTAAATTTAATTTGATATTTAGGTATTACTTACTTGGAAATATCAAATATTTTCATTAGGATAGCGTTACATCTGAGCATTGAGTAACGACACTATAAGGTGGACACTCTTGCTTTTTTTGATTTTTCTAAGAAGTAGGCTAGCAGTATTTCCTCGTTAAAAGTTTTCACATTTTTTTATTGTCTTTCATTCACAAAATCTTTTGTACTCCTTTTCGTAAATTAATTTTGATTTTTCTGGCAATAAATTGGATACTGCAATTGCAGCTTGATTCAGAACATCTTGTGGTTTGCTCTCTTCCTGGTCATTTGCCATTTCAAACACACTTTCAGACACTTAAATCGGCAAATTGAAGAATTTGCATGAAGTGTCACATGTTTTATAAACAAGCCATCCATAGCAACGAAAATTTCAAAGGTAGTGCGAATTTAATTTTTTTTCTTTTATTCGTGTTGTCAATTTTAGCAGTGTGAATAACAGTTTGTGTAATCTTTTATCATTCTTTTGATTAAACTATTGTTTTAATAATGAGATTTAATATATAAAATCAGCATTTTATTAATAGAAATTGGAAAAAATACGTTAAATAACTCTGGGGAACAGCAATTTCGTTGTCTTAAATCTGTGACTTGTTTTCAATTAACTTTTGGCCTCTGATCAAAAATAACGCAGCTTTTGTCATCACCTGTCAACTTTTTAAGTACAGTAGTACCGCTCAAAAATCATACAGAAGTGTGCATATAAATGTGAAATAAAGTAAAATTTACCAATATACTGTTTATAAAGAATAATTTTATTCCGAAAGGCTATAATAGTTACTGCAAGTTAAATTGTGTTCATACAAATAGTTGTTTTTTTATCGAACGGTAATTACATATTAAGGCAAAAATTTTCGCTTATAGCTTTTTCTGGAATGTTTAATCTATGGACATTCTCGCTTGATGCTCCAACAATAGTCAGCCATCATTTGTACATCCCATCTACCTTGATACCGTGCCTCCATCACCTTCAAATCCTGGTGAAATCGCTCACCCTGCTCATCACTGACTGCACCAAAATTTTCCGGGAAGTTAGCAAGATGGCTATGTAAAAAATGCAATTTGGTGCTCATGTTGCACCCTAGCAGTTTGAAGCTCTCCAAGAGTTGCTGGACAATTTTGGCGCAATTCTGTGCTCGTGTATTTCCAAGATAGTCTTTAACAATGTTTTTGAATGCCAACCAAGCATTCTTTTCAATTTCTGACATTATTCCGATGAAATGTTCATCTTTAACAAGCTGCTGAATCTGTGGACCATCAAAAACACCGGCCTTTATCTTTTCAAATGACAGGCTAGGAAATGCCGAAATGAGATACTTGAAACAGTCTCCGTCAATTGGCAAAGCTTAACGAATTGCTTCATGAGACCCAATTTTATATGCAGAGGTGGAAATATAATGTTCTTTCTGTCGATAAGTGGCTGATGTACAATGTTTGGATCACCAGGTTTCAGGTCAGATCGTGGCAGCCAATTCGACTGCACCCAATGCTTCTCACGAGCTCTGCCGTCCCACATACACAAAAAGCAGGGATACTCGGTATATCCGCGTTGCTGGCCAAGAAGGAAGCTAACCATTTTAAGGCCAACACAAATGATCCATTGGTGCATATGGTATTGCAACAAATCATTGACTCTCTTTATGTCTTCATATTCTTCACTCAAACGAACTGAATGGCCTATCGGGACTGAACCAAATAAATTTCCATTGTGGGGGAGAACACACTTCAAGCTCCGCTTTGAGCTATCGATAAACAGTTGCCATTCAGTTGCGTTATAGGCTGAAATTCCCAACTCTTCCATTAAACCAGTACGTATGCAATACACAAATCCATCATCACTTCGAAGTATTGTAGAAACGCACTTTCTCTTGATCGAAAATAGATACCTTAGCTCCCTTCTCAAGCAAGTTTTCTCGTGCGTTTGATGTTAAGAGCTCTGAAGCTTTTTTGGATAGTCCCAAATCTCGTACCAAATCATTCAACTCATGCCGGTCAAATCCATTAGGAACGGAATCATCTTTAATTTCAAAACCTTCATCGTTGGGGTCACTTTGATCTTCACCAGACTCGTATTCCCGTATTTCCAAAGAGAGTAATTCATTGAAAACTGGCACTGGGATTTCGGCTGAATGAGGCACTGGACGTATAGCTGATGGTAAACTAGGATACTCTATTTTACATTTGTTTTTCTTGTTATATCCTGACTTTCACTATACAATAGTAACAATCACTTGAATGATCTCTGGGCTCTCCCCAAATCATAAGTATATCAAATGGAAGTTTATCACGTGTTTCCTTGGTCCACATGCGTAAACCCTCAACACGCTGCTTACACACTTTGTGAGGGGCCCATGATTTATCTTGATCACCAATCTTCACTTTAAAATAGGCAAAATAGACTTGCCTGACAAATGTACTGATGTTTGTCCTTTGACTGGGAATGCTAAAACTGCCACATATGTAACAAAACGAATCGGGACTGTTTAAGCACTTACGATGTGAAATAGCAGAGGTAGACATAAGGAAAAGTTTCAGTTCGTATATAGATAAACACTAAACACTGCTAACCTTGTATATAAACAAGAACTCAGACTCCACGTTTCAGAGCGACACACAGCGTCTCACTACAGTATCTCAGGGGTAACTGTCCAGACAAGTATAAACCTCTCGCTGTTCTCCTATGCGTCATTCATCCGGCGCCCATCGGAGAAGGTTTGTGTCAGCCAATAGGAGAGCAATTGTGTTTCCTATGAGCCATGCTCGATTTAGAGGAGAGTGGTTACATTCTCATAAGGTGTAGAGATAAAACTTGACGTGGTAGAAGAAAATTAACTACAGTTTTGAAACCAGCATGCCTAATTAACTATAAAATAGCTCAAAAACCAAACTCAACAGAAATTGTGTTACGAATTGTTCCTCAGTGTAATATATTCTGGGTGTCAAATGAAATCACTTTTACTATCCCCTTGATCTTTTACTGTGTACCTACTCTTATAGTGGGCAAGCTATGCAACAGTGTCTATGTATTTTAACGGACATTATCCTAGTGGTCTCTGGAGGTGGGTACATGTATATGTGCCAAAATGAATGAGAGGGGCGTGCTTTTTCCATTTCCCTTGTATCAGATCGAAATCGAAGCTTCAAAAAAAGATCTTGCTGTTGAACTGTTATTAGCAATTATACTGCTAATAACTGTTTCTAGAGACGTAGATGTGTAGATTATTGCTCATTATTGTTTATGTCAACCTCCCTTCTCTCTTTGATATTTTGATGCTGTCTAATACACTGAATGTTTACTTTTAACATAACTGTGTTTTGAAGCCCAACTTATTAAAAAGACTGCCATATTGTTCAAATTTATGAAACTTATAGAAAAATATGCAATTTTATAACTTTTAGTTATCCTTAATGAAATTAGTTAAATTAGTAAATTAGTTGACACGTGACAAACATGAAAAATTGCAGCTTTCTAGTTTAATGTTTTAAGTGTTTGCAGTAAAGCTATTTTTTTTTCAGATTATAGGTGCTGTTGGTATCCTCCAATGATGTATAACCGGTATCATGTACCCCAATTTCCTTATTGGCCATCTTATCAGCAAAGATATATGTACCCTGTTTACCAATCTGCGTTATACGTTCCTTCTTATGGTGGTTTCCCAACAACGAAGCGGCCTGTGTTAGCAGCAACCACATTACGGCCTCTGTTAATACCTACCGCATCTCGGCCTGTGTTAAAAAGTACTACATCGCGGCCTATATACATAACGGAGACTATACCCAGTCCTACTCCAAGAATACATTTCCCTACTGCTACACCTTCACCGTTACCAACATTTATTCCTACCAGTACAAGCACACCTATATCTAGCAACATACCAAATGAAGTTACTACTGAAAAAGAGGAAGATGATGACAATGGATCTGGTGGTTTCTCAATAGATGATGAGGACTTCGCATAATTTAATCATACGTAATAGATTTTGTTTTTGCTGCAAAACTTCGAAAAGTTCTATTCACTGATTTGTTTCGCTTTTATAGCTAAGCTTACTATTAGCTCAATTTGTTGTCATAATCAATATACATATAAAGATGATAGAATAATTTCAGACACTATGTAATAATAGATTAATATCTATTTTAATTCTAAGGTCTCTACAACTTGTGATATGTCTTATGTATGTATTTACATTTTAGCAAATAAATTTTTAAAAGCACTTTATGTATTGTTTTTGATTACTAAAGTGGAAAAAATATTCTCCGTCTATTGATTTTTTTGTGAAAATTCATATTATGAGATACGGGTCATGCAGTAAAAATTATGCTGGCCATGTTAATTGGATGTCTTCTACGAGAGTAAGTCAAATATTATCTACACTTTTGCCATAACAAGCTTTGAAGGTTATTGTAGTTTTCGTTGAGTTGGCGCCTCTGTGGTCATGTGTGCGGAATTTAATCACGATCGCGTCATTTGTCTGCTAGCTACAATAGCATAAGCATGTCAGCTCCGCTATTAGTTTGCACCAAAGAGGAACAACGAGCAGTGCTTCGATTTTTGTGGTCAGAGGGTGTGAAAGGTGCCGAAATTCACCGGAGACTTTTGTCACAATACGGGGACAGTGCTTTATCGCGTAAAAGCGTTTTTTTGTGGATCGAAATGTTTCAAAGTGGCCGCACGAGAGTAACACAAAAAGAGGGAGTTGGGCGGCCGTCAACCTCGACCACCGACTACAACATTCAGCAAGCTCGAGAGATGGTTACAGCAAATAGGCGAGTTACCATAGGTGAGGTTGGATCTTCTTTAAACATCAGTAACGGTTCTGCCTCTCAAATTATCCACGATGAACTCAAATTTCGTAAAGTGTGTGGGCGATGCTTACCGCAGAAAACAAAACCAAACGTTTGAACATCTGCCAACGCTTACTGGATCGCTTCAACGCGGAAGGCGACCCATTTTTAAGCAGAATTGTGACCGTTGATGAAACGTGGGTTCATCACTACGAGCCCGAATCGAAACGCCAGAGTATGGAATGGAAACACCCAGGATCCCCTAGCACGAAAAAATTCAAGACCTCGCCATCGGCTGGGAAGGTGATGCTAACCGTGTTTTGGGACGAAGAAGGCTCTACACTGGACGACTACTTGGACAGGGGGCTACCATAAATAGTGCGAGGTACAGTGATTTGTTGGTGAATAAGCTAAAACCAGCAATTCGAAACAAACGCCCTGGTCTACTCTCCGAGAAAGTTTTGTTGTTGCAAGACAACGCCCGTCCGCACACGGCCCATAACACCATAGAAGCTATTAACAGGTTGGGTTTCAAGACCCTGGAACACCCTCCCTACAGTCCTGATCTCGCTCATCAGACTTTCATTTCTTTGGACCTCTCAAGGAAGCTTTGAGAGGTCCTCGATTTGCCTTAGACACAGACGTTCGGGATGCGGTGCAAAAGTGGCTTCACGACCAACCGAAAAACCTTCTACCAAGAAGGCATACGGAAGCTTGTGTGTGCTAAAAGTGGAGACTATATCGAAAAATAATGTATGTTGTGCACCTATCTTTGTTTAATACAGTTGTAGAACTTAAAGTGTAAGTAATTTTTAACTTATCCTCGTAATTCCAATAATATCGAAACCTACTAGAATTACTAACACATCAATATCTTTGCTTGACTTGCTATTCTAGTTTCAAATGATACGCTGAGATAAGAAATACCGCACTACTCATGGAACGTTTCTTTCGCGACCGCGGCAAAATGCCGTTGCTTTGGAACGATATAATATAATTGATATGAAATGGTCGCTTATTGGTTGATCTTTTTATACATCTACATGAGACACACTGTAATTTGAAATCTGTAATGAGTATTTTTAAAAACTGGTAACATTTTATCCTACAGAAGGAGCATATGAAGTTCAGCAAAGGTAAAACGATTATTATTTTTAAATTACAACAAAGGAATTGTTTAAATTCTTTACGTTATAGCTACTTTTAGATTTAAATATTTTTATTCTTTTATTAGAATTCAATTTACTTTGAATGATATTTAGTAAATAAATGTAGTTACATATTTATTTTATGTTGCTACAATTAAGAATTACGTACCGAATTACCCTTGTATTACGCTACATATAACATCTACCATTTGAAAAATATGCACGCACACCATGTTTATCAATAGGTTATATGAAGCCGCGACCAGGAACGTCGCGAATGTAAATCGCGATGTTTCCAAAGGTAGTCGATTTTGCTTCGCTCCTCTCGCGCTACAGCGCATCGTTCCAAAGTAACGATGGAAATGTTTATCATTTCAGCGACGTTGCCGTTCCACAGGAACGTCGCGAATGTAGACCACTACTGTTTTTGTGTCGCGTGACAGCCCGTCGCTCCAAAGTAACGAGTTATTTCGGTATTCCGGAGCGCGACACGTCGCGACAACAAAATACCGCTCCAAAATACCGTTACTAAAATACCGACTCATCCCTGGAAATTACCCTACCTTTGGCAATTTTATTGACGATCTGTAATAAATAGACAACTTTACGGCGACATCCTTAAGTAGAACACCTGTATAGCATCAGTACTCCGGTGTGTGTCGTCACGGTCTAGGACGGCATGGCTGTTTCTTGGCGCTAGAGGGCGTTAGGAGAACTCAGTGCTGTTGTGGACATTGGGGGCATAAACTGAGAAGTAGAGACAATACAGACAGCAGAATAGGGAGTGCTCGTAACTACGCTGATGACGCCGGGTAGGCAGAAACATGTTCGTGTGTTAGTGCTTTCTTTTCTCTGCTCGTATTGTTTTTGCCGGGAATGATTCCACCAATACCATGAGCTATATTAGCATTATTTTTGGTTTCGTTACTAGGCATATTTCATGTGTATGGACATAATAAAACTCCGACGATGAGGCTATTGACAGTTGAACGTAAAGATATTTGCCGACACAAATATAAGTGCGATATCGGAACATCGAAACCGGAAATGAAGATAGTAAGAAGGGACACGCTGTTGCTATTAAATCTTATACTGCATACGGAGATTCAGGCGATCTATACGAAATTAGGTGCCACATTGAGCTTAAATACAGTTGGTAGTTCGTGAGAAACTGGTGTGCACAGCATTCCTTATCGTTGGTAATAAAACACTACCACTATTACTTAAAAATACTTTATTGTGTCTGATAATATACATACTCTAACTCAAGGTGCAACAAATTACAATTGAAAAACAGGTCCATATTATACGGAGTGTCCCGTAAGGTAAGGTACAAACTTTCACGACGTGTTCCTCGGGTAAATTCGAGTCGAGAATTTCTATATGAATACAAATGCATCCTTATTGAGATATGATGCTCTTAATTGTAGTAGGTCGTGCTAAGTTTTGTTACTTATTTTGACAGATCGGTTGTGTTAATTTGATTGAACTCCGCATTTAAGTAAACACGGTTAATTTCAAGCTTATTGTCATGTTTATTTTTACAAATAAAGAATACGCAGATATGTTGTTAGTCTATGGATACTGCAACTGCAGCAGTAGGGCATCGGTGAGGGAATACCGCCACCGGTATCCGAATCGAAGGATACCTGATAGTAGAGTACTCGGGAGAATTTTCGCACATTTTAGAGCAACGGGATCTTTTCCAAATGCTAAGGTAACACGTCCATCAGCAGCCCCATCAACTAGTGTCCGCAGAATATCAGTTCGCACTGGTGCTAGTCGATTGACTGTATGGAGAACGATGCATAACTTTGGTTTGTACCCGTTCCATCTGCAACCTGTCCAAGCTTTGCTGCCCACTGACCCAGGCTCTCGTATGCAGTTCTGTGATTGGCTCAACGCACATCGTAATCTGGATAATAAAATTTTGTTGACCGATGAGTGTACATTTATTCGAGACGGCGTCAATAATTTGAGGAATTCCCATTCTTGGCAGCTTGAAAATCCACATGCAACCTACGAACGGAATTTCCAACACCGTTTTTCAGTTAATGTTTGGTGCGGTTTGTTAGGGGATCAATTAGTTGGCCCTTTCGTGTTTGGCGGTCGTTTGCCATCTCCAATTTATCTTCAATTCTTATGAGAAGAACTGCCAGTGTTGTTGGAGGATATTCCGCTTCAAATAAGACAACAGATGTGGGTACATGACGGTGCTCCGCTGCGCTATGGTAGAAATGCTGTCGGGTATTTAAATACCACTTTTCCTGGACGTTGGATTGGACGGGGTGGCTCAGTTTCTTAGCCACTCCGCTCACCCGACTTAAATCCCTTGGATTGTTACTTATGGGGACACATGAAGACGTTGGTATATGCGGAGGAATCACGTACTAGGGATGAACAGCTTCGTAAAATTTTTGCAGTTGCTAGTGACATAAGAAATAACCGTCATGTTATTCGGAGAGCCATCAATGATATTTATGAACGGAGTAGACTGTGCTTGCAGTACGAAGGTGGATATTTTGAACAATTCTTGTGAGCGATTCGTGTCATGTTTATTTTTTTTTTTGTTAAATAAATGAGATTTTCCAACGATGTTTTGGTTCTTGCTCCTTTAACACTACTACAATTAAAAGCATCATATCTCGATAAGGATGCATTTGCGGACCGTGTTCATATAGACATTTTCGATTCGAATTTACCTGAGGAACACATCGTAAAAGTTTGTACCTTACCTCACGGGACACCCGGTATATCGCAATATTATCAATTACCATTGTTTTAATTAGATTATGCTGGGAAATAAGTATATTCTTTTAACAAAAATTAATAAAAACTAAAAATATATATTGTCATCTTATTGCCAAAATGAATATCCACTTAAATAAGTGAAAAAGGCAAAGGTAAAGGTATTCCTTCTCTTTTCTTATGCTTTTCTAAGCTGATTCAGGTATTTCGGATATAGTGGACGTAGTTGATTCGGTTGTTGTAATAGATGGGCTTGTTGTAGTAGATTGCGTTGTAGTGATAAGTGAAGTTGTTTTAGAAGCTGCTATTGCAATAGAAGTTGCTGTAGAAGATGACAATAATGTAGTTGATTTTTCATTGGAGGAGGTAGACCTCGGTTTTTGCACAATTAGCGGGACTGGAGCATGTAATAACATGTGTGGTACTTTTGGATATAATTGGCAGCAGTGATAACAATTTATGCAAGCTGAAAAGTGTTGATAAATAAAAGTTTACTTTTGAGCAAAATGATTGAAGTTGTTCAAAAACTCACCATAATAGTAGTGTCCTGGATCGTAGAAGGGTGTTGGCGGAAACCTCCCGTTAAACAATAATGGATTAGCATTGTTCTTATTAATCCGCAGATTTAAATTCGGCACTGTCCCATCAGGATGTTTATACAAGTGTATGTTTCTAAAAAAAAGAAGAGTTTTTAGGAAGAGATCAAAACATTAATGAACACAATACCCAAGCAGGACATAAAAATGGTTGTGGGCGAGGCGAATGTCAAAATAGGAAGAGAAGACATCTATCGAGCAGAGTCGGAAAGTAAACATTAAAACGACAATGGTCTGAGACTAATAAACTGCGCAATAGAAATGGAAATGAGTACTCACTTTCCTAGGAAGGAAATATATAAAGGAACATGGTGGATTCCAGGACGCAATGAAACTAATCAAATCGACCACATTTTAATACAAGAAAGGTATAGTCAGTTAATAAACATGTAAGAACATATCGACGAGCCGATAGAATAATAATATAGAAAGTAAATCGAAAAAATTAGAAAATACTATAAAGGAGGCAAAATAAACAAAGCACACAGGCAAAAAAAGAGTGATTGGATCAGATGGTTCCATCTTATATGGGAATAGAAAAAGGGAAAACATTAAGGAAACAGCGAGTGGAAACGAACAAAGAAGTGGATAAAACAAAATATCAAGAACAAAGAAAAAAGACTAATAGATTATGCAGACAACGGAAAAGACAAGCTACTGAGAACAAGACAGTTGAGGAGAAATATAAAATAAAAGAAATAGGAGAGATGCTAAAAAAATATAGAGATGCTAAAAAAATTCGGAGAGGTTACCATGCAAGAACAGTCTACTTGTTTCCGTAAAACAAAGAAAGAAATTTAATTACCGACGAAAAGGAAGTGGCAGACAGGTAGAAAGGATACTTTGAAGAGTTACTAAGCGAGGGCGCAGGAGAAAGTGAAAATAGCTCTTATTTAGAACAAATCAACCCACGTTCTAAGGTTGAAGAACTGACTAAAGATGAAATAAATAATATCATAAACAAAATGAAGAACAACGAAAGTCCTGGACAGAACGGAATAACCGCCGGAAACATAAAATGTGGTGGACCGTTGGTAAGAAAAAAAATTTACGAAATAATAAAAGATATCTGGACCCAGGAAGTAATGCCACAAACCTGAAATAACGCTTTAATCTTGCATATATACAAAAAGGGCGATAAAACAACTGTGCCAATTGCAAAGGGATTGCTTTATTAGATATGTCTTACAAGATACTATCAGCATGGATTAAAAGCAAAGTAGGATTAAAAACGGGAAAATTAATCGGAGACTATTAGATAGGGTTTCGGAAAGGGAACATTAAAACAATCCTTAACATATTACGAATATGAAATACCTGTACACATGCTGTTTGTGGATTTCAAAAATACGACTCCGTGAATAGGAATTCACTAATGAAGGCTCTGGAAAAGCTACTAACCCCAGAAAATCTGATGAGCACTAACAAATATGACATTACAAAGGAGCGTGTGTGCAGTCAAAGTAAATGGAAACACATCTAGCGAATTTGAAGTAAAGGTCGCACTGGGACATGGCGGCTTTTTGTCAACTCTGCGTGGTTTTAGAAGACGTAATAGTCTTAGCGTCTAGCCTACGCGGATGATGTAGCACTGATTACTAGAAGGAAAGAAGAACTAATAGATGCAATCAAACAACTAATAACTGCAGCTAGGAAGAAAGGGCTACATATACATACAGACAATAGTAATTATATGAAATTAAAGGAAAGAAGAAGAAGAATTGTACGTTAAGATTAACAAGAGGAAAATATGAAATTAAAAGTAATAGACAGCTTCATGTATTTAGGAACATTAATTAATGACAAATATAACGAAGAAACAGAGATAGATATGAGAATAACGAAAAGTAACAGATGTAGTAGTAGACTACTATAAAGATGTTTCTATAAAAACGAAAATAAGAGCACACAAAACTGTCCTAAGGTCAACTTTATTACACGGAAACAGTTCACTAAAACCCTTACCACAACACTTAATTCTTTAACTGTACGACATATTTAGTGAACCAAAGATCAGTGATGTGGTAAAGGCAAGGCGATTACAAAGGGCATGGTATTTGGAAAGAATGAAAGAGGAGAGGATAGTGGAAACAGTAGGCTGGAGAGAACCGGAAGGGAAAAGGAAGAAAGGGAGACCCAGAAGGAAATGGAGGGAAGCCATCTCAGAAGATTTAAAGGAGAAGCAAATAACAAATTGGAGATTTAAAGAAAAAGATAGGAAGCAGTGGAAACAAATTACGTAGCTATGGGTCTAAAAGGTTTGTTTAAAGTATATTTATAAAAGCATTTCTTCGGCAAGTAATGTAGGTACAATACCTGTTACTGTTAAGTGGATGATTGTCCCATGATTCTACGTGTTGTCTTCTGAATGGCGAACCACTGTTTATTTCGTCTAATCGATTGGGTGGTATCGGTAATTTTTCCAAATAATTATCTCTGTAAGAATTTAAGGGAATAACTCTAGTATAGTTTAAATATGACTTCGTAGGGAAGCATAGTGAAAAAACTAGAAGTAGTACTTGTAACATGATGTCTATATCAATGAATCAGTTATGCCAATTTTTGACATTTATACTTAAATACAAAGTAGGTGTAAAAATGACCAAAACCGTAGATGTGTTTAAGTTTGAGCAGATATGGTTTGTAGTCGCAGGATAAATATTTGTAAGATATTGTATTACCTTCAATCACTTCTATCAAATGCAAACAGGACCTCGAAAGTTTAGCGAAGAAAACTTCGAAACTGAAAACAAACACACACTTGCATTTAGTATTTCCATATCTATTTGGTGGCGTGAGTAGAGATAGGGAAAGTTATTCGAAATTTGAGAAATACCAGAGCTGTGAGGGATGATGAAACACCCGTTTGTCTCCTAGAAGAATGTTGCGATAGTATTATTAAACGTCTAAGTCATACAGTAAATGTGTCGTTAACAACCGGTAAATGTCCAGATTGTATAAAATTTACTGTAATAAAGCCTATACACAAAACGGATGTTAGATCCATATTTGCTGACACAATTCTTGACCAATCGCATTTTTTTTAAGCTTTAAAGATAATTACCATCTTTGTCACATATTACAGGGCACATATTTGCATCCGATCATATATTGTTTTAGAAAATAAGGGATTTTGCTTTAGTTAGATTATTACAAATGCAATTTTCTTTTGTGTTTGCTAATTTATGATATGCTTGTAAATAGCGAAAAAGATGATATTTGGGCACTGTTTTTTTTTATATATCAATAAAAAACAGGAAATATTAGTATAAGAAAACAGGAAATATTAATTAGAATATAAAAAATAATAAATCTCATGCTTCGTCCAGACATGGGCGGCGGTTTTTTTTCACTACGGTGTTGATTTACTGAACACCGGTTCATACACTCGCGGGCCCCCGTTTCGAACGAAATTACGCCTATGTTATAGGAAAGTAGCCCTCTTTCGATCTACATCGATCGTAAGCCTTCATCTGGCTCGCCCCTTTTCGCAAATCCCATAAAATTTGCTTCCTTTTGACCCTCTTTCCCGTCTCTCTCTCGCCTACGGACGACGGATCTATTACCGAGGGATACAAAAGAGGTTACGTGTTTTTCACAATCAGATGTTATTAACTAGTAACACACCTTTTAAATGAAATTTGAAATATACAGGATGATTTATGTAAGTGCAAGACGAGATAAGTGTTTTTATTCAAATGAAATACCCTGAATATGTTTATATTTTTGAGGTCTCTTTGATGAGTTGATTTTAATGGTATGTAACACTTATGATTTAAATGAGCAAATACTTATTTGCAATGTGGTTAAGTTCGGAAACTCTTTAAGAGACCTAAAATGTTTATCATCCACGTTTCTAAAGAGTTTTTGCACTGAAATAAAAATAACCTAGGCAAATAAACAATAAAATAAAGTGAACAATTATTCCTACAGTGTAGTGACATTTGGTAAATCGCTTCTTAAAAATTAATTTCGTGTTTAGTAAACAATACCACGTTTAACAGAAATGTTGATGATTGGGTACGGAGGTATATATATATAGAAGTCAAGAGGAAGTTACTGATATCTGTAATCATAAGTAATAAGGTATCATAATAATAGATTTGCCTAACATTTCGCAGGGAGTTGTATTCAAAATTCATGCATAGTTTAGAGAAGAAGAAGTTCCTAAATTGTGAAAACTTTCTACTCAAAAGTGGCGAATACAAACAACATGGAAGAATTCCGTCCAATAAATTCGTTACCTCTTTGTGAAAAAATTCTGGAGTGCCACGTGAAAAAGCAACTTTTAGAACATCTTTACTTGAAAACCAGTCCGGATTTAGAGAAAAGCATTCGTGCGAAACATTGACACAGTTGGTTTTATCACATTGAGAAGAACGTTTAGATGAAGACTGTGCGGTGTTAGTGGTGTTTTTGGATTTTAGGAGGGCTTTTGAGGCAATAAACAAAGAAATTTTAGTAACTAAGTTGGAGAGTTATGGGATAATTGATAAAGCTAAAAGGTGGTTTAGCAGTTACCTATCTGACAGACAGCACTGCACTAAATTGGGAAACACATTTTCTTCGAAGAAAGGTGTTAAGTCCGGTGTTCCGCAGGGATCAGTACTTGGACCTGTCTTATTTTTACTTTATATAAATGATATTGTGAGTTGCATGTCCGATAAAGATTCTGTGAACCTTTTCGCTGATGATACATTGCTGTATACTCATGGTGATGACATCAATGAGTTAAGTGCAGTAATGCAATTTGAATTAAGTAAATTAGAAGAATGGTTAGATGTTAACCAACTATTCGATAATATAAAAAAACTAAGGCTATGGTATTAAGTAACAAAAATAATTCAATTAACGTCAAGTTACAGTTATACAACGACTATTTAGAGTATGTAAGTGAATATAAATACGTAGGTGTTATAAACCAAATTCAAAAACCTTTATTTTATAATGGTCTCGTTGAATATAATAAAATACCGTTGTATATCAGGTCTGCTGATTGTTTGAGACTGTTCAAAAAGTTAATTAAAGAGTATATAAGGCAGAATTATTAGTAATTATAAATGTGCATTTCTCGACTTACATATATGTTAGGTTTAGAAATACCTCATGTAGCTCATTATATTGTTAATTTTATGCTTATTCTTTAGTAGATTGTTTCTAATAAACGTTCTAATTATCTATCTAAATGTAATAGATCCAACCCCACCAAGTGAAACTGTTTGGTTTCAGCAAGATGGGATAGCACCCCTTATGCTGTAATTATGAGAAGGTACCTAAATGAAACCTTTCCTAATAAATTGATAGGGCGAAGAAGCGCTATTTAGTTGCCAACTAGATCACCAAATCTTACGCCATAGAACTTTCTTCTTCAAAGTATATACAGCAAAGCCAGATCACACTGATGATCTCGAAGAAAGAATACAAACAAAAATAAGGAATATTTAATTTCAAGTTTTAGAAAAAGTTAGGTAGCAGTTTTACTGTAGATTACGTTATTGCCAACAAGTAAATGGGGAACACTTTGGACATTTAAAACGTTAAACAGTAACATTAGTTCAAATAAAATATTTCAATAATTTCATAGTTTTAACGTCTGTAATTAAACGATCAATCAGTTAGATCCTAGGTGTTATAAGTCGTTGAAATTAGCTTATCAAGGAGATTTTAAGAATATAAAATATACAGGCTGTTCCATTAAAAAAGACACCTGCCTTGTGCTTCACTTTCATGAATCAAATTTTTGTTTAGAAGGCGTTTTGGATTAAAAACTGACCTGTTCGAGGGTTTTACACAAAACTCTAGAACAGCGTCAAAATTAATTTTATTCCATAAATGATTACCATGGTGTATGTACATACATAGGTATATGAAGTTTGTTGAAGAAAAATTCTCGAAGAATTTTTTTTCAAAGATAGTGTGTAAAAATGCATATTTTAAAACACGTTGATGAAAACATAAAGTAGGTCATAATTACTCATTCTGTGTATGTCATTTGCAAATACAAATTGGCGTCATCCTTATAAAAATTCCGGTTTATTATCATATAAATAAATAGTCATAAATATGTGAATGTGTGAAATTGTCAACGGTACATTCATTAAATGCAAAATCATTCATTATAATCCGGAAATCGTGATCTTGTCTAATCAATTCAGGTCTAAGAAGTATGTCCTTCACCTAAATTCGTAAATGTAATATTTACAATTGTCTGGATATTTATTTGTGCAGCAGTATCGCGACTTTTATGTATTTTTCGCTTATTGGCAAGGCTAACATTATTTCCTTTCATAAACTTTCGCGTAAAATGTAAAGTATGAGACGTACTATCAACGTTTACATTTATTAAGCGATTAACTTAGGAAAACACAAGCGAGGCAATCTTCCTAGATAGTCTTATCAGTGCAAATATGCGTTTAAAAATGTTTGACTTGCATGTATTCACTGCATCGAATAATTTTTACTCTGCAGCCTAGTGATATTGTTTTCATAAATAGTTTAATAGTAACCGATGTAGCGGTATGGAACGTAGAAAAGCATTTCAAAGGCGAAGGAGTCATTCCCAGAATATGCTCTATCATTATTAGAGTAACCAAAACTTGCGGACTCGCATAGGCGTCGGTATTACGGGTTAATATAAGAATACAAAAAATTCATAAATAAACTTACTTGCTAATTATTCAACAAATTAGAGGCATCAGGATGTGAACTACTGTAAACTTGCATCATTGCATATGTTTCCACAGTTACTTCTTTAAACCTTGTGCGTCGACAAGAAAAAATATTCTTATACATAGAAAACGATCTCTCCACATCTAAGGAAGTTACATTTGCATGTAGAAACTGTTTTTCAAAATCACTTAAAAGTTCACTATTCTTACACTTATTATAAACGGCCTCTAAAGTATTAAAATCGGGATTTTTCCTTAAAACATCTGCCAACTTTTGACTAGCGCATAATCCTGGCGTATCATTTAATGTGTGTAATTTATCTTTTACACTCTACACTATGTCTAATGATTCCTGCAATGACAATTCAGTACATTGTAGTTTTCTGATGGTATCTAGTAATACTGTATAATTGGTATATATTGTTGTTAAATCTTCCAAAAGTTGAGGAATTTTAAATTCTCTTTGACTTTCTCTAATTGCTTTGGATTCATTCCGATTAAATCCCATTATAACTGATTGCATTTGTTGAAAATGGATCAAATACTAAGAAGCTGCTGTTAGCCAAGTACCCCATCGCGTTAAAATTGGTTCAGGAGGTTCTGGAATACCTGGACAAAATTTACGAAATTCTTTTAAACGTTTAGGAGATTTACGAAACACTGCTTTAGTACTTCCAATCATCCGATCAACGTTTCCGTAATGTTGTCGAACAACTTCACCAACTAAATGCAAAGCATGCAGCACGCAGGTTATATGTATTAAGTTAGGAAATATATGTTTTAAGGATCGCCCAACACTTAACATCGTTGCTGCACTATCTGTCACAATCATCACAACTTTTCAAAGCGTTCATTATCACTTTTTGAATATTTTCATTCGGTACATTGTTGAACACGTTTGCAAGCTAACAAATATCGAGATGCTGTGTTCTCGCAAGATAAAACGCGAGCTATTACATTGACAATACTGTTTTTTTTTTTATTGGGTCGCCTCTCCCGGAAACCATATTTTTTTGGAACACAAATCACGTTTACACCTTTTTTTCTAGCATTCTTTCATTCGCAGCAAATGATTCTGTAATTGTGTGTGTGAGGGTAATGGGTACTGTGGAACGTATTGTCGCCAAAACGTTTTAAAAGCTGCTTTTCTCACCAACGACAACGGAGATTACAAGAGGTAAACATAATTAATAAATGTATGAGGAATAGTGATAAGGTATTTCAGTTCTTGCATTTCTCATATGCTTAATACCATTGACATGCCTCTGACAATCAGTTCTGTCCAATGCAGCCAAACGAACATTGCGTTTTAAGTAAAAACTGCACTGCTCATATTTAATGGGGAAAATTGACACATACTTATTTTACATTATAGCAAAAATCTATTAGAGGCATTGTTTTCTTAGGTTATGAAAAATATTATTCTATATGAAACGATACACTAATTATGTACTTGGTATAATACAAACACACAACAAAAAACACCAGCTATATTTTCAAAAGCGACACGTAAGTACATAACCTTGACCGTTCGACTAATCTCTACAACAGCTCCACCGGTACTAAAACGAAATCTCTCTCGGGGGTTTAACATGTTTTTATATTCAAGGTCACCATACACACCTGCTTCTCTACCGGTTAGTTTATTTATGAATTTTTCGTATTCTTATATAAAACCCGTAATACCGACCCCTATGCGAGTCCGCAAGTTTAGGTTACTCTAATCATTATTCATAGTTACTTCTGGAAGGATTGGGTTTAAATTTTCCCGAGAATATTCTCTTCGCAGTTTGGCAAACAACCGAAGTTCGGCACACTCCTCACCACACAAAATATTGTTTAAAATTAATCCGGAACAAAAAACTTAAAATAGACGTCTATATAAAAGTAGGTACAACAAAGAGCTAAATAATAAAAAATGTAGCTACTTACAATAGTTTACTCTTCTATAGATATCGACCGTATTCTTAAGAAAGTCCAACATAGACATTATGTAAGAAATTCCTTACCAACCTTGATCCCGGTAGAAACCCGCGATAAGATATTTGTAAACACTTCCCTTCCACAAAATATGAAAGGTATAGTAAGTTTTAGAAGATAAATTGGGAATGGACACACGTTTTATTCACGTAATACCTCAGAAACCTTCTTGGCAGTCCGAAAGATAAACCGGGCATGAAGAAAGTCGGGAATTTATAAAATTGCATGAAATGACTGTGATAAACTCTATATTGGTCAAACAAAAACGAGCAATAGGTATAGATCCAAGGAACACATCAGGTGCTACAGGTACGGCAAAATGGAAAGCATCAAGTGTTTGCACAACACAAAAAAGATACTGGTCATAATATTTAATTAAAAAAACCTTTAAATTGATTAAGAACGTAACCTCGCCTCGTGAACTAGACGCATTTGAAACTATATATATATAAATGAATTGAAGCCTACTGAACAAAAACCTCCCACCTCTTCATTACTACTGTCTTTTTGATTTACTAGAGTAAAACGATAAAATGTTTTTTTTCCCTTTTTTTTTTGTTTTTTTTATTACGTGCTACATTGACAAAAGAAATATATTGACATTTGACGAGAGGGTAAATTCGGAGAGGAGCCCTCGAAACAGTTGTTCCGGATTAATTTAATCAATATTTTGCGAGGTGAGGAGTGTGCCGATACTTCATGTTGTTTGCCATACTACCCCACAGCCCTTGATATCATTATTTATATTATTCTTCGCGGTTTGCTGAGAACTAGCTGCATAAAAAAAATCACCTTTCTAATTACAGCAAGAAAAAAGTAGTCAGATATGTATCTCCAGAAGTATGTGGATCGAAATAAATACGGTATATAAACAAATTAATTTTTATTGAACAAATTTCAATACTTTTATTGAAAGACAACTCATCTTACTTGCTAATTCATAGGGCATTGTCATGCTTGTAAAACAGCTGCCACTAGCTCAGGTCTGTTTCGAGGTACCGCACGTTCTACCCCGATTTTCATGAGTCCTCAGATATTTTCATTCGGAAACCTGGATGGGGTTTCTCCGACCTAGTTGTACCAGAGCGGCCAGACTGTGTTCCCGTATTTTGCGCGGTCTTCCAGAAACTCGCCCATGTTCTATCCCCGTGCCATCCCTTATCCGTTTTAAACCCATTGTATACAGTCGACTTGCACAGTCCTGTCAACCTAAACAATTCCGGCACTTCGCGAACGCCTTGTTTCAAATAATATTGGAGTAGACGTTTTTTGCTAATTGGTTCATTGCCGAGATTGCTTTAAGGTATCTCAAGAGTTAGCAAAATACAATAAACTAACGTGCTTGTTAAAACTACGTTAGCCAACTGTCTGTCAGAGCCAACCATCATATATATTTTCTAAAAAAGATTTTGTATAAACCGTCCGCCCTAAAATGTAAAAAGAGAAAAACTCCATATACGTTCTAAACGTACCATATTAAGGAAGTTCTCGAGAATTCCCGGCCAGTAAATGGAGGGTAAAATAAAACAACCTCCATACTTTTACGGATTTATAGTCCTTTGTACCCAAAACTATAATTCATCATTTCCTACATCTATCTGCCTAATAATCTTTTTATGAAATTGATTAGATTCCTTTATAATTATGCGTCGATGTGTAAAAGTCCTGAAATTCCTAAATATCTCCAATAATATTGAAAGGTATTGCTATGAATTCAGTAATACTTGTAGGTAACTGATTCTGAGGACTAAAATGGAAATGTCGGCATTTCCAAACGCCAACCTTCACTTTGAAATTTTAATGAAAAACTCTCTATAGCCAAAAGTAATGCTAATATAGCTCATGGTGTTGGTGGAATCATTCCCGGCAAACACAATGCGAGCAGAGAAAAGAGTGCACTAGCACACGGACATGTTTCTGCCTACCCGGCGTCATCAGCGCGGCTACGAGCACTCCATGGCTTGTGTTCAGCAGTTGATGAGCTGCTCGATAGGTGGCGAGCGTCTGTAGTCCGGTGTATGTCGCCACGGTCTAGGACCGCATGACTGTGTTTCTTGGCGGTAGGGGGCGCCGGGAGATATTCCCAGTGCTGTTATGGACATTGGGAGCATACACTGAGAGGTAGACAAAATACAGGCGACAGAAAAGGAGTGCTTGTAGCCGCGCTGATGATGCCGGGTAGGCAGAAACATGTCCACGTGCTAGTGCTTTCTTTTCTCTGCTCACATTGTGTTTGCCGGGAATGATTCCACCAATACCATGAGCTATATTAGCATTATTTTTGGCTTTGTTACTAGGCATTTTTTCATGTTTAACTCTGTATAGTTTTTATATTCTCATAGACCCCAATATTCCAATTTAAAAAATGTTTAGTTTTCTAAATTTCTTTTAATAGTATATCAAGATAGATTTCATTACACCGTTATGAACTTTTACAATAGATGGACTCAAAATTTGGATTTGATAATGACGTTAGACCCATAGATTTACAAAATCAAATATGCTGCGGTCTTCAATAAGCCAACACCTCTGGATTCGGCAAAATTCTAGTAGGATCGGCTAATGATTATAGAAATCCATGCCTAGAAGTGCGAGGCGTATTCCGTAACCCGACGCTTCGCTAAATAATACAACTAATAATACTTGAACGAAGCGATTCGATTCATTGTCGTTGTGTTTGGCCTTTTGCGAAATTGTAAAAAATCATCCAACAAAAAACGTCACGTAAAATGTCAATTTTTTCACCAAAATGGCCTTCTTAGACGCTTACTGCAAACTCGGCTGACTTGCTATCACTGCTTCAACAATAGTAAATGTCAAATTTTTAGGAAAATAGTAATATAATAATCTCAATAGCATTATCTAGTGGTCGTTTGTAAAAAAACTTATGACGTATTTTGAAAAATTGCATCTTCAAAAAATAGTGAAAAACATATCTATGAGATTTTTCTGTGAAATGCTAATTCAATTTTTTTTTACATGCATTTAAAAGCAGAGTTCTGAAACCCCGAAAACAGAGGGCTACATTGGGGAAAGAAAGGTTTTTATATCTTTTAGAATTTTTTGATTGATGTGCACTTTCTTAACACTTTTTATGTAATTTTAAATTTTTTTGTCCAATTTTTAATAAAAAAATTTAACTCTTATTTACTCAGAGTTTTAGATAAATGATTTTCTTTAAAACCTAAAACAACCATAATAAAAACAGTTCTCTAAAAACCAAAAAAAGAAAAATTAAATTCTCGGGGGGGTCAAATACCCCATCATAGTGCACGCGCTGCTTGAAAACACGATAGTACATACTTGAGGGGTAATAATTGACTCCAGATAAATGAAATTATAACTTGTTTTGTTTTTATATACATATATAACAAATTAAAGTTCTATGTCATTGATTATACAATATATTTTGTAATAAAGAACATACTCTCTATTTTTTATGACCTCAGTCTATTCCTATAATCTGCTCTGCTATTAATATTATCCTCATAACAAAATTACCATTTCATTATAGTTATGGCGTTTAAATCAGCATGTTTCATATTCGTTGCAATAATTATTCGCCAATGTTTTAGTGAAGATACGTTTTATGCATTATACCTACAAGGGCAAGGACCGGCTTTAGCAGTATGCCCATATGAAGGTACGTATGTGTCCACAAGATTGCGTTCCCGATGTTTATTCTTGTTAATACATTAACTAGGTCACCCAGGAACTTGCACAAAATGATGGATTGCGGGTTTAAATATCCCGAGAGTTTCTCGTCATATATAAGTGTTATGCGATGTTGATTGTCCGGAGAGGATGAAATGTTTTTGATCATCCTTGTTATCGTCATGAGGTCTGTGTTCTGGCAACTCTACCAAATGGGACAATTGCCTCGCCTTGATAATTTTCATAGGACATATTTGGACCAATCGTATTGTTAATGGGATTACCTCTAATATTACTATAAAAATCGTTTCGTATTGTAAATTTATTTGTGTAGTACCTAGTTTCGAATAATGTGTAATATGAATTTAAAAAATTTAGAACGTATCTAAGGAATTGGTGAAAATTACAATAAAACATATAAGATACAATTTTATAAAATAACGTTATTAATTAATATACTTTATATGTTACAAGTGAAATTGCAATCGTTTTAGGGGTGTTTGTAGGAGCACAAATTTCGAGTAGAACAAGAAAACATACTAAAAAAATTTTCCCAAGTTTACTAGGCAATCGTTTTTCACATACGCTAGGTAACCCCCTGATTCACCCTTTAAAAATTTTTGATTTTTGATACCAGCAAAAATTTTATGATTATTATCAGGAAAGGCCCATTGTGATAATTAATGAATCACGTAAAACACATGAGGAGTACTGAATGTATCGTGGGCTTATTGTAAAAAGTACACCAAGTCAAAAATTTGCAAAATTTTTCAGATTGCCCAGGTCCTGGCGGTACCATTCTGTACAGCCAAAGTTGATCAAGTCGTCTTAGTTTGGCATGTTAAAAATTACAGTTAAGCGGCATTACAAGTAAAACTGACTAAATCGACTTGGACAATTTTACCTGTTGTAGACAGTAGGCAAGTCGTGATGTGATCAGTTATTCAGTTCTGATCGCTCGGTTGTGTATGTGTGTGCTGAATAGGAATCAGTTTATAGCGGAATTGGAATATCATTCGGTAAGAAGTCGTCAAGTTCGGTAGTGAAGGCCCACATTCAACGGTTGGCGGTAATGTGAAAGGTCATAGAGTCGGTCTTTAAATAACGTACTCGCATGGCATATTATACACTGCAATACGGTATTTTTAATGAAAGAAAATTTGATTGAAATATTTTATTTTTAAAATGTGTATAGTAATTGGTTTTTTTTGCTGTCCAACGTGAACTTCGGGTCAAATGCGCGCGTTCGTTTTTAAACATGCGTGGAGGCGAGCCAAAACCGATTTTGGAGTCCATTGTCACATGAGATAAAACAATGGTTCTGTATTATGATCCTCTATCCAAAGAGGAATCGTTTTAAGGACGGTAGCGAATTGCAAGCAGAAGTAATACAATATTTTAAGGGAAGAAACTTTAGATTATTTTTACAAGAGTATAGAAGTTAGTTGATCGTTGCAATAAATGTATTGAAGGGGAGATTATATTGAAAAATAAAAATTGCTATATTTTACCAAGATTATTTTTTTTATATAAGGCCGAGAATTTATGGCGCCTACCTCGTATCTATCAATCGAACACCGGATTTAGAGTGTGTGACGCGTAACCATAGTAAAAGTTTGAGGTTAGTTTTTATTCTTTGAAATTGATTCTCGTAAAACGTTATTATTCGGTTTCATGAAATACAAATGGTAGATAGAAGTGAAGAATGATTAAAGGGAAAGGCGGACAAGCTACTAGAAGACACGTAATTTAGTTTTAGAAAGGGTAGAAGCGTACAAGACCCCCTATTTATATTAAAATAAACAATAGAAAAGAATATTGGGAAAAACAAAGAGGTACATATGTGCTTCATTGGCCTGGAAAAAGCTTTTGACAGAATTGGGAGAAGTGATGTATGGAGAAGTCTAAGGAATAAGGGAATAGAGGAAGAAAGTTAATAAGGGTTGTGAAAGCGATGTACCACAAATATCGTAAGTCCTTTGTTATTATCAGTCGTTGTGGACAAAGCAGTAAAGGGAGCGAAAAAAGAAATGAGACCGCTGGTAGTAGGATATTAGAAGATTGGAAAAAGTGGAGTTGACAGAACTGATGTTTGCGGATGATCTGGTAGTTATAGCAGGAAAGGAAAAAAACCTCCAAGTAAATCTCGATAATTTGAATACGGAACTGAAAAACATAAATATGAAGATAAACAGGAGCAAGGCTAAAAGCATGATCATATCAGCAAAAAATAAGACACAATATAAATATACAAGGACAGAATATTGAACAAGTTTCAGCATTTAAGTATCTGGGTTCCGTTATTGAATGAAATGGCAAGCATTATAAAGAGACTGCAGACAAAGAAGGAAAAGGAGGGAGGATATATAACATGCTGAAATCTTCGTTCTTCAATGGAAAAGAAATATCTACAGAGATAAAAACGGAAGTAGTTAAAAAAGTTGTTAACCCTACGCTACTATATAGCAGTGAAATTTGGACGGTGGAAAACAAATATAAGAGCAAGATAGATGCAGCCGAGGTGGGGTTTTTGAGACTAATCGAAGGAAAATCCAGGAGAGATAAAGTGAGAAATGAAGTCTACAGAGAAGCGCTACAGATAAAACTAATACTAAATGGAATACAGGAAAAACAACTAGGATGGCTGGGACACGCGTATAAGATGTAAGAGGACAGACTAACCAACAGAGTCCTACTTGCCCGGGCACAAGGAACAAACAGGAGGGGACCACGGTGGAACTGGCAAGAAGAAGTAGAAAAAGCAGTGCAAGAAAGGGGGATCATATGGAGAGAAATTAAGTAGTTGTCACAAGATAGGAACAGTTAGAAAAAGAAGATAACTCAACTCATCAGTCCTACACTCCCAGAAGGACTTAGGACTAAGTAAGTTAGAAGTGTTTTAGAAAAAAATTTATGTAATGTAACTAAAATGATGAAACGTCTTTGAAAATTGGGGTGTTTTGAGTTTTACAAAAATTATCTTTTAAGCAGCAAAATTAAAAATTTTTGCTCCTAAGCATTTAAAGGGCGTTTAAGATTTACTTCTAGAAACTTAGCCATCAATCCTCACTAACATAATAAGAGGGGTCACTTTTCCTCTTATGCTTAAAATATTTCCTTGATTGTACAATTTCAAACGGTTTGTAGTTCTTTACTCTTTTACAATCTTCACTAAGATTTGAAAAAAGGTTGAGAAGTTTCGGAGAACTTCAAATTCCCCAACGTGAATAAAAGATGGCTATTAGTATTAAATTTTATTAAAATCTGGGAATTCAGGTTGGTGAAATGTTAACAATTTTCGTTTGCTTAACGGCTAAATTCATTTGTAATTGATAACATTATTCGCGATTAGTACTCTGAATTAATAAACCATATCTAAGCGATGCATTTGTTATCGACAGTAAACAAACATCGTATTATTAATACCGCGAAATACGCAAAGCATGAACGCACCGAGTGTTCCATAAGATAAGTAAGGATATGGGATACATTTATTGATTATATTGAAATGTTACCATTGTTATTCATTGCAGATTATAGTGGAGCTATCTGAAAAAGGTATTTAATATATTTTCCACGATTACAATTAGCTTTAAATGCTAGGTGGTGATTTCTTTTCGCATAGTTAAACAGTCTACATCCAAGAAAGATGAACGTAAAAGTCTTGTGCTACATTTTCATTTTATTAACAATAGCTTGTCTCGTAGTTGAGGCACTATCAAGTACAGGTAAGTGTAATTTAACTTTATATCGTATTAATTCAACTCAGTAGATTCTACTTGTATTGTAAACAATTTAGTTTCAAACATTTTCAATATCGTCATGGTCATGTATAAGATAAGAATTGCTCAGTTTACTGGTAGATTGTATAACGCTTTGTCCTTTCGGAAGACTTTTCCATAAAGACATGGGGTACATGAGGTTTGGTCGTGCTGGAAGAATTCACTTTCCTTATGGTATGGTACTTCTAGCAGGGCCATGGGCAAAACGTTCGTCAGCAATTTCAGTAGCCACTGAGCAACGTCGCAAAACTTGAATTGAACTGATAATGCCTCAAACATTTCAATTATTGAAGAAATGGTATTAGCAGATCGCCGTTTGAAATTGAAGGAATTAGTAGTGATGTCTAATATTTCTGAAACAAGTATTCGTCCTGCTCTCCAGCGTGGACGTCGGCTCGAATGTGCTCGCTCGTTTTTAAACGTGTAAACATGCGACCCGAAACCGATTTTGGAGTCCATTAGATTATACTGAAAAATAAAAGTTGTTATATTTTACCAAGTTATTTTTTTTTATATCAGCTCGCGAAATTATGGCGCCTACCTTGTAAAAATTCAATACAAGGACTGGTACATATATTCATAATTAGACAAATCACCATACTTATGAGCATATTCGGTTGTAGGTACTACAGCTAAAGTAAATAACCAGCATATCCACATGTATTACAATTATCAAATACCCATACAGTATTATCGAGTTAATGTTATTTATGAAAATGTAAATGTAAAGAGAAATAATTATTTTTGTAAATCTGCCGGATTGTTTCTTCGTTTATACTATTAATCTACAAAAAGAATACTACAGACCTCGTAGATCTAATTTTAACAATATTAATGGATAGTTAATTTTAAACATGGTTCATAATATTATAAATTAAATACAATAAACAAATGATTCACCATGACCAGTTATTTTGCTTTTGTTTTAGGTTGTGAACTCCATGAACGGAGGATGCTGGGATGCAGTAAATGCAAATGCATTAAAGTACATAGAAATTACAATAGCTGGCTGTGTATGGAACGAGTTTGCTGACTACCTACAAGCAACCCATTACACATAAATATCCAAAAATGGATTGGGAGAATGGAGGTTAAGTGAATTATATTTTTCGATGTCCATAAGAAACACTTTTTAAAAATTTTAGGATTGAGAATAAAATAACATGCAAATACTGTAAAATTTTTATAAGATAAATAAAGTTATTGTTAAGGTTATGCTTTAGAATCGTTTCGAAACTTAAAAAAAAAAATTGAATTTTTAAACAAAGAACGGATAAGAAAACGAAATATATTTTTATAGTAGCGGTATTTTATTATATTCAACGAGACAATTATAAAATAAAGATTTTTGGGTTTGCGCTTTTTTAGCTGTTGGAATGAACAAATTTGAAGCAGTTCTAGTATTGTAATGATGAATTTCTGTAATAAATTTTATTTTACCACACATGCAGTTAGGTAACATATTATCAATGATTTTATAAACAAATAACATATTCATAATGACTAATCTTTGATTTACAGACATACATTTTAAAGTAGTTAACATATCAGAAACATGGGTATATCTGTCGCATCTTAATATTATTCGCATAGCCTTATTCTGCAATTTTTGTAACGTATCCTCGATTAAATTAATGAAATATAAGATACTAGCACAAATACTATGATGTATTTGCAGATAAGTAGCTTCCAATATCTTCTATATTGGCAACTGTTTTCTCCATCCCCTTCTTTTCCTTTGCCCATTCTTCCTCCGTTACTTGCATTCCGTTCTTAATTTCACGCGTCTCATTTCTGCTATCTTTTATATCGGATTTCATGTTTCGTAGTTCCTCTTTTATCTTCTTTATGTCTTCTTTTATCTCATCCCTAATTTCCTTCATATCCTTGTTTATGTCGTTTTTCATATCCATGTGCATTTTCTGTATTTCTACCATGCTGAATTCCTCTTTATTTGTCTGGTTCTTAGCCTCTCCTTTCGTCGGCGTTTTTGATATTATCTTGCTTTTCTGGAATATTCTTGACTCTTCGGGCGAGCTGTTGCCTTCTTCTCTATTTTTCTTATTCATTGATCTAACATTTTATTAATCAATCATTTCATCAATCAATCTATTAATATATTAATTTATACACTCAGCATTTAAATTGTTTATTCAACTCAATTATTTATCTATTTACTATTTATCATTATTCCTACATAAGGTCCTGTCCGAATAGAACATTAATTTATCGAGTATGAGATTTTATATATTCGTATTTACGTTCAAATGTTTTGTCCGCACGCTGCGTCGTACGCCGCGCAAAAAGCCTTCGGCCGGTCGACCCGTCGCACCTTGGCTCTTATCGGCGTTTATACTTTATAATAAATGTCTACGCTGTTATTATATCGCCTAAATAATTGACTTAAACTTACTTTAGGTGTTGAAACTTTTCCAGGTGACTGTTTGCACCTTTAGTCACTCACCTTTTCTCACATGCATTTGATACTCTCAGTCATGAATTACTTCTATATAAACTGGACTCGTTTGGTTTAGCTCCCAACTTCTCCTTGTTAATTAAATCTTACTTGGTAAAAAGAACTAACTATGTATTTATAATGGATTTAATTCGTTTGAATTTGTATCTAGCAGCGGTATCTCACAAGGATCCAATCTTGGTCCATTGATGTTCATTCTATACATAAACGACCTCTTAACATCCTTATCTTGCCATGTCCTCGCTTATGCCGACGATGTTAAACTGTTTGTAATATTAACTGCCAACAAGATGTCGAGAGTCTTCAGACGAGCATTAATATACTGACCGAGTGGTCAAATCCAATACACTGACATTAAATTCTAGTAAATGTAATTTATGTGCTTCACGAGAAAAACAAATCCATATATCTCCACTTATCAAATCAACGATATTCCCATTCGCTAGAATACCAATCTTAAAGATCTAGGTGTCACTTATAATCCAACGTTATCGTTTAACATACATATTGAACCAATTTGTTCATCTGCCTCTAAAATGATGGGTTTTCTTATGAGAACGTCCAAATACTTCAATGACGCACTAGTGCTAAAATCCCTTTATTTTGCATTTGTACTCTCGAAATTGGAGTATGCCTCTATTGTTTGGTATCCTTTCTATATGTCCCATCAAGCTCCAATTGAACGTGTTCAGCGTCGATTCCTCAAATTCTTGTCGTTCAAGTTAATGGCGAATATCCGCCTTGGCATACTTCTTACAACACCCTTCTCGAATCGCATCAATTTCGTTCATTGTCATCCCGTCGTGATTACCATAGCGCCCGATTTTTACACAAATTATTAAATGATAGGATCGACTGTATGCAGCTGGTCTCCCACATAGGATTCAACGTACCTCGAATAGCATCTCGTTATGCTCCAACCTTTACTATGCCGACACCGAGGACCAATCTTCGTTTGCGGTCGCCAATCTATCACATGATCAGGAACGCTGAGAAGATATTTAGTGATATTTTCACCGGAGAGTTGGCGCCATGATACACGAAACAATAGTTATTTGTATAGTTATGTCATGTTTTTAAATCAATATGTATTGTGTTCACAATGTGTATATTTGTCCTGTAATTGGGTTTACCTGTTGGACAATAAACATCATTATTATTATTATTATTATTATTATTATTATTATTATTAGCTTTACTTATTTAATTTCCCTTTCGTAATTCTCTCCAATATTCGGGTTTATTGTAGAACATAAATCAATCGACTGTCACTACTGGCTGTGGAAAAAAAAATTATAATCACTTACATTATATTCACTTACATACTCTAAATCGTCGTTGTATAACTTTAACTTAATGTTAATTGAACTATTTTTGTTACTTAATCATAGCCTTAGTTTTTTTAGATTAACGAATAGTTGGTTAAAATCTAACCATTCTTCTAATTTACTTAATTCAAATTGCATTGCTGCACTTAATTCATGGATGTTATTACCATGAATATACAGCAATCTATCATCAACGAAAAAGTTCACAGAAACTCTATCTGCATGTCATCCCTGCGGAACACCGGACTTAACACCTTTCTTCGAAGAAAATGTGTTTCCCAATTTAGTGCACTGCTGTCTGTCAGATTGGTAAACCACCTTTTAGCTTTATCCCATAACTTTCCAACTTAGGCACTAACATTTCCTTGTTTATTGTCTCAAAAGCCCTCTTAAAATATAAAAACACCACTAACACAGCACTGTTTCCATCTAGAGGTTCTTTCCAATGTGATAAAACCAACTGTATCGCTGTTTCGCACGAACGTTTTTCTCTGAATCCGGACTGGTTATCAATTAGTATTTGGCTTGCATTAAGATGTTCTAAATGTTGCTTTTCGCGTGGCTGTTTTTTTCAAACAGAGGTAACGAATTTATTGGACGAAATTCTTCCACACTGCTTGTATTCGCCACTTTTGATATGGGTGTCACAGTAGAAAGTTTCCGCAATTTAGGAACTTCTTCTTCATCCATGGACCTGTCAATAATTAGCTTGATGATTTTCCGCCTAGAATCTCCTCTCAGCCTAATTATATTTAAATCTACTTCATCCACCGATGTACTTTTACTAATGCTGTTCTTTATTTGAGCTACCTGTTCTTCTGAAATACATCTGAAATTTGACAAAAGAATTATGTTCTGCATTGTCCCGACCACCATATTTTGCGAACTAGTACCTGGTACATCTATAATTTTTTCGATACTATCAAGAGAATAATCATTAAATATTTCAGTTATTTCTGTAATCCCCGAAATTTTCTCACCCTCGTAATTAATACTTTCAATCGTATTGTTACTTTTTTGGTGACCCATCATATTTTTGATATTTCTCCACATTAGTTTACTATTATTTTTGTTTTGATCAATTATGTTTTCATAGTACAGCCGTTCTTTGTATCCGATCAAGTTTGTTACAATATTACATTGATTTTTATATAAACTATTATCTAAAGTTGCTCTCTTTTTTCTCGCATCGTACAATTCTTCATCGAACCAGGGATCCTTAGGGCCTACAAAAAGTCTTGTTTACAAAGGTGCCACATCATATTTTTGTAACATTTTCATAGAATCTTTCAACCAAGAAGTCGATATTTTCAGAGTACGACCAATCTCGATTCTGAAGTCATTTTTCGAAATTTGCAGCCTGGATTTTATTTAGGTTTCTAACTTTTTTCACTCTAGTGATACTTCCTCCCTTAGTATTAATTCCGTCTACGGTCACGCGAACAATATCATGATCAGAAATCTTGGCACTTCAATCCAGAGTAACCTGCGATTTCATATTATTTGTAAAAACTATGTCAATTATTGTACTAGTACCATTAGTTATACGAGTACAATCCTTAACTTTTTGTTCTAATCCCAAGATCTGCATCAAATTTATTAATTGACGTTTGTATGTAGAGTTCTTACCTACATCGATATTGAAGTCTCCCATCACGTAGATTGTAGAATACTTGCAATTGGTGGATATACTTTCAAAAATATTTTCAAATTCTACTCGGAAATCATGTTGTGATTTATGCAAAACATTTTTTGTATTTTTATGTAGATGTAAGCTAATTTGACGTTCACTTTATTTCTGGAAATATGTTTATTTGCAACTTGCAGAAAAAGGAAAAAGTAATTTTGCTCATTTAATCAAACGTTCATCAACGCAGAAATGGAAATAATTATTAATTTAATTTTGATACTATTTTATAATTGTCAAATAAGAGAGCAAATATATGAGATAAGGCAGTTATTTGTATAAATGATGTTTTTCTTTCTGTGTAAGACCACCATGAATTTCCGTTTTACCCTTGTGGAAACATTTTAATACTTACTGTACAAAAAAATTGAAACTTTGCCAACTACAACTGTACAAATAAATCTCATAGAACAATATTTATTGTTAACTTAATTTAAGGAAACTCATTTCAACTGTTATAAGCAATAATGGAATTAATGCTACATTGAGTTATGACCAACTGTAAATTAAAATCAACAGCGTAAACAATTGAGAGTAAAATCCCACTCACTATACTGGAAAGAACTATTTTAACATTGAGTTTAAAATTTTCCAATGTTCAACAAGAGAAAGAATGAGTTGCTTACCCATTCTTTGTTTCGTAATATTCACCATCCACTTGACTAACAATGTATCAGAAACAAATGCACTCTTGGCTGAATTTACTTTTCGAGGTAAATACCTCCTAATGGTAATTAATTTGATATCATCTCTCTATTTTCTTTTACAGCTGCACCGAACACTGGGGATCGTACGTAATTACCAAAAATAATAGAACTTACAAACAAATTAATTTTATGTAATGTAACAAAGTTTTGCATTGATAACATATCCGTAATAAGATACATATGTAACGTAGGTAACAATATTGATTATTCCTTTTTAAGAGTTACTTGTTGTTCCATAATTTATTGGAGATATGTCCCCTTCAATATCTTTATCATTCAAAACTTTTAATAATTACTTTCCCAATTTATTTACGAATGAATTATTATAAACCTTGACTATACCCAGACTTATTTACTACCAGACTCTGACTCCCAATTATTCCCTTGTACAACAAATAATGGTTGATGTGCTTTTTACTTTTAGCATGCGCAGTTGTCAGAGTTGTGCGAGTCTATCCATGCAAGCGCTGTGTTTGCGTGAGCTATTTTACTCGTGCCATGTGGTTATGCTCAAGCAAAGCGAAGTGTTAAACGTTTATGGTTTTGAATGTTAAAATAAAGATATATAATTTGCATTATTTGCGTTTCATTTTCAAAATAAAGTTCAAGGAGCAAGTTTTTGGCTACTTCGTGGATGTTGTCGCAATGAAAGGGAACATTGCACAGATAAAAACACGGAGTTAGATCTGACACCGTTTTAAAACCGTCTGGTTGTTCCCTCACGTCTATTTGCATAAGTAGTGAGAATCGATGGAGTCAAAATTTTACGGTGTTGCCTCAATATCGTCGCGTGGTAAGCGGAATTGAATAGGTGCTACATATGTGCTGCTTCGATGTAAGACTTCTCTTTCTTGGAGTTAGAACATTAACCCAAACGGTAAAGAATTTCTTCGTTTCAATGTTAATTTCTTTTTTGGTAGTGAAAAAGATATCTGTACGAATTTTTCCATGCGATAAAGAACGTATCTCTTTCGGCGTTATTTTCTTCACCCGCGATCTAGAACTTATTGGGTTCGATGGTAAAATATTTCACCCGCATTGAAATATACGAGGTCTGTTCAAAATGTATCCAACCTGCCATGTTTTCCGCGAAAGTAATAAAGCGAGTGCGATGATATTTGGTAGGGAGTTGTGGGGTACCCTCGTGCGCATGTGTGTAAACCAGGCACTGTATCCTGCAGTGGCAAGTACGTAGTGCGGTAGGTTGCGGCCGTCGTGTTGAATTACGAATGACGAACGACTGAGCGCAATCATCAATTGTAAATGGACTCAGGACACCATTCAGCAGATTCAGGAAGCTTTCGGCGTCGATGCCATGGGTACTACACAAATCAAGGACTGGTACAATCGGTTCAAAGATGGACGCAGGACGATCGACAGTGACGTACGTTCTGGCAGATCGTCAACAAGCCGAAACGACGAAACCATTCTGAAGGTCCTGAAGGACCATCGTATCACTATTAGAGAATTGTCAGACGAGGTTGGGATAAGCATTGGTTCCGTGCATGCCATTTTGAATGATGATTTGAGCTTCCGGAGAGTGTCCAACTTTCGTGCCGAAGTTGCTAACGGCGGAGCATAAAGAACTGCGTACAGAAATTGCGCAGGACATGCTGGACGCGGCAAATGATGACTCAGACTTCATGAAAACTGTTATCACTGGTGATGAGTCGTGGGTTTATGGGTACGACCTTGAAACAAAGGCGTTTATATGAAATCGTCATAATTCCAGGTTAGTTTTTATTTTTCAGTTTTAATAACTAATTTCGAAAAATTAATTTTTATTTAATAATTTCCCCACATTTAAAACATTACAATACCTACTTGGATATTATAATTTACCCATAAATTTTCTACTTTGGTGCGAAAATAGTTCGGCTGCAATAGGGAAATTCTCCATTTCAGATTCCATCGGGGTGTTAAATATTATTATTCTAATATAAATGTTTTTCGTCATAATGTGTAAATTTTTTATTTCTTCGCTGTCGAATGTTTATATCAGAAGTCACGTTATGACAAAAATAATTAATTTTTGTCATAACTAACCCGTACTTAGTTGAAGAAGCCTTAAGAGGAGAATACCGGCAACTGGCGCAGCAAAGTTGTTTGACTATGCGAATGCATTCATGTTTTCGTTCTTGCTTTGAACTGTTCAAGAACAATAAAAGGCAGATGGCAGTTATCTTATCCCATTTTTTCCTATTTTGATATTTTCCTCTAACAGAAAACATGTGCTCGTGCATTTCATCTCATTAGTTTCTACATGCATAGCGCCGAGTAAAAACTATAAACTACATTTCTACACGCTCTCTTTACTATTAAATCCTTACAGTGAGGTTTTACCCAGAAGAAAAACCGCCAAATGTGTAATGGTATTACAATTAAGAACTGAATGGAGTTTTTTTAATTTTGTTTAACCACAAAAAAACTGAATTGAGTTTTAATGCTGATGATGATAGCTTGGCTATCGAAACATGCGTCCAGTACGAGTTAAGTATTGTGGTAAGGGTTTTAGTGAACTGTTTCAGTGTCACAGATTTAGAGTACCCGATTAAAGGTTATATAATTGTATGGGTAAGTATTTTACTTGCATTACAGTTCCGTTGCCACCATTTAGGACGGCATGACTATAAGTACTGGCACTAGGTGGCGCCAGAAAGTATTTCAGTTGCTGTTTTTGAAGATTAGTGGCATAAACTGAGAGATGTAAGAGCAATGTGGCCAGGAGCAAGAACCTTTAATGTTTTTCTCTTCCCATATTGTTTTTGCTGGTAGCGATTCCAGTAGTGATTCTATGCACCTTTTCATGTGCACTTCTACATTAAGTTCACTTTTGTTTGAACATTATTCTGTAGATAACCTCTATTTTAGTCTTTTTAAGATCACAAGCAATGTGAAAGTTTACTGCTTTATGTACGGAAATGTCGAACTGTTTTAATCAAGGTAAGTGCAATTAATAATGTGCATATAAATAATATGCATGCATAATATGCAAAGAGCAACAGACGCCCTTCGTAGACGAAGCATAAAATGTTTAGAGGTCAATGACGGTATTTTTGAACATTTATTTAGAGAATTCTATGGTTAAAAAATGTTAATGTATGAAATTTTGCTTATTTGTAATTACGCTATAGCTTGAAAACAAATGAAAATATTTTGACGTGTACAATTCACTCCTGGAGTTTGGTCCGTTCCTCCCGACTCACCCAGTATATTACTTCCGTCCCTGCTGTCGTGGGCAACCAATGTAAGTAAAGGGCAAATCGCAGTTACTCCCCTGCATTCAGGACAGCATAATTACCGTAATTCCGTAGCCGGTAATATAAAGACATCAGTTCTTTGTTGCTCTAATAAGGAGTAAGATGAAGAATTTGAGTTCAAGTATATGAAAGGGGAATAAGGTACTCTTCGGCGTTTGGACGCTAAAAGTTAAACCTGATCAAGGAAAAGTGATTTGTTTTTTAGTTATGGTAACTTATGTATTGTAATAATCATCAAAAATATTATAAATTCTTTTAGATTATTCTTAAAAAAAAAGATTTTCGTACAAAAGACGTGGTTTGTTATATATTTTTTATCGGTTTCAAATTTACTTATACAACATTTATTGTACGTATTATATCTTGCCATATTTTTACCACATTGATAAGTGATTTGGATGTGGGTATGCGATATTTTATAACTTAGATAACACATTTTTCAAATAATTTTATCTAATTTTAAGAAAAAAGCTTGTTCTCAATTTCCACGGATAAGTTGTATTAACATACTAGGGTTGGTTTAAATTGCAATTGTTATACATTCTTGTTTTACCAGAATTCCATGTTACGTTTTGCTTTTGCAATGTAAACTAAAAATGTAATTTATGATTGTTTTAAAACCACTACATGATTATGTACGAAGACTATAAACAAACTAAAACTATAAACCTCATTATTATAGTTTTAGTTTGTTTATAGTCTTCGTACATGTGTGTGATGAACTTTTCAGAATCCTGAGCTCCATATTCGCATGGAAACATCGGTTTCATGTAGTTCCACAATGTCTTCCCGTTCCAATTTGTTAATACTTACCTAATACCAGATTATTGAAAGCTAAGAACATTTGTAAGCTTATGTAGATATTATCACTTCTCGTATAAACATAACATACGCGCCATAAATTTTCGGCCTGACAGGCTTATACAGGCCAGCCAGACAACGAAAATTGAGTACCGCGCGGTCATTAAATTATTAACAAAGGCAGGGCGTACGCTTACTCACATTAAACAACGTTTAGATGGCGTTTATGGTGACTTATCTCCTTCATATTCCAGAGTGGACAAAATGTTTCCGCTTGTGGCAAGAATCCCTTGATGATGATGAGTGCTCCGGTCGGCCAATTGAATTGATAACGCCTCAAAACATTTCAATTATTGAAGAAATGGTATTAGCAGTCCCCGTTTGAAAGTGAAGAAATTAGCAGTGATGTCTAACATTTCTGAAACAAATATTCGCCGTATCTTCCATAACCATTTGGGTATGAATAAGATTAGTGCAAGATGGGTACCGCATATCCTTTTTTGCTCTCCAACGTGAGTGTCGGGTCGAATGTGGGCGCAGGTTTTTAAACATGCGTGGAGACGATCCGATACCGATGTTGGAGTCCATTGTCACAGAAGATGAAACAATGGTTCTGTATTATGACCCTCTACCTAAAAAGGAGTCGATAGACGTCGTTTTAAGGACGATAGTGAGTTGCAAAGAAGCTGTAATACAACATTTTGAGGGAAAAACTTTAGATTATTTTTACAAGGCTACAGAATTATTAATTGATCGTTGAAATAAATATATTGAAGTTAGGGGAGATTATATTGAAAAATAAAGATTGTTACATTTTACCAAGTTTATTTTTTCTATATCAGGCCGAGAATTTATTAACCTCGTACAATTTCAAATTTTGAATGTTTCTTCCTTTTTTCTTTAACGTTCGTGTATGCAATTCATCGTTAAAGTTTTAATACATTACAATTTAATTTCAATAGTTCGCTCTCATGTAATTCACAAATATTGACTTGAAAATAAATTACAAAAATCTAAGAAACCAGTATGAAAATTATTGATTTCGGAAGTTGTTTCAAATTTCTTGCTTTGCTACATTTTTGTTAATTGTAAAACCTTGTTTGTTGTTAGTGGTAGCTGCTTTCCGCGACATTACAACTTCTGAATAACTAATTTCGGTTCTATAAAACTTCCCAACATTTTCAATTCTATTATTGTAAACAGTGCGCACGATATTTAACGCGACCTTGCAGTTAACAAGAAAGCGAATGGATGTTTCGATCAAGGTCAATGATAACCTTGCACCTACGCAACTGGTCGATCTTTGAAAGCATACGGGTATGTATGGTGCTTCACAGATTGTAGTGAAAATACCAGGTTTTGCACGGTTCGGGGTTTTTATATGTACATACACAAAACAAGTACGTGTGTCTGTTTTCGTGTATTTTGTTTCACGTAATGTATGTCAGTGTAATTTGTATAAATTCATATCATTGGTAAACATAATTAAGAAATTGATACTTAAATGTATATTACCTACATCGTTCACATTTAATTAACTACGAAGAAATTTGAAATTTCAGGATTATTCCTATTTAACAGAAACCAACACTAAGTATGTATGTACAGTGAGGTCCTAAAGTATCCTCTCCCATGCTAACTTTCGAACGACAGAAGCTAGTGTTTTTAGAGAAAATAGGTCGATTTCTATTGTCTGTTGGCTAACTTTTGGTGTTATCGGTAGTCCAACTGCGTTTCCGGTGTCACCGGAAATGACATAAACTTTCCTATTTTAAATAGGACACGCTATATATTTTTACGTTTTTGGAAAGGTAATCGAAAGGCGAATCCAACGATATATTGACTAGGATAGAGCACCAAATGTTTCTTGTGACGTCAGATTGATCCGAAAAGCTCGTTGCTGAGCAAAGTAATCATAACAATTGCCAAACTGTCAAATGTAAATTCCAAAAACGTCAATTATTCTTGTGATTTATTGTGATTATATCCTGCATTTTCCATATTTTCATTCTTTGGTGTTCTATTTAAAATAAGAAAGTTGATGTCACTTCCGGTGATACCGGAAATACAATTGAACTACCGATAAGGGCAAAAGATAGATCATAAAAAATATAAATCGACCTGCTTTTTCTAAAAATGCTAGCTTCTGTTATTCAAAAGTTGGCATGGGGGGACTTTAGGAGTGTACTGTGTGTTGCAATGAGACTTTTTTAAAAATGAAATTCTGATGGATTACGTTAATTGAAATATTAAATTAGTGGGAGCTAATTAAAATTTTGAAACTTACTGAATAGATTTAAGTTACATCAAATAATTTTTCATTACCAAAAGGGCTTACATTTTTATTGAATTGGCTAATTATATTCCTTTATCCGAATGTAGAACTTTTACTATTATCTAACTCAAAACCTATCCCATAGTTCAATTTAAATTATTTAATTAGATGTTAATTAGAGGACATATTCGTCAATTTCCTAACATAATACCGACGAATACGTTCTTTATTTCCGAAGCTACCAACTTAAATCACCCGCAAAATTTAAATAATGCTAACTCTATTCATTACTAATAGTAGTAGTAATGAATACTACTCACAGTAGTAAGTTAAAATGTCGCTCGACAACCTGCTGGTAGCTGGTAACTCTGTTAGGCCGTTCACTATACATACAAAAGGATATATTTCCTGGGAGTTGGTCATATCTCCCTGTCAGATCAGTTATAGACAATTTGCGCATTCGTATGATTTTATTTATAGGTAGATTACATTAAAAATACAAAAGATATTTTGATTTATTAATTTTATTATTGTTTTTCTATACTGGTAGAAGGAATGTCGGTCGAGCAAGCTCTATCAGAACAAATAATATAACCATTCAAGAAACAGCCGCAGGTATTACAACCATCGTAAAAAGGTTTTCCTGGCACGCATTGCATTTCAGCCGCTAAAACACGAACTAAATTACCTTATGACATATTCACATATCTATGTTTTTTATTTATTTTATGATACGTCTTACATTCTGCTGTCAATCGAATTTTGTAACATATTTTTTCGAAGTTAGGCTTTATAGATATGTATATTATAACTTATATTCTTACATTACGTTGCACAAATCTGTTTATTTAAGTTCTTATTAACGGGTGGAACGAAAATTTTGGGACAACATTTTTCTATCGGGTACGTATTTGAAAAATAAGTTTGAAGAGTGAACTATGGCCATCGCCAAGTGGTTACTTTCTTTATTACATCACGTGTCATTTTTTCTTCAAGTTGTTGCAAAATGTCTTACAAGTTAGAACAACGAAAGAATATTTATATTTTAGTTGGCAAAATACTTAAACTACTCAAAACTAAATATTTCCCAAACTACCGTATGTCAAATAATTCGAGAACGGGAGGACCTTGTCAAAACCTAGCGAATAGTGGTCGCTCACAGTTAGCTGCTGCCAGGGCCTAAGAAAGGCTTTTGTATTTTGTTGAAAACCGTGTTTCGCACACCACTATTATTCGAAAGATTCAAAAAATTACGTAAAACACAGGAAAAGACAAAAATGCCCAAAATACACCCAAGCTCAATTTCAGAGAATTTCTCGGTGCTGCCGGTTTTTCAGAGATATTCATTTTGCTGGAAACAAAATTATCATTAAGTATGGATGATGAAAAATATTTGCCACTTTCACACGCGCTTTTCCTAGTAAAGTTGATTTTTAGATAAGAAATATTGATGAGACTCCCGACGAAGTAAATTACAAAACAAAAAGAAAATTCCCGGAGGAGGTGTTTCTAGGGCATGTGAAAGGAAAAGCAGTAACCACCAATCTGTACTGTGAACCTTGCTTCCCGAAATTGGTTGACTTTATCAAAATGACTTGATCAAAATGACGAAATTGTGTTTTGGCCGAACTTCAAATCATTATATCCGAGAAAGAATACAATGCTTAGAAGCGCACAACATACCTTTTGTGGTTTTCGGGTATAATTCACCAAACGTTGCAAAAGCACAGAAACATAGTAACATTTTGGCCTTATTGACTGAGAAGGTTTACGGTTGGGAGGCCCAAACTGGGAATCCGAACAGGATCCGAACTAAACTCAGAGAAACTGACGCTGAATTCTGTCAATGTCTTACGCGTGGCGTCCGAGCAAAATTGCATCGAATTGAAGAATATGGATCTTACGGGGTGTTATTTAGGTTACATTTAAGAAGTTCCAACCTTATTAACTAGTGTGTAAAAGATCTAATTAATTAAGGTTTTCCTAAAGTATAAAATGTTGGTTTTGAGAAACTCCCAAAACTTTTATCCCAAGCGTTATTCTTCAACATATTTGGAAATTAAAATGTGTTTGTTTCTGTTAATTGCTCTGTGAATATGAATAATATTGAATTCGGTCATTGAAGGTCAATCTCTACGAAATATTTGCTAAGACGGTTATAAGAGTTTTGTTTACGACATTTATGTAAATGACCGAAATGTATTGATAAGTTAAGTTGTATACATTATTCTTAAAAATACTATACTTATTATCGAACTTAATCTTAAACTGATTTATATCAAGTAGTTTCTTCAACAAATTATAACACACTTAAAAATAGTTAAGCTATTTAAAGCTATCAGCTACTAGAAAAATATATTTTTTATTGTTTCGAAAATTGAATTAATAAAACGCCTTTGTTTTTTGTATTCTTTTTAGAAATTAGTCTAATTACTATGTAGTCTTTTAATAGCTGCGACAAGCTTGTTATCTCAAAACGTACATACCTTGAGGGCGTGCGTTTACATTATTTAAAATGGTACATCCTATAATAAGTAGAACCAACGTAAATTTCGCACTTGACATAATGCTTCCGGAATGGGCGAACGATATGTAAATACTAACAAAGTAAACAAACATTACATATTTACATGCGTCAGCTAAAATTTTCGAAGTCGCTTCTAACTCTAATTTACATTATTTCAATTTTTTAAATAGCATATAATATTCTAGAAAACGTTTCTATATGCCTAAAACGTCAAACAAATTCTTGTTTCTCTAATGATATTCATTAAAGGTAATAGATAAATAACCTGGGCAAATATGCGGTAACAGCCAGAGGCGTGGCGAGCGTATAAAAGTATACACATAAAATAGAAGGTAAGAAATAAATTATAAAACGTGCTGAAACACTTACGGTTTTAAAAGTCTTCCGTGAAATCACAAACTGGGCAACATCTGTTAAATATTTGAATCATTAGATATGTTCCCACAGCTGTTTCAGTCAAGTGAGTACGACGTGCGGAATAAATGTTTTTTAATGCCGAAAACGACCGTTCGACATCTAGCGATGTTATATTTGCATATTTAAAATAATCTTTGAAATAACTTAATGCATCTTCACACGCACCTTCACAAATTTGTTTTTCTCTAAAACACTTCCAAATTTTCGTATTACACACCAATTTGTTTCGCCTTCTACAGCGCATAACTGTGTGTGAACATCATTCACAATTTGAACAGAATCCGCTAGCGACCTCGAAACATTTTGTAATTTTTCTATTCTCTTCGCTAGTCCGCAGTAATTGTTGTGAATAGTTTGTAAATCTATTTTAACCTGACTATCTTGAAATATTTCCTGGCTTTTCTTGATTGCTGTAGCTTCTGTCGGATTGAATTTTAAAACTACCTTCCTTACTTAATCAAAGTATTTGTTGTAGTATAACGCAGCCTGCAACCATGTTCCCCAACGTGTAACAATCGGCTGTGGTGGTTCAGGTAAATCAGGATACAGTTTGTGAAATAGTCGGGTATGTTTCGGGGACTTTAGAAACATTGCCTTTGTACTAGCAATCAATGTACGTACTAGTGGAAAACATGCAGGAATCGTTTGTGCTGCAAGATTTAGAATATGGATTTTACACGTTACATGTAAGAAGTTAACACTGTGCTCTTTAAGAGATCGGCCCAAAGAACGCATGTTTGCGGCACCGTCACTCATAAACATTAAAAGTTGCTTAGTTGAAACTTCAAATTTGTTCAATGAGTTCAACACCACCTTTAAAATCTCATCGGCAGTACAATTTATAACTCTTTTGGAAGCAAGTAAGAAGGGGGATGACGGTCGATCTGGTTCCATTGTACGTACCATTTTACATTAATCACAGAACGTTTTTGACGAGCTGTTGTTGCGTCCACGCACAATCACAGTTTTTTATCTTTCAATTCCGTTTTCGTTCTTTTTTTTATATGTTCACGAGCAAATGGCACTACATTTTGTATCGATGTCTGACTAGGTAATTTACAGTCCGCATATTTATTCCAGAAGGAGACAAATGCTTCTTTGTCTAATAAACGAAACGGTACACACATGAAATAGGAGTAACACATAAATCAAATGTAAATTTTTCTTGGTTTCGTATGCCACTTTTTGCAGAAGAATGCTGTTTGCTTTCGATGTGACGTTGACAATGGCTTCTGGACCAACACATTAAAGGGATTTTACAAACTAGACATTGAATTTTAGCGCCATCAAAAATTAAGTCCGGCATGTCCACTATAAAGTTTTTAACTGTGTCTGCCATTGGTCGTTTTCGCGACGTACCTAACTGCGACATTCTTTAAGCAAATATAAACGTACAATTACTAGAGCGGGCCAAGAGCGCCACGCGCCAGGTTCGCAATCAGGCTGCCGGGCGCATATATGTATGAAAACATAGGTAATTTAAATATGTAATTATTAGGACGAGGACCAAAACCACTGTCTATTACGTCGTGAAGACGCGCAAATATACACCTGCAGTTTGGGTGTTCGTTGATAAATAGGGCGTTGTTCACAGTGGGCCACTACAAAAAAAAAGTTCATTCATCGACGGCTACGAACTAACAGCGCGCTTATTTATTTACGGATGACGCGCTCGATTCATCAACAAATGACGAGTCTGCAGATGTTACGTTTGCACCACTTCGTGACATACTAGAAACAAGCGTCGGTGTGCTCGCTTTAGTGATTATGTCTAACGTAACTATTAAAAATAAACGGCCATTACCTACGAAAGTTAATAAATTTCTTAGTGAATTTGTGGATTTACACTACAATGGGAGTACAATTTTCTGTAAAGTTTGTAAAAAGAAACTACTGTGCTGGAGCAAACGTGATTGTGAAAGACATATAAATAGCGCACACCACAGAAATAAAAGAAATGGTGTGTCACAACAACGTCAATTTCAATTAGAATTGCTTTTAACGTTTATGGTATGTGGTCTACCACTTCGTATACTTGATAAAAAAGCATTTCGAAAATTCTGGGGTACATACAATACCGAGTGGATACTACCATCTCGGACAGCGTTACGGAGAGATATTCTACGAATACGTGAGGACATTGAAAATCGAATTAAAGCCGAATTAAAAGATAAACAGCTGTGGCTATGTCTTGATGAGACGACAGATTGCAAAAAAAAATCTATTTTGAATATAATAGTGCGCGTATTAGATCCTATTAAACCAAATTTTGCAATTCTATTAGCCAGCAGAAGATTAAAACAGTGTACTAGTAAAGCAATTACGGCCGTAGTTCTCGAAACGTTACAAAAATTTCAAGTATCAACCAGTCAACTGTTGTTGTTCATGAGCGATGGTGCAGCAACAATGTGTAGTGTAGGCCGTTCCCTTAAAGAAAAGTGTGAAGGACTTTTACATGTTACGTGTAAAGTCCATGCTTTACATCTTGTGGCACAAACTATTCGAGAGTGTTACCCGGAGGTGGATGCATTAATAGCAAACACAAAAAAGTGTTTCTCAAAAGTCCTAAGAGGACTAGGGCATTCCACAGGTTATGCCTTGGTATTCGAGAACCACCACAGCCCATTCTTACGCGTTGGGGAACGTGGTTAAAAGCCGCTTTTTATTATAATGAACATTTTCAAGAAGTCAAATCCGTTATTTTGCAATTCGTCCCTGCCGAAGCTAGAGCTATTAGGATGAGCCAGAAGGGATTTCCCGATATTTCTGTTGAAACACATCTAAAGAATATTAGCAACAATTACAAAGGGTTAGTAGACGCGATAGAAAATTTGCAAAATTCTGGATTGTCGTTGGTAGAATCAGTGCAAGTCGTGGACGAAGTTAGTACATTGTTACACAGTATAAACGATGCAACAAGTGGACGAGTTTTAGCTAAGTTCGATAGTGTTTTAAAAAAGAATCCGGACTACACGAGATTAAGACAAATGTGCGATGGGGCAACATTATTATTGCGTCAGCTTTTATTTTTTTACTCTTGTGTATTAATTTCGAAATATCACATATCTGCTGTGACTCACATATACGCCATTTACAATAAGCGGCCGTTGCGCCTGATTCCGATTCTGTTGGATGGCGCAATTTGGCCCGCTCTAACAATTACTACTACTCGCATACAGCGTCGATTTAGTACTGACGCTGTGAACGCGTGAAATAAATAATCGCCGACTCCGCACCACATTTCTACTACACTGACTGTTACCGCTGTTTGCCCAGACTAATTATGACTCTATGACAGTTAACAGTGTAAATATCAATAGATATTTCACAGAGATACAAGTGCGATATAGCAACATCGCAACCGGAAATAAAAGTAGCGTTATTGAGAGACTTCTAGGGATAGAAAGACATACACTGTTCCTATTAAATCCCATACTGCATAAGCAGGTTGAGACGCTCTATAGTTGTAAACAACCACTTAAGTGGTGGTCGTCTGGGTGATACTCATCATGACTATAATACTAGACATATTGATATGTTGTGTATAGGATAAACATTGCTTTTGAATGATCTCTCCTCTATATTGGTAAAAAATTTATTAATCATCTACCTGCACATATAAAAGGTATGTCGGCCTTCCGCCGATTTGACAGGAATGTAAAAGAATATTTGGTGAAGTTGTGCCCATATTCGGTTGACGGATATTTTACATAAATTCGGCTCTTTTTTTTTTCAATGTTTCTATGAAGTTTCAACATGTGTTTGCGACGTACTACCTCTTGATTTTTACATTTACATAAATGATACACGTTGTATGTATTATTATTATTATATTCACGTATCCTAGGTCATTTGAATGATTCAGGGACCAAACTATATTATTATTATTATTATTATTATTATTATTATTATTATTATTATTATTATTATTATGGTTGCAAAAAGTGTAGTGACACAAGCAGTGAAAATCTATAATAAACTGCCATACGAATTCAAACGACAAAACATCAGCCGTTTTAAGAACCGATTGCGTGATTGTTTGTTGGAGAGAACTCTATGCATCGTACAAGATTTCTTTGGCTAGTCATTAACATTTTATTTTATTTGTTTTTATATATACACTTTGACAATGTGTAATATACAATTATCGTGTGTAGACTTGTTTATTTGTGTTAATTGTTTATACAATGCGAAACCGTCTTCTTGTACTATAGATGTCCTTTTTTTTGCACTTTTGACCTGTTCAACGCTTTTACCAGCATTATTGAATAAATAAAATTCTATTCTCTTCTACATATTATCTTTTGCATTTTCGTAGCCGCCACTACCGGCCAAAACTATGATTATGAACCACCTGTACGACCGGCTCCGCCTAGGTTATCTTCATCTGGATTCTCGTCATCCGCGCCAAGGTCTACACCAGAACAGATTCTTAAGCATATTAATAAGTATGATTCATAAACCATTAATTATCCTTAAACGGTTAGTAGTGTATATAATCGATATATAATTTTTGAATCTTTAATTTGGCCTCCGCAGTGTTTTTTGAAGGTATATCGCGAGCAAACATTCTTTCGTGTAAACCGAATTTACCAAAAAAATTTCCTTTATTTTATTCTAAACGTTTATTGTATATGTTAAATTTTAAAAGATTTTAGATTACATAAGAAACGCGTGCAAAATTACGATTTCGAAAAACTTGAACGAAGAAAAAAGTCTGAGAAATAACATAAGGAACCTCAGAACTATTAAAGGTCTCAAAAATAAAAATTGTTTTTACCTAAAAGCAGAAAAAGGGAACAGAATAGTCATTTTAGACAAGCCCGATTATTTCAATCGCGCCAATCATTTGTTGTCATCGGGACCTTACAAAGAATTCAGAAAAAGTCCGTTATCATCCATGATCAGAGAAACAAAAGAGGTTATAAAAAATTGCCCAAAACTTATCAACGCGAACCTTAAGTTTAAACTGTCAGTCCCAAACCCGACAGTTCCAAAAATGTATTGCCTACCAAAAATCCCATGAGCCAGGAAAGTCCATGAGACCAATAGTTTCAGGTATGGACTCACCTGCGTACAAACTGTCCAAATGGATAGTAAATGAATACAACAATTTACCCATCAAGGTAGACAGCCTAGAAGTAGAAAATTCTCTAAATTTTGTAAATAAGGTCAATAATATTGAATTAGAAAAGGGTAAATTTTGGTATCGTTTGATGTTTGTTCACTCTTTCCCAGCGTACCAATCCCAGAAACCATAGAATATTTAGTTGAACTCTTAAAACCTAACAACATTGACGATGTCAAAATCGCGGAACACAAAAGAACCAAAATCGTTTTCAAATAGGGGGCAAATATTATGAATAATTGGAGGCTACGGCGATGGGCAATCCACTGTCTCCGTTCATAGCCAACTTGTTTATGAGTAACTTTGAAACATGTTTGAAAAAGAACACCGCATATTAGCCTAGAATTTGACTTAGATGTGTAGATGATATTTTCGCGGTTTTTGACACTAAGAAAAGTAACATCATGGATTACCTCGCGACACTCAACTCAAAATTCGGATCCATTAAATTTACAGTAGAAGAAGAAGTGAACAATCAACTCCTATTCCTAGATAGCCTAGTAATTAGAAACAATAAAAAACTAGAAATAGACATCTATAGAAAAGGAACAAGCATTAATAGATTCATTATGACCGATTCGAACCACTGCGAAGAACATAAAAATGGCCGCGATTAGTTTCTTAATTAATAGACTAGAGAAAATTCCCTTGAACCAAAATAGGTACCACAAAGAGCTTAAATTCATAAAAAAAGGTTTCTATTTACATTGGTTACTCTTCTATAGATGTCAACCGCATCCTTAGGAAAGTCCAACATAGGCATTATGTAAGAAATTCCACGACCTTGATCTCGGTAGAAACTCGCGACAAGAAATTTGTGAAACTCCCTTTCCACAGAATATCGAAAGGTATCAGTAAAGTTTTTAGGGGACAAGACATGAACGTATGTTTCAGTTCACAGAATACACTTAAGAACCTTCTTGGTAATCCAAAAGACAAACCGGACATGAAAGAAAGATCGGAAATTTATAAAATTGCATGCAACGACTGTGATAAAGCCTATATTGGACACACAAAACAAGCGATAGGTATTAGATTTAATGAACACATGCGAAGTTACAGATTCGGTCGAACAGGACCGTCAAGTGTAGCTGAGCACATGAATGGTACGGGACATGTCATCAAATTAGAAAAGCTGAAATTAATTAAAAGCGTAACCTCACCTCGGGAATTAGACGCATTTGAGACCATGTATATAAAGACACACTCGAACCGTTTAAACAAAGATAATGCGCCACTTCATTTTTCTTGCCTGTTTGATTTATTAGGGTAAAAGAAGTTTTCAGTCCACACTTGACAAAGACCGAGTCGTCGTGTTTTGTAACATATGTATTGATTTGTTTAGTTTTCTTAGAATGCGTAGATAGATACTTAGCGGGAAGGAAATTTAACCTTTTGTCTCGCTCTACTTTACGAAGGTGGGACGAGGCAAGAGCCCCTTTTCCACCAGTGTTGCCAATTTGGTCGATTTATTGCGAATTCTGGGTTATAAATTGTTAAAATGCGTCTTAGTTTTTCAAGAATGCTGTAACTGTAACTTCATAACATTATTGGAAAAATGTATTTCAATAAGTCCTTGACATTTATAACAGTTTTAAAATTATAGCATATATATATATATATATATATATAAATGAACCTTTCTGTATTAATAAGTAGTGTACCTCTTGCACAGAGAGAAAAAAAGTTCTTGACTCAAACAAATATGCATTCAGTCAACCAAATGGTGTTTTTAAATGGCGGCAAAGATATATCTTTTTATTGTAAAGAAATCACTTTTTTGACATCGTTATTTGATTCAAACATATGATCTCTTGAAACAAATAACCTCAAGTTCGATTTGAAAATATTGCTGTTCGATTTAATATGCGTAATATGTTTGATTCAACAATACATTTTTTCAAAGAACTTCGTCAGTTTGAAACAAATATATTTTTTTTTACAATTTACTTGATTTCACCTTTTAATGGCAAACGTTTTCAATGGGAATATGCTAAAAAATCGAATTTTTATTGAATTAATCATATTATTTGCATAAGTTTTGAAATATACATAGATGTAAACTTTTCTTATTGTTAATTATAAAAATTATGCAAATAATATGATTAATTTAATAAAAATTTGATTTTTTAGTATGTTCCCATTTTGGGAATGTTGGCCATTAAAAGGTTAGATAAATATATATTTGCTTAACAAAATATTTCTGTGGTCTAAAGTATGCTGTTACTTTGACAAATGTTATTCTGTTGGTATTATTACTCCACTGAAATGGTTAGTACGATAGATGCTTTCTTTTTAGAGAAGAAAGCATCCATTTATGAGCATATAGGGTAACAGTGTGTTAAAAATACACAACTTTTTGAAAAACTTTATTAACATTGTGGATAAACTAACAAACGCGCATAAAGGATAAGTATAATGCCGAAAATTAATCTCCATTTGGTAGTGACGTGGTACTTTTATTCTATGTTGTTTCTTCTTTATTAAGTAAAGGAGAAACAATTAACAGAACAAGTTAAAATGACATGAAACAATAACGAGCACAAAGAACGAAAGTATGACAAATGCAAGATATAATAACAATAAACAACAAGAATAATTTACGCTTTTGGAAATGAGATTTGACAGTTTGGCAACTGTTATGATTACTTTGCTTAGCAAGGAGCTCTTTAGATCAGTCTGGCGTCACAAGAAATAGTTTGGCGTTCTTTCCTAGCCAACTTTGCGTAACAAAAAAACCAGATTACCAAAACCTTTATTACTGCATATCCTAATATTTCTTAAGTTAAAGTATAAGATATGTGGTATCGTTGGATTCGCCTTTCGATTACCTTTTCAGAAACGTAAAAATATACAGGGAATTCTATTTAAAATAAGAAAGTTGTTGTCACTTCCGGTGACACCGGAAATACAATTGAAATGTCGATAACGGCAAAAGTTAGTTCATAAAAAATAGATCTACTTTTTCTAAAAACGCTAGCTTCTGTTGAATCTTACTGAATAGATTTAAGACAAATCAAATAATTTTTCAGTACCAAAAGGGCTTACATTTTTATTGAGTTGGCTAATTATATTCCTTTGTACGAATAATTTTCTAATTCAAAACCTAACCGACAGCTCAATTTAAATTATTAATTGTTAATTAGATTTTAACTAGGAGGATGAGGATAACTTCGCCATAACATAATACCGACGAATATGTCCTTTATTACCGGAACTACCAACTTAAATCATCCGCAATATTTAAATATTGCTAACTGTATTCATTACTAGATTGCTCACTAGCGCCAACGGGTAAATACTATTTCGTAGTTCTACGTTTGTTTTAAAAATGTTGCTTACGTCGCGGAAACGACCAATGTAGGACAAAGTTACAGAATTGATAGCAGAAATGCCTGACCTAAATTATGATGGTGCTAAAATTCAATGTGTAGTTTGTAAAATATCCCTTTAATGTGTTGGTCCAAAAGGGATTGTTTACGTCACGTAAATAGTAAACAGCATTCTTAAAAAAAGAATTGTACACGACACTATAACAAATTCAAATTTAATTTATGTGTTACCTTTAATTTATGTGTTACCATGTAATCTACCGTTTAATTTACTAGACAAGAAAGCATATGTCTTCTTTTGGAATAAATATTCGGACTGCAAATTACCAAGTCGAGCATCGTTACAAAGAATTGTGTCACCTGCTCGTGAACATGTTGAAAAAAGAATTAAATCGGAGTTGAAAGATAAAAAACTGTGGTTATATGTGGACGAAACAACAGATCGTAAAAAACATTCTGTGGTTAATGTAATGGTACGTACAATGGAATCACATCAATCGTCACCTTCAACTCTATTAGCTTCCAGATGTGTACAACAATGTACTGCCGAAGTAATTTCAAAGTTAATGTTAAATACATTGGAAAAGTTTGAACTTTCAACAAACCAACTGTTGATGTTTATGAATGATGGTGCCGCAAACATGCTTTCTGTAGGCCGGTCTCTTAAAAAACATTGTGCTAACTTGTTACATATTACGTGTAAAATTCATGCTTTCAGTAATGTTGCAGGTAGTATTAGAAAATATTATCCTGAGGTAGACGCTTTAATAGCGTATACAAAAGTAGTGTTTGTCAAATCTCCAAAACCTATTCGCAAATTTCACAGACTGTGCCCCCGTATGCCTGAGCCACCAGAACCTATTCTTACACGTTGGGGAACATGGTTACAGGCCGCGTTTTATTATCATAAATATTTTGAGAATATTAAGAACGTGGTTTTACAATTCGATCCAAAGGAAGTTGCGGCTGTCAAGGAAAGCCAGTCGAAATTTCAAGATAGTCAGGTTAAGACGGATTTAAAAACTATTCAGTACAATTACTTCGGACTAGTGGAGGCGATAGAAGAATTACAAAATCCTTCGGTCTCGTCAGTGGAATCTCTGCAAATAGTGCAACATGTTCACGCACAGCTATGCGCAGTAGAAGACGCGAAAAATGTTTGTGTTCTAGAAAGGTTTGAAAGTGTTTTATTAGAGAAAGATTCTGATTTTGGCACATTAAGACAAATTTGTGAAGGTGCGTCAACAGAACTGTTAAGTTGTTCCAAAGATTATTTTAATTAGGCAAATATAACGTCACTAGATGTAGAATGTTCGTTTTCTGCATATAAACACACTTTTTCCTCACGCCGCACTCGTTTTGCCGAAACAACTGTGGAAACATATCTAATGTTGCAGATACTTAACAGACATTAATCACTTTGTGATTTCACGGAAGACTCTTAAGACGGTAAGTGTTTATTTCTGACCATTTATTTTGTGTAAACTTTTATGCGTCCGCCACTGGCTGTTGGCGTAAATTGAGCAACTCTATTCATTACTACTCACAGTAGTTCTTCAAGTTAAAATGTTGCTCGACAACCTGCTGGTAGGTGGTAACTCTGTTAGGCCGTTCACTATATATGTAAAAGGGTATGTATATTTCCTGGAAGTTGGTAATATCTCCTTGCCAGATCAGATATTACACAGTTATAGACAATTTGCGCACTTGTATCATTTTATTTATAGATAGATTACATTAAAAATACATACAAGACATTTTAATTTATCAATTTTATTATTGTTTTTCTATTCTGGTAGAAGGACGGTCGATCAAGCAAGCCATCTCTGTACAAAAGATTACATAACCATCCGAGGAACAGTCACATGTGTTGCAACCATCGTAAAGCTTTTTTCCTGGCACGCATTTCATTCCAAGAGCTAAAACAGGAACGAAATTGTTACTTATTCGTAATTACCTCCTGACATATTTACATATCTATAAATTTTTTATTTATTTTATGTTACACCTTACATTCTACTGCCAATCGAAATTTGTAACATATTTTTTCGAACATAAGCTTTGCAGATATTTATATTATAACTCTCAAATTCTTACATTATGTTGCATAATTTTGTTTATTTAAGTTCTTATTTACGTATGGAACGAAAGTTTTGGGGCAACATTTTTTTATCGGGTATGTGTTTGAGAAATATGTTTGAAGAGTGAACTATGGCCATTATCAAGCTACTGTGGTTACCTTGTTTATTACGTCACGTATTATTTTTTCTTTAAGTCGTTGCAAAATGTCTCACATTAATTCGAGAACGTGAGGAAAGTAAAACCTTGTTAAAACCTAGCGAAAAGTGGTTATTCACTGACAGTTAGCTGCAGCCAGGACTTAAGAAAGGCTTTCGTATTTTGTTGGAGCATCTACTCGTAAACTTGCTCGTTGTTTTCATGTTTCGCACACCACTATTGTTCGAGAGATTAAACAAAATTACGTAAAACATAGGAAGAGAAGAATGCCCAATATACACCCAAGCTCAATTTCAGAGAATTTATCAGTGTTGCTGATTTTTGTTGGAAACAAGATTATCATTAAGTATGGATGATGAAAAGAATTTGCCACTTTCATACAGGCTTTTTCTAGTAAAGCTGGTTTTTAGATAAGAAATATTGATGAGGCACCCGACGAGGTAAATTACAACACAAAAACAAAATTCCCAGAGGAGGTGTTTTTAGGGCACGTGAGACGAGAAGCAGTAACCACTAACCTGTAATGTGAACGTTGCTTCCCGGAATTGGTTGACTTGATCAATTTGCATCATCAAAATGATGAAATTATGTTCTGGCTAGACTTAGTTTCAAATCATCATGTCCGAGAAATAACACCAAACGTGGCTCAAGCTAAGGCCTATTGAAACATTTTGGGTTTTATTGCATGAGAAGGTTTACGAGAATGGTTGTGAGGCCCAAACTGGGAATCCGAACAGGATCCGAACTAAACTCAAAGAAATTTACGCTGAATTTTGTCAATGCCTTACGCGAGGCGTTCGAGCAAAATTGCATCGAATTTAACAATTTGGACCTTTGAGTGTTATTTCGGTTACGTTCAAGTAGTTCCAGCCTTGTTAATTAGAGTGTAAAACATTTAATTAATTAAGGTTTTCCTAAAGCGTAAAATTTTGCTTTTGAGAAACTACCAAAACTTTTATTCTAGGCGTTATTCTTCAACATATTGATGATTAAAATGTGTTTGTTTCTGTTAATTACCGTGTGAATATTACTAATATTGAATCGGTCATTGAAGATCAATCTTTACGAAATATTTGCTAAATGTGTTGATAAGTCAGGTTGTATATATTATTCTGAAAAATACTGTACTTATTATCTAACTTAATCTTAAACTAATTTATATCAAGTAGTTTCTTCAACAAATTATTACATACTTAAAAATGGTCAAGCTATTTAAAATTATCAGCTACTAGAAGAATATATTTCTTTATTGTTTTGAAAATTGACTGACTCTTCTTTATTTTTTGTATTATTTTTAGAAATTAGTCTAATTGTTATGTAGTTTTTTAACAGCTGCGGTGAGCTTGTTACCTCAGAACGTACATACCTTGAGGGCGTGCGTCTACATTATTTAAAATGATACATCCCACAATAAGTAGAGCTAATGTAGATTTCATACTTGACATGATGCTTCTGGAATACGCGAACGATATGTAAATACTAACAAAATAAGCACACATCACATATTTATATGTGTCAGCTGAAACTTTTTTTCCGTTCTCTGGATTCAAAGAAAACAATAAAAATTATCGGCAATCGCAAGTTATTCAGAATTTTGCAACAACAGTAAATGCTAAATCACGTAGCTCGTGGGGATCAATAAAAATGTATTGGGATTTTTAATATGATATTGTTTAGAAAAATGTACATAAATAGTTATATACGATAACGTATCATGTAAAGGATGGATATTGCAAACATTGCTTTCTTTATTCAGTTCTGCTGGTACTAGAGTGCCATTATCTGATTGCATTTTCTCTCAAACAACCACATATTTTCTGTGCATATTCTACCGATCTGAGAACTCCCTTAATAATAATGATAATAATAAAAATTTAATACTCATTTATAAAATAGAAGACAACTATTTTAATTATAGGTCTACGTTTGTAATTACGTAGAGTAGCGTCTGATGGTGCTGTAAATGGGAAGTCGATTATAATGCTTCCTCGTGTTTTTCCGTCACATAGTACAATGTACAGGATATGCAACGGAAATACATGAGGGAATCGAAACGTTGTAATACAGCTCCGCAGTCACCAATGCTATCGATGTGGGCGATTTATCCTGAGGTGGGGGTTATAAATTGTCAAGATGCGTCTTAGTTTTTCAAGTTTGCGATAATGGCAATATGGGCGATAAATGTGTCTGTAAGTCGCAAATTGGGCGTTGCATTGTAATTGAAATTTTTATATATAATTTGTTTTAATAAAATTTCCTGTATGTCCGTTGGTTAACCTGATTTTCCTGTTTTTTTTTTTTTTGTTATTGCGTAGCAATTTAGTATTAGTATTTGGTATTAGTAATCGACATCGAAGTCGGTAATATCTCCTTGCCGGATCAGGTATTGCACAGTTATAGACAATTTGCGCACTTGTATAATTTTATTTATAGATGGATTACATAAAAAATACAAGACGTTTTAATTTAACAATTTTATTATTGTTTTTCTATTCTGGTAGAAGGAGGGTCGATCAAGCAAGCCATCTCTGTACAAAAGGCTACATAACCATCCGAGGAACAGCCACATGTGTTGCAACCATCGTAAAACAGTTTTCCTGGCACGCATTCCATTCCAACAGCTAACACAGGAACTAAATTGTTACTTATTCGCAATTACCTTCTGACATATTTACATATCTATATGTTTTTTATTTATTTTATGTTACACCTTACATTCTACTGCCAATCGAAATTTGTAACATATTTTTTCGAACATAAGCTTTGCAGATATTTATATTATAACTCTCATATTCTTACATTATGTTGCATAATTTTGTTTATTTAAGTTCTTATTTACGGATGGAACGAAAGTTTTGGGGCAACATTTTTTTATCGGGTATGTGTTTGAGAAATATGTTTGAAGAGTGAACTATGGCCATTATCAAGCTACTGTGGTTACCTTGTTTATTACGTCACGTATTATTTTTTCTTTAAGTCATTGCAAAATGCCTCACATTAATTCGAGAACGTGAGGAAAGTAAAACCTTGTTAAAACCTAGCGAAAAGTGGTTGTCTACTGACAGTTAGTTGCAGCCAGGACCTAAGAAAGGCTTTCATATTTTGTTGGAGCATCTACTTGTAAACTTGCTCGTTGTTTTCATGTTTCGCACACCACTATTGTTCGAGAGATTAAACAAAATTACGTAAAACATAGGAAGAGAAGAATGCCCAATATACACCCAAGCTCAATTTCAGAGAATTTATGTGTTGCTGATTTTTGTTGGAAACAAGATTATCATTAAGTATGGATGATGAAAAGAATTTGCCACTTTCATACAGGCTTTTTCTAGTAAAGCTGGTTTTTAGATAAGAAATATTGATGAGGCACCCGACGAGGTAAATTACAACACAAAAAAAAAAATTCCCAGAGGAGGTGTTTTTTAGGGCCGTGAGACGAGAAGCAGTAACCACTAACCTGTAATGTGAACGTTGCTTCCCGGAATTGGTTGACTTGATCAATTTGCATCATCAAAATGATGAAATTATGTTCTGGCTAGACTTAGTTTCAAATCATCATGTCCGAGAAATAACACCAAACGTGGCTCAAGCTAAGGCCTATTGACACATTTTGGGCTTTATTGACTGAGAAGGTTTACGAGAATGGTTGTGAGGCCCAAACTGGGAATCCGAACAGGATCCGAACTAAACTCAAAGAAATTTACGCTGAATTTTGTCAATGCCTTACGCGAGGCGTCCGAGCAAAATTGCATCGAATTTAACAATTTGGACCTTTGAGTGTTATTTAGGTTACGTTCAAGAAATTCCAGCCTTGTTAATTAGAGTGTAAAACATTTAATTAATTAAGGTTTTCCTAAAGCGTAAAATTTTGTTTTTGAGAAACTACCAAAACTTTTATTCTAGGCGTTATTCTTCAACATATTTGATGATTAAAATGTGTTTGTTTCTGTTAATTACCGTGTGAATATTACTAATATTGAATCGGTCATTGAAGATCAATCTTTACGAAATATTTGCTAAATGTGTTGATAAGTCAGGTTGTATATATTATTCTGAAAAATACTGTACTTATTATCTAACATAATCTTAAACTAATTTATATCAAGTAGTTTCTTCAACAAATTATTGCATACTTAAGAATGGTCAAACTATTTAAAATTATCAGCTACTAGAAGAATATATTTCTTTATTGTTTTGAAAATTGACTGACTCGTCTTTATTTTTTGTATTATTTTTAGAAATTAGTCTAATTGTTATGTAGTTTTTTAACAGCTGCGGTGAGCTTGTTACCTCAGAACGTACATACCTTGAGGGCGTGCGTCTACATTATTTAAAATGATACATCCCACAATAAGTAGAGCTAACGTAGATTTCATACTTGACATGATGCTTCTGGAATGGGCGAACGATATGTAAATACTAAAAAAATAAGCAAACATTACATATTTATATGTGTCAGCTGAAACTTTTTTTCCGTTCTCTGGATTCAAAGAAAACAATAAAAATTATCGGCAATCGCAAGTTATTCAGAATTTTGCAACAACAGTAAATGCTAAATCACGTAGCTCGTGGGGATCAATAAAAATGTATTAGGATTTTTAATATGATATTGTTTAGAAAAATGTACATAAATAGTTATAAACGATAACGTATCATGTAAAGGATGGATATTGCAAACATTGCTTTCTTTATTCAGTTCTGCTGGTACTACAGTGCCATTATCTGATTGGATTTTCTCTCAAACAACCACATATTTCCTGTGCATAGTCTACCGATCTGAGAACTCTCTTAATAATAATGATAATAATAAAAATTTAATACTCATTTATAAAATAGAAGACAACTATTTTAATTATAGGTCTACGTTTGTAATTACGTAGAGTAGCGTCTGATGGTGCTGTAAATGGGAAGTCGATTATAACGCTTCCTCGTGTTTTTCCGTCACATAGTACAATGTACAGGATATGCAACGGAAATACACGAGGGAATCGAAACGTTGTAATACAGCTCCGCAGTCACCAATGCTATCGATGTGGGCGATTTATCCCCAGGTGGGGGTTATAAATTGTTAAGATCCGTCTTAGTTTTTCAAGTTTGCGATAATGGCAATATGGGCGATAAATGTGTCTGTAAGCCGCAAATTGGGCGTTGTATTGTAATTGAAATTTTTATATATAATTTGTTTTAATAAAATTTCCTATATGACTGTTGGTTAACCTGATTTTCTTGTTTTTTTTTTTGTTTGTTATTGCGTAGCAATTTAGTATTAGTATTTGGTATTAGTAATCGACAAAGAAGTCGGTAATATCTCCTTGCCAGATCAGGTATTGCACAGTTATAGACAATTTGCGCACTTGTATCATTTTATTTATAGATAGATTACATTAAAAATACAAGACATTTTAATTTTGCAATTTTATTATTGTTTTTCTATTCTGGTAGGAGGATCGCTCAAGCAAGCCCTTTGAGTACAAATAGTTACATAACCATCCGAGGAACAGCCACAGTTATTACAACCATCGTAAAACGTTTTTCCTGGCACACATTCCATTCCAACAGCTAAAATAGAAACTAAATTATTACTTATCCCCAATTACCTTACATATCTATGTTTTTTATTTATTTTATAATACACCTTACATTCTACTGCCAATCGAAATTTGTAACATATTTCTTCGAACTTAATATTTATATTATAACTCTCATATTCTTACATTATGTTGCACAATTTTGTTTATTTAAGTTCTTATTTACGGATGGAACGAAAGTTATGGGGCAACATCTTTTTATCGGTTATGTATTTGAGAAATATGTTTGAAGAGTGAATCATGGCCATCACCAAGCTATTGCGGTTACCTTGTTTATTACGTCACGTATTATTTTTTCCTCAAGTCGTTGCAAAATGTCTCACATTAATTTGAGAACGTGAGGAAGGTAAAACCTAGCGAAAAGTGGATGTCCACTGACAGTTAGCTGCAGCCAGGACCTAAGAAAGGCTTTTGTATTTTGTTGAAGACCGTGTTGGAACATCTACTCGTAAATTTGCTCGTTGTTTTCATGTTTCGCCACTACTATTGTCCGAGAGATTAAACAAAATTACGTAAAACACAGGAAGAGAAGAATGCCCAATATACACCCAAGCTCAATTTCAGAGAATTTATCGATGTTGCCGATCTTTGAGAGATATTCATTTTGCTGAAAACAAAATTATCATTAAGTGTGGATGATGAAAAGTATTTGCCACTTTCATACACGCTTTTTCTAATAAAGCTAATTTTTAGATAAGAAATATTGATGAGATACCCAACGAAGTAAATTACAACACAAAAACAAAATTCCCAGAGGAGGTGTTTCTAGGGCATGTGAGAGTTGAAGAAGTAATCACTAACCTATAATGTGAACGTTGCTTCCCGAAATTGGTTGACTTGATCAATCTGCATCATCAAAATGATGAAATTATGTTCTGGCCGGACTTAGCTTCAAATCATCATGTCCGAGAAATAACATCAAACGTGGCTCAAGCTAAAGCCTATTGAAACATTTTGGGCTTTATTGACTGATAAGGTTTACGAGAACGGTTGTGAGGCCCAAACTGGGAAACCGAACAGGATCCGTACTAAACTCAAAGATATTAACGCTGAATTTTGTCAATGCCTTACGCGAGGCGTTCGAGCAAAATTGTATCGAATTTAACAATTTGGACCTTTGAGTGTTATTTAGGTTACGTTCAAGAAGTTCCAACCTTGTTAATTAGTGCGTAAAACATTTAATTAATTAAGGTTTTCCTAAAGCGTAAAATTTTGTTTTTGAGAAACTACCAAAACTTTCATTCCAGGCGTTATTCTCCAACATATTTGATTTATTACATTAAAATGTGTTTGTTTCTGTTAATTGCCGTGCGAATATGAATAATATTGAATTCGGCCATTGAAGATCAATCTTTACGAAATATTTGCTAAATGTGTTGATAAGTCAGGTTGTATATATTATTCTGAAAAATACTGTACTTATTATCTAACTTAATTTTAAACCAATTTATATCAATCAACTAATATTAGTTCTGGGGGATTTTAATGCACTAATAGGTAAAGAGGATCATATCAAGCAAGTAACTGGTAAACAAACAATTCATGAGAGAACGAATGATAAAGGACGGAGATTGTGTAACTTAGCAGGTAGAGCAGATTTGACCATTAGTTGTACAATATTTAAACATCTGTACTGGCATAAAGTAACATGGAGATCACCAGATCAAAAAACGTATACACAAATAGATCATGTACTGATCGTAAAAAGGAAACAGACATCGATGTTAGATGTAAGAACGTATAGGGGAGTCTGCGTTGATTCAGATCACTTTATGGTAACAGCAATTTCAAGGCAAAAAATTAAAACAGTGACAAAGGATAAGAAAGCAAAATATAAATGGGATATAAAGAAATTAAAAAATACAGGCAGAGGATGTAAATATACGGAAAGTTTAAATGAAAAACTAATAGAAATGCCTCAAGATATAAACGATGTTGACCTAAAATGGAGTAAAATAGAAAAATGCATAAATGATGCAGCATCTGAATACATAGGAAGAGAAAAGGGACAAAAAGGAAAAGGGTGGAATAATGAGGAATGTCAGAACAAAGAGATGAACATAGACTGGAATAGGAAAAACTGAGGAAGGAAAGCAAAGGTGCAAATAGAAGAAGCAAAAGAATGTTTATGGATAACAACATGAAGGACATTGAGAAACAATACAAAAGTAGAAATACAAAATTATACTATAAAAAAATCAAGGAGCAAAATAAAACCTATAAGGCTAAAGTAAGTGGCATAAAAGATGGCGAGGGAAGAATAGCACAAGGTGAGCAGGAATATAAAAAGGTCTGGACAGATTATTTCAAAAGGTTATTAACCGATTATGAACAGGATGAAACCGTAGAAGAAGTGGGAGAGATAGATGAATTAACACAAGAACCAAAGAAAGAAGAAATTAAAGAAATTATCAATAGAAGTCACAATGGAAAGGCTCCAGGAGGCGATGGAATAAATATAGAGCTTATAAAGTATGGAGGGGAAGAACTATTAGAAAGGATTTTTAAATTAAAAGTGATTATTTGGAAAGACGAAAGGATGCCAGAAGAATGGGGCAAGAGCCAAATCGTAACGATACACAAAAAAGGAGACCAACAATTGTGTAAAAATTACAGGGGAATTACTCTGCTCAATACAGCTTATAAAATTATGTCAACGTTAATCCAACAAAGACTAGTGAAAGCGACAAAACACCTTTTAGGGCAATATCAATGTGGATTTACCCAAGGAAAGTCAACTATAGACGCCATATATACGGTCAAGCAGATAAAAGGAAAAAGCTCACGAACGTAAAATGGAGATTGAAATGCTTTTCATAGACTTTCGACAAGCATTTGACTCGATAAGAAGAACAAAACTGATAAAAGCACTGAAATACCTGGGAATACGCAGTAAATTAAGACGAATAATGAAAAATGACAATGAAAAGAATTATAATTAACATCAGAACTCAATTGGGTGATATAGAAGAATTTCAAATAAATAAAGGTGTAAGACAGGGTGATGCCTTATCAGCAACTCTATTTAATCTAGCCCTAGAATATGTGGTAAGGAAAATAAGTAAAGGCACGCTAAGAACGAGAGAAGGACAAATAATAGCCTATGCAGATGATATAGGCTATTATAACGAAGAATCGTAGAGCAACGAAAAGAATGTTAGAAGAGCTGGTGGCCGAAGGGGAAAAAATAGTACTTAAAACAAACCAGGAAAAAACTAAAATTATGAGATTTGGTAAGATAGCAGAAAATCAAAAAATTAAAATAGGGCAATTTGACTTTGACGAGGTGGCGAAATTCAGATATCTAGGAGTAATGTTAGCAAATGATGGGGAAAGAGAAATGGAAATCAAAGAAAAAATAATGATTACAAATAAAATTTTCTATGTGAATAAGAAGCTATTAAAGAATAATTTCCTTGGGAAAAAAGCGAAAATGAATATATATATTAAACAAACGACCATCGCTAATGTATGATGCTGAAACACTTACTATAACAGAAAAAAAGAAGAAAACCTAAGAATATTAGAAAGGAAAATTCTAAAGACAATATTGGGACCGATAAGAGTGGATAAGAATGAATACCGACAAAGAATGAACCATGAAATATACAGGAAATAGGCGAAGATGTGATAAGGAAAATAAAACAGCAAAGAGTAAATTGGCTGGGGCACATATGGAGATCAGGACCAGGCACAGTAGTATACTTTATACTAGAGTAAGAGCCAGGAGGAAGGAGAAGACCAACGTCGAGGAAGACCAAGATCGAAATGGTTACTGGAAGTGGAAGAAGACCGCAATAGGGCTGGAATTAACAACTGGCGAGAAAAGACGGAACAGACAGCTGTGGAGGGTTCTCCACAGCAGTCTGTCAAAAGGATATAATATTTGGAAAGGGGGCTGATCTACCCCGATAAACAGATCTAGGGAGCCGAAAAGCGGCGTTACCTCTTCATGGGATGTTTAGCCACCATATATGTATATATTAATTTATATGAAGTAGTTTCTTCAACAAATTATTACGTACTTAAAAATAGTCAAGCTATTTAAAATTATCAGCTACTAGAAAAACATATTTCTTTATTCTTTCGAAAATTGAATTAATGACTCGTCGTTATTTTTTTGTATTCTTTCTAGAAATTAGTCTAATTGTTATGTAGTCTTTTAACAGCTGCGATGAGCTCGTTATCTCAAAACGTACATACCTTTAGGGCGTGCGTTTACATTTAAAATGATACATCCTACAATAAGTAGAACTAACGTAGATTTCACACTTGCCATGATGCTTCTGGAATGGGCGAACGATATGTAAATACTAACAAAATAAACAAACATCACATATTTATATGCGTCAGCTGAAACTTTTTTCCTCTCTCTGGATTCAGAGAAAACAATAAAAACTACCGGCAATCCCAAGTTATTCAGAATTTTGCAACAGCAGTAAATACTAAATCACGTCACCCGTGGGGATCAATTAAAACGTATTGGGATTTTTAATATGATATTGTTTAGAAAAATGTACATAAATAGTTATATACGATAACGTATCATGTAAAAGATGGATATTGTAAACATTGCTTTTTTTATTCAGTTCAGCTGGTACTACAGTGCCATTATCTGATTGCATTTTCTCTCAAACAACCACATATTTCCTGTGCATATTCTACCGATCTGAGAACTCTCTTAATAATAATGATAATAATAAAAATTTAATACCCATTTATAAAATAGAAGACAACTATTTCAATTATAGGTCTACGTTTGTAATTACGTATAATAGCGCCTGATGGTGCTGTAAATGAGAAGTCAATTATAACGCTTCCTCGTGTATTTCCGTAGCATACTACAATGTACAGGATATGCAACGGAAATACACGAGGGAACCGAAGCGTTGTAATACAGCTTGACAGTCAATAATGCTATCGATGTGGGCGATAAGTGAGTATTTTCTAACTGCAGAATAGTTTATGGAAACGTCATCTATTTCTTTTTGAACGTAGGAATCGGAAAAAAATTGCTGACTCTCGCGAAGCGCTTGAGAATTAGAAGAATTAAGTTTGGAAATGACATCTTTCACTTGGGAATAATATTTGCAATAGTAAGATACTACCTCGATCGATGTTTCCCATCGTTTCAATACGGGCTGAGGTGGAATTTGCGGATACAATTGCATGAATACGCGGATATGTTTGGGAGATATCACAAATACTTTTTTGGTAGATGATATTAAATCATTCACCCTAGGATATTTGCTCCGAATTGTTTCTGCTACGAGATGACATGCGTGTATGAGGCATGTTATGTGAAGAAGAGTGGGAAAGCATACTTTTAACATCTTACCAGCTTTCAGCATTGTTGCGGCTCCGTCAGAAACTAACATGGTGATTTGGACTCCTAGGATACAAAATTCTAATAGAAAGGTCAAAAAACAATTGAATGCTACGTTTTCGAAATATTCAAAAGATTAGTGGATATATACGGTATATAATAAGATAAGTATTTTTTTTAATTGAACTTTATACTTTTACGTATTTGAAAGGAACATAAGATTTTGAACCAAAAATATCAAATACATAACTATCCTAAATTTAAAAATAAACAAATGACTCGTTTAAAGCTTAAGAAGCTTGTTAACATTTAATTCTAAGTAGGTCACGGAAATATTAACAAAATAACATGTTCATGGTACAATAAAGACAACAAACACAATAATCAAGTAATTATAATTTTACAACAGTACAAACAGTACAAAGTGTTGGTGTTTATGAGCGATGACGCAGCGATAATGCGTTCGGTAGGCCGTTCTCTTCTTGAACATGGTTGCAAGTGTTTACATGTTACGTGTAAAGTGCATCTTGTGGCAGAAACCATTCGAGGTAGATGCATTAATAGTAAGCACAAAAAAAGTATTTTTGAAATTTCCCAAACGCCTACGATCATTTCACACAGAGTGTCCTGGTATTCTTCAACCACCGGAGCCAATTCTTACACGTTGGGGAACATGGTTGCAGGCAGCTTTTTATTATGCTGAACCTTTCAAAACAGTAAAAGCTGTTGTTGCATAATTCAATCCTGCCGAAGCTGCAGCTATTAAGGAATGCCAGTCAAATTTCCGTTGAAACAGATTTAAAAAATATCCGTAGCTACTATAAACGATTAGCTGACGCAATAGACCAATTACAAAATAGATCGTTATCATTATTGAAGTCTCTGCAAATCATGGACGGAGTGCATACACAGCTACTGAAGATACATGACGCAAAATATAAACGCGTTTTGGAAAAGTTCGAGAGTATGCTACAGAAAGATCTCGATTGATAGCACACTAAAACAAATTTGTGATGGCGTATCGAATAATCCACTGACTAAGTACAAAAAGTATTTTAATCATGCATGTATAACATGAGTAGATGCTGAACGCTCTTTTTCAAAATATAAACTCATTTTCTCACCACGGCGAACATCGCTCACCGAGACAACTGTGGAAACACATCTAATGGTGTCAACTTTTTGCCACTCCTATCCATATGATGTTAATACTGATAATGGTGCTTCTAGTTTTACTGTTCCGTAGCCAAGGCTGCTTAAAAGGGTGAGTGTTTCACTACTTTTCACATATTATAATTATGTATTAGTTCTGTTATTTTTTTCTATTTTCTTACTATTGTTTTTGTATACTAGGCAGGTACGGCTATGGCACGGCTCCCTGTTACCAGGCTCTAATTATTACTTTACCATTTACTGTACCGTTAACTTGTCAGTAGAGTTTGTTAAAAAGGTGCTACCGGATGGCAGTAGCGTAGCGGTAGTGGCGTCGGTAGGAGTAATGTTCAACTCGTAGACGATCTCGATAGTACCGCGAGAGAGTTCAAAGCGACAGTACGATGCACGCTGCACGCCAAATAAGTATGCGGAGATGGGACGCCCAAAGGATGTAACGTTCCCTTCGAATGTCAGTAAATACTTCAGGTATTTCCCTGGATTAGAATATAGAAGTCCGCATATTTATTGCACAATATGCAATAGCGGATTGCTAAGTCGCGATAGGTTTGAATGTAGAAAACATTGTAAAAGTAAACGTCATGTATTGAATTTAAGAAATAGTATTCCATACTGGAACTTTTTATATGAATTTATTTTTATGTTAAGTGTGTGCAACATCCCACAACATCTAGTATCTAATGAACACTTTCGTCTTTTTTGGGCTAAGTACGTCCCCTCATGGAAGCTGACAACATCTATGCAATTACGGTACAATTTGCCACGTGTGCAAGGTACAGTAAAGGAATGTATAAAAGACGAGTTGAGAAATAAGAACATCTGTCTATGTGTGGATGGAACAACTGATGCTTAGAAACACAGCGTCATTCATGTTGTAGCGCGTCCTTTAAAACGTGATGGTCCACCAGCTTCAAACACAACACTTTCAATTACATATTCAACATTTTGCCTAACTTGATAAATGTTCAAAGAGATTGCTTTGCTGTCCAGCGCATTTCTTGGCTTTCTGGACCATTTTTCATTCTTACCTTTAATATGGATATTTTCCTAACTTAAAACTAAATGATTCACGAAACATTTTTCTGTCTTGGATTTTCTTGATTTTCTAATCCTAATAAAATTTCAAGAAAATTATTTGCTTATGTTATACATTTACATTGCATACATCTTGAAATAAAAACATTTTCTTGAATAGACATTGATTTTTGCAAGAAAATCTATTTTCCTGGTACAGGAAACCATTTCTCTGCGTGTACTTATTGTGTATATTAATATTTTTTGTATATTTAGTTTTGCCTTTCCGGCTTAATATTGGTAAATTATTAATTTATATGCTTGTAGCATAGTCAATAACCTTTACTTTCTTATATTGAATATTAAGTATTCTATACATATTTAATGTTATCAGTTTTATTTATCAAACAACCGGTATTTATTATCGTTTTCTTCCTAGATAAAATTACATCTTTCTGTTAGACGTTTCGGATTGACGGTATGTGAATAGGAAGCATGTGGTCGTTTTAGAGGAAATGCAGTCTGATGCAGTGTTACTAGATTATAATCGAAGAAAGAAATTTTTCTAGCATATGTCATCTCTTTCATCAATCAATTTATTACGGTAAATATGCTTGTATGAATTTTGATATCTGATATACCTGATAGTATTTTCCAAAATATAATATTCTTCCAGGGATTCCAAGGAGTGTGCTATTTAATAGTTACCACTATTGTAAACTTCCAATCATACACTACGTTCGAGTTATCTATGCACATAGTTTTCTCCGAATCTATAGGATGGAGTAAGGTTTTCATCTCGTATATAAATGCGCGAAGTGTACTTGGCTTACCAGTCTTTATCTGTCCATACTTAATTCAAGAAGCACATATACATATACGAGAATATGCTGAGTGCAAAACCTGTATTGGTTCTATTTATTGTAGGATGCATCATTTCTTGTGAAGTCAGTGCACAACCTCAAGGTACGTCTCGCGATAACAAGCTCAAATTAGCTGCTAAAATAACTGGAATCGTTTTAAAAATTAAAACGCCGAATTAGAAACGTTTAATTGACTCAAATTACTACTTTCCTTTAGTATTTTTTTGAAATATTTCTTAATATTCAGTGGAAATTAAGTTTTCATAGGTTTAGAACTAATAAATCTAACAAATTTTTAGAATTTTGGGTAGAGATGTTTTATCTTTATTGTACGTTTATTTCATAAACAGAAATTTTTATTTTTTTATACATTTACAATTATTATAGTCTGAATTACTTACTTTTACCACTTGAAGAACTTAAACGTTTTCTATTTGGAATTCAGAAAATGGCAATAACGATTTAGTGTATTTCATACATTTCAAATTTTTGAATAATTCTGCATGAAATTAACAACAAGAACAGGTCCTCAAATAATACCGTCGAAAATGCGAGAAAAATGTATTAGCTACTGTATTATTAAAACTAGTTAATGCTTACTCTTCTAGAAGTGTAGTTTTTTCTCATTAATTATTTCCATTTTTGCGTATATTTTAGGCGGAGAAAGATGCGAAACTCCAGGGAAATCGTTTTACGATGGTTGTAATACATGTGGTTGTTCCTTGGATGGTTACGTAACTTTTTGTACCAAGAAGATTTGCCAAACCAATACCTCTGGCTCTATAAAAGCGCTATCGTAAAATTCATAAATGATGTTTTATACTTTTTAATCCAATCAATTTGTAAATCAAAATATACAAAATATTTATAAACGTGAAAATTGTCTATAATCTGATCTAATAAGGAGATATTCCCAATCCCAAAAAACCGTTTTCTGTTTCGGCTGAGGTTATCTTTAATGATCAGTGAAAATTTTAATTCACGTGTTTCATGTGATATCAAAAACACACACAAGTGGGTCTTTTGATGCAAGATGGCGGTAGCGATAACGAACAGAATATATAAATGATAAAGACAATACCCTCACTTTGGTATTCATGAAGAGATAGTTTTGAGTGGAGTATGTATTTTATTGTAAACTTAACATTAAGAACAAAATTATCCTTCGCGCGAGCAGCTGTTCCACATTAGTTAAAATCAACGATTACCTACGCATTAAGATTTTGAAGACCATGTCCTTCGCGTTGGCATACGCCTAGAAAATTAACAAAATGACTTCAAAGCATATTTTTTTCAAGACATTATTTGTTATTCTATCAGCGATTCCAGTCCCGCCAACATGTAAATAAATTCCTAAGATTTAAAGAACACAGCACAGACGTAATACATCTTTGCAGTGTATAGTCTTTCTGCATAAATATTGATATGCAATAACCAAACTAAGATTTGGAATTTAGAAAATGGGAATAACGATTTGATATATTTCATATATTCCAAATTTTTGCATAATTCTGAATGAAATTAACAATAAGAACAGATCTCAACTAATATCGACGAAAATACAAGAAAAATGTATTGACTACTGCATTATTCAAATTATTATCTTCTATTAGTATAGTATTTTCTCATTAATTATTTCAATTTTCGGGTATATTTTAGGTGGAATAAGATGCGATACTCCAGGAAAATCGTTTTACGATGGTTGTAATACATGTGGCTGTTCCTTGGATGGTTACGTAACTTTTTGTACCAAGAGGCATTGCAAAATCATCTCTGGCCCTACAGAAGAGCTATCGTAAAATTCATAAATTATATTTTATACTTTTTAATCCAATCAATTTGTAAATCAAAATATATAAAATAATTATAAATGTGAAAATTGTCTATAATTTGATCTAATAAGGAAATAATCCCAATCCCTAAGAAAATGATTTCAATAAAAACCGTTTCCTGTTTTGGCTGAGGTTATCTTTGATGATAAGTAAAGCTGGCCACGAGCGGTACCGCGCAGTAGCGTAGAGTCGACCAGGCCTCGCGTTCCACTAGAGTTATTCTGCTAATAGAGATGTTTGCTGCCGCAAATAATTTCGCTCATCTTTTAAATAAAAATTAAATAACACGTGTTCAAACACTTACCATTTTAAGAGTCCTCCGTGGAATCACAAAGTGAATAATGTCTGTTAAATATCTGCAATATTAGATATGTTTCAATTGTTGTTTCGGCAAAACTAGTACGGCATGAGGAAAAAATGCGTTTATATGCAGAGAACGAACGTTCTACATCTAGTGACGTAATATTTGCGTAAGTAAAATAATCTTTCAAATAACTTAACGATTCTGTTGACGCACCTTCACAAATGTGTCTTAATGTGCCAAAATCAGAATTTTCTCAAAAACACTTTCAAATTTTTCTAGAACAAAAACATTTTTTGCGTCTTCAATCGCGCATAGCTGTGCGTGAACATGTTGCACTATTTGTAGAGATTCTTCTAACGGCACCGCAGGATTTTGTAATTTTTCTATTGCATCTGCTAGCCCGAAGTAATTGTGAATGATTTTTAAATCCATTTTAACCTGACTATCTTGAAATTTCGACTGGCTTTTCTGGATAGCGGCAGCTTCCTTTGTATCGAATTGTAAAACCACGTTCTTAATATTGTCAAAATATTTACGATAATAAAACGCGGCCTGCAACCATGTTCCCCAACGAGTTAGAATAGGTTCTGGTGGCTCTGGTATACGGGGGCACAGTCTGTGAAATTCGCGTATATGTTTCGGTGATTTGACAATACTGCTTGGTATGCGCTATTAAAGCGTCTACCTCAGGATAAATTTTCTGATACTATCCGCCACAAGATTGAGAGCATGAATTTTACACGTAATGTGTAACAAATTAGCAGAATGCTTTTTGAGAGACCGGCCTACAGAAAGCATGTTTGCAGCACCATCACTCACTAACATCAAGAGTTGGTTTGTTGAAAGTTCAAACTTGTCCAATGTATTTAACACTAACTTTGAAATTACTTCGGCAGTACACTGTTGTATTCGTTTGGAGATTAATAGAATTGAAGGTGCCGATTGATGAGGTTCCAATTTGCGTGCCGTTACATTAAGAACAGAATGTTTCTTCCGATCTGTTGTTTCGTCGACACTATTTTTTGTTCAATATGTTCGCGCGCAGATGGCACAATTCTTCGTAACGATGTTCGACTTGGTAATTTGCACTCCGAATAGTTATTCCAAAAGCAGATAAATGGTTCCTTGTATAGTAAATTAAACGGTATATTACACGCGATAAACGTAACGCATAAATTAAATATAAATTTTTCATTGTCTCGTGGGCAATTTCTTTTTGAGACATGCTTTTCACTATTTACGTATCGTAGACAATGTTGTCTGGACCAACACATTAACGGGATTTTACAGATTACACATTTAATTTTAGCACCTTCATATATTAAGTCTGGAATTTCTGCAATAAATTTTTGAAGTTTGTCCGACCGCGGTCGTTTTGCTGACGAAATCATAATTTTTCTAGGACAGATAAACAATTGCGCAAATGACCAGCAGCGAAAATGTCCGTATTGCTCCGCAGACGAAGTAATACTACCGTTCCTCTCGGTCCGAATCTACGCCGATGCGCGGTACCGCTCGTGGCCAGCGTTAATGATAAGTGAAAATTTTAATTTTCATGGTTCATGTGATATCAAAAACAGACATACAGAGGTGGGACTTTTGACGCAAAAACGCGGTAGAGATAACAAATAGAATATGTAAATGATAAAGACAATAACCTGACTATTCCTGAAGAGATGGCTTTGTATGGTGTATGTATTTTATTACAAACATAGCATTAAGAACAAAATTATTCTTCACGGGAGCAGCTGTTTCGCATTAGTTACCTTCGCATTAAGATTTTGAAGACCATGTTATTCGCGTTGGCATACGCCTACAAAATTAACAGATAAAATTATTTCAAAGCATACAATTTTCAAGAAATTATTTGTTATTCTATCAGCGATTCCAGCCCTGCCAACATGTAAATAAATTCCTAAGATTTCATGAACACGGCACTGACCTTTATCTATATACCGTTTTGCATAAATATTGATATGCAATGTCCAAACTAAGAAAGTGCATAAAAACAACACATTAAGGAAATAAATTGATATAAAATACAGACTTTCAAGAACCGTAATAACATCCCAACCTGGGCTAGCTTTTGAATACATGATTAAATAAAAAATGCATTTTTTAGAGTAGATTTTATTCCTTGAAAATAAAATGAAATAAAAAAATAAATAATTAAACATTAAACTAAGATATCGATGACTATTAAAAGCAAATGTGGATAAAAGACAAACCTACAAAATGAAAGAAAATATGGAAAAGCATATCCTATTCAAAGATTTTGGAATACCATCTAGTGATTTGAACGGAAACCGCTCCAGAAAGCGCCGCAAAAATTAATACTGTACTTCCGAAACCGATTAGCGTGTCCATGGTTAAACGCTGTCTGCAAAAAGCTGCACTGACGAATTCCGATGCTAAAGCCCTTACTTCGCAAAATTAATAAGAAAAAGAGGTTACAGTGGGCACGTGAACATTGAAATTGGACGGATCCAAATTCGAGATTTTCGGTTCGCGAAGACGTGTTTGTAAGAAGATCTGTAGGTGAACGTGCACTAGAGCAATGCACAGTCTCTACCGTCAAACACGGCGGTGGTTCGGAAATGATTCTCGTAAAAATTTAAGGCGTAATGAGAAAAGAACAATACAAACGCATCTTGTAGGAACATGCAATACCCTCTGGTGTAAGTATTTTGGGTCAGAATTTTGTATTCCAACAAGACAATAACTCAAAACACTCTGCAAATTTATGCAAGTAATATTTAGAACAGTTGAAAGAGGAAGGGACACTAACAATCATGAAGTGGCCACCCCAAAGCTGGGGATTGAATCCCATCGAGTTATTATGGGAAGAACTCGTTCGGGAAGTAAGAAAAACTGCTTCAATTTCAGAAAATGACATGTGGAACAAACTACAAGCAGAATGGGCTTGAATAAGGCCGGAACCATTGTTAAAATTAATTGCAAGAATGCCCCGATTATGCGACGCAATCATTTAAAGTGAAGGTCTAATAGAGGATTCTAAAATTTATATCAAATAAGTAATTCTAATTGTTAAAGTTGTATATTTGTATACACTTAAATACCAAATACATATTTTAATATTTCCATTTAAATATTTAATGATTTACCTTGAAATTTGAGGTGCCCAAATACTTATAGGAGGTAGTGTACCTGATAATATTCTTGAAAACACAATATTCTTCAAAGAATGCCAAGAAATGCGCCATTTAATATTTATCATTAGAGCGGGCCAAGAGCGCCACGCGCCAGGTTCGCAATCAGGCTGCCGGGCGCATATACGTATGTAAACATAGGTAATTTAAATATGTAATTATTAGGACGAGGACCAAAACCACTGTCTATTACGTCGTGAAGACGCGCAAATACACACCTGCAGTTTGGGCGTTCGTTAATAAATAGGGCGTTGTTCACAGTGGGCCACTACAAAAAAAAAGTTCATTCATCGACGGCTACGAACTAACAGCGCGCTTATTCATTTACGGATGACGCGCTCTATTCATCAACAAATGACGAGTCTGCAGATGTTACGTTTGCACCACTTCGTGGCATACTAGAAACAAGTGTCGGTGTGCTCGCTTTAGTGATTATGTCTAACGTAACTATTAAAAATAAACGGCCATTACCTACGAAAGTTAATAAATTTCTTAGTGAATTTGTGGATTTACAATGGGAGTACAATTTTCTGTAAAGTTTGTAAAAAGAAACTACTGTGCTGGAGCAAACGTGATTGTGAAAGACATATAAATAGCGCACACCACAGAAATAAAAGAAATGGTGTGTCACAACAACGTCAATTTCAATTAGGATTGCTTTTAACGTTTATGGTATGTGGTCTACCACTTCGTATACTTGATAAAAAAGCATTTCGAAAATTCTGGGGTACATACAATACCGAGTGGATACTACCATCTCAGACAGCGTTACGGAGAGATATTCCACGAATACGTTAGGACATTGAAAATCGAATTAAAGCCGAATTAAAAGATAAACAGCTGTGGCTATGTCTTGATGAAACGACAGATTGCAAAAAAAATTCTATTTTGAATATAATAGTGCGCGTATTAGATCCTATTAAACCAAATTTTGCAATTCTATTAGCCAGCAGAAGATTAAAACAGTGTACTAGTAAAGCAATTACGGCCGTAGTTCTCGAAACGTTACAAAAATTTCAAGTGTCAACAGTCAACTGTTGTTGTTCATGAGCGATGGTGCAGCAACAATGTGTAGTGTAGGCCGTTCCCTTAAAGAAAAGTGTGAAGGACTTTTACATGTTACGTGTAAAGTCCATGCTTTACATCTTGTGGCACAAACTATTCGAGAGTGTTACCCGGAGGTGGATGCATTAATAGCAAACACAAAAAAAGTGTTTCTCAAAAGTCCTAAGAGGACTAGGGCATTCCACAGGTTATGCCCTGGTATTCGAGAACCACCACAGCCCATTCTTACGCGTTGGGGAACGTGGTTAAAAGCCGCTTTTTATTATAATGAACATTTTCAAGAAGTCAAATCCGTTATTTTGCAATTCGTCCCTGCCGAAGCTAGAGCTATTAGGATGAGCCAGAAGGGATTTCTCGATATTTCTGTTGAAACACATCTAAAGAATATTAGCAACAATTACAAAGGGTTAGTAGACGCGATAGAAAATTTGCAAAATTCTGGATTGTCGTTGGTAGAATCAGTGCAAGTCGTGGACGAAGTTAGTACATTGTTACACAGTATAAACGATGCAACAAGTGGACGAGTTTTAGCTAGTTCGATAGTGTTTTAAAAAAGAATCCGGACTACACGAGATTAAGACAAATGTGCGATGGGGCATCTGCAGATTCCTTGACTAAGTCTAAAGATTATTTTAATTACGCCTGTCTTACTTCGGTAGACGTGGAACGGTCGTTTTCGAAATATAAGAACATTTTTTCGTCTCGGCGAACATCCTTCACCGAGGCAAATGTGGAAACTTATCTGATGGTGCAACTTTTTAAACAAGCCTATCCGCATTATTAAGAAGGATAGAATTTATTTATTATATCTTTATTTACAGTTACATTATTAAGTACAACAGAATAAAAAAAGCGTTCAGTTTCTCAGTTATTTCCTTATTACATCCCATTTACAACGCATACCGTTTTCAATCAAATAAAAAATCATAATGAAAATAAAAACACCTCAGCGTGTACATATATATATATATATATATATATATATATATATATATATATATGTATATATATATCCGCTCTAATTACTAAACATTATTATTGCGTCAGCTTTTATTTTTTTACTCTTGTGTATTAATTTCGAAATATCACATATCTGCTGTGACTCACATATACGCTATTTACAATAAGCGGCCGTTGCGCCTGATTCCGATTCTGTTGGATGGCGCAATTTGGCCCGCTCTATTTATCATTCATGATTTAATAATTATTCACCACATCCGAGTATATACAGTGTTTTCTCCGAATTTCATCTCATATATAAATATGTGAAGTGCACTTGGTTTAGCAGTGTTTACTTATCGTTAATTCTAGAAGTACATATACATACAAGAATATGTTGAGTGGAAAATGTGTATTTGTTCTACTTATTGTAGGATGCATTATTTCATGTGAAGTCAACGCACAAGCTGTAGGTACGTTTCGAGGTAACAAGCTGCAATTAGGTGCTAAAATAACTGGAATCATTTTAAAAATAAAAATACTCAATTGAACGCTTTAAATGATTCAAATTACCAACTTCGTTTGGTACTTTTTAACAATATTTTTTGATATTCAATTAAATTTTAGATTTGATAGTTTCGAAGTAACAATATTAACGTTTTCAGAATTATGTGTCGAGAAAAATATATTGCAATATTAATGTTGTAAATTTTATTTCACAAACAGATACTTTTAAACATTTGCAAGTAATGTGCAGATTGCTTAAGTTTATTTAAGTCTATTTTGCGAAACTTAATGACTAATTCTTCTGAAAAGTGTGTTATTATTCCTATATAAATTATTTACTGCTATGGCTTCTGTTAGTACATTCTAATAATATCTTTCTACGAATATAATGTGCATGTGATGGCGCTATTGAGGTTTGTATTGCTTTCGTAAAATTTCACATTTGTTATTGTTGAAGCAGTGACACCACAGAATCGGTAGTAGTTTGTTTACGCAGTGAGCGCTTAAAAAAAGAAATTTTGTGAAAAAATGGAAATTTCGTGTGAAGGTTTCCGTAGGATGATTTTTTACAGTTTTAGTAAAGGCCTAACACAACAACAGTGCCGCAAATCGCTCTGTTCGACTTTTGGTAATGAAACACAATCAGAAAAAACTGTTTACAACTGGTTTACATAATTTCGTCGTGGTTGTGCTTACGTCAGTGATGGATTTCGTAAAGGTCGACCAAAATCTGTTGTTCCGAAAAACATCGATGCTGTGCGCAACATGATTGAAGAGGATCAGCATGTGAGATAAAGGCATCCTCAGGTGTATCGAATACTGCGCAGTACATTCGATTTTGCATGTGAAAAAGATTCGTTTCTGATGGATTCCATATAATTTGACTTAAGCACAAAAAAGGGCTCGTGTCAATTGGTGTAAGGAAATGCTCAAAAAATTCGACAGAGGAATTTCAAAATCCGTATACAACATCGTAACAGGTGACGAAACTCGAATACATTCGTACGAGCTGGAAACTAAGTAAGAATCAACTGTTTAGGTGTTTCCAGAATCCAACAAAGGTTTCTTCACGAAGCACTCCCAAGAAAATAATTGCTTGTTTCTTTCGTTGTCCTGAAGATGTCGCAAGCATTGCCCTGGAGGATCGAAGTGTGATTAATATTGAATGGTATACAAGAACTTATTTGTCAGAAGCCATTGATCAAATCAGGAAATACAATCGACAACGTCGCATCATGCTTCGTCATGAGAATCAGTTCTCATTCAAAACGTCAAACAATTGATTATTTGAAAGAGAGAAACATAAAATTAATGTCTCGTTGTCCATATTCACCTGATTTATCGTCCAATGACTTCTTTCTGTTCCCGGATGTCAAACAAAAAATGCGGGCACAGCGATTTTTATCAACCCCAGTAGCTGTTGAGGCCTTCAAAAACCATGTTTTAGAGACATTGTCTTCCGACTGGAAAAATGTTTCGAGAATTGGTTGGAACGCATGCAAAAGTGTGTAAATCATAATTGTGAATATTTTCAAAAACAATGAAACGATTTGTACCAAAATTGTTTGCACTGTTTTTGTCAAAACTTAAAAGGTATCCCTCGTATATTGTAACTAATCTAGTTATTTGTTTTATTTATTTAGCCTTTAAAATATCTACCCATACAGTAATTATTATGGTCCGAATTAGTTAATTTTGCTGTTTGAAATATTTGCAAATGTCATTTTGCCTTCAGGAAAAGAGAACCATAGTTATATGTATATGATTCACAATTCTTGAATAATTCCACGTGTAACTAAGAACAGGAGCATGTCCTATAGTATTGATCAAAATATACTTCATATGCAAACATAAATTTAAGTTTGGAAGAATATATATGTCATTAAAGATACTATACAGCTACACTTGAAAAAACTTTTAAGAAAAATGTGTTACCTCTTGCATTATTCAAACAAGATGATGCCTACTTACTTAAAGGCATATTTTATTTTTACCTATTTCTATTTCCACATATATTTTAGGTGGATCGAGATGCAGCACTCCAGGACAATCGTTTTTCGATGGTTGTAATACATGTGGTTGTTCTGACGAGGGCTATGTAACCTATTGTACGGAACTGGCTTGCGAACGAGATGCTTATGATAACCCCGCAATTGTTTTATAATCTGTATGAATCTTCTTCTACAACTTAAGACAATTATGTATTGAGAAAATTTGTAAAAGATAGGTAAAGTACATGTATTTTAAAAAGACGCAAAATATATAAATACAACGCTTAATAGTTGTCTATTTGTTGAATACTTTTTAAATTACTTTATAATTCATTGGAATTTAGAATTATTTTGGTACATTAATGTTCGCTCAGTGTGAACAAGTTAACTAAAAAAACAAATATACGATTTCTAGAAAATTACATGGAACCTAAACATTCAAAGGATTTTATCTCCTATCTTTGAATTAATAAATAAACGTGTGCAGAAGGTCTGGTAGAACACGTTGTGCAGTATGTGGATTATACAGAGCGGTTCTAAAGTGTCCCCCCCTTGCTAACTTTTGAACGACAGAAGCTAGCGTTTTTTGAAAAAAATTAGTCGATTTACATTTCTTGTGAACTAACTTTTGCCGTTATCGGCAGTTCAATTGTATTTCCGGTTTTAACGGAAGTGACGCCAACTTTCTTATTTTAAAGAGAACACACTGTATATTTTAACGCTTTTGAAAAAGTAATCGAAAGGCGAATCCAACGATACCAGATATGTTATACTTTGGCTCAAGAAATATGACGATATACCAGCAATAAAGGTTTTGGTAATCTGTTTTTGTTCTTTCGCAAAATATTCACGTTTATCTTACGTGGTCCATGCGGAGGCCATTGTAAAGTTAACAACATCAAAAACTGAAACTTAAGCACATTGCCTATCAAAAACTAACAAATTTAAATAAACCTATCACAATTAATTAATTACAATAAAGTTCGATAAAGTAAAGGAGAATCAACAATTAACAAAACAAGTTAAAATTACGTGAAATAATAACGAGCACAAAGAACGAAAGTATGACAAATGCAGGTTATAACAACAATAAATAACAAGAATAATTTATGTCTTTGGAATTGGGATTTGACCGCTTGGCGATTATTTGGCGTTATTTAGATCGGTCTGGCGTCACAAGAAATAATTTCGCGCTCTTTCCTAGATAACTTTGCGTAATAACAAAAACAGATTACCAAAACCCTTATTGCTGCTCGATTTTTATCAGATTAAATTGTATATACTTGCCTCGTCTAGGCATAGTATTAGAACGCCTTCAAAATATACAGGATATTCAGTGTTGAACACTAAATTTTGTCTCTCACTTAAACACCACGCAGAATTTTAATGCTTTTAAATAGTGCCATATATTTTGTCTGTAACCACCGTATAATAATGAATATATCTGACATTAAAAATGAAAGAGATATTTACAGTACATATTTACAGCATGTATCCTGCGAAGAAAGAAGACTTAACTATATAAGCCCCTGCAACGTCGTGTTAGACGTAGGTAGAGCGTCGCCGTTACCCGAACGTACTTCCATATGTAGCTGTACAGCGATAGAGATGTCGTTACGCATGGCGGTTATAATAGCGATATTGTCAACGTTAGAGTAGGTTTATAAATAATGTGTTTAAAGGAAAGCAATTCTTTTCATTTTAAAAGTTTGCTCTAACATTTCTTCATTAACTTACTCTCATGATAAATACATATGGTATGAAATAAATCGTATTTTTAAAGTTTCTGCTTATGTCAGTAAAGGTTGACGGTCACATCCACAGTAAAAAATTAGAAAGGTATCTGTCGTCGATTTGCACGTTTTAAAAAAGTACTCTGCAATTTGCATATAGAGGGTGAGTTTTATTCCATGTTTAGTATGAAGATCTCAGAAACTATAGACCGTCTCAACCTCCGTATGCAGTATGGGATTTAATACTAACAATACATTTCTTTCTACTCTTAGAAGCTCATCAATAAGGCTACCTTTATTTCCGGTTGCGATGTTGCGATATCGCACTGATATTTATGTCAACAAATATCTATTTAAATATCTATACTGTCAACTGTCGAGAGTCATAATCATCGTAGTTTTATATATGTATTTTCAGTTGAATTGTCTGTAATTGTATAAGTCGTTCTGTTTGGAACATTTCTATCACTTTCAAACGTATACAGGTAAATATGGACATTTTCCATAGTTCCTATAAATGTGATTGTTAACTTATATATTTTGTTATAGTTTTCACTGCATTAATGGAGCGTGTAGACAGAAAACGGAGCAAGAGAGAAAAATTTATGAGGTAAAATATACGATTGCCAATGTGTTCAATTATTTGAATCAATCTATGAATGTAAGTGCTGCTGTAAGTAAAGCTTTTGGTTGCTCAGAGCGTACAATAGATGATATACAACAGAAGCAACAAAAAGGTTCATATTATAAAGCAAAAAAAAGAAAGGAAAAGGAAAGGCATATAAGTAAATGACCGACTACATACATATAATGAGAACGTGCAAGAATGTATTTGACGTAAATAGCATGGCTTTTTATGCAAAATATGCCACCTACTTTAAGTACAATTCGTGCAGCTATCAATGGTGATCTCCTTGACTTCATTATATGGGGTTTGAATTTAAATACATAGAACGGAAATGTATACTCATCGAACGAGATGATTTCATTTGTAAAGGCACAAATCCTTACGAAACATCAAGCAATTTAAAGAAAGTACAGTTATTTCTTGACATTTAATACTTTTCATTTGCTTATTTATTACATGTATGCAAATTGTTAATTTGCTTGTAATTTTATATTTTTTTTTAGGTCAAAGTATATAATATATATAGATGAATCATGGGTGAACATAGGGCACGCAGTAAATGAAAAATGTACAGACACTATTCAAAACAGTCGACAAGCTTTTATACAGGAACTAAGCACTGGTTTGAAATCAGCCAGTGGTGTTGGGCTCTGTTTTGCATTAGTTCATGCTAGTGTTGATAATGGTTTTACTCTTGGTGCTGAATATACATTTATTTGCAAGAAAAACACTAACATACGAATATACCGCAGAGCTCTGTAATTGTTCTTGATAATTTTTCCTACCGCTGAAGAAGATTATAAAAAATTTCAACGACAGCATGCAGTAAAAACCAAATTATTGAATGGTTTCGTGTGAAACAAATACCAACCATTAACGATGTGCTAAAAAGAGACTTATTGGTTTGCGTACCACCAATTAAACGGCAGTATGATAAAAAAGGGATTGACGTGTTTGCAAAAGGAAGAGAACATAAAGTTCGCTTACCATCTTATAATTGCGGCATATGTAATACGTACAGAGAAAACAATATAGGTGTATATTTTTGTAATTATTTATTATTTATAAGAGTATTAAAATATTTGTAGGTTTATTTCTTAATTTTTGGAAATAAACAAACTTAAAGCATTCTTACTTTTCACATTACATATTGTATTGTCAAGTAATTCAAACAGTATTATAATTTTTTTAAGGAATTGTTGCTATAAGCTCTCTTTTTTTGATACACAATACCACAAATAGTTTATAAAACTAAATCGGTGCATCCAATTTAATAAATATTTGACAACCTAAATATTAAATCTGTCTGTATCGCTGCGTATATTTTAATATTTACCACACATTTTTAATATATTTTTCTTTCAATTATTGTAAATTCTTCTCCCTTAACTTTTTGGTATTAATTTTTAAATTGATTTCATATCAACTTCTAAAAGGTCCATAAAAGTTTTGTTTTGATCGCATGAAATGTCAAATAATGAACCGGAAATAATAATGGAACATATGATTGGACGATTTGGCAACCGTGCATCAAATTCCCATAAGACGTATACCGCATACGGAGGTTGGGACGCGCTATAGAAGATAGAGAGAGACGATCAAATGCAGAAAGAATTGCAGTTTTACGAGCTCAATTGAATGAGTCTTTTCGTTACCACCGATATAGAAGGGCTAACAGCTCTTCGATGACGTCACTCTGTTTAGGCGATGTATCGCCATGCACGATATTAGCCTAAGCGGTAAAAGAATCGTTTTTTTGCATTTCAGTTTTGAAGGGCTTCTGGTCTAAAGAGGATGCCAGTCGTCAAATAAGCTCTTCTTCGCATCCTATTCGATTTCATTTTGGAAAAACGAACTTTGAAAACAAAAACCAAACGTGTAACCGAGCACCGTTTTCGTGAAAGATGGATATTTAATCGACTAATTATTTGGGACTCACAAGGTCCGCATTGTATTTCTCTATAGGAAAACTACTACAAGAAATAGCAGCGTTTCTTCGTTGTGGATATGTATTATGCATCTATGAATGTATAATGGTTTTATTCCTAATGGCTAAGCTTGACATTTGCAAAGTCTATGCTGTGTTGTTATGTTACCTTTTCTGGAGAGAGTTTGCAAATTTTCTACTAAAGAATATATTTTTAATGGCACTATAAAGTTGTTTATGGCTACGTATTTCTAACGAAAAAGAATTATTTTATGATTAACGGAATGCAATAACGTTCTAGAATAAGTTTGTTTACACAACACATGTTGACCGTCACGAGTTTTGATTCCCGGTATTATGTATTAAACCCGTTATTGTTTTTGTAATACATTGTTGCTCTTTAGTGTATATTAGTAGGAAATATACCAAATAAGTTTTGTCTAAAAAACGTAACAGCAAAGACTTTATTGTAAATTGATTATCATATGAATTAATGTTCACGTAATAAGTAAGATGTTGTAACTGTAAGGCTTTTATATCAGAAATCTTTCGAAATGTTGTTTTAGTAAAAGAGCAAATTTTGATTTTTTTTTTGTAAAAATGTGCTATTAAATTGTTTCTCTATTAACTGTATGTAAACCAGCAGGAAAAATACTACTAGTTTTTTAAAACCGTATTCCTGCTATTACTGTGCAGTTACACAGTTCCTTCTTCAGCCTAGAGCACGGCCCGGCTCGCCCGTGGCCCGTTACAGTATGGAATGCACCTGCCCGGTACGCCCGTTGCGTTACCTCAGCACAAGGCCCGCCTGGCCCACCCGTTAGGAAATTTAGGCCCGTTTGGCCCGTCTAAATTATTTTAGCCTGTTGAAGTAGTTATATCTGCACGGTCTATTCCTTAATATTTTTTAATTATTTAATTATGTAGAGTATATATTTGTTATTAATAAATTACATTGTCTAAATTTCGTTATATATATAACCTGTAGCACGAAGCTCATTAGTAAACATTATCTGGAAATAACATTGCATACATTAAAATTGTTAATACAAACGATAGCGTAAAAACTAAACAGCCTTTACTTCATACGTTATATGCATTCGATGTATTTAATAAAACATTCTCGGTTCGACAGGCCCGTACAATTTTAGGCCCGGGCTGGCCTGGCCCGCAATGAAAAGAGACGAGCCCGTCCGCGGGTCTGCGCCGGTCGGGTTTTTCCTAGCCCCTGCAGTGCTTTACTTCAGCCTGGTAGAACCTGCATGCTGTTTCCTCTGTCACGCCTAGGTTGGTCTTGAGCATATAATGTCCTGTTAGTAGGCATACTATCGTTTTAACAGACTTTCTGTCTCCATCCAGTAGGACCGTTGTAAACTTAGACCTGTGTCCAATCAGAAATTGCTTGGCCTGTCTCTCACCTGGAATGCTCTTCTACCAGTCTTGAGATTTCTTATCTTTCCATTGTTTAGTAGTTGCTTTAACTACTGTATATGCTATGCTTATAGAGGGCCTTGGGTTTTTGTCAGCAACTGACAAGCCCATTCGGGCTAGTTCGTCTGTCTTGATATTTCGTTGATAGCTCTCGTGTCCTGGTACCCAGATCAGGATCATCTTAGTTCGGCTACCTAGCCTATTAAGCGCATTCATGAAAACCCAACACCAGTTTCGACTTCATTTGTGTGCTTTTAGCACTGCTTTATTGTATAAATAAATTGCAATAGATCGATAATTAACTTTTTGCTTGTCTAATTAATTATGAAATTAAGATTTTGGTAAGAGATAGGAAAGCATGGAAGATATGGGTAAAAGAAGAAGCGGAATCCCACTCCGACACCTGAAAAGGCACAAGGGGAAGAGAAGAAGAAGAAGCTTGTCTAATTCTTTAATACACCCCATCACTGCCGCTATTTTGGCTTGGAATACTGTGACGTTTTAAGTTAGACTTTGTTACTTGGCTATTCAGATAGATTTCGGATAAATGGGAGGACCCTTTTCCATTCTTCTCTATCTGCTATTAACGTTTTATAAGTCTTATCGAAGGTGTATTTGGGACTGATGGCGTCACTGGGCCTGCTTGTAATCGGTCCTGCCTTGAATTTTGTGGTGATTTACACCATGTGATCTGTTTATGGAGGGTTGCCTCTTCATTAGTCTATAGCTTGTTAGCCTAGCCTCTCCTGGAATATGGATGTATGGTGGTTGTAGATTAAGGATGACTTCCAGAGCAGCTGTCGGCGTGATCCTCATGTCCTCCGTGACACACAAACATGTTAGTCTCTGAATGCCCCTCAGCCGCCTTATTGCTTCCACCTGCAACGTTTATAGTGGTAAATATGAAATCGGAATTTGGCGAGAGGTTTAAAGAGTTTCGAAAGGAAACGGCCTGAAACCTTTTTTAAACTAGAACTAGCAGATTTAAAAATCAAGGTAATGTGGTGTTCAAAATTTGTAAATCTGAAAAGTGAAAATTTAAACATTGGAAACGGTTACACTTCGAACTTGACTTACACAATCGACAATGGAGGGCTTGCAGGAAGGATTTCGAACTACATTTTAACTTGAAGAACTTTTTCAATTTTGTCAAATAAACTTAAAACATTTAATTAAATAATTGTAGATTCAATTGTTGGTTAGGTTTTCAGTTAGGAGATTGTAGAATCTTGAAATTTGTAAAAAGGAATATGATTATTCAATTTAATAAAATTGTAAACTATTTTGACACTGAAAAATTGTTTGATCTGACTTAAACCTATTTAGTAAATTTCAAAATTTTATTTAGATCTCACTTATTTCATATTTCAACTAATATAATTCCTAAGAAAGTTAATTTTTGAAAGAATATTATTAGAATCAATATCGTTATTTTTTATTATTCATACGTATAAGTTAAATAAATTATAAAATATTTGAAATCCCAACGTACTCTTTGACCAAATAAAAATGTTAATTTACACGTAATATGTAACAAGTTAGCACAATGTTTTTTAAGAGACCGGTCTACAGAAAGCATGTTTGCGGCACCATCACTCATAAACATCAACAGTTGGTTTATTGAAAGTTCAAACTTTTCCAATGTATTTAACACTAACTTTGAAATTACTTCGGCAGTACATTGTTGTACTCGTCTGGAAGCTAATAGGATTGAAGGTGACGGTCGATGTGGTTTCATTGTACGTGCCATTACATTAACCACAGAATATTTTTACGATCTGTTGTTTCGTCCACACATAACCACAGCTTTTTATCTTTCAACTCCGATTTAATTCTTTTTTCAACATGTTCACGGGCAGATGGCACAATTCCTTGTAACGATGCCCGACTTGGTAATTTGCAGTCCGAATATTTATTCCAAAAGGAGACATATGATTCCTTGTCTAGTAAATTAAACGGTAGATTACATACAATAAAGGTAACACATAAATTACATTTAAATTTGTCATAGTGTCGTGTGCAATTTTTTTTACGTGACGTAGACAATCCCTTTTGGACCAATACATTAAAGGGATATTACAAACTACACATTGAATTTTAACGCCATCATAATTTATCAGGCATTTCTGCTATAAATTCTGTAACTTTGTCCAACATTGGTCGTTTTCGCGACGTAGGGAGCATTTTTAAAACAAACCTAGAACTACGAAATAGTATTTACGGCAGCGTACATGTATACACAACAGATCTGGTTGAGACTCGCAGTTATACTGAATCGAACCTCCGTCACTGCTCGTTGGCGCTAGTGGGCAATTCTAGTGATAAGTTATTTCATCTAGTGGCGGAAATCTGGGCCTAGTGTCCTTCCTTTTTTAAATATTTTCTTCGCCACTGACTAAAATACAATTTTGATTATTTTACCAGATTCCTTGTTCAATTTCAACCAAAAGCGATTCCTTGCATTTTTTTGTATGTATGAACCAAATTATCGACAATTTAATGTGTACGTTTTATTGTAATTGACATTAGTTGACTGTGGTCACCTCTCACACATTGCATTGTTTTTATTATTACCTGTCAATCTTTTTTTAAATATTTAAAGAATATTATTTTTGTCGAAAATTGTCAATGCCCTGTATCTTGAAAACCAAATCTTCGAAAGCATTTGTTCATTAAAATGTTCTTACCTAAAATGACTTGAAAAATTGCCAGTGATATTTTCATAGATAAAATCTGGACCAGCCTGTATAAGGAGTCCGAAATTCAGGAATATTGATCATTTTAATCTAGTGAATTTCATAACTCTAATAATAACAATGTTAACAATGGTGTCCCGATAATTTTGGAGACAGTGTATGTTGTTTGTTTTGCACTACTCTTGTGTGTGGTCGTTGATACCATTATTTTTATCTTATTTTCTTAAATATCTGATTTCTCATCATGGAATTACCTCGGGACAAGGTTTTCGGTAGGTAAAGTAATTAACTTCCAGTTAATCTAGGTAATGACCGATAATGCAAGAAATTATTCCTTTGTTTTTCGTACGGGGGACAACTGGTTTTCTGTTTATAAACGCTGTAGAGATGCGCTTTGTGTTGTATTGCTCTCTCGGTATCCGAAGAGTTTGACAGAAGACTAGTAGACACTGAAAGTGTGGTAAAGATGTCGAAATTATTCGTTCTTTTCTTAATTATCGGATTAGCTTTGAGTGTATCTCTTACGGAAGCTCAAGGTAAGTTATTAATGGTTGTATTTATAAGTGGCACATATTACAATGTAAACAGAGGTTGTTTAGGTACTTAAGAAAAATGTTTTATTTGCAAATTAATCAGCACTGTGACTGCGTCTTCATTAGTGTTTTAAATGGATATATCAAAATTTAAAATAAATTCTGATCAATGTACTAAAACAGCTATTTTTTTAATAAATAAAAAATGGTAATAGTTATTTAAACACTTTACTGTTGAATATATCTTTATAATAATTACATTAATCATTAAAATGCAACCAAGTAAGCATATAGTTACGCGTCACAAATTTATGTATTGCTAATGTAATGCACCTTTTGTTTACATACTCATTGTGTTATGTGCACAGTTTTGTATTCATTTTAAGAAATAAAGATATAAAACTAACTTTAATTTATTCTATTCTGTGTTGAAATTCGTATTTGATAATAGCTCTCAATAGCATAAAAGAATAGACAAAAAAGTAGAAATTTATTCAAGAATGTTGTATTCAGAAATCTTGTTTACTATTAAAATATTCGGGTATGAATTAATTGTGTTCGACTATTTTTATTATTTTCGTTGGATTGTAATACGCTTGCTTACGCAGACGGTCTACAGTACAGTGCAGTTAGAGTACCATCAGCTCTCTTTCTGATTCGTTAAGTTTACAGAGAAATATTGCAGTCGTTGATGATTAACAAAATTCAGTTAAATATTAATATATGTGCTGTACTCCCGTACTTCCACCCCAAGAGTGAATGTTTTTAATGATCTTGGAGTTATATTTGATTCCCAGCTCTCGTTTTTTCAACACATTGATGACCTCTGCAGCATCTAGATCGCTGGGATTTTTGTTCAGAACTTGTAAGAATTTTTACAACAGTTGCGCGCTGAAGTCTATCTACTACTCACTCGTCCACTCCAAACTGGAATATGCGTCAATTGTTTGGTACTCATATTACCACTACTATTAGCTATCAATTGAACGAATCCGAAAGAGGTTTCTTAAATATCTTAGTAATCATATAAGCCTGATGGCATTTATCCTCCTCGGAGTACGGATCACAGCAATGTACTTTGCAGACTTGATTTCGAGTCGCTGTCACATCGTAGAGAGGCGGAAAGCGGGAAATTTCTCATAAAATTAATGAACCAACATGTTGATTCACCCGCTTTGCTTTGTTATGTTCATTTTATCGTACCTCGATACAATTGTAGATCTACAGATATTTTTTTCACGCCTACGGCAAATTGTAGTTCTCGCTTTATATACCGGGTTGTCCAGGATGACATGAAGTAGATGAATATATTGGAAACCGTTGGAGATACAGGGTCGGTTAAATGGGGACAAAGTTGCGCACTTATACGACTGAGTATAATTCGGGATTTTATTTTTAAAAATCCATTCCGTTACTGAGATACAGGGTGAATCAAATTCTTAGTATACGGGTAGTTAGTAATGAGAACTTTAAAAATGGCCATAGAAAAATTTTGGGCTCACTGGCTTCTTTGCGCTTGTACTCAACTTTTGTTTTTCTTATGGGCGCCATATTGGATTTTTACATTTTTGAAATGGCCAAAAATGCTTTTCGATTTAACGAAACTTCCGTGATTTATTAAATTTTCGCATAACCACCGAAATATGCTCATACCTGGCTGAAGTTTTTCTGGGTATTTATTGAAATACATTTCTGCGGCCATCTCATCATTTCTCCGACAGAGGATAAAACACTCCAACATATCATATTTTGGGGTCAATAAAAGTGGTCTATTACTCACAAACTTTGTATAATAGTCTTCTCAAGGTTCGGAGGCCTCTAGTTGATGTGTGTGACATGTGTTCTCTATTTATCTTGATGGAAATGTATGTTGGTACCATATCCAGAGACAAGCATCTATTGTTGAAAAAAATGGATAAGTTGGCATTCATCTTCTTCCTGGAAATCCTTCTAAACTGCTGAGTCAAAGTAGCTAGACTAGCTGTACGTAATTGATCAATTGAATCGCAATTGATCAAGTATCATATTTATCTCTGTTCGAAAAACGATCGATTTTAAAATCACAAATCACTGACTTCTTACACCACAAAGACTGTTTGACAGCTAGAAAAATCAGAGCAGTTGCGATTGTTTAATAAATGTATGGATAGGTGCCAGCCTACTACGGTCAAATCATAATTTTGCTATTTTTCATAGTTTTGCTTCCTTGAACATAGGGATGTTATACATGGTTGAAAAGCATTTTTTATAATTATTTCAAAAATGTAAAAATCCAATATGGCGACCATAAGAAAAATAAAAATTAGGTAAAATATAATCCTGGATTGTACTTAGCCGTCTAAGTGCGCAACTTTTTCTCCAATTAACCGACCTTGTATCTCTAACGGATTCCAATATACTGTTATGTTATGTTCAACGTTGTATCTACGACAACAACAACTTCTCTCGGTTGTCATTTCGGTACTGACCAAATGTCAGGCTGGCCACTCGTTGACAACCAAATATCCCTCTTGCGGGGATAATTGGAAATTATTTCGTTACCATCTCCCTTCAGCCAACCGTCCTTGGGGCGAGGACGGTAGAATTTAATTATAAGTCCAGATAATGACGAGTGTGGGATATCATGGACAAATCTACTCGTTTATAAAATTTTCTATTCACTTATTTCTTCCAAATTAATGTAAAAATCGTCTGGGATAAGCAACAGCATAAATTGCAAAGCACAACAGATAATATTTCATCACTTAAATCTTTATCTGAAAGGTTTCTGTAAATTAGCAGTGGATTTTCTCTTTTAAAGCTTGCTGGTGACAGTTCGGACCACAGAATCATCAACAAACAACCTCCCGGTTAAGTCACTGCATTCGTTCTCGTATGCCAATATCATTTGATTGAAAGTCATCGAAAAGTTAGTTTCTATTTGGGTAAATTATCAAAATTGGCTGTAAAAGAAAACAATCGCCGGTCTTTCACGATTTAAAATAAAAGAAAGAGGAACGACGCCCTACATTTTCATCAATCTTTATTCGGCCTTGGTTGAATCAAAGTTTGTCTTAAATCCAATCCAAAGATAAGTGTTCGTTGTGTATTCAAAGTCATTATTAGAAAAGAGAAAAGTGTTAAATATATCTAGAGCAGGCAATTCCTGTAGTAGAATTTTTCGAATGAAATAGATTTAAACTATGGAGGACGAAAGTATAAATATCTCAAAATCTGTTAGAAATAAATATATGAAATCCAGATTGCATTGATTCGTTTTTAAAAGTAGACACGAAAAACGTAGGGTGTTGCTTTGCTGCTTATCGATCACACAATAGGCGAGATTCTACAAACTCTGAAGGTTGGGATACGTCTATGTTTTCAAAATTTAACGATCTAATGTAAAATATTGGAAATATTGAATAATGTACAAATATTTTCCTTGTCATACGAACTAAAATTAAATTTTTAATTAACACAAAATGAATCAAAAATTATACAAAACCTACAAAAAGAAGTTTTGCATTAATGTTCACACTTGTCAGCCAAAAATTATTTTCTATAGATTGCAAATACTCTAATCACATCAATAAAAAATTAAATTCGAGAAAGCTCTTCTACTGTAAAACAAAAATAAATTAGTGGTAAATACACGCTGACATAAAGGTTAAATAAGATTGCCTGGTTTAGCGGTAATTAATCGGTTAAAAGAAAATTTTAATTTTTGTAGTTAATTTAATTTTATGTAATATATGTATAAGCTTTTTTAATTGTGTAATTAAATAAATATTCTCTATGCACTGATAATTAGAGCAACGAAAACTGCGCTGAAAGCCAGTGGCTGACGCATAAAAGTTTACACAAAATAAACACGGCCGGGACAATTCGGTATAAGCGTCAGTATAACTGCGACTCGAAAGCCGATCTGTTGTGTATGCATCTACGCTGTCGTATACGATATCGTAGTTTGTTTTGAAAATGTTTCCTACGCCGCGAAAACGACCAAAGTTGGACACAATAAGAGAATTTATTGCAGAAATGCCTGATTTAAAGTGTGATGGCGCTAAAATTTAATGTGTAGTGTGTAAAATAGATTTAATGTGTTGGTCGAAAAGTAATTGTCTACGGCACGTAAATAGTGCAGGGCATGTTTCAAAAAAAAATTCCACACGAGATTATGACAAATTTAAATTTAATTTATGTGTTTATTGCATGTAATTTACCATTTCATTTACTAAGGAAGAAAGCATACGTCTCGTTTTGGAATGAATATTCGGACTTTAAGTTACCAAGTGAGAGAACATTATAGCGAGTGCCGTCTGCTCGTGAGCATGTCGAGAAAAGAATTAAATCGGAGTTGCAAGATAAAAAACTGTGGTTATGTGTGGACGAAACAACAGATCGTAAAAAAACATTCTGTGGTTAATGTAATGGTACGCACAATGGAACCACATCGACCGTCACCCTCAATTTTACTAGCTTCCAGACGAATACAACAATGCACTGCTGAAGTAATTTCAATGTTGGTGTTAAATACATTGGAAAAGTTTGAACTTTCAACAAATTAACTGTTGATGTTTATGAGTGATGGTGCCGCAAACATGCTTGCTGTAGGTCGATCTCTTAAAAAACATTGTGCTAACTTGTTGCATATTACATGTAAAATCCATACTCTCAGTCTCGTAGCAGATAGTATCAGAAAATGTTATCCCGAGGTAGACGCTCTAATAGCACATACAAAAGCTGTGTTTGTAAAATCCCCAAAACGTATTCGGGAATTTCATAGACTATGACCCGGTATTCCTGAACCACCACAACCTATTCTTACTCGTTGGGGAACATGGTTAGAAGCTGCGTTTTATTATCTTAAATATTTTGAGAATATAAAGAACGTGATTTTAGAATTCGACCCAAAGGAAGCTGCGATTGTCAAGGTAAGCCGATTGAAATTTCAGGATAGTCAAGTTAAAACAGATTTGGAAATTATTCAGAACAATTACATGGGACTAGCGGATGCGATAGAAAAACTGCAAAATTCTTCGGTGTCGTTAGTGGAATCTTTGCAAATCGTGCAACATGTTCACGCACAGCTATGCGTGATAGAAGACGCAAGAAATGTTTGTGTTTTAGAAAGGTTTGAAAGTGTTTTAGATAAAGACTCTGATTTTGGCACATTAAGACAAATTTGTAAAGGTGCGTCAACAGAACCGTTAAGTTATTTGAAAGATTATTTTACTTACGCAAATATAACGTCACTAGATGTAGAACGTTCGTTTCGGCATACAAAAACACTTTTTCTTCACGCCGCGCTCACTTTGCCGAAACAACTTGGAAACATATCTAATGTTACAAATATTAAATAGACATTATCCACTTTGTGATTTCACGGAGGACTCTTAAAACGGTAAGTGTTTGAGCACGTATCACATTTAATTTATTTTGTGTAAACTTTTATGCGTCCGCAACTGGCTTTTAGCGCAGTTGCGTTGCTCTACTGATAATTCATCGTAACGCAGCTGTCTCGTAAAAGCTTTTCCGTTTTTTAATTGAACAACATACAAAGGTGCTAGCTTAATACAAATATACTGAGTAATGGAATTATTTTTAAGTAATCCAGATGATTTTTATAAGCGGGAATTACTTTGTGCTACTGTTTTAATTTTTGTAGGACAGAAGAAATGCGATACACCCGGGAAAACTTTCTTTGATGGATGCAACACTTGTGGCTGTTCTGAAGAAGGTCTAGTTACCTGGTGCACATACAAATATTGCGCAGACGCTACTCCTGTTGCTACTGGTTGAGATGGTTGACTGTTCCAAGATTCCAATGGAAGAAATGAAATTAAGTGATACATGGCTCAAACAAAATACTTAAGTTTTAGTAATTTTATGATAGTTGTCAATTAAAATCAATAAATGTTTAAGGAGTAATTGACGTTTTAATTTCAAGTGTAATATCACGTGTAGCCTTTCACGTTGAGATCGAAGTATTACTCTTATGAAGATAGCACGTTGGTAGTAAGTTGGTGTTACGTGTTATTAACAGTAGAAATTAGAAAAATCTACTATAGGTTATTGTTATTCATGAGTATGGTGAAATAATTTCGATAAAAATTACAAGTTTAAATGTACGATAAATATATAGAAAGAAAATAAAACAGATTGAGCATTTTTTGTTTCAAAATCTGTTCAAATCAGTTGTATTCCATTGATTATAATGATTAACGCTGGCCACGAGCGGTACCGCACATCGGCGTAGAATCAGTTCGGACCGAGAGGAACGGTAGTATTACTTCGTCTGCGGAGCAATACGGACATTTTCGCTGCCGGTCATTTGCGCAATTGTTTATCTGTCCTAGAAAAATTATGATTTCGTCAGCAAAACGACCGCGGTCGGACAAACTTCGAAAATTTATTGCAGAAATTCCAGACTTAATATATGAAGGTGCTAAAATTAAATGTGTAATCTGTAAAATCCCGTTAATGTGTTGGTCCAGAAAAACATTATCTACAAACAGGTAAATAGTAAAAAGCATGTCTCAAAAAAAATTGCGCACGAGACAATGAAAAATTTATATGAATTTATGCGTTACGTTTATCGCATGTAATATACCGTTTAATTTACTAGACAAGGAACTATTTATCTGCTTTTGGAATAACTATTCGGAGTGCAAATTACCAAGTCGACATCGTTACGAAGAATTGTGCCATCTGCGCTCGAAACATATTGAACAAAAAATAAAATCGGAGTTGAAAGATCAAAAATTGTGGTTATGTGTCGACGAAACAAACAGATCGGAAGAAACATTCTGTTCTTAATGTAATGGCACGCAAATTGGAACCTCATCAATCGGCACCTTCAATTCTATTAATCTCCAAACGAATACAACAGTGTACTGCCGAAGTAATTTCAAAGTTAGTGTTAAATACATTGGACAAGTTTGAACTTTCAACAAACCAACTCTTGATGTTAGTGAGTGATGGTGCTGCATACATGCTTTCTGTAGGCCTGTCTCTCAAAAAGCATTCTGCTAATTTGTTACACATTACGTGTAAAATTCATGCTCTCAATCTTGTGGCGGATAGTATCAGAAAATGTTATCCTGAGGTAGACGCTTTATAAGCGCATACCAAAGCAGTATTTGTCAAATCACCGAAACGTATACGCGAATTTCACAGACTGTGCCCCCGTATACCAGAGCCACCAGAACCTATTCTAACTCGTTGGGAACATGGTTGCAGGCCGCGTTTTATTATCATAAATATTTTGACAATATTAAGAACGTGGTTTTACAATTCGATACAAAGGAAGCTGCCGCTATCCAGAAAAGCCAATCGAAATTCAAGATAGTCAGGTTAAAATGGATTTAAAAATCATTCACGACAATTACTTCGGGCTAGCAGATGCAATAGAAAAATGACAAAATCCTGCGGTGCCGTTAGAAGAACCCTACAAATAGTTGCAACATGTTCACGCACAGCTATGCGCGATTGAAGACGCAAAAAATGTTTCTGTTCTAGAAAAAATTCGAAAGTGTTTTTGAGAAAAATTCTGATTTTGGCACATTAAGACACATTTGTGAAGGTGCGTCAACAGAATCGTTAAGTTATTTGAAAGATTATTTTACTTACGCAAATATTACGTCACTATATGTAGAACGTTCGTTCTCTGCATATAAACGCATTTTTCCTCATGCCGTACTAGTTTTGCCGAAAACAACAGTTGAAAACATATCTAATGTTGCAGATATTTAACAGACATATTTACTTTGTAATTTCACGGAGGACTCTTAAAATGGTAAGTGTTTTGAGCACGTGTTAATTTAATTTTTATTTAAAAGTTTGAGCGAAATTATTTGCGGCAGCAAACATCTCTATTAGCAGAATAACTCTAGTGGAACGCGAGGCCTGGTCGACTCTACGCTACCTGCGCGGTACCGCTCGTGGCCAGCTTTAATAATGATATACAAAACACAGTACTTACAGATTATACAGTCCCTGGCCATTTTACTTGAAACATGTCATAAATCAACCCTTTTACTGGAAATTCCCATCCTGTTATAATGATATTCTTTTGCTTTGAATCGATCGTTTATAGGGGGACTGGATTATTGTATCAATAAATAAAAATACCAGAGAAATGATATTTAGAAGAGTAAAGTACGTATATAGAAATATTTCATTTATCAACTTACATTTAGCGAGTTCACATTTTAGAGAATGCATCGATATTTTTTAAAATATTTCGTCATAATCGTATAGAAGCTAAGTTGTGGAGTATCGTTAAGTGTTTTGTGTTGATATATCGTTATTGCAAAAGTAAAATTGTTATTCTATCTCTCTCCTAATAATTAATTATTTGGAATTTGAAAAAAATTGAAATATTTGGGGCTTTTTTGTAGAAAATGCCCGCGAAAAATTTAACAAGTGAACAAAAAGCCGCTATACAAGCTCTTCTAGAATCAAACAAACATTCACAACGAGAAATTGCAAAATTACAGAATGTATCTCCTTCTTCTGTATCGCGTTTAGCTAGAAACTTAAACGAAGGAGCTAGCACATCGACACAAAGACGGGCAAAGTGCGGTCGGAAGAGAAAAAACTTCGAAGAGATCTGACCGTGAAAATTGTTCATCAGGCTTTGAGCAATAGATTTGCTACAATTAAAATGATTCAAAAAAATTTACGAGGGAGAGGAATAGAGATTTCGAGCAGAACTGTCAGGCGCCGATTGCGCGAAAATCGTCTAATGGGCCGAAGACCTGTAAAAAAGCCGCGTTTAACAGAAAACATTAAATCTGTTCGTCTCAACTTTACAAGAGTTGACAAAATTTTTAACTGACCGTGACAATGTTAATGCAATCTCTAACTCATTAGCTCAAGAAGGCATTGCTTGGAACTTTATTCCACCAAGATCGCCTCATTTCGGAGGGTTGTGGGAAGCGGGTATCAAATCTACCAAGTCTCATTTAAAGCGCGTGATTGGTAATGTATCTTTGTGTTTCAAGGATTTCTGTACTGTTTTGGCACAAATAGAGGCTGTGTTAAATTCTCGACCCTTATCTCCTTTATCCACTGATCCCACTGATCTCTATCCCTTCACACCTGGACATTTCTTGATTGGGAGGCCGATTACATCTCTACCAGACCCAAATGTTCTGGAAATACCTGAAAACTAAATAATTAACTAAATAATTAAGACTACTGTTTTGGTTCGTAATCTGAAGTCTGTCTTTTTATAAAAGCGATGAGCTTTGAAAACCTACAAACTCGCTAATAGTTAAATCTAATCTAGAATATTTAGGTTTACTTACTTGGAAATATCAATATTTTCATTTATAAATAGCCTTGCTCTGAGTATTGAGTAATAATACCATAAGGTGGACACCTTTACTTTCTTTGAGTTTTCTAAGAAATAGGCTAGTAGTATTTCCTCGTTAACAGTTTTCACATTTTTTATTGACTTCCATTCGCAATTTTTTTTTTACTTTTCGTAAATTAATTTTGATTTTTCTGGCAACAAATTGGATACCACAATCACAGTTTAGCTCACATCATCTTGTGGTATGCTTTCTTCCTGGTTATTCACCATTTCAAACACTTTCAGACTCTTAAATCGGCAAATTGAAGAATTTGCGTGAAGTGTCACGTGTTTTATAAACATGCATATTTTTTTGATTTTGTATTACGCTATTATATCCTGCGTATTACGAGGGCGAATCAAATATTAACCGGATTTTTGTTTTAGAACATTTATTGGTACAGTAAATAAAATTTTGAACACACCTTATTTTTCTATATAATCTCCTCTTTTATTCACACATGTTTTTAATTTTTTAATTCCGTCATCAAAGAATGAATGTGGTCTCGTCTGTAACCAATTGCGCACGAACGTTTCTACACCTTCGTCGTCGTTAAAGTGATGACCTCCCAGTTCTTCTTTGAGTGGCCCAAACATGTGGTAGTCACACGGCGACAGATCGGGACTGTAGGGCGAATGTTCCAGTGTTTCCCAATGAATTTTGTCCAATTTTTCTTGGGTTAATGCAGCTGTGTGTGGCCGAGCGTTATCATGGAGCAGAATCACACTTCGAATAGGCATGTCTCGCCTTTTTCGTCGATAGGCCAGTTTCACTTCATCAAGCAGTTGACAGTAGTTTCGCCTAGCATAACTGTACGCCGTTCATGGAGAAAATCAACGAGCAATATTGCCTCTGCAATCCCAAAAAATCGTTGCAAGAACTTTCCCAGCAGAAAGGCGGGTCTTGGCTTTCCGCGGTGCTGTTTCTCTAGGTTTTCGCCACTCCATGCTTGCCTGCTTAGAGCCCGGGGTGTAATGATGCACCCATATCTCATCACAGGTGACAATGTGCCTCAAGAAATCATCCCCCTCTATTCGATATCGTGCCAAAAGCCTTTCACACACGGCAAGACGGTTTGCTTTCTGATCTTCCGTCAAAAGGCGAGGAACCCACCTTGTCGTCGCTTTTCCGTAACCCAAATCATCTGAAATGATTGATTGGGCACTCCCATACGATATTCCGACGTGTGCGGCAATTTCCCATATTGTAAGGTGGCGGTCTCCTTCAATCATCTCACGGATCGCAAGAATATTCGTCTCACTGGTGCTTGTCCGCGGTCGGCGTGCATGGGTCTCATTCTGCACTGACTCTCGGCCATCGGAAAATTTTTTGTGCCAGTCGTAGACTTGGGACCTTGAAAGCGTTTTTTCGCGACGTACCTAACTCCGACATTTTTAAAGCAAATATAAGCGTACAATTACGAAATAAGTTACGACAGCCTACATATACACAGAACTACTCGCATACAGCATCGATTTAGTATTGACGCTGTGAACGCGTGAAATAAATAATCGCCGATTCCGCACCACATATCTACTACACTGACTGTTACCGCTGTTTGCCCAGACTAGTTATCTGTAATAAACAGCGGCTTCGATTAGACAGTCGTAGCGCCACGCAGTCGAGAACGCCGCAACGGCGGTCGATGATATGTTTACAACAGTCCGAAAGCAACCGTGCTATACCTGTTATTTTCCCAGCGAGATAACAGTTGCAACCGTTATTGGATCCATAATGGTTATAAAATAACAGATAGTTAAATAACGACCCATCCTTAGTTGAAATGTTCATTAAAAAGTATAATAATTACATAGCTTTAATTTGCTATATTGGCAAACGAATTTAGAATTCGGGGAACATATAGTACATCAGCCCACTGATCAATCATATACAGTTACGAGTATCTATCTATTGTATTTGCAATTGTATATTAGGAATAGGAAAGCACATTAATTGAAATACACATTTTTCTAATTATCCCACTAAGCATTTTTTAAAATTCTCGTGAATTTTAAGACGCTTAGACGTATGAAATATGCAGAATAGTGATATGCAATCAAGTTATTTTTTCCAGTTGGCGATAGCTGGGAAGCTTGCGTTTTTGAATCCCTCATGAGATGTCATCACAGTTTAGCTATTACCTTGTACAGTTCCCAAACTTTAATCGTTTTCTAACATTAGTACGTATAATTAACCGCAAAGATTTCAATGGAATGCGATTAGCTTTTAATTTTGCTGTTCTCAATAATAGTGTACATCTGAGCAAGGTTTCGTTATGTATCAGGATGGGTGCGGCTATAATTAGAGCGGGCCAAATTGCGCCATCTAACAGAATCGGAATCAGGCGCAACGGCCGCTTATTGTAAATAGCGTATATGTGAGTCACAGCAGATATGTGATATTTCGAAATTAATACACAAGAGTAAAAAAATAAAAGCTGACGCAATAATAATGTTTAGTAATTAGAGCGGATATATATATATATATATACACGCTGAGGTGTTTTTATTTTCATTATGATTTTTTATTTGATTGAAAACGGTATGCGTTGTAAATGGGATGTAATAAGGAAATAACTGAGAAACTGAACGCTTTTTTTATTCTGTTGTACTTAATAATGTAACTGTAAATAAAGATATAATAAATAAATTCTATCCTTCTTAATAATGCGGATAGGCTTGTTTAAAAAGTTGCACCATCAGATAAGTTTCCACATTTGCCTCGGTGAAGGATGTTCGCCGAGACGAAAAAATGTTCTTATATTTCGAAAACGACCGTTCCACGTCTACCGAAGTAAGACAGGCGTAATTAAAATAATCTTTAGACTTAGTCAAGGAATCTGCAGATGCCCCATCGCACATTTGTCTTAATCTCGTGTAGTCCGGATTCTTTTTTAAAACACTATCGAACCTAGCTAAAACTCGTCCACTTGTTGCATCGTTTATACTGTGTAACAATGTACTAACTTCGTCCACGACTTGCACTGATTCTACCAACGACAATCCAGAATTTTGCAAATTTTCTATCGCGTCTACTAACCCTTTGTAATTGTTGCTAATATTCTTTAGATGTGTTTCAACAGAAATATCGAGAAATCCCTTCTGGCTTATCGTAATAGCTTTAGCTTCGGCAGGGACGAATTGCAAAATAACGGATTTGACTTCTTGAAAATGTTCATTATAATAAAAAGCGGCTTTTAACCACGTTCCCTAACGTGTAAGAATGAGCTGTGGTGGTTCTCGAATACCAGGGCATAACCTGTGGAATGCCCTAGTCCTCTTAGGACTTTTGAGAAACACTTTTTTTGTGTTTGCTATTAATGCATCCACCTCCGGGTAACACTCTCGAATAGTTTGTGCCACAAGATGTAAAGCATGGACTTTACACGTAACATGTAAAAGTCCTTCACACTTTTCTTTAAGGGAACGGCCTACACTACACATTGTTGCTGCACCATCGCTCATGAACAACAACAGTTGACTGGTTGACACTTGAAATTTTTGTAACGTTTCGAGAACTACGGCCGTAATTGCTTTACTAGTACACTGTTTTAATCTTCTGCTGGCTAATAGAATTGCAAAATTTGGTTTAATAGGATCTAATACGCGCACTATTATATTCAAAATAGAATTTTTTTTGCAATCTGTCGTCTCATCAAGACATAGCCACAGCTGTTTATCTTTTAATTCGGCTTTAATTCGATTTTCAATGTCCTCACGTATTCGTGGAATATCTCTCCGTAACGCTGTCCGAGATGGTAGTATCCACTCGGTATTGTATGTACCCCAGAATTTTCGAAATGCTTTTTTATCAAGTATACGAAGTGGTAGACCACATACCATAAACGTTAAAAGCAATTTTAATTGAAATTGACGTTGTTGTGACACACCATTTTTTTTATTTCTGTGGTGTGCGCTATTTATATGTCTTTCACAATCACGTTTGCTCCAGCACAGTAGTTTCTTTTTACAAACTTTACAGAAAATTGTACTCCCATTGTAGTGTAAATCCACAAATTCACTAAGAAATTTATTAACTTTCGTAGGTAATGGCCGTTTATTTTTAATAGTTACGTTAGACATAATCACTAAAGCGAGCACACCGACGCTTGTTTCTAGTATGCCACGAAGTGGTGCAAACGTAACATCTGCAGACTCGTCATTTGTTGATGAATAGAGCGCGTCATCCGTAAATGAATAAGCGCGCTGTTAGTTCGTAGCCGTCGATGAATGAACTTTTTTTTTGTAGTGGCCCACTGTGAACAACGCCCTATTTATCAACGAACACCCAAACTGCAGGTGTATATTTGCGCGTCTTCACGACGTAATAGACAGTGGTTTTGGTCCTCGTCCTAATAATTACATATTTAAATTACCTATGTTTACATACATATATGCGCCCGGCAGCCTGATTGCGAACCTGGCGCGTGGCGCTCTTGGCCCGCTCTAGCTATAATATATGCTAACAGTAAAATGAAAAATCAGATCTGCGTGTTTCACGAATCTATGATTTCCATTGTCTATTGCTATCTCATAGTTGCCATTGTCAGCCAGAATTTATGAATTAGTATTGGTAAGCATATTTTTTGTATTTAGAAAGGAAGCAGGATAGCCCTTTTATACTGTCGATTGATAAAACATTATAAACTTCCAACAAAATTAGTTGCATTATTTGAAGGTTTCCTACGTACTATGGTGGAGTAATGTGGGATACATAAAAAATCTGGTTTCTTTGAATACCCCCTAGATTTGAACAAAGGATGTTGACTCTTAAATGTCCAGTAAAATCGAGCTAAATTATATCATCAAGTGTCTTCTTTTTATGTCAGATAAATAAATATTACTTTTTCTGTAGCAATTCAAAATTGGCGGATGTATTGTAGAATGGTAGATATTAGTGTTATATCCATAACAAGGGGAAGCTGTGTTTTTCGTAGGAATTTATTGCTATCCTTGCTTTGAATTGTGCGGGCCTGTGATGTTTTTCCTTCAACTTTTCACGGGTTTACCTGAGGGTGTAGGGATTAAAATAAACTTGAATTTATTTTACATGATTTATTATATTATCACGGAAGAAATTTGAATTCAATTCAATTACACGGGAGCCTCGTACAACCAAGGATTTTGCCTTCCGAACTGCACATGCAGGTATTACATTTTAGCATGACTGTTTCTCCAGGAGGACACCATACGTCTGAAAAATCTGAACAAATACGTTATTTCCAAATCAAGTTTGGAAGATAATTGATAAAAGACAAAGATTAACCACTATTAATAGAATACAAGTATTTTGTAGCCATTTGACAAGGGTTTTGTTATAAAAAGGCGGGAGTGATGTGAATGGCGAATAGCAAATTGTAAGGCGATTGAAATGTAGTTAATTAGAAGGGTTAACTCCTCTGGCCACGCTTTTCAGCGATTTGTTTTATTTACAGCAGGATTTATTTGTGATGAAGTTGCTTACCTTGAATCGGACAAGACTCTCGAGGGCACTTCCATGTACCTGGTGGTACGCAGCGGCAAGCATCGCATATTTGGCGTTTGCCTGGGGTACAATTCTCTGAAAATAATAAGAAAATATATAATTAAAGGCTGTTATACATACCTAGAGGTTAGAAAATAAAAAAGGACATAAATAGGAAACATAACGCTTTTTTGTGACCTGTTAATTAGATAGGGTTATATGCAAAATTAAATGTCAAATTTGACGTATTTTTTATATTAGATATATTAATAAACGCCGATCAATAACCTCACGTCAGCTCCTTTGCATCCTTGGTTACGGATCGGTTGTCCGTTGGCGGGAATGGGACTGAAACCAGGGCCAAAAGGGAACAAACTATGACTGAATTGGGGGTGTTAGCGAGCTTGATCGACGCGCGAGCGGGGGCGCGCAAATTTATTCCGGCGGCAACGATTCTTTGATGCTGTGGAGGAAAAAGACAACTAAAAACTAATACTGCGTTGGAAAATGACAAAGATGTCAAGTACGTTCTCGGTCACTCTGGAGGGACAAATGCTACTTAGTGTTGTATTTTGCAGGAAGAAATTACAATTTCGACGAGAAAATCGTCCGGCGACGCGCGAAACAGGCGCTATTTATTTCGAATCTCTGATATGAATCAGTTAATTTTGCCTTTTCAGCCGTAATTTTGGTTGAAAATGTGTAAATGGAGTTAAGATTATTGAGCGTTCGAGGCGATACGATATGGATTAGGAAGGATGGGTGCGTGCACCTTTTTCCTCCGTCACATTTCAAAAAATGACGCTTTGCATTTGGATTTACAGCAAGTATAAATAATGCAAAAATTGAAATTGGAGTGACGATTATGGTGTCTTCGAGTTGTTTGGCGAGGAATTTTGTTTAACAGGATATCCTTTTATATAGAAATGTGCATTGAGATAAGTTATTAAAAATATCTGCTAAGGGACCCAGATGCAACACAGGAAAATACTTTAATTTAATAAATGGAAAAATTAACTAGCTAATACAAGATGGCAATCGAAGTCGTTGTAACATATTATTTCGAGTTTTTTTTGATGGAACATCCTATATATTGCAAAATCTAGATAGAGAACTATTCTAGAATTTTTTTTTATGAACGTTTCCATATACCTAAAATGTGTTGTTCTTTAGTAAATTAAATATGAAGCTGTATAGATAAATTTCTGTCTAGAACGCGAAGTCTGTTGCATCGAAATACTATAAACTTTCGCTTTTTTAAGGATATGCATTAAAAATGATCTCTGGGATCTTAGGGAAATGTTGATAGAACATTTCTACGAATGCTTTATTATTAGATTCCAGAAAAACATACAGAGGGTTCAATCGGAAGAAATGATATAACATGAATCTGGTGTTAAAAAATCTTCGATGTATTGCCGGAAACTTCAACAAATACACAATCGAATAAAATTTGTCACCGCTTCCGCACCTAAGGCGTCTAAGATGTTGGTCGTTAAATAAATAGAGGGATTTTGGAACAATCTTAAATTATGTAGATTGGTCGAACAGGAGCGTCAAGTGTAGCTGACCATATGAATAACACAGGACATGTAATCAAATTGGAAAACCTCAAATTAATTAAAAACGTAACTTCACCTCGGGACTTGGACGCATTTGAGACAGTGTACTTGAAAAAACATTCGCAGCTCCTGAACAAGGAGAATGCGCCACTTCATTTCTCTTGCTTGTTTGATCTATTAGGGTGAAAGAACTTTTCAGTCCACACTTGCCGAAGACCGAGTCTCGGTGTTCTGCAATTTATGTATTGATTTGTTTAGTATCCTTAGAGTGCGTAGATAGAGAATTAGCGGGAAGTAACCTTCTTTTCGCCTCGCTCTATTCTACGAGGGCGAGACGAGACCCTTGGTCGTTTCACATATACCCAGCATGTTAGAGTTAAGCGATAGAAAAGTAGGTATTCGGAAATAGATATATATACACAGATACATATTTAGACACATTTGTACATATATACCCTTCTTTTTTCCTCGAGAGGAGGGATAGATATGCATGGTAGAATTAAAGAAAAAGTTTTTAGTTTTCTCGTTCATATTTATTCGGCAACTCGGTTGAAAATGGGGACCCAGTGAGCCTTTGAAACAGCGGTTCCGATTTAATTAATAATATTTTGTGTGGTGAGGAGTGTGCCGATACTCTGTGTTGTTTGTTATGTAGATGGGTATATGGAACACTGAAGAAAGTTGACATGAATTGAACAGTTGCTTCCAAAACGTAGTAATATAACAGGTGTTCCACTTAGAAAACCAAACTTGTTTCGTTCGTAGAAATTGGGCACCTTCTATACTTGAGCTTTATCCTATGTTGTGTGCAACTTGTTTTCAAATTTTTTTTTTTTTGAGAATATTTATTCTACATTGCAGAGGGAAAGAATTATCGTCCGCCCATGCACTAAGTGGACATGTTATATATTAAAACAGTTCACCAAATTTTCAAATATATCAGTAGCTGGGACTATTTTACAAAATATTCATTCAATTTATGGTGTTTAATTTGATCACATTCGAAAAAAGGAAGGAAATAAAAATTTAAATTTAAACAAGCGTAATTTATTATTTTTTAATGTTAATTTCTGATTAAATTTATGCATTTGAAGTATACTCGAATATATTCTAAGAAATTTGGTTACTCTTAAGATTATATTACTCAATATATAAAGTTAAAGTTGTATATGGGTTACAATAAATTTTATTTATATTTTAGTAATTTTTTTAATTAATTAACATTTTTTTTAGCGAATGTTATTGCATGTTACATAAAAAGGCAATTGTAGTTTTTAATTTATACGAAAATGAAGGGTTATTAAAATTATTGTACAAGAAAATTAATTGATTTAAATCAAAATAGATGATTCACACTTAATTATATTAATTAGCCTTTATGTGATAAATAACCCTTTTTTGAATTTAAGAGTATTCCTTACCTGCTGCTGAATTTTCAGTTAGAACAGCTACTACTACAACTATCAAGAATACACATGCAGTGCGCATTTTCGTATGATTATTTGAACTTGGATAGAACAAATGATTTCCCGAACGGCAGAAAACGTCGTTTATATATTCATAGGTACTTGCGTACGTTGTATGCAAGTACTTTGGTGCAAAATACAGCGGTGTTGAAGGAGGGGGTATCACTAAGCTATTACAATATTAATAGGGAAGAAGTGCTTCTATAACGCGACAAAATCTCGTGTTCGTACATTGAAAGATCCATTACGTTGAGTCAACGAAATTATAATTAATTCAACTAAAATTTATGTTTGAATAGGAGTAAACAAATATCATGTTTTAAACAAATAATTTTGTTGATTTGGTTTGATTGTCCCAAACACATCAGTAGTCAAACTCGACATATCTTTTGTTAACTTAAACATACTCAAAATTTTATTCGAATATAATGTATAGTAAAAGCAACTATTTACAATAAACAAAATAACCAAAGATTTTGTTGAATTAACTAAATGTTCATTTATCTTTGCTGTGTGTCGACAAATTAACGCACATATTCAATTTTTATTAGTTAATCGTTTGAAAACCGCTGAAACACGTCTTTATTTTTATAAAAGGCACTAGTTGATGCGAAATATTAGCAATTAATTAATTTAATAAAATTTAAAAAATTTTAACTATTTGATAGTTTCGCTAACTTACAAGGTGTGGACAAGTAGTCCTTACCCCAAGGTGTTCTAAGCCATTTTCTTTATCGGCCCAATTTCGTTTTAAGAGGGTGAAACCACCCCTGAAATTTTACTTGATTTTCGGTTTTTTTGAAAATAATTCGATAACGGTTGGCCCAAATACATCAAAGTAATATATCAAAATAATCGTCTCTTTGAACTCTATTACATATGTGAAAATAGCATAGCATTCCTATTTAAAAATTTGGTGGTGCCTTCCCCCACCCCTTCACCAATGAACCTATTCAAATGCCATATTGTGGATGTTGTGGGTGTTGTTGTAAAACAGTTATTAAAAAAATGAGGAAAATGGTATTTAATATGTCGTCTTTAGAGACTGTGAAGGAATATAACATAAATTTTGATGTTTTTAAATAGATATGTTTTAGAACAGAAATATAGATAAAAATGAATTAATATAGTAATATTGCAAGCCTTTCGGATGTCGGACTCCCATCTAAAAAGCAAAAAATTTGTGAATACAAAAATGTCTTAAAATTGCCCAGCAATTTCTTACCTATATAATTGTTGTAAAGACTTTACTCTCTTAAATCTATGTTTTACAGTTTCAAATGAACGTTGTTTTTTCCCGGATTTCCAGAAGGTAACAGCTTTTGTCTTATATTCTAAATCGACAATATCTCCTTCTTCTGGTGCACATTCTTCTTCTTCAAATTGTATAACTTCTAAGACTTCTTCCCGTGAAGGTGGATATCTATCATCAACAAATTCTACAGAATGTGGCCTAAATTCTTGCAAGAATTCTAGCGTTACGTCGTTATCTACTTCAAAGGTTGTATCGTCCCATGATCTAATTAATATATTCTTCAATACGTCGTGCATTCCACTTTCTTCATTGTTGAAAACTATTGGACGATTATCATTTGCGACATTAAATGTCAGTATTAGTAATCGAACTATATTTACTGGATTTACTACCATTGTTGAACCAGTACTCTAATTCTCACAGTCAGATGCAGTATTAAAAAGTTACAAAAGTGACTTTTTCTTATATACTTATTTTTATCCAAACAAATCAACAATTTTAAACTATTACATATTAACTATTACTCACATTAAAGATTATTGTACTTATTATAAGTATAAGTCATACTTTATCATTGTTATCATATGTATGTACAGCTGTCGTCGCACTATATCTGCCTTCATAGGTACCATTACTAATTTACAAATTCATATATCGAATTATAAAGAATTAATAAACTCATTGCATAAAACATTAACACATCTTTGTTTTGCACAGGCATTCACAGTTACATAAAGCGACGTATCGTGAGGCAAGTTTTATCCTTTTCTAATAATTATTTTACAAAAAGTAAAGTACGTTTTTGAAACTGCTTGAAGGGGCGTATAACATCCACAATATAGCATTTGAATAGGTTCATTCGTAAAGGGGCGGGGAAAGGCACCACCAAATTTTTAAATAGAAATACTATGTTATTTTCACATATGTAATAGAGCTCAAAGAGATGATTATTTTGATATCTAACTTTGATATATTTGGTCCAACCGTTATCGAATTATTTTCAAAAAAACCGAAAATCAAGTAAAATTTCAGGGGTGGTTTCACCCTCTTAAAACGAAATTGGGCCGATAAGAAAAATGGCTTCGAACATCTTGGGGTGAGGACTATTTGTCCAGAAAGTTTCAATTTTTTTGGAATTTACGGGTTCGGGATGTTCCCTTGTTAGTTAAATAACGTTAGCGGTATTTCATATTCATTCTTGTTTTATATTAGAACACAATTTCTTGTTTTCTAAATAAAACATATTTCTGTTAAAACGTTTTTTGTTGATTTTACTCAAAAACCATACGGTGCGCTGTATCCAAAGTACTCACAGTCAATTTGAAATTAACGGTACTCGGAAGATAATAGGGAATTCATATTTGTTGGAAAAGACATGGCAACATTATGGCCGCAAACACGAAAAAATGTTTGCTTTTATAAAAATAAAATTTCGGAAAGGCCACTTAATAACAAAGTTATGAGCATTGTGCGTTACTTTATGGATGCACCGCGTAATGATTAAATTAAATAAATTGGTCAAGCATACAATAGTACTTTCTATAAATCACATCACATCATACAGGTAAGTAACATAACTTGTATATGTTTAACAAGAAATAATGTGAACAAGTAAGAAAAACTACATTGCTTACACGTAGTATATAAAAAAGTTACGCACAATACGATACATTCAAAGATGTTGATAGATCAAATAACGTTTAACCCTTGAGGCATTTCAGACGCTGTAGAAAATCGAATAGATGAAAATCTATTCTAGGAGACATAGTGCATTCGTTGGTGAAGATAAGATGATGATTGCAAAAGCCAATGAAATCTACCTTGTGAATTCAAAATAGTATTATATATTCTATCAAACGTCTTTGAGATATCAGTATAGATTGTATCTACATCACCACGACTATTTGACTATTTTATAGAGTGAAGTACAAGTTGGTAACAGTTGATCTTTTTTTCATCTAGTCGTTGTTGATCAAGAAAATTATAATTTTTGATGTGACAAATACGAAAAATTGCAAAATTATTAGAGAAACATTGGTCTCCAGATAATTTAAAATATCTGCTACTGAACCCAGACACAACAGAGGAAAGTACTTTAATTCTACGAAAAGAATTGATATAAAAAGTGACTCAGAAGCAACGTTATGATGTATTTTAATTAAAGGTTTAATAAACTTAATCAAAAGTATTGGCTTTAAACAAACGTTTCTACAGCAAAATTCATTTATTATGCAACAATACGTAATAACATTTATGGATATCACAAGTTTATATTACTTTACGTAATTGCGATAGTTCTTTTATTACTTTCTTTGATTATTTTTAGCTTTAGGAATACAGTATTCGTGCACCTAAACAAATAGTAATTTTTCGGAAACAAATGCTGCACACCATAAAATTATACTGGAATATACAGGGTGTACAGTTTCAGCAGCGCACGAAACTTGTGTGATTTTTTTAAATGGAACATTCTGTATATTATTGCGTTTATTAATGCCTGTTTTCAATTCGTGTCAATCCTCATTTCGTCCCATCCACTAACGTTCTTTACTGTCGCGCTTTTCTATGATACTCTTTCCATACGGAAAGAAACCGCAAGGATAGACTTCCCGCCCATTTGAATTAATCATCCCATGATTCACTAAGACGCATACCTTCTTGCGGAATTTCTCTTTCTTTGAGGAATGAAAGCTAGTGGATGGGTAGCTAATTTTCTTCAACATTCCCCATGTCTATTTAGCTTATTATCAGTTCAAATACGAAATCCAATATTCACCACAGCGATCGATAATGTGGTAGACACTATAAGCTACCTTTCAAAAATATTTCCGAATATACAGATTGATCGATAAGTAGCGAACGAAGTAGAATACCGAGTATTTTAATACACTTTCAGTTTGTTCATATGGAAATGAACACGTAATATGAATTTTGTTCCCAATCACCTAAATATGGATACATCAATCCTTATCTCTGTCTATCCAGAGGTGTAGGAATTTGTGGGGTTGAGTTGGATTTTTCATCCATTTATCTTTCCACTGATTTTTATTTTGGGCGACTTTTTCACGTCCATCCATCTGATCCCCCTCTCCACAACTGCTGCTCGCCTCTTCTTCCCAGGTCCTTCTAGGTCTTCCCATAGGGTTCTTCTTCGTCTATCATATTGTAATAAGAGCGGTTGTTTTGCGTTAAATGAAACCATTTTTCGTCTATGTGGACATAATCGTACAAATCTTCAAAACATACATCCGGTCTCACTTTCGACAAGCAAAACTTTAATCTCTCTAACTTGTTGTGATCTGTTAACAAAGGTTTAACAGTAGAAGATATACGCTTTATTTTCTTTCCTCGTTTGTATATATCGAACTATGTAGACTTTGGAATATCGACAGCAAAAGACAGACTACGAATTGACCCTCGACGATTGAAAGAAACGTCTTTAACTTTGGCTAACTGTTCAGAATAATCTTTACGTTTCCGTCTACATTTACCTTTCTTTTTTGAAGTAACATCAGCACAAATTTTACCGTCATTGTACTGTTTTGAGCCACTTTCCAAATTCTAGACACCGACAAACGGGTTACCCCAAATTTAATAATAATAATAATAATAATAATATTCGTTTATTGTGCCAGTATTAGAAATAAAGTAGAAAATTGTACAAAAACATTGGACTCGTATCTTAATATAAATGTGTTAATTGTATCAGTTAGATAAGGATAAATGCAATACTGGAGTAAAGATCTAGGTCAGCAATAAGTTTATGATCTTCCCCTAGACCCGATACAGAGGACCACACACATGCTAGGTAACAAGCACTATCTATAGGTAGTAGGTTTGCCACATAGAATGAGTATATAGAATATAAGTAAAAATGAAATAAAATAACTGTTGCAATGCAGAGAATCAAGTCAAAAGCAGATGCAGTCACTGGCCCCCATAGTAGTAAGTTTTTTCCCTGATTTTGAACATTCGAATAGGCAGCCGCTTGAACCGGTTGGGTAAAGCGTTATAAATCTTAACAATATTATGAACAGAGCGTGTGTAAAATTAATTTTCATGAAATGACGTTTTAACTCTATTGAGGTTTTTGACTCAAACAAAATCGGACAGCAGCCAACTATGTATTAGTTGTTTGCCTAGCATCAGAATTTCCAACTAAGTATATTTAACTATAATTCTTTACTAATGTTTCATTAATTTTCAAAAAAATTTCAAATGTATACCATATTTTCGGACGGAGGGAGTAATATGTAGCACGAAACAAGTACAACAAAGATAATGTTTATCAACGTATTTTGTATATACATATACATGTGCTATTTAGTTGTCCATTTGTATTTTGGCAAATAACGGCTGTAATTTTTTTATTTTATAGTTCATATGAAAATCGATGTTTTGTTTCTTGTTTATGTATTTATGTATGTAAAGGTAAAATCTAGTGAATAAAGTTTTCCTTTTCTAATTAAATAATGGGTAATTTTATTCTATGACGGTGGCAAAAGCTTGACTGTGTTATTTAGCCGGTCGCCACTGTATATCCGCTGTCACTCCATAACCTCACCTGTTTATCCAATTCCTTTTCTTATCTAATTGTTTCCATTTGAGAGGGACTTAAGTTGGAGATAGTACAATTTTCACACAAGAGATCAGCACATTTATTAGATATAAAGTAATGGTGCTTGTGCTCTAGCCAGTTGCATTTTGCAATCTTTTAAACGTATTTTTATGCTTGAATTTTAAAGAATTAAAGTTACCATTCATATAAAAGCACGCTCTCAACCAAGGACATTAGCTGAGTCATGAATGTGTAGTAGATCGCTTTAGTTAAAAATGAAAGCAATGCGATTTCTAGTCTTGATCTAGTTATTGAAAATTAAATTGTAATAATACTTTATAAATCACATAATCTTTTTTTCTATGAATTTCTGTTAGTACATTCTAGACCATATATAGGCAACCCCCGGCCCCCGGGCCGGATCTGGCCCTCCACCAGCTTCAATCCGGCTCGCGAGAGAAATTCAAATAACGCGCCAAGAAAATTAAAGATTTAGCACACATACCTTTCCGAAGAAAAATATCCACAGCTGAGAGTTTTCGCAAGAAAAATAATTTGCACATTCGGAAGCACGTATAAATGTGAGCAGTTTTTTTCAATCATGAAAATTAATAAAAATAAGCATCGTACTCGGCTTACAGATGTTAATTTAGAAAACATTTTACGCCTATGTACTAGTGATATTGACCCAAATATTGATCATCTTGTTTCTCAGCTTCAAACTCAAGTCTTTCATTGATTTTCATTTGATTTTTCTATCTTTTTTTGTTAATTTGCTTTTATATGTTTGATTATGCTATTATAATTCTAATAAATAAAAAAATGTGTGAATTTTTATCGCCTTTTTATTCACTACTACCTACTTATTTCTTACACACGGCCCGCGACCTGATTGAGTCCCGAAATTACGCCCTCAGCTAAGCAAAGGTTGCCCATACCTGTTCTAGACAATGAAAAATTATTTAAGTTAGTTTTTGTTATAGTGAATTATGTTTTTCTGTACAGCTGTCCCAGTTAACGTGCTCACTAGTGCGATATTGTAAACGGTAAGAGAGAGGGAGTAAAATAAATAAGATATACACATAAGGAAAGAAAATGTTAACGGTAAAGGCGAATGGGTGATTCACCACAAGCGGAGGGGTTAGCGGCAGTCGACGGCTCACGACGGTTAACGATGTAGTTAGTTACGAGATAGACTACAGCATGTGTGGACGATCTTAGTAAGAATTTCTAGAGAGTTTATTTTTCTTTTCTTTTATTTCATCAGAATTTGTTTTTATTTTTGTCTTTAGAATTTCTTATTAGTTTCGTCTAAACTTTGTCGCAACTCATTTCCAAGCGACCATGACTTCAAATTATTACGTGCGCTCTTGCACACAGTAGGTCTACATCAAAACATTGTTGCAAGCGTAATAACGCGCGACTCGCATCGAATCGATCGGATTCCACTCAATCCCCTCCTTGCTCTCTCGCCGTACATATATAGATATAGCTAATTTCACATTTTCCCAATGTGTATATAGCAGAAGTAGTTTCGTGAGTTTACAAAAACTGAAAATTTTTTGGTCAATGTAATAATTAATATAATCGAATATTTAAATTGTCGTATTTGTTCCATTATTTAAATTTCCATAACGTATCAGAAATAAATGAAATTGTACTTCAGTCTTTCATGTTGAATTTATTGCTATAAGATAAATAATACATTTAAAGTATTGTTATTGCAGTTGCTTCTTTATACAATTTACTTTTAATGAAAAATATATTACTGTATAACTCGTGAAATTTTGTATACACTTCTTCTAGTTGCTGTTGTATCGCATCCTCTTCTTGTACAGATTGTTACTCCATCTTCGTTGCATGTACAGATATTACCACATTCGTCGAAAGATATTGAACCGGGAACGCAGAATATTTCTATAACATAATTAATAGGCATTACGGAAAGTAATTATATTGAGATTTTCATTTGTATAACCTATGCAGTCTTGTTCATCTGTATTAGAAACCTATTACGTCTACCTGTTTCAAGCGTGAAATATGTACAAAGAATGAAGTTAATGTGTAGAATATATTTATAAATTACCACCAAATTTTTACAAAATGGGGATAGTTAGTGATTTTTTCCTAAAAATTTACTTCTTTCTTGAATCGTGTTATTAATTTTCATTTAAACCTCTTGAACAGTGCCTGAAAGCATTTATATAATTACATAGAACATATTAGTTATGCAGCCTTATTAACTCAGGCGTATTTTCATTAGCATAATTCAAGGAGTTTGCATTAAAAGCCTTAACATCAGCTATGTATATGTGAAGTGTGAAAACTTAGTAGGAAAATCCTTTGTGTCACATTTCTTTACTATCCTTAAAGTTTGTCGGTGATTTTGAGACGGACCTTGTATATCGATAATATTTCTAAAGTCCTTTACTTGTAAAAATTGATATTGTATCACATTTCTTTTAATAACATTCTTCTTGACATACTAGTCACACGACTATATATTTTTTTTCTAACTTACCTGTTTGACTGGTGAGAAATCGAGATTTTGTGGTGTCTACTGTGAGGAACACACAAAGACAAAAATACATTTTATTAAATATCATGAATATATACAGGGTTATTACAAAAGAATCATCTGGTTTTAAAAATATATATTTCAGAAAGTATGACAGATATAATAGTAAATGACATGTCAATAGAAAGGAATAACATTCAAGTTTGTGAGCATATCATTACAAATGTTCGATGTGGGCTTCTCGCGTCACACGACATACTCTCAAACGATAGTCCAGTTCAAACCATACACGCTGTAATGTGTCACGATCGATACTATTTACAGTAGTAGTAATGAGTGCTCGGAGTTCATCCAGTGTTGTTGGCAGTGGTAGTACGTAAATCCTATCCTTAATACACCCCCAAAGAAAAAAATTGCACGGTGTAAGATCGGAAGATCTGGGAGGCCACGTGAACAATGCCAAATCTTGTTCAGCACATCGGCCAATCCAACGGTGAGGGATTTCCTCGTTTAGATACCGACGCACCTCATGACGCCAGTGAGGCGGAGCTCCATCTTGTTGGAATACAAAGTTGTTAGAATCTTGTACCAGTTGCGGAAATAACCACAACTGCAACAGATCTAGGTAGGATGTACTGGTCACAGTGTTTCCATGAAAGAAAGAAGGTCCGTGCACATTTGTTTTGGATACTGCACAGAACACATTCAATTTTGGACAGTGACATGAGCATTTTCCCTGCCTCATATCCGAATGTTGTGATGGTTCACCTTTCCACTTAAATGAAATGTCGCTTCGTCGCTGAATACCAGCCGGTTAGCAAATTCGTCGTCCTTCATACGGTGTGATGTGACACACGTAACTTTGTCGAACTGCGTCCACCATTTCGTCAGGAACTCGTAGTCTTTCGGTGCTTTTCCGTTTTGTAATGGAAGCTGTGTTCTTGAATTGTCGATATCATCGTAGAATACTCTGATGACCTGGAGAATCAGATTCGTATTACCGTCGGAATGCATGTTGCACCATAACAACCGGTAAACATCGCGCGTACTCCAACACACAAAACGCTTTCTGTTGCATAGTCGCTATTTTGCATACTGAGGTGGTGGCGCTACCTGGATTCGCAGGCGCTCGTTTTAAACTTGGACATTTTCCCTTTCTAGCGCCATATCACTTGATATTATATCTACAATACTTTCTGAAATATATATTTTTAAAACCCGATGATTCTGTATATCCACACAAACATACATATATTGCACTTATGTCCTTTTAAATTCAATAAATGCATGTATGTACATACAAACATGGGATTTTCGCGATTACTGAATTTGCAGCACCAAGAAAAGTTGCAAATAAACGAGTGAAATTTCATAGATTCCTTCACTAGTGTAAAATATATAAATGGCTAAATTTGCAAACCATCTGCACTTAAAGAAATTGGGCTATTTAATTGAGCTTGCTCTTGTGATTGTTTCTCTTCTTTTTGGCATTGTATCAAAGTATAAACGGATGGTGTCTTGAGCACTAAGTTTCATTCGTTATTGGCACGCTATCATAATTCATTCAAATTCTAACTGCAAAAGGTTTGCTGATCGGTTCGATCATGAGAGAGCTTTTGCAGTATTTTTAAGAAAGCTTTATGAGGCATGTGAAACATGTGGTTGAGTGTCATCCTGTTAAAAGGTTACTACTAGTGCATGAAAAGGTCTTAGGTAACGAAAATTGAGTACCGTGCTGTCATTACATTTTTAACAAAAGAAGGGCGTACGCACATTAACCAACGTTTAGACGGCGTTTATGTTGATTTATCTCCTTCATATTCCACTGCAAAAAAGTGGGCAATATGCTTCCGTTTGGGGCAAGAATCCCTTAGTGACGATGAGAGCCCCGGTCGGCCAATTGAACTGATAACGCCTCAAAGCATTTCAATTATTGGAGAAATGGTATTCGCCCAATTCTCCATAACCATTTGGGTATGAGTCAGATTAGTGCAAGATGGGTACCGTATCTTCTTTCTGCTCTCCAAAGTAAACATTGGGTCGAATGTGTGAGCTCGTCCACACATGTTTAAAGTGTGGAGACGACCCGAAACTGATTTGATGAGTCCATTGTCACAGGAGATGAAAAAATGGTTCTGCATTATAATCTTATATTCAAAAAGAAATCGTTTTAAGGACGATAGTGAATTGCAAGCAGCTGTAATACAACATTTTGAGGGAAAAACTTTAGATTATTTTTACAATTGTATAGAATTATTAATTGATCATTGTAATAAATGTATTGAAGTTAGGGGAGATTATATTGAAAAATAGAAATTGTTATATTATACCAAGTTTATTTTCTCTGTCAGGCCGAGAATTTATAGCGCCTACTACCTACGCATACAATTAATACCTAAACGGAATCGGTGCCTTATAGCTCCACAAATCCGGGCAGAATTCAATGAAAATGTCAGTAAGTGCAGTGAAGCATAGCTTAGGAAAGGCGGGATTAAAAGGCCACCTTGCTGCACGCAAATCCGTTTACGCTCATAAAATCATAAAATACGATTGGATTGGCCCAAGAACATCAAGACTGAGACATTGAAATGTGGAAAAAAGTGTTATGGAGCGGTGAATCGAAGTATTTGGCACCAAAAAGAAAAATCAGCGGATTTTTGTTTGGAGAAAGGTGGGCGAGAAAATGCTTGCAGAGTATGTTGTGACAACTATGAAGCATTTCTCTTTCCATGGTGTCGGTGACTTGTATCAAATGAAAGGAATTTTAAGAAAAGAAGGTTACGAAGCTATATTAGAAGATCATGCAATTCCTTCTGGATAGAGGTGGTTTTTATTTTCAACACCACAACGACCCCAAACACTTGTCCAAATTCTGCAGGGATTATTTGAAACACAAAAAGATGAAGGAACGTGATTTGGCCTCCGCAATTCCCCGGCATTAATCCAATCGAGCTGCTATGGGATGAGTTAGATCAAAAAGTCAAAGAACGCTAAAAATTGTTATCTTTTACCAAGTTTATTTTTTCTATATCAGGCAAAACAATTATGGTACACGTATCTACCGCACAAATTTCAATGGAATATTATCAGTTTTTGGTTTTGCTACAATTTTAAACAGTAGTTACATACATATGAGTAAAGTTTTGCTATACATTAGAATTGGTGCGGTTATATTACATGCTAAAAGTTAAATAAAAACTGTCAATTATTTCTCATAGCTGGAATCGTCATTTAGTATTTACAAATTAGCATAAGCATTTCTGTGGTATCTATAATAGTGAAAGCAGAATAGCTTCTTTATATTTTATCGATTGATAAAGCATTGTAAATTTCTAATGAAATTAGTTGCATTGGTTGAAGGTTTTCAACATAGCATGCCGAAGTAAAATAGTACGGTTTGTCTTCTAACTTAAATTTCTTTGGTGTGTTGAACGTAATTGAATTTGCTAATAAATATTTCAGCTAATATTCGTGAACATTACCAAAGTATTAGCATTTTTTAGAGGTGACATACTATCGATAGTTGTGACCATCGATAGTTCCGATAGTGGTAATAAAAACCATCGATATTATCGATAACTATCGGACATAACAAATAAATAAGAAATGATGTACTATTTTTTCAACAATGTATTGAATATAATTTCAAATAATATACATGTATTAAAAATAAGTTGAACTCTAAGCTAATATACTCATCCACCCTAATAACAGGTACACGTATAACAAAAAAACAACATTTAATGTAATATTTGATGATTTTAACATAATTCAAAATTTCCACCCACAAACAATAGCATATTAACATTTTTTTATTTAAGTTTACTTTTTCTAGCAGATAGTAGTAGCCTTGATTTTGAAAATAATCGTTCTGATTCTACAGAAGTTGTAGGTACAGTTATATACTTTGCTATATTACCTAAAATGGAATTGTGATTATTCCAATACTCAATAGGATTTTTCTTCAAATCAATTGTAGCAGTTTCTATGTACTGTCGAATTGACACAATAGCTTGAGAACTTGAAGTGACAGTCTTTTTTATAACATCAGCGTTTTTGCCCAAAAAAGTAAATAAATTTACTTTCACTTCTTCACGCGGCTCTGCTTGCACATTAGGTTGGTTAATTTGGTTAATTTTTAAGAGTTCGAAGTGCTAGGTTGTGGTTCCTGGTGGGTTTGGTCAAATTCTGGATTAGATGTAAAACAAGCCTGTGCTTCTTTTTGTATTTCTCCTTGGGCACTTAACGCATTGTCTTTACTTTTAAAAGCCAGTTCGTTAAAGCGAGGGTCTAATAGTGTAGCTATCTTCGAAATGAATTTACTTTCGTAAGGTATTAATCGTGTATTCATTGAATGCATAATTTGTAAAAAATATAAACCAATTATTGTCTTAATTTTACCGCGAAGCTCATTCAAATTATGGTAAATTCCAGTAATGATGCGGATTATTAAAGATATAGTAACATAGTTTCCTGAAATCTGCTGTGGCGCATTTTCGAATATATCTAGTATAGTCATTATGTCACTTAAAATATTTTTATGATCAATACTCAAAATATTAGGAGCGTTTGGTATATTCAGATGGGTTATAGTGAGGCAGTCTCCAATTGTTAATATTCTCTTAATTATGTAATATGCACTGTTCCACCTTGTAGCAACATCTTGCAATAGTTTCAGTTTTGGTTGATTTCTTTCTTCTTGTTCTCTCTTTAGATGATCTGAGGCCAGGTTACTCCTATTAAAAAAGGCTACGACATTTTTATATTTCCTCAGTACATCTTCCAAATTTTCTGTTTTATTAAGTCCATCTTGATCAACCAAATTTAATGTATGGGCAAAGCATCCAATGTGTGAAATTGCAAGTTGTCGACATGCTGCTATCATGTTAACTGCATTGTCTGTTACCACACACACCACCTTATTTGTTAAACGCCATTGATCGATAACACTCTAAAATAAAAAAAGATGACTGTAAAACTGTTTTAACAATAAGGAATGCTTACTTGTAAAACATTGGCAATATGGACTGCAATATGTTGTCCTTCTAATTGCATGGTTTCTAAGATACATGATTTAAAATTATTTTCCAATATAAAATGACATGTTTCTGTAGCAAATGTAGATGTCCAGATATCAGCTGTAAGGGAAATGTGGTCCAGTTGATTTAACAAATTTATTTAATTGGTTTTCATTGATTCATATACTTCTGGTAACAGCTTTTCTTTTACATAACTACTGGAAGGTAACCTATACTTTGGATCCATTTCATGACAAAATATTTTAAATCCTTTCTCATTTACAATACTAAAAGGTTGCATGTCCCTCGCAATCATTTCTATAAGACAAATATCTAACTGTTTTTTCCGTTTATGATCGCTAGAATAAGTATTTTGATACTCAAAACATCGCTTTACGGTTAAAGTACGTTTGTTTCTTTACTTCGGCGAGGTTACTTTATTTTGGGATTCAGATTTTGAAGAGTCCGAGGTATGTGTACCATCAGATTTGTCAAGTGACGATTTGTTGTGCTGTGCGCCCTTTTCAACTGATCAATTAAATTGGAAGTGTTACTGGAAGTTTTATATATTTTTGGGTATTCAGTGCATGTTGCTATTGATCTTCCGAGGTCGTCTTTTTCGAAATGCCGCCAAATTCAAAATTTTCCTTTCCCCATGTTCATAATGACGACATCACAAAGTTAACAATAACATTAACATTTATGAAAAACAAATAACAATTTGTTAGGTTAGTTATTTTCAGCCCGGCGAAGTGAAGTATGAACTGAAGTTGTTGGTTATTGCGAATATGGAGGGGAGGGTGGAGGGCTGAAGGCTGTAGTTGCGCATGCGAACCCGTAACCCGTATGACAGATGAATCATTGCATTAGACCGAAAAATCATTACATCAAAAAAATTGTTATTGACCTTATTGGGTGTGTGTGTGTGTGTGTTAAATAATTTTTTTTATTACCGAAAGTATCGAAATCGATAGTTTCAAAACTATCGATAGTTTCGATAGGCAAAGAAGGTGTCGGAACAGGTATAGGCATTAGTGGTACTAAAAATGCCTACAGGACCCCACACCAACATATTTCAAGCAGAGATTTCTGCTTTAAACCTGTGCGCCATAAAGAACCTCGAGAAAGGGATACGAGGCGCAACTATTAATATATTCAGCGACAGTCAAGCAGTTCTAAAGGCTATTAAGGCCTACACATACGAATCTGCTCTGATACACAAATGTGTACACAATCTACGGCAATTGAGACGCAATAACCACGTTACTTTGCGATGGGTCCCAAGCCACCAAGGGATCGAAGGAAATGCAAAGGCGGATAAGTTGGTCAAAGAAACAGCGAACATGCCTTTCATTGGTCCTAATCCCTTCTGTGGTCTCCAAAAGAGCCACATAAAACAAGCAACCAAGATATGGAAGGCCTCGTACTGGGAAAATGTTCCAGGATAAAAACAGGCGAAAGCACTCATATCTGGCTCACCAACGACAGCAAAAATAGCGCTATTGTTCAGCAAAGGGGATATTAGATTACTGGCAGGATTTCTGACAGGCCATGTAGCCCTAAAATATCTTTGCCAAGAAGATCTGGAGACAGCAGAACACATCATACGTGTTGCCATTAGTCGCATACGACACCAACACTTTAGTAGGCCATTTCTTGCACTTACTGAACTGAAGGAAGCAGATCCTAGAGTAGTACTAAGGTTTATTAAAAGCCAACAACTATTCTAACACACACAAGGGCATTTTGTTATAATAGATCTATTAAGGTCGCAGTGATTAAAGGCACCTGTGCCATGGCCCGACTAAAATAATACTAATAATATTATATTCATCATGCATCCCTGATAGGCGACCGATGTTAATATTCGTTTCGCCCGCTCGACTGTCTGTGGATTCGTAACTTACAACGGTCCCGGCGCGCCGTCCAAAAGTTGCATCCCTAGTCACTACAAATTAGCGGATGTGTTATAAAATGGTGGCTATTTGCGTTGAAAAATTCTATAGACATAAGCTTTTTCGCAGAAATTTATTGCTTTTGAAAGAATGAGCCTCACGTATTGTTTTTCCTTCAGCATTTCATAAGTTTTACTAAGGCTGTAGGGACTAAAATAAACTTGAATTTAATTGACATGATTTATTATATTATCACGAAAAAAACTTGAATTTAATTCACACACAGCTTCAATGTACAAGCAGCGGTTTGGCCATCCTGAGAGCAGACGCAGGTATTACAATCTTGTTTGAATGTTTCTCCGGGAGTACACCTTGCGGCTGAAATAAATGATGAAATATTTTATCGTATATAGTTTAGAAGTGCTCAGGTGATTGGTGGAACATGTAAGTCTGAACATTGTTAAGTACAGTGTAAGCTCTGTTTAGCGGACACCAGTGGGGAATCAGAAAATGTTCGCTATTTAAAGGTTCGTTATTTAGAGGTTAAGTAGAATTTGAATAAATTTTTTTTAATAAAAGATGATACATACACAGAAGATAAAACGAAAATGGCATTTAATTCGTTTTACATTACTGTTAAGCGTCCTTTCGCGTCTTTTCCGCCGCCGTATTTATCCCCTTTCAATGGAAACGTTTTCGTTGGTAGCGCTTTAAAAAAACGTTAAAAACACGTTTCGTCTAAATAATAAATATACCTTGGGCTATAATTTTCCAATATGTAGATTTGGAAATCTAGATTTTCAATTAGCTACCAAATATATGTTTCTGAATGCAATATTGCTCTCCTAAGAAATTTTTCAAGCCGGCCATTTGATGGTTTGAATTCCTTGATGTTTCATAAGGTGGCCGCCACCAAAACATTTCCTTTTACAACAGGTTCACTTAATGCGATGCCTCTTAAGAAATCCTCTTCCTTTAACAAACCCTCTTCGTTCTTCAACAAATCGGCAATTTGAGATGTATCAACATTAAATTTACCAGCTAATGATCTAACGAAAAGTCTGGATTTTTCGGTCTGCTTTATAATTTTTATTTTCTCTTCTAAAATTAAATGTTTGCGTTTACAAGACATCATTTTTAGCTGTAATCAAGTCGATCGGCGTCTATGAAAATTTCTTTTGTATTGTAAAGGCAGCACGCTTTGAAAGTTTATGAGCCACCCTTCGGTGGTTCGAAATACCCCGATCCAATAATGTGCTTTTAAGTGGGAATTTAATTAGAGAAAAGGCATTACAATTTGCCGAAGAACTCAGCTGTTCTGATTTTCAAGAGTCATGGAAAACACGGAACCAGGTAGCGTATAAAAAAATTTCGGGTGAGAGTTCGAGTGGCAACCAAGGAGATTGTCATGTTTGGGTTGAAAATGTTTTAAACAAAATTTTACAAAAATTTGGACCAAAGGACATATTCAACTGCGATGAAACTGGTTTGTTTTTTGTGTCTTCCTAGGAAAACTCTCGCATTTAAGGAGGACAAGTGTTTTGGTGTTAAAACCAGTAAAGAAAGAATGACGTTGTTGGCTGGTGCCAATATGGATGGATCTGAGAAATTAAAACTCTTGCTGATTCGTAAAAGCAAGAATTCACGTTGTTTAAGAGGTTTAAAACCCTTAGGACTTGAATACACCCACAATAACAAATCATGGATGACCGGAGACATTTTTGGAAATTGGATTAAAGGAATTGACATAGAGATGAAAGCTCAAAAACGAAAAATTGTTATGTTCGTCGATAACTGTTCCGCTCATCCACCAGCTATAGGGAAAACCTTAGCAAACAGTGAATTGGTGTTTTTTTTCAGCCTAATGTTACAGCCAAACTGCAACTCATGGATCAGGGCATTATAAGAAACTTTAAAGTACACTATCGAAAACGCATCATACGCAAAATTTGTGCCAACATGGAAGATAACAGCCCTCCACTTAATAACATTACGGGATTGCATAACTGAAATCACGAGAGTTTGGAGTGAAGATGTCACTAAAAAACAATAGAGAACTGTTTTTCAAAGATGGGATTTAAAACAAACAATAGGGCAAATGAATGGGAAGAGGAAGATGAAATTGATTTGGCTTTGCTGAAAAAACAGTGAGATACAAGCAAAATTCTGGAAATGTGGATGAATAAACTATGCAGTATAAACATAATTGTGAATTATTTATATTTCACAGGAAAAGACAACAATATTGTCCTCTAACTGGAGATGAATTTTTATGTATTTTAACAGTTCGTGACAAAATATGCTGTCCGCGACCGTTACATAGAGTGTCCACTAAATAGAAGTGTCCGTTAGAGGAGGTTACACTGTATTGTTACAAGCATTTGCAATCATTTCAGAGCGGCTTTATTATAAAAAAGGTGAGAGTATGTGACAAAGGAATTGTAAAGCGATTGAAGCTTAGTTAATTAAGATCCTCTAATAAAACTTCTAAGCGAATTTATGTACAGTAGTGTTTATATGTCTTGATCTTACTCACCTCTTTTACCTACACATGCCTTTAGAGTGCAGCCCCATCTACCTGCTGGTGAACAGTAGCAAGTATTGCATTCTTGTTGCTTTCGATCACCTGGAGTACATTCCGCTGAAAATAATATTAAAATACTTAAATCTGGAAGTAATAGTTAACTGAAATTAATCCTTTCTTGAAGGAACAAATACATTTTGTTACCTTTTTTATAGCCGAAAGTTCAATTATAGTTACGAAGTAGGTGCCATAATTTCTCGGCCTGATATAGAAAAAATAAACTTGACAAAATATAACAATTTTTATTTTCAATATAATCTCCCTTAACTTCAGATTAATTAATAATTCTATACCCTTGTAAAAATAATCTAAAGTTTTTCCCAAAGGGCGTCTCCTAAGGTCTTTCTTTAAATCAGAAAATAAATAATCACTTGGAGACATGTCCGGACTATACGATGGATGTTCCAATTCTTGAAAGCCGCATTTGTGGATGGCAGCTTGTGAAATGGCGATATTATGGACGGGTGTATTGTCGTGCAATAATCGAATACCTCTTGTCAATTTTCCTCGTCGAATATTATCCCTAAATTTATGCAGCAAAAACGAATAATACGTGCTGTTGACAGTTGTATTGCGCTCTTTAGTCATGTGTGATCTCACAATCCCAGAACATTGTGACCATCACCTTTTTCGTTGATTGAATGACTTTCGCCTTTCTGGGATGAGATTCATTGTGTCGCCGCCATTCCATTGATTCCTTTTTGGATAGAGGATCATAATACCGAACCACTGTTTCATCTCCTGTGATAATGGACTCCAAAATCGGTTTCGGGTCGTCTCCACACATGTTTAAAAACGAGCGCGCACATACGATTCGACGTTTACGTTGTATACCAGAGAGAAGATGCGGTACCTATCTTGAATTTATTTTATTCATACCCAAATGGTAATGGAGAATTCGGCGAATACTTGTTTCAGAAATGTTAGACATCACTGCTAATTCCTTCACTTTCGAACTGCGATCTGCTAATACCATTTCTTCAATAATTGAAATGTTTTGAGGCGTTATAAGTTCAGTTGGCCGGCTGGGGCGCTTATAATTTTCAGGGGATTCGTGCCCCAAACGGAAACATTTTGCCTACTTTTTTACAGTGGAATATGAAACGCCGTCTAAACGTTGATTAACGTGATTAGGCGTATGCCCTTCTTTTGTTAAGAATTGAATGACCGCACGGTACTCAATTTTCGTTACCTTAGACATTTTGAGGCACTAGTCACGTTGTCTGGCTGGTTACTAAAAACCACTGCCCTTCGAGCCGTAATATATATAGTGTATGTCTCGCACATATGCAACTATGCCATTAATAACCAAATGAAGATAATGGCCAATGGCATGTACACTTTGCGTGGACCTAAAATGACTAATACAAATAAAGAGATTTTGGCAATCTTGCGTCACTGCTGGAAATTTGGCAGAAAAGCTGTTTATACCGCTCATATACTCCGTGGAGTTGAAAGTCAAGATGTTGTCTCAGATCGAACTGCGTAAAACGGATGTAAGAAACTCAGGAATGGTCAAACAGATCTTCGAGATCGTTGACCAAGAGGTTTTTCGCCAGAGAATTGAAGCCAGTTCGGCTTCCAGTACGCGATAACAGTCACAGGAGACCCCGCAGTGGACAATAGATCGTGGGGAACGTAAACAGACGATGCAGACAAGTGCCTCATGAATTGAGTGCAGAACAGGCAGAGCGACGAGTGCAAAACTGTATTCAACATCAACACATACGTCGACTTCTGATTCGTCGCTAAAAATTACTCTGGACGAATATTACTCTGGACCAAGATAGGTTAGGTTTTGCCCATGTGAGCATAGCTTTCTTTTGTTTTTCCGTCAACAGTGGCTTTTCCTTTGCTTATAAGAAAACAATATTTTTTAAACGGTTACTTGTAATTCAACAATATAAAACTCTAGTCCAGATTTGTGAATCCACTGTAAACACCATTCCCTTGACAAATTTAATTTAGTTTCGTGATTCCATTCAGCCGTAATTTGCCTTAAAGCATTTCTTCGGACTCTTTTGCATAGTTTTACTAATATTCTTTTATCCTTATCAAAAACCAACTTTGGATGACCCGGACTTTTATCTTTTTTATCTAGGATATTTCCAGTTTCTCCATAATGCTTAATTATAATATTATTTTTGAATTTGTGATTCCACGCACCATTGTGTTCAATAAACGCAGCGATTCGCTCAATACAATAAGAAAGCAAGTGCCAATTAATCTGACATTTTGTTCTGTATGGTTTTTGCAGCTCACTTGTTTTATTTTATTTCATTTTTGACAAGTTACTTTATACGGTCTCGATATTTAGTTGTCACACATTGAAATCTCTTTTACATGTTGTATGGTTTGTTATTCAGAAACGATAAGTATGTTTTGTGATTAATTGACATTTAAATCATTGCTTACTCACCATTATTGTCATTAACAAAAAAATAATAAAATAAACAGTCAAATGCCTGAACTACATATGTACATATTTTGTTTTGGCCTAGTACATATATAGCTGTTAGGGCACGTATTTAGAACCGACTGTATGTTACATTATGAATTTATTATTTGTCAGATTTTAATGTTATTAAATAAAATATTAGGATTTTCTCATTCGGAATATATTCAAACGAAATCCAAGAAATTTGAGTGTTCTTAAGATTGTATTTTTTTATCAATATATGGTAACCCACATCCGGATAAAACAAATTGTATAATAATAATAATCATATCTTTTATTTCATGTACAAGACTAAAGTTCTTTATACTTATATATAGTTTACAATAATTTTAGTGTTTGGTATATATTTTTTAATTAATTCATTAATTTTTTTTTATTTCATTAATTTTACATGAAAAGGCAATTTTTTAGTTTATATAAAAATAAACAATAGTTTAATTGGTGCATAAGAAAATTAATTGAAATATTATTAAAATAAACAATTGGCATTTAATTGTAATCAATTTATACTACTATAGAATCTAAATATTGTTGAAGGTCTTTCTAAAACATTAACCGATTCATTTGGATAAAATAATAATTTCATTTCATAATTATTGCGTTATCATATATATTCAAGGCACACAATTAATTTATGTTGTATGGAATAGTAATCAATTTATATATATTATAAATAACACTGTTTTTGAATTTGATAGTATTCCTTACCTGCTGTTGAATTTTCAATTAGGACAGCAACTACTACAACTATAATGAAAAATACACATAGGGTGCGCATGTTTGTAGGATTATCTGTGCTTGGATAGAACAAATAATTTACTGAACGGCAGCAGAAAACATCGTTTATATATCTATAGGTTTGTTTACATTCTTTGTATTTTGATATACAATATATACAGCGGTGATGAAGGAGGGGATTCCGTTAAGCTATTACATCATTTATTGAGAAAAAAAGCTTCTGCAAAAGCAATGATATTTTCGTGTTCGTGATAGTGATGATTATTATTTTCGATGGTATTCCCTTATTACGGTCTGATGCTTACTGTTTGTTATATAATTATAAAGCAAATTAAAAAACTGATTTGCATAGATCAATTTTACAAGATATCTGATAATTGCAAGTGTACATGCATAATAGTTTATACACATATAAATGAGGCAGCTATAATTCTCTAGATTCATTTGACAACAATGCGGTTCTCGAAAATAACGGAAATTGGTTTGTAGGTATAGACATATTTGAATTCCTAATTAAAGCTATTTGTAAACTGATTTATCTTACTTACATCTGCTTGACAAGGTTATACGTTTCTAAACAGGGGATTTTTAAACGATACAAAGATCTTTGTATAAATATTATATGGGTAAGCAGAACGCTGAAGGTGAGATTTTTCAAGTGCGGGACATTTGTAAATTTTCATTTTTTTGTACGGTATTGTGAAGTTATTCCACTGCTCACTGATATTCTCATCGATCTCAACATGAGATAGGCTTCATGTTGAGATCGATGTATTAGTTGTTTTTCATTAATTACACCGATTTGGACAATGACCTGTTTTTAGAACTAGCAGTGTTACCAAGCCTTTCAGCGCGCTTTATTCCTATAGAGCGTCTGAACCTGCTTATGCAGTATGGGATTTAATAGCAACAGTGTATCTCTTTCTGTTCCTAGAAGTCTCTCAATAACGCTACCTTTATTTCCGGTTGCGATGTTGCGATATCGCATTTGTATTTCTGTGAAATATCTATTGACATTTACACTGTTAACTGTCATAGAGTCATAATAATCCGAGTTTTAGATATTTTCAGTTGAATAGTTGTATAAATCGTTCTTTTTAGAACGCCTTTATCAATTTCAACCGTATAAAGTAAATATGGATATTTTCCATAGTTCTTGTAAATGTGATAACATATACATTTTGTTATAGCTTTCTTTACAATAATGGAGCCTACAGAAAGAAGGTGTAAGAGAGAAAACTTTAGTCTTAAGGAAAAACATATGATTGCCAATGTGTTCAATTATTTTAATAAATCTATGAATGTGAGTGTTGCTACTCAAGAAGCAAGTAAAGCTTTAGGTTGCTCAGAACGGACAATATATTATATAAAACAGAAGCAACAAAGAGGCTTATTATCAAATCCAAAAAAATACAAGAAAAAGCAGTGAATACATCTCTTTGCGATGATCATGTGTCTGTTCGTTTCTACCCAGCAATGGAATTAAACTATATCATTGACGACTAGAACATTGAATTATTACATTCACTATATAAGCAAAGCAATACGTTTGCCATATTCTTGATTATAACAAAATCACATCACTGTTTGTGATACATAATTGCGAAATATAGTAATTGGCAAACATGGGTATGATAGGGATACTGGCGAAGAGTCCCATGTAAATAAAAACTCTAACGTATCGGCCAATAGTACCTCATAACTTATTTTCTCTACGCTCCAAGTATTCATAATACGCTAAATGCAAAAGAGGAGGTAGGTGCAGGTGATGTGGAAACTTATTGGAAAAATTGGACTGTTTAACGATGGAAGGGAGAATTGCTCCAATGAGGATCCCAAACACATTTCCTGTGAGCAGCACAATTGAAAACAATATTGGTAAAAGTGCAATTACGTAATGAATTACACAATTAAAAAATTTGACCACTTTATAATTGGGCCATACGTACAGAAGAATATATATATATTTGTTGTAATTATGTGATCTTTTATAATGAATATTTACCTCAATAAAGAGTATTAAAATATTTGTAGGTTTATTTTTTTACTTTTTGGAAATAAGAAGGTTCTTATGTTTCACATTAGGTATTTGCTGCAATGAGGTAATTGTTACCTGATCGCAGCAAACCTTAATCAAGCAATTTAATAAGCATTGGGAATTTTTTGAGTAAATCTTGCTTTAAGCTCTCCTTTTTATAAAGCATAGTTCAGTTATTAAATATTTGACATAACCTCAATATTAAATTTGTATCTCTGTGCATATTTCAATATTTTCCACAAGTTTTGATGGTAGTAATGTATTTACAAAATGTTAACATATATTTTTGTTTTAATTATCACCAGTCCTTTCCTAATATGTTTTTGGTGTTCACTTTTAAATTGATTTTATATACACTTTAGCGGTCATAGAACCCCTATATAGGTTATATTTTGATCGCATTAAATGTCAAATAATGAACCGGAAATAGTAATGTAACATATGATTGGACGATTTGGCAACCATGAATCGAATTCCCATAAGACGTGTACTGCACACCGAGATTGAGATGATCTTTAGAATACCACGTTTGTTGCGTTTGTAATTTGTCAAATCCGATTTATCGTTTGTTGTGGCATTATCTCTATTGCTTATTTTCAATGTTTTTTCAACATGCGTTCGGTAGGCCGTTCTCTTCTTGAACATGGTTGCAAGTGTTTACATGTTACGTGTAAAGTGCATGCTTTACATCTTGTGGCAGAAACCATTCGACAATGCTTTCCCGTGGTAGATGCATTAATAGCAAGCACAAAAAAAGTATTTTTGAAATCTCCCAAATGTCTACGATCATTTCACACATTACACACATTTCATAAAATCCTTCCGTGTCGTTAGTGGAATCTCTGCAAATAGTGCAACATGTTCACGCACAGCTATGCGCGGTAGAAGACGCAAAAAATATTTGTGTTCTAGAAAGTTTTTAAAAGTGTTTTAGAGAAAGATTCTGATTTTGGCACATTAAGACAAATTTGTGAAGGTGAAGGTAAACAGAACCGTTAAGTTGTTCCAAAGATTATTTTAATTACGTAAATATAACGTCACTAGATGTAGAACGTTTGTTTTCTCCATATAAACACACTTTTTCCTCGCGCCGCACTCGGTTTGCCGAAACAACTGTGGAAACATATCTAATGTTGCAGATATTTAACAGACATTATTCACTTTGTGATTTCACGGAAAACTCTTAAGACGGTAAGTGTTTGAGCACGTATTATATTTTATTTTTGTCCATTTATTTTGTGTAAACTTTTAGGTGCCCGTCACTGGCTGTTGGCGCAAATTGAGCAACTCTAGAGATAAGCTCTTCTTTTCGTAGACATTTATTGCTTTGTTTCCTTTTTATAGTATGAGCCTGTCGTATTGTTTTTCTTCAACTTTTCGCAGGTTTTACTAGGATTGAAGGGGCTTAAAAAAAAATTTGAACTTATTTTACATGATTTATTATATCATTGTGAAAGAAACTTGAATTTAGTTCACACACACAGCTTCAATGTACAAGCAGCGGTTTGGCCATCCTGAGAGCAGACGCAGGTATTACAATCTTGTTTGAATGTTTCTCCAGGAGTACACCTTGTGGCTGAAAAAATTATGAAATATTTTATTGTGTCTAGTTTAGAAGTACTCAGGTAATTGTTGGAACACATAAATCTGAACGCTGTTAAGTACTGTTACAAGCATTTGCGAGGGGCTTTACTATAAAAAGGTGAGAGTTTGGCTGGCAAAGAAGGAATTGTAAAGCGATTGAAGTTTAGTTATTTAGGATCTTCTAGTAAGACTTTTAAGCCAATTTGTTTATAGTAGAAAGAGGTAAAGGCCCAAAATTAACGCTCACTTACGCCTGTGAAAGCTGGACAATAACAGACAGGCAGGGGAGTAAGCTGCAGAAATGAGATATTCCAGGAAAATACTAGGAAAGACAATTAGAGATAAAATAAGGAATGTGGAATATAGGGAGTGTTGGACATAGTACAAAGTGGGAGAGACTATACAACAGGGATAACTGAGATGGATGGGGCATATGCAAAGAATGGGACAATACAAGCTAGTGAAAAAGGTGTACGAAATAAGAGAAAGTGGAAAACGAAGGAAAAGAAGACCGCGAAGAAAGTGGAAAGAGGAAGTAAGAGGGGCAGTGGAGAGAAGAGGGGTAAGGTGGGAAGACATTCCAGGATTAGCTCAGAATAGGATAAACTGGGGAGAAATATGGAGGAAACCAATGGGATTCAACTTCCAGCCAACACCGAAAGGTACAAGGTCCAGGATTAAGTAAGTAAGATATTTGTAGTAGTGTTTGAATGGCTTGAAGTTACTTACCTCTCTTACGTGTACACGCTCTTCTAGTGCAGGCCCATGCACCTGATGGTGTGCAGCGGCAAGTATTGCAATCTTGTTGCTTTTGTTCACCTGGAGTGCATTCCGCTGAAAATAATATGGAAATAAGTATGTAGTTACAGACTATTATTCTTGGAGGTGAGAGAATAAGAAAGCATAAACAGGAGCCACTATACAACATTTAAAATTGGAAGCAATAGTTAACTTAAAAGGAATTAAACCTTTCCTGAAAGAGCAAATAAGTTTTTTACCTTTTTTACAGCTGAAAGTTCAACTATGGTCATGGTTGTTTCAATAATGGAAATTGGTAACACGAAAGAATTAGTTGAAAACCAGCTGCTGCAAATTATTTGGTTTCATTCCAATAAAAAAGCATGAATAACATTCTACACGATGGCAAAAGGTTTAGAATAGAATTCTGTATAGGTTAGCTATTCTGAGATCACATTTGGTATAATACCTATATACCTAACAGATTTAAGATTTACTGACATGTATAATCCCACTTACAGAGAAAGTTCAGTTAATTACTTTAACTTGTTGTGTATGGTAGAGTCAGGCTTAGGGCAGCAACATGTCTATTAACAATACATGGCTGTTTGAGAGACCACTTGCATAAGATGGGGATCTACAAAGATGAGCCCTTATGTAGACTTTGCAATGAGAAGGAGGAAACAGCCCCTCATATTATTTTCGAATGTGCAGCGTTACCTCAACGCAGATTCGCTATGCGAAGCACAATTGAACTACCAATGGAGAAAGATTTACTACATAGGCTCTTAAACCTGATTGCGGGAACTACCTGTTCAAGTAAAAAAACCGAAGCAGGAATAATACAATAAGCTACTAAGCTTCAGTGTTAGGGATGTAAAGACCAGCCCTGCTCTGCTAGAAAAATCAATCAATCAATCAATCAATGGCAGAGTCATGCTTGCCTTACAATTATGACTAGTCATATAAGTATGTCATATTCACAGCAGTGAACGTATTGCAACAATTATAATAACTTGTTCTACGAATACCCTACTTAAAAATTATTGTGGGAAAAGTAATGATAGATTAGGTAAAACACCACATAATAGGAAATTTAAGACCCTGGTTAAATAGTATGCCTGTAAATGTTCTCGTGAAATTTCAACTTTGGTTTCGTCTAAATACAGGTACAATTACAAATAATAATAATTAGTCGATTAAATATCAACCATAAATGCATCTTTTACGAAAACGGTGCTCGGTTACGTGTTTGGTTTTTGCTTTGAAATTTCGTTTTTTTCTGAAATAAAATCGATTGGAATGCGAAGAAGGGCTCAGTTGACGACCGGCATCCTCTTTAAACCGAAAACCCTTCAAAACTTAAAAAAGAAATGCGGAAACATGATTCCTTTATTGCTTAGGCTAATATCGTGCATGGCGATACATCACCTAAACAGCGTGACGTCATCGAAGAGCGCTGAGCCTTGTTGTCTCGGTGGTAACGGCTTTACGCCCGGTTTCTGAAACCTCTTTTTATACAAAGAATAACTATCCAGCTCATAACGTTATCCACAGATAAATGTTAGAACGGGTTTCTAGAAAGTATCAACATATAGTTATCCACAGTTTGGCTATCCGTTAAGTAAACAGTTCCGAAAATGATTAGTAGATGGCGCCAAAATCGTAAATTCAAATTTTGGTGGAAATTTTAAATGTGCAACATGTGGCCCCCGTTGTAAATTATTTTACAACTTAGTTTGAAATGTACGTGAGTCCCGGCAAGTTGTAAACCGTTATCGATGATAATATGGCAGACAAAAAACAAAGATCACGTAATTTTACAGAACGCGCTGCAGAAAGTGAACAATTGCGTTCTGTCAAAGGTTCTAACCTATCTTGAAGTAATTCGATAATAACCCTTGCAGTATGTTTATTAAATCGATACCGTTGCTTAAATTCATGATCGCTGTGGTTTTGAAAAGGATTAGACCGTGTTCTATACACTTTCGGGTACTGCATATTATTTATTAAATTAATTATCTCTTCATCTGATGAATCGGAAGAACTGGTATAATTTAAATTCATATCTTTTGAAATTTATAAAAATGTTTGTTGCAATTCACTTTTAATTAAATTTATACTTACTTTTAAATATACTAAACGTTTGCATCTAAAGAATATGTATTGATATAATGCAGAATAACTAGTTAACATTCACCTTCGCAAACTCTAGAATTGTATTTGAATGCACTGTCAAATGAAATTCCCTACTACAAGTTATTGTCCATGCGCGAAATATCTTATCCTGTCGATGGTCCTCAGATAACTTGTTGGTAGTTTATGTAGCCGTTATCTCTTCTCAAACCTTTCAGAAACACTTATACACAGAGGCGGATTACCCATAAGGCAAACTAGGCCCGTGCCTAGCAGCACCGGACCTCAGGGGACCCCCTGTTCATTTAAAGTTATATACCTAATATAGATTTATTTTTACATAAAATATATTTTATAATAAAATTATTTAGGTAAGTATAAATTTCAAAAGTCTAAGAATTGTCTTAGGCCTCCTCCTGGATTTTTGAAAATAAGCGTATTTTATCAGTTAATTTCTATAATTCTAACTGCTCTTAAATTTTTTTTTAAGAAAAAGTAGTTAACGAATTACTGGCTCATTATTAACTTATTTTGTAATTAATAGTAAAAAGTTTATTCCAAATAGTTCTAATCTATAATAACTATAAAGCGCTATTCCAAATAGTTATAAACTATAAATAATCCTAACTATAGTATTCACTATTCCAAATAGTTATAAAAATTTTATTATTTCGTAATCGAAAAGCAAACAATTTCAAAAATTTCGTACCAGAGAAGTCTAGAAGTCGAGCGCAGTATCTCGAATAGCGTGGAACAGTGTGGAAAGTTCCAGTGTCGTCTCGATCGATTTTGTCCGCGTGTATTTAAGCGCAACGCGCTGCTCTCCGCTCAGTCTACACACGACAGCGATATACGTAAGAAAGCAGATATTAGTAAGCTACCGAACCGCTCGCTATTCAGTGATCGTGAAATATTACTCTGACTCGTACATTTCAACTTTATTTCCAAATTTGACAATAAGATACGTGCATTTATAAAGGTAAGTTTTATTATTATTACTAAACAGTAAACTTATTTAAATGCCTATCCAAGCACAAAATAAACTGACTTAAAGTTTGAGAGTTGTATCCATTAGAGGCCAAGCTTTGCAATTTTAGTAACCGAATAAATGCCGTCCTAGTACATGCTGAAATCGTGGCCTTACAATTTACTTTTCAAACTGCAAAACCTTATGCTGTTCTACTAATTAAATTTATAATATTATTACTTTTTACAGAAATGAAATGCCATTATCTCAGTGGAGCAGAAAAAAGAAAATTGCACGAAAAAGAAGTGAAAGAATCTGCTAAAGGACAGACGTCTTTATTGGGATTTTTTGAAAAAGAAAACACTTTAGCAGCTTCAGATGTTCAAACGGGGATACCAACCGAACATGAAGATGAAGTAATTGAAATTGATTCATGTCGACATGAACCCATATCTAATGATTCTGGCAGCGATAAACAAGAACCAACAACATCCTACAGTAAATACGAAATATTTAGTAATGATCCTCCTGAATGGAGTAAATCCGAAGAAGTCTTGCGATATTTGATCGAAAAAGGTAATTTTGAACAAAACATTGATTTTGAAGATAAGGAAATGATTAAAGCTACTTTACAAGTTAGCGAATCGACGCAAAGATTTATTTCAACATCAATGTTTAAGCGCAAAATGTTAAATGGTGAAGAAGTAGATCGTTTTTGCCTAATATTTTCGCCGAAAACAAAGTTTACTGCGGACCCTGTAAGTTATTTGTGCTTGAAGAAAATCAGGATCAATTTACCGCAGGTTTCAATGAGTGGAAAAATGCCACAGCGAGAGTCGTATCTCATGCTTCTCATACCAAGGCGTGTTTTAACTGGATGGCTAGAAAAAAACAGGGCTTGGAAACAAATTTCTCAAAAGCATATGAAAATGAATGCGAGTACTGGTGAAAGGTTTTACAAAGAATTATTGATGTTATAATTTTTTTGTGTCAATGTGGACTTCCATTAAGAGGCAAAGATTAAATTTTTGGATCAGTACACAATGAGAATTATTTAGGCATATTGGAACTACTAGCAAAATATGATGGGTTTCTAGCAGATCATATTAAAAAAACTAAAAATATTGGACGGGAGATTCAAATCATGTCAATTTGTTTCTTTGATTAAGTTTGTTGCTCTATATTAATATTGACAAAACTAAACATGTTTTATTAAAAAAAAAAATGTTACGATTTCTTCATGCGAAGTATATTCAGATGTAATCCGAGAAATTTGAGTATTCTTAAGATTAAACTATTTTATCAATATATGGTAAGCCACATCCGGATAAAACAAATTTTATAATAATAATAATATCTTTTCTTCTATGGAAACCATATATTCAAATCGGGTACTCTAAATTCAGTTTTACTGCTGATGATGATAGCTTTGCTATCGAAACGTGCGTCCAGTACGAGTTAAGTAATGTGGTAAGGGTTTTAGTGAACTGTTTCATATATACAAAGCTTAAGCTATATATTAATATAGGCTAGAATAAGTTTTATTTCTGGTATATATTTTTTAAATTAAGTCATCAATTTTATTGCATTTTACACAAAAAAGCAATTGTAGTTTCTAGATTGTTCGAAAATAAACGATAATTAGTGCACAAAAAAATCAATTGAATTATATTATTAAAATAAAAGATTGGTATTTAATTGTAATTTATCTATACTACTATAGAATCTAAATATTGATGAAGGTCTTTCTTAGATACTAGCAGATTCATTTGCATAAAATTGTTATTTCAGTGCACAATCGCAGATATTCAATGCACACAAGTAATTTATATATTCTATGAAGTATTAGTAAGTGATTTATATGTATTATAAATAACACACAGACAACTGAGCTGGTGGGGGCACCTCGAAAGGATGAATAGCCATATGCCAGTTAAACAAATTTGGGAAGCTAGAGTGCAAAAACAGAAAAAAAAAGGAAGGCCCAGAAATACTTGGAACGGAGTAATACAAGCAATACTGGAGAGGAAAGGAGTTACTTGGGAGGAAGCGAAGAGGATAACCAAGAAATAAGAAAGAATGGGCGGATTCATTTACGGCAATAATTAGTAATTGTTAACAGCAAATGGTAGATTTTAAACACCCGACACCAGATTCTAGTAGAAGGGTATTTTGATAATATATAGGGTGTCACAAGACGAGCTTACGATAGCCGTATATCAGAAACTAAGCAGGTTCCAAATTTGTGAATTTGCAGACTTATATTGTTCGAGGGGGCTAAGTTTTAGAAAATGTCGGCACTTCTAGTCAACTTCCGGATACGCCGGAAGTAACGCACATTTAATTTTCTTAAATTGATTGCCCTAATTTTTACAAAACATTTGAATTCAGCAATTAATTTGACATAAAATCGATCTATTTCCATAGGTCTAAATATTACCGTTTTAAAGCTAACTTGATTTTTATGAAGATGTCAGTAAAATCATTATAGTGTTTTATCGCTTATTTACTCGCTATACAAAAGTGTTTTTTACGAATTAGTAAGCTATAAATATAGGCTATTGAAAAGTATTTCTATTTTTGTGCAAATACTATACAGGGTGTCAGTATTTATCGATCAAATACATTAAACTTCAATCATTAACATTTATGTAATTTGAAATAGAACAGCCCGTATATTTTTACTAGATGACGAAATATTAAATTCTTCATCAAATGATATTACATTTCCCTATACCTAAAATGAATGCTTGGGCAATTATTCGCAATTAATGTTATTGTATTCAAAAATTTCGTGTAAGTTCGAAAGTTGGCTATGAACGTTCTTCACCGATTTAGCATGTGTTTAAATTTATAATGACACTTGTGTGACAATTCGATAATGTCTTAGCAAACTTCCTAGTATATAGCACATTTTGTAGTCTAATTTTTTTATAACGTACAAGAAAATGTCATGTTTGGAATTGACAAACCAAGATTACTTGAATTTACTGATTATTTACGGCGAATCTGAAGAATTTTAAGTAGAATGCGGGTTCTGTTTCGGAAAAGATACCCGGACAGGCTAATACCGTCAAAAGATGTAGTTCGACGATTGATTAAAAATTGTTTAGAATATGGACAGTTTGGGCCAAAAATTAAGAAACTATAAATTAATTGATGACGAAATTTTGGAGATTGGTGTTATACGATATTTTTATACCAACCCGACTGTATCTCACGAATGTCTGTGCAAAAAGGGTTAAAAAAATACAAATGGAGACCTTTTTCATATCAACAAGTACAAAACTTACATCCGCAGAATTTTTTTAGAAGGGTGCGTTTTTGGGAATTTATTACAGTATCTTGTCAGAAAAGGAAAAAAATTATATGGACAGACGAAGCAAAATTTACGAAAAACGGTATCTTCAGTAGACGCAACAGTCACTTTTGGGCAGCCAAAAATCCTCACGTAATTAGACAGAGGGCATTTCAAGAAAGTTAGCAATCCAATGTATTTTTTTTCTTTTTAATAACAGGCACATCAGTGCTGGCAGAACAGTATATCGAAACGACTTTATAGGAATTTTTTTTATTTCTCAAATGAATTATTACATTAATCTTAACAGCGGTGCTGCAAACGGTCATTCTGTCAATGTACAGTAACATTTGATTCGTACCGCCCTACTTTTCCTAAACATTTAATACACTTGGATGTGACTTAGCATATTTTTGAACTGTTGGTCATCAGAAATTTTGACATATAGGACGAATATTCATAGCCGTCTTTCGAATTTTACAAAATTGTTTGTAAAATTCCGAATAATTGCCCAGATATTCATTTTAGGTATAGCGAAATGTAATAGCATTTGATGAAGAATTTAATATTTTATCATCTACAATAAAAATATATAGGGTATTCTATTTAAAATTACATGGATATTAATGATTGAAGATTAACATATTTGATCGATAAATACTGACACTCTGTATAATATTTGTACAAAAATGGAAATACTTTTCAATAGCCCATATTTGTACTTTACTAACTGGTAACAGTTATTAATTAACACTTTTGCATAGCGAGTAAATAAGCGATAAAACACTATGATGATTTTACTAGGAAGTTTATTAATATTTCCTCTACCTCCCCGAACTAAAAGTGCCGATATTTTCTAAAAGTTACCCCCCTCGAACAAAATAAGTCTGTAAATTTACAAATTTGGAACCTGCTCAGTTTCTCATATACGGCTAACGTAAGGTCATCCTGTGACATCCTGTATATATATATAAATAACACTAGTTTTGAATTTGACAGTATTTCTTACCTGCTGTTGAATTTTCAATTAGAACAGCAACTACTACAACTATAATGAAAAATACACATAGAGTGCGCATCTTGGTATGATTATCTGAACTTAGAACAAATGATTTACTGAACAGCAGCAGACAACATCGTTTATATATCCATACATTTGTTTACATTGCGTACAAGTATTTTGATACACAATATAGCGGCGTTGAAGGAGGGGGTTCCGCTTAGCTATTGTTTATTGGCAAAACGATGATATTCTCGCGTTTGTAGCAGTGATTATTATTTTTAATGGTATTCCCTTATTATACTGAGACTTACTGTTTGTTATGCAATTATAAAGCAAATTCTGAAGGAATTTGCATAGGTCAATTGGACAAGATGCCTGATAATTGCAAATGTACATACGTAACACTTAAACACATGTAAATGAGGCAGGTATAATTCTCGAAATTAATTTGACAACAATGCGGTTCTGGAAAATCATGGAAATCGTTTTGTAGGTGTTGACGTATTTGAATTCCTATTTGCAAACTGATTTATCTTATTGTTAGTTACATCTGTATGACAAGGTTACGCTTCTAAACACGGGAATTTTAATCGATACATATAAAAGTTCCGAATTTCCTATACTGTTGGAGATATTTAGAAAAAATTTTGTATAGATATTTGGACAAGCTGCACACTGAAGATAAGAATTTTCAAGTACCGAACATTCGTATATTTTCATTTTTTTTGTACGGTGTTGTCAAATTATTCCAGAGGCTTACTAACACTATAAAGCCTATTTTATGTTGGGATTGAAGTATTGTGTCTTGTGGAGTATAGCTGACTTTTATTGATTTACACCAATTGATAAAGGGTGCTACAGGATAAGCTTGGGTACGTACCTTAGCCGTAGCGTAAACTTAATTTTCCTAAATAGATTGCCCTAATTTTTATAAAAAAATTGAATTCAGCAACTAATTTGACGTAAAATTTTCTATTTTCGATAGATCTAAATATTACCGTTTTAAAGCTAACTTGATTTTTATAAAGATCTCAGCAAAAAGATCACAGAGTAAAAGGTGTAAATATGGAATATGTTGGTAATATGAAATACCAAGGTTTCTCGATAATGTACATATGTCGTTACATCTATCAAACGAGTCGTGGACTTTTAGCCTAGACCTACTATTAAGATTACAGTGACCCGTGAACAAGCTTAGCATTTCCACCGTTTAACAGGAGCGATATTTTGCATGCTTTCAAAACTTTAACAGCTAAGTAGATACGAGTGATTATTTTCGTAGTTTGTTATTATTTAAGTGTCTGCTACTATTGACTAGTACGTGAAATGGGTTTTACAAAAACACTACTATCATTTATTATTTATTAATACGTAACGAATACCACTATTCTATATTTGCACACCCGTTTTTTCACATATGTTTTCTATGAGTGTTCATGTATTTCAAGTTATAAATATATAGATATACAGGGTGTTTATTAAACATACGGCAAAAATTCAAGGGGTTATACCATGAACTATTCTAAGAATATTTTGTCCTTTGATGATTTTTGAAAAGCCTCTTTTTTTCGAAGATACAGGGCGAGGAAAATTTTCGACAAAACCAACATTTTATCACCAAAAATTACATTTAAAGTTCCTTAATCTACAATAACTGTTGAAAATGACTACCTCCAGCTAGGATGCAAGAATCCAATCTTCTCCTCATTGACTGCCGAACTCTTTCAAAAACACCACGGTCGTTTCTTATTGATTTAGAAATTATCCGATTTCCTAAATCTTCCACATTTTCCACTGGAGTAGAATAAACTAGTGACTTTAGATAGCCCCAGGGGATTTAAGTCCGGGGATCGAGCAGGCCATAAGTGAGGTCCGCCTCGACCAATCCAACAATCTCCGTATGTTGTTGTTAAAAACTCACGAGCAACCACACTAAAATGCGCTGGTGCACCATCGTGCATAAACCACATTGCATTTCTTGTTACCAGTGGTACATCCTCCAGAAACAGAGGTAGCGTTTGTTCCAAAAAGTTTCGATACACCTTGTCGGTAAGTCTTCCTAGTAGAAATACCGGTCCAATTAGCCAGTCACCCACAACTCCTAACTAAACGTTCAACGAGAACTGATTTTGAAAACGATCTTCAAGCACCTCATGTGGATTTTCTTCATTGCATTTCTTGAGAAATTCGCTTCATCGGTAAAAAGAATCAGTGTCAGTAGTTGAGGGATTTGAACCAATGTGTGCAAAAGCCACTGACAGAATGCAATCCGTGGAGGAAAATCAGCAGGAAGAAGTGCCTGAACGCGTTGTATGTGGTATGGATACAACAAATACTCCCTAAGAATTTTCCAAATAGTCCCATTACTTACATTCAAAGTATTTACAATTTTTCGAGTAGAAGTACCTGGATCTTCCTCTATCATGTCCAGCACATTCTCTTCTAATTCTACCGTTCTTACTGTCATTGGCCTTCCTGTTCCTCCACTTCGTTTCAATGTGGCTGTTTCTACTTTAGAAGATTTTTCTATCAGGAACATTACGGTCAGGAAATCGTTCAATGTACAACTGTCTAGCTTCTAATGAATTGCCATCAGCAAGTCCATAAATGAAATGCATGTCAGTCATCTCGGCGTTCGTATAGCGATTCATGATAGAGGACTTCACTAACAAAAGTTTAAGTATTAAAAGACAGAAAATACACGTCAATTAGTCTCAACAAATTTGACACATACAAAGTGATCAATCACGAAACGTATTCAAATGAAATCCACGTTTTAACTGATTTACTTTTCTATGTCTGCACTTACCTTTTGTTAGTGGGTAAAACAGCTGTTCTTTGTAATCGGAATGTTGTTAAAAGATAACGCGTTTTTACATTTTTTTTATACCCGATAAGTCCAGTGTTGTACGCCATATTTTTATTTCGACTACATTAATAATTTCAAAAATATCAAAATTGGTTAAGTCGAAAATTTTTCTCGCCCTGTATCTTCGGGCAAAGGGGCTTTTCAAAAATCATAAAAGTACAAAATATTCTTAGAATAGTTCATGGAATAACTGGTGCATTGTCTTGGTGGAACATCCAGGATTTGCTCTCCCACACATTGGGTCTTTGTCTTCTCACTCGTTCACGAAAGGTAGTTAGAACCTCGTGTTTCACAAGAAACTTGAAGTTAACTCGTTGTTCGATCTGAACACTCTGCATTTTTCCGACGCGGCGCTCGCGAAAGGGCGTGAACGGACGATTGCTACAGCGAGACTGAGCGACGTATAACCGTGCCCATCGATCTCAGGGTGGGGGAAGCATCTACAAGCACAGACATGTTCAAACCTGCCGTGGCGTGCTCGCTGTTTGCCTGTAGTAGCACCAGTCCGGTTATTTAATTGCCACACCTCGTATAGACCGAGACGATCTTTAATGATCCCAGATCGGCGGTATCTACAACCACCGTAACTCCGTGTCTCCAGGAGGCGGAAAGAAGGAAGCAACGAGAAATTATGTATGTCTAATGTTGTGGCGAACCACAATAGTGACACCGCCACCAGCACCAGTGCTCCTGTCTGATCTCCAGATCTTAAAATGTTGAGAAAAGTCTACCACCTATTCACATGAAACTTAGGCACATATCACAACTGTGACTTGCATCGCACCACATCGACGATGACAATGTATTTCGCGATGTTGTTACAGAGTGGCTTCTTTCCCAAGCGGCAGATTCTTTTAAGTAAATATTTCAAGACATGTTAAACGTTATGACAGGTGGCTCAATATGTATGGCGATTGTATCGAAATGTAATGTACAGTTGTAGTTTTCAAATGTATATAACATTTCTGTAATTACGAGTGTTTGTCATTGATCACCACAAGTTTTTTCCGAATTACCCTCGTATATGCGCTTGTCACTTGTCAAATTCGATCTATCGTTTGTTATGTCATTATTAGTATCTTAGACTCACTTAGATTGTTGCATTAAATGACTACTAATTCTTTTAAAGTAACCTATTCTTTTGCTTATCTTACTAGCAGTATAATTCATATGATTTTTAAATGTAAGTTTGCTATGTATTAAAATTCTTAAATCCTTATATTCATTTACATAATCCAAATCTACATTCAACAAATTCAATCTTTTAATGCGTATTACGTAATGTCATAACATTTTTAAGTTAAGAAAAAATACTTTATTTACGGTATTTTCTTAAAACAACAATGATAACTAAAATGTGTGAAAATGTTACTAACAATGATAACGTTTTATTGTAAGAGTTTCTTCTTGTAGAAAGGATATAAATATAATTACGTTAGGCAAATCAATTCCTATCATATCAATATCCTATACATTGGAACATGCCATCCTTTATTAACGCATATTCTAAATAGGTATACGTAGCGGATAGCTGTGAAATTAGCCTCCCAGTGGAACAGTTATGTATGGAATATTTTGTCATTATTATAATTAGGTGGAATTATTACACAGATTGTAAATAGTGAAAGTAAACCAATTAGTGGTGCTAAGAGTCATTAAGCCATTAACAAACTTATATACATATATACATCACTTAGGTAAAAAACAGTAGTTGCTATTTGTAAACCACAATAGATGTAACGACAATACACAAAACACAATACGCAATAGATGTAACCACAATAGATGTAACGTACATATACCGATTGGGAAAATGTGAAATTAGCTATATCGGTATCCCCTCCTCGCTCTCTCGACGTACATGCGAGAGAGCGTGGAGGGGATTGAGTGGAATTCGAGTAATTCGATGCGAGTCGTGCTAGTATACTTCGAAAAATGTCGGGATGTAGACCTACTGTGTGAAGAGCGCACATAATAATTTGAAGTCATAGTCGCCTGGAAATGAGAGTTCCGCGTATTTATTTTGTTGTTGCTACGACGCGTAGACGAAATTAATAAGAAATTCTAACGACGAAAATAAAAACAGATTCTGATGAAATAAAAGAAAAGAAAAATAAATACTCTAGAAATTCTCTCTAAGATCGTCCGCACATACTGTAGTCTACCTCGTAACTAACCACATCGGTAACCTTGTGCCATCGACTGCCGCTAAACCCTCCACTTGAGAGTGAGGAGGGGATAGCGATATAGCTAATTTCACATTTTCCCAAGCGGTATATTGTGACAAAAAAATAAAAAACTCAAATCGTTGTTTATTGGTATTTAACTGAACGATAATACGGAAAGGACGCGTTGTTAAAGCTGGAGTAATTCTTTATGTGTATAGGTACACCGTTGGTCTTGAGCTATTTTAACATTCGAAAAACATCGTCGATTGACGATTGAGACAAAACATGTCTCACTCACTAGCGCTCCCATATGGTTCTATGCATTTTTGATATTTGGTACTATATAGGTTCCGATATATCATTACGAAAACTATTTTTTTTTATTATATAGAGTACGTTCATAAGATATAATGTTAAATGAATTTCAAAGTGCTAACAAAAATCGAAAATTTTCATGGGAACTTTCATATATTTAATTGTAAGCATTCTTTAGTTATTTCAAAAAATAGATTTTTCTCTACTAATTGAATTATATTAATGTACTGGAAATACAAAAGGAACAATTTAGGAATTTAAAAGAAAACAAATTTCCAAAACATTTTAAGGTTAGCATGTAGACCATTTTGTTATATGTCGCACTAATTTGTATAACTGCCTATATTTTATACATATTGTATATTGTTAAAAGAAAAAGGACTAACATCTAAATGCATGAAAACCCCTGTATTTCCACTCTAAGAGGGGAAGAGTTGCATCCGTACAAAAAGTATTGAACGCTACTGAATCAGTAGTTTGCGTAAACCCATTTAAGGTTATCACGTCGACACTAATCGTAAAGTGTAGAATTTCATTTTAGATTAATATAAAAGGGAATTTTAAAAACAAAATACTAATGTTCTTTCGAGCCTAAAGCCGTCACGTTGTATTTTGTGAACCCAATATATAATAAGGATAAATTTTAAGTCGTGTTTCTAAAAAAATTCTTCATCGAACCCTAAACGAAATTTGATTGATTTTGAGTTATCTACATGTACATCTTTCAAATAACAAAATACTACTTGAAGGTTACGTGATAATAGCTGCATGACATTATCAGTATACTATGTTAAACGTAGAATGAAGAATTTTTAACCCATAGTACGATCACGTTATGGATAGATATGCTTATGCTTAGATATACAGAAAGTTTACAGAAAATGTACCAATACGACATACCATACGACAAATCTCTTTTTAACATTTTAAATAACTCAAAAACAGTTACTGTTTTTATAGACACAGTAATCCAAACTCAAAGAATTTGATAGGGAACGGTTATCGAGTTGTATGCAAATACTACTCTACCTGTTACACAAATGTCCCATGTAACATCCTCATTTCTTTGAGGGAGAGCATTGAATACCATTCCTAAATATGTCTATAAATGTAATAAACAAAAAGATTTCAAACTCTCTTATCTTCTAAAATAAATATAACCACACATACATATATTTCCATTATCCATATCTTCCTTTGACTTTGTTAAAAACCGATCGTAGAGCTGATTTAAATGAATGATCTAGATTGATTCTTGATTAAATAGTTGCTGTTTCCTTAATCTTCTCATTTAACGGCAATATGTTTATGAGACGATATTCTTTACTTTTGGAACTGATGTAACGAGTGATATTTTCCATGTTTTAGTTTTTTAGGAACTATTTGTTCGTCAAAAGACTTATTGTTTGATTTATACTAATTCAATTTTTAAATGGAACACCCGTATATTTTTTTAGGATTTGTTCCACTGCCCCAAGAAATTCATCTAGGAAGTTCTTTCATAACAATTTATATTTGCTAAATTATGAATTCTCTTAAACAATTTTCAGTATGTTCCTATTATATTCTTTACTGCCGAAAAAATGTTGTGTGCGATACTTTAAATAAATCTATTTTGTTTTAAGCTTGTTTACTTTCTTAGACAATGAATGTAGAAAAATTATGACTACTTAGTAGATAAGGAATTTTACCAAAATATGAAGTTCACACATTATTTTTAGTGAATATGTTTCGAGAGAGACAGATTTTTATAGTATTTCATCGCAGTACTCCATATTTAACTAACCAAAGAAGGACACATTTTAGGTATAGGGAAATGTTTATAAACACTTTTTCAGGAAAACTTCTCTATCAGATTCTGAAAAAATATATAGGTTGTTCCGCAGAAATGTGAAATTGTCTCAATTATCTCAAAATCTAAGCTGATTAAGTATAGGGAATGTTGAGAAAAGTTGATATGAATTGAAGAGTGACTTCTAAGAACGTAGTAACGTACAGGATATTCCATTTAAAAAATCAAATTTGTATCGTATATAGCAGGGATTATCTTCTGTCCACGCACTGGGTGGACACGCTGTAGGTCGTTACGTAATAAAAAGGATAATACTTAAGTGGCGACCTTTTGAATGCCTTTTTTATGTTTCCAAAATGTCGAGGTTTAAAGATATTGTTGTTTTGGTATTTCGCGTTTCAAGAGAAATACTAACTAATAAAAAGAAAAGCACGCGTATGAATATGTATGTATGTACCAACGTTTCTCACTCTTTTAGTATTGGTAACCCATTTCGCTAACCTTGACACATTGAAATTTATTTTGGTTCGCGGCAGCTATTTTTTATTTGTTACTGTTCAATGCATTTTACTACTTAATACTGTTTCATCTATTCAGCAGGAAGGATGATCCCTCATGCACCCGCCTTCTATGCAATAGATGAAGCATTCAAAGACACTAATGCACTGTTTTTATACCCCAAAAATTTAATGAAAGAAAGGATTTAACTTTGAATAATGTTGATTAGCCTGAATAAAAAATCAGTATCTACAGGCTGATTAATTGTCGACCATCACCATGGGGATCTCGCTTATTATTGAAGATAGAGAGTGGATTTAAATTTAGCAAAGTTGCAAAATTTTTTGTTTGTTATGAAACTGAACTTCTTGCACCTCTATTTGGCCTTGCAGATAAAACTAAAAACATATTTTCAAAGCCATTACTTCTATTTAATGGTGTACTCGAAATTTTTATATGATATTTCAGTTCTTTCTGACCATCAACAACTTTCTTATTCCTTATTGGCGCTATATTGGACTTTGACACCGTCAGAAAGTCTTTTTTTTGACCATGTATAACATGTTGACAAAAATTTTTGATATTATACTTTAATTGACGAAGAATACATTTTAAGTTTAAATAAAGTAGCGAGTGCAAGATATTTACAGATGCATCCAGAACGACAACAGCAACATCGTATCATCTTTCTAGATCTTGATAGAAACTTGGTCCAGAATGGATTGTTTACCAGGCCGTATAATGTTTATGTTAAGAGGAATTTGAATGAAAATCAACGGGATATTTTACAAATGGCAAATTATAGGTGTTATTGCAAAGTTGATGTAAATTTTACACTTTATTTGTAACAATAAATGAAAAGTGTATAGATTTGAAAATGTTTAGAATTCCTAGTTCAATCTTGAAGTATGTTTGTTAAAGCAGCTATATTGGTATTTCTAACCATGTTTGAAATACTTGCATTTTTTGAAAATTTTGACAGATGCATCTGAACTTTTATAACTGCGCAGATATTTAACCTGGAAAATTAAAATTTTACATAACTATTCACCGTATTGGATAGGATTAGAAACCGCATGAATTTTTCGAAAACATTATACAGCATGTACGAAAATTATGGGAAAACTTTCAAATGCAAAAAAAGTCAAAACCTATAGTCCATTCACTTTAAGAATATAGTAGATAGCGCTGCAATCGACGCCCGTATAACACTGCTTAAATTTAACTCGATACAAAAATGGCGGGTAATTTGAAAGTAAAATGTCAGTTCTGTTATAATCTTTGTGAATTTCTTTGAAAGTAACTCCAAATACTAATGACAAATGTTTCAATAAAATGTTTAAGAAACATATACAAATATACCATTACGTTTATTTCAGATATATTCTATATTTTATTATAAATCACGTATTCTGTATACTTCTGAGTAAAATAGTCTCTACGAGGCACTTTAATAGTTCTGTTTTAAAATAGCTACAATAATCATAATTTTATAGAAATGTACAAATTACTTCAAATATAATTTATCCATTCATCCAAAGCTTGGCAAGTTGTTGTTCGTTGACGTTTCTTTGGAGGTGAATCTATAGTTCCCGTGGACTCCATTTCTTTTACAGTGTTCCATACAGTTGCTTCACCAAGCTCTGCTTGGAGGTTAGCTTTATAGCTGCCGATTTAGATTTATCCTATTTCCACTGTATATACAAATTATAAGCCATTAGCCTTTGCCCACTACTGATCCGTTTCCCTTGAGGATTTTTTATGGACCCATGAGATGATCACCTTGCTCAACGACCCCTTCTTCAGCCATGTCAGAGATGTAATAATCCTGGAATAGCAGTTAATAAGAACAATTGTATTATTAAAATTGGAAAAAAATAGCTCCTCTCCGTAAATCTCGTTATTAATCGTGTTCTGACAAGAACAATTTTAATGCAATATGCTAAATAAATAATAATATAACGAGAAACATAAGAAACAACCAAATAGTCAACCTAAAACATCGAAGAACTTTGACAACTGACATTACAAAAACGTAGCGACCAGTAATATTTCATTTTATCCAACATAAATTTCGTATGCACAGGCACCTTCTTTCGTCGTGTGTAATTTTGCCTAAGGTATTAGACAATAGCAAACGTCGAAAATATAGGTCTAGCTTGCCCAACGCTATATTCTTAAAGTGAATGAACTATAGTTTTTTTTTTTAGCCTATTTTTTTCATTCTCGTCATGTCATATGCACTACACATCTAAAATGAATGCTTTTAAAGAAAATGTGTATTGTAGCACAACTTTCTTATACAAGAAAGTACACACCAATGTATGTACGATGTAAGAATGTAGCTCATGTAGCTTTTTTAAACTGTCATTCAACTTTGGTAGATTTAAGTTAGTCGTGACCATTAGAAAACAATCCAGCATTAACGAAATGTCACTCAGTTTTCAATTATAAACAATGCTGGAAGGAAAATTATCTAAATTTGTTTATTATTTGTGGTAAATGCAATAATGCGATATCAAGAACATGTGATACCTTTCTCGCTGGGTAAATGCAGAAGCCGTCACCAAATACAAAAATATAAACCTGTTGTTGATTGTGCAAACGGAAATGAATATAGAATACTTCGTAGTAAAAACAGAAGATATCGTCATAGAAAGCATAACAAACGGTAAAAAAACCGAGATTCAATTAGAAAGGCTACTTATGAAGAATTAATTTAGAGATGCGAAAAGTGTCTGGAAGTTCAAGGAGATAGTTTTTTAAATGTTTATTACCTTTTTTGTAATTTAAACATGATTTATTCTATTTTTATTATGAAGTATATTGTGTGGGTACTTTTTTATAGGGTAACCGTGCTACAATACACACTTTTCTAAATATCATGAAAAGTATCCATTTTAGAAGCGTAATAAATATGACATTTTGTTGTTTTTTTGTAACCGCAATTTGACAAGAAAGGGAAAAATAGGTAGTTGCATTTAAAAAAATAAATTTTGTGACTTTCACCATTTGAAAGCTAATCCGTAATTTTCGGACATGCTGTATAATGTTTTGAAAAAAATCATTCGGATTCTAATTCCTTCCCATACGGTCAACAGTTCTGCAAAATTTCAATTCTACAAGTTATTTCCAACCTGTATAGTTATAAAGGCCCAGATGCACTCGTCCATCTGTCAAAAAAAAAAAAATGCAAATTTATCAAATATGGTTAAAAATACCAATATAGTGTTCCTATCAAACATGCCTCAGAATTGAACTAGGAATTAAAAAAAATAATAATACATAGGATTTTCCATTTAGAATAAGGTTGGCAGCTACTTCCGATATAACCGGAAACATTAGATTATTGAAAATGGATTAGTTCAATAGTACAGTCGGCTTTAGTACCTATATTGCCAAATTTTTTGAATTTTCCAATATATTGTAACGTTATAATTTACAACTTTGAACGTAGTTGTCATTAGCGGCACGTAAAGTGTGTTCAGTATGGCCACTTGTTCAACGTCAAAATCCCTCTGGCGGTTATTAGCTATTTTTCGGTAACTCGTGCCCCCTTTATGGCCCTATATCGTTGAAGCGGGGATGCTGGGAATTATATTAAATCCAGTTAACGGCGATTATCATCATTTCGAAATTTAAATGTCGTTCGTAACGTAATCGTCTTGTACGTCAGTAAATTTTATTATTGTACAGTTGTTGGTGGTGTTTTATATCATAGAATGGCACAGTTTGGGTCTTCCAGTTGCGTCACTGCATGTAATGCATCATGTTACTATTCAAATACGAATATTCCTTGGAAATTCATCATCAAATTATATTCCGAAAAGAGTTATTAAAATTTGCTGCGTTTGAAACAGTCGCTATTGCGATTAAAACAAAAGAGTAGAAGGACGCTAATTAATTTCTCATTTTTGAGTGAAGATTCTCATCCAACTAACACGTGTTTTGGTTGTGTTCCCAATTTTTAAGTGTTTAACGTTTGAATCGTTCCATAAATACGAGGTGGAAGTCAAGTTTAGTGGTTGAAGAATAGGCAGGATTCCAGTAGATAACATATAAACATAGGGTTTGTATGAGGTTGTTATAATGCCAGGTTGGTTTTCATTCTTCCTCTGTTTTAATACTCGTTAAATTTCATTAATCGTTATCTAGTTTTATTTAAATTGCCGAAAGAGTATGTTTAGGACACTTCTGAACCCCCAGATCGTATAATTAATTAGCTCAATTTTTATTTAATAATTTTCCACATTTAAAATATTACAATATACTCTTCCATATATTAAGCGATGCAGTTCCTCATGAAACAACTTTGTATAAGTTCTTCTCAAATTATAAGTATTAGTTTTATGTTGGTATGGGGCTCATTAGCCCGAAATTAGTGCAACGCGAAACTATACAGACGTCAAGCTTCAATATTATTTTCTGCAATTGGTTTTGAATTTGTACGTCATGATTACTCCAGAAACTGCTAATAAACATGCCGTGTAACGTTTCTATGCAATTCCGTGCATTACTAACGCAATTGTCAATATCAATAGATAAATTTAGGTTATGACGGAGCAAATCATTGGTCTGCGTTGTCAAATTCTTACACTAATCTTGCGCTACACTATATGAACGCAGCTTTAAGACATCGGGCATTAAAGAAACAACGGCATTTCACAAAAATCTCAAACTATCTCAAAAATGGAAGCGGGACATCCAAAAGCGTAATAATAATAATGTATAGGCTGTTCCATTTAAAAAGCAAACTTGTATCGTCTTTAGGGGAAACTCAACACGTATACTTGAATATAATTTTGTTATACGTAACAACGATTATTTTTTATTTGAAAACACCTTCCGCTCGCGATCTAGGTGAACATGCTGTATATGTACTGTTATGTTCAATATTTACATCGGACATCAGGTGTCAGTCTCAGACATTTAGGGTATTCAGGATAGCCACCCGATAGTAATGGAATTCCCTCTAGCGGAGGAAAAGCTAATTTCGAAAGGCACAATTTTCCCCCCAGGCCGGCTAGCCTTGTAGTGTAGACATTATATAAAATATATAAGTCCAGATAACGACGATCTTAGTGGAACAAGGACAAATCCACTCTTCTTTTATTCTCCTAATTTCGCAAATCTTCAAAATTTATGTAAAATTTTCCTACAACAAACATTAGGGTAAATTCAAGGTCATTTATAACATTATTTCATACATTAAAGATGTTTCATGAAGGTAACTTCATTTACGTTGGGAAGTTTTTGTATTTTTAAGTTTGTCTATCACAGAGCCGTCTAATTGAGTTATCGAGTAGCGTTACCACATTCATTCTCTCATGCTACGGCTAAAAATAACTTCATTTATTAAAAATGCGTCGTGAGATTATGTTTGGGAAGATATCATCAAAATTTGCTGTGGAAAAAAACAATCGCCATCGCGATTAAAATAAAGGAGCATAGGGACCCCAATAAATTAATCAATTTTGGTTAAATTTTCATCGAATTAACTAGTACTTTGACTGCTGTCTCAATTTAAAGTGTTCGATAAAAAAATTAGAGAGAAAATTAAAAATAGAAGAGAATTTTCGAGGTTAGAACAGGCAGATTTCCTGTAAATGACATAAGGAGCATAGTGTTTATATGTCATCTTCTTAAAAATCAAGGTTAGTTTACGTTTTCAAATATTTGTTAATTTATTAATTTCAAAATTCATAAATAATTGCCAAAAGAGTATCAAAGAATACTCCAGAATCCCACGAAGAGTTAAAAATCGAATTAAATTGCAAAAATTAAAATTTTCAACAATTTTCCCTGAGATAAAAACATTTCAGTACTTATTTCCTATCCTGATGCTGACTAATCCGATTTATAAACGAACCAAAATTATATGAAAAATGTAATAAGTGGTGTTTGTATCAAGCTAAACCCGTAAATACGTGCCTAATGAATTATTTGGAATGTTTTACATTGCATTAGCGATGTTCCATAGCATATTCTAAATTAAACTGATAAATGAGATAAAACATGTTTTGATAACTTACTGAAATAATCTTGTGCTTTGGAAGATTTTACTGGATGTTATATAGATAAATCGAAACTAAATTGCGAAAGTTACAAGCGGAAACGTTTATGGATGCATACAATACCTAACATAACAGTGTTAATAATTCTTTTAGTGTAATAATTATGAACTGCTTTAAATAAGTATATTTAATGTTGAAGTATGTATGTAGTTGTAGAACAAGGTGACGAAAATTGATCTAGCAATTAACCACATACAAAGCACATTAAGACTAATGTATGGGATGTGGTTCAAGAAGCAAAGATATTTATCTGCAGAGATCCTTATCATTGGATGAATAGTTAAATTTGCACTGATATTTTCTATTCATATACAGTGTGTTCGAAGTAATTTTGTTATTATTTCTGAGATTGATACAATTGAAGTTGTTAAAAAAGCAGTTGAAAGGTTAGAAAAAGGAGGTATTTACAAAAATGACATTACACAATACAGATTGTAAGTTCCCCTGGACGCCGTCTTCTACGGGCGTTTCGCTTGTTCACGAGTACGAGGTGGTACCCTAAAGATAGTATACGGGATGTCCCAGATGCAATGCTACAAGCGATATCTTCCTTATTTGTAGAGATATAAGATCGAGCAAGGTGTCGTCGAAAAAGGTTTGCAGAATCATAGAAGACATACTTTTTGAATCTACCCCTATCAAACGGAATCTGCAGCACCTTTGTTTGCGGATATGTTTGAGGATCTGCGTAAACGATTGAACTCTGTCTACAGCGAGGCGGTGCAAATTTTAAACACTTACATTATATGTACATAACAAACTAAATAGACATCTCAGAACTGTATATTTTGGCAGATACTGTACCTATTTACCGAAGCTGGATTTTTAGACTACGACACGTTCCGAAACGTTGAAGAACGGAAGGCCTTCAGTTTTTTGCTGGTGATTTGACAATGGCCTCCGCATGAAACACGTAAGATAAATATCAAGTACCTAATTTTAATATTCGGTGAATTTAGAAACAATTGCCACGAAGCAGGGTTGCAAGGATTTAAATCAATTGATTTTTATCACGATTTAAATCACGATTTAAATCACTTGATTTTTTTTATTTAAATCATGATTAAAATCAAAAATAAATATTATGAAAGAATTAATTTGGGTTATGAAAAAAAAATCGAAACAAAAATAAATTACGTTAGTATAGTAAACTAATTTATTACAAGAACACATAGATAGAAGTATTATGCAGAAAATATTCAAAACAAAAAACAAATTTAATTGTAAATTTGTAAAGAAACACTAGTTTGGCAGCTTTTTCAGTACCTAATCGATTGCGAAGTTTAGAGTGCACTAAACCAAATGTTGAGAATATCCTCTCTACTGATGCAGACGAAGCAGCTGCACAGAGCAGTTGTGTAATTATGGGAAGTTCTTTTTCAATAATATCTACGTTTCGTTGTGATTTCCACCAGTCAATAGATTTTACGCTTTTCAAGATATCATCTTGAAACATAATATCATTAAAAGGCTCTGATTTGGCAAGAAACTTGATGATTAGTGGTAATAAACCACTATCTGAATACAGTTCTTTTGCAGTTTCTAATGCAATATTTTTTTCAGTATATGTCAAACTTTGTGTTTTCGTTGGGTCGATAAGAAATGACAGCAAATGATACGGGGTTATACACATATTATATCGATTTTTAAATTTTTGCAGTTGATTTAATGTCAGATTAGTTTCTTCAAAGTAATCTTCTAATATTTTAAATTGCTCTACAACATCTGAAATAGTGGCGTCGGTCTTTTGCAACCTATCTATGGCAATGGAAATTGGCTTAAGAATTTTGAGGTAATCTTCAGCACTTCTCTTTAAATGAATGTTTGAAATTTTTTCCCTGATAATACTGTCAATCTTTTCTTTGTGTTCTTCACTGATTCTAAAAAGTATGGACCATGATTCGGTAAATACTTGCAAGCAGTCTGCAAGCGAGTTCCATCGAACATCACTAGGTATGACTAGTTTTTTGCCTCCTTCATTGGCATATGTTGCAGATGCAAAATGATTGTTCCTAAAGTACTTTACGATTTGGACTACATGCTGTTTTATATCAACGATTTCCAAATCTTTACATAATAAATTTAGTATATGTGTAGCACAGCCATATGTTATTACATTGAATTTATCAGATGCCTTTATTTCATTTCGCATTGCAGACATGTTAGCTGCATTATCTGTCACGAAACTACTCACTGTACAATCATACTCGGTTTTAGTTTGTTTATAAGGGTTGCTGCAATTTTTGTTAGGTAGTCGGATGTATGTGGATGCCCAGTTGTATCTACAGTGTCGAATAGAAAGGAGGAGCCATTTTCTGCAGTAACTGTTGCACATACTATGGGTTCATTATGCACATTAGACCATCCATCGAGTGAAAGACAAACGTTACTTCTAGACAACCCCTTAAAGCATTTGCTTCTCTCTTCGGTATATATTTTCATCAAGCAGTCTGCCTGACACATCGTTTCGACTGGGCGGTACATATCCAGGTCGCAGTAGTGCTATAGCTTTCTTAACTTCGGATTGCTCCAGGCAGATGAAAACTGCTATTAGTTGCATAGAGGGCTCTGGCAATCTGCTTATCAATTTCATTTTTGGCGGGCTTACTAGTACGTACAACAAAAGACATCAGAGATCCAGAAGAAGTTGTGTCAGTAATGTCAGTATTACATTCTTTTCTTTTTTTGTTTACTGGGATTGAAGGGGAAACTGAGTGCGACGTACTTGCTTGCTGAAAGTTTTGTTCAGTTTTGAATTTGTGACGTATTTACACTTGAAGTACGTTGTACCTGCAATTAAAAAAAAAAAACAATATGAGGCTTCAATTGTCCAGAGATGCATGTAAAGTATTCTAAGAAAAACACATTGGGTCTGGTGCGCTTTATGTGTCACGGAATTTACAATTTTTCTAGTTAGTTTGATAGAGCCCGTCAAATGGAATCAATTTAAAGCAAAAAATCGTTGAATGAGCCACTTTTTTGAGAAATAAAAGGTGTTGTGTTATCAGTCATAGTTACATATTAATACTACATACCTTAATAGTTACTTGCATAAAAAAATAAAAAAAATTGTATTTTTTTTCAGAAAATATTGTTCATCCAAGAATTTTTTGTTGCAAATAGTTTTAAAAAAACGTATCAATTCCAAAGCATTTTCAAAAATTGTGAAATTCCGTGACACATAAAGTGCACAGAACCAACACATTGATCACATTGTTGTAAATAAGTTTTAAAAAATTTCCAAACATGGAAAATTACCATTTTTAAAATAGTTAAAGCACTGTAGAGAAGCAGAAGCAATAACAGGCCATAAAGCAAAACGCAAAACCACCGTATTCAAACAAAAAAAATCAAGTATCCACTCTTTTTAATCTACTTATACTTTCTCTTTATTAAAACTTCAATCGCAAACCCAAAAACAGTAAATACGAAAGAAAAAACATAACAAGATGAAACAACGATTAGAACTTTTTTAAGAAGAAATTTTTTTAAGTAAGGTTCCAAAAACAATGGACTATGGAGAAAACATGTTTTGTTACAAGTTACAATCCAATATCGTAAAAATTAAAAATTTTTAAAGCTGTTCTGCTGTTCTCTGAATATTGTAGTTACCGAGTTACCATTCGTAGTTGGGACAAATTAACTATGCTTCTCTCTATACGGCGACGGAGAGATAGTAACAAAGCCATGAAACACTTTACACACACAAAAATACACTTAGGCTCCTGAGGTCATGACAAGCTATCAGCTTATGACCCCGTTTGGCCGATCACTACAAAAAAAAAAAACATTCTCGAATTTTGTTTTTATTTTCTAATATCGATTAACAACCTGCTGTCCTAATTAACAAATAATAAAAAGGTACTTACGGTTAAAACTGATTGTGATGACGCTGACGAGTCACTATAAGTATCGATAGTATCGATGTCTTCATTATTTACACTTTTACATTTTTCCCAGTGCTTTTTCATCCTCTCCACCAATCCTTGCATTTCCAAATTACATTTTTTACATGTAGCGCGACATCCCGGTTTTCCCTCCGCTTTCCCCGATTTTTCTTTGAAAAACTGCCAGATAAGGTCTTTCTTTCTACCACTTCTTCGAAACGACATATTCAAAAAACTATATTTTATATTTTACACAATATCAAAATTTTCAGTTAGCCGTAAAAACAATGCTCGCGCGCACAGATCTTAACTAGGAAATGACGCCCGTCCGCGTTCCTTCCCTTTATATAGATGAGTAAATCTGCGTGTTCTGACAGGAATTTTCAAGACAGTGCAAGTGCTTTCTCGCGGTAAATATTTAATATAAGAGTTTATAAAAACGAAAAATATTAGGAGATAGGTGAATGTTTCAGAACACGTTACAAACTTCGATTGTGCTATTTAAAAAAAAAAAAAAAAAAATCAAAAAAATCATGATTTTTTTTTTAAAATCGCGATTTTTGATTTTTTTTTTTTAAATCATGATTTTTTCCAACCCTGCCACGAAGTGAAACATAATGATCACCGCCCTTGTACAGCCGGAAATATTTGACATTGCGCTTAGTAAGGATAGATAGTATAAAATTTACAGGGCGAACTGCTTTAACAGGAGATAATATGATTTAAACTATTGTATAATTTCTTGCCTAACCATGGCAAATAAGGTGATAATTAGTCTGGGCAAACAGCGGTAACAGTCAGTGTAGTAGATATGTGGTGTGGAGTCGGCGATTATTTATTTCACGCGTTCACAGCGTCAGTACTAAATCGATGCTGTATGCGAGTAGTTCTGTGTATATGTAGGCTGCCGTAACTTATTTCGTAATTGCACGCTTATGTTTGCTTTAAAAATGTCGCAGTTAGGTACGTCGCGAAAACGACCAATGGCAGACACAGTTAAAACTTTATAGTGGACATGCCAGGATTAGTTTTTGATGGCGCTAAAATTCAATGTCTAGTTTGTAAAATTCCTTTAATGTGTTGCTCCAGAAGCCATTGTCAACGTCACATCGAAATCAAACAGCATTCTTCTGCAAAAAGTGGCATACGAGGTCAAGAAAAATTTACATTTGATTTATGTGTTACTCTTATTTTATGTAATCTATCGTTTCGTTTACTAGACAAAGAAGCATTTGTCTCCTTTTGGAATAAATATGCGGACTGTAAATTACCTAGTTGTACATCGATACGAGATGTTGTGCCATTTGCGCGTGAACATATAGAAAAAAGAATGAAAACGGAATTGAAAAATAAAAAACTGTGGTGGTGTGTGGACAAAATAACAGATCGTCAAAAACATTCTGTGGTTAATGTAATGGTACGTACAATGGAACCACATCGATCGTCATTCACTTTCTTACTTACTTCCAAAAGAGTTATAAATTGTACTGCCGATGAGATTTTAAAGGTGGTGCTGAACTCATTGAACAAATTTGAAATTTCAACTAAGCAACTTTTAATGTTTATGAGTGATGGAGCCACAAACATGCGTTCTTTGGGCCGATCTCTTAAAAAACAGAGTGGTAACTTCTTACATGTAACGTGTAAAATCCATACTCTAAATTTTGCGGCACAAACGATTCCTACACTCCACTAGTAAATGCATTGATTGCTAGTATAAAGGCAGTGTTTCTAAAGTCCTCGAAACGTACCCGACTATTTCACAAACTGTCCTGATTTACTTGAACCACCACAGCCGATTGTTACACGTTGGGGAACATGGTTGCAGGCTGCGTTTTACTACAACAAATATTTTGATCAAGTAAAGAAGTTAGTTTTAAAATTCAATCCGACAGAAGCTGCAGCAATCAAGAAATGCCAGGAAATATTTCAAGATAGTCAGGTTAAAATAGATTTACAAACTATTCACAACAACTACTTCGGACTAGCGGAGGGAATAGAAAAATTACAAAATGTTTCGATGTCGCTAGTGGATTCTGTTCAAATTGTGAATGATGTTCACGCACAGTTATGCGCTGAAGAAGGCAAAACAAATTGGTGTGTAATATGAAAATTTGAAAGTGTTTTAGAGGAAGATTTCGATTTTCTTATATTAAGACAAATTTGTGAAGGTGCGTGTGAAGATGCATTAAGTTGTTTCAAGGATTGTTTTAAATATGCAAATATAACATCGCTAGATGTCGAACGGTCGTTTTTGGCATTAAAAAACATTTATTCCGCACGTCGTACTCATTTGACTGAAACAGCTGTGGAAACATATCTAATGATTCGAATATTTAACAGATATTACCCAGTTTGTGATTTCACTGAAGACTTTTAAAACGGTAAGTGTTTCAGCGCGTTTTATAATTTATTACTTACCTTCTATTTTATGTGTAAACTTTGGCTGTGATCGCATATTTGCCCAGGTTAGTGATAATTGTTGCCAGATTTACATAATATTAAAATTGTCTCAGCAATTTTGCATGGTTTGTGCTGAAGCCATCATAAAAATAACAAAAAAAACCTAAAAAACGGACATATTGTCTATCAAAAACTATCAAATTTAAACAAACCTACCATAATTAGTTACTTCCGATAAAGTTCGATAAAGTAAAGAAATAAACAAGTTAAAGTGGGAGAAAATAATAACGAGAACAACGGAGGAACATATGACAAATGCAGGATATAATAACAATAAACAACAAGAATAATTTACGCTTTTGGAGGTGAGATTTGGCGGTTTGGCAATTGTTATGATTACTTTGCTTAAGAACGAGCTCTTTAGATCAGTCTGGCGTCACAAGAAACAATTTGGCGCTCTTTCCTAGCCAACTTTGCGTAACAACAAAAACAGATTACCAAAATATTTATCGCTGCATATCGTCACATTTCTTAAGTTAAAGCATAACATATTTAGTATTCGCCTTTCGATTTCCTTTTCGAAAACGTAAAAATATACAGGATGTTCTGTTTAAAATAAGATAGTTAGCGTCACTTCCGGTGATATCGGAAACACAATTGAACTGCGGATAACGGCAAAAATTAGTTCATAAAAAATAGAAATGGACCTATTTTTTTCAAATACGCCAGCTCCTGTCGTTCAAAAATTAGCGTGCGTGGAGACACTTTAAGATCTCACTGTATTTTTATGGTTATTCGACATTTTTGGTTCATTATTGCAAAAAACACCATATTATGTTTTTTGACATTTACAGCGTGCTGTATAGGGTACGTATGAAGTACATATGCCAAATTTACACTTACTTTCAAAGTTTTCATAAGCGCTACAAGATATTTAAAAGTTTTAATGTGCTGCGGTAATTTTTTTGGATTTATGTTGTGTGTGCACACGAACTTGCCGTTTATTCGATCTGAGCAGACTTACTTTTAGTTCAGAATTCAGGGTCGCTAATGCTGTTCTTGCCACAGTTTTCCACCGTAAGCGGAAGAAATGGAATATTGAACTGAATTACAGGTTGAAAGCAAACAATAAATCAGCACATAGCATGGATTTATTTCTTATGTAAAATTGTAACATAAGGTAATTTGTACTCACACTGGCACAACTTTCGAAATCTATAGAATACAACATTAGTTATCTGGTTGGTTAATCTCTTAAAGCAGTAAAATGGATGGAAATGCCAGTTATAGTACGGAGTCACAGCTTCTACGCGCAGTCTATTTTCGTACATGTAGCCGAGTGACCGTCCTTCTGGCAAACACACTGGTTGCAATCTTTTTCGAAATGTTCGCCTGGTTTGCATACAAAGTCTGAAATAAATTTTAGCAGGGTTAAGTATGTGTACTTGCTTCACTAATAATATCTTATACCGGATGAAGCAGGGAAGAATCTATTAAATATATCGAAACATGATAAAGAATAATAAATAATGATGATAATAAGTAATAATAATGACAGCAGGGACTGTGGGTTAGTATGCCAAACACTAAAGTAAAGATAATGGGAATCTACGAATTCTCGAAGCAATTGTTGGGAATTAATCAAATAACCGGTGCGGTGCAGTGTGCCGATAGCTTAGTGTTTGCCATATCAAAACATAAATGATTCTGTGGCAGGCGTATAAGTGCTTAAAGCAGAAGCGACCAAAAAAAAAACAAACTGAATGGTATTGTTCAAATCTCAAAGTGGAGATTTTTATTTTCATAGCTTTATGAACATTGTAATTCTCGCTAGGGGGAAGCTTTGTTCAAAATTACATTTAATTTCGTTGTTAGTTATATGTTTCTAATTGCAGTGCGAATTAGTTGCCGTTGCTTGCAAATGAAAGCGCTGACAAAGTTATAGCTTGATAATAATGTCGCTTGGTTTTTGAGTTGGAACTGCGTTGTCGTCGTAGCTTCTTTTCGTTTCGTCCACACTCTTATAGAACATATTGAGGGCTGTTACTACACTGACTGGGGCCTATTCCTTTTGGAGGACTTTATATAGGGCTTGTTTTGGGTCAGTGGAATGGGAAAGTTATCGATCAATGAAGCGAGGCGGTTGCTACGAGGTCTAATTAGTTGGGATTTCCACGTGTGATGTAAGGGGTGGCCGTGTTCGCCACTTAAATTGTTGGAATGTTTGAAGATTTCTATACATTGACGAATTTTTCAACTAAAATGGTGAGGGTTGCGAGACAAGATGCAGGTGGAGTTAAATTGGATTTGGTGGCCAGTTTCCAGTCAATGCACACCCAGGGCGGAGCCGGCTACACACAACAACCGCGTACAACGCTCGTGCTCAGTAACACAAGTGCTAACCAACCGCTTTGTTTCCCCGATACACACACTACTGCACAAACGTGGAATCTGGTAGACACCAGGGGCTTCCAGATCTTGAAAGACTGAAATTGGGTTTGAAGATGGTTTTTATGTTGTTCCCGAAGAGAATCTTGCTGATGCAATCGGTGATACCTTGAATGTAGGGTAGCTACGCTTGCTTACAGTTAAAGGTAGTTTGAACATCTTTCCGAGAATAACTATTGCGGTTCAGAGATTCGGTGATGTAGTTCAGTTCTTGAGGGAGCGAATTGGGTTCAGGTATGGAAATGGCCCTTTGGATAAGAGAAAGGAAACACCGCATTTTTGGGCTATATGATGGGGTGAGACACCACTGAAATATCTATCCGTGTGCATTGGTTTTGGTAAAGGTAATGTCCCAGCGCACTGTCAGGACGTCGGTGTATGAGAGCATCTAGGAAAGGAAGGCAACCGTCCGAATCAATCTCCATGGTGAAGTGTATGGAATCATGTTGGAAATTCAGAATCGATGGGAAATTGTTTAAAACTTCGTGTTCATCAATATACCTGTACCAACACTTTGGCTTGAGGTTGTAAGATAATAGGGCTTATTGTTCGTGGGCTTCCATAAAGATGTTGACGATGACAGGAGACAGAGGAGATCCCGTAGCTGCGCCTGAGGCTTGCTCGTAGTATTTACCATGAAACTGGAAATAGGTAGAAGAAAGACAAGCTTCAATCAAGTCATCCGAAACAAGCCCTCTATAAACTCCTCCGGAATGAACAGTCCCCAATCAGTGTGCAGTAACAGCTCTGAATATATCCCATAAAAGTGTGGACGAAGCGTCAGTAAAAGCTACGATAACGATGCGGTTCCACCCCGGAAACGAAGAGCATTCGTAATAATCTTTTTGTAGGATAGTAGTTCGGTAGTTTTGAAGTAGCACTATAAGGATTAGAACTATATCTCAGAAAATTTCGCCGCAAGGTAATGAGTATACCCACATTGATTGTGAGCATTAGAACGGGTATTTACAGTCGCTGGTGTATTACTACCGCTGACTAAATTTAGCTTTTTATCTTGAAAACTTACGTGCACTGCAGATCTCTGACGTACAAATCCATTTGGAGTTTGATAAGCAGTGACAGGTGCGGCAGTCATCCATTGCCATCTGACCTGGAGTGCAGGGTTCTGTAATAAAAAAACACAATTCAGTTGAATCATATAGGAAACAAATGAGCAATAATTTGCTGTTGCCATTCTTCTGCCATCTATAATTACTGATTTTATTTCTCAAATACAAGTACACAAAAAAAAATCTTTTAAAGATAATTCCAACAATGTCATTTTGGTGATTTTTGTATTGCAAATTCTTCTTGAAATGTAGTCTAATTTCTAATACTTGAGTAAAAGGACATGTTGGAATGTATTGTTTTGATATTTAATAAACATTAAGTAAAGTTATCTAACAAACATTAAGAATGTTGTTCAGTATACCGAATGAAACGTCGTACGAGAGCTTAACGTTGTCATATCTTTCCTTTATTCCTGCATTGTATTTTATAAAAATCTATGAAATAGCAAGAAAGACCTCGGGAATAGAATAGTATCATTGTATCATGTGCCTGCACATATTGGATAAATGGTTACATCAAAACTTAGGGTTGTTATAGTACGAGTATTGGATCACATTATTCCGTATCGTGGAGGCTGTACGTTCGCCGATCTATTTTATAGATATAAATAATAGATAATGTGTGAGCTTGTAAATAAATCGTCATTTATATGTACAGACGATTTCATTTCCTTGGCCAGGCGTACTGCTGGCGCTACTGGTTATTTACAAACAGATGTAAATAACCAGTTTTCTAATGAAAGATGTATTTATATAGTCAAATAATTTTCATCAATAACAAGACTGATGGCGCAATGCCGGAGTTCTGAGTTCGAGACCGGGGCTCGCAACTCTCGCAGAGTAATGTTTATAGTAGTTCTCTTCACTCCTCCAAATTTGATGGATGCATGAGGGTGAACCCCTCAAAGCGCTTTAGGGACGCAGGGGTAACAATAACCCATGGCCGCCCGATGTCATCTATATTATTAGTATTATTATTACTGTTATTATTTTTTTTTATCCCTCCTTCCGTCCATTTTATCCATCCATGCCCAGCAAGCTGGGCAAGTATGCCGGGGAACCTCACGCGAGATAAGGCACAGATGTATCCCCGTAAAATGAGGGTGCCTCCGTACCTCTCCCCTTCTCTTGTTCGTTATTTATTACAGGTAGGTATAGGTATAATAATTAACATAAATTACAGTTTATTATGTTGTAGGTCTTCTTTTTGGTCTTCGTGGTGCCTGTGTCGTCTCGGAAGAAGGAACGCATGTCCGTGGTGTTATTTCAAGTGCGTCCCATGGTTGTTAGGATTTGTCCTTGAAGTGATCCAGCCCTAAGGTATGGGGTAACTGGTATCATGAGCCCTTGGGACCCTGAGTGAACCCAAGACGACATATTTATGCATAAGGTGGACAATGTTTTGCGTATGTTGAGTTTTCGTAGTCCTTCAACGATGGTCTCCTCTATTCCGCCGCATACTTCAATTAATAGTGGAATAAAGCAAATCTTATTTTATTATTATTAATAATAATAATAATAATAATAATAATAATAATAATAATAAGAAGAAGAAGAAGAAGAATGAAAACGGCTAAAGTGGAAGAGTGGATCAGACCTTATCTCGAAATTATTGTGGATGGAGTGAAGGTGTTTTGCCGTGCATGCAGCAACAGTAAGTCTTTCTTTTACAGTTGCTAATATTTACTAGGACAAGTATTTTTTATTTGGTGATTTTTTTTTGCATTAAGGGATCAAAGCCCATCAGCCACATTTCCATCGCAATGTATCAAATTATAAAAAAACTTCACCTATTAAATTGTAATTCGACAGTCAACGAGAAACTTAATAAGAACTCTGTAAATTTCAATGTTGTTAGACCTTAGTAGCAGTATTATAGAAGTGGGTAAGGCTACTTTATGTGCTACTAAATTCAGATCTTAGTATCTACGAATCGGAAGTTTTAAGTAACCTCAAAAGATTCTTTCTAGAAGAAAAATGGGAAAGTAGATGGCAAGCCTCATATGAATGTCACCCCACGCACTATGCTATAATCCACCCCTCGATCTTTCATACACGTTGGCATAGTAACTCTAGAGTGTCACGATACGAATATTCTGTTGTTGCTAGATTGAAATTCGGACATGGTTGCTTCCCTTCACATTTACACAAATTAAAGATTTTGGATTCTCCAGCTTGCACATGTGGATATGAGGTGGATGATTTAAATCACCTTATTTTAGCATGCCGCGTCTATGAGCACCAAAGACGAAATCTGTTTGAGAATTTAGTAGCACATTTGGTGATTTGTACGCGCAATTGCCGAATTTGTACTCTATCATGCGTTTTTAAGTTATTGCCGTTGATTTAAAACAGCAAGGTTATAATTTTACATCCAACTCCCTTCATTCATAGAATGCCACATTCCAGATTTCTTCCGAAAGAAAATTTCTCATAGAGCAACATGTAAAAACACCGACTCATATACCAAAACGTGCTCAAAATCTATGTCGAACTACATATAGATCCACAAATATGTCGAAAATTCAAGCATTATCCTATAACATCAGTCGACGTAGAAAGGAGTTTTTCTGTGTTCAAACATATGTATGCCGACAAATTTTTAATAGAAAATTTTGAAAAACATTTAATTGTTAATTACTTTACAAATATTAGTTAATAGAATTAAAATGATTCTTGTATTACATTTTTTTATTATTATTTACTTTAATTATCTTACCATTCTTGTGTAGCCTTATAACAACTTCATATGTAAATAGGTTTATATGCTCTATTTTTTCACATAACCTTCCTTCCTACAGCAAAATTCAGTTTTTATGTTATAATTGTATAAGTTAATATATCATTTACAAAACAGTGCATATCTTAAATTCATATTTTGCATATTTTCCTGCATATCTTGCATATTTTTCTTCATATTTTCCTAAAAACATCTGCATGTATATGTGCATATTTCAGTCGTTTTCTTTGCATAAAAGCCCAGTTCTTATTATTATTTTTATATCGTTTACTTATTTTTCAGCTATTACTCTCTACAACAATAAGCACACTGCGTAAATTGTAATAGTCATTAATATAGAATGTTGAATATAGAAAGGCATATTCGACGAACTTTAAAATTATATGGCTGGCCTACAATAACCCTTGTTCGATGTATAAGGGTGGAATGGGCTACTCACCCGGTTTTGCATTGTAATTGTAACTATCAAAATCCGTTATATTAGCATTTTGAAAAGTACGATAGTCAAAGACAGTGGTTCCGAGCAGTTACAAGTGTAAACTGTGTAGAACCAGTTCACACTTGTAAAACACTCTGTTAAATAAAGTTTAAACTGTTTTCTTAACATCCATTCTTGATTTTGCAGTTAAACGGCCACTTTACCTGACCATGTCGGACAATGTGGCCATTTGGCTACATTGCGAAAAATCAAACTGAAACTTCCGGTTATACCAGAAGTATCTATTAACTTTATTTTAAATGGAACATTCTACATATTACTACGTTTTTGAATTTCTAGGCGGTGCGACGTGTCACACATCTCGTCAGAGAATTGTTTCATTGCAACAGCAGTTTCCTGGACGCGTTACTTCGAAGAATACTAACGTCAACTGGCCACCAGAATCATGCGATTTCTCGCCTTTGCACGTTTTCCAATGGGGTAATATGAAATCTCTAGTTTACAAAAATAAGCCAGAAACAATTCCCGACCATAAACGGAACATTCAACATGCAATTAGAAATATGCCAAGCGGTATGCGTGAAAGAGTAATCGCAAATTGGGCCTCTGGAATGCATTCAGTCAGGCCAAGTCGAGGAGAGCATTTAAATAATATTATTTTTAAAACATAATGATAACGCTAGTTGGAAAACACTTTAGAATGTTCTATTTAAAACAGCAAAGTTGACAGCTACTTCCGGTATAACCGGAAGTCTTAAATAACTGAAAACATTTTAGTTCAATTGATGCCTTTACGTTGATTACAAATCGGCTTAAAACATACGCAAACATTAGCTTGGCCACTTTGCTCGTCTTTCCTCTATATACACTTGGACAACTGCTGGAAAATATGCAAGTTTATTACAGCGCAAGTCGTAAGTAAACCAATGTATGTCAATATCATTTCTGTAAAAGATTCATGTTTTGTTGGAGCATGACTCTTGTTTCCTACAATATTGTCTCATCAATTGCTACAAATTATCCACATCACCGATCTTATAACTACTTGTAGTAGCATTTCCTACAATTGTAGATGTAATTCAAATATTTTTTTATGTGTAATGTTCTATAAGTTATAGTCGCTAATTTATAATGGAAGTAATTGGCACAATAGTGTAAGCGTATATAGAATATAGTCTACCTTATTTAACAGTAATGTAATTTTGTAAAATGTCTGAATGTTCTGATGTCTTACCTGGTGGTGGCGCAGTTCTAACAATAATCGCCTCAAAAACTACTATCAAGCATATATATAAAATGCGCATTTTGGTGAAAATATACGTGAATTTTTATGTAACAAATAATTTGTTGGTCTTATATAAGAATATTACTTATGCAATTGTACTTTGGCGAGTATTCCAATATATAATTGATTTCGACCGTACGTGGGTGTTTATGATTAAATGGTACATTATTCGCTTGATGATTATTGCAATAAATAACAATACATGCTTGAATATACCACATTTAATGCTTTGCATACACAATTGAACGCATAAAACCCACTAAAATTAATTGTATAAATGGAAATGATATATATTGTTATATACACATAAGGAAAGAAGATGTCTACCTATACGAAAAAGCGTACATACGACAACGGTAAACGTGAATGGGTGATTCACCATAAGCGGAGGGGTTTGCGGCAGTCGACGGCGATGTGGTTAGTTACGAGGTAGACTGCATTATTCCAAGATATATCTTTTTCGGTTCTTTCTGTTTGTTAAAGGAGCGTGTGAACAACTGTGAAGATCCGCTAAGAACTGTGCCTGCATTAAGAGAGAAAATCGTGTCAACTTGTCGGAGACTACAGCAACCTTTGTTTCGGGATATGTTTGAGAATCTGCGTAAACGATTGAACTTTGTCTATAGCGAGGCAGTACACATTTCAAACGCGAACATTAAGCATAACAAACTAAATAAATATCTCAGAACTGTGTATTTTGGCGCATGCTGTATCTACTTACCGACACAGACACTTTCCAAAATGATGAAGAATCGAATGCCTTAAATATCAATCTTTAATACAGGTAGTTACACCTTTTATCCTTGCTTAGCTTGCGAACACGATCTTCGCTCTATATTGATAAAACTAACCTTTTAATGGCGAACGTTCCCAAAATGGGAATATACTAAAAATCTAGTTTTTATTGAATTATATATTTACATGCTTTAAAATATGCATATGTAGATGTAAACTTTCCTGATTGTTAATTATAAAAATTGTAAGCAAGTAATGTAATTAATTCAATAAGAATTAGATTTTTTAGTATGTTCCCAGTTTGGGAATGTTCGCAATTAAAAGGTTAAAACTTCATCAAATACACCAACACCCAAACATGGTTCTTAATTTCATAATAAACATTTGAAAGCTGAAATTATATACTTATAGTTATTCGACATTTTTGTGTATTACTGCAAAAACACCATATTATTTTTTGACATTTTCAGCATGATGTACAGGGTATGTACGAAGTACATATCCCAAATTTATACTTACTTTCGAAATTTTCATGACAACAAGATATTTTAAAATTTTAATGTGGTGCACTAATGTATTGGATTTGTTGAGAATTTATGTAGTTGCAAACAAGTTAATTTGTGTGTGCATACGAACTTGCCAAAGTTTTCCACCGTAAGCGGAAGAAATGGAATATTTAACTGAATTACAGGTTAAAAATAAACAATAAACTAGCACATAGCACAGATTTATTTTTTATGTAAAACGGTAACATAAGGTAATTTGCACTCACACTGTTTAAACTTTCGAAACCTATAGAATACAACATTAGTTACGCGGTTGGCCAATCTTTTAAAGCAGTGAAGTAGATGGAAATGCCAGTTATAGTGCGGGGTCACAGCTTCTATGTGCATTTTACTTTCGTACATATAGCCGAGTGACCGTTCTTGTGGCATATACATTCGTTGCAATCTTGTTGGAAATGTTCGCCTGGTTTGCATTCAATGTCCTCCTCTGAAATAAATTTTAGCAGAATTAAGTATATGTACTTGCTTCTCTAATAATGTTATCTTATACCGGATGAAGCAGGGAAGAATCTATCAAATATATCAAAACATGATAAGTAATGATGATAATAAGTAATGATGATAATAAATAATAATGTTAGCAGAGACTGTGGGGTAGCATGCCAAACACTAAAATAAAGATAATGGGAATCTACGAATTCCCGAAAAAATTGCTCAGAATTAATCAAATAACTTGTGTGGTGCAGTGTGCAAATACCTTAGTGTTTGCCATATCAAAACATAAATGATTCTGTGGCAGGGCAGTGCTTAAGGCGGAAGCGAGACAAAACCAAACTGAATGGCGTTGTTCAAATATCAAAGTGGAAATTTGTATTTTCATAGCTTTGTGAACATTGAAATTTTTAGCTAGGGGGAAGCTTTGTTCAAAATTACATTTAATTTCGTTGTTAGTTATGTTTCTAACTGCAGTGCGAATTAGTTGTCGTTGTTTGTAAGTGAAAGCGCTGACAAAGTTATAGCTTGACAATAATCTCTCTTGGTTTCTGAGTTGGAACCGCGTCGTTGTTGTAGCTTCTGCCGACGTTTCGTCTACACTCTTACGGGACACATTCAGGACTGTTACTGCACACTGACTGGGGATTACATTCTGAAGGGGTTTATTTATATAGGGCTTGCTTCGGGTCAATGGAGTGGAAAAGTTGTCGATGAAGCGTGGCGGTTACTAGGAGGTTTAAGCAGTTGGGATTTCCACGTGTGATGTAAGAGGTAGCCATCTTCGCGATTTAAATACTTCGGATGTTTGAAAATCTCTATTGATTTATGGATTTTTCTACTATAATAGTGAGAATTGCCAGACAAGATGCGCGTGGAGTTAAATTTTGGTGGCCAGCTTCCAGTCAATGCTCACCCAGATCGGACCCGGCTACACGCAGTAGTACACGAATGCTGACCGATCGCTTTGTTTCACCGGCGTACACACTACTGCGCGAACATGGAATCTGGTTGACACCAGGGGCTTCCAGATGATTACGGCTTTTGATGTGAAGGTAATCTGGGAGATTGAAATTGGGTTTGAAGATGGTTTTTATGTTGTTTCTGAAGAGAATCATGCTGATGCAATCGGTGATACCTTTTGTGGTGAATGTAGGGTAGCTGCGCTTGCTTACGGAAATTAGGGTTAGATCAGGGAAGTTGCTGTGGAGAAGGGTTGGTGTAGCGGTTAATGATAGTTTGAATACCTTTGCTAGAATAACTATTGCGGATCAGTGTTTCAGTGATGTGATTCAGTTGTTGAAGAAGCAAATTGGGTTCAAATATAGAAATGGCCCTTCAGGTAAGAGAATTAATAACACCGCGTTTTTGGGCTGGACGATGGGGTGACGTATGGAATCATGTTGGGAAATCAGAAACGATAGGAAATAGTTTAGAGGTTCATGTCCATGGAGCCAGATGCCAAAGGTGTCTTCAACGTTCCTGTATCAACACTTTGGCTTAAGATTATGTAAGATAATAGGGCTTGTTCATCGAACCATAAAGAAGTTGGCGATGACAGGAGACAGAGGAGATCCCATTGCTGCGCCTGAGACTTGCTCGTAGTATTTATCATGGAACTGGAAATAAGTAGAAGAAAGACAAGCTTCAACCAAGTCAGCCAGATGATCCGATTGGCCACTGGACCAACCAAACCAATTGCTCCATTAACCCGAAACAGGGTCAGTGTGCAGTAACAGCTTTGAAGATGTCCCAAAAGAGTGTTTACGAAACATCGGCAGAAGCTACGACAACGATGCGGTTCCAACCAGGTATACATTATGACCCTTTTGTAGAATAGTAGTTTAATAATTTCGAAGTGCCAAAAGATTCTATATAGTTCTAAAGATTAGAACTACACCCACATCGATTGTAAGCAGTAGAGAGGGTGTTTACGGTCGCTGGTGTATTACTACCGCTGACTAAATTTACCTTTTTATGTTGAAAACTTACGTTCATTACAGATCTCTGACGTACAAACCCATTTGGAGTTTGTTAAGCAGTGACAGGTGCGGCAGTCATCCATTACCATCTGACCTGGAGTGCAAGGTTCTGTAATAAAAAAACACAATTCAGTCGAATCATATAGGAAACAAATGAGAAATAATTTGCTGTTGCCATTCTTGAATCTATAACTACTGATTTTATTTCTCAAATACAAGTACACAGAAAAAAATCTCTTAAAGATAATTCCAACAATGTAATTTTGGTGATTTTTGTATTGCAAATTCGCATAATTGAGAAAACTGTGCACTCTTTGAGTAATAATTTTTATTACAATGTATGCATATTCTTGATATGTATCAAGAATATATACATATTTTAAATTTTCATAAGAAGTGAAATTTTAACCCCACTGGGCGTTGTAAGGGGGTGATTGGGTAGTTGAAATCAGTTTTTATCGTCAGCGCACCAAGAAACATAATAATAGACATATTTTTCAAATGTGGAATTTCAAACTACGAGGGGGGTTGTAAGGTGGTGCAAGGGGAAAATTGGATAATTAAAACCTTTTTTTATTATCATATTCGGTGTCAGCGCCCCAAAATACTTGGCGAAAGGAAGGTTTACTCTCTGGGTTTCGACATTTTTTTGTGTGCCTGTGTTATTAGCAGTTACTTTCTAAAATATACGCAAAACATAATGTTTCTACTTACTTGCACAATCAGTATTTAGAACAGCACAAAATTCAACAGCCAAATCGACTTTTTTAACGAATTAATTTCGAACACGAACAAACCAAATATTACGCTTAACGGTCAACAACTCATAAACATTTTAAAAATTGTCGGAGGCTTTTATATTAACCACCAATAAAGGTATTTCACCGAAATAAAGGTTTCTCCCTTTAAAAACAAAGAACGAGAATCGTTTAAAGCAAAATGAAAAGAAAAGACAGAAATCGAAAGAGAAGCTCCAACACCGTTGACGGCGTCACCTATTTCTTTCGGGGCTTCCCAAAAAAATGCTATTTTGCAGCCGTCTTTGATGGTATTTTTTTGTAATTTCCTGATTTCGTTTAAATAGGAAATTACTGATTGATTTTTTTTTACTGTAAAAAAATTGAAAAGGTATTAATGTTATTTACTCCTTTTGTGTCATATTTGAATTTTTGCATTATTTCTTTTTGGGTTCATGTATTTTTTTCTTGTACGTGCCGCCTGCCGCCCCCCTAACTTTGCCACCCCGTACAATTGCACGTGTTGTCCCTCCGCACGGCACGGCCCTGAGAAAGCATCAAGTAAAGTTATTTCACTAAGAGGAATAAGTAAAGAATACGATTTTGAAAGGGTTGAGCAATTTCACTACCTAGAAGTAACAATCACGGACTAAAATGAAGAAGATGTTGAAATAGATAAAAGACTGGCTACAGGAAGTAGAGCGATGGGAGCGTTGATGAAAATGATCAAATTTAAATTAATTAGTAGAGGAACAAAAGTAAGAGTATATAGAATAATAATGGTGAACCGTGAATCCTTAACAAAAATAATGAAATGAAAATTGGAATTTGGGAAAGGAGGACTTTAAGAAGTATATTGGGGATATAAAAGATGCAAATGGACAATAGAGAAGACGAACTAATAACGGACAAACATTTAATAAAGCCCAGAGAGTAAAATGGCTGGGTTATCTCTACCGAATGTCGAATCAAAGACCTGCAAGGAAAGCACATTTCGAACGAGAAGGCCAAAGAAAAAGAAGAGGTAGACCGAGGAAAAGATGGTTGGAGGCAGTCAAAGAGGATATTGGGCAGGTGGGAATCCAGGATTGGGAAGGCAAAACGATGGATAGGAAGAAGTGGAAGTCAGTAGCAAAAACAATTGAAGCCGTGTAGTTCCTCGTGAGACTCTGTATAGTCATTAGTTTTGATGCCTTTACGTTGATTGCAAATCGGCTTAAAATATCAGCAAATCTTAGTTTTTCCACTTTGTTCGTCTCTCCTCTACATACAATTGGACAATTGCTGAAAAATATGCAAAGTTTATTGCAGCCCAGGTTGTAAGTAAACCAATGTACGTCAATATCATTTCTGTCAAAAATTTATGTTTTGTTGGAGTGTGACTCTTGTTTCCGGTATTTTTTGGAAATGCGAGAGTGAAATCGTGTCTTACACGTGTTTGTGAAGGAATACGCCGTTAATAACGTGAGCAAGGTGCACAAATGAACTTGCGTTTACGCAATTTTTACAAGCAAATTACTTTCCACAGTGACATTCAACACAGCACATGTTTAGATGCGCTGAGTTCGTGTAAAATCGGGTGATCATAGTACGCTCACTCTTACGGTATATAATATAACCTACCTTATTTGACAGTCGTGTTATTTTGTATTTTGTAAAATGTCGGAATGTTCTGATGTCTTACCTGGTGGTGGCGCAGTTCTAACAATAATCGCCTCAAAAACTACTATCAAGTATATATATAAAATGCGCATTTTGGTGAAAATATACGTGGATTCTTATGTAACAAATAATTTGTTGGTCTTACACAAGAATATTACTTATGCAATTGTACTTTGGCGTTACCAGTATTCCAATATAAAATTGATTTCGAACGTATGTGGGTGTTTATGATTAAATGGTACATTGTTCGCTTTATGATTATTGCGATGAATAACAATGCATGCTTCAATATACCACACTTAATATTTTGCATATACATTTGAACCGCATAAAATTCACATACAGTATTGACGTACTAAAATTCATAGTGTAAATGAAAATAAGAGTAATCAGTAGAGCAACGCAACTGCGCTGAAAGCCAGTGGCGGACGCATAACAGTTTACACAAAATAAATTAAATGTGTTACGTGCCCAAACACTTATCGTTTTAAGAGTCCTCCGTGAAATCACAAAGTGGATAATGGTTATTTAATATTTGTAACATTAGATATGCTTCCAAAGTTGTTTTGGCAAAGTGAGTGCGGCGTGAAGAAAAAGTGTTTTTGTATGCCGAAAACGAACGTTCTACATCTAGTGACGTTATATTTGCGTAAGTAAAATAATCTTTCAAATAACTTAACGGTTATGTTGACGCACCTTCACAAATTTGTCTTAATGTGCCAAAATCAGAGTCTTTATCTAAAACACTTTCAAACCTTTCTAAACACAAACATTTCTTGCGTCTTTATCGCGCACAGCTGGCGTGAAGATGTTGCACTATTTGTCAAAGATTCACTAACGACACGAAGAATTTGTAGTTTTTCTATAGCATCCGCTAGTCCCACGTAATTGTTCGGAGTAATTTCCAAATCTGTTTTAACTTGACTATCCTGAAATTTCAAGCGGATTACCTTGACAGCCGCAGCTACCTTTGGGCCGAATTCTAAAATCACGTTCTTTATATTCTCAAAATATTTAAGATAATAAAATGCAGCCTCTAACCATGTTCCCCAACGAGTAAGAATAGGTTGCGGTGGTTCAGGAATACCGGGGCATAGTCTATGAAATTTCCGAACACGTTTTGGGGATTTTACAAACACAGCTTTTGTATGTGCTATTAGAGCGTCTACCTCGGGATAACATTTTCTGATACTATCTGCTACGAAACTGAGAGTATGAATTTTACATGTAATATGAAACAAGTTAGCACAATGTTTTTTAAGAGATCGACCTACAGCAAGCATGTTTGGGGCACCATCACTCATAAACATCAACAGTTGATTTGTTGAAAGTTCAAACCTTTCCAATGTATTTAACACCAACATTGAAATTACTTCGGTAGTGCATTGTTGTATTCGTCTGGAAGCTAGTAAAATTGAGGGTGACGGTCGATGTGGTTCCATTGTGCGTACCATTACATTAACCACAGAATGTTTTTTACGATCTGTTGTTTCGTCCACACATAACCACAGTTTTTTATCTTGCAACTCAGATTTAATTCTTTTCTCGACATGCTCGCGAGCAGACGGCACTCTCTGTAATGTTCTCTCACTTGGTAACTTAAAGTCCGAATATTCATTCCAAAACGAGACGTATGCTTTCTTCCTTAGTAAATGAAATGGTAAATTACATGCAATAAACACAAATTAAATTTAAATATATCATAATCTCGTGTGGGATTTTTTTTTGAAACATGCCCTGCACTATTTACGTGCCGTAGACAATCACTTTTCGACCAACACATTAAATCTCTTTTACACACTACACATTGAATTTTAGTGCCATCACACTTTAAATCTGCAATAAATTCTGTTATTGTGTCCAACTTTGGTCGTTTTCGCGACGTAGGAAACATTTTCAAAACAAACGTAGAACTACGATATAGTATACGACAGCGTAGATGCATACACAACAGATCGGCTTTCGAGTCGCAGTTATACTGACGCTTATACCGAATTGTCCCGGCCGTGTTTATTTTGTGTAAGCTTTTATGCGTCAGCCACTGGCTTTCAGCGCAATTTGCGTTGCTCTAGTAATCAGTGCCAATATTATCTCATAGGTACACAGAAAAAAAAATTGGGGCCGCAATCCTTGTATTTTTAGAGTACGAACAATTTATACTAAGATTTATAATACGTTTCTTTAATCTAACAAAATATATAGTTGCCCTATCAAAAGCTATAATTCGATTTAAGACAAAGTGTTATAACATTATGAAATAGTGTATGATGTTACCTAGCCAGATGTACACTAAGTAGCATCAATCAAAAATATTAATTTTTTTCCGAATGGTTTTTGAATTATCACGAAAAGGAAAAAAAAGTCTTACCCAGGCTCCCCCTACGTCTTCGTGTTTCTGTTCCTTTAGTTGCAATCTTGTTTTAAAAAACTTCTATATATACTACAGGGTACAAGTACGTTGATGATACTTTTGTCATCTGACCTCATGGACACGAATCTTAAAACAATTTCCTATCATTCCTGAGTTCCAATATGATACCACACCTTGGAGATCGAATCGGACGGTTGCTTTACTTTCCTAGATGTTCTCGTACACCGGCGTCCTGACGGTGCGCTTCCATTAATTTATTTAATAAAAACACTAATTTAATATATTGAGGCGTGAATTTTGTCCAGAAGTCGCATGGGGCTCTTTCTTCTATTATCGATAGTACTATTGCCCCACCCTATCTATAAATTTATTCTTTTTATCAAGCAAATGCACTGCAATAAGAAAGTACTTGTAAACATAACATCGCTTCACTAAAATAAATAAGTAAATAACGAAGTCCTCTAATAGCACATTTGGTTTCCTTCCAAAGGTCTAGTTGAAAATCCAGGTAGAATCTTACTTCGTCGTTTTGTTCAATTTCCTGTACTGGAAGCAATCATTATTTCAGAATTGGACTGCGTAAATTTAAACTATTTGATCATTCGATGAATATCGCATATACGTATACCTAGAAAGACTTACTGGTTGAAGATTTTTCTGGGTAGCTATGTATTTAATCGTCGTTAATTGTCGATTAATAACAATGCACTCTTCATTATTTAACGAGTTATTGATAAAATAATGACGAAATGTACTAGTTTATTATCTTTATCCGTCAGAATTTGATGTAATGCATACAGCTGCAGTAATGCAGAGCTTTAAGACCTTTTCATTGTTCAGTGTAATTTCACTTGAGCTTTTTCTTTCCTTTGCGTTAGGTAAGTGCCACTAAGCTTGATTTTAATGTATGCATTTATATTGGAAAAGTAATGGTACAGCCTTGCTCATGTGTCAATGCCACGTACAGGGATAGTTATTAATTACCGAAATGACATTGTACCATTAATTATGTGGTCCCGTCTTTACTTTCTACATACTTGGGGAATTAAAAGTGAGGTTAATGTCTGTACTAACTATGTGTATTTTAGAAGCAAATTATTTTCATTTTACTAAACATTTGTGGCCATGATTTGCTGTACAGGATTGACAGGTAAAAAATATAACCCCATGATTATTAACTTTTAAATAATATAGAATATATAATACACTTACCATTTACCTTGACGCTTGTGACGGTTGTGTATGTTTACACGCCTCGAACTTACATTTAATATGTTAGTTACAGAGTTGAAGTAGCAAGAGTGAACCATTATCGAAATAACTCAATTCTTTTCGACAGCCTTTGTAGTATTATTGCGAGTAAACACAAAGGTTTAACAATTATTGTGACATCATGATTTGTTAATGACATAGTTGTGATTCATAAAGGTATAAACCAAAAACAGAAAATATTTCTCAGTATGTAAGAAATAACGACCCTTACATAAAACACTACAATCACCGAAATGACATTTTACATTTTAAAAAACTTGTGGAAAAATAAATATTAATGATATTGAACGTAAAATATTTGATAGATAGATAGATAGATAGACTTTAATTCATTACCAGTGATGTGGAATTTACAATAAACAACAACAGCATAATCACAAGAATACAATACAACTACAACTACAAAGAACATATGTTACCTGGTCTCACAGAGCACAGCAAGCAGGAGGTCAGGAGAACAAAAAACTCATCGACTATATAGTAACACTTATCGTTCAGAGACTCTTTAAGACGTCACCTGAATCGCCCAAGTGAACCTTGCTTCAACTTCGCAAGCAAATAATTGTATATCTTTGTATCTAGACGAATGTAGCTATTATAAAACTTGTTAAAATTTGCCACATCGCAGCGAATATGGTCTGGATTTCTTGTAAAATGGTCATGTACTCCAGCATTCGTCTCGAAATTCTCGAGATTACTATGCACGTGTGATGCAGCCTCAGGTATGTAGAGATTGCAGACTGTTGGGACTCCAAGCTCTAGAAAGAATCCTTTACAGGTTTCCCTTGGACTTAAATTTTTAATTATACGTATTGCTTTCTTTTGCAAAAGTAGAATAGAATTTAAATGTTTGTTTATGCCCCAAAAGAGCAGGCCGTAACTTAAATGTGAATTAAAGTGGGCATAGTATATTATCTCTAATGTATTTATATCGCATAACTTCTTCATTTTTCTTAGGACGTATAAAGCTTTATTTAGTTTGGAGGTGATTGTATTAACATGCAGGTCCCAATTCAACCCGCTATCCAACGTTCCGTCCCAACAGTCTGCAACCAGACACAATCGCGGTGTAGATATTGTTCATTTGTAAAATCCCGTTGCCTCTCCCTTTCTCGAATACTAATACCTTAGTTTTTTCGATATTAAGAACTAGTCTATTTAGAGGCAGCCATTTGTTTAATTGTTGCAGCTTTCTTTTTATATTACAAGTTCACTCATGATAATCGCGCCCAGTTAATACAACTGTAGTGTCGTCGGCGTACAGTGTGAGGGTGCCAGATACAGTTGTTGGTAGGTTATTTATATGTAAAAGGAATAATTAAGGTCCCAGTATTGAGGAGGTCTACAACTGGAAACATTTGTTAAATTAAAGCCATTTTTTTCTTATTACTAAAGCGCAACAAACGGTTGCACCCGCAGAGACGCCTGTACGCGGGGGTGTATGTACGTATGTGGATGCAGAGTTCAGTAATGCGGTAGACATTGAGGAGTTGGGTAGTTCGGTTATTTATCGGATTCTCATTGTGTGTTTTCGAAAACATGGGACGTAAGCCTGGTGTACCTCTTGCATCGCATGTGAAGAAATATATTTGGCGTTTCCCTGGATTGTATGACTTTATTTTCATGCTGAGCACGTGCAACATCCCAGAACACAGTAGGATGTTAAAAGTATGCTTTCCGACTCTTCTTCACACAACATGCCTCATACACGCATGTCATCTCGTAGCAGAAACAATTCGAAGCAAGTATCCTAGGGTGAATGATTTAATATCATCTACCAAAAAAGTGTTTGTGAAATCTCCCAAACATATCCGCGTATTCAAGCAATTGTATCCGCAAATTCCGCTACCACCTCAGCCTGTATTGACGCGACGGGGAACATGGATCGAGGCAGTATCTTACTGTCGCAAATATTATTCCCAAGTGAAAGATGTCATTTTCAAACTTAATTTTTTTAATTCTCAAGCGGTTCGAGAGAACCAGCAACTTCTTTCCGATTCGGACGTTCAAAAAGAAATAGATGACATTTCCATAAACTATTCTGTAGTGACAGAAACTATTTCGCAGTTAGAAAATACTCACTTATCTATATAAGACTCGTTAAATAACATCAACAATTTAGCAGCCGCCCTAGAAAGCTTGACGGATTCTATAGGACTAGATGTCGCGCAAAAATTTTGTGCAGTTTTAAATAAAAATCCGGATTTAGAAAGGTTTCGATCTATATCTGGAATTCGCGACTGCACAGAAGAGATACAGGTGTATTTGAATTTCGCAAATCTTGCTTCATTAGATGCTGAACGATTATTTGCAAAGTATACGAGAACGTTTTCAGACCGTCGTCGAGGCCTGACCGAATCGACGATGGAAGCATTGCTTATGTTGCGTAGTACGGCGTACCATGGCAGTCGCCATTACGCAGTGTCATCGAACGTCAAAGTACATCTATTTTTTTTATTAATACTGTGTCTACTTTTGTGCGGTACCCCCCCGGACGGTTCCACTAGTTTCTCGAACATTATAAATAGTACGCGCACACCGATCAACCGATAATAACCGAACGTCCACTCGATTCCTTGTATGTACATAGTAAACACAGCTCCTTTCACGGCGCCTCTGCGGGTGCAACCGTTTATCACGCTTTACTTATTACTGTTACTTTTCTTATATGTATAGTCGGTATAAGATTCATAAGATTAATGAGTCGCTGCTTAATTTTCATGTATTGGCTTATACCTTAGTTTTAATTTGGCTTATGCTTTAATTTTAGTTTCCAGTTTAGTCTTAGGTTTGTTATCACAATATAGGTAGTCCTTCTTTTGTGGAAGGAAGTAGATGTACTTAAATTTAGGAGATTGAAGACAGAATTATAAATATCTTGAAATCTGTTAGAAATACGAGGTAGGCACCATAACCTCTTGGCCTGACGTAAACAAAATAAACTTGGTAAAATATAACAATTTTTATTTTTTAATATAATCTCCCCTAACTTCAATACATTTATTACAACTATCAATTAATAATTCTATACCCTTGTAAAAATAATTTAAAGTTTTTCCCTCAAAACGTTGTATTACGGCTGCTTGCGACTCACTATCGTCCTTAAAACGATTCCTTTTTGGATAAGGGATCATAATGCAGAACCACTGTTTCATCTCCGGTGAAAATGGATTCCAAAATCGGTTTCGGGTCGTCTCCACACTTTGAACATGTGTGGACGAGCTCGCACATTCGACCCAACGTTCACTTTGGAGAACAGAAAGAAGATGCGGTATCCATCTTGCACTAATCTTATTCATACCCAAATGGTTATGGAGAATTCGGCGAATACCATTTCTTCAATAATTGAAATGTTTTGAGGCGTTATCACTTCAATTGGCCGACTAGGGCGCTCATCATCATCAAGGGATCCTTACCACAAATGGAAACATTTTGCCCACTTTTTTGCTTTGGAATATGAAGGAGATAAACCACCATAAACACTGTTTAAATGTTGGTTAATGTGATTAGACGTATATCCTTCCTTTTTTTAAAAAATTAATGACAGCGCGGTACTCAATTTTCATTACCTGAGACATTTTCATGCACTAGTCACGTTGTCTGGCTGGCTACTAAAAACTACTACTCTTCGAGTGTAGGCCTCGCACATGTGCAATTATGATGCAAATGAGTTTGAACGCGCTAAAACTTGTATAAGCCTGTTATTCCGAGAATTTATGGCGCCTACCTCGTAGGTATATGCGTGTGCAAAGCATCATAAACTTGCGTCTTTTACAGCTTTCCTTGGCGGATCTGGAATATCGTGTGTAACTAGCTTAAGGCTACTTGCATACGACCGGCGGAACCGCCGCCCGATTACTACACGCTTTGCACATGAGAAGATGACCGGCACGGTGACCGGTCGGTAACCCAGGCGGCGATTTCGCTAGACGTGTGCAAGTAGCGGTACGCCGGCGTTGAAATTTATAAATTTTTTATTATTATTTTTTATCGGTTTATTGTTTTGTGTTCAAATATTTTACCTATTCTCCTGATAATGTCATCATTGAGACATACCTGAGCTCTTCTTTGTTTTTTACTAATTACCATTTGTATTGGTTAATTGTTGAAGGCCACCCAAAAATAATAACTACCAGCTATCACTGAATGAAGGTACCCCCGTTAAGTCTATTATAAAACAGGAAATACCAAAAATAAACTAAGAATATTTATTAGTTTCAGGATGTGAACCAGGAACGACAATTGTTCAGGGATGTAAGGCTTGTCACTGTACTCAAAAAGGTCAACAAGTGTGTTCAGATATTCCATGCGCTTCTAGCGCAAAAGGTAATTATTTTACTTTAAGTTTCCGTTCTACCCAATTTAATCTTTATTCCCTACATTTCTCAGGTTTGTTATGTAATTGTCAAGCGCTCCATAGTGCTGTTTTCCAGTCGTACATTTTCCCAAGAATTTTCCTTTTGTATACTCCTAATATTTTTGATTCTATCGTTTCAAGGCTAACTTCTAACACAATGACTTAAAGCACACAGACTTAATAGGAATGCATAGCGTTGTTCAAAAGTAAGTCACCAGTCTGAAGGGCTTCTATCTTGCGTACTTAGGAAAATATTTATGGATTTATTTGAGAATTTTTAAATTTTAAATTGAATTTTAATTGTAGAATTGTAGAATTATGGTTTTGTGTGTTTATGCTATATTTGTGTGAGTAGATTATTTTTTCGATGTATTGTTGTGATTAATTAATATAGATTCCTTCACAATACTGACAGTTAATTTTACGTATAGCATGTGTTTGTTTATTAAAATTTATGGATTCTTTGGTTTGTGTAAAGAAAGATTTGCTCAATTAAATCTTTCTTTACACAAACCAAAGAATCCATAAATTTTAGGGTAATTGTTATTTAATAACATTTTTTCAAATTTTTCTCAGACTCTCAGGCGTTAAAAGCTCTGCCAGACAGAGAAAATGGGATTCTATAGATGGCAGGACGGTGACAAAGAACGTGTACAACTGTTTCTTCCTCTTTCAAGCACAGACAACCCTCCTCCTTTTGAGCGTGCCCAATTCTGCGTAGGTGTTTCTTTTATCGAACATGGCCGGTATAATTAAGTAATTTCGATTAAAACCCTGGCAGATTTCTTGTCAAGTTCTACCAGTTTCCTTGCTCTGTCTCGGCTGGACAACATAAGTGCACTCGCATGACAGAGACCAGTAGGGTTACTCCAGATTCGAATTACTTCTTGCTCAGCCCAATAGGTAACTTGCGTTTTGCCAGAGCTAAAGGAAGTGCCAACTAGCAAAAGCATCGATCGCGTCATTTCCATCAATGCCAATGTGTCCAGGTAACCTTGAGAGCTCGCCGTGCAAACTGGTTAGCAGAAAACATTTTTGTCGACCTGTGTCTGACATATCTCCTCAAGAGTATTCCGATACCCATATTAATAGTAAATATTTCTGCTTGAAAAATTATCGTCCAAACTGCATGTCCGTTCAATTAGAGGTTTGCGAGAGTAGATTCCTGCACTGACTTCTATGTGCATTCTGCAACCTTCCAGTACTATTCTAAGTGCCTGTCAGGGTAACATACATTGAAGGAATTCTCCAACGATGTTATGGCACCCAGCATATCCGCATCAAGTACCTGGGCATCAAGTACCTTGTCAAGGATTTCTGTTCGAGCGCAGGCCCTACTCTGTACATTTTAGGTACAGTAAAATGTTTATAAAGAAATTTCTAGAAGAGCTTTTACCTGATTCTGGTGAGATATATAGGCTGCTCCATTTAACAAAGATTGAAATAATATGAATCAAACACGGTAACGATTTCGATGGTCATCTTGTAGAAGCTAGTTCTGATAATGGTTTTCGTTTAAGACATCGGTCTTTAAAAAAAACAAAGGTATTTTACAAAAATCTGAAAAAGCTCGGAAACTAACCTGGGCAGGTATAGGGAATGTTGAAGGAAGTTAACATGAATTGAAGAGAACATCCTTGAATGTAAATTTACGTTGTGTACAACTTGTCTCTAAATAATGTTTATTCCAAGGTTTTTAGATTGTAGCTAGATTGCTGAGGGAAGGAATTAGTGGACATGCTGTATATGTAGTTCTGTATACTTTAGGATCTCACTGAATCGAGTTTATAGTTGATTTTCCTCGAGAATTCATTGTTTGTCATCTAAGTTTTTACAATATCTTTCCACTTATGGTTTTTAAGAGAAAGTAAAAAAAAAATTAAGGGAAAAAAGTACCCGATTAAAGGCGTACCCGATTAAAGGAAAAAAGGCACAGGCAAAGTTGAAAAGATGTAGCACAAAGTTACTCCTTTGTTCATAATTTATTGATCATTAAGGAATCAAATATTCTTTAAAGAGAGCTAATCAAAGCATAGCTACTGCTACAGCTATACGTTTAGTTTAAGTAAGGCTTTCACCTCTATTCATTTATTTCTGTTTGATTCTAATATGTAGATTCTTTTATACCCCAAAAAGTAGTTGGGTACATTTTGACTTTCTGTTTGTGTTTCAGCGCGAGGCTGGGATTGCAAACCAAATGAAACATTCCAGAAAGGTTGCAACAAATGTTTCTGTGCTCCCGACGGTCAACATTACGCTTGTTCAGCAATGTCGTGCGATGTTCAGGAGCAAGTATTCGGAAGACATCGATGAATATTATATAATGTAATTAGCATGCACTTTTAAAGATGTAGTGTCACTAATTTTTAAATAAAAAAAAGTGTAAGGTTTTATTTAAGTTCTATGTATGAATTAAAGTTACATAGCAAAAGTGTCGATTTTCTTCAATTAAATTCAAAAGAAAGGTATTCATTTAATTCTAAATAAATTTGAAGGAAAAATTTTCAACCAAAAGACTATCAATTTACCTTTCTGAAATCATAACGTAACATCAATTTTTCGCAAAATTGTATTCCAACATCATCAACACTTGAATTCTATTGCTAAATGGGTTACAAACGGTAATTAATTTAATAAAACTTAAAAAATTGTAGCAAGAATTTCGACTTGACTGTTTCATTAATCAACTTAAACACTTGATAGTTCACATTCATTCTTGTTTTGTATTGGAACACATTTTTTCCCCGAATAAAATGTATTTCTGTTAAAAAACCGTATGCTTTTTGTTGATTTTTCATAAAAAAACATCCTGAACGTTCAATTCAAAGTTTATACGTGTAGCAGTCAATCTTAAATTGTTAGGTTTTGTTAAAATTATTTTTGTTATAAGTAAAATTGAAATGATTTACAGTATCGTTGTGATGGGAAAATAATAGATAATTCATTTTTGTTAGAAGGAATGCGATCATAATTCAAAAAAGAACATCATGACGTAATTATAAAACAGGAATTTTTTTTGCGTCAAGTAGTGTTTTTTTATAAAAATAAAATTGACGTATTCCAACGTTTTTTAAAAAGATATTTTATAACAAGGTTATGAACATTGTGTATTGCTTTCTCGACAATTTAATTTTTGCGAGGGTGGAATGAAAAGTTTTCGGCCTTCCTTAGAGGTGGCACTCTCAGTGCCATTTCAGTAATGTGTTATTGTTTTCCAAGTATGGAAAAAACCGAAGTGCGAGCAGTGATAAAATATTCTTTATCAGAGGTTTACCTACTACGGAGATTAAGGGGTTACTTCCAGTCATAAATTTTTGAAAAATCGATTTTGAGATAATGTCAAGATGCGAAAGTATTGTCCTTGGACTATTCATTTCCAAAGTGATAAGTCGATATGAGAGTAAGAACTTATTTTTTCTGACCGCCAAAGCGAACACTGCACCCCGTTGCGCGGCAACCCTAGCCGGCACGCAAGCAGCTTACACAGAAGCTGCTCAACCAAGATAGAAGCTGCTCAGACAGAAACAGATTAATACATCAGAGACTGCTATGGATGCAGAAGGATCGCTATATGGACCAGGAGCAGATGACTTTACGTAAGACTATTTTTATGAATGTTACATACATTTTACTGCATTCTAAAACTTTAAAGCCGTTTTATTCGAAACGACATTTTTTAAGTTGGTGGAGTTTCTGATCAAAATTAATATCGTTTATGCACGTTAGAAGTGTCAAATTTTAGGCCCAAAAATTGCTTTTTTGTTCAGACGCTCGCTATTTTGTTTACAATCACCGTAAATTAATTTCCTTCGTTCAACAGCAAGTTTTTCAATGTATTATTAATATCAATTGGTTTCGTTTGTTTCAGATAAGCGGTTCCAGAGTTAGGATGTCCACCGCACACCCTTTTCGCTGAGAGGTACTCTAGGAGCCGGGCCATAACTCAGCCATTTTTGATTATTTTTATACATAAAAATTCATAAATAAAGCTTAGGACCAAGGTATTCGAACGTATTAATTTTTTTTTTTTAATCTACCGTATATTTTCGGAGAAAAAAAAAATCAAAGATGGCCTCCGATCGGAGGTCATGACTGGAGGTAACTTCTTAAGGCGAAGATAGACGCTACATTAGGGGGTCTGGTCTTTCATTTACGACCGTAAAAACGTGGGTTCTTGATTGCAAGCGTGGCCGTAGAAGCACTAAAAATCCTGAGCGTTCTGGAAGACCAAATCCGCCACATCTCATGTTGTGGTGGAATTGCCAAAAAGTCCACAAAAACATTATGAGATTGCTGGCATATCGAAACAAACAGATATCTTGGGAATGAAAAAATTGTCAAAAATTGCTAACGTCGGACCAAAAACCGCAAAGCATGACCGCATCAGGACAATATTTGGCTCTATACGAGTCGAACCCAACAGACCTTTTGCGGCGATTTGTTACTGTGGACGAGACCTGTATCCACTACTATGAGCCTGAGACTAAACAGCAATTAAAACAGTGGGGAGGCAAAGGCTAACCAGCGTCGAAAATGAAAGAGCATCCCATCTGCAGAAAAGGTCACGGCCATCGTTTTTTGGGACACCAAAGAGATCTTGTTGGTAGATTATCTAGAAAAGGGCAGGGCGATTAACGCTGAACGTTACGCTAATCTTCTAAATCAGTTGAAGCAAAAAATCAAGGGAAAAGGCGAAGAAGAAAGTTCCTTTTACCAAGGCAATGCTCCCTGCCACAAGGTGGTCATGGCGATTCAATTGAAGCTTGAAATCGTGCCTCATGCACCTTATTCGCCCGATATGGCCCCTTCGGACTATAGCCTCCTCTCAAACGTGAAAAAATTCCTTGCTGGAAAAAATAATGCATCGGACCACGAAATCATTGCAACGACGGACGGATCTAAGCACTTTGCACCGGCGGCAGTGTTTATCTTTAGAAGAGTATTATGTAGAAAAATAAAGTAAGTTTATATCATACTTCTTCTTGTTTTCCCTGTTGGATTAGAAACATTTCATCCTCCCCTCGTAAAAGTGAACAGGGAAAAAAGGAGAATAATTGTAAACAACAAGTACAATATTTTCGTTTGTTTAATATTATTAATTTCCAAGATTATTTTCCGTTAGCAGTTAAAGATATTTCTGCAGCTCTTAATTATTTATTAAAGTTGTCAGTTGCAGAATAATGAATTAATCATTCATAAATTAACGGTAAGCAACATTCGTTGTAATTGAATGTGTATTTGCAGATTTTTGTTATTAATAAATAAAACGACTGCATATTATAAAAGAATTGTTTTATTTGTAAACACATAGAAACAATTAAAACTAATTAAAAGTATAGATATAAGAATACAGGCAGCAGATGTACCGTCAGATGAACAAGAGCATGCATTAGTAGGTACAGCCTTGTATGAAATTTTCATCTGGTTCAACTAATTTCTGAAAACAAGAATCATGATCATTTGCTAGCAATATCATTCGTTTAAGGAAAGGCTTGTATTATGTCATACGGCTTAATACATTGGCAATACTTATGTATGTTGTACAATATATAAAACACGGATATTATCGATTCTGCATGTACGATTGCTAATACTATCACGTATCACTCGGCATCACATCAATGCTATAGGATCTAATGTGTCGATGAACATGTTTGCTGTGTACATTGATAACCGGTCCCTTGAAAGTTGCAAGTGCATTTATTACATTCAAGCATGAAAGTGTCGTATGGCGGACATGGTACGTTTTGAACGTCTGAAGGTACTGGAAAATCTGTTTCAAAGAAGAAAACACTTGTAAGCGCCGGGAGTATATTACAGTTTATTTTACGAAGTATTTGTAAAATAATTTTTCCACTTACAAGTATTTCCTATAGATCCACTGCATACATTTCTTTGTGTAAAACCATATAACACACACATGTACCTATGTATGTATGTATATACAAAATGTGATTGTATGAATGATTCATATTACAAATACTTAGTAAAATGTGATATGAGCGAGGTATGAATGTAATCCTATTGTACCAATAAGTGATCTCCAGGTTATTGCAAGTCACCGTTTGGAAATAAACAATATGAGAAGTAAAACATAGTGGAAGCTCTCGTAAGCTTTTGCGAGGTTAAAAAAGGTGTCCGCTTAGTGAAATTGTCAGTTTAGGGAGGTAATTATTAGGTATTATTTTCTTTCTGTTAAAGCAAAATTTAGATTACACCTTTAGAGCAATTACATGCATGCAGTGAGGCAGTAGCTTTGATCTATATAATGCTTTGTTCGTTGAATTAATCTATCTGAGATGATATTATTTACATAGAACTTTAGGGAATATTGACTCTCATTAACTAACTACAAACCTATTTCTAGATCCCTTTGCAATAAACTCGAAACAAAGAATTAGCAAAAAAATGTATATCTATTTACAAGGCCCCCTCTTATTATGTGCAATTTTTCATGGTTACACGCAGAGAAACGTTCACTTGTCTACCTGACCCTGGAAAAATATGCAAGTTATTCCGTTTAAAAATTAAAATAACCCCAATCAAACTTGGAAACGATTTCGATGGCTATCTTTCAGAATTCATTTGAAAGAAACATTTTGTGAAAATTTTAAATTATCTCAATTTCCGCTAAATGGATATGAAGAATTTTGAAGAAGGTTGACATGAATTGAAGTGGAGCATCCAAAACCGCCATAATATACAAACGCAGAGAAACGTTTACTTGTGTCAAAGCTGTCCGCCTTAATTCAAGACAATTACTGTTTCAATTATCCCCAATACAATAATTGTTTTAAATCAAAAGAAATATTTTCTTAGCGTTTCTTTCTGTGCTTTCTGCTAAATCGTAATGAAATAATTGCATTTCTTTGTTTAAGACATTTGTTAACTTAATTCAAGAAAATCTTGCCGAAAATTTGAAGGATAATAAATAGTTTCCTCAATTCAAGATATCGTTTAGGTTTGTTCATAAATCAATAGTTTCATTTTCTTAAAATAAAATATTTTTTACCTAGAATTTTTGAAATGCATATTACTTATATGCGCATTATTAATTGCGCTTACCTTGTTTAAAACAGTACGACATATCTGTACATAATGCAGCAAATTATTCACATCGAATATAAACGGGACTCGTTTTTTTTTTTAATTCTAACTTTATTTAACTAAGCTTAAAAATATATATTATTCTTCTACATACTCTCCCGCCCTAGAAATACATTTTTCCCACCGGATTGGGAGCTTTTTTGTTCCATCATCGTAAAAACTCTTTGGACGTTCGTGTAGCCATTGGAGCACAAACGCTCCCACCGGTTCGTTGTCGACGAAACGCTGGCCTCCAGGCGCTTCTTTGAGGGGTCCAAAAAGATGGAAGTCACAAGGTGACAAGTCTGGACTATAGGGTGGATGTTCCAGCGTTTCCCATCCTAATGCATCCACTTTTTGCATCGTGGCGTTAGCCACATGAGGCCTGGCGTTGTAATGCAGAAGAATGACACTCCTAGCCGATTGCTTCTTCCTTTTCCTTCGAAATGACAATTTCGCGCCAACCAGTACTTCGCAATAATATTGCGCATTAATTGTGCGTCGATCGTGGAGAAAATCAAGGTGAAAAGCATCTTACCGATCAAAATAAACTGTTGCCATTACCTTTCTGGCTGACGATCGCGTCTTTGCCTTCATCGGTGCGTTCTCGCCGCTCTTTCTCCACTCCATACTCGCCTGTTTCGACTCGGGCGTGTAGTGGTGCACCCAAGTTTCGTCACAGGTGACGATGCGATTCAAAAAGGTCTCACCCTCTTGCTGGTATCGATTGAAGAGTCGCTGCGAAATCTCCAATCGATGTCGCTTGTGATCCTCCGATAACAGACGTGGAACCCATCTAGCGGCCACTTTGCGAAATCCCAAGTCATCTGTCACGATCCGTCGAATACTCCCATAACTGATGTTTATTTCCGCAACGATTTCGAAGAGAATTATGCGCCGATTTCCCTCTATGAGATTTCGGACCGTCTCGATGTTGGATTCGGTCACACTTCTCCTTAGGAGGCGATCATGGCTCTCGTTCTCGACCTTTTCACGCCCTCCAGAAAATTTGTTGTGCCATGCAAGCACACGGATTCTTGACAGGGTGTTGTCCCCGAACTGTCTGTAATCCCCGCAAAATTTCGGTTGGGTTCACCTCCTCCTTGGTCAAAAACTTGATGATAATCTGCTGCTCCACGGAGACATGCACTTCTTTCTCACTCATGGTTTCTTTTGATACTAAAGGGACCCGAGAGAGTTGCGGTCGGTTCTCCCCTCTTCCTAACGTTATAGACTACCTGTGCATCAACCCCTTCTAGGTCTAGAAGCCTTCCGGAATTTTTAAGAAAATCAGTCCCGTTTATATTTGATACACCCTCGTAGAAGTACACATGAAAAGAGCGAACTAACAGAAGTGTGAGCTGCAGAATATTTGATAAATAGAAAGAAATAAAAATCCGTCCCCGCAGAAAAATCTACCTTTTTTCTGGGGAGACGGATTTGTATTTCTTTTTATTTATGAAAAAAGTGCTTGGAAACAATAGCCAAGATAGAATATGCTAATAAATAGCTCCTGGTATTGATGGAATCACTACCGGCAAAAACAATATGAGAAGAGAAAAAGCATTAAAGCTTCTTGCTCTTGACCATATTGCTCTTACATCTCTCAATTTATGCCACTAATCTTCAAAAACAGCAACCTAAATATTTCCTGGCGCCACCTAGTGCCAGGAGATACAGTCATGTCGTCCTAGAGAGTAGTGAATATAGAAACCGAAATGTAGATGGCCTACTTACCCATGTAATGACATAATCTTTAATGTATATCTTTTTAATATATAATAAATAATAATAATAATAAAAGGGATTAATGAACTTAAATATTAATTCATTAATTATTAGACTAGATATAAATAATCCATATTTAATTCTATTGTTAAAGAAATAAATTAATTACACTAACCTATAAAAAAAAACTTTTTCATTAGCTCATTCACTTGTTCCTAATTTTAATCATTAAGGAAGAAGGGTTGATAAAAAGGTTCTTTTACTCGCAAAATTCTTATTTAATATAACTAAATAACGACTGGTTTCGGGTCAAAGCCTATCCTCAGGTTAAGCTAGAAGGATATCATATAGCTGTATTACATTGTTTGTGAATGGAATAGTCAAAATACATAAGAAATTGTTAGACTTAAACAAATTATAATTTAGAATTATATGGCAATTTGTAAAAATAGTCTCAAGATGTAACAAAGCTGTTATATTAGTGATCAATTCCAATTTATAGAGTAACTTTTTTTAGTTTATTTTATTATTTTGAATTAATGGTTAATTTTTGGTTTTTTATATTTCCCCTTGTTAAAAAGGGAAAAAAAAAACATTTTATTCTTGACAATTGTATTTTAACTTGATGTGTTCGTCCCCGTTTTACACTTGATTTTAATCTAATTTTAATATTATATTAATGTCCATTCGTCGCTTTACATCTGGAATATATATTTTATTGTTAGACGACTTTTGAATTGTCATTAATAAAAACTTTAAGTATTTTATATTTAATCCTATATTTTATATTGCATGGAATACCTCAAGTTCTAACAAAAATATTAAAGGAATATAAAAATTAACCATTAATTCAAAATAATAAAATAAACTAAAAAAAGTTACTCTATAAAACAAACAATGTAATACAGCTATATGGTATCCTTCTAGCTTAACCTGAGGATGGGCTTTGACCCGAAACCGGTCGTTATTTAGTTATATTAAATAAGAATTTTACGAGTAAAGGGACCTTTTTATCAACTCTTCTTCCTAATATGAACAACTCGCAACGAGTCACCATTGAACATTTAATCATTAACTTTAAGTTTTTCCCATTATTGTAATTTTTATTTTATTGGATATCCTTGTAGCTGGCCTGATGATGTGGTTTTTGAATACGAAACTGGTCGCCTAATTTCTCAATAGAACTTTTTGAGATCTGAACCATTTTTTCATTCCTACCTTTAATATGAATATTTTCTTAACTCAGAACTAAATAATTCACTTGGAAAAAACATTTTTCTGTCTTAGATTTTCTAACACTAAGAAAATATTATAATCAAAATAAAATTTTAAGAAAATCCTTTTCTTATATTATTTTTATAGTCTTGAAATAAAAATATTATTTTGAATGGAGACTGATTTTTGCAGGAAATCTATTTTCTTAATGCAATAAACCATTTCTCTGCGTGTATTATCTAGTGGCATATGAGGATGGTGCTTTTATGAACAAGCTATTAAAGCAGAAATTGTACTTAATTGTCGATATCTGGAAATGTACGAATCGAAGAAATCTGAAAATTTGGTGGAGCTAATTCAGCTAAAACGTTTGATGTTTCCCTTGCAGTTAGTTAAGACCAACATGTTCATTAAAATAAACAGCTGCAAGCTATTTGCATCAAAATAAAAGCAAAATCATAAATTTTAACAATATCGTAGAATCTAATAATCTTCTACGCCCATGGCACTCTATACACGTTGTCAATCAAATCTGATTTACTAGCTACATGTGTGTCTGACAGAATAGAGTATATTTCATAGAAGTATATCGCCCGGTGGGGGAGATACTAGTCAATGTCGCACCACAATATTTTCTTTGTGTTAAATACATAGCTATTAAATCGGTTTTGGTTGTCGATCTGTAGTTATTTGCTTATTATTGCTTGGTTTTTACTTTATTTGCTGGATTCCTGTTTGTGAATTAAAATTGTGACAAGTGAAAATTAAATAAATGCTTTGTTTATGAGATATTTACAGAAGTAGCCAATATTCTTTATATTTGAAACAGAATTTAATACAATGGCAATTTACAATTACAAATTAACAAGTAATGGCACTTTTAATATAAGTAGACACTATACTGTAAAGAAATATAATTAGCAGTAACAAATACTTTCTAATCACTTGCAAATCAGTTCAGTTCAATATAATCACTTAGTCAGCTGCACCAACATAAGTTAAAATTTAATCTCGGTATAAGTCAAAATGTCAGGTGGAATGTGACAGTCTTTCTACGTCATTGACGGCAATTGCCACATTCCATCTGTCACAATTCTAAATTAAATTTTAATTAATGTCGGCGCAACTGATCATTAGTTATTTTGTAAAAGGAGGATGTCCCTGGTCGGATGTATTCGGAGCAGGAGAAGGAATATTCATTGCTCAACTCACGGCCAATCCTGGCTATGTTGTGGCTGTTAGTTGCTTACCCAGTTTACACAGAAAAACATTATTAGTACAGGCAGAAATGTGACAAGGGCGACGCGCCGTCCTGACAATATTTGTACATTGCGTTTACTGCAATTGTCCGCCTAAAGATTTTTAAAATGGCGTTAACTGGAAAACAAGTTAAGCTATTCCATAGACAATCACAATAAAACCAACACGATGTTGCCTACGCAATTTTATTTCTGCCATTCTCATTTTGATAACAAGCTCAATAGCTGTCTTAAAGGCTGTCATGAAAATTGTCATGACAGCTGATGAGACAACTGTCACACCAGCGATGGTTGAAGGAGTAGGCGTCTGTAAAGCACGAATGACGGTCGTGCCTGCGCCAGCGTCAGTAGCACTTTCCTGCGTAAACGCTGAGCCAAAATGCTGCGATTTTATAGGAGATAAATATTTTAAATTGAAACAATGAATTTTACAAAAATAAAAGCATTGACGATGCGAAATAAATATTTAGTAGAATAAATTAAATAATTAGGTGTACATAATAAAAGAAGGAATTTCTAATAAAAATAGTCTCCAATTCAAATCTTTGTTAATACGAAGGAACTTTGAAAAATTCTTTATAAGAACATCAATTAAGTTAATTAAAAAATCGTTAATTTAATAATTTTCAAAACAAAAACTTTCATCGATCATAAAGATTCCTACATAGATTTTATTACATGCCAGGTGGAATGTTGGTTACATGTTTGTAGCTCTGTGTGTAATCGATACAAAGAAAAGTAAATACGTTAAATCCAGTCAAATCTCAAACTTTAACTGGAAGCAACTAACGGCAGGTACAGCCGAATGAGTATGAGCTCCTGTTCTGAATGAATTCAATTATGATCGGTGCGAGTGGGTGCGACTATAGTACTCGCTCACAATCTATACGTCAAATTTTGATTTAATTTTTGTTTGGAGAATAAATGAACTTTACCAAACCATCGACTTACTTTGCATATTAGTGATAAGTTAATGGCACATTAGTTTCATTTCATAATTAATTTTTTGGCTATAATAAGCAAATTACTTTAGATACGATGTATACAAAGCAATATTGGATGCATTTACGAATAATTTATAATAATGTGATTCGTCATTCAGGTAACCAATGGCATCATACAAACTGACGTATGACGTTGATTTTATATATGTAAGTACATCTTCGATTATTGAAATTGCAGCGCCAAGAAAACTTGTAAATAAGCTTTGTGCTTAGGGACAGATTATTAAAATCAAATAGCGTGATTTACTATTAATTTAGGTTGAACATACTATTAACACCTGACGGAATGTGATGCACTTACACGCCATCAAATCTAATCAGCGTGTTACATGTTGCGTTCACGTTTTAACATGTAAAGGACATTTGTTACAGATATGCTAATAACTTTCAAAACAACTAAATATGAAACTTCTAATTATGTTTTCTTTTTTGTTCTTCTCTGTATTCGTTTTTTTATAAGATAAGCACAAAGCGTTTCCATCAAATCTCCATCGTCTGACTCGCTCTTGGAGAGTATGTCCATAATTATTAATAACAATTAAATGTTAATGCGACCGCCTTCGCTGTCGTTAACAAGCTGAATAAATATTTGCTAAATTTTGGTGGCGTTGGGTGTTTTGTATGTGTACGGTTCGCATTGCGTGTGTATACGTTGTGTGGCGTAACGTTTTAATAATCTGTTCCCACCTTTCCACTATTTTGTTCGATGAAATTTCATACATTTTTGACGGGAGAAGAGTTAGGTGATCGAGTCGATCACGGAAAAGTTGCTAGACAATTTTCTTTCTTTTTCTCATCTTGTTTCCAACAATGCCTGGATCCATTAGAAAAGACGATTCTATGCAATTTCTGTGCCTACAAGAATCCCTCTATTGTCCAACGGAATATTCGGTGCTGGCTGGTATCCCCACTGATAGATAATCAATATCGCGTAGTGATTCGTCACTGTTACGCCAGGGCACTTGATGTCGCAGTATGGTCTTTAAACGCAAGCTTCTGGCGGTTGATAGTCATGCACTATGCTCCAAAATCCAGTCTTAGCGAATGAGTACCTTCTTGAAACTATTGTCACTAGTGCGACAACCAACCACCCGCTCTCTTTCCTATTTGCAAACACCGCTTTCGTGTGAACCTATAATAGGTCTTCTTTCAAAAATCCGCGTATTTGCTGATAATGTGCTCTTTGTCGACGACATAGTTATTTTATGTAAGTCCAACTGATTACTACAAACTCAAAATACTTATTTGAGAGTGAATATTACTACCTTTTCGAATCTCACCCAGAAAAACTCATACTTTAAAACTTTTTTCTGGTTTCAAGATAATACGGTTAGTTTTTAATGAGGCTGCAATTTCAATAGTCGTAGTAGTGTATATTGAAAGCACATAAATCATACATGCTGGGTAATGTCATGCTGAAAAAAAATAATTTTCACTACCAATCTTAAGATCTAGAATAGGTATGTACATATAGAGTGAGAAGCAGAAAAGTGTAAAAGTTGCGGGCTTATAATGTAATTCAATTTACCTCTCTTGTGAATGCACCTCATCCTGGTGCAAGCCCATTTTCCAAAACCTACGCATCTACATCTGTTGCAATCGTCCATCTTGAATTCACCAACACTACATTCTGGTGTGCGATGTCTTTGATGGATGGCTATAAAGAGAATCAATTTAATTTAGTACAGTACATCAGTGAAACGTATATTGAGACTCTGTCTAAAAATCACCGACTGCCCTTTGAAGAGATAAATAATTATGTCTTCCTAATATTTTTCCTCAAAAACGCTCTATTTTGCAGTTAATTATATGATATTCAAACCAAAACCAAATAACTTAACTGTCTGAGTTTCTACTAAATATCATTGATCGAAAATAATTTTATTTCAAAATTAAGAAAGACTTTATGACCATTTACTTGTAAAATATGACAATTTAACATTCAGTTTAAAAGTAGCTAAAATTATTAGTGTTTGACTGCAAAATGACAGGATTTAAATTAGTGTTTCTCACGCCCCTTTGTAATAAGCAATTCTGTTTTTTCGTCTATGTCTACTGATTCTTAAAATAGCCAAATTCTAATGAATGAATGTTAAAAAGGAAGCTATGCGCAATAATTTTTCTAACATGACCCCCCCCCGAAACACACTATATTTGGAATCCAAGCAACATTAATCCTTTACGTCATCTGCAGTACCGAAATCGATCTTCAGAACATCAAAATAAAGTATCAAGTTATTAGATTGGCAGCACCCAGACAACGGATAAACAAGAAGTTAGAAACAGAAATTCTGACAGTAAACAAACATATTTTCAACTGATCATTTAGAAATTGTATTTAAAACTAAAATGTCGTTGAAATTGTAAACTTTGACGTATTGAAAAAACTGTTAAAACTAAACAAAAACAGTTTAAAGAAATATTCAAAAGAATTTAATCAAAGAAGACTATCAGAGGAGTTTATTATAAGAGGATATTGAACATTCACTGCTGAAAAGGAGGAAACTAGGATTCATCAGAAGAGGACACAATCACACACACAGTACACCCATAACAATAACTGTAAATAATTTAAAGAAAATTATTTTTATAAGTGAAATACTGAAAAATAATAAGCAGAACAGATTGTGTCCCAAGTTAATACTTTTAATCGTTTTTTAAAACACCTCAATATATTATAAATTATAACAATAGTTATTTACAGAGAAGCGTAATATTTTTTTAACGACGAGCAACATTAAATTGAGGACAATATTCCAAGGTACATTTAGCATTTTTAACATCTGCGGGACATCTGCATGTACAACACGCTATTTTGAAGACTTCGCCGGAGTTACATCTGAACTCTGGAATAAGTAATAGATTTAGACTTCTATGTATATTGGCAACGTAACGATTAAACCATTTGCTTGCGATTGTTGTGTACTGTGCAAAGTATATGGTGTGAGAAATAATTTACAGATGCTGACAAGATGTTAGTTCCTTGCACCTGCGATTGTTACAGCATACAGATATGCTCTTCCATCTACATTTAAAATTGAATATCTTTTTATATTAAAGGAATATTTGTATGGTGTATAATGTTTAAAAAAGTGATTTCAAAATGGTGCCATTCAACCAAATTAAAGTAGTAGTAGATTGCAATTCATTTGAAGTTAAATATGACCACCACCTTGATGCTTAATTAAAAATAGTCGTTCTTCTAAATTATGAACGGCATGAATAAGAGCAAAGTAGAAGAAGCGATTCTAGAGGGCGCAGAAACACTAAAATGTGAAATAAAGAAACTAACAAAGAGTTGGTACGATGATGAATGTAGAGAGATAATAGAAAAACGAAAAAAAGCAAGAATAAAACTGTTAACATCCGATACAACAGAAAACAGAGCGTAAGTGGTAGTTTTCACACGATAGTGCTATTGCATATAAGTAATTCTGAATGTTCTGCATTGATTCAGGGAAACCGGAAGGTCCAAACGAAAAAAGCAGCTGCGTGTCATCAGCATACATCTTAACTGAACAGTGTTTCACGACATTGAAAATTTGGGAAGCGTTATTCTCTATATGGTACAAACCATCATCATGCAAAAAAAAACAATGTTGTCAGTACCATGATTCTGTAACGTAGGTAGTACAAAGCCTTAACATTCCAAAATATCGTTTTCCAATTATTGTTACCGTTTTCGTTTGTCCATGTTTCATTTCTTCATAGAAATACGGTCCTACTAGAAAATTTAGCGTAGAGTCGCACCAAACAGTAATTTTGACACCATGTCGTGCTTACTGAACAATTTTTGGATTATTTTCTTTCCATCTTCTGCAGTCCCAATTTAATTCAAAATCTATCCAAAAGATTTAGTTTGGCAATCCAGTGTTATTCTGTGTTTCCTCTAACATTTGCAAAGTGAAGTGACGTGAATCTACTTATCTTATTCTTTAACCCTTTCAGTCACGATCTATTAAAGTTAGTCTATTAGAATAGCCTTGGAGTTGGTGTCCTGTGTACAGGACACGGTGAGCGAAAGGATCAAGTTCAAAAGGCATTTCCATTTTATAGAGATACACTCTTCCTAACTCATCACTAACCTGGGAAAATATGCGGTAACAGCCAGAGGCGTGGCGAGCGCAAAAAATCATTAGATATGTTTTCACAGCTGTTTCAGTCAAGTGAGTACGACGTGCGGAATAAATGTTTTTTAATGCCGAAAACGACCGTTCGACATCTAGCGATGTTCTATCTGCACATTTAAAATAATCTTTGAAACAACTTAATGCATCTTCACACGCACCTTCACAAATTTGTCTTAATATAAGAAAATCGGAATATTTCTCTAAAACAATAATGATAGCAAGGACTGTGGTAGTATGACAACACAGAGGGATCGCATCCTCACCACACAAAATGTTATTAATTAATAACATTTTGTGTGGTGAGGAGTGTGCCGATACTCTCTGTTGTTTGTTCTCTAAAACACTTTCAAATTTTCGTATTACACACCAATGTGTTTCGCCTTCTACAGAACATAACTGTGCGAGAACATCATTCACAATTTGAACAGAATCCACTAGCGACATCGAAACATTTTGTAATATTTCTATTCCCTCCGTTAGTCCGAAGTAATTGTTGTGAATAGTTTGTAAATCTCTTTTAACCTGACTATCTTGAAATATTTCCTGGCTTTTCTTGATTGCAGCAGCTTCTGTCGGATTGAATTTTAAAACTACCTTCTTCACTTGATTAAAATATTTGTTGTAGTAAAACGCAGCCTGCAACCATGTTCCCCAACGTGTAACAATCGGCTGTGGTGGTTCAGGTAAATCAGGACACAGTTTGTGAGATAGTCGGGTACGTTTCGGGGACTTTAGAAACACTGCCTCTACGTATCATTACATTAATCACAGAATGTTTTTAACGATCTGTTGTTTCGTTCACACACAACCACAGTTTTTTATCTTTCAATTCCGTCTTCATTCTTTTTTCTATATGTTCACGAGCAAATAGCAGTACATTTCGTATCGATGTCCGACTAGGTAATTTACAGTCCGCGTATTTATTCCAGAAACGAAACGATAGATTACATAAGATAAGAGTAACACATAAATCAAATGTAAATTTTTCTTGGTCTTGTATGCCACTTTTTGCAGAAGAATGCTGTTTGCTTTCGATGTGACGTTGACAATGGCTTCTGGACCAACACATTAAAGGGATTTTACAAACTAGACATTGAATTTTAGCGCCATCAAAAATGAAGTCCAGCATGTCCACTATAAATTTTTTAATTGTGTCTACCATTGGTCGTTTTCGCGACGTACCCAACTGCGACATTATTAAAGCAAACATAAGCGTACAATTACGAAATAAGTTGCGACAGCCTACATATACACAGAACTACTCGCACACAGCATCAATTTAGTACTGACGCTGTGAACGCGTGAAATAAGTAATCGCCGACTCCGCATCACATAAGTACTACTCTGACTGTTACCGCTGTTTGCCCAGACTACTCATCATCAATCGTTTTGTAGCCTTGTTAGCACTAGAAACATCATATACAGAATTTTCAAGAATTTCCTGAACTTCTTGTAAAACTAGAATTGCGTTGATTTCATTTTCTATTAACTTTGCTCTACCAGATCGCTTTTTATTGGTAACTGCACCAGTATCCTTAATTTTTTGCACGAACTTACGAAATGATCTCACTGAGCAAAGCCCATGTCCCAATCCACGAATTGTTCGATATCTTCCTAACGCGTTGACATATTGTCGTAGTAGCACTAGATAAGACCAATACGATCTCACAGTGGCAAAACATTCACTTTGGGTTTTACTTTGTTTTGACAAGTATTTATTATTTTAGCTTTAGTTTAATATTCCATAATACAAATAACAATTCTACGATTGTAAGTTTACTTATTCCTCTTTGTATTTGTATGTAATGGTACCTTACCTAAAAGCACCGTAGATTTTATAGAATATACATTTCAAAATAATTTCAAATTGTAAGGCTTACAGGTATCTATTGTACCAACCTGCCTATACCTTCTTTGTGCAGGCAACATTCAAGACGTTATCAAAGTATTTCGCGTTATTCTCCCACTACGGTACGGAAGATACTTGTGTTCTGTAAATAATGCTAAATAAAAGCGATTGCCATTAAATACCACAAAAGAATTACCGGAAAATTTAGGCTATAGAATGCTAAGTATTTGAATTCTGCTGAATGAACTTATTGTTGGGTTTATACAACGTTTGCCTGATCATGAAAGTTTATCGCAAAAATGGAAATTTATCCTTAAGCATTACAAGACTTGGATATCAGCTTGGTGCTGTATCGTGAATATCATATAGCTAAGCTGAATGGTATCGTCAGTTAACAAAGGAATATAATTAGAAAATCACATTTTAATTCCGCTGGTATTTTGGTCAAAAGCTTTCCAAAGAATTAAAAAAAAGCTTCCAAAATTGTTATAAGAACGCCTAATCTTTAAAGGAAAATCAATTTCAACATACATATTTACTTTTAACTTTAGCCGATCTCTTAAATTTAAAAATTAGGTTAGCAGCATAAATGTGGGATAAGGGAAATTACAAGAAAGCTGACAGTTAGATTTATATATTGAGTATTAAATTTGGTGCAAAAATGTATATGAAAATAATATTATACCTCGTTTATCAATGCATATTTGTTTTGTGCATCCCCATTCTCCAGTTTCTGAGCAAATGCAAGCATTGCAATCGTCTTCTCTAGCTTCACCTGGGGTGCACTCATCTGGAAAATATAAAAACAAACTGTTAATGGGACAAATAGGTGTTACAACTAAGGTAAGATAGTCGTGTCGTCCCAGCATAGCCGTAACAATTGGAGCAGCCAACGGAACTCAGCGCGCGCTTGTCTGATGCGATGCGTAAACATCTACCGGGTGGCAAAGCAGTTCAAATTCGTACACATTCATCATCACTAGCGCGGCGTGTGCGTGTGAATTAAATCAGGCGAGCGGAATACTAGTTATTCAAGAATATGTTTAATTAAAAATGTTCAGTGTGCGCAAGGCTAAACAACGACCCTTTGCTGATAAAGTAAAAAACTTCATCTGTGAGTTTCTAGATTTGTTGTACGACGGTGCTAAAATAAACTTTGATGTGCTAGCAAAAGAACGACTGTAGGAAGCATGTAAATAGTGCAAAACACGGAAATAGAAAAAACAGCGCCTCAAATAGAAATGACTTTATTTTTGATTTACTTGTCATGATGATAACATGTAATTTGTCACTTAACATACTGAATAAGAAATCGTTTAAGAACTTTCGGAACAAATGCAACCCGCAGTTGAAGTTGCCAACTACGGCAACAGCACGTAAGCGTTTGAATTGCTTTCGAACGCAGTCCTATATACGTTCTATAAAAAGGCACTCACAAAGAATTTTGCAAGTGCATTTGAAATTGTATCCCTATAGGAGGTATGCTGTTCAAAAACCGAATACACGTTACAAAGAATATTGATTACAATGTTGTTCATATCACTTAAGCCGTTCCTAATTTACTAAGCCAGCTTTTGTTGTCTGATGAAAGCAATTTGCATTTACCAAAATGTATTAGTTGCCATAGGTCGGATACAAATTCTAGGCAAGTTATAAGAAAACCGCTGCGCAGGCAAAAGGTTTGGTATACTATTGGAACATTATGAATTATGGGACCTTATTTTTGATGTTGATGGTTGATCAGTAACGATAAACTTAGACGGTTACCCATATCGTTCGCTTAGTTTCTGCCACCAATCTTCAAAAACAGCACTGAAATACTTCCTGGCGCCACCTACTTGCAAGAGATATAGTCATGCCGCCCTAGATAATAGCGATAGAACCCGTACCCATTTCTTGATGCAAGAAACCATTTCTCTGCGTGTACGTAACATGTTCTTTGAACTGCTTTGAATGCATTGCAAATATGAGCAACGGTTCTCAACCCTTTTCTTCTACTGGACCAGTTGAATTTAGATGGACTCACAATTTGTAAAAAGAATTCGGCAAATTCTACTTTATAGTAATCTGTAATTTCCTTGGAATTTCCCACGCAATTAAATATCTGAAAAAATCTCATCCCGATAAGGTATCTAACCTGACAGTTCCCGCTGTCGGACGGGCGTTAAGTGAAAGCCAGAATATGGCGTTGTCAACAACAAAATAAAAATCTTTATTACAGATTTGAATCACCACCAATGGTTTTGGGATCGGTAATTTTTTTTGCGGGCTGAAACTGATCCAGAGGATATGAGATTTAATAACAATTTATAAGAATTTATAACAATAATCAAAACTATATATTTTTAATAGAATGTGGTTTTCAACGCAATAACATAGTTTATATTCAATTTTAATGTATTCTTAGAAATAAAAGATTTAATTGAAGCTATTGTTAATAATATATTTGATCAGAATTTTATAAAATTCATTTTTCCTTTCACTGCTGCCTAACAGAACTGCCCACCAACCTTAACTTTTTAGATTCTTTCTGTAATCTACCAAATGTTTTACAAATTATTTGAGGACAAAAACGAATGGGTTTCAGCAAAAGTTTTTAATTTAAGTCTTATTCAACAAATTATAAAACCTCTGTAATGAAAATGGTATGAAATAAGGAACGTGGCAAAACTTTGGTTTCGAAGGCGAGTTGAGGATTTTTATAATTCGCTTCCATATAAGGTAAATATATCAATTCCATTCATAAAACAATCTCTTCAAGGTCAGTTAAACATTGACTGATAATTTACAATTTACTTTAGAATTTGATATGGATGAGAAAAGATACTTTTTATCGGTGTAGAGTATACACTGCGCAATCTTACACAGCTGTTTCCGGTTTGGGTGGACTATAATCGTATGAAATGTTTCGTTACCGATACGGATAAAAGGAATACATAGGAACTATAAGTTCTCTGTATTCTTGTAAATACCATCATGTAACAGATGTCAATAGGACCTCAAAGAAGGATTACTAAAAGTCACTATGACTGAACTGAAATACCTGAATTAATGACTCCCGTTGAACGCAGATAGATCTTTTGGAGAATATACTGTACAGAGCGATCTAAATTAACAGCTTAGTATTATTATTATTGGTCCTACGAAATCGGTTAGAATGGCAAATTAATCTAGTAGTGTTTTTTCTGCTGGTGAATGCGCTGTAAATATAAAGACGAGCTTATCGCTCTGCTATCAATCTTGGGGTACCAGGTTCGAACCCCGGGGTCGCAACTCGCAGAGAAAGATTTTCCGTGGCCTTTCTTACATCAAATTTGGCGAATGCTGAAGGTGAACGTTAACTCATAGCCGCCTGATACCTTCTGTAATAGGCGAAAGTTGTTGGAGGATGTAGAGGCATGGATCATTATTATTATTATTATTATAAATATCATAATTTACTGGCAAACAACACAAAGTATTAATTAATCAATACGATTTAAGTAACGTGCTGCATTTACAAAAGACTCTTTCGTCGTGTCCTGCACATCTTACATGGCTTAGATTTAAAAATGTCTAAACGGAAGAAAAACACATTTGGCGAGAGGAAACGTGTCGTTGTCTTGCTTTATTTTATAAGGGCGGAACGGATACGTGTCACACCATTTCGTTCCGTATATACCTCGCATGTTTTTAGTGTTAAGCGGCAAAAAGTAGGTACTTGTAAATTCCCCTCGAAACAGATGTTCTGAATTGATTAATTAATATTTTGTGTGGCGAGGAGAGTGCCGATACTTTGTGTTGTTTGCCATACTATCCCATAGTCTTTGCTATTATTATTGATCATAACTTACTATTGTGTTTCAACAGATTACCGTTGTATTTTTCAAAATGTTGAAAGATAACCCAATTTCTGATATAGACTATTCTTCTAAAATTAACAATGAGGAAGTTGCTGTGAAACGATATAGTTTTCTTATTACGAACGTTTATGGGATAGTAAATACAGGATATTAAGTAGGGGCCCCTTAGATGAGTCAAGAATGCAATGCAATAAACCAAAAAATGTGATAACTTAAAAACATTGTTATGACGTCAAAAGTCAAAGCAAATGTAACTCATAAGAAATATCAAGAAAAAATTGCTTGTTAAATATAAAAATTTAAGTGTTCACTCATCATGTACGTATCTAGTAATAATCTAATGCAGAAGTTTTGTTGGCTATGGGGTACTACAGCCACCTTATAATTTATTTTCATCCTTTTGGATGGATTAAAACTATGAAATTTAGCCTTTTAGTTTCGGGAAAGGAGTAGAAAATTAAACAATTTAAATATGTGAAACAGCTCGTTAATAAATAAGTGATAAGTAATCGGGTAGTCTAAATCTGTGGCACTGGAACACTGAAACAGTTCACTAAAACCCTTATCACAACACTTAACTCGTACTGGACGCACGTTTTGATTGCCAAGCTATCATCATCAGCAGTAAAACTGAATTAACAAGCTAAGTGAAAAACTAACCTTACATAGCAAATAAATTATGCAATATGCAAATTTAAAATAAGCGTAGTAATCCTAAATTATATCTTAATTATATATATACCCTTCTACTTTAAGTGTTTCTTGATGAGCCGCTTCATTGTACAGGACTATAATTAATACGTCGACGACATTTTTTACATCTTTGACACCCGCAAATGTTCAATAACGGATTACATGGAACAACTTAACTCAAAATTTCCCTCTATCAAATTTACCCACAAAGAAAAGAAAGACAACAGGATTCGTTTCTTCGATATGTTAGTAATAAGAAATAAAAATAAGTTAGAAATAGATGTATATAGAAAACCTACTAGTAATAATAGATTCATCTTACAGGATCCTAATCATTCATATGAACACAAACTTTCGGCTTTTAACGTTTTGGTGCACCGGTTACTCAATTTTCCTTTAACTATAGATAGATATCAAAATGAACTAAAAGAAATCATCAATATTGCTAACTTTAACGGATTCTCTGAAGATGTCGTCTATAATACTATTAGGAAACATAAGAATTAGAAATATAAGCACACTAGAACGCATTGACGGCCGTAATAATAAGAAATATGTTAAATTACCCTTTTATCCAAGTTACACGAAAGGTCTTCAAAAAATCTTTTCTAAAGTTGACCGCAAGATTGTTTTTTCTTCAAGCAATAACATTAGAAACCTTTTAGGAAATTCCAAAGACCCTGTAGATAACATGGATAAATCAGGAATTTGCAAAATTTCGTGTAAAGATTGTGATCAAGTATATTGGGCAGACAAAAAGATCAAAGGTACAAAGAACATTTGGCTCATCTCAAATTCAGAAGGTTTGATAAATCTAGCGTTGCCCTACATATGCTTGAAAATAACCAGAATGTTGATAATATAAAGTTAATTAAAAACGTTAAGAGTATTGCTCAATTAAATTGTTATAAGGGCATGGAAATTTACAAAAACAAAAATTACTTAATGAATCCAGATTTAGGACCACTAAATTCCAGCTTTTATCCTTTGTTACATCATGTTTAGTTAATTACAGCTGTAATTATTACCATGTCCAATGAACCGCTTCATTAAAAAACACGGATTTTAATAACTCACGTCATCCTGACCGTTTACATTTTAATTTAGGGATTATTCATTATTTATCTTTAGATTTGCATTTTAGACTTAATTATAGTGCTGTTCAATAAAGCGGCTCATCAAGAAACACTTAAAGTAGAAGGGTGTATATATAATTAAGGATTACCATGCTTATTTCAAATTTGCATATTGCATAATTTATTTTCTATATAAAGTTAATTTTTCACTTAGCTTGTTAATTCAGTTTTACTGTTGATGATGATAGCTTGGCTATCGAAACGTGCGTACAGTACAAGTTAAGTATCGTGACAAGTGTTTTAGTGAACTGTTTCAGTGATAAGTAATTTCATATTATTCCTTTTTCAGATTTAAGTTTTAAATTTATTTTTTTCAATTGACAACACGAAAAGTACTCCAAACAAAATTAAAATTCCCACTACATTTGAAATTTTCGTTGCTATGGGTGGTTTGTTTATAAAACATATTACACTTCACGCAACTTCTTCAATTTGCCGATTTTAGAGTTTGAAAGTGTGTTTGAAATGGCAAATAACCTGGAAGAAAGCATACGACAAGATGTTCTGAACCAAGCTGCGATTGCAGTATCCAATTTATTGCCAGAAAAATCAAAATTACTTTACGAAAAGGAGTACAAAACATTTTGTGAATGGAAGACAATAAAAAATGTGAAAACTGTTAACGAGGGAATACTGCTAGCTTATTTCTTAGAAAAATCAAAGAAAGTAAAGGTGTCCACCTTATGGTGTCGTTACTCAGTGCTCAGAGCGACGCTATCCATAAATGAAAATATTGATATTTCCAAGTAAGTAAATCTAAATATTCTAAATTAGATTTAACTATCGTGGGGTTTTGCAGGTTTTTGAAGCTCATCGTTTTTATAAAAAGGCAGACTTCAGATTACGAACCAAAAAAGTCTCGAACATTTGAAAAAACAGATTTCTACAAATTTTTATCCGAGGCCCCTAATGAAATGTACTTATGTGTGAATGTAAGAATTTTTATAATCATCCTTGAAATACGTTCCCAATTTTTCATCCTTTATAGGTAGTCTTAATTATGGACGTAGCTGGCGGATGTAGAATTGACGAACTACACAAAATTCGAGTTGATGATATTGATGAGAAAGAGTCTGTTCTAATCATTTCGCTTCCGAACACTAAAATAAATAAGAAACGCACATTTACAGTTATCAATGAAGATTGTCAGGTTAATGTAATAGAAACTTACAAGAAGTACAAAAATTTACGTCCACAAAATATACCACACAGAAAATTCAATTTTTTATCAAAAGTGCACAATACAATCTATCGGTATCAACACTTTTGCAAAAATACCACAATTGTTAGCGAAATATTTGGAGTTAGCAAATTATGATCCTTATACCGGACACTTTTTTCGACGGGCTTCCGCAAACTTTCTAGCCAATGCAGGAGCTGATTTATTAACTCTCAAAAGGCACGGAGGGTGAAAGATTTCTACAGTGGCAGAATACTATATCGACGAATCAGTTGCTCAAAACATATCCACGTCAACAAAAATTTTAGTAGATGTAAATTCAAATGAAAGACCTTGAAGGAACTTCCACTGCACTTGATCCTGGCGAAAGCAGAGTGAACTTTCCTTCCTTAAGTGTTCATCACATTAGTAATAGTACAATTAACATTTATGTAAATGAATTACCTAAGCAATATCATTTTTTGAAAATTCAGGGAAATTGGAAAAAATATTGTATGATACACGTGAATAATAGCCGAGTGCGATAATGTTTTTGAGTGGATAAAATTTCTTTATTCACGTGTATCATACAATATTATTTCCAATTCCCCTGAGCCATCCATAGCAACGACAATTTCAAAGGTAGTGCGAATTTTAATTTTATTTCTGTGCAACGTGAATAAAGTGTTGCTGTAAACATTTTACTCACCCATTTGACTAAACTATTGTTTTAATGATTAATGAGATTTAATATATGAAATGAGCATTTTATTAATAGGAATTGGAAAATAGCCATTTATTAATTGTTTTTTTATTAAATATCTTATTATCTTTAATAATCAGTGTTAATACTGAATTTTGTGTGAATTTGTGAAAGTTAAGTATTAACTAGAAGTATTTTCGTCAAGGAATCAAAAGTGACTCTGGGAGGTTGATCTTAAGCGTATTACATATATATGTGGTAATGCAGTTGGTAAACTATCAAAGATATTAATATCGTAATTTAATGGTAACTTATTACAGACCAACGCGTAGTAGAAACATGTGGTAAAGCATGTGTCTATATGTTAATTCCTTAAGAGATTTTTGAACTGGTGTACTACAATTCCAGAGAAGTTAAAATTAAATACAAAAGTAATACAGAATTCACTTTCAAAAGTTTATTTATTTACCACGTGTTTACAGTTATTTGAACATTTAGTATTAAATACTCGGAAATAAAAATTTACGCATAATTTTAAATCAGGTTCTATTTATTTTTGAAATTCATCTGTTTTGAAGTAAGATATTCGTTTATTTTTCTGGTGAAACTGACAGGAAGCACGCGTTCTTTAATTTGTGTACTACAGCATTATGTTTAAGTAAACTAGCCTTTTTATTGTGAAATAATTAATGATCCTTTAAGTCTGTCGGCAGGATAAAAACTGTAGCGAATAATTATTATTAAAGACGGGCCATGCCGTAGATGCCTTTGGTCGCTGCGGCCTAAACTATTCTGACTATTCTTGTGTGTGTTAGAATAGTCGGAGGCTTTTGATGAACCTTAATACCACCCTAGGATATTCGTCCTTCGGTTCAGAAGGTGCGAGAGATGTCCCAGTAAGGTGTTGATTTCGTGTATAACTGATGACAATGCATTTACATAGAATGTGTTCCGCCTCTAACTCTTCTTGGTATAAACGCATAAAGCTCTTTCTAGTTTAAATAAGTGCTACTTTAGGGCTGCATGATTTGTGAAAAAAACTGCCAGTAGTTTAAAGTTCCCTTTGCTGAACGATAGCACTATTTTTGCTGTTTTTTTTTCATGCAAAATCGAATATACTACAGACTTGCGATATCTAAGTTTTCTCACGATGGTCAACACGTCGAATCTCTTCACAGTTGCGCACAGCATCTATGCTTTTTGGAACTACAACCGATTTTGGTCAACCTTTACGACGACATTTTGTAAACCAGTTGTAAACGATCTCTTCTGATGGTGCTTCATTACCAAAAGTTGAACGAAGCGATTCTAGGCGTTGTTGTTGTGTTAGGCATTTACTTAAATCGTAAAGAATCATCCAACGAAAATCTTTACGTGAAATTTAAATTTTTTCACAAGATTGCTACACTCACTATAAATAAACTACTCGGTCGCAAATGTTAAATTTTACGAAAATAGTAATGTTAAATCTCTATAGCACCATCTATTGGTCGTTTGTAAAAACTTAAGATGCTACCCTCGTAAAAAATTTACACAAATTAACTAATTGAATGTAAATACTGAGGAAAATAATATATAACAGAGAGCCAAAGAATATCATACTACCTTATATTTGGAGCAAAATAATTCTTTGGAGAAATATGAAAAAGTTTCTTATATGAATTACTCGCCATTATATGAAATTATCAAAATAAATTTCTAAGTTGAACAAATTTCAATTAACTAAGTTATTTCAATTGATAATAACTTGCTTATTTTAAATAGAACATCCTGTATACTCTGATGGATTTATAATTAAATGTATCAAACCATATTCTATACCTACAGTAGTTAAAAAGCCTAGCAGGTAAATTGTATTAAAACGTTTCCCTTGATCCATAAATGCTTAACACATTAGGCTTGTTTCTGCAGAAATCGCGAGCTAGTCAGACGCAGTTTGATTGGCAAAAAGAAATTCGAAACTATTTTCTGACTGATTTCACCACCATTGATTGACTCTGACTAGTTGGTGATTTCTGCGGAAACAAGGCTACTATTATGGTTTGCATCAAAACATTTGAATACGTAATATTGTTGGGTTTCAAAAATAAAACGATAAAAAGCCATCGTAGCACCAGAGGACAGCGAACAAGTGTTATGAATAGTCTGGGCAAACAGCGATAACAGTCAGTGTAGTAGATATGTGGTGCGGAGTCGGCGATTATTTATTTCACGCGTTCACAGCGTCAGTACTAAATCGATGCTGTATGCGAGTAGTTCTGTGTATACGTAGGCTGTCGTAACTTATTTCGTGATTGTACGCTTATGTTCGCTTCAAAAATGTCGCAGTTAGGTACGTCGCGAAAACGACCAATGGCAGACACAGTTAGAAACCTTATAGTGGATATGACGGACTTAATTTTTGATGGCGCTAAAATTCAATGTCTAGTTTGTAAAATCTCTTTAATGTTTTGGTCCAGACGCCATTGTCAACGTCACATCGAAAGCAAACAGCATTCTACTGCAAAAAGTGGCATACAAGACCATGAAAAATTTACATTTGATTTATGTGTTACCCTTATTTTATGTAATCTATCATTTCGTTAACTAGACAAAGAAGCATTTGTCTCCTTCTGGAATAAATATGCGGACTGTAAATTACCTAGTCGGACATTGATACGAAATGTAGTGCCATTTGCTCGTGAACAAATAGAAAAAAGAATGAAAACGGAATTGAAAGATAAAAAACTGTGGTTGTGTGTGGACGAAACAACAGATCGTTAAAAACATTCTATGATTAATGTAATGGTACGTACCATGGAACCACATCGACCGTCATCATCCTTCTTGCTTGCTTCCAAAGGAGTTATAAATTGTACTGCAGATGAGATTTTAAAGGTGGTGTTGAACTCATTGAACAAATTTTAAGTTTCAATTAAGCAACTTTTAATGTTTATGAGTGATGGTGCCGCAAACATGCATTCTTCTTAAAGAACACAGTGATTACTTCTTACATGTAACGTGTAAAATCCATACTTTAAATCTTGCGGCACAAACGATTCCTACATGTTTCCACTAAAAAATGCATTGATTGCTACGTACCCGACTATTTCACAAACTGTGTCCTGATTTATCTGAACCACCACAGCCGATTGTTACACGTTGGGGAATTTGGTTGCATGCTGCGTTTTACTACAACAAATATTTTGATCAAGTAAAGAAGGTAGTTTTAAAATTCAATCCGACAGAAGCTGCAGCAATCAAGAAAAGTCAGGAAATATTTCAAGATAGTCAGGTTAAAATAGATTTACAAACTATTCACAACAATTACTTGGGACTAGCGGAAGGAATAGAAAAATTACAAAATGTTTCGATGTCGCTTGTGGATTCTGTTCAAATTGTGAACGATGTTCACGCACAGTTATGCGCTGTAGAAGACGAAACAAATTGTTGTGTAATACGAAAATTTGAAAGTGTTTTAGAGAAAGACTCCGATTTTCTTATATTAAGACAAATTTGTGAAAGTGCGTGTGAAGACGCATTAAGTTGTTTCAAAGATTATTTTAAATATGCAAATATAACATCGCTAGATGTCGAACGGTCGTTTTCGGCATTAAAAAGCATTTATTCCGCACGTCGTACTCACTTGACTGAAACAGCTGTGGAAACATATCTAATGATTCAAATATTTAACAGATATTACCCAGTTTGTGATTTCACGGAAGACTTTTAAAACGGTAAGTGTTTCAGCACGTTTTATAATTTATTTTACCTTCTATTTTAGATGTAAACTTTTATGCGCTCGCTACGCCTCTGGCTGTTACCGCATATTTGCCCAGGTTAGTCACGAATATCATGTCTTTTAGAAAAATATTGTTTCTAATATGCACTGCTTGAAATAATTATAATGTTAATGTTATACAATAAAAATCATATCTACGTTGTTCAAATTATAACTACCCAAATCTATAATTAAGCGTGAAATTATTTTATTTTGGAACTAAAAATAAGCAGGCGTATATTGCGCCACGCTTATATACGAAGGTCCTAAAGATTATCAATAATCACAAATAGACCAATGCGACAAAATTTAATCGGTTAACAAGGTTACAATTTAAGATTGTAGAGGTCAATGGGCATCAATTAAAACACGAATTATTCATCTATTCTTACTTCTGTGCGAAGAAGAGCATTTGCACTTATGTATCTTACCATTTGAATTAAAATAAATAAAACTGAATGAATGCACCGTAATAATGACTCACCTGCTGAAGTTGTATCAATTAAAACTGCCGCCAGTGCAACGAACAACAGAACGGTCAATGTGCGCATTGTGATAAGGTTGTGTGAACTTGAAGAGAATAAATGGTTTACTACTGGAAGGAAACGGAAAATGTCATTTATATATCGCTGTGACTTCATATTGTATCTTGAATGTATGTACATTTAGATATATGTACGAAGAAGTGGGGTTCTCACGCGAATACGCACATCAATTTACAAAGAATTATTGTCTGGATTACAGACAGCTTGGTTTATTTTGCACTAATTTATTTTTCTTTTTGGATAATAATTTGGTGTTTTTTAAATTAATTATTCAGACGACTCTTGCACATTCTAATGAGTGATTTTGAATCAAAATAATTGGTTCCAATGGTTGCATTATAAAAAAGTAATGTCACATTTCTCTTAGGTTGTTGTGCAATTTTAATAGTATAAAGCCGCTAACGGAGCAAAATATTCAAGTAGGTGAACTGTTAATTGCCGAAGATTCTTTAGGATGTAGGTATTATTTAGTCACTCATAAATAGTTTGGGCAAACAGCGGTAACAGTCAGTGTAGCAGATATGTGGTACGGAGTCGGCGATTATTTATTTCACGCGTTCACAGCGTCAGTACTAAATCGATGCTGTATGCGAGTAGTTCTGTGTATATGTAGGCTGTCGTAACTTATTTCGTAATTGTACGCTTATGTTTGCTTTAAAAATGTCGCACTTAGGTACGTCGCGAAAACGACCAATGGGCAGACACAGTTAAAAACTTTATAGTGGACATGCCGGACTTAATTTTTGATGGTGCCAAAATTCGATGTCTAGTTTGTAAAATCCCTTTAATGTGTTGGTCCAGAAGCCATTGTCAACGTCACATCCAAAGCAAACAGCATTCTTCTGCAAAAAGTGGCATACTAGACCAAGAAAAATTTACATTTGATTTATGTGTTACTCTTATTCTATGTAATCTATCGTTCCGTTTACTAGACAAAGAAGCATTTGTCTCCTTCTGGAATAAATATGCGGATTGTAAATTACCTAGTCGGACATCGATACGAAATGTAGTGCCATTTGCTCGTGAACATATAGAAAAAAGAATGAAAACGGAATTGAAAGATAAAAAACTGTGGTTGTGTGTGGACGAAATAACAGATTGTCAAAAACATTCTGTGGTTAATGTAATGGTACGTACAATAGAACCACATCGACCGTCATCTTCCTTCTTACTTACTTCCAAAAGAGTTATAAATTGTACTGCCGATGAGATTTTAAAGGTGGTGATGAACTCATTGAACAAATTTGAGGCTTCAACTAAGCAACTTTTAATGCTTATGAGTGATGGTGCCGCAAACATGCGTTCTTTGGGCCGATCTCTAAGACACGTGGTAATTCAATGTACGGTAACATACTCTAAATCTTGCGGCACAAATGATTCCAACATGTTTTCCACTAGTAAATGCATTGATTGTTAGTACAAAGGCAGTGTTTCTAAAGTCCCCGAAGCGTACCCGACTGTTTCACAAACTGTGTCCTGATTTACCTGAATCACCACAGCCCATTGTTACACGTTGGGGAACATGGTTGCAGGCTGCGTTTTACTACAACAAATATTTTGATCAAGTAAAGAAGGTAGTTTTAAAATTCAATCCGACAGAAGCTGCAGCAGTCAAGAAAAGCCAGGAAATATTTCAAGATAGTCAGGTTAAAAGAGATTTACAAACTATTCACAACAATTACCTCGGACTAGCGGAGGGAATAGAAAAATTACAAAATGTTTCGATGTCGCTAGTGGAATCTGTTCAAATTGTGAATGATGTTCACGCATAGTTATGCGCTGTAGAAGGCGAAACAAATTGGTGTGTAATACGAAAATTTGAAAGTGTTTTAGAGAAATACTCCGATTTTCTTATATTAAGACAAATTTGTGAAGGTGCGTGTGAAGATGCATTAAGTTGTTTCAAAGATTATTTTAAATATGCAAATATAACATCGCTAGATGTCGAACGGTCGTTTTCGGCATTAAAAAACATTTATTCCGCACGTCATACTCACTTGACTGAAACAGCTGTGGAAACATATCTAATGATTCAAATATTTAACAGATGTTACTCAGCTTGTGATTTCACGGAAAATTTTTAAAACGGTAAGTGTTTCAGCACGTTTTATAATTTATTTCTTACCTTCTATTTTATGTGTAAACTTTTATGCGCTCGCCACGGCTGTGGTTGTTACCGCATATTTACCCAGGTTACTCATAAACACCACCAAAGTAAATCTAATATTCAAGATATAATTTTGGTTGCTACAAAATTAAGAGATCACATGTTAGCTAATAACAAAACTAAAATAGCATTACCGTTATTCTCTGGGGTAAATCTTAGATTTAATACTCTCAAAAAGTGTTACTGGATGTTTTTGTTGGCACAAATGTTGAAATACTTGTTTGCAACACTGAGAGAAGAGAGATGCATAATCTATCAAAAGGGGAGAGGAATACTCATGTAGGTACCGATAGTAACGATTCATTTTTGAATACAAGGATATTTCAGGAACTACCGAGTTTACATAGATGTTATAGAAACTAGTTTAAGAGATAGAATTGTTAAAGTAATTCTTACAGAAGATGTTATTTGTGAAGAAAATAGAAGTAGTACATGCAACGTAGAACTGTCTAAGGAATTACAAACGGGAAATGAGTATTATATATTTCAAAGTAGTGGTAGCTTGTTAGGAAAAATAAACTAAAAATAAGTAGAATAGAAGAGTTAGGTAAAGGACAAATTACGATTTACAATTATGGGAAAGTATCGCATAAGCTTTTAAAAGGGAGCGGAAGAAAGAAGTGTTGGTGGTTCAGGAACTCCGTCTAAATTAAGTAGGGTGGATATGGACCGCACACTTCATTAAGCTCCGACAAGCCAAAAGGTTTTCATGTACCAAGGAAGAAGTATGATTGGCTCAGGAACTCGATCTGAACTGAGTAGGGTGGAGATGAGTCGAATACTTCATGGAACTTAGACCAACCATAGGATGAATGTTGCTAGTTCAGAGATGAGCTGCACATTTTAGGACTAATCGTGCAAAGAAGGCGTTCCGAAGATTGCGACGAAGATACCTCTAAACTTCAGTTGAATGATTTGAAAACGTTTTCCACCGAAAGATCCATGTAACAGAAATAGTTCAAATAGCGTCCAATAATGTTTCTTATTGTTATCTATCCAATAATTATTTTTTCTATTTGTATTTGTAATGTTTATTTTCAAATAACGAATAAGGTAAGGAATAGGTTAGTAGCAGTGGAACTTTGGTGGTCATACCTTTACTCTAACTTTAAGTATACCAATATGCTGGGGCATATTTTGCAAAGGGGAGGGTATTGCCATGGAAAGTTCCACTGGCGAAAAATGTAGTATCATCATCTAGATCATCGGCCGATGTCCGGGAGTCAGATAGACGCTGATACAGCATGCGATGTGTCTTCTGGCGTATCGAACGATGAGTTAGGGAGTTGTAAGTAAGTTGTAGATTTAAGCGAGGCTAGATATAGAAAAACAAGTGTGTAGGGACTAGTCAAATATACCGAAGTGAAACGTGTATAGGAATACCTCTCGCAAAGATAAGTACCAATACATATTTATATAGGCTAGATAGATAGCGAGGCATTTACGTGACATTATTCTACAACACAACAATAATAACTTTCTTTATTTACGTTTGTTGTAGAAATACGTCGTATTAAATGAAAAAGCATGTGTTATTTACGTGTTGTCTTGGTAGTAGAAATTATTAGGATTTGTTTTTTCTTGATGCAAGAAACCATTTCTCTGCGTGTAGACTTATAAGTCTCAGATCTTTCATTTCTTCGACAGCGGACGATTTAGGGATGGATTTTATTAGCGAAGATTTCCAGAGCAAAAACTGAAGAATCAATGCCATTGAAAATGTGGACACCATAATCCAAGAAGTGAGGTTTGGAAAGCTTCAATATACGCGCATCGCAGGCATTGGATTTTAGCAGTCTTAAGGAATCAAGAACATCAACAGACGTGGGCTTTTTGAATGAAAATTTGTGTGTGTAATATGCTGTAATCTTTAATAATTCTTTGCGTTATATCTTAAAACAAGACTTCTGTATACTTGAATGTAATGTTATATTATGTAGAGCTTGCTTTTCAATAACTTTTAGTTGAAAAGTTTCTCTGTTCAAATAAAAAGGGGAGGAATTATCCTCCACCCACACACTAGGTAGACACGATGTATATATGTATGTACATATGTATATATACTGTTGAAATATATACCTATCCTTAAACTAAACATCCACTAAACATCCACCAAATTTTATTCGTACTCTTTATCTACATTTACATTGCCGCCAGATTTAAATACATATTAAGTACGAACAGTGCTTGGCTTTATCCGATTGCTTTCTGTTGTAACTGTGAGAATTTCTGTATCAATCATAGTTACTTCCTCTTCTTCTTTATCTATTAAAACACATCCTGTCCGCTTACGAACATTTGTGTTTTTACACATAGTTCACCCTTATCGCATTAGAAGTCTAGCCAGGCAAGTATGTAAGAAGTGTTTCCGTTAAAACGCAACAATACCGTGTCTAACAGCACTTGAACATAAAAGCACGTTCTTTATTACGTAAAGCGATAAACTGTATTCATTCAAAGTACTGTACTTTATATTTTTGTCTGCTTTATCAATGCTATACATAAAAGTAAGTTAAAGTTGTAAAATCAATTAATATGAAAAGGGTTTCATGCACTTTCCTCTTTTTTCAATATAGGTAATATTAAGGATACTTATTTTATGTTTATTTTGTGAATTCAACATTTGATGTGTCTTTTTTGTAAATCCAACACTTCGTTTGTCTTATTTTCTTACAAATTCAATATTTTATATTTATATTAATTGAAATTTTAATGTGTACGCATTTTAGTATAAAAACAGATTTAATTTCTTACAATATACGCAAACATTGCAAGATCCACAGCGCAAAAATTAAGAAACCACTTATAATTATTTAATAATAATTTAAATATGTGTACGATGGAGCTATCGCTAGCGCTTGTAGTAGAAATTCCGTGATGTAGTAGATATGGATAGGCTCTAGATAAAGAGTTACCGCCAAGGGAGAAAGCATAATATCACGATTGCAATTCATCGTTCCTTCGCTTATGCCGCAATACAACCTTTAGACATCGCACAATTTTTGGTTTCCATCATTGCCGCATCTGTAAGGGACAGCAGTACGAGGCAATAGATACTAGAGGTGGTGTACCAAATAAATACGTGAAATAACAGAAGCGTCTCGGTAGCTGTGGATTGTGTGGAATTTTTGCCGTTGTGGTGGTCCTAGCATTACCCACATTTAGACATTGTATGTATAGAATCAAGGAAACCGAATTATGTAACTAATATACAGTATGTCCCTGGATTAACGCATGGATAGGTAAGACAGACAGTAGATTACTGAGTTGAATTTACATCTTTTGGGGTTCGGCCATGCTTACACACCAAATACTAGCATAATTTATTACCCTGAACATTGTTTTTTTAATAACCCTTTTATCGTTTCTCCTACAGAAAATACATTTTACTAATTGAAAAAATGTAATTTTTGTAAATTTCTAAGATATACTTGAGTTATCGGCAATAAAATTATGGCATAAGTTACTTACTATTCAAGCATGGCTGCACTCCAAAAGATGAAATTTCAACTCAATAATTTTCTGTCTGCCTTACCTATCCATGCGTTAAGCCGGGGACACGCTGTATACAATATTTACGTAGTTGCAATTCTTTATACAGTGTATCTACTTAAGTTGGTTGCATATATGTTATTAATTTTAGGGAAAAAAGTCACTCTTTATAAAAAGGAAATAATATTAACACATTCAAACTCAAGTTAGCATGTACAGGGTAGTCAAAAATGAGTATTTCGCGTCAGTACGTTGCCAAGAATTTTCGAATTTTACAATGTTGACTTCAGATTCTTAAAGATAAAGAATAAAGTAGTAAAGTGGTTTTAGAGATATTCGAAGGAAGGAAGATTCGGAGCTCGTATAGATAAAAACTACGAAATCATAATTTTAACAATAGATAGATATGTCTGTATAATTGAACCTAGTTTTTAATTTTAATCAATTTTTTTATAAACAATTTTTGAAATTGACAAAAATAAAGGTACCTGCGAAACAGCGCAGGTGTTGGTAACATTCTTGTGGATTGGGAAGCTGTTGTAAATACGAAAACATAAGAATAATTATTGCTATTGCGTTTTACTTGTTCTTTCAACTAGGGATGGGTCGTTATTTAACCATCTGTTATTTTATAACCGTTATGGATCCAATAACAGTTGCAACTGTTATCTCGCTGGGAAAATAACAGGTCTAGCACGGTTGCTTTCGGACTGTTGTGAACATATCATCGACCGCCGTTGCGGCGTACTCAACAGCGTGGCGCTACGACTCTCTGATCGAAGCCGCTGTTTATTGCAGATAATAATTACAACTCCCCTAGAAAAATAACTTATCAGATCATACTTACATAAATATCTTCTCGAACGGTTCTTACGGCGGTAGTCGACATCGAGTCGGACGTTTATTATGGACATATTTTCTAAATAATTGTATATATTGGAATTATTAAATGTAAAATAAAAGACCGATGTTATATAAAAAATGTACTTATAAAAACTAAAAAGAAAACCGTTATATTTATTATATAGCATTTAAGCACATAGATGTTCTCGCATTTCGAAGATTAACTAAGATTAAATATAAGAAAAATATCAGTAGGATCAGTCAAAATAGTGGAAATTAAACGCTGTTGTAACAATGATTGCAGTGAATCTGATAGTATAACAGTAAACAGTTTATCACTTAATTTATTTTAATCTATTAACCAGTTTATAATTTATCTGCAAAAAAACGCAATAAAATATTTATATTACAGAAAACTTCTGAATTTAAATTTTAGGGTGCTGCAAGATCAGCAGTTGCGCATGTGCTATGTGGAATCACGATGCGTTATCGTGTAGAACTATAGACTACGAAATAACGCTAAACCTGTTATTTTGCAACCGTTATTTCAAAATAACGATAACGGTTGAAACTGTTATTTTAAAATAACGATTTTTCCCATCACTACTTTCAAGTATTATGCTTATAACAACGCTACATACATATTGTAATACGCAATATAATCTTTAAAAGAATATTGTTGCACTTTTTTTACAACCTGTGTAACTAAAACTTGTACACCATTATAGCAACCTTTGTAACAGATCATTGACTAAATTTATAACAACAATAATGTATTTAATAGACATACAATCCGTTAACCACAATTGAGTAGTAGGGAATTGCGCAAGTTGTAGCCAGTCGTATATTCTCAAACAAATTGTAGTAAGTTGTTCTATTGTTTGATTCTTTATAAACTTTTTCCGTTCCAAATTGGCTACTCATTTTACTATGCATTTTTAGGCATCGGGAAATATTCATAAAAAAGCGCCTAGGCGAGCTTTTCCGTCAGATTTTCAAAAAATACACAGGATGTTCCATTAAAAAATTGAAATAACACGAATCAAATTTTGCAGCATTTTTGATTGCCATCTTCACAAGAACATATTCAATCCAATAACATTAGTATCACCACTCCATTGGAAAGAAAGAATGTTATAAAGAAGCAGACAATTGCAGAAAAATTAACTACAATTTGTTTGTAAATAGACGACTGGCTAAAACTCGCATAAATCCCTACTACTATACATGCAATATTAAAGTTTCACTACTAAAGACAGCCAATAGTTCCTTCAGTTTCCACTGTTGTGGTATATTTATAACAAATTTGTCCATGATCCTTTTCCGAAACAACTACAATGTATGTTTAAAGGGCGCAGAAATGTGCCAAACTAAACTGACTAAATCATGTGTCTGTTAACATTTTGATCGTGTTATGCCGCAATAACGCCCAGTGAATAAATACCTACATATCACACTGTTAACTTTACGCCTTAACTTGGCATTGGTGTATTTGGATGGGAACACCTATTTAGAAACAAAAATGTTGACAAAATTAGGAAGATCAAAAATTACCACAATCTTGTTCTGTACGTCTCGACACGAGCATTGTTGGAAAAAATGTTACATTTATGTGGATTAGTGCAACAGAATCTTGACCACAACATTCAAGTATTCTCTGTGACAACAACATGTAATAATTAATAAGAATCTACGGTCGGATTACCTAATTGTGTTAATGGTTGCTACAATAACTTTTCTACAATATTATCGTCCATTCTTTCAAGTGATTCTTATCCACCTACACAAGTTATTTGCTTTCTATTGCATAAATCTGAACCAAATCATATATCAGCTTCTCCCCTAATTCCATAATAATTTAACTTGGCAATTAGTCTCTGATGGTCCATGTTGTCCAAAAATCTTACAATCTTTTAAAGTACTTAAAACAGACTGAGTAAAATGAAATAGAGCAGTTTCAATGCTTTTACCTTTAAGAAAACTGTGCATGGAAGAAATCACTTGTTCCGATCAGTTGATTAAATGTATGTGCTACAATATTGCAAGAAAAATATTGTGGCATTTGCACTGTAACACAATTATGCAACCCGACCCCAGATTTTTCTTAATTATTATATGTTGCTGTCACAGATAATGCTTCAAAGTTATGGTCAAGTTTCGATTGTATTGTTTTACATAATAGTATTATTTTTTCCAACAATCTTTGTGTCAAGACAAGATTGTGCCAATTTTAGACGTAAAACTTCCTAAAAAATTAGTGAGTGTATAAATAAATCATCACTTATCTGTACAGACGATTGTATTATCGAAGCCTTCCTAAATGCATGAATCAAGTGTTTCCTGTCTTAGGATTACACCCAGATAGTGTTGGTTATTTACCAATCGATGTTGGAAAAAAAACTTAATTTTTTTCTAATAAATCATCTGGTTTTATATAGTCAAATCATTTTCATCGGGTTTATTTCGGAATAAAGTCTTCCGTCGTGTTCCTTTTACTCTAAATTTGTCGAAAGTCTGAAGGGATGGTATTCACATACCTGAGAAACAGCACAGGTCTTAGTTTCGTAGCCATTGCATTTTCGCATGATTTATGACGTTTAGAGGTTTTCTGCAATTCCTGGAAGTGTTTCATAAATTTTGCAAAAAGATGATGTTTTTTGCAACATTTAAGAAATAAGATATCAGCTTGCATTAACTTAATTCTAGTCACCAAGACGGTTCAATTCCTTGGGCTGGAGAGCCATGATCAATAATGATGCTAAAAAACAATAGCTACGAAACGAAATTAGATATCAGTACACAAGCAAAGGTCTTTGTAACATTCCTTTAGCTGACCAATGCTACTTGTAAATTGGGAAGCTGTTGGAGATACGAAAACATAAGAATAGCTATTGTTATTTTGTTTTACTTGTTCTTTCAACCACTACAATTATAAGAACACTGCATATATATTGTATTGCTATTAATCTTTAGATCAATACTGTTCCAACGTGTGTAACTAAAACTTGTACACTGTTGTAGCAACCTTTGTAACAGATAAATGACTAAATTTGTATAATAATAATAACAATAGTAATAATAATAATAATAATAATAATGTAATAATGTCATAGAAATACAATCCGTTAACCACAATCGAGTAGTAGGGGTTTGCGCAAGTTGTAGTCAGTCGTATACTCTCAAACAAGTTATAGTAAATTGTTCTACAATTGTTTGATTCTTTATAACATCTTTTTCCCGTATGTTGGCCGTTGTTTATTATGTCATGTTTTATATTGAACTCATACATATAGTCGATTATATGCCAAACAGTTTCGAAGAGTCCGTTAAACGGTCTACGAGTCTGTAATTGTGTAGATCACCCGGTACAACCCTTCTTGTAGAAAGGCAAAACAAGTGTATATTTTAGTGATTCAGGAAGGCAACCGGTAAGAAAAGAATTGTTCATAGTATGGCAAATGGAGTCGATAAACGCATCTTAACATTTCTTTAGAAAGTACACAGGAATTGTCTCTATACCAGAAAATCTAGGACTATTCAGAGATTGAAAAACTAATCTTAATTCTTCCACACAAGTAGGATAAAAATAAAGAGAATATGGATTGTTAGCATTAGGTATATTGTGAATATTAGAAAAATTGTTATTGCAACAAAAGTTATGATTAGATGTGTCCCTTTAACGAGTCACTTCACAAATAAATAAAATTTTTTAACTTAGTCTTGACGTCGATCGCGTGTCTAACCTACTTTTCTACGATAAGGCAAAACGGAAAATCCGCAAATCACCTCTAATAGATATTTCCAGGGATTGCGCCATATTACCAATTTCTCATTCTTTGATGACAAAGACACATGATGAAATGCTTTTATTTATTTACCTATGCATATATTGATTAATGTAAAATTTTCAATTTGCCTAATGCGCTCACAAGGTAGTAGCTGTTCTAAGGAATGTCCTTCAAGGGAATCCAGTAAAACGTAGCTTAACTGTTTGCCAACATACCGTATCGTATCGTACATAAGAGCAAATAAATACGTTATCGCCCAAAAATACATTTATGAGTTTTATGACGGCTCACCTATGCCAGGCCGGATATTCGAAATTACGTAAGAACGTACACTTAAAATTTAGGTCGTTTTAGATTTTCAATGAATCAACTCGACTCATACAATTTTTTTTATTAGAGTGCTTGGCTGTACGTAGTACTAATGTGTTTATATAGCAGATTAAATCATAAATTAAATCGTAACAGGAGATAGAAACCAAGTTATCTCTTTTTTTCCGATAAACGATTACATTAATTATTTCCCATAAATGCTCTTTTCACCAATAAATAATGGTAATCTCGAAAGCCTTTATATAGGCTGAGTCAGGAGGAACAGACCAAACTTCAGGAGTAAATTTGTACACGTGAAAATAATGTAAAAAAGAACTCTATATGTTCCTATCCGACTTTCATAAACAAAATTTCGTACATTCAAATTTTTTTAATCATAGCGTCATTTTAATAAATGTTCAAAAATTCGGTTATTGAATTCTAAACATTTTATGTTTTGTCTACGAAGGGTGCTTGTTGCTCTTCTGATTGCTTCATGTCTCTCTTTAATATCGGCTGCAGTATTTCTATTACGTCGAATTAGTGCATCCTAAATGTCGACTTTTACCGTGTAAACTTCATTTTTGAAACAGCCCCATAAACAATAATCTAGTGGTGTCAGGTCTGGAGATCTTGGGGGCCAACGAATAGGGCCGCCATGACCTATCCAAAACCTTGAAAACCTATCGTCCAAGTGTTGCTTGACCTGACGGGCGAAATGTGCAGGAGCTCCATCATGCTGACAATACATTTGTATTCTGACGTTTAGAGGAACATCATCCAGTAGTCCTTGTAATTCACTTTATAAAAAAATAAGTGTTGCTCTCCTGTGTATAAGAATATTTTTATTTTATTTAAGACGTATTATCTCGAAAATAAGCGAAAATTTGGATTATTTACAAGAACGCTAGCTAAAATTATTTAATTACGCTATAACTTGAAAACAAATGAAAATCGGATAAGAACATATGACTTCCTTACATTATTTTCACGTGTACAACACACTTCTGATCTTTGGTCCATTCCTCCCGACTCCCTCTCTATATGTATATACAGTATGACCCATTTGAAATAGAAGCACCCCTATAAAACCTATATTTTATATTAAAATGAAACCAAAATCTCAGAAGTTCATCTAAATTTTCAAGGCACACTATAATTATTTTTCGAGGTAGAAAATTTTATGCACCACTGAATTTAGATGGTCTTTTATATATTTTTTGTATTTATTATAAATAGGTTTGTTAATAAAACAAGTTATAAGAGAATAATTTTTCAAACTTTACCTTCATTATTTCATAAATCCGCTTCTTACAGCATCTACTAGGTAGATCAAATTTTATAAAAAGAAAACAACTAAAACATCAACTAAACTTGTTATTAAATGCTACAAAATTGCAAATAACCATTTTCTAAAAATCTAACTTCAATTACGAAATTGAATATAATACATCCACCAAATTACAATTTTAAAGAAATAAGTAATACCTACAGCTACATTGGTTTTTTAAATAATTTCACTTTACTTTTATTTAGAACATTTTTATATTGCAGTATTTAAAAAAAAAATGTCTACTGTTAATAGTAATTGTTATTTCATCCAAAAGATACATGTAATATCTAACAAGGAAATTGTTCCAACCCGGAGACATTTGAATGAAACTTGGTTAAAGTGAAGACTAGATCTTCACTTTAGTTTTATAGATAAAACTACGGAAAACCCCGTTGTCCGTTTCTGCTAAAAAAGCCTTTAAAGGGGGTAAAAAGGGGGGTATATATTTTTAACAGAGTAAAGAAACAACCGGGCCTGAGAGACCCGAGAAATGTTAATCTGTATAGTCGAACACCCATGCATCCTAGGGTTAAAAACTATTCAGAACAATTACTTCGGACTAGTGGAGGCAATAGAAAAATTACAAATTCTTTCGGTGTCGTTACTGGAGTCTCTGCAAATAGTGCAACATGTTCACGCACAGTTATGCGCGGTAGAAGACGCAAAAAATATTTGTGTTCTAGACATGTTTGAAAGTGTTTTAGAGAAAGATTCTGATTTTGGCACATTAAGACAAATTTGTGAAGGTGCGTCAACAGAACCGTTAAGTTGTTCCAAAGATTATTTTAATTACGCAAATACAACGTCACTAGATGTAGAACGTTCGTTTTCTGCATATAAACATACTTTTTCCTCACGCCGCATTCGGTTTGCCGAAACAACTGTGGAAACATATCTAATGTTGCAGATATTTAACAGACATTATTCACTTTGTGATTTCACTAAGACGGTAAGTGTTTGAGCGTGTATTATATTTTATTTCTGATCATTTATTTTGTGTAAACTTTTATGCTCCCGCCACTGGCTGTTGGCGCAAATTGAGCAACTTTACTTATGATTTGTAAAGTCACAGCATAAACTACTTTGATACGTATAGCATTTCTTGTGGTCCAGTCGGTGGTGTTCGTCTTCCTTATAGAAAATTTAGTTTCCGTTCTAGTAGATATAATCTTTATAAGATTTATTTGAATAGTTCAAATTGTACATACAGTATTACTAAATGTGAGAAGAAAAGATAATAGACAAACTGCATTATTATTTATTGTACAGTATACATTCTTCTGTATATAGTGCACATGTCTTATTCCTTTTGTCCTTATCGAAGACCCTTGTACACGACTTATCTTCGAAGAATATATCTATTGGCTTGCAATAATTTACTAAAATGAAAATGACATTTAGAAAATGTAAAAAATTTTAAAAGCTTGTAGAGCATGTCATCAAAGTATGTCCACAATTAAAAATATCATCGTCTTCCCTTACTTCATACTCAACTTTCTACCGCTAATTATTGGAACAGACAGCGCTTTACGATGCCATGATAATAAGAAAATATATAACAAATTCGGCGTTTTGACGTATGATAAACCGATATTAACTTGCTACTTTCATCACAAAGATTGAAAAACAAATCTGTCATTTCAAACGTAAGTGAAACGCGCGTGTTTTTGGTCAGCCGTCTTTGACATAATAATTTGACATTCACATGATAATTCATTGCAATACAAAAGAGTATGTTCATTTCACATATCCCAAATCAGTAAAATATGTGCTATGATATATTGTATCATTACAGTTTTAGTAACCAAATGTGATCGAAATGCTAAAATCGCTATTATTTAGTACCGAACTCTGGTACCGAAGTAGTGTTTGAAAGGAGTGGGAGAGCTAACTAGCTTTATTTTGTATCTAAATCACATTTTTAAAAGGAACATACGTATAACAAGTGAAATTGATATTTGCGGCTAAAGGAAAGCAACCTGTCGGCGACCAGATGACGTCATACCAATCGCTGGTAGGTTTTAAATCACGTGGTTAAAATTTGAAATTTAAGAATTTTTCTCTTAATATGGAGAAATTTGAATGAACGCTTTCTATCTTTATTCCTAAGTAGTCATTATATGCAACTTCGAAAGCAAATAAAATTTCATGCAAGTTCCCTCTTGAAATATAAAAGTGTTATCAAGGCCATTATGTATAATTTTTGGAATACAATAGAGCTGTTTGTTGAGCTTCTAGATTAGAAAGCTTGATATCAGTTACATTAAATAGCAAACATATTTCATACCGATTGGAAAAATGATAAATTTGGTATATCGGTATCCGCGTGGAGGGGACTGAGTGAAATCCCAGCAATTCAATGCGGGACGTGCTAGTACACTTCGAACAATGTCGGGATGTAGACCTACTGTGCGAAAAGTGCACGTAATAATTTGAAGTCAAGGTCCGCCTGGAAATGAGAGTTTCGCATATTTATTTTGTTGTTGCTAGGAAGTTTAGACAAAATTAATAAGAAATTCTAAAGACGAAAATAAAAACAGATTCTGATGAAATGAAAGAAAAGAAAAATAAATGTTCCAGAAATTCTTACTAAGATCGTCCGCACATCATGCAGCCTACCTCGTAACAAACCATATCGGTAACCTTGAGCCATCTACTGCCGCTAACTCCTCCGCTTGAGAGCGATGAGGTGATAATGATATGGCTAATTTCGCATTTTCCCAATCGGTATATAGTAATTCAATACTTGACTCTTCGTTATATATTTTGGATTCGTTTTTCTCCGGATTGGTGGATTGTATTTATTACTATTCGAATTGTGTTTATTGTATGTGGCCCTCTTCGTAGTGTGCTAATACCTATTGAGATCCTCCATGTTTTCCCTATTGAAGCAACTACTACTATTAGCGAATGCAAGGAAGTCATGGGAAATAACATCAACAACTTCAATAGGGAAGGCAGTTCCAGATCAAGCAAGACATGGAGATTGGAAACACATAATAGCAAACCATGAAGAGGACAACCTGCAGAACAAATACTTCGTAAACAAATTTGTTCGAACTTCTACAGCCGTGTAGCTATTACTTGACGTTTATTCTAGATACAAAAAGGTTAGGAATCTTTTAACAGTATTACTTGGCATGTTAGAGACATAATCATCAGGATAGAAATTCATTGCGAATGAAAATTAGAATATAACGGCAGAAATTATTTTGTTTTTATATCTATTACTATTATTATTTTTCAAAATTGTTCTGGCGTAAATTTTAATTCATTTAAAAGCAGGTAATTAGAATAACCTCTTGCACATTGCACAGATCACATTTATATTTCGGCAATATTTGTTTATAAGATTTTAAAACTTACATGCTTTACAAACCACAGTGGTTTTAGATATCTTACCATTTTCAGTCTTAAATTCATTAGCGACTAATGAATTTGAAGTATCAAGAACTGCTTCTGAAAATTATGTATTTTCTTCACTGAGTAGTATATAAAAGATATTATGTGTTACTCTCACCATCTTTTAATTTCTCTTCTTCGATAGAATATGGTATTGAATAGCAATCGTGGACTACACATAAACAGCTGTCATGTTGAACGTTTTGGTTGATGCTCGAGGGTGCTAAATTTTAATTAAGTGTTAGTATAAATATCGATTGTTGACATAATAGCATTTTAATATTCCAACATGGTAACTTACTATTTTGGTAGCCATGAATTGAAAATGACATGAGTAGGAGTATGCAAAAGTACAGCATTGCGGAAACTGAAAACCTTTAGTAGCCGATAATAAGTATTGTTTTTATTTAAATGTCTAGGATATCAAAAATCTGGAAAGCAACTTCTTCTAATGGATATATAGAAGGGAGAAACAGTACAATGAATTTGGATGCTGAAAATGTGAATGGGCAATGAATTTGTCAGTTGAACAGTGACAACTAGGGCAATGACAATAAAAATACAAATATGTAGGTTAGCACCATTCCCATGATGTTGTTGTTGTTATATTACTGGACGATGCGTGGGGTTATATCCCTCGTATTTTTAGGCATCGATTACTGTGCTCATTAATCAACCCTACTAGAATCTTGTCGAATTCATCTAAGTTCCGGTAGGGTTTTTTTTACGAACGAAGCCATTCAAACTACTTTAAATAATTTTTTCAGCAATAACTACGAATTGCAACAGTTATGGAAATAGGACATTGTGGATGAATGGAAAGTATGCATATAGATGCAGATTTTGTACAAGGATATAAGATAGGCGCCATAAATTCTCGGCCTGACAGGCTTATATAGATTCGTGCGAGGCCTGTGCTATTATTACGGCTCGAAGAGTAGTAGTTTTTTGTAGCCAACCAGACAACGTGACTAGTGCATGAAAGGTAATAAAAATTGAGTCCCGATACGGCGCTTATGGTGATTTATCTCTTTAATATTCCACTGTAAAAAAGTGGACAAAATGTTTCCGTTTGGGGCAAGACTCCCTTGAAGATGATGAGCATCCCGGTTGGCCAAGTGAATTGGTAACGCCTCAAAGCATTTCAATTATTGAAGAAATAGTATTAGCAAATCGCCGTTTAAAAATGAAGGAATTAGCAGTGTTGTCTAATATTTCTGAAACAAGAATTCTCCGAGTTCTTCATAAGTACTTGGGTATGAAACAGATTAGTGCAAGAGGGGTATCGCATCTTCTTTCTGCTCTCCCACGTGAATGTGGTTGCTCGTTTTTAAACATGTGTAGACACGAACCGAAACCGATTTTGAAGTCCATTGTATTATGATCCTCTATCCAAAAAGGAATCGATGGAATGGTGGCGACCCGATGAACCTCATCCCAGAAAGGCGAAAGTCGTTCAATCAACGAAAAAGGTGATCAGGGGGTATTTTACTCATTGAGTTTAAAGAGCGCAAGACAACTGTCATCAATACATATTATGCGTCGTTGCTGCATGAATTGAGGGACAATATTCGTGCAAAACGTGAAGGAAAATTGACAACAGGTGTTCGATTATTGCACAACAATGCCCCCGTCCATACTGCCGCCATTTCACAAACTGTCATCCGCGAATGCGGCTTTCAAGAATTGGGACATCCACCGTATAGTCCGGGCATGGCTCCAAGTGATTATTATTTATTTTCTCATTTAAAGAAAGACCTTAGGGGAATACCGCCGAAGCGTCCAAAATTTGGGGTTGCTTATTTACAGAGAATATGTTGAACAAAACAGTCCTACACACGAATGAGAAGTTACTAATAGAAAGGGAAAATTATGCAAATAAAGATAAAACAGAACTGGCAGATACTGATGTAGTTGAAGTAAGAGCTTTATTAGGCTTATTATATTTCATCTCTATATTCAAGACAAACCACGAGGACCTAGATGCTTGTTTTTCGACTGATAATACGGGCAGAGACATTTTCAGGTGCACCATGTCTCTGAAAATATGTTTGACTCTGCTATGTTACCTACGTTTTGATAATGCGGAGGATAGAACTATGAAAAGATTGAGCGAAAAATCTGCAGCAATAGCATATTTATTCAATAGCCTAGTGGAGAATTCACAAAAGTGTTATAGCCCTAGCCATTATCTATGTATTGGCAAAATGCTCGTAGGGTTCAGAGGACGCTGCTCCTTTCGGATGTTCATGCCTCATAAACCAAAAAATATGGTTTGAAGGTAATGATATACCGGGAAGGGCAGTAATGGCAAAACTTTAAATGACGAGGACAAACAGTTTGCAATTCCTACGCAAGCTGTTTTGAGGCTCTCAGAACCATATGTCAATCTAAAAGAAATGTAACCGCTGATAACTGGTTCAGCTCTATCGAAGTTGTAAATGTTTTGCAAAAACTGACATATGTAGGAGTCCTTGACAAAAATAAAAAGATCCCCAAAGAGTTCTTTCCTGACAGGAAAAGACTTGTTCCAAAAAAATCTAAAGCCGTCCTGGTCTTATCTTCCATGGACCATAAGTTTGTAGATATAGGAGATACACCAGAGATAATCGATTTTTATAACAGTACGATAGGGGGTGTGGACAACTTGGATCAAAAATGTGCCACATATTCAACCAGTCGTCGCAAGACACGTTGGCCTATGGTAATATTTTCAGCGATCCTGGATATTGCTAGTGTCAATTCATACGTCATTTCCAATTCTCTACCCACCAGCAAACAAATTTCTCGATTAAACCTTGTAAAAATACTTGCATATGAACTAGTTTTTCCACAATTACAGAGAATATTAAATGAGTGACTTCCATGTGAACCAAAATTACAAAAATTCCACTAGTCACTCAAAATAATGTGGAAAATATACCAAAGAAAAAAAGAAGGTACGCATTCTGTCCCAGAAACAGCGACAGAAAAACTCAGTATGGATGTGCGTCGTGTAAACAGCCGATTTGTTTGGAGTGTGCTAATTACATATGCGAAGTTTGTATGCAGACTTAGGCTAGATGACATACTGTGATTTTGTTTCTAAAATTACTTTTATTTGGTATTGTGGTATTTTCTTATTTCTTTTATATTTGTAGTTTTATTTGATGTTCTATGTTTAGCATATAAAGTGTTATTGTTGTATATATATCTTGAAAAAGAGAGCACTGTTTTTATTTTTTTAAATTTCCTGTAATAATAATAATAATAATAAACTTTATTCGCCCAACAGGAGACCCCAATTACAGGACGAAATAATAATACGAATACATGTGCACATAATACAAAGAGAAAAATAAAATATAATACTTAATAAAAGATAACTGAAAAATAATAGAACAAAAAATATACATATACTCCACCGATTAATGCATCGCGTCACCGACAAAAATATCTGCATAATATTTATTAGCATTCACACACATGTTTTGAACTGGCGATTTCAGCAGCACATTAGTTCTGGCAGCTAAAGGCCGAAACGATTGAACACTATGCGAAGACAAACGAGGAACGTTTAAATTTATTTTTGACAGCAGATATGCGCAATCGATTTGATTGTCAATAAGCTTGTAGAGAAACCGCGCACTGCAAATTTGCCTTCTTTCCGAAATACTCCGGACCGCATGTCGTTCCAATAATGTGGCATAGTCTATACCCCTCACCGGATATATACCGTCGACCCTAAAAGATAGGAATTTCAGGAACCTTCGCTGTACTCTCTCAATAGAATCCTCGTAGGATTGATAGTAAGGATACCATACAATGGAAGCATACTCTAGCCGACTTAAGACAAATGCTCTATACAGCGTTTTCAGAAGATGTTGATTCGTAAAGTATTTCGAAGATCGTATGATGAATCCTAACATAGCTACGGCCGAGGAACACGTCTGCGAAACATACTGTTTAAAGGATAGTTGACTATCAAAGGTAACTCCTAGGTCTTTTATGGTCTCGCTCCTCTGCAGCGGGTAACCGCTTAAACTGTACGTAGTAGGCAAGCTTTTTATTTTAAGAGTATATGTTACATACGTGCATTTTGCTTTATTTAACATAAGACTATTTTCTTGGCACCAGTGAAATACGTAATCAATAGTTATTTGCAGATTAATCATATCATTAATGGAATCAATTCTTGCGTACATCTTTACATCATCTGCATAAGCTAGGGTATCACAGGTCAACGCTTCCAGCAGATTGTCGAGGAAAAGCACAAAGAGTAAATGTCCTAAATTGGATCCTTGTGGAACACCTGACGTAATAGCATATTCACATGAGCTGAAGCCATTATAGAAAACATAACATGACCGCTTTTTTAAGTAGGACTCCATCAGATCTCGAAGGCGAGGTGACATGCCAAAAGAACTTAATTTAAAGAGCATAATATCATGGTCAATTCTGTCAAAGGCCTTAGAAAGATCCGTGTATATAACATCGACTTGCCCTCCATCATCCAGTGTGTCATTTATAAACTGTGTAACTGTCGCTAAGTTAGTTGTTGTAGATCTTTTAGGTATAAAACTATGTTGCTTCGCAGATATATACGGCTGTACATTGTTGAATATAGAAAAATATAAAAGTTGTTCATATACCTTGGCGAAATTAGATAAAATGTATGTGACCAAATATGCAAATTTAATTTTACGTATTCCTTGAAACTTTTTTTCACGCTAAATAATATTACAAGAATGAAGCGCCAGCTTTCCAGAAACAATATATACTAACTTTTTCCAAAATAGTTTTTTTTTTATTAGAACATACAGGTTTGCCAGACTTCACCTCACCAGTTATGCAATACAATTGCCACTTCACCTGTTACGGCTTAAAAGATTATCGTGAGAAGAACATTAATCTTAGGAAATAAAAAATATGTAATGTCAACTTTTGGCAGAAAGAACACGGAGTTTGCTCATTCCATAATAACTTTTACAAAACATTAATAGTTACTACTATGCAATTGTCTTGATTTTCTTAAATCTAATACGTCTTATACTCTATATTTAGATAACTGTATTTAATCACTTGTTTGTTAACCACGTCACATTTTCCGTTATAAATCACTATCATTTAACTCATTTGACATTGAATTATTTGATAAATATTTTGGATATGACACAATGTACGATATTGAATACATACACGCATATTACATGCGAGATGTCTGTATTCATAATAATTTAATATTCTGTATACGAAAGGAAAGTAATCTAATTCAAACATTATGATTTAAAAAAAAATACCTATAAACTTCACCAATAATAATGTAAAAGTTTTTCAAGGCTGAAAAATATTTGCATAATTTCAGATGGAAGACCTTATTTGGTTCATAATGATCTACGCAAGAAAAATTATCACAACGAAACAAGGTGAAGGTAATAGGTATATGATAAACCCAATTAAAAACGTGAAATTAATTTGGTACGTAGACTTCCGCTGTCGTCAATAATACTGTACTCTTGGTTTCCGGGTCGAAACCGCGTCGTTGTCGTAGCTTCTGCCTACGTTTCGCCCGCACTCTATGGTACATCGTCAGGACTGTTACTGCTCTCTGACTGAGTCAGCAGCAACAGCCCTGAAGATGTCCCATAAGAGTGCGGATGAAACGTCGGCAGAGGGTATCACAACGACGCGGTTCCAACCCGGAAACTAAGAGTATACTGAAATTAATTGTTCTGTAATTATTGCCCAGCTTTAAGTTGAAACTTATATTGGCAAAGGAGAAGAGGTGTGATTTTATTTAGAAGGAGTAATGCAAGAAGGTGTAATATAACACAGTATTTTGTTTTGTTTGAATTTTCGGGTTACGAAAGAATATTTTGGTGGATTTTTGTTTTCAAAACCGAAAGGTGTTCCCGGATACGAAACGCGGATTACAACCGACTATGCAGCTTTTACAGATTCGGCAGAATTTTCGCGCGAGTCAAGTACATGCTAAAAGGAGTTACTACATATACAACGGAATGTGTCGTTTGTGTGGGCTGTTTCCTCCTCCTCATTGCAAAGTCTACATAAAGGCTCATCTTTGCAGATCCCCATCTTATGCAAGTGGCCTCTCAGACAGCCATGTCCTGTTAATAGACATGTTGCTCCCCTAAGCTGTATCTTGCTTAATTCAAGCAGGTCAGCAGTCACATGTTGCAACGGTCTTCCCATCATCCGTTTGCTGTGCTTTTGTCCAACTACATGTTTCCAATTTAATTAGTGTTGTGTTATGATCCACTCATTAATTGCACCACGCACTGCACTCTTGGTAATACCTAGACCCGGTTCAGGGCCTATATAATTCATTTTTGAACCTTCCATCGCTAGCTGGTCTGCAATTTCGTTGCCCGCTATGCCCCTGTGCCCTGGCACCCACACCAGTGTGACCTTGTTGTGTTTAGACAGAGCCATTAGGGTTTGCAGGCACTCCCATACTAGTTTGGAGGTTATATGATAAGATGCTAGTGCCTTTAAGGCTGCCTGACTGTCAGAGAGAATGCAAATCGTCTCACCCTGCGGTCGCCAACGCAGACTCTCCCACGCGCAGGTTTGTATAGCATATATTTCTGTTTGAAATACCGTGGTGTATCGCCCAAGTGATACACATACTTTGTATCCCTGGTTTTCCTGATATACACCAACGCCAGAAGTAGTGCCCGTTTTGGACCCATCTGTGTACCAGACTAGGGTTTTCGGTGTTCTCCCCTCTCCATCCCTCCATTCTTCCTAATTCAAGAAAACTTTGAAAGGATTGCCATAGGAGGTCCTGGCAATTGTTGTATCACTACCCATATCATAGATAGGGTTTGTTACTACTGCTTCTATTCTGATGTGCCCAGATCCACTGTGGGATCTCCAGTTGCTAGTATTTTTCAGTCAGTATGCACCCATTCTGGCTTCTCCCTTGCTATAAATCTCAAGAGGAGGTAGGTTTAGCATGGTTTCCATAGCAGCTGTTGGAGTGCTTTTAATAGCTCCTGTTATACATAGACATGCCAGTCTCTGAATTTTAGAGAGACTAGTTATCGCATGCTTCTGTGTGATCTTAGGCCACCAAATCAGGCAGCCATAAGTTATCATGGGTCTTACCACCGTAGTGTACAACCAGTACGTCATATGTGGTTTTGGTTCCCATGTTTTCCCAACTGTTCTGCGGGTTGTCATTAACACCTTTTTACATTTGTCGGTCATTTTTTGCAAATGTGAGTTCCAGTTCAGTTTAGAGCCCAAGGTTACACTTAAGAACTTAGCCTCCTGACTGATCTGTACTACTTCGTTGCAAAGAATCGGCTCTCTTAAACCGTCCAATTTCCTTCTCTTGGTGAAGGGTACAAGTGCAATTGTTCCAGGATTTATTCTAAGGTTCTCCTTTTTGCACCATACTTCTACCATTTTTAATGTTTCTGTCTTGAATTCATAGTTAATCTTATTCTAACAATCCATTATTAGTCGCGTCGCTAGTATTATAATCTAAATGAAAAAGTAATCTCACCCTCGTCGTCTCGCATACGACAAAACGATTCGTTGAAGGTACTCTATGCATAAGTGAAGTTATTTAATTTTAATTTCAATCATATAACTTTTTATTAATTTCTCTATTTAACATTTAAAATGCGTAATTATTTTCGATTATTTCTATTTCCTTTTTTTTATAGGAAAATTTGATTCCAGTTACGAAATTTCGGATTAAAAAATGCCTTTTGAAACCAATTATTTCCATAAATCGAAGTACCACTGTAATTTTAGCGGTTTGATTGTCGTTAAATACTTTCAATTTGTGTAGGTATTACGAAATACCTTTCAAAGAATGCTTTCTGTTAATTATAATTTGATTAACAGTAAGCATTCAAAGCTGATATTCAAAATTGAAGAAATCAATTCGTGCTTGATTAGTGATGGTTTTCATCAATACTGTTGTTAGTACTTAAAAGAAACATGTCTCACGAATTACATTTATGCTTTATAGAATACTTGTGCTATACGCAATCTGCTTCTACTTATCCATTTGTTATAAATAATTGCAGGAGTCATAATAATCTTCAGAAAAATGTCATATTTCTTACCGTAATTCATATAGAAATGTTGTTACTTCCGCTACCCCATATAATTTGTAAATAAAATTGTAGCTTTGCTATAGATTTTGTTTCATAAATTTACGCATTCATTCATGCTAACAATGGAAGTAGTAATGTAAGATAATGCAATTCGCTGCTTTTGAAGAATCATTTCCGTTGATGTAACTAAAGCTAGATATGTAAACTTTTGATGGATACCGACTTACAAAGATTACGATAGAATTGTATAATACCGCTCAAAAATGTTAACCAATTGATAATTTAATCAAATATAAAACGAAAAAAAGGAACCTGTGGTGTTATTGAAGTATTCACTTACTTCCTTTTGATGATTTCTAGACATCTCTCTATTTAACTTGTTTGACAAGTAACATCTTTGAGAACATGGCTGCAAAATTCCTTTGTATATATTGGTCATTTGCGATGAGTGCGACGAAAATCGCGCTCTTTAGTTGGGTTGGTATAATACAGTGCGAGGTAATCCTAATAATTCAGGATATGTTACGTTCTTAAAGTTTGTGAAAAGACAATAACGGCGATTAAGTTAAAAATTTCAAAGAACTATCTTTGAACTTAGCGCAGATGAAACTACCGACTTAAAGGGTACACTGAAAAACCAATTCAGTTGAATCAACCAAATTTTAGTTGATTCAACTAAATTCTGCGTTTGAATACAGGCAAACAAATATCATGTCCAAATCTGGTCCGTAGGCTTCCGCGGTCGTCAATAATACTATACTCTTGGTTTCCGGGTTGGAACCGCGTCCTTGTCGTAGCTTTTGCTGACGTTTCGTTTACACTCTCATGAGACATTTTCGGGGCGGTTACTGCTGGGGATTATTAATTCCGGAGGAGTTCATATAGGGCTTGTTTTGGGTCAATGGAGTGGAACTGTTATGCATCGATGAAGCGGAATTGTTATGCTTCAATGAACCCTGGCGGTTGCTAGGAGGTTTAATCAGTTGGGTTTTCCACATGATTTAAATTGTTCGGATGTTTGAAAATCTCTATTGATTCACGAATTGTTCTACTATAATAGTGAGGATTGCGAGACAAGGTGTGGGTAGGGTCAAATTGGATTTGGTGGCCAGTTTCCTGTCTATGGTCAGCCAGTGTGGACCCGGTTGCAAGCAACAACCGCATAGAATGCTCGTGCTCAATAACACGAGTGCTGATTGATCGCTTTGTTTCACCGATGTACACACTACCGCACGAACATTGAATCTGGTAGACACCAGAGGCTTCCAGATGATTGCGATCTTTGATGAGAAAGTAGTCTGAGAGCTTAAAATTGGATTTGAAGATGGTTTTTATGTTGTTCCTGAAGAGAATCTTGCTGATGCGATCGCTGACACCATGAATGTAGGATAGATACGCTTGCTTACGAAAATTAGGGTTAGATGAGGGGAATTGCTGTGCAGAAGGGTTCCTAGAATAATTATTGCGGATCAGAGTTTGTCATCTGGCCTCATGGTCACGAATGTTTAAACAATTCCCTTTGGCTTTTGAATCCCCAACATGATGAACTTTGATCCGCAATAATTATTCTAGGAAAGATATTCAAACTACGATTAACCGCTATACCAACTAATTTCCGAAAGCAAGCGTATCTACCCTACATTCATGGTGTCACCGATCGCATCAGCAAGATTCTCTTCAGAAACAACATAAAAACCATCTTCAAACCCAATTTCAAGCTCCCAAACTACTTTCCCATCAATACCGCAATCATCTAGAAGCTCCTGGTGTCTACCAGATTCCATGTTAATGCGGTAGTGTGTACGTCGGTGAAACAAAGGAATCAGTCAGCATTCATGTTACCCAGCACGAGCGTTGTACGCAGATTTTTATGAAAGCAGTGGTACATCGTGTACATTTGACTCAGCAGGCAAGCCAGCTCTGCAACGATAATCATGCAACCTGCTAACGTACCATTAAAAGCAGGGTGTATAAATGCTGTAAGAACATGGAAATCTCAAATTTTCCCAAAGGAAGTAACAAAATACACGTTTGGTGCAATTTTAAAACCAGTACTTGACCAATATGCTACATCCAAAACAATTCAAACCGGCTTTAGGATATTTCTTTTTTACAAAAAAGTGTTATTTACTCCAAATGTATTCCAAATAGGAAAACTGTTGACATATCTGAATCTCAAACAAAAGCAGATGGGTTTATTGAGGCAGTAGAACAGAAAATTGAAAGAGAATCTCTCAAACAATTTACAGAAACCTGTGAAAGTGGACAAGAGTGGAAAGGAGATATTAAAGCAAGTGATCTCTATAAAGTATGGTTTGCTATAAAGAGGGATTGCATCATTACATCTGAGCAGGAGAATAATCTGAATGTTTATTAGAATGAAGGGACACCTATGGCAGACAAAGTTGAGCATATTTCGAAAACACTTCAACCACTGAAGAATCCCCAGGATCTAAGATATCAGTCACTTTCGACTATTTCCCAAGGAAGAACGGGCACAGAGTGCAAGAACCTTAATAATGCCAAAAAGTTATTTATCAAATTAAAGGAGAAATGAAATACCATCACCATTTGGGAGGTGTTTGATATTTTTAAACTCTTTAGGAAATATGGCACCAAAACGAGAAAGGACAATATTTCCTGCAGTGGTATCGAGAATACCAAACGAAAGAGACTAATAGGGAAATGCTTCACAAAAAAAAAAAGGAACAAAGAATTCTCATGTATCAAAGAAAGTTCTGACTCTGATATTAGCGTAGCTTATGAAGAAGACGAAGACGAGTTAGATTTGGAAGAAAATGAAGAATTAGAATAAGAAGATGGAAAATTCGTAATCGCGAAATATGAAGAAAAGTATCATCCCGTTGATGTTTATTTAGCACTTACCTGACTAACATCTGTTCGAACTATTTTTTCCCCATTTCGATTGTATTTATTTATTTTTATTTATACTTATTTTTTGTTTAATTTTAGGAGTTATCTTAAAAACGAATCCACTTGGAAATGGAATCTCATCCAAGATGAACGCGGGCTTGGGTTCGTGGAAACGGCTTACTAAAGAAGATATATTATTTTAAAGAAAATATAATATGTTGTAATAAGGAACCACAACTAAAAAATAGTAGGGGGCATTACAGTGTTCCTGAAATAGAAAAATATCACTAAAACGATTATTATTCACGGTGTCCATTACTGACCTTGAATATCTCCATTATTTATGAAAATATGTCTACCACTGGCGCATTTGAAATTTTTCCATATTCCGTTGTATAAACATTGAATTTAAATATACACAAATTCTCATAATATTATCAGAAACTACATAAAAAATGCTTTTGTTTGATGTATTTGCAATATTGCTTCCGGAAGCCCAATTATTTTTTATTATAAATACACAAAAAAATTCTCTTGGATGGCCATTACCGGGATACTTACCCTACGCAGATTCTTTGCAGTTGATATAATTTGCATAGTTTGTTTCCACGGAATTTCAAAGAGTCTTTCCATATATCAAAATGGAGCATAAAGGTATATAGAAGGGTCCAGTGGGATTTGTAAATAATAACGTCTGGGTATCTGAAAAAAAAACGTGGATCAGAGGACTCTGGAATAGTTATTAATGTCAGTAAGCTCAACTGACTTAGAACATTTTTAAAATTTTTAGAAAAATGTTCCATTTAAAGTAAGCAAGTCCATGTGAATTTTGAGTATAGCAGGAAATGTTAGGTGTGTCAAACTGTTTCATATATGTTGGTCTTATAGAGGTCAGTAAACTGCGAAACTTTTAGATTCCTAATGGATTCCTTCAATTTCTTCCCAGTGCACACTTGTATACATGGTTTGAAAAGAAGATAATGCATTGTAGAAGTTTTGTACAATTATCAATTATTGTTATTGGTTGTTCTTTTGTTTTCCTCTTTGTAAGCATTTAATTTGTTTGAAATTTAACAACTGGATTATTTTCATTCATAAATGATTTAACGTTTTACATGAAATTATACCCAGGCCTAAATAATACTTTTATAAATGTTTTATTGTATGAGAAGGGTTTTTTTATGTTATATACCTAGCTATGAAAACAATATGCTATCGCGACAATTTTCTCATATCAAGTTTCTGTGACATTTTATAGTGTTGTCTGCAATTTTGGTTCCAATCTCTTAACATTTATCATTTATATATCAGTTTAAAGAAGCGAAAATGAGTGATTTGAATCTTTAATACAGAAGCGTCACGAAATTCCTATCGAAAGAGTGTGGTATCCCGAAGAATATCCATAAGAGAATGGCGGCAGTGTATCATGGGGAAAATAGTCCGTCCTCTTTTCAAGTCAAGTTGAAAATTTGGTGTTGACTAACTGCCGAGTAAAATAATAATTTAATTTAATAAATAATAAATATAAATTCCACCCGCAGGTTTGGGAATGAGCAAAGTTTCGGCGCGGTGGATACCCAGGCTGCTCAGTCCCGAACAAAAATTGTGTAGACGACAAATTTACGAGTCGAATTTGAGTATTTCTATAGAATTATAACCGGTGATGAAACGTGGGTACACCAATGGGACTCCCCCACGAGACAAGAATCCATGCAATCTTTCTACCACCTAAGAAGGCAAAAACGCAATTTTCTACGGAGAATGTGCTGGCCACAGTTTTCTGGAACGCGGAAAGGAAATCCGCAATTACGCTCAGAAAATTCTGGTTCTGCACGAATTATTCAAGCAGTAGTCAACGAATGCGACTTTGAGGAGTTACAACATCCGCTTTACAGATCCGACGTCGCCTTCTGTGATTGTATTATCTTTTTTCAAAACTCAAAAACATTTCAGAGTGTCGCTTTTTATGAAATGATAACTTGGAAATGCTGTGGAGTTGTATTTTGCAGAATTAAGATTTTTTTTCGAAGGCGTAGAGTTATTAGACAAACGTTAGAATAAATATTAGTGGTAATGATTCCTAGGTTGAAAAATAAAATTTTATTTGTTCTTTATCTCCTTGTTTTCATACCTAGGTAGATAACATAAAAAACTCCTCTCATATTTAACCAGTGCCACCTTTTAGTTAGTAGAGGTACAAATTCTTTCGAGATTAATGTCTGTGAGGTCGGGAGAATAGGTAACTACTATTATGAAACATTGCAGTTTTCTCTGATAGCTATTCTATTTAGTAAAAAGGATATCTGTGAATTTTCTGACCTAGTCATTTTAATATGTAGTATTACACTTGGAAAATATACAATTACTAAATATAATTTTACAAAAATAATTTTACATTGTTTATATAATTTAATAATAATAGTAGATTATATAAGCAAGGATTATACATCATATATGTAAAGTGGCTCCACCTTTTATTCACTATCTCTACAAACGTAGTTATACATTCTACTTCCCAGTTGCCGTTGAAAAAAGGAGCAACTGTAAGGTGCGTATTTGGTGAACGGAGACACAGTAGGTGGCGACACCTTTCATATACTTTTAATAAAGAAGCAATGTAATAAACATGTTTATTATTTCAATATTTTTTTTCCAATTCCTATTAATAAAATGCTCATTTTATATGTTAAATCTCATTACTAAAACAATAACTTCATCCAAAGGATGAATAAAATGTTTACAGCAACATTTTATTCACATTGCTATTGACAACACGAATAAAAAAAAAAAAAAAACCTGCCCTACCTTTGAAATTTTCGTTGCTATTTATTTATAAAACATTCTTCAATTCTTCAATTTGCCGATTTAAGAGCCTGAAAATGAGTTTGAAATGGCAAATAACCAGGAAGAAAGCATACCACAAGATGCTCTGAACTAAGCTGCGATTGTAGTATCCAATTTATTGCCAGAAAATCAAAATTAGTTTACGAAAAGGAGTACAAAACATTTTGTGAATGGAAGACAATAAAAAATGTGAAAACTGTTAGCGAGAAAATACTGCTAGCGAATTTCTTAGAAAAATCAAAGAAAGTAAAGGTGTCCACCTTATGGTGCCGTTACTCAGTGCTCAGAGCAACGCTATCCATAAATGAAAATATTTATATTTCCAAGCAAGTAAACCTAAATATTCTCACGAGTTTTGCAGGTCTTCAAAGCTCATCGCTTTTATAAAAAGACAAACTTCAGCTTACGAACCACAAGCATTTGAAAAATTTTTGGTAAATAAAGCGAATATATGCTCACGTTCAAGTGTTTTTATTACCATTATTAGTTTTTTTTTGTTTGATATCGGCATTTGTTGTATATGTAATGTAATAAGCGTAAAACTAAACCAAGAGCTTCATTAACCGAACAATATACTTAGAGTCGCAACCTACAGTGTGCGGTAGGATGTTTCCACCTAGAGTATCTTCACTAATGATGTCGCTCGCAAGATTTGCTTCAGCTTTAAATAAAATTCTAATAATTTCAAAACTACCTTTAAGATCTATGGAATAACAAGGAATAATTCAAATACTCTGAAATCTAGAATGTTCAACGTGTTTGGAAGAACAGTGTCATGAGTAACACACATAGGGTTTTTTGCGATGTTAACGTGTAACAGTTTAACTTCGTCAGATTTGCGTGATACTAATAAATCCTTTCAATCTTCTTCTATTGACGCCTATCAAAATGTTTTAAAATGTTCAACAAATCTAGAAATTTTTTCTCTAAAGACACTTTCACAATTGTTTAAACAAACATTTTTTTTGGATCTTCAGGACATAAGCCGGCTTGCACTATGTTGCACCTGTGTAAATTCTGCAATTCGGCGAGTTGAGAAATTTTGTAATTTGTTTAAATGCATCCACTTACCGGGAGTAATTGTTCGGAATGTTTTTAAAGATCAAGTTGTAACCTGACCTACTTAAATGTCGATTCTTTTCGTATACGCACTTTTGTGCTCAAATCGCCAAACCACGTTCTTAATTATAGTTGTCAAAAATTGTTGCAACTAAAACGGCCTGCACCATTTCCCCAACGAGCTAATTAGTTCACTCAGTACACAGTTTGAATTTTCGCGAATACTACGGTATTTGACAAATTGCTTTCGGTATTACGCTATTACTCTACACATCAGAATAATTTTTTTACAATCGCCATCAGATTAGAAGCTGTTTTATCTTTAATTCGTATCCTATTCATATATTGCGAATTTTTTAAGAGTCACAGGCCACAGAAGCTGTTTTGCATCACGAAATACTATACTCAATGCGTGATATTTTTAAGTTTGCAACCCTTGTCCATGTCATTTAACACTAACTTCACTTTAATATTTTCAGGCTGTGAATACTGGGTGTATTTGTTTTTGAACTATAGATATGTGAATGTGCGTGAATGGTGTTCGAATTTCGTTATCTCTTACAAAACAGAATGTTTGTATGTTTTTTCGTACACATAACAGTAATTTTGATCTTAAACCTTTTGTTTTGTCTAATATTAATTGATCGCAATGACGCAATTTCTTCGTTAACGAAGTTCTTGGTAATTTGCACTCCAATAGTTATCTACCCAAATGAGGAATAAAAGGGTTCCATTTTTCTAGAAATTAAACCGGCATTTACGTGCAATAAACGTCATCGCCACTAAACTAAATATAAAATTCAATGTCTCGTGCCAGAACATTTCTTGTTTGAAGACATGTTTCCAACTAATTTGTGTATATAACAATGATTGTCTGACTCAAATATATAAAGGATTTTCTTACCATTTAATTTTATGGACCTTATAAAAATTAATCGAATTTTTGCAAAAAATTTTCTTACAATTTATCACTGGACGGTCGTTTAGACGAAATCTCATTTTTAGTACAAGTTAACAATGCGCATGAGTGTGCAATAGCTACTATTTAAAACTTCAAGTCTTAAGTTTTAAATAGTTGCTAATTGCAACAACTATGCACTATATGTTAACTTGTACAATTGCAGCAGATTTTCTTTTTAAACTTTAAACAATTTTCTGGTCACTTACGTATATTTGCTTGTTTTCTTTCATGGTGGTTCCCGTAGCTGGCCTGATCATGTGTGAACACGAAATCGGTCGCCTGATAGTTAATAGAACTAGTGAGAAAATTGGACCTGCTTTTTATTTCCCTTTATTAACTAAATACTCACACTTGAGTCACGATGGAGTATTAAAATCAATGTACTACTCCTTTATAAATGTAATACTAGTGTTTTTTCATATAGTGTTGCTTCTTCCCCGAAGGTTGTGATTAATTCTTTTACATACTATACATTCAATATTTAATAAGCTTTAGTATTAGTTAATTTACAGCAAATGGAGTAACAACCAAATAATAAGGAATAGTTATTTCTGAAATTTTTAAATACCTCATCAATAGAGTAACCTAAACTTGCGGACTCGCATAGGCGTCGGTATTACGGGTTAATATAAGAATACGAAAAATTCATAAATAAACTAAACCGGTAGAGAAGCAGGCATGTAGTGTCGACCTTGAATATAAATCATGTTAAACCGCGCTGAGAGAGATTTCGTTTTAGTGCGGTTGAGCTGTTGCAGAGATTAGTCGAACGGTCAAGGTTATGTACTTACGTGTCGCTTTTGAAAATATAGCTGGTGTTTTTTGTGTGTTGTAGTATTATACCAAGTACATAATTAGTGTATCGTTTCATATAGAACGAATATTTACATACCTAAGAAAACAATGCCTCGTAATAGATTTGCTACTAATGTACATAAGTGTGTCACTTTTTCCCCATTTAAAATATGACGGTAGTACAGTTTTTTGCTTAATATGCAATGTTCGTTTGGCTGCATTGGACAGAACTGATTGCCAGAGGCATGTCAATGGTATTAAGCATATCAGAAATGCAAGAACTGAAATACCTTATACGTTTATTAATTATGTTTACCTCTTGTAATCTTCCGTTGGCGTTGGTGAGAAAAGCAGCTTTTAAAACGTTTTGGCGACAATACGTTCCAAAGTACCCATTACCCTCACAAACACAATTACAGAATCATTTGCCGCGAATGAAAGAGATGCTAGAAAATGTGTGTAAACGTGATTTGTGTTCCAAAAAAATATGGATTACCGTGGATGAGACGACCGATATAAAGAAAAACAGTATTGTGAATGTAATAACTCGCGTTTTATCTAGCGAGAACACAGCATCTCGATATTTGTTAGCTTGCAAACGTGTTCAACAATGTACCGCGGAAAATATTCAAAAAGTGATAATGAACGCTTTGAAAAAATTTAAAATTGCCCAAGATCAAGTTGTGATGATTGTGACAGATAGTGCAGCAACGATGTTAAGTGTTGGGCGATCCTTAAAACATATATTTCCTAACTTAATACATATAACCTGCGTGCTGCATGCTTTGCATTTAGTTGGTGAAGTTGTTCGACAACATTACGGAAACGTTGAATTCGCGTATGATTGGAAAGACTACCATAAAGCGTGTTTACGCTAAAATCTCCTAATAGTTTGGTTTAAGAAGAGAATTTCGATTAAATTTTTGGTCCAGTATTTCAGACAACCATCGTTGTACCAATTTTTAAACTTAGCAGATGGGGTGTACATTGACCTTAACCAGCCAGCAAAGTTTTAAGAAACGAAAGGGTAAACTGTGTGCGGAAAAACATCAAATGCAATGAATGTGCAATTTACCTACAGTAAGTTTCAGTAGTTCACATCCTGATGCCTCTAATTTGTTGAATAATTAGCAAGTAAGTTTATTTATGAATTTTTCGTATTCTTATATTAACCCGTAATACCGACGCCTATGCGACTCCGCAAGTTTTGGATACTCTACTCATCAAATATCATACAGTAAGATAAGAAACAAAAAGTAGCATCACATCTTTATACTTACTCTAGTTCGTTACGAAATTCGTAACACATGTAAATAACATTCATGCGAAGCTAATCGTCTATGGTAATTAAAAGACAGTAAAATATACCGGAACAACGATGTAAGGCAAATCAATTAATATTATAGGTTAGAATAGATTTCACAATTAGTAACCATTAAATTTAAATTTCATTGCATCAAATTTATCAAATAGAACGAAAGTCGAAAATGTAATGTGTGAACCAGAAAATTACAAAACACCTTATTTATCAAAATCATGGGGAACCCAAAAACAATTTTCTAAAACTGAAATTGAATAATACTCGGCCGTCTTTTAAAAATCGAGGCTCATTTGTTAATTGTAACACTTTTGTATAAATAGCTCATAAATAACTCAAACTTTACACGATACGATACACTGTTAAAATTGAATAGGATGCGCATTATGTTGTCTCGACGCCTTTCCACGCTTTGGTAATAACACTGTAGGGTTTTTTACCACATTTAAAATAAATTGACTCAATTTTTCATACAGGTTAAAAATTATAATTTTGTGGCAGGTAAAGACTAGATATTAATACGACTATCCTCTTCTATTTCTATCCGAGCGGTATCTTTCTTGTGGATAGATTAGGGAGAAAATATCTTGCACTACAACGGTATATTTATACGACAGTTTTCAGATTAGCTTCTAACATCAAATTAGAAACATCTACCTGCATTTATCAAACTATATTATGTTCTTTTTTAAGAGCTTCTTCGTTCTACCTAAAGGCCGCTCCTTTGTATTTTGTACCAAGGACTTAACCTTTCTGTATTGTGATACCTTATCTGGATATCGCACGCATTTTGTTATAAGTACAAAGATTTTAACGCAAATAAGTTATATTCATACTTCTACAAGGATATAATCTCGTTTCACTCGCCAACTCAGCGTGAAACGATAGAAAAGTAAATGTTTTTACCCATATATTGACAGCTTTGACAAGATCATTAAAAATCTCAGCTGTAAGTGCGTACACGATTTACCTAAATCGTTTTAAGCCTTTCCCAGATTTGACACATCGCTTCCACTTTAGTTTAACTTTCAAATACGCTCGGATTATTTAAAAAGGCGAGACAGAATGCTGCGGGGTATTTTTCTAAGTACGTACTTGTTTTTGTTTGGTTTTTAGACAGTTGGATGCTGATGTTTTGTAAATAATCCGTTTAGGTGCACTGCTAATTCTTGAAAAACATGTTCAACACAGGCAATACGTAAACAATTGCATTAAGTAAGAAAAGGTGACCATATTTCGTTTTTTGTACGCGCATTGTTAAACCATATATTTAATTTGAGTTGGATACTTTGATAAGTCTCAACAGTGCCCAAAATTTACATTGATATTTTATTGTATCAATTATGAATATTGTTTCTGTCGTTCTAAATCTGTCTGATTTTGTAGATTTCTAGTTTACTTGACAACAAAATTTTATTTTTTATGCAATGCTTTTAATAATCATTTTACCAATTTGGCACAAAACCTCGTCATCTTAAACTATGGTAATTGATTTTTGCTCTGCTGCATGATTTACATTCTTTCTTCAGTTCATCCATTGATAATAATAATAATAACAATAATAATAATAATAATAATAATGACTTTATTGTGGTATCATAGAACATAAAAATACACATACGATTTACAAACAGTGATAAATAAAACAACTAAACCTATATATGTATGTAATAATAATAATAATAAGTCCAAAGAAGTAATACCGCAATCACAGGGCGATGTTCAGTGAATCTGCTCTACCACTTAACCCTGAGAACTTTGACATTCTTTTACCATATTTAAAACATACGCCCAAAAATGTACCCCAAAATTGAATTTTTACAAAAGCAAAATGATAAACCATAGTCAAATTCATGTGCAAAAACAGAAAAGAATTTCAAGTAACAAAAGCTGCAGCAATTGAAGAGTATTAGCTTACAAAACAGTGGTTTCCCCACTGTACTGTGGTTGCGCACATTATCCCGCCTGCAGACCAAACAAAGTTGAAGTCATATACTTTTTGAAATCTGAAGGTGTATAAAGTAATACGGCTGAGGACACATTGTTCAAATTATAGTAAATTTGATAGGAAAATGATGTGGGGGAGATATTTTACCTCTAAATCGCGTATTCAAATTGTGAATATCAGTTCTGAATTTAATCTTATAATAAAGATATGGTGGGCATTTAGATGAAATGATTTGATGATAAAGAGTTAAACACCGAAGTTTTCTTCTACCTTCCATGATGAATCAGATGTATCCGATACTATTACTAAACTAAACTCATCTCATAGTGCTGATGATGATGGAGTCTCTTCTCGCGTTATTAAGAATTGTTCTAGGTCTTTGGTGCAACCTCTCACTTATTTGATTAATTTATCCTTTAACAAAGGCATCGTTCCATCACACCTCAAAATTGCTTGTATAACACCTGTCTTTAAAAAAGGGGATGCTAATAGTGTTAAGAATTATCGATCAATTAGTATTCTATCTACTTTCTCTGATTTATGAAATAATCATGAACAAAAATGTAACAAATTACTTCAATAAGTTCAATTTATTTCGTGATAACCAGTCAAATAGCTAAATCCATCGACCGCGGCTTTCCATCTGCATCTATGCTGATTGATCTATCCAAAGCTTTTGATTGCGCTAATCATTCAATTTTATTGTATAAATTAGAAAGGTATGGTGTTAATGGCCGGCCAAGTATTAAAATGGTTTAAATCTTAGCTGTTGGATCGCCAACAAAAAGTTGTTTGCATGGATGCTAATTCTACCGCGCCAACTCTTGATGTTGGTGTTCTAAAAGGATCTGTCTTAGGACCAACCCTTTTTTTGATATATATATATATTAATGATTTACCAACCTCCTCAAAATCTCAGACCTATCTTACTCTCTATAAATGTTCTCATAAGTTCGAATTCCCTATCTGACCTTTTCATTGAAATTAATAATGTTTATATGCAAATTTTCAGTTGGATTAATACCAATAAATTAATTATTAATTCTACAAAAAGTAAATTCATGCTCTTTCGTAACGAAGTCAAATTTAACGTACAAGGATTTCTCCTTTATATTGCTTTCACTACCTTTGTTAAATTAGCCAAGATTCTGGGAGTTCACGTTGATGAAAATTTGAGATGGTCGGTTCATGTTGAGGAACTCTGAGGGGAGTTAACTCGGATGCGCTTCGCTATCTATAATATCAGAATGTCTTGCAGCTATGCAATTTTAAAAAGTTTTTATTATTCCAACTCTACTCCAGGATGGTGTGGTGCACTGGGCTATGAGTTCATCATCCGAGCAGATGTTCTTGTTGCATAAACGCGAGGTGAGATTGATGACTGATCTGAGTTGACGCAGTTCCTGTAAGAGCACGTTTAAATCACGTACAATACTGATATTTTATGACATATACATATATGAGGTTCTTTGTTTTGTGTATAAGTATCGACATTCATTTCGATCTAATGTCTCACATTCTTATCTTATAAAAAATGAACTTTATTTGCTACTAGCCTGTCATCTTGAGCAACATCGACTCCTATAGTGTTCGTCAAGTTTTCTAGAGCGGCTTGTAAATTGTTTATGCAATTTAATGCGTCTCGTGCAGATAAGTGAATGTTTTCTAATTGCTCAATAGCTTGTGCAACTTCAGAATAGTGGAAATTTCATCTATTTGTTGTTGAACGTCCGAATTGGAAAAAATGTTGCTGACTATCTCGAACTGCTGCAGAATCATTTGAATTAAGTTTGAAGATGACATTTTTCACTTGTGAAAAATATTTCTGATAGTAAGATGCCTGGAGCCATGTTCCCCATCGTGTTATTACAGGCTGAGGTGGTGGTGGTGGTAATTTCGGACACAATTGTTTGAATACACGGATGTGTTTGGGAGATTTGATGAACACTTTTTTGGTAGATGCTATTAACTTATCCACCATCGGATATTTCTTTCGAATGGTTTCTGCTACAAGGTGACATGCGTGTATGAGGCATGCTATGTGAAGAAGAGTCGGAAAGCATATTTTCAACATCCTACCAACTCTCAGCATTTTTGCGGCTCCGTCAGTAACGAACATTGTGACTTGAGTTCCTGTGATACAAAATTCTCTCAACGAATCTTTTATTATTTTGACAACGGTTTCTGCATTAGTTTTCTGAATCCTTTTACTGGATAACAACAATGAAGCTGGTGGACCATCACGTTTTAAAGGACGCGCTACAACATGAATGACGCTGTGTTTCTGAGCATCAGTTGTTTCATCCACACATAGGCAGATTTTCTTTTTCTCACTGTCTTATACTTTTACGTACCTGCACGTGGCAAATTGTATCGAAATTGCATAGATATTGGCAGCTTCCATGAGGGAACGTGCTTAGTCTAAAAAAGACGAACGTGTTCATTAGATACCAGATGTTGTGGGATGTTGCATATACTTAACATAAAAATAAAATCATATAAAAATTTCTCAAATTCAATACATGACATTTACTTTTACAATGTTTTGTGCTATTGCATATTGTACAATAAATATGCGGACTTCTATATTCTAATCTAGGGAAATGCCTGAGATATTTATTCACATTCGAAGGGAACGTTACACCCTTTGGGCGTCTCATCTCGGCGTACTTATTTGGCGTGCAGCGTGCAACGTGCTATCGCTTTAAACTCTCTCGCGGTACTGTCGAGATCGACTTCGGGTTGAAAATTACCCATACCCATGCCGCTATCGCTACGCTACTGCCATCCGGTCCCACCTTTTTAACAAATTCTACTAATGATATGTAGATTAAGGAAAAAGCTAAGCAGAAATGAAATATGTACATTTTCAAAATTCCCTAGATTTGTTGAAATCATATCATTAAACAAAGCCCCGCCCTCTGACTATATACATTAAGTCGTATTAACGATCGGTTGTATTCCGTTTCCCAGAAATACTTTAACATGAGATTATTTAATTCTACTCAAATATGAATATTGAATAACACGCGTGCGTATAATTTAATTGATATATTGTACGCCTAACTATCGGTACAAGTGCTATGGACCCACACAAATAATAACAATAATAATACCTCATCACGTACCAAACAAACGCCTTCGAATGAGGTCAACGCCTTTTGCTCGTTCACCATTCATTAGATTATTATTATTAGAAGTATTCCTCGAACTGCCAATAGAAAACCAAACTGAATTTCCTATTTCAGCAGCTTGCCGGTTCGACGTAAATCAAGGTATTTTTCTATTCTCGCCGCTTACAGCTACAGGGCATACGTTCGCGTTCACATATGTAAGTACATAAACTATGACGTCAAATTCGAACGCCTATGGTTCTATAAAAATTTTACGTTGGTATATGGGGAAGAAAGCGCTGATTGAAATTTATTTTACAATAGTTAGGTATCTGAGTTTATTGATAAATATTCATATTTCATAGCGATTTTTTTTAAATATAGTTTGTTGGACCTTCAATACTCATTCAATTTGCATATCAATACTATGCAAGACAGTAGAATAACAATACGTAGCGAGAGTTGTATAGATAATATATTGTTCCCGTATTTAAATCTGGGATAAAAACCAGATTAGGAATTATAGACCGATATCAATTATATCTAATTTTGCCAAAATATTTGAATTTATGATGTATAAACCTCTTTATAATCATATTGCACAGCAGCTTTCAAACTTTCAACATGGATTTTTCAAGGAAGATCAACTGCTACGAATTTGTGCTCCTTCGTTCATTTTGTTCCTGAGGCTATCAAGTAGATACGGTGCAGCATACTATGATTCTTGATAAGCTGGACAAGTTTGGTATTTCCTTTGAACTCATTGAGGTGTTTGGTAGTTACCTGGATGGTCGGACTAACTATGTAGAATACAATGGTTTTAGGTCCCTTAAATACCGTTCCCAGTCCGGTTTACCACAGGGTTCTGTGCTGGGTCCTCTACTTTTCCTTGTATTTATTAATGATGTCACAAATGCTATTTCATCTGACTATCTTTTATACGCAGATAACTTAAAGATCTTCCGTAAGATTACAACCGAAGAAGATTGCAAAATCTTGCAGAATGGCATAGCGTCCCTGGTGCGATGGGGTTCCGATAACGGTTTATCCCTTAACATTGGTAAGTGTAAAGTGTTGAGTCTTTCGAGGAGAGTAAATACAGTTACCTATCCATACGGGCTCTGTAATGTAATTCTGGATCGTTGTTTTCCCTTTACAGACCTTGGTGTAACATTTAATGCGAAATTAACTTTTAACTTGCACGTAGAATCTATCCGTTCTCAATCATTAAGAATGCTTGGCTTTCTTACACGAAACACTACGTGTTTATGAAACAATTCCCTTGTGAGTTTTTACAGCGCATTCATCAGATCGAAACTTGAGTATTGCTCGGTTATATGGAATCCAACGTACGCTAAATACACTGATATGATTGAGACAGTTCAACGAAAATTTTTGAAAACTCTTTACTACCGCGCCCATCGAACGTTCTTGCCGCATGGTTACCGTTATGATTTACTACTGGTAGAATTTAACTACATTTCTTTAGACAAACGTAGAATCATATCTGAAATAATCTTCGCTTATAAGTTAATGAATAATGCATTACAGGTTCCTGGACTTTTATGTTCCTGGATTGTGTATTAGACATCCTCAACTTTTTTATCTTCCTCTCGCTTCTACTGTCCATCATTTTCATTCTCCGTTACTGTCAATCTGTGCCAGCGTAAATAAGTATTGTCAGGATATCGATATGTTTACTATTTTTTTAAGTTCATTAAGGGCGCTCTTGCTGGAGACATTTTCAGCGACCTAAGACAATTCTTTTTCCTTTTGTCTATATATCTTTTTTTTCCTTTTCTTTTCTTTTTAAGTATACATTTATTCATAGGGATATGCCTTTTTCTCTTTCATTTTTTTAAATATTGTATAATTAATAATTATTGTTTATCTTTATATATATGCATATGTATACTCAGTAGGTTTAAGTAACAATTGTACTTTCAATAAATTGTAGATTATCCTGTAATTAGCAACATTCGCTGCTGTTGGATAATAAACTATTATTATTATTATTATTATTATTATTATTATTATTATTATTATTATTATTATTATTATTATTATTATTATTATTATTATTATATTATTATTATTATTATTATATTTACTAATTTAGATAACAATGATTACAACACAAATGTAAAAGATCTTCATATTGCTGACCATTTGCGCAAATCATTAACCCATTTTTCGCACCATAAAAAAATTTCGAAAATATTTTTTTTTATTAAAAAGAAATGTAATAATTCGTTGTTAAAAATAAATAATTTAGCATGAACAAAAACATTGGATTTGTAGAAAAATGGTGTACTCAAATAAGTACAACGGGTTAAGCATGTAGGTACATGTATTTCTAGAAAAAAAGGTAAATCTTTTAACAAAACACATTAATCACACAACTAGCTGTGAAATTCTACAAAACAATTTCTTTCCAAACATAAAGTAACTTTGCATTTGATGCTCTCCCATCTTGGTCGTAGATGGCATTTACAGCATCGCAACTGTTTATCCAGTTCACCAGGAGAGTGGCCACCTTCACTCTTTACTTAAACTTTGTGGCACGTTGTTGGATCGCCTACGAGATATTGTAGATTTACTGTTATTTCTCAAGTAAAATCTTACGATGTAGCGTAGAAATTGAAGTAGGTCTAATTTACTTTTCGTCATCTAGTGGACTTTCCACGCATTTACCACACATAGGTTTAACATATGTGTCCACAAGGGCCATCAGCACTTTTTACCTTGTACGGTGACTCGGTAGTTTTTGACAGCTTGATTAAGGAGGTCGACCCCACCCATACCACTGTTACAGGATGCAAATAAACGAAGTTGCCCTACATCAATTTTTTGCTTCTTTTCTTTGGGCCTTCTCTTGACTTTTCCCAGTGGTTCAATATCGTCAAAGTTGCTACCTATTGTAACAATACTATTGCCCTTCCATCTAACAAATATTATTATATTTTCTTTGTCATATTGTACCCCAAAGTCGCTTCCATCTTTCTTTTTAATTTCTCGTAATGTAGGTAGCGGACACTTTCTTGTTCGATTATCGCGAACGGTTCCAGTCGCTCTAAATTTCATTTCCTTCAGTTTACAAAGCAGAGCATGAGTTGTGAAATAATTGTCAAAGTAGACAATATGATCCATTGGATTCTTTACAACTTTCAACAATTCCAAGACAACTTGAGATCCACAATATGTATCAAACTGGAAATAAAAGCCAGTGGATCTGCAAAGCATCTAATCTTGGAAGCCAAACCGCACTGGCTTACCTCGATTGAATTGTTTTGTCGAATGGTAGCCAAAATATTTGACCATGGCTTCATCAATGGATAGGCTTTTATAAAAAATGCCCTACTGCATAAACTTTTCGTCTAGTTTATTCATTAACGGTCGAACTCTGTCAGTTTTATCTACTTGCTCATTGTTATTGAAATGTACGTATTTTTTAATTTCATGATAGCCATTTCTACTCATGGCACTACTTACTAAAGATACATTTACATCTTCGTCAAGGCTCCAGTATAGACGTTCCCGAGGTAAATAGTGATATCCACCAAAAAGAAATATATCAATAAACACTCGCATTTCGTCATTAGAAACAGAAAAATTATGATCATTTTTCTGTTGTGTATATCGTTTTGTCTCATAAACAATGTAAGTAATGATTTCCTCAGACAGAACACTTTCAAAAAGCCCCACAGGATTCATACTTCACAATTCATGTTTCATATTATTTTCTCGATCTAAAGAATAATTACTCTACTCCATAGTAACATCAATTGGTTTTTTCGTCCACTTTTTTTCTTTTTGCATCCTTTTTTATTATTTCCACATCCTCTTCATCTTAATCTTCATCCGAAGATGTAAATACTTCAATTTCACCAGGAATATCTTTTGGATCATTCTGAAGATCTTGGTTCAATGAAAATTCAATGAAACTGAAGAAATTTTATAATCCCATTGTACTCATTTGAGTACACATGAAAAAAAGTGCTCTTTGCATTAATTATACACGTAACTATTTAAAATTTTTAATATAGAAATTATAAATACATACCGTAGAGATGACGATTGGCAATGGTGGATATTAATGGATTACAGTTGCGTCTTACTGCTAGGAGAGTTGAGAGTAGAATCTGTTGAGTGAATATTGAAATGCAGCTTCATCCCTAAGTACATAGATACATACATAACACCAAATGTGTCCATATGGTGTATAGCTAAAATAGGGAAAGTAGAACAATACGAGTTATATGCGATTTCTTAAGTCCAAAGAACATGGTCAAATAACTTCTAAGAAAAGGGACGAAACTCGAACGAAAACAAAATATACAAATCTTATCCTCTAGACCACCCAAAAAACAATGCCACGAATCGCATTCAATATGCACTCATATTAAAAGGAAAATAGAACGTACTGAACACTACTGTACTTAAAATCTAAGAAGAAATAAAGTGAAATGTAAGAAATAGAAAGGAAGGGTATTTAACATTATTTCAAATTATTTTCGCTGTATTCATAAGAGTACAGTGGGAACAAATGGAAATACCGCACCTAAAAAGAGAGACCAAATATACAACAATGATTCTGTTTACACTTTTATAGAAAACATGAGCCTTTACAACTGGCCGACGATATTCTGTGGTGGATCTGGTGAAGAAATGTGTTCCTTATTTTTGGAAAGAATGTTGCGATATATCGAACAATGTTTTTCTGAAAGAAAATCATTATTAATAGAAATAAATATGGAGAGAAAGTCCCTGAACACATCGAACAATTGAAAAATAATCTAGATGCGTTGGCTGTAGTTGTTAAAGTAACTAAAGACCTTGCGCTTTATAATGAATACCATCAATATCTAAGAAACCAAATCAAAAGACATAAATTGACCCTAATGATATGAACAAATATTTCATAGACCAAGGTACGCAATCGTCTAGCTCGTCAGCATGAATATCTACAAACACGCAGAACAGCAACTGCTAAATCTTGCTATCTGTGTTTAAAAAAAAACATTCCGATTTTACGAGATTAAGACAAATGTGTGGTAGTGCATCTGCAGATTCATTAACTAACTCTAAGGATTATTTTAATTATGCCTGTGTTACTTCCGTAGATGTTGAAAGGTCTTTCTCGAAATATACCTAAGAACATTTTTTCATCACAGCGAACAACCTTCACCTGTGGAAACATACCTGAAGGTGCAAGTTTTTCAACAATCCTATCCACACTGTTACGTTTATTACACAGCAGGTTTTTGAAGAAACTACTTTGTTTACTTTTTACGGTTATTACATTACATATACAACAAATGCTGTTTTAAAACAAAAAGAAAGCTAATAATGGCTATAAAAACACTTCACTTTATTTACCAAACATTTTTATTACGTCAGCTTTTATTTTTTACAACTGGGGTACTGATTTCAAAATATCACTTCTGTCGGCTGTGAGTTACACATTCGCTGTTTATAATCCGCGATCCATGCGGCTGATCCGATTCTGTTACGAAGATCGATTGTGCCCGGCTTAGATATCATAGAGAAAACTATGCAGGGTCCAGGAGACCCCACCAGCACGGTTAAGGGTTAAGATTTTCGGACTACGAATGGATCGCCTATGAAGTTACAATTATTTTTAGATTACCCACTAGTAATTATTATATACATCTGCATACCGTACTGCTCAAGCCGCTATGTAAATATGTGAAACGGAAAATGCGGGTGGGAGCATGAGTGACGCACACCCCGCTCATATTCTTCCTTTTCGTAGAGACGTGACCACTGCGGTATATCAAATTTTAATTTCATCATTCTTTGGAGAATAAACGGACTCATCATTGTAGAATCGCCTTGTACATAATTGTTATACGATCTACTACGAAAATGAGCTAGGTGTAATAATTTATATTTTTTTTCATTTTGTTTATCCAACATGATTCGACAAGCTTGGAGTTAATCAAAAAAAAATTATAAGATGTTGCATTAAACGTGGCGTTGTTACGTGTTCTCTTAAAAGCGAATGAAAAATATGTTATTGTTTATTACGTCAACATAATGCAGCTGTCTTAGAAATGTTCATTTGCTTTAGCGACATAAAATTTTAATAAACGACCGTTTATTTTATAGTAGTGTTGAAATTTAAAGGCAATTTTCAAGTAATTTCTTCATAATCGACAATAGATTGTATTCTATGATTGAGTTTCGTGTTATATTAGTCCGTTTCTCTGCGTTGTATTATGTATGATGTATACGCGTTGGTAGGGTATATGGCAGCTCTTACACATATTATTCATTCGCGTATGTGGTGTAGAATAACTCTGAAGGTGCTTTTAACGATTAATATTTTGTTTCGTCGGCAGAGCAAAGGCGACTTTGATCAGCGTGAAGTGAACAGGCTCACGTGCCGGCACCAAAAATGAATTTTGCATTGTTCGAGTATTAAAAACATCATCTTTCTCTCTACCGTTGTTATAAATATGTCCAAACTAGTTTTTGGAACTACTCCCTGCGAGAGAGAGCATAGAATTAATTAAAATTTATGTATACGCAACGAAAACAAAACAATATAATATAAATATATCTATGGTCTTGTTGTTTTTATAGCATTTCTTTCTACATGGTATAAGACTTTATGATTTTAAATATGGTGTAATGTAATAATTAAGTTGCGAGGTAGATTATCGTTAAAAATTTTGGCATTACATTGGGTTTAATTCAAAAGGTTGTGGTGCAAATCAGATTAATAGTTATTAGATCTTTCAAAACATGTTCATTTCAAAGGCTAGAAAATCTAAAATGCAATTGTATAACAAATATAAAAACAAATAGAGATTGCATTAAATACAGCTATATAGCACTGCCTTCAGCGAAACTCACCCCCTCATCGCAGACGGTGTGCAGCACTGTCCTCGGCGAAACTCACCCCCGTAACCGTGATATTTTTATTTGCGAGATTGAAATTTATTTAAAGTTAATTCTCGATAAAATCCGCAAGTTTGTTCACCTCTTTGTTTTTAATCTATACTTTACCAAAATTTCTGTATATTCATTTACCGCTTATAGATTGATTGCCGAATTTTGTTTGAATTTATCGCTAAAGATCTTATCTCATAATTAGAGCTGCTCACTAACGCCAACGGCAGTGCGGACTTTCATTCAACCCCCATATACTGCGAGTCTCACCAGATTTGTGTATACATGTACGCTGCCGTAAATACTATTTCGTAGTTCTACGTTTGTTTTAAAAATATTGCCTACGTCGCGAAAACGACCAATGTTGGACAAAGTTACAGAATTTATAGCAGAAATGCCTTACCTAAATTATGATGGCGTTAAAATTCAATGTGTATGTAATATCCCTTTAATGTGTTGGTCCAAAAGGGATTGTCTACGTCACGTAAATAGTAAACAGCATTCTTAAAAAAAATTGCACATGGCACTATGACAAATTTAAATTTAATTTATATGTTACCTTTATGGCATGTAATCTACCGTTTAATTTACTAGACAAAGAAGCATATGTCTTCTTTTGGATTAAATATTCGGACTGCAAATTACCAAGTCGGGTATCGTTACAAAGAATTGCGCCATCTGCTCGTGAACATGTTGAAAAAAGAATTAAATCGGAGTTGAAAGATAAAAAACTGTGGCTATATGTGGACGAAACAACAGATCGTAAACAACATTCTGTGGTTAATATAATGGTACGTATAATGGAACCACATCAATCGTCACCTTCAATTCTATTAGCTTCCAGACGAGTACAACAATGTACTGCCGAAGTAATTTCAAAGTTAGTGTTAAATACATTGGAACAGTTTGAACTTTCAACAAACCAACTGTTGATGTTTATGAGTGATGGTGCCCCAAACATGCTTTCTGTAGGCCGGTCTCTCAGAAAACATTGTGCTAACTTGTTACAGTATTAGAAAATGTTATCCTGAGGTAGACGCTTTGATAGCGCATACAAAAGCAGTGTTTGTCAAATCCCCAAAACGTATTCGCAAATTTCACAGACTTCGATCCAAAGGAAGCTGCGGCTATCAAGGAAAGCCAGTCGAAATTTCAAGATAGTCAGGTCAAAACGGATTTAAAAACTATTCAGAACAATTACTTCGGACTAGTGGAGGCAATAGAAAAAGTACAAAATCCTTCGGTGTCGTTAGTGGAATCTCTGCAAATAGTGCAACATGTTCACGTACAGCTATGCGCGATAGAAGACGCAAAAAATGTTTGTGTTCTAGAAAGGTTTGAAAGTGTTTTAGAGAAAGATTCTGATTTTGGCACATTAAGACAAATTTGTAAAGGTGCGTCAACAGAACTGTTAAGTTGTTCCAAAGATTATTTTAATTACGCAAATATAACGTCACTAAATGTAGAACGTTAGTTTTCTGCATATAAACATACTTTTTCCTCACGCCGCACTCGGTTTGCCGAAACAACTGTGGAAACATATCTAATGTTGCAGATATTTAACAGACATTATTCACTTTGTGATTTCACGGAAGATTCTTAAGAGGGTAAGTGGTTGAGCACGTATTATATTTTATTTCTGACTACTTATTTTGTGTAAACTTTTATGCGCCCGCCACTGGCTGCGCAAATTGAGCAACTCTACTTATAATTTTGTAAATTAAATATGTCTTTTGTACATAAAGTTGTCAGGGAAATTGATTTCTAAATTCTGTTTAATTTTATTTTCTGAAGTCTTTTATTTGTTATTTTTCCTTCGTAAATAAAATATATTTTTCATTGAACTTGATTCCCAAATTCTGTTTCATTTCATTTTCTTTCACATATTCTTAAGTATACTCACCTCTTTTATTTCCGTTGAATCTTGGACATATTCGCTACCCAACGGTAGACTTGTAGATCAACATTAAGCTCACACAAACACCACGATACACCACCCACACTATTTCCATAATTAATGAAATTAATTTACATCTTCACAGCATAATTGTATTAACCACCATATAAACAACATATGACAGTTGCGAAAACATTGCATTCTGCAATCATATTCAGTGTTAGCGTCATCTGGTGTTGAGGGGTTAGATGGATACCTTCTTGTTATCAGGAAATTTTATCAAAGATAATGAAGAAGAAGCAGGAAACTAAACTATTTTATTTGCGAACGGGTTACAAATTTGCTAAGAATAATTAACATTAACTTTCCGTATTTTTTAAAGCCTTCTAAAATTCACCAATTCACTAGTTTGAGAGAGAGCAAAAACGGGTTACAACTGATGTATCTATGGGGGTAGATAGAAGTTAAAATACGTAATTGCAAATAGATAAAACACGTATCTACTCACCCAGAAGCTCACATTTACATACAAGACTACGGCTTAAATTAGTTTTATATTTCACTGGATATCATCATAACATTTTTTCGTGAACATTGACGGTTGATCAAAGCAATAATACATCAAAACATTTTGAATTCTTTGCCGCCAAAGCTTTCATCTGCAAATTAGTGAAATATACGCTACAGTAGCTACGAACGTGCGTAATTTTATACCCTTTTGAAATATTAATTTGACATTGGTTACATTGTACCGGCTTTGTTAGTTAATCTGTAGACACCATGAGGTATAAAATGGTATTACGAAAGCTTTGTTCGTGATTACAGGATAATAGTACTCGCTTACACTGAAGAAAACTAAAGATGTAGATGTATTCCTTTATTAAGTTTAAACGTGGGCATAACAATGTTCGATTTTGCTACGCGATGATGTGTACAGATTTGAAATTTCTTCCTTGGCACAAATGCTTTAATGAGATATTTGAAAGTTTACGCAGAAGTTTCCTTGTAGCTTGCATGGATAGACTACCGTACCTTAGTAGTTTTTTTATTATTACAACAAAAATTGCACCTCTTTGATATGGTATATGCGAGGATGGTATGATAACTCCCTGCGTTAAGGAAGACAACGCAATTGTTTTGCATTTAGTAAAATTATATTTCAAGATAATCTTCTTGTAGTTCTATACCCTTAGTCCAGCGATGTTCCAATTTTTTACAGATTATAACTAGGAACGTCGCATAAAAAGCCGTGGGAATTAAATAACAAAACGAGTAAAATACAGAAAACTATTTGACTAGTGAGCAAAGAAAAATACAAACCTTCAGTGTCTTTGGAATCTCTGCAATATTGTGCAACTTTGCAAGCAGGGCGCTTAACCAAAAACGTTTGTGCCGGTGTGTTTGAAACTATTTGGTTAACAATTTTTGAAAGGCGTCTCAATCGTTAGTTTCAAGTTTTTTGAATTACGCAAGAACGTCCTAAATGTAGACGTAGTTTGCTATGAACGACACTTTTTCCCTTACGCGATGGTGTCCCAAAACTGTGGTACCATGTAAGTCTGCTATTTAACAGACTTATTCCTTGTTCGATTTCAGTAAAGTCGAGGAAATGTTGAGCCGATATATTTTTACTATTTTTGTGAGCTTTTTCCCCGCCCTGTTCTGTTGGCGCGGAACCGCTATATTTGTATAATGCTTTTACAGTAAATTGTCAGGATTGTTTCAAATCTGGTTAAAATTTTATCCTAAGTCTATGCGTTTTTCCTCAGAAATAAATATTTTTTCGATGACTGTTCAAATTGCTGCTTTCAGTTCTTTTCTGTCAAATCTTCACGTATCACTCACCTCTTTTATTTGTTGTCTTGGCTTGTAAGTAGTTGTTCGGCCACCACAACGATACACAGTTTTCAAAAAATTCATTTTTTCAGAAACCAATATAATGAAAGAAGTGCCGAACATTTGCAGAAATTTCGTGATTATTCAGATTTGGGTTTACGGTTATTCCTTTGTCGAATTTTTCAATTGAGAAACAAAGTACTTATTTCCAACGGGACATTGCACACTTCCGTTCTTATTAGAAGCCTTCTAAATCACTATTCTAGTTGTACGGAGCAATACGGTTACACTGATCGTACCCATTTATAAGTTAAACTCGTAATTGCAATAATAACGACGCTTTAGTTTCGTCGCATTCAGAAAACCAAATTAGTCTAATTTCACTGGATGTCTTTCAATAACTCTTTCTAACCAAGACGTGATAAAGCGTAAACATCAAACAGCATTTCGAATTCTGCCGCCACTTCCATCTCTTACGTATACGCAACTATGTAGCTACGAACTGCGATTTAATCCCTTGGCAATAAATACAATGGTACTTGTCGGCGTTGTTAGTAATATGTATAATGAGGTATTTGGTTACGAAGCGTTCGTGACAAAATAGACTCGCTTCCGGACAATGAGATGTCTTCATTACGTTAAACGTGTGCACAACAGCATTTTTCTACGTTTGACAGAATTTGAAAATTCTTCCGGGGCCAAATGCTGATGAATATGGTGAAGTTGCAGAATTTTGTAGCTTGCATGGAGATAGTTTTGTTTTTTTGAATTGCACAAAATTGACCTCTTTGTTGGTATATCGAGGATGGTAGAATAGTTTCTTCGTAAGGGGAATTTTTTAGCATTTAGTGAATTTATAAAGATAACTGTCCTGTATTGCCTATTCCTTATCCAGATGTTAATTTAAGATTATGCCGTGTCCAAAAAATTTCGTCGAATAACAAAACGTAGTACGTTCGCTTTTATTCAAAGCAGAACCTGGCACCTTAAACATCTTTCTCATACTCCAATTTTTGGAAGGATTGTTGTTGCACACCGTTCCTATAAAACGTTGCCGTCTTTTCGCCACAGAATATGTTCGTACTTCTTTGGGCCTCTCCCGTGAAACCACCAACGTTTGCCAATGACTTGGGGTTTATGGCGGTGGCTGTACGGGATGTGGTCAAGGGTCTCACGCAGTTACTAAACGTGGCGGAAATCAAGTCGCATTGCGCTATATCAAATATCTGCTTGTGAATTTCTCGCGCGATTCCGTTTGGATCGCAATTGTAACATTTCCAGTATTGCATGGCATCCCTACGCACCAGATAACCTTCTATCCAAAATTTTCTTGAGATGTTTTGCAGTGTAAAATTGAGGCTTGTTTTCTGTGACAGTCCTCCATCATTATGTCGTTTCGAATTACAGTGTCATAACGTTATAATTCTCCCCGTACTATCCTGCTTGAGAATCTTGCCATCACCCTACTTTCATTGTGTGCGAAGAGTTTCGGACCCACGTTAACATTCATTAAAACCAGTTTTCGATTTCATGAACGGTGCCTAAATACTTTATAAACGCAAAGTTCTCGTAGATTATCGCCTTTTGTCATCAAAAAGAATTGAACATTTACCTTTGCTCTTCTTTCATGAACCAATTCTTTTCCAAATTGACGACACATTCGTTCTTCGCGAGTTTGAAAAGTGATAGAGCATCAAAAAATCCAAAATTGTTAAACTTAAGCAAATCTACAGCAAGGCACGTAAAATATGTCAAAAACATTTTAATTCGGTGTATACACATGTACGAAGAACTGATTACTGTAGTGAATATGGAAGCGTCACCTATTCCTATCTTAAAGCTTATAGAACTAGATTCAGTTCCGAGCAAAAGTAAAGCAATTATAAAAAAATAGTGACATTCATACAACGTGACGCAGATAACATTTTTGTTGGTGTGCTTTTCTGTGGGACACATTCCTGTAATATCTTATTTTCATTTGCAAATAGGGAAATTGTTCAAAATTTTAGAATTTTTGTAAATTAATGAAATTTTTAAATGAACTGTGAGATTCAGAAGTGTTCTTATACACTCTTTCGGGAATTTTAAACGAATTCCTATATCAGTAAATGGAAATTAACGGAAGTTAAAAAATTGAAAAATGCAAGCTAACTTGGATTTCCAAGATGATGTCATATAAACTTTATGTTTATATGAGATTCACGGGGAACTACCAATTCTCAAACTCCAACCTTCACTTCTGCCTTGAAATTTTACTATGAGTTGAATATTACATACTTTGAAACTTGGAACGCAATCAAAATACGAGTTGCCTCGATGAAAGCTTAACCAAAGATAATCAAATTAATTGGCGTCCCTTCACTCCATTATTTTAATCGCGATGGTATTTCAATATTTATTCTCTTAACCTCTATTCTCGAAATATTTGAAGTATACAGGCATTATCAAAAAAAATCACGAATATTGTGAATCCAGACACGGTTGAATATTATACATTGACATTGTGAATGCTTATTAATTTTGCATGTTTTTACATGAATGTGCCGTAATACGAGGATTGTTCGGAAACTACGTGGCCTAACAGAGAAAACGCATTTTTTTTTCGACAAAAAACATTTTATTTTTCAATATAGTCTCCTGCTCGCTCAACACACATATTTCAACGATATTCCAAATTAGCAATACCTTCCTTGTAGGTCGATGAATCCAAGTCCTCGAAATAGCAATTTACAGCAGCGATTACCTCGGAATTAGACGAAAATCTCTTACCGCCGAGCCATTTTTTCAGGTTTGGGAACAGATGATAATCGCTGGGAGTAAAATCTGGGGCCGAATGAGGCCGAACGAGGCACTAATTCAAATCACTATTCATGAATTTTGGCCACTGCAATCGCAGACTTATGGGCAGGTGCATTATCCTGATGGAAAAGCACTTTCTTCTTTACCAAATGAGGCCTTTTCTCTTTGATTTTGTCGCTAAGTTGTTGCAACAAAGTGGAATAATACTCGCCATTTCTTGTTTTTCCATTTTCTAAGTAATCGACCAAGATAATTCCATGAGAATCCAAAAAAACAGTTGCCATAATCTTTCCTGCTGACAAAACCGTTTTTGCTTTCTTTGGTGACGAAGAATCTTTGTGTGTCCATTGTTTGGACTACTCCTTGGTTTCGGGAGTATAGTGGTGGACCCAGGTTTCATCGACGGTTATGAAACGGCGTAGGAAGTCCTTCCGATTGTGGCGAAAACGTGCCAAAAGGTCACGAGAAACACTCAAACGATTCAGTTTTTGTTCCGGTGTGAACAACCGCGGCACCCAACGCGCCGAGTATTTCTTCATTACCCATTCTTCAGTTAAAATTCTGTGCACACTGTCATTTGAGATACCCACTATGTTTGCTATCTCCTCACTTTTACTCGACGGTCATCCAATACGATACGGTGGACTTTTTCGATCATATCAGAGGCTGTTGCAGTTTTAGGTCGTCCACTACGGGGTTCATCATTTGTGCTCGTACGACCACGCTTAAATTCGGCAACCCAGTTTTTAACCATTGAAAACGAAGGAGTGGATTCCAGTGGTGTTGAATCCAGCTCTGCATTAATTTCGGTTAGTGTTATGCCTGTTTTTTCCATTGTTTACAAAATCACACGAGACGTTCACTTTGGCGTACTGTCAAAAACATACTAATTGACAGATCGCTCTGTGCTGTCATATTTAATCTATTAAAAGATGATTCTACAGAACGGTACTGAAAATTTCCCCGAATTCGCGCCATCTCTGTGTTAGGCCACGTAGTTTCCGAACAATCCTCGTACAATTAATTTACATGGATATTAATGAATTTATGGCGCTTTTTGTTTCTTTTTCATTACTGAAACAAACAATCATGTATTCAATACTTAGTAGTTGGTCGCACAACAGCTACAAACTAATTGATCATAGTATACGTTTAACGTGGACGCACGCTGTTAGCTCGTATCTGTTGTTGGTACTTCATTACAAAAAACCACAAGTATGAAAAGGTGTGAAACTATGAAAAAGTATGAACAAACGGCTCCTGCCTTATTCTTCAGATATTTTCACTTCCCTCGCCGTCCGTCGGGAAGAACAAAACATCGAATTCCTTTCTAATATTCTGAAACATAAAATGGATTCTTCAGCTCTTTTGTGATTAATAAATTTTGCTGTGCTTACTTGTAATAGTCACTCCTTCATCACATTTCGAGTTCCAAGAGCAAACACCAACATTTTAGTGAAAGCACTTGTTTGTTATATGTTTAAAAATGTAAATAAGCCTAATCTCCATCACTCACTTTAATTTAAGTTTTCGTATGTACGAACACTATATTTTTTATTAAATGTAAGGCAACTATTAACTATTATTTGATTTCTTTTGTTCTATAAATTTTTATTGTGCCCTGTTATAATATATTGTTCTATAATTTTCGTTTTTGCTGGTGGGCAATAAAAGAATTATTATTATTATTATTGTAATAATAATAATATTATTATCATTATTAATAACCATATCATATTTCTATTTCGAGCATTATCATCCCACAGCGTTTGCATAAACAGATTAGTGTAACAAAGAATAAGAATTTAGCCTATTCTTAACTGAGCACATTTGCTCCTGGAACATTTTCTTAAAGAGAATAATCACTCTCTTCTAATAATACCGCTGCACACAGCGCAACTTTATCTTTTAATTCCGTAATTTTAGTTGCAATTTCTTACTTTTACAATTCGTTAAGCAAACTATTAAAATACTACTATTACCACTATTCAATTCAATTACAAAATTCAACGTTATGATCCAATTTACCTATAATGCGGTTCAATTTCACTTTAGAGGCACTTCTATCAAGTACCGCACCAAGTCAAGCATACCAAACCTACGCGAAAGCTATCGTTAGCTTTATATCGGGTATTAAAAAGCACTGTGAATCGCATTATTTTTATAATTCTGGGAAATGGCGTCTTACAGGACTGTTAGGTATATATCTTGGGGGTTTTATGTACCACCAGAAAGTTTTCTCGCTTATGGCTTGCATTTTATTTTAGTACCTCACAGTTGTGTTCCGTGGTTTAATAGGCGCTCTTATATATGTATTTTCGCTGATAAAATAAAGAAAGTGCAGTGCACTATGTAAATTCTTGGTTATTTTCATAGTACTGTGAGCGAAGTATTTATTCAATTAGAAAATATCAATAATTTTTCTCAGTTAAGCGAATTTTACTTTAGCAGGGCTAGTAATAATTTAGTTGTGCACATTTATAGAGGTACTTGTAATATAGTAGTTGAAATACCAAATCTACTGCTGTTAAGTAATAATACAAGCATTAAGGTTCTAAACATTTCAATGATGAAATAGTTTTAAAATAGTTTTAAAATAATAAGTCGAGGTTGTTTATTTTTCAAATCAAGGAGAGATGGCGAGGATGAAAATTTATTTGATATATTCGATAAAGTGAAGCTTTTGTAAAATGCTGCTTTTATCAGTGATGTAACAGATCGTATATAAAGACAAAATTTGAGGCGCGAATAGGCTAGGCCAGCCCGTCTTGATCCGGCCTGGGCTGGGATGTTGCAGATGCGGATCGTATCGGGCTTTTTTTAAAATGCAGCGGGCTTTTAAAACCGTGCAGCCCGTCGAGTCTGTTTGCTGTTAATTTTAAACACTCTTTTTTGAAATTCAAACTTATTCTTGCAATCTTAAGGCAAAGTGTTGGTACAGGTACGTTGATGACACCTTTGTCATCTAGCCTCATGGATACGAATCTTTAAACAATTTCCTATCGTTTGTGAATTCTTAACATGATTCCATATGCCTCACCGTGGAGGTCAAATCGGACGCTTGCCTTCCTTTCCTAGATGTTCTCGTACACCGGCGTCCTGACGGTGCGCTCGGACATTTCGTTTACTGAAAACCAATGTACACACCATCATCCAACCCAAAAATGCGGTGTTATCAATTCTCTTATCCAAAGGGCCATTTCCATATCTGAACGCAATTCGCTCCCTCAAGAACTGAACGACATCACCGAAACACTGATCCGCAGTTGTTATTCTAGGAAACTACCATTAACCGCTACACCAAACCTTCCCCTCATCTAACCCTAATTTCCGTAAGCAAGTGTGCATTCAAGCTGTCGCCGATCGCATCAGTAAAATTCTCTTCAGGAACAACATAAATACCATCTTCAAACGAATTTTCAAACTCTCAGACTACGTTCCCAAAGACTGCAATCATTTGGAAGTTCCTGGGGTCGACCAGATGCTATGTTCGTGCGGAAATGTGTACATTGGTGAAACAAAACGATCGGTCAGCACTTCTGTTACTGAATAGGAGCGTGGGATCCTACAAATGTACCTTCCTTTACTTTAGCATCACTGATTCTGGGGAACTTATTCCTCAAATACGTGAATCCGTGATCGTTTTTGTCCATTGCTTTGACGACATTTTTCATAAGTCCCTTTCTTTACATAATGGTTTTTCTTGTCTCGACTGTCCCACTCACATAGGAGGCAACAGTACTTCGTGTAGCCGAGTTGCAATCCGAGTAATAGCGCCACAACCTTTAGATCGCCGCAGATATTCCACTTAAATTCATCGTATTTGATTTTTTCTAAAAGAATCTTCATGTTGTCGTATGTTTCCTTCAGGTTGCCTGAGTGGGCCAAAGGAATTGAGGGCAATTTATTTCCATTGTGAAGTAAAACGGCTTTTAAGCTAGCTTTGGATGAATCAATGAACAAACGAACAAATGAATTTGGCATGACGAAATTTTTGTGTCACTCTGAAGTAGATTCCACCCCTTCAATTTGGATTCTAAAAGTTCGGCTTGCTTCTTAGACAGGTTTAAATCGCGAACGAGGTCACGAAGGTCTGTTTGTGTCAGCAAATGTGGTTGATTTGAAGAACACCCTGATTCAAGTGTGGGATTCAAATTTAAATTTTCTTCTGCTACTTGATGTGCTTTCTCATCACTAGATTCATCGTCACCCAAAGTCATGTTTACTGCAGGTGCTGGTACAGGTAACTCCTCGTTATGAAGTACTGGTCTCAGTGCAGATGGTAGATTAGGATATACAACAGTGTGTTTAGATTTTGATGTAATACCAGTAATATTTGTCAGGCAGAAGTAGCAGTCCGAAACGTGGTCTTTAGGTTCTCTCCATACCATAGGAACTGCAAAAGGCATACGACGTGAACCTTTTGCCCATGCTGTGAGAAGTCGAACACATGTGACACAGCAAATATAGGGGGCTCAACTTTTATCCTGGTCGCCTACTTTACAACCGAAATAAAGTTCATGACATTTTCTAACTACTGTATAAACGAACGTGTTGTGGGCTTTAAAAGTCGACTCGCCGCAGACGTAGCAGAACGAATTTGGATTATTTTTAAAATTTCTCGGCATTTCAGTGGCACTTGGGGTATCAACACAACACTTTAAACACAACAGCACACTTTCTCAAGGGTTAGAATAAGGCAAATGTGGAGCTGCAATGTTCTCTAGCCGATCAATTTACTGCAACTACGCTCCCGGCCAAAGATCTTATATTGCTCCCAGCCAGCTTGTCGAGAACCTGTTCTGCCTGTTCCGAATGACGCGAGATTACTTAGAATTACGCAATATTGTGTTACATTTTATTTCGAATGCCTAAACATCACCGGCATATTTATCGGCATTTTATTGTAAAGCACACAGTATTATGCTACGTGGATATACTGGAACTCAAAAATTATGGGTGATGCAGTAATTTTGAAAGTGAATTTGAATTCAGCGTGCAAAAATACATAGGAAACAGGCATTTTTATACTTGGGACAAAAACCTTGCTAACCAATGTAATTTGAAATCTGTCAGAAATAGACACATGAAACTTATATTAAGTGTATTTCTAGTTGTAGAAACTAAAAACGTATTTTTTCGCTACTTATCGGTCACCCTATATGCAAGGAAATACTTTTGGAAGATATTTATTATATTACTTGAAAGTTTTTACTTCATAGCATATGCACAGTTAGCATAAATCTACAATTCACGTCAATAGAATGCACTATTCCCAATAACACTTGCAGTATGTACCTCTTCCCATTACAGAGATTGAAATCGTCGCTTACACATTAAACAAACTACAGCCGGTCGGATGCTTTCAGCAGGATTTAAAGTTCCAATCTGCTTATAACCATACTTTTTCGTTAACTGTCGTTTACTCGTATATTCTATTGCTTTAAAATCTCAGCAGTCGTACCAATCCATAAGAAAGAGCAAAACCAGTATTAACAACTATAGACCGATATCTTTAATATCAAACGTTGGCAAAGTTTTTGAATACTGTGTATTGAACAGACTATGGTCCTTCCTCAACAAACACAAGATTTTACACAGTAATCAGCATGGGTTTACAAAAAATAAATCGACGACAACTGCTTTGATATCGTTCTATAACATTATCATAGAAGAGATTGATTGACAAAAAACATTTCCCTCTATCGATTTTTTGCGATTTTAGTAAAGCTTTTGACTGCGTACAACACGAAATCTTGTTGGATAAGCTTTACAGTTATGGAATTAGAGGTACTGTAGCTGGTTGGATAACGTCTTACCTTAGCGGTCGTCTGCAGTTTGTAACAGTAAGTCATATGAGCGAGAATAAACTTCAAAGGTATAAATCAACATATTTACCTGTACTTCATGGAGTAGCCCAAGGATTGGTAATCGGTCCCCTATTATTTAACTTATATACTAACGACATATATAATTTCGTCTCTAACGCATTGATCTACATATATGCAGATGACACAACTGTTTTACTCAGCAAAGACAGTCTACCAGAAACAGCAAGGGCCAGCAATGAAGCAATTCATCTCCTCTATCAATGGTTTTCTTCTAATAAATTAAAACTAAATGAGGACAAAACTTATTTTCTACTGTTCCATACTCGTCAGCGTGTTCAAAATATTCACTGCAATATACTAGTTGACAACAAATCGATAGAGCAGATAAATAGTACAAAGTTCTTAGGAGTAACTATACAAGACAATATGTTGTGGGAAGATCATTCCACCAAACTTAGCAACATCCTTCATACTAAGGCGTTTCTCTTTAGAAGTCTTCAATATACTTTAAGTGCTGATACACTATTAAGCGTATACCATGCAGAAATACAATCAAGACTGGCATACGGAATCCTACTCTGGGGCTCATCTCCTTCGGCGAAAATCGTTTTCCTTGCACAGAAACGAATTATTAGAATTCTCGGAAACCTAAATTCAACCGATTCCTGTAAACCGATATTTGTGGCATTAAAAATTCTAACGGTTCCACCTTTATACATTTTAGAAGCAACTTATTACATACACAAAGACAGAAATGATCTTCCAACCAACAGCAGCATCCATCAACATTATACCCGCCATGCCTGTGACTTGTATATACCTAGATGCGATTTACATCTGATCGATAGAAGCCCACAGCACTTGGGCAGGAGGTTGTACAACAAGCTACCTGATTAGCCAAAAAATGCTACTACAGTGTTGACGATTTTTTAGCGGATAGTATTTGCTAATTCATTAGGGTTTAAATTACATTTCCCCTTCTAAATGTTCTAAATGTTTGTATTTGTTTCTTAGTTTAATTGAGGTGGTGGACTTTAGTTTAGTTTAGTTTATTTTAGCTTTTTTTTTACTTGCCTTATTATTATACTTTATTGTTGACGAATTCTGTTATCCATGGATACTTGCATTAATAAAGATTATTATTATTATTATTATTATTATTATTATTATTATTATTATTATTATTATTATTATTACTATTATTATTAATTCCTGAAGGTTGAGATACGCTGTACATAGAATCAAACATGAGAAATAATTAAATAATCATCTTATGGTTTCATTCAAAAGATTTACACCGATTACACGATTTCAACGTGATCACGTACGTATGTAAGCACGTGAAAGCACAAGTGTGAAATTCTGAAAGAAAAACTCAATCCGCGACGAAGCCGTGACATTAATCGTTTTATGTATAACAAAAATTTTAACATACGAGACCGTAATACGGTAGATCGTGCAAGTACCCATGGTATATTCCACAATTACTCGCAGTCTTATTCTTGACGCACCACGTAACAACCATTCAACGTTCTTCTTATTAAAGTATAAAATACGATTATTAGAGGCTACTAAAAGGGCAGAACAAACTCAATTATTACAGCGAAGACAAGTATAACGAAACTTATTTAATACGTGTGGTTAGAAAACACCAACGTTCACGGTGTTAAGTTGGCATTGAAAAATGTTGGCGTGCAGGGAAGTAGGTCGTTGATTGCCGAAAACTCAAACAATAGAATTGCAGCCAGAACGTTCGAAAATTTTCATCCCATTTTGCACGCAAACTTAACGAAAAGAGAAACCATTACCAACCGATCCCTCATATCCATCACGTACATACATACATAACTTTCATCTCCTTCCATCCTATCGTTTAATTTCAATAAAAAGTTGCGAATGGAAAGAGATAGAGGAATTTTTTCTCATGTGCGATACATTCAATTATGCGAGGAACAATTGCCGGCCGTCTCGAGGAAGAGGGATAGATAATATGGGCGATAAGGGTTGCCGAAGAGGGATAAGAGACGTTCAGCTGCCGTGTTTGCACGCTTCACGCTCAATTTTGATTTGAATTTCATGTCTTTTCAATGTTGATTAGCACGGGTGTCACAGGCCACCCTGTATGTTACATTGTTCCTTGTGAAAAATACGCGGCGGCCTCCCCTGTTAAATGGAAGCAAAACTGCAATTGTTAGCGGCGAATGGTTGGTTCTTGTAAGGACGCATGTGCCTCTTTGATTTATAATTATTTCACTGAAAATACATGGCGGATGTTGTGTAGCGTATCGACGGAAGGATTAGGAAGCCATCAAAAGTTAACTATACGCTACCTTTGAGATATAACAGCGACATGCTTGTCTTATGTATTATATTGTATATTCCAATATTGTATATAGGGGATATACTGTACACAGATATAATGCGTGGGAAATAGTGTTTAGAATTTAAATCAGAGCAGGAGTGTACGAGTACTACGTAACACTAAACAATGAAATGTTTAACGTCAGAATTTCGTACTCAATTTGATTGAAGGGGTAAGAAGATTTAAATACTCAGTTCTGCTGAATCTTTTATTCTATTAAATTTTTGACGACGGTTTTGTGGCTTCTTTTGAGTAATAAATTGAATTTGATTAAATTATTCAAATATAAAAATAGACAAATACTTATCGTTGGAGATTTTAATGCTCCCAATTTGAATACTCCTGATGTCAATGAAATTCTACAAACATTTTCCAGAAGTATTTAGTCTGCGCAAAGTTAACTTGATCGCTAATTTAAATGGCAAACTACTCGATCTTACGATACTTACGAATTTGAATTGTAATGTAAAGGTTGCTAATAATTCATCCCCACTGGATGAATCAGGAGATCCACATCCCCAGCTCTTGCTATTACCTCTTCTACTGCGCAGAGGCTATCAAATTTCCAATTAAATAATCTTCATTATAACTTTCGAGGAAGTGATATGACAACACTCTACTCCGAATTAGCCAACTTTGACTGGTCTCTTGGAATATTGTGATGTCAGTGTAGCAGTGAATATTTTTTATAACATATTGAGCCTAATGAATATGAAATAAGCAAATGCTTATAAGTAAAACGTGACAAACGGTTGCACCCGTAGAGGTGCCGTGAAAGGAGCTGTGTTTACTATATATATACAAGGAATCGAGTGGACGTTCGGTTATTATCGGTTGATCGGTGTGCGTGTACTATTTATAATGTTCGAGAAACTAGTGGAACCGTCCGGGGCGTACTGCGCAATAGTACACACAGTATTAATAAAAAAATAATAGATTTGAGCTTTTATTGACGTATCGATTACCATTGCGGTAATGTGCGATTGCCACGGTACGCCGCGTGGTACTGCAACATACTACATGGGCTGAAAAGTCTCTGGCCTACCAATGAAAAAACGACATTTTTAATAAAAAAACTGTTTTATTCTTCGACATAATCTCCATCTAGAGTAATGCATTTATTGTAGCGGTCCTCTAACATTTCGATGCCGGTTTTGTAGTGCTGCGCGTCAATTCCTTCAAAATAGGCGTCTCTTTCCAACCCTACTTCCTCATTTGAGTGAAATCTTTTGCCAGAGAGCCACATTTTCAATCGGGGAAACAGGAAATAGTCGCTGGGGGCTAGGTCGAGCGAATACGGTGGGTGGTGAACCAATTCGTAGCGCAATTCCTTCAATTTATCGGTCGTATCGCGAGTAGAATGAGCTGGGGCGTTGTCGTGGTGAAAGAGCATTTTCTTCTTCGCCATGTGCGGTCGTTTTGCCTTGTATTCGACGTCCAATCGATCCAATAATGCACAGTAATATTGTTTGTTGATTGTTTTACCATGTTTAAGGTAGTCTATAAATATTATACCGTGCGCGTCCCAAAAAATACTGGCCAACACTTTACCAGCTGATTGTTGCATCTTTGGGCACTTCGGACGACTCTCACCAGGCAATAACCACTCTGCCGACTGCCGATTGGAATCAGGAGTGTAGTGGCCGATCCATGTTTCATCCATTGTTACGAAGCGCCGCAAAAAATCCTTCTTATTGCGCGTAATAAGTGCCAGATTCTCCTTCGAAAGATTGACACGTTGGTCTTTTTGATCAATTGTTAAGAAACGCGGCACCCAGCGCGCGCAAAGCTTCTTCATGTGTAAATATTCATGAATGATATGACCTACACTTTCCTTTGAGATGCCTATGGTCTTTGTTAGCTCACTCAATTTCACTTTGCGGTCATTCAGTACAATTGAACGAATTTTTTTGATATTTTCTGGCGTAACTGCCTCATTTGGCCTTCCTGAACGTTGTGCATCATTTGTGCTGGTACGGTCACGACGAAATTCAGCATATCAATACTTTACGGTTGAATTGGCTGGGGCAGATGTTCCGTAACACTTATTAAGCCATTGCTTTGCTTGAACAGTAACAGTTATCAAAACACGAAATTCACTTTTTTCCATGGTAAACAAAAATAACAGAGGTAGCGCCACTTCGAGAGCAATAACTTGAGAACGAGTAAATGAAATGTCATGAAATTTTGACAGCGTTCTTGTTAAGGTTGGTACTCTCCGGCACGCATATGGATTTTTGATTTCTGACGCCATCTATGTGTCAGGACAAAGACTTTTCAGCCCATGTAGTAAGCAATGCTTCCATTGTCGATTCGGTCAGGCCTCGACGACGGTCTGAAAACGTTCTCGTATACTTTGCAAATGATCGTTCAGCATCTAAGGAAATAAGATTTCCGAAATTCAAATACTCCTGTATGCGCAGTTTTGAATTGCAGATATAGATCGAACCTTTTCCAAATCCGGATTTTTATTTAAAACCGCACGAAATGTTTGCGCGACATCTAGTCCTATAGGATCCGTCAAGCTTTCTAGAGCGGCTGCTAAATTGTTGATGTTATTTAACGAGTCTTGTATAGATAAGTGAGTATTTTCTAACTGCGAAATAGTTTGTGTCACTACGGAATAGTTTATGGAAATGTCATCTATTTCTTTTTGAACGTCCGAATCGGAAAAAAGTTGCTGACTCTCGCGAACTGCTTGAAAATTAGAAGAATTAAGTTTGAAAATAACATCTTTCACTGGGGAATAATATTTGCGATAGTAAGATACGGCCTCGATTCATGTTCCCCATCGCGTCAATACAGGCTGAGGTGGTAGCGGAAACAAAAATACTTATTCTATCATCTCTAATTAACAATAAAAATGTTTATTTTGTGTGGCCACTAAATATTGGGATAATTGTTTCATTTTACACCACACTGTTTTAATGATATTAAGGTCACGACTGTTGGAAAGCCAAGAAAGAACAATTACGTTGTGGTCGCCAAACCTTTTTTTTTGTGGTTTTGGCCGTATGACAGGTTGCCTTACCCTGCTGAAAAATTTAATTTTCGCCAACATTTAACTTCGCGGTACTTGGTAGCAGACTGTTTTGCAGTGTTTGTCGATATTTCGCAGCATTCACGATACCATCAATAAATTTAAAGCATCCTAATCCTGAAGCTGTCATACAGCCGCAAATCATTACTCTTTTAGGAAATTCTGCAGTACGTTTTAAGCAATCCTTATGGAGAGGCTGTTTAATGCGATGCACGCGTTTGGTAATCACTGACACATATGTACATAGGTCGAATTTCGATTCGTCATTAAAAATTATTCTTGACCAATCTTCTACCGACCAAAATAGTTTAGATTTTGGTAATGTGAGCCTAGCTTTCTTTTGTTTTTTCCAGTGTCTTTCCCTTTGCCTGTAAAAAAAGATTTTTTTTAAATACTCTTTTGAATTGTTACTTGTAATTCAATCAAAACTTTAATCCATATTTATGATTATCCACTAGTGGCAGCATTCTCTTGACAGATTTAGTTTCGTGATATCATTCAGCCGCAATTTTCCTTAGAGTATTTCTTCGGCCTTTTTCACGTAGTTTTACTAATATTCTTTTATGCCTATCAAAAACTAATTTTGGACGACCCGCACTTTTGCGTTTTTTATCGAGTTTCTCCATAATGCTTAATTATATTCCACAATGTAGTTTTAGGAATATTAAGTTCATCCGCCACTTCACGTACTGTTTCATTGTGGCAATAAAACAAACAATTAAACACTTACTTATGAATTTTTGAATTTGTAGAGATACCACGCACCATTTTGTTCAATAAACGCAGCGATTTACTCAGTACAATAAGAACGCAACTGCCGATTATTCTGACGTTTCGTTCTGCGTTGTTTCTGCAGTTTACTTATCTTATTTTGTGTCATTTCTGATAGTTACATGATACCGTCCCAATATTTAGTTCTCACGTATTTTCGTTATTTATACATGTTATAAGGTTTTGTTATTCAGAAACAATAAGTATGTTTTGTAATTAATTTACATTTAAACCATTGCTTATTCACCATTATTATAATTAATAAAAAATAATTAAAAAAAATAAACTGTTTGTTCCAATATATAGTCGTTAGGGCTCGTATATCTGCAATTAAAACTGTTTGTTTTGCTATTGTGCGTAGTAAATTGGAATACGTTTCCCTGGAATGGTTTTCTTGTTATATGAATCAACCACTCTCTATTACGAATGCAGAGGAGGTTCCTCAAATACTTGTCTTTTAACATCACTGGTGTGTACCCTGAAAGAAGATATAGCGTCACATTTATGCTTAAATTGTCACAAAACAAAATTTATTCTCCTTCCTTGCTTGCTGCTGCTAATTTTAATGTGCCACCTCATAGTATTATAGATATGGTGTTACGATTAATGTACCAAGAGCTAGGACAAATAATTAGTTGGAACTGTAGATGAGAGATGGACATATCACTACATGCCAGAAGCCAAAGGTCAGTCGGCAAAATGGTTTTTTTTTCGGCGAATGTGCACCAAACAAGGGGAAGACGGGCCTAACAGCCGAAAAAGTTGTGGCGACGTTTTTTTGGGATTCGCAAATCACAAAATTAATTGATTATTTGGAAAAGGGAAGAACAATCACGGGACAGTACTATGCTGAACTCGACGCTGAACTAAAGAGAAAAAAGGTCCACTTAGCGAAGAAAAAAATTCTCTACCATCATAATGTCCTGGCTCACTCATCGACAATTTCGATAACAAAATCAGTCCAGTTGCGGTACGAACTGGTGCCTTATCCACCACATTCCGCCTGTGACTTCTTTCTATTTCCAGCTTTGAAGAAATGACTTGGTGGAGAGCGGTTCACGTCAAATAATGCAGAAACAGAGACCGATTTTGCAGAGTTCGATAAATCCTATTATTTGGATGGCTTAAAAAAGATGGAACATCGCTGAACTAAGTATATAGAGTTACAAGGAGATTATTCGGAGAAATAAATTCGCTAAATGCAAGACAATTGCGTGTCTTTCTTAACATAGGTATTTATCATCCTCGTACAAGAAGAAACAATAACTACACTAAATGTTCTTCGAGCAAAATCAAGAACGAAACTGAAAACATAATAAGTTTTAAAAACGGACGAGCTCCAACAATGTCAAGAAAATTGACGATAACGTCATTTTGGTATATTTTCATTTGCAGGTAAAACTTTTAAATTAACGACTTATAAGTTTCATAAAAAAGCAAGCTGCTGATTGATCTGAAAATAGCAAAGCTTTTAGTAGGGGAAGATATGGTTAAATCTATCTCAGAAGCTCCAAACGAAATCTGTCAGTGAAGTCAAACATAAATGTTTTGCCTTATTATTGGAATTAACTTGCAAATATCTTGTTTTAATTAAGGTTGCTTTAGTTGTGGCAATTTGTGGAGCTTGCCGATGTGAGGAGCTGGCTACTTTATGTGTGACCATATTGTTCGCATGACAAAAACGACATATTAATAATTTGGATTGTAACCAATGATGAGAATGAATGGAATTAATATAATGGATTCATACAAGATTAATATCTCCAAATACAATGCACTTCAGTTTTTTTTACAAATTATGTAAAACGACAATGTATTGTACAGGTAGTTGGAAAAATAAATTTGCCCAGATACCCCACAAAGTTGCTGAGTATCTTAAATTGCGTAAACCTTCTAGTTACTGTTACCTTTTTAAGTAAAGTAGAATACTTACTGCAGCTCTTCCCATCTAATTAGAATGTTTACTTCCGGTTGTTAAATATTTAATTAGGACTAATAAACATTTTTCTTTGTATACTTTGAGTAAAATAAACTGTTTTCAATTTATTTTGCTTTATTTATTTGTTTCTTTCTACTTCTGATAAAAGGATAACATAATTCATTGTAATTTTATTAAAAAGATGAATAGCTTCACTAGAACCTAAAGTTACTTGGCAAAACAGAGACCAAAAAAGGAAGACCCACGGTTTCGCAAATTATTTGCACCAATCACGCGATACTTGGCGAATTTTGTAGCATCATAAAATCGTCTTCTTCGTCGTAAAATCACTCATTTAATTAGTGCTAAAAGTGTTCATTCCACTCCGAAATCAGCTGCAACCGCCTGAAAAGTGCCTTATTAGTTCTGGCTATTTCAGCCATAAAAATGTTAAAAAGTAAAATTGCACTAAATAAGCAAGAATTTTTATTGTGAAATAGCATTATCTATTCCGTGGCGTCTATGCAGAAGTGTAGTCTTTGAAAATTGAGTGAGAAAGCACTTCGAGAGAAATGGAGAACTTCTGCTGTGTCGTTTATCGCTTTCCTTGTTCTTGGTCGTATGTCCTGCGACTATTGCCGTGGAGCCGAGCTTCGTTCCGGTGAATTTGCGCCCGGCGAAAGATAGTGTGAATGACATCGTCCTTGATGGCGGATACAGAAATCGCAGCTGTTAACGTAAAATCGCTCTGAATAGCGCATTTGTGCCGTGCTATTTACCAACCCGATTTTGGAATGTTATGATCAACCGTATCTACAAACATGATCCTATATGTACACTTATGTACATGAATACATAACACTAAATCAGTAATAATTATAATAATAGTAATAGCCTTCACGAACGTACAACATGTTCCGTTTACTATAGGAGATAGATATGTACATATATCATAGGTTTAATGTCGAACACTTGCCCAATTTAATTCTGTCAAATAATTAAACAAAAGATTTCACTTATCTTCAAAGCCTACTGAAATATACAAGAAAAAGAAGATTCCGTGATATCGGATTTAGTTTATTTAATAATAATAATAATAATATATTTGGTCTTATCGATCACAAACACTGGTGCTACTATCGGCAAAGAGCGAGCACGCCACGGCAGGTTTGAACATGTCTGTGATTGTAAATGCTTCCCCCACCCTGACCTCGATGGGCACGGTTGTACGTCGCTCAGTCTCGCTGTAGCAATCGTCCGTTCAAGTCCTTACACTAACGTCACGTCGGAAAAATGCAGAGTGTTCAGATCGAGCAGCGAGTTAACCTCAAGTTTCTTGTGAAACACGAGCTTCCGACCACCCTTCGTGAACGAGTGAGAAGACGAAGACCCGATTTGTGGAAGAGCTAATCCTGGATGCTCCACCAAGACAATGCGCCAGCTCATTCCGTCTTGTCTGTGAAAGCGCTCTTTGCGAAATCCGGCATCACCGTGTTGGACCACCCTCCGTACTCGCCCGACCTGGCCCCCTGTGACTTTTTTTTATTTCCTAAGGTAAAATCGGAGCTTAAGGGGACAAGATTTGACAGTGTGGAAGCGGTGAAAGCGAAAGCGACGGAGGTTCTCAACAAGCTGGCAGAAACGGACTTCCAGCACTGCTTTCGACAGTGGAAAATTCGTATGGAGCGTTATAAGGAGCGACAAGGAGAGTACATTGAAGGGGATAAAGTTTTTTAATGTAATTGGTGATCAATAAAATGTTTTATAGCACCAGTCCGGTTATTTAATTGCCACACCTCGTAAAATGTGTTGCTTTTAAATTTTTACTCCAACTACACAATTTTTCATTTTGTAATACTAACGCAAATATTTAACAGTCTTTTTTGTTTTGAAGGTAAGTACGTACCTTAAAGCAATATTCTAAACTTTGGTAGTTTTTCCTATCCCTTGGCTTGGCTTTTCAATTGCTCAGTATTTCCTGATGACATCAATCCACAATTACATTTTTTCATTTTAGATCACGCTTACAACTGTTTTTTTGATAAATTAATTTCTAAGTGTGTCCTAGCAAGAACAGGTAGATTTTTGCGTTTACAAGTGCTTGAAAATTAATCTTGACAGCGTTATTAATTGGAAAAGGAAAACACAGAACAGTCCAGAGGAATGATATTCTAATTAATTCTAGCTGCAGTTATTTAAGAACAAGTGTTTGCCGTCACTATTTAAAAGTTATAATTACTAATAATCGTTGTGTAATGCATGTACATACTTTCAGCATTGCAACTTTAATTAAACGCAATAGTCGATGTCTCAAGAGCTTGGTCATTTATTACGAAAAGATTATCCAGTATAAAGGAAGAAGATTTCCTTATATAACTGCGCCTATAATGCGAGAATAAGCACAGATATTACAGAATTATAAAATCAAGGAAGATGGTACCACTTTTAAGTTTTCTATTTTGTACTGCAATTACTTTTGGAGGATAACTGATTGACGCGGTTACATTATTATTTAAAATTATTGTAACGTTGTATTAATTTCTTCTTCAATTACACAAAGTATTTTTTTCAACATTGCTTAGAGGAAAGTAACCAAATATGGAATACCATTTTGTTTTCTTGGTATATAAAAAACACTACCACGAATTAAAGGTTTTTAATTATAATAACAATCAGTTATACATTTTGACTTATTTTAATCACATTCTTGTATTTTTAATATTAATGCACATATTTATTTTTATTTAAAATTCTAAGTAATAAAAGAGTAGCCATTTATGGAATAGATACCCAAATATAGAATATGGAAATAAGATTAAATGTTTCTTAAAAAAAACATCGAAAACAGTAGCGTCTGTTTTTGAGAGATCTTGAAACTTTGGTCAAAAAGAAAAGGACCTTATTCTGCTCAAAATAAACTTATTCTACTTGCAGAAATCACATATCCAACTGTCAAATTCTGGACCAGCGCAGTCATTATGTGCCCAGAGCCCACACATTAAACATTTGATCCATGTTTCTCCTAGACTATCTTCAGAAAACAGTTGCTGATGAAACATACATTCAGCGTCCGTTGAGTCAGGAGATTGCTGTCCTATTGTGCCATCAGGTTCACTGTCTGTATCAAACTGGATTCCGCCTTCATCCTCAGAGTCTTCATCGGAGTTCGCAGGATCTGCCTTGATATTCTTTTTCCCTTTCTTTTTATTTCCTGTTTTTTTCTTATTCTGTTACTTCGTAAATTTATTTTCATCTTTTTCTATCTTTTTCTTACTTTTCTCGATAAGGTCATTTCTATAACGTGAAGAAGTTATTACTGCTGCCACAGCAGCTTTCCTTTCCCGATTAGATACTTTCCTTTTTTTTCTGGAACTGAACTTATATCATAAGGAGACACCAAATCTAGACTGCTACGATCAAGTCTAAGAGTTGAAGGTTCAGGTTCATGGTGTGTTTCAAGTCTAAGTTCAGCCACTAAAGCATTATCTGTAGTAGAATTCTTATCCGGTGGTCTAGGATTGGTAATGGATGGTCCTTCTTCAGGCAAAGAGTTTGATTTTGTCGGAGTAATATTTCCTGTTCAACCATCTTTTATAGCATCCTGTTGTGCAGCAATGAAGTCAACATCACTAAACATGTTTTTATTTAATGGCCAAAGTCCTGTTACACGGAAACCATTTGCTGCAAACTCGCCAGTTTGTACTTTCAAATAAGCATTGCCAAATAGTTCTACAATGTCGAAAGGACTTAATGGTCTGTTATAGTTTCTAATCCAGATTCGTATTAATTCACTGTAGTGAACTTTTAATGGTCCCATAAATGTTTTGTCCAAAGACTGGAGCTTGTGTGTAGTATGTGGAGGTATGGATACAATTTCTACGTTGTTTTCTCTAGCAAGTTCTATTACATCAATGTTACGTGTGTGGCTGAAGTGACCGTCTAATATGAGTAGAAATTTGGATTCTGGAGTTGGGTTGGTGAGTTTCATATAATGCTTAAACCAAACAATGATGAACAACTCACTACAGATCCTGGTGGGCAACCTCTCATGAGGTGGATGTTCATATTTTTTCTAGGAAAAATTATGGAAGGCGGCACAAAATGACCGATTGTAGTCATAGAAATAACTACTGTGATTAGTGAACCTCTTTCGGCTGATGTAAGTGAAGTTATTTGTCGTTTCCCTTTGTGACCGATAACTTGAGGTATCTTGCTTTGCACAACTGGAAGGCCAGATTCATCTACGTTATAAATGCGGTTTGGTGGATAATTACCCTTATCGTACACCTGTTCCAAAAGGTTAAAAAAGTTTACTTTCTCCTTATGAAATCCAAACGCTCTTGTGCTCAGATGTACCAGTGGGTCTTCTTAATGCGAGTTTTGCTTTATGGCGATTCAAAAATAGCTTCAACCATTTTTTCCCTGCCATGCCTGATTCACCGAATGGAGTTTGCAAGTTATTACGTTTCGCCAACGTATATGCCATTTTGCGAACAACTGTTCTTGTCAAACCATAGAGTTTGCTTTCCATCGTCAAAATATATTCCTCTGAAAGGCTTTCAAGATGTTCGCCTAACACTGGTTTTCTATTTAATGTGGTGGCTGCTGCTTCATCTGGAGACTGTTCATGTTTCTGACATAAACGAAATAAAGTAGTTCTTGGAACTTGAAAATACTTTGCAGCTTTTAAATAATCCATCCTTTTTTCTCGAACCAAGCAAATTTTAGCACCGGAAGTCTTTTTTATGCGTTCGCATATTTATATGATATACATTTCTGCGTGTTAAAACGTGCATACGCCGTTGAAATTTGCAAACTCCATTGAGTGCAGAAGCAGGCCTGTTCCTACATGTTACAGCATGTTGCAGCCGATTGTTAACACATTGTATTCCAAATAATATTGCAATATGCAGTACATTGACGCCAGGAGCAACAAATTATTTAAACAAAGACAGTTTTGGATGTAAATATAAACGATTATCAATCAAAAATAAACCGGGCCTATGAGGCCCGAGAAATGTAAATACGCGGTAGAATTCAAATATCTAAAGTAGATTTTCTTATAAATGATATAAAGAAGTTATGAAACTTAGAATGCCATGCTGGGCTTCAGAGGCCCGTGTTATGCATCCTAGGGTTCAGGACACTATTCCATATTTGGTTACTTTCCTCTACAAGTTAACCTTTTTACTAGATGAAGAATTGATAAATATAAATAATTTCATTCAATTGACAGTATAACGAATGTTAATAGGGTTATAGATTGGATAACTTAGTCAGCACCCACTCTTACACATATACTAATATCATCCTATGAGGAAAAGAAACCCTAATATATGTTAGGGAGTATACGAACATTTCCAGTAGGGTAGTAGTTACATATTTGGAAAACTGCTCCCTCTGTATGGCACTATTAACTTGACTGTTTACTTTTGCGGGCGAGATTTAAACGTGGGGCGGTCATGATACCTTGCCGACACAATAAAAGGCCGTATAGTGATTCTTTTCCCTTAACAAATGCGTTCATTGTATTCAAACTTGATTCGCGCACGATTCAAGATGGCTTCCAGGCATATGATTTAAAAAAGTCATAAATCATTTGATTGAACAGTAGATGTGATAGATATGGAGTTTAATTGATTTTTAACTTTTTTAAATCATTGTATAAAGAACTAAATGTATGACTTATAAGTAGAGCAACGCAACTGCACTGAAAGCCAGTGGCGGACGCAAACAAGTTTACACAAAATAAATTAAATGTGATACGTGCTCAAACACTTACCGTTTTAAGAGTCCTCCGTGAAATCACAAAGTGGATAATGTCTATTTAATATTTGTAACATTAGATATGTTTCCAAAGTTGTTTCGGAAAAGTGAGTGCGGCGTGAAGAAAAAATGTTTTTGTATGCCGAAAACGAACGTTCTACATCTAGTGACGTTATATTTCCGTAAGTAAAATAATCTTTCAAATAACTTAACGGTTCTGTTGACGCACTTTCACAAATTTGTTTTAATGTTCCAAAATCAGAGTCTTTATCTAAAACACTTTCAAACCTTTCTAAAACACAAACATTTCTTGCGTCTTCTATCGCGCATAGCTGTGCGTGAACATGTTGCAGTATTTGCAAAGATTCCACTAACGACACCGAAGAATTTTGTAGTTTTTCTATCGCATCCGCTAGTCCCACGTAATTGTTCTGAATAATTTCCAAATCTGTTTTAACTTGACTATCCTGAAATTTCAAGCGGCTTACCTTGACAGTCGCAGCTTCCTTTGGGTCGAATTCTAAAATCACGTTCTTTATATTCTCAAAATATTTAAGATAAAAAATGCAGCCTCTAACCATGTTCCCCAACGAATAAGAATAGGTTGTGGTGGTTCAGGAATACCGGGGCATAGTCTATGAATTCCCGAATACGTTTCTGGGGATTTTACAAACACAGCTTTTGTATGTGCTATTAGAGCGTCTACCTCGGGATAACATTTTCTGATACTATCTGCTACGAGACTGAGTGCATGAATTTTACATGTAATATGCAACAAGTTAGCACAATGTCTTTTAAGAGATCGACCTATAGCAAGCATGTTTGCGGCACCATCACTCATAAACATCAACAGTTGATTTGTTGCAAGCTGCTTCCTTTGGGTCGAATTCTAAAATCACGTTCTTTATATTCTCAAAATATTTAAGATAAAAAATGCAGCCTCTAACCATGTTCCCCAACGAGTAAGAATAGGTTGTGGTGGTTCAGGAATACCGGGGCATAGTCTATGAAATTCCCGAATACGTTCTGGGGATTTTACAAACACAGCTTTTGTATGTGCTATTAGAGCGTCTACCTCGGGATAACATTTTCTGATACTATCTGCTACGAGACTGAGTGCATGAATTTTACATGTAATATGCAACAAGTTAGCACAATGTCTTTTAAGAGATCGACCTATAGCAAGCATGTTTGCGGCACCATCACTCATAAACATCAACAGTTGATTTGTTGCAAGCTGCTTCCTTTGGGTCGAATTCTAAAATCACGTTCTTTATATTCTCAAAATATTTAAGATAATAAAATACAGCCTCTAACCATGTTCCCCAACGAGTAAGAATAGGTTGTGGTGGTTCAGGAATACCGGGGCATAGTCTATGAAATTCCCGAATGGGTTTTGGGGATTTTACAAACACAGCTTTTGTATGTGCTATTAGAGCGTCTAGCTCGGGATAACATTTTCTGATACTATCTGCTACGAGACTGAGAGTATGAATTTTACATGTAATATGCAACAAGTTAGCACAATGTTTTTTAAGAGATCGACCTACAGCAAGCATGTTTGCGGCACCATCACTCATAAACATCAACAGTTGATTTGTTGAAAGTTCAAACTTTTCCAATGTATTTAACACCAACATTGAAATTACTTCGGCAGTGCATTGTTGTATTCGTCTGGAAGCTATATAGTAAAATTGAGGGTGACAGTCGATGTGGTTCCATTGTGCATACCATTACATTAACCACAGAATATTTTTTACGATCTGTTGTTTCATCCACACATAACCACAGTTTTTTATCTTGCAACTCCGATTTAATTCTTTTCTCGACATGCTCACGAGCAGACGGCACAACTCTCTGTAATGTTCTCTCACTTGGTAACTTAAAGCCCGAATATTCATTTCAAAACGAGACGTATGCTTTCTTCCTTAGTAAATGAAATGGTAAGTTACATGCAATAAAGGTAACACATAAATTAAATTTAAATTTGTCATAATCTCGTGTGGAATTTTTTTTTGAAACATGCCCTGCACTATTTACGTGCCGTAGATAATCACTTTTCGACCAACACATTAAATCTATTTTACACACTACACATTGAATTTTAGCACCATCACATTTTAAGTCAGGCATTTCTGCAATAAATTCTCTTATTGTGTCCAACTTTGGTCGTTTTCGCGACGTAGGAAACATTTTCAAAACAAACGTAGAACTACGATATAGTATACGACAGCGTAGATGCATACACAACAGTTAGGCTTTCGAGTCGCAGTTATACTGACGCTTATACCGAATTGTCCCGGCCGTGTTTATTTTGTGTAAGCTTTTATGCGTCAGTCACTGACTTTCAGCGCAGTTTGCGTTGCTCTACTTATAAGTGGCTATAACTTTTGGTTTTATTATTCTACAAGTTTTTCCCTAACATTTTAACAATTATTCATTTTTTCTGGGTTAGTAACACTATAGTAAATATAAAATGTATTAAAAACAGAAAAAAATTGTTAATTATTTAGTTTTAAATGTATTCATCGCTTGTAGATCTTCGTTTGTATTTACAAATATTTAGATAAAGCTTTACTATGCGTTATAAATATTATGAACCATCTCCTAGTAAATAATCTCAGTTAAATACCAGATCAGTTTTAGCTCATTGCAGCCAACTTCCAGTAGTAAATTTCAAGAATATCAGCACACACAATATCCCAGCCAGTATGAAAAAACTTATTGGAGAGGTAAGGAAATAGTTTCCCGTTGCGTACGGAACAAATCTTTTTGTTGAAACGTTTTCAGCAGCAGTTAAATTAGAATTCCGGGTATTTGGTAGTGAAGCCATTGTAGATTTTTAAAAACGGCGTTAGAAATATTTACGACTACAAGGTTTAACGTGATCTCGGACGACATACATATACAGTAGCCAAAACCGGGTACAATAAAACAATTAAAACTCCACGACAACAGAAGCAGTATATACACGGCGATTCTCTATGGCCTCAACTTATAAAGTCAAACACAAAGGCAATAAAGCTGCCTTCTGTATAATGATTTTATGCAGCCCTAAATCTTTATAAATATAAGTCATTTATGACGATATTGACGAAATTATGACCCAGTAGTAAAATAATTACTTCACAGAAGCACGTTATAAAATTTTAGAATAGATTTATAGCAGAACAAATTCTGAAAGACCCGTACTCACTTTCAACTTTCAGTTCGCCGTTTGTGATAATAAATTATTCGCGTTAGACGTCACGCTGTAATTTAATAATCTCTGTTTGCGTTTGACATAGCGCGGTACCATTGTACCTTTAGATTATTACACTATTAGTATTTTATACGACTAGTATGTAGTTTTTGATGTTGTAAAAATTTATTTTGTACGTAATCGAACAAGTTGAGTAATGCCTTCTTCGAATTACCGCCAAGCGTAGCACCTGGCAGGGAAATTATATTTGAAGTAGGCATAAGTACTCAACGCAAAATTGTCGTTAAAGAGGAAGTTATTTCCTTTTAACTATTTGCGTGTAAGCTATTAAAGCTATAAGTATAGTATTTACATGAACTTATTTGAATGAAGTAAATATTTATTTGTGTTAATGAAAAAAAAAATACAAATTAAATACACGTTTTCTCTACTGAATAAAATCTAGTTCATATAAGTGATGGTGGGTGAAAATTATACGTATTTTAAAGAAAAACAAAAATTAATTTCAATATAAAGTTGGAGTACAATTAACTGGGCTTCACACTTTACGGGGAGGAGGTGATAGTAACAAAGCCATGGAACACTTTACACACACAATTTACACAGTTAAGGCTCCTGAGGTTATGACAAGCTTGAGAACCTTATAGACCGCGTTGGGCCATCACCACACTAAAAAAAATCCCAGAATATTGTGGCCATCATCTTTTTTGTCGATTGAACGACTTTCGCTTTTCTGGGACGAGGTTCATCGGATCGCTGCCATTCCATCGATTCCTTAATTCCATAATACAGAGTCATTTTTTCATCTCCTGTGACAAAATCGATTTCGGGTCTTCTCCACACATGTTTAAAAACAATAGCGCACATTCGACCCGATGTTCACGTTGGACAGCAGAAAGAAGATGCGGTACTCATCTTGCACTAATCTTATTCACACCCAAAAGGTTACGGAAAAATCGGCGAACACTTGCTTCAGAAATGCTAAACATCACTGTCAATTCCTTCACTTTCAAACGGCGATCAGCTCATACCATTTTTTCAATAATTGAAATGTTTTGAGGCATCAGTTCAATTAGTCGACCGGGGCGCGCTCATTATTTTCAAGGGATTCTTGCCCCAAACGTAAACATTTTGCCAATTCTTTTTACAGCGGAATATGAAGAGGATAAATCATCATAAATGCCATTTAAACGCTGTTTAATGTGATTAGACGTACGCCTTTCTTTTGTTAAAAATTTAATGACCGCGTGGTACTCAATGTTCGTTTCCTGGGCCATTTCCATTCACTAGTCATGTTGTCTGGCTGGCTACTAAAAACTACTACTCTTCGAGCCGTAATATATATATAGTGCAGGCCTCCCACATGTGCGACTATGACGCAACGGAGCTTGAACACGCTCAAATCTGTATAAGTTTGTCACTCCCAGAATTTATGACTTGTGCTATTACAAGTGTATGCTGTTACAAATAAAATAATTGCCCCTGTAATAATTTACGAAGGAATTCTTGGATAGAATGAAAAGAAACGGCGTTCGCAAATTTTATGTGCAATTTAAATCTCACATATTAAGTAAGTGTTTAATCAAGTTAGTTTATAATAAAAAGGCCTCTTAACATACAAACAGAAATATTAGTGACTAAATCGAATTATGGTACAACACAGCACTTTCTTTCCAAAACCAAAAAAGTATATCCATCCTTCTAAACTTCGTCTTGGTCCTCGTTTTTACTAAACAAAAAGATCGTTTACTAAAATCTCCAGCTGCTCTTTCCTTTTATTATGAATTTACCTAGGAGACCAAGGAATAGAGATGCTAACAGAAATATTTAATAAAGCGTGGAACGATCCTCGAAAAAAGATTGAAGAACATAGAAGAACATCAACTGGAAGAATTCACTATTAAACAGATGATAGAAAAGAGCAGAATCAAGAATTCAGAAGCATATGTAGCATTCTTAGACCTAAAGAAGACATTCGATTCAGCGAAATGCAGCAAGAATGTGCCAGGCCCTAAATAGATCATTTGTAGGAAAAAAGGAAGTTAGTAGAAAAACCAAAATGAAAAATATATGACAGTTTATAGACCAATATTAACATACGGGAGGGAAAGTTGGGTGTTAACAACTTCACAAAAGAGTAGGATGCAAGGTATGGAAATGAAGTATTTAAGAAAAGTGGAAGGTGTTACAAGAGATAGAATCAAAAATGAGGCAATTCGATCAGAACTGGGCGTAGATCCAATATTGAAAAGAATAGAAAGTCAGCAACTAAGATGGTTTGGACACCTAAACAGGATGAACAACAAACGGCCAACAAAACAAATATGGGCAGCACGAGTGGTAAAGTGCAGACAACGAGGAAGACCTAAGAAGACGTGGAACGATGAAATAGGATTGATACTAAAGAAAAGAAACATGGGATGGAGACAAGCTAAAGAAATTGTGGGCGAAGGTTGTGCACGTCGAGAGAAATAGTTAGAATGTTGAATTAATCTATTAATTGGATTAATAACCTTACACTTTTTTACAAGAAATTTACTCTTATTGCTTGACTCCACTATGTTCATTGCAGTCACGATCCAGTTTAAAGTAATCCAGAACTAAATAGGTTAATTTAGTTGTTTCTTATTAAAAAATAGATTGATTTTACGAATTTCTTTAATAAATTGGAAACCAGTCAATTTAGGTATGGGAAGTAAAAAACGTTTTACCTTTGTTTTTTTTTTAAGTAGAATATGTAGAAATGATCAACGATAGGGGTTGCTATTAAAAAGGTTGCTTTTCTCTAGTTGAATGTGTCCACTTTGGGCTGCATTTTCGGTACACCCCGTATATTATTTCTGAGAGTTAGTTATATAAAAAGCTATTTATGTAACTTACAACAAATGTAGGTAGAATGTGCAAGGCTATTCAGTTAATTGCAAAAAGAGAAACATTGAGGCGGTCAAGAAAGCTACTAAAAGACATAGACATATAGTAAAGCCTGCCAAGGGATCATCTTACACCTCTAGTAGTGTTAGCGAATTACACCCTAATATAAGTAGTTCCACAGTAAAGGGACGTCTATGGGAAACGATCTCCACGCTAGAAGACTCAGAAGAGTGCAACTGTTAAGATTTAGACACATCAGAGCAAGCTTAGATTTTGTAAAAGAGTATATCACATTGATGGAGGAATATTCTCTGGAGTGATGAGTCCAAAATTACCCTGGAACTATCCAGGATAATTTTGGACCGTCATAGTTGTTAATAAACAACTGTGTTGGGCAGTTTGCGCAACTACCTCCAAACACAGAACTCCATAGATTACAAAAAAACTGTCAAACATGGAGACCCTAGTAGTATGATATAGGCCAGTATTTCTTGGTATGATCTGGGACCAATTTTTGGAATTCCTGAGATTATGACTCAAGATGTTTATTAACAGCATCATGTTGTCTTACGCGGAGGAGAAAATGTCGCTTTGTTGGGCTTATCAGCAGGATATCGATCTAAAAGATACGGTGAGAGAGGTCAAAATTCGTTTAATGGAAACAATATGAATGTAACGTCTTGGCCAACTCAATCGCGATATTAACCTGATCGAAAACTTATCGGTAAATATAAAGAAGGCTGTGGATAACAAAAAACCTACCAATGTCACTCAATTATGAGAGGTGCTTGGACATCTATTCCACAGGAGAGATGTCAACGGCTAGTTGATAGCAATTCCCGTCGATGTCGTGATTATTAAAAATAAGCGACATTAAATCAAGCATTAATGTTAAAAGTATTAATTTATTATAATTACAATAGAATTTACTAAATTACGAAATACAACGGATAGCTTACGCTGACGGTGTAGTGATGATGGCAACAAGAAAAACCCCACTAATAAAGGCAACAGAAAGATTAGCCAGAGAAGCACTGGGACTCGAAATAAACGAAAGTAAGACAAAATACATGAAGCAGACAAGAGAGGCAAACACAGACACACCTTCAACAACACTGAACAACAACTTTGAGGCAGCGTCAACATTCAAATACCTAGGAATAACGATTGAAAAAACAGGAAAGGAAAGAGTAGCTGAAAGAATACAAAAAGGGAATTAGACATACGGCAGAAATATACATTTACTGAGAAGCAAGAAGCTAAGCAGGAAGATAATAGTGAACACCATAGCACTCTAATAAGACCAGTAGTCACGTATACGATGTAGACGGCAGTACTGTACAAAAGAGAAAAGGAGGACCTGAGGAGATTCGAAAGGAAAATCATTCGTACCACATTCGGTACTAACGTAACAGAAGAAGGGGACATAAGCCGGAGAACAAACGCAGAAATCGAAGCAGCAATGAAACAAACAAACATAGTAAGGCAAATAAAAGCATTGCGATTGGAATGGGCAAGCCATATTATGAGAAGAGAACCTACAGAAATGATTAAGAAAATAACATATTGGACCCTATTGGATCCAAAGGAAATGGAAGACCCAGAAGGAGATGGTGGGACGAAATAGAGGAAGATACTAAAATTATGGACATCAAGGATTGGAAAGGAATATGCAGGGACTGGAAAAAATTGAAAGAAATAACAACAACAAAGACACATCCGAAGCTATAATAGAAGAAAATAAAACCGAAGATGGAGAATAATCCACTTCTGAAATTGGATTTCAAACGCCAGCCGGCATTGCCATAATTCGAACAAATTGAAGAGCGTTGATGATGATGATGATGAATAAAGCCTTTATTGTGCGTATACAAAATTGCATGATTACACATAAATTAAAATTAAATTCAGAATATAGGCTCAATCTCAGAGCGAGGTTCAGTTACATAACACAGTATGTATACTACTTTTATCTAACCCTGTATTTTGTTAAATAAATGTAAATAGAATTACCGCCTATATCTTAAAGCTACTACCAAATTCTGCACGTGCATATAAAATCAATTAAAATATAAATTGCAAGATTATTAGAATAAACAAAAAGAAGAGGTCAAATGGATAATGCACACATGCGGGAAAACCATTAGATCACTGGGAAAGCAACAACATCGATTTGAGTTTAGTTTTGAATTGGGTCACTGTACTTTTCTTTTAGTTCAATGGGCAACTTGTTGTATTTTTTTATATAGGTATAAAATGACCTTTCAAGTAGAGCGAGCCTATTGTTATACATCGGGGATACAAAATGTCTACTTCCTTTCTAAATAAATCTGAACGACTGAATTTAAACATCGTTCTTCCTATTGATTGCTTATAGAAATGCAAATTACGCTCCAGCCGAGCTTAAAAATCTGGTAAAAGTACTACGAACTTTCGAGAAAATTATAATAATTTTCCATTTTATTCGCACCGAGCTCTGGAAAAAGTAGACATTTTCTACAATGATATTGCTACGTTCAGTGTTTCAATTTACTCCGACACTTGCGTTGCTCGAATATGAGTTTCTAGAAAAAGTCCATAAACAGTAAGACGTCTGCTTTCGAGCGTATCTTCACGACTTTGTCCCTGCGCGTATCAAATTTTGAAGCGCAAATAATTGTGAGGAATGTGGTACAGGTGTCTGGTATCGGAGCTTTATTGACGTATATACGGTTGTTTTTTCTAAACGGGGATATTTTAATGCGTATGCGTTCCGAACTTTTTCCGGGTAAATCTGCGTCCACATTGTGATGAAATTGATATCTTTATCATTAAAGCTTATCATTTGCTCGAGACGGTTTTGTATGTCATCTCGGCAATTACTGCATCTAGGTTTTATATGTATCCGCGCGATTATTTATGTCGAATTTAAACCAGAACATGCAAATTGTGCGATAGTTCTCGTTATTGGGTTTGTATCTATCTGAATGGGTTTCGAAAAGTATTCTAGTCATGACGAAATATTTAATAAAATTAGCATTTTTGACAATTGCTTACAAGGCGGGGTTCTAGCGTGTCAAATTCTCATTTTAGTAAAACTAGCAAAAGTGTGGAGCATACTAAAGTACACACATAGCAATTATAGTTTTTCAATATACAGGGTGCTGTTAAAGGAAATATGACCACACCTTCAGTTCTGTTGGGTTTGACTGTGGTTTTTAGATGCTGAGGTTATGCATATTAGAAACAAAATTTATTTAATTTTTCCAATTTACATCTTACATTATTCTATTTTACGTTTCCGATATCTTCCTATAACAGGGTTCGGCAAAAGTAAGGCATTAGTATAATATCTCTAACTATAAACTTTAGAAAAAAAAGTTATTAACAAAATTTGTTTAACAAGTTACTTGCTTATCCTTGACCTCTTCTACTGTGGGTGTAGAGGTAATTGTTCTACTCCATTTATTCCTATCCTTAGTTTCTCGTTTTGCTTGTGTCCAATCCATTCCTTTCCTTCTTAGTATGTCAGTTATTTTATCATTCCACGTACAACTGCAGCGGTAGGGCTAAATTGAAGAGAATCTTGAAGAGACATTTTTAAATCTAATATAATATTGACATTTTTCGACATTTTTATTCTTACTTTGTTTATAATAATAGAATAATTTGCAAGTATCTCTCTTCATGGCCAGAGTACCAGATCAGTTCACCTACTACCTGTATTATCTACGACAGCTCTTTTTTAAAAGATTGTTGATGGGCTGAAAGTTGTTTAATAAGCTTTTAGATGAAATCAAGTCTATTTCTTGGCTTTCGTCACTTAAATTTAAAGCAAATGCATACTTGTATGGATGAGAGTATCTAATTAAAGATACTATAATCACTGAAAATGTCGAAATTAATAGATTAATACATCGACCTCCGTCGTTGTTGGTAGTTGGTTTTATTATTATATAATTACCTCTGGCAGGCTAAGCCATTAGTCGAGCTGCTACCCTCACAGAAAAGTGGAGCATTACGAGTTGCTCACTTCTGTAGAGGCCGGTATAGCTATTCATTTCGATATTTTCAGTGGATAACTACATATACACTATTAAAGCAAAACTTCCACAAGAGTATCCTTACAACTTTACTAATTGGCTTATCTTTTAAGGATTTGTTTTTCCCTTTTGACTTGTTCGGTCATACATTCTCGTATTGTGTGTATTCTAAATAAAGCTGTTTATTATTATTATTAACGCAATTCCAAATAGAAATATTTTAAGAAGATACCGCAGACATCTCAATCACTCTATTGAAATGACTCCGTATTTGCCATAATTTGTATCTCGTACATTGCACATTTTGATTTTCTCTATTCGAATATTCCTTAAGTTTATCCGACTATAGTCAAATTCAATCTTTAAGCAAATATAACAATAAATAATAAAGTGTTGGGATATTACTACGAGAAACAAGAAAAACGTTTTATAAAGAAGGAAAACTCAAAAGCTCAGTAATCAAGTTGTCCTTCTTTCACCACCATTAATGAACTGAAGCCTGTATGCAGATTTACCGAGTCTGTTAGAATGAGGTACCTACATACATACATACGTCGGACACGTTAAAGAAATGAGGTCGTATTTTAAAAGTATAATTCGAATTACCACATAATTGCCACATAGGTGAGTCCATAATCATACATTTTGGTCTAAACTGCTGCATATAATGATCGGTTTCAACCAATACTTAAGTTTTATTATTTTCACGCTGCGGATACTTCAGTTTTTTTACCTCTTCCTCGTGTACGCATCGTAGTTTAATAGTTAATGCAGACTTTTTCTTGTTATTTGTGCAGATTGTTGAAATTCTATCATGTTCACTTCAAAATGTTATTTCGATTTTTGTTTGACTGTTGTCTATACGTATATTTTAACATTGTTAGATGTAAGAATTGATTGCAACGATAAAATGTGTTCGAGTCATAAAGACAATTAACGTAATTAGGTGAGCTCCCAATCAAATTGACGAGATCCTGCTTCGAAAGAGAGTTTAGTGCCTATTGTTCCTTTAAGCTTTTGGTTAACAAGAGGGTCTAATAAGTTTCTTGGAAAGTACAACAATTTGATTGATTTTTTCGTAGAAACTGTTAACTGCAATACGGTATGTCCACGGATAGACCTCACTAGACTTATAATTTTTTTTATTTTTAATCTTTACGGAAAAGAATTGTTTATACAAAATTTCGCTAATTTTAAAAAGTCTCTTCTGACAATCAGAATGCTGATGAAATCTAGAAGGGTGATAAAAGAAATAAGAAAATAGAAAATTTTGCCAGAAGTAAAGTAGCAATTATTTAAACGTTTAAAAATAGGAAAAAAAGTCAAAGTTGTTCAAATATTAAATAACTCTTACTGTTGATATTTTTATCTTAGTTAGGTTTAGTTTTATATTAACGAGCTATTAGCCTACACAGAAAAAATCATGTGAAGGTAATCGCAACAACATTGTGGGAACGATTTTATATAAAAAATTCGCGTAATCGTGGAAAGCTGCGTCATCTTTATAAATAATTTTCATTAAAATACGGAAATTTTATTGTAGTAAAATATGCTTTAAAACTAACGAAAATTCAGAAAAGATATTCCTAGTGCCCAAGTAAAAAATATGTTGTTTTGATATTTAATAAATATTAAATAACTTTATCTGACGAAAATTAAGAATTTTGCTATTCAGTATTAATTGAATCAATTATAGGCGAACCAAACAGGTTAAATGAATTATATTCTTCTTCCCGTATTTCTGCATTATATCTTATAGAAACGTGTGAAATATTGTAAGGGAAAACCTGGGAATAGAATTGCGTCATTGTATCATGTAACATATACCTCTATGATCGCATTTTGGGCATTACTTCAAAAGCTTTGGGCCTTTATAATATGGCATCACATTATGCCGTATCGTAAAGGTTGTATGCTCGACGATACATTTTCCTATCTTAAAATAACAGAAAATGAGTGAGTTTGAAAGTAATTCTTCATTTATCTGTACAGACGATTTCATTATCGAAGCCCACTTAAATGTTTTCTGCCTTGGGACTAGACCTATATAGTATTGGTTATTCACCAATCGATGTCGCAACGAAAACTTTATTCTTTTCTGATGAATAATCTGTTTACTCAAGTGATTTCCATTATTAATGGCACTGGTAGCGTAATACCTCGATCACCAAGCTGTTGGTCTTGGAGCTCTGATCTCGAGCGCCGGGCTCACAGTTCTCTCAGAGCAAGAGGTGATCTTCCAAAAGGTTGAGAAGAGGTAGTTTTCCCTTACTCTTCTCCAAATCTGGCGAATGCTTGATGGAGTCATACCTATAAGCGCAGGCGTAATATTTTCATGGCGGGCCAAAGCTGTTGGAGATACGAAAACCTGGAATAATTATTCTTATCTCGTTTAATTGTTCTATCAGCCTTTATTATAAGAACATGGCATAATTTGTGGCGGTTGTTAATGTGGAGCGTTTTAATTCTTCAAATAATTGAAAATATCTGGCACACAAGCTTCCGTGGTCGTCAATAACACTATACTTTTGGTTTCCGGGTTGGAACTGCGTTGTTGTCATAACTTTTGCAGGCAACGACGCGGTTCCAACCCGGAAACCAAGAGTATAGTGTAATTGAATAGATCATTTCAAAAAATATCACAAATTTAATTATTGGGTTTTTATTTAACCGTTGCGAGGTATATTTAAAATTACTCAACAGAATATATATGCCGAAAATCTGTAGAACAACAATTGTTAGCCCAGTTTTGAAAATTCTTCATAATTATTAAAATAAACAATTTTTATTAATTTCTGCAAAATCATAGTAACCTGCATATGAAAAAATGCCTAGCAACAAAACCAAAAATAATGCTAATATAGCTCATGGTATTGGTGGAATCATTCCCGGAAAAGACAATGCGACCAGAAAAAAGAAAGCACCAACATACGGACTTGTTTCCACCTACCCAGCGTCATCAGCGTGGTTACGAGCACCCCCTGTTCTACTGTCTGGATTATCTCTACCTCTCAGTTTATGCCCCCAATGTCCACAACATCATTGAAAATATCTCTCGGCACCCTATAGCATCAAGATCATACTGTCCTAGAACGTAGCGACACACACCGGAGTGTAGATGCCCGCCACCTATCGAGCAGCTTATGGGCTGCTGAACGCAAGGTGTCTCTGCGTCTAAACGCTCGGCAACTGCACGTATAAATGATCCCTCAGGCTCACCATGATGTATAAAAATACACATGAAAAAGTGCCTAGTAAAAAAGCCAAAAATAGTGCTGATATAGCGCATGGTATTGGTTGAATCATTTCTCGTAAAGACAATGCGAGCAGAGAAAAGGAAGCACTAACATACGGACATATTTCTGCCTACCCGGCGTCATCAGCGTGGTTACGAGCACTCCATGTTCTGCTGTCTGCATTGTCTCTACCTCTCAGTTTATTGCTACCTATTTTGTGAAACCGCGGCCTAGTCGTTCCTGTAGTTGTGATTAACACAATTTTTATCATAATGGTTATTGAGTATGTATGTATATCGCGCATGAATGGATGTAAATACTGCAAAAACTTATTTAACTCCGAATTTTTCAACAAGTATGACTTTACAAGTCTTTGGTATAGTCATTTTCAAAGCTTGTGGGGATAACAAACTGAAAAATTTAAGATCCTTGTAACTTACCGCAGTAGCCAAGAATCTTGAAGTTGTAATTAATCGGTCATGTGCAAGTATCGCTTCCTTTAGAATAGTATTTTTCCAGGTTTAAAATAAAGAGAAAACTAACCTGGAATTGTGATGTTCCAATAAAACTCTATGTTTATATGTTACGTATTGGAACCCTGCGTATTCTTAAACTACCAAACTTGACTTTTATTTCGTATTTATGGTAGAATTTAAACGCTGAACACTTAGGAAATAGGAACACAGCCAAACACATGCTACCTGGATGAATATTTTGACTAAAATTGAGAAATTAATTAGCGTCCCTTTGCTCCTTTATTTCATTCGCGATAGGGATTGTTTAATTACGACTAATTTGGATTAGTATACCTTTCGAAACATAATTTGATTTTAATCGAAAATTCTTATTTTTTAAAAATAGCATATCATGCAGAGGCGCAACTGGAGGACTGAATCTATACTATTCTATGACATTTAACGCCACCAACAGCTGTATAATATTAGAATCTACTGACAAACAAGACGATTACTTGACGAACGAAATTTAGTATTCAACATGATGTTGAAGATACAACTGAATTTATACTGTCAATTGTTGTTGGAAAATATTTCATTAAAATTGAAACTTTAGGATGTTAACAAAATTAACAGAATCCAACTTATTTATCCATTCCACCATGATCGTCGTTGACTGGACTTAAAATAATTTCCTAGCTGCCCCGCACCTAAAAGGAGTTGGAGCTACTAAGAAGAGACTCATAGTCGCCAGAACGATTTTGACGTTGTACGAGTGAACATACTGAGCTCACTATACGTGCCGCTAATGACATCTACATTCGAAGTTGTAAATTATAACATTACAGGATGTATCATCTACTATTAGACCCAATTGAGTTCTAAATTTCTCTTGTATCTTAATTTTCTTTTGTTGAACAACTTGCATATCACTTGGAGTTTTTAATTACTATTTTTTTACTCGCATATGGAAGATAAAGTAATTCTTCAAACAATCTTATTCTGACATGCAGTATGGATAAGCCAAATTTTAAAGAGTCTTCATTTGCCTCGTCATTGTTAAATTGTTGAAATCCTTTGGCGAAGTGCTCCATAGATGTAGCATTTCATTGTAGATTTAGTGTTGGTCGTGGCATTACATACCTTGGCATCAACCATTGTCAACATCGTCACATGTTTTACCAAAAACGTTTTGTTTGTTTAGGAAAGACGAGTTGCTTGCAATGAACTTATTTTATTTTATATATAACGAATTCCTTCGTTTGTGATATCTACTGTTTCTTTTACAAACCTTATAGGAATTGGTCTGCAAATTCGTGGAGATGAAGGCAATGGATTACGCCATATTGTCTTGTTTTCCCCCTACAAGACAATTGCAGTGGTACAAAGGAGCTTTGAAAAATGTTGGCATCAGAATCAAAATACGTTTTCAAATTTTTGTTTGAATTTTGTCAGCTGGGATCCGTCACATCCCCACTTGTACATTAAGGTTGGCTCACACTATACCTGCCGCTAATGACAGCAACGTTCGATGTTGTAAATTACATCACATTTTTAGTAAGAAAATAATTTTTTACTGTTGAAAATTGAAACGATATTCCATATTTGGTCATTTTACTCTATATTAATCATAAAACATTGTTTGTAAAATCAGTCACCCTTATTTCCTTTGTAAATAAAGGAAGTATTGGGTAGGATGTCGTCCTCAATAGACAATTTCAAGGAGATCTGCCTGTGCGCTAGAAGAATTTCCGAAGATATATATTTTAGAGTTGTCGACAGGATATTCATTAAGTGTATCGGTATAGTTGACAACACGTAACAACAGGGTTTATACAAAGCCTACAGTAAGGTAGCGACCTGCAAAGTGATGTTTGGATTCGACAAAAGACTTCTTCTGACTCCTGGGGGGTCGCCGTAGGGGTCGAAAACTTCACCTTATTTGTTGCAGATATACTGTAAACAGGTATCATTTCTGTGACTTTTTAAACCTTCACGTCAGATGAAATGTGCTTTCGGATATTAGACCGAGTATTTTTAAACATAATTAAGGTCAAATTGTAATCAAACATGGCACAGATGATTTGCAGCTACCTTGAGCTTGTCGGGACATAATTACAAGTTTGTTCGGAAGATCACAGATATAGTAACTACATTTTATTATTATTTTCGTTAACATTTCTGAAGTGTTTGTTTAACTTTAGTTTTAATTCATTCATTAATCGATTCTATGATTTTGTTATCAAGGAACTGTTTAACTATAATTGCTTAAAGTTTTTGAGTTGGCGTAGAGATTACTTGAGTTTGAAAATAATTTGTTACTGCATAAAGATTAGAGCTGATGGGAAGCTAAAGTAAGATAAATTGTCGGTACCACCGTATTATTTCGAATGTCATAGTAAGACATTATCATGGTGTCGGAACAGGAATAGGCATTAGTGGTCCCAACTATCACCTAAAAATGCCTACAGGACTGCACACCAACATATTTCAAGCAGAGATTTCTGTGCGCCATAAAGGACCTCGAGAAAAGGATACGAGGCGCAACTATAAATATATACAGTGACAGTCAGGCAGTTCTAAAGGCCATTAAGGCCTACACATACGAATCTACTCTGATACACGAATGTGTACATAATTCAAGGCAACTGGGACGCAATAACCACGATATTTTGAGGTGGAAGGAAATGAAAAGGCAAATAAGCTGGCCAAAGAAGCAGCGAACATGCCTTTCGTTGGTCCTAACCCCTTCTGTGGTCTCCAAAAGAGCCACATAAAACAAACAATTAAAGCATGGGGGACAATCAAAAGTCCTCGTACTCGGAAATTGTTCCAGGACAGAAACAGGCGAAAGCACTTATATCAGGCTCGCCAAAGACAGCAAAAATAGCGCTATCGTTCAGCAAAAGGGATCTTAGATTACTGGCAGGATTTTTAACAGGCCATGTAGCCCTAAAATATCACTTATTTAAACTGGGAAAAACTGAAGATCAAATCTGTCCTATGCCAAGAAGATCTGGAGACGGCAGAACACATTCTATGTAAATGTGTTGACATTAGTCGCACACGACGCCAACATTTTAGTAGGCCATTTCTTGCACCTACTGAACTGAAGGAATCAGATCCTAGAGTAGTACTAAGGTTTATTAAATGCCTCCAACTATTCTAACACACACAAGGGCATTTTGTTACAATAGATCTATTAAGGTCGCAGTGACTAAAGGCATCTGTGCCATGGCCGGTCTAAAATAATAATAATAATAATAAGACATTATCATTTATTGTCAAGATATAAACAATTGATTAAAAAGAACTATGAGTGTTATACTGTATACTTTGTTCCTTTTCTTAAAAGGTGTTCGGCATTCTGGATAAGTTTATATAAAATATTCATCCTTTTTATGATACAAACTTCTTTAATAACTTTTGGAATGTATACTAGTAAATTAACTGCTGAAAGTGTGCCGTACAAATTTATTCATTTAAAACTCGACAGACATTTTACAACAGTCATTGAGTTTTAGCAACTAGAATACTTGACTTTTAGCAAAAACAAATAGATACCAGTATAATTGGATAGCAATATATTTCTTACGTATAGACAAAAAACAATGATAGACAAAACATTGATTGTTTGCGCTACAAACTATTTCACCTCGTTATTACATAGGGGTGCAATTAACCTATACAATAGCACAATTTACCAAACCGGTTAGACAGAACGTATCGCAACAGGAGAAATGTTGTTTCAATTAATTTTTTAATATGTCGGTTTTAAAGATCCGTACAGATCGATTATCAAATAATATTTGGGAAAATGGAACATCAATTGTAGTTTTCAAAAAGACACTTAATATTCCACAAAAAACAGAGAATAACATTGAGGTAGCCGTATATAAGCTAGCAATGGCGATACAAACTGCAGCATGGGATGCAACTTCAAGCCCGAAAAATAATAACGCCTCGGATGAAATCACGATAATGGTGAAAGAAAAGATTGCCGAAAAACGTAAAATCAGGAAAAAGTGGCAGCAAACTAAATCGGGAAACGATAAGAGAAACTATAACAGAGCCGCTAAAGAACTAAAGACACTGCTTCAGACGATAAAAAATCAGTCGATGCAAGAATATCTTGAGAGATTATCTCCCATTGAGGCAACTAATTATTCTCTTTGGCCAGTAATAAGAAAATTAAAAAGACCACTGCAATCGATACCACCACTAAAAGACCAAAATGGAAAGTGGGCTAGAAAACAAGAAGAAAAAGCAGATGTCTTTGCTCAGCACTTGTCTTCCGTGTTCAGGCCACGTGATATGGAATCCTCTGTAGATGAAACTAATGAAATAGCAAATTCCCTTTCAGATAGACTTTCCGATAACAAAATTTTACTATAAAGAACTAGTAAGAGTAATCTTAAATTAAATCAACCCCAAGAAAGCTCCTGGATTCGATCTAGTCACCGGAAACATTTTCCAGAAATTAAAAAAGAGCCTTTTTGCAATATTACATACATTTAATGCAGTGTATTAATAGTAAGGTACTTCCCTAGCCAATGGAAAGTAGCTGGAATAATTATGTTACCTAAACCAGGCAAAGACCATAATGTAGTAACATCTTATAGACCCATAAGTCTCCTGCCAATACTTTCAAAGGTGTTTGAAAAAAAATGCTGCTTAAACGACTGGAACCAGTCATCACACAAAGGAGCCTTATACCACCCCATCAATTTGGATTTCGACAAAAACATGGAACGACCGAACAAGTCCACAGAATGGTCAAAAAAGTCAGTAATGATTTAGAACACTCAAGATACTGCACAGCAGCATTTGTGGATGTAAGTCAAGCCTTTGATAAGGTTTGGGACCATGCTACAAATTAAAGAAAGCTTTTCCTTATCAATACTATCAGATTTTAAAATCATATCAGACCAAAAGATACTTCCTAGTAAGACAAAAAACAGAATATACCGATTTATACCCTGTCCATTCCGGAGTACCTCAAGGAAGCGTATTGGGGCCCATATTATACCTAGTATACGCAGCCGGTCTACCAACTACAGATCAAACAACAATCTCTACTTTCGCCGATGATACGGTCGTACTGGCTTTTCATAAAAATTCATCAGCAACATCAAAAAATCTTCAAAATAGTTTAAACAAGATCCAAATTTGGTTTAAAAAATGGAAAATTAAAACAAACGAAGAGAAATCAGTGCAAATAACATTTACATCTAAAAGAGATACTTGTCCACCGGTCTATTTAAATAACCAATGGTTGCGACAAGCCGATAATGTAGAATATCTCGGTATTCACTTAGATAGGCGTCTTACATACATGGTAGAACATATATTTAGTAAAAGAAAACAACTAGGTCTTAAATTACAAGAAATGTACCGGCTAATAGGTAGAAAATCTCAACTATCTTTAGAAAACATGTTATTAGTATATAAATCCATCTTGAAGCCTATCTGGGCATACGGTGTACAACTTTGGTCTACAGCTAGTAACTTTAATATGGAAATATTTCAAAGATTCCAAAATAAAGTTTTAAGAATAATAACGAATGCAGCGTGGTATGCTTATTCAAATGCAAGAATTGAAGAAGATTTACAAATATCCTCTTTCAAAGATGAAGCGAAAAGACTAACAGAAAAATATAGAGACAGAATCAGAGTTCACCCGAATGAGCTCGTGAGTGCTTTATTTGACACAACTGGTGAAGTGCGTCGTTTAAAACGATATAAAACAACGGACATTTTTGACAGATTCGGGTGAGTGCTATCGTTAGTCTAAATGTTTCAAAATGTAGAAATGTGGGCGAATCGCTTTACGCCAAGCTAGTTTTTCAAGTTTGGAGAAAAAAATAAGTCACAGGGGGCAAAATCTGGGGAACATGGTGGATGGGGTACCAATTCGTACCGCAACGGGACTAGTTGTGCTGTCGTAATTGCCGATAGGTGGGCTGGGGTGTTATCATGATGGGAGAGAATTCTTTTCTTCGCTAAGTGAGCCCTATTTCTCTTTAGTTCAGCGTCGAGTTCAGCCTAGTAGTGTCCCGTGATTGTCTTTTCCTTCTCCAAATAATCAATTAAGATTGTGTCTTGCGAATCTTAAAAAAATATCGGCATAACTTTTCCGACTGATGGAATCGTATCGCCTTCTTTGACGCACGTTCGCCGGGAAATACTCATTTTGCCGACTTATCTTTGGTTTCTGGCGTGTAGTGATGTATCCGCGTCTGATCTAAAATCATATAACGCGGCAGAAACTTACTCATATTGGGCTTAAACATGTCCAAACATTGCTTTGAAGTTATCACGCGATGCCGTTTTTGATCAATCCTCAACCTACGCGGCACCCATCCCGCCGATAGCTTTCTTAGACTCATTTCTTCGCGAAGGATGTTTTCCACAGGTTCAATTGAGATGTTTATCACATTAGCAATCTCTCTAATTTTTACCCGGTGGTCTGCTAACACGATATCGTGAATTTTATTAATTATATTTTCCGTAGTCACCTCGGTGGGACAACCTGACCGCTCCTCATCAAAGACGGATATTAGGCCACGCTTAAATTCGTTAAACCGGCATTTGATGGCAGTTATCGAAGATGCATGGTCCTTATAAACTGCATCCATCTTCTTTTTGATTTCTGCACAAGTTTTCCCATCTTTTTCCGTGATTCCACAAATACATAAACTTGCTCACTTTCAACAGCTCGTAAAACAATACTTCTTGATGAATCTCTTCGAAATTTTGACAGACGTCGACTAAGGAATGGTATTCACAGTCGGTAATGATCGGCAGATCGGTAGATTTTGACACAAAACGGCATCTGTCTCCAAGCACGGGTATTTCTCATACTACCCTCATACAAACATTCTTCAAAAAGCACTCGATGAGATAGGCAAATAAAGTGCAATTGCTTACTCACAAAGTTTGAGAGTAATAGACCACTTTTATTGATCCCAATTATGATTAACTGACAACGAGTCGCAATTGATCAAATAAAGTACATATTGACATTTTTATATTATAGTAGCAGAGCTCTAATATATACATTATTTTTGTATAATATGCGCGTGTCTTTCTGTATTTTGTTTGCCTAAGTTATATTAATTCTGTTGGGCAGAATATATATTCTTATTATTAAGAACCAGAGGGGAAGTACTCGACCGTGCGTTCTACTGTTTGTTGTATCTGTTATAACATTAATGCAATGGAGATGTTTCACATTAATGTCACAACAGATACAGTGAATTTTAAAACAAATACAGATCAATTAAATAATATTTATTGTAATATTTTGAAATCTCATAAATAATCAATTTGTTTGTGACCGACCTACGTTTCTCTTGTTTCCATTTTCAGATATTTTCAGTTTATACATATTCTTTCCTTTAATATTTTCCTTTAATTTTTTGTTTATTGACTTCTCGTATGTTTTTAAATCGTTCTGCATTATTTTCAGTATAGATATAGTTGTCTTTTGAACATTTTAAAATATAACTGAAATTCTTATTTGTTTGTGTTTTTCAATAATCAAATTGTTTAAAATTTGTCGTTAACGCTTTACAATCATTATCTGTAAGTATTTTAAATTTAGACGATAGTTTTTATCACTTTTGACATTTTATGTACATTACATGTACAAATTGTCAATCAATCAATATGAATGCCATCTGCGAGTCTGAAGTTCTTCTTGAATTGAAAAAGTTAAAAGCAATTCATTATCGGACGTGACAGCATACCTGCCTTTATTTTGAAGACTGTGCTAATGTACTTGCTCGTGCTTTATGCCATCTTTCTAATCTATCTCTCAGTACATCAACCTTTCCGGGCATCTGGAAGACTACAAGAGTGTTACCAGTTTTTAAAAAGGGCGATAAACATTCTATCGTAAACTACAGGCCAATTGCTTTATCAATAGTGCAGCTAAAGTGTTTGAATCATGCTTATATCATTCTGTCTATCCTCATGTTAAATCCTTAATATCTAATGATCAACACGGTTTTATGACCAAACGTTCGACAGTCACTAATCTAACTATTACAACTCAATATCTATCTAATAAGCTCGACAATAATACACAGGTGGACGATATTTACACCGACATGTCCAAGACATTCGATCGAATTGATCATGCTATTTTTTTGCGTAAGCTGACGCAATTGGCTTCTCTGCACCGTTGGTTTCCTTTTTCAGTACTTACCTTTCCAGCAGAAGACAATACGTAACGTATAAAAGACATATACTTATATCGGGAGTTTTCTCCTTCATCAGGAGTGCTTCAAGTTTAGGTCCCTTTCTTTTTTTTTAATTTCCATTAATGACCTGCGCTTCAAACTGAATAATTGAATTGTAAAATCTTTTGGGCAAATATATTATTATTATGATTATTTTTATTTTTATGATTATGATTATGATTATTACTATTATTATTATTACTATTATTACTATTATTATTATTATTATTATTATTATTATTATTATTATTTTTATTATTATTATTATTATTATTATTATTATTATTATTATTATTATTATTATTATTATTATTATTATATTACGGTAACTTCTGTTGAAGTTTAGAACAAAAAATGAAATATTTATTCTTAAAAAAATTGAGCTTTCATTTAACTATCCGGAAACAGATTGCATACCCGGATTTTTCAATTTGTTATTTTACTCTCAGTATTATTATTATTTGGTGGAAAAATATGTTCACATTGTTATTTTGTATTAGCGAACAGTAAACCGACAATATTTAGTTTCCATTCATGTCCACTTACCTGGTTCAATGTCATTTACGGTTTCGCTTTCATCTTTCATCAAAGCAATCATTGCAACAGAAATATAGGTAAAAAAAACGTATAGTAATAATTATAAATAGATTTTATTTATTGCTGAACATAAATAGTATATACAACCTTCTTTATAGCTACAATACATCTAAGCTACAAACTATTCTTTTATCAAAATAAAACTAACTTTATTTGCGTATTATGGACAAGATGCAGCACATTTATGTTGTTTACGTGTAGAACAGTAGGTGGAAGTCTTTAATATTAAATTAGCCATAAAAAGTCAATAACTGAAGTTATACAATTGGAAACCAGAAAGAATATTATTCTATATCTATTGCATGTACATATAAAGTACGTAAAATTATTAGGAAATGTATTGGAAAATAAATATATCGCATTGATTACTTACAAGAATGTACAATCTAGTATACACAGTTTTTAAAAGTATAACACGCTTCTTTCAAGATGATACTCGTTAATGAACTCTACTTGAACACATATCCATGGAACCAAAATATGGATAGCCGGATTTGGCTTCTGTTGGTGAATGGACTCCGTAGTGACTTCCAGCGAATAAACTGTAAACAAAGAGAAAATTTGTTTTAGAATAAAGTAAAAGGCGATAAAATTGTTCTTGATATATCACAATGCTTGTTTTAATATAAGAAGTATTTATTAAGAATAAACAATATCGCTTAAAATACATATAATTATTTCATTTATTATATCACCTCTTTCTTGTTACTATTCCTTTCCTGAGCAATTTACACAAAAAGTCTTCAAATAAAACATATTCAAAGACAAATGCTGCATAATATAAAATTATAGTCAAGTATACAGGGAGTTGGGATTTCACTGCAAGTTTGTTTTTTTTAAATGGAACACCCTGCATATTATTACGAATTTAGATGCCTATCTTCAATTCATATCAACAAAACAAGTTAAAATGAAAGAAAATAATAACGAGAAAAAGAACGAAGGTATGACAAATACAGGATATAAAAATAACAAATAAAAAAAAAATTATGCTTTTGGAATTGAGATTTGACAATTTGGCAATTATTTTGATTACTTTCTTAGCAATGAGCTATTTAAATCAATCGGGCGTCACAAGAAACAATTTAGCGCCCATTCCTAGCCAGCTTTGCATAAAAAAAACAGATACAAAATCTTGTTTGCTTTTCTACTTTCTTTAAAAAAGTATGACATTGATCTGGTGTTTGTTACTTTTCAACATTAAATATACAGGCTGTTTCATTTGAAATAAGAAAGTTGACGCCACTTCCGGTGACACCGGAATTGTTAGTTCATAAAAAATTTAAATCGACCTATTCTTTCTAAAAACACTAGCTTTTGTCGTTCAAAAGTTAGCATGGGGGGATACTTTAGGACCTCAATGTATAAAAAAATAATGGTTACTTCGAATAGATGATGAAATTGCACCAAAAAAGATAACGTTTATACATTTGCTTTAATGAATATCTTTAGCGAAACAAAATTTTATGCGGTTTTTATATTATCTGCATACTTTCGCATTTAATTTACTAATAAAGGTCGCATTTTAGCAAGGATAGTATACAATAAGGATTGCTCATTCTCTATGCAGCAGTTAGCGATGTCGAGGTCAGAGCTAGTTGGATCCAAGGTGAAATTTCCATCTACTTCAATCTCCACTATTTCATCTACCAAATTCACACTTACAGTTCGCTTCACAGTTCTCTACATTTTTTACTACTACCTAGATTATTAAAAGCTAGAAGTGTTAACAGCGAGAAGCCAATTTGTTCGTCGACGTCCTTCAAAGCGTTATAAAGAAGCATGTACGATCTAATCTATTAAACACCCCCTATCTCTAATGGTTTGGTCGTGTATTACGACAAAGGGACCGGTACCACTATATTTCGTTAACGGAACAATGGAACAGAAACAATATAAAAAAGTTTCACAAAACTATTTAATATTTGATTGGTTAACTGGATCCGACTTAAGGACCATATACTTTCATAAGACAATGTGTTATAAGGCAAAAAGTGTTATGCAATACCTTGAATCTAAGAATTTTCGTGTACTGCCTTGGCCACGCAATTCACGAGGCATTTGAAAATGTGTGGAATGTCTTGAAAAACATCGTAAGTACGCGAAACTCAACTCCAAAGGAAGAATTACAACAACATATTGAAGATGTATGGAATAATAGCGACGAAATTTAAAAAGCAATAAAAAGCTGCATTGGCAGTATGCCAAAAAGGATAGAGAAAATAATAAAACAGAAGAGGAACAAGTAAATATTAGTAAATATACGTGTGTTCAAATTATACTTACTTGCATGTTATATGTAATAATATTACCAACATTACTAACTGTCTTTTTTAAATTTTATTCCAAAATCATAATATTTTTAAGTAGTCCTAATTCGATGGCCATGGGCAGTAATTGCTTCAAATTTTTGGGAAAGTTTTTGTACGCATTTGTACTTCATATTCTTATCTTGATGTCTTTCATTAAATATTTTTGCTGTGTCACGAGCATATTGTTCGGCACCATAAATAAAGGTAATTTCCACCCTTTTGACACTAGTCCACACCATATTTACGGAAAACAGTGCAGTTGAAGTTGAGGAAATGAAGATAAACTATTGACAATTTTTATGGCAAAACGTCAAAGTTTTGCTTAATTTTATTTCAAAGCACGTGAGTATTGTTTGCGTCATCATCTTGCTTGTTTTTAAGATGCTAAATCAAAAAAAATGGGCAAGGATACATCAACATAAGCATAAGAACATAAACTTTCATTTGAGGTACGACGTGATCGGTCATTCCATAAAAAATGTGAGGGGGGGATAGATGAGTGTGCAGGTGTAACGTCATATTAAGTATGATTCCCAGGTCATAACATGTCCCCCTTACAACACAAATAGATGTGTTCTTGTAAATTTTTATTTTCATTTTAGTTTCTGAAATACTTTAGGTGGAACGTTTTTAAAAAATCACACCGTATATTGCGTAACAAGATTGAAAATATGCGTGAATATTGTGTAAATTTACTAGCACTTTTTTCAATGTACAGCGAGGTGTTTTCAAATAACCAATATTGATGTTATTCTAATAAAGGGAAAATAACCTTTAAAAGAACTAGAATTTCAATGTGAATAAGTGCATGTTTCCAAATTAACGCATTTGTTGCCTCAAAAACAAGCGTGTCCAATAGCGTCCATTGGCCTGACCATCTGTAAAGTTCCTTTATCCGCGGATGATACGTCCAAATGAAATCGCAATTATACAAGGCAATAAATAGTAGTTCGACCTTTATAGAGAAGTGCCGCGTCATCTTTCAGAAGCAGTCGCAGCAATAGTATTCGAAGGAAGCGATATCTGTTTGTTGTATCAACGTTTAAAACGGGGATGCCACCTGACAAGCACAAGAGATGAAAAATCTGTTTTCAGAACGGTAGCGGGGTAAATATATTAGAAGCGGGTAAGTACAAGGCGGCGTTGCCATATATTAACTAACACCATGTAATTTCGGAGACCGGCAAACACACGGATCTCGTATAATCTGCCCGTGATTGCGTATGCTGGTAGTTGAATCGCTGTATTTTAACGGGAAAGAAATCGAAATTCTTCAATGACAAGCCTTCTACGCCAGTTGCACGGTTTAAACCGTTTCCTAGCCGAGACGTTGGACGCCGTTGGTCGGCTAAGAACGAAACTCTACTGGTCCGTTGTATAATTGACGGTTAGGCGCAACTGAAATAATATAGTAGTGCCACCAATTAATTGAACTCAGTTGAGATAATAAATACGTTTGGTCACTTCGCTTGACGTCCCAGTTATATACGGTTCTGGATCATTCATTACGGACTTGTAATTAATTTATTACCTTGCGTTGTATGAGTGCTGTAATTCGTTCGGTGTCTTTTTGGAATTGCTTTCTACATGAAATTATATGTTCACCTTTATCTAGCGCACTATTCTTAACATTTTCTAAAATATATTATGTAAATACTCGAATAACAAACTGGGAAAATACAAAATCTAATACAATTATCATCAAGGAGATTTTATAGAAGCAATAACTTGCTTCTTCAACTACAGGCTACGTGAGCTTTTAGAAAGAAAGCAATCAACCGCCTAGGAAAGATAAGATAAATTGCAACGATCATAAGATACGCAGTAGTAGATAAATATCAGAAATTTATTATTAGATCTTCGTCACCACTTTCAATCTTGTGGAGCAGATATTTTTTATGGTTTTACTTTAGTTTAAGTTGATATCCATTAGGCCTCACATTTTCATCCTGCTAATTGTCATTGTTATTGGTAAGAAATTAAAAAGCTTAGTTCTCTTTTGTTTATTTTTGTTTAGGATGAGCATGTAATAATAATAACAAGCGGCGGCGCGTGACTTTGCTAAACGTGTGTTCTGTGACTAGCAAAGAAGTCAAATTATACTTACGAGGAAGGCACCACAAATTCTCGGCCTGATATAGAAAAATTAAACTTGGTAAAGTATAAAAATTTTTATTTTTCAATATAATCTCCCCTAGCTTCAATACATTTTATAACGCGCTGTGCACCTCGGGAATTTTCAAGACACCTGGGTGAATGATAAGGATGAAAATTCGGGGATGAAAAAAACCAAAGAAATTTAACATACGATATCTTTTCTCAACTTAATTTATTCCTATTATGAAACTATGAAGCTAATAAATCGTATAATCTTAACTTCGTGGCTTCGTTGCTTCGTGGCAGCAGCACCTCGCTGCTTGGGGGTTGATGGGTACATGTCCTCTAGTCGGAGGCTTCCATCTCGCCGGTGTTAGTTGTCAGTAATTTCGTCGGGGATCCTGTCAGCAATTCTAACTACTCTTCTCCTGGGAGGCGGTTGATTCGTTGGCTCCACGAATATCCGCGCCATCAGCCGGCTGGAGGAAACCTTCGCCCTCTCCAAGGTTCCTCTTGACAGCTCGCGTAGGCATTCTTGTAACGATGGTATCCGGAGATCCTGTCGAAGCTGGGAATTTCTTACAAACCACCGTGCTCCAGCAATAATTCTTAGAATGGTGTTCTGAAGGACCTCCAGTTTTTGTAGGTGGCCAACCGCGGCTGTCGACCATCCCAGAGCTCCATATGTTAAGATCGGTCTCAGACAGGTGGATGTAAAGCAAACGTTTGGTTCTTGATTTAGCGCAGATTCCCTAATTAACAAGACCATTATGGAGCTCCTGGCGCGGAGAAACTTCTCCTTGACATGTTTGACGTGGTTTTTCCACGTCAAGCGCTGGTCCAGGAATAGGTCTAGATATCTCACTATGGAGCTTTAAGGGATCGCCACCCCATCCAGTTCAACCTTGCCTGGAGGCGGTCTTCTCCTCCGGATAAGGCTACTGACAGTAACAACATACCTTATTTGTTATGTACGCTTCCTGGATGATAATATTATCGTTGAAGACCTTCTGTTCTGCAAAAGCATCATTGGAAGCGCAAAAGCTCAAGACTTATTTGAGATGTTTGACAAGTTTATAACCGAAAATGGTTTGGATTGGGAAAAGTGCATCGGTATGTGTATTGAGCTCGATCAATGTCTGATCGCTACGGAGGATTGAAGGCGCTTATTCGCAGCAAAGCACTGCATACTATGCAATGTGGGCCCATTGTATCATCCATACTTGCATTAAAGTCTATGAGCTTTCAATTGAATTTCGTATTAGAACGTGTCGTAGGCGTAGTAAACCACATAAAAAGTAGGCCACTGAATGCCAGATTTTTCAAAAAGCTGTGCATGGACATGGGAGCTGACCACACGGCCCTGCTACACTACTGCAGTTCACGATGGCCTTCACGTGGCAACGTCTAATCCCGTGCATTCGAGCTACGTCAAGAAATTCACACTTTTCTACAAGAGGAAGGTCATGAACACTCCAGATACTTTCCCGAACCCGACTTTTGCTGGAACTAGCGTATTTGTGCGATATATTTGACAAGCTAAATACCTTTAATCTGTCTCTGCAAGACAATAACATACACACTTTGTAAATTTTGGAGAAGATTGCGGCGTTTAGGAAAAGTGGATAAGAAAAATCAACGAGGATGGCGCTCAACATTGTTTCTCTGAATTGCACAAATACGTGGCCCGTACTGTAATAAAGTCGTTGTTTCACCAGACTTGCTGTCCGTTTTCAAGAAACACCTCTCAAAACTCACTGACTGGCTTGCAAAATACTTTAAGGAAGACGGTGTCGAGAAATTTGCGTGGCTCCAAGGTCCTTTCCGTGCTCAAGCTCCACCAGAATTAACTTCGCAGGAAGAAGGAAATCTAATTGACCTCTCTTGCGACAACAGCCTGAAAACAAAATTTGCTTCTTCCGATTTAGTGGAGTTTTGGACATCAATCAGAAATGAATATCCACCTCTCAGGTCAAAAGTTGTAAGGATCCTCATTTCCTTTGCGACAATCTATTTATGCGAAGCATGATTTTCAGCTGTAGCTGCAATAAAAAGCTAATATCGTTCAAAAGTCAATGTGGAGCGAGAAACGAGAGTGAGCAAGCTCACCCGTTACACTAACTTACTTGTCGTTGAAGGTTTTCACCATTTATTTTATATTTTTTTGTATTTTCATATTTTAGTTTGATGGTTCTTATGATTCAATTTTCGTAAATGTGAACTTCGTATTGTGCCTGATTTATATCATTGTACACATACAAAATACTAAATCTGTAAGTGCACGGCGGACTGATAAAGTTTGAGAACCCCTGCTCTAGGACAATATGGAGAAATAAAATGTATTTTCCTTTTTATAAAGGTAGTTCACTATATTTAAAAGAAGTCCTCATAATTATTCGTATTTGTTTTTTAATTGATTTTCAAAAAGTTAATCATTGTGGAATATTGTAAATCGTCACTGTTAATTGTAGATTTGGTTATTCGTCTATTGATCTGGAATCTATAATTTACTCCACATAGTTTATAATTATATTCGTAGCCTCGAGACAAGGCGAAATTAAATTAAATTTAACAACAAAAAAAGGACGGTCTGTACTATCTAATTTATTTATATTTCGTCGCGTTGAAAACGCTGTAATCTACAGCGTAATATAACTACCTGGCAGTATTAAAATGTCTGTCTTGTTTCTTTGCAAAATGTGATTCTCGCGAAGTCTCTGCTGAATTAACTTACCATACATTAATCTTCGCCGAGCAAAAACTTTCCAGCTTCCCCATAATAGTGAAGCTCTAAAGTTTTATAATACCTGATGACGCAGTCTCTTGTAATATGTTTTGCACACTAACTGATTTCGAGATTAATTATCGTAATTGAAATCGTCGAGGAAAGTTGTAAATAGGCCACGATCGGCAGTATAGAACACTCGGACATTATAAAGTTTTAAGTGTTTGTCACTAGACATAATAGTCTAGGCGTGGCCAAGCCGTAAAGTGAGATGCAATAACGACGTGTTTAGAATACGGTACGAGATTTTATTTTAGTATTAATGTAATGAAGGAGGTCGTGAATTTCGAATATTGCGAGGGTTTAATTAATTAGGCTGAAATAGATAGAACTGAATGTATATTATGTTAGAACGGGATTTGTTTAAAGCAATACATAGACTGTAGATCTTTGTTAACAACTACAATCAAACGGAAAAATCATCCATGGCATTTGTGGAATAAATTCGTTGTAAGAATTCTTTTTAAAAGAGAAAGCAATTGTATATGCAATTAGAGGGCCCATGATGGATAGGCGCATGCTACCGCTCATAAGTCATAAGTATATGGGCTTGGATTTTAGATTTTTGTATACAAAGAATGTGTTTAGGAAATACATTCCAGCATTATTGAATAGTATGCTAATAATTAGTAAGACTCACTTAAATTCATTAAATAATATCGGTCTATTTACTTCTTTTATTTGTGTGAGAGGTAATACCGTCATAAAAGCGCAGGTAGTAGCGACAGCAAAGAGCGTATTTGTTGAAATTCCAGGCAAAATCTAACAGTTGGTAATTTTACTATGAATCATGAAGCTATAACAAAGCCATTTGAAGTAATATTTTTAAATTACGGTCAGTTATCGTTCCATGTTAATAGCGACAACATTTCCTAATGAATAGTGTTTATAATTTCGTTTATAACTTTAAAATATGGCGAAAAGGAAAGAAATTAGTGTTGAAACGCGTGCTCTGATAGCAGCATAACATAATTTAGGCATAAGCAATCGTCAAATTGCTAGAAAACGACATTTAAATCCATCTACTGTTGATTATAACATCAAAAAATACAGTGAAAGTGGTAGTTTTCTAAATAAAGTAAGAAGTGGTAGATTAAGGGCGACAACATCAGCTCAAGATATTGCAATCGTGATGTCCAGCAGCAAAATAGAAGAAAAGCAGCTCCAGAAATCGCCGCAGAAATCAATACTGTACTTCCGAAGCCGATTAGCGTGTCCGCGGTTAAACGCCGTCTGCAAAAAGCCGGCCTTCACGGACGAATTGCGATGCGAAAGCCCTTGCTTCGCCAAATTAATAAGAAAAAGAGGTTACAATGTACACGTGAACATCGAAATTGGACGGTAGAAGATTGAAACAAGGTATTGTGGACCGACGAATCCAAATTCGAGATTTTCGGTTCGCAAAGACGAGTGTATTAAGAAGATATGTAGGTGAACGTGCACTAGAGCAACGCCCAGTCTCCACCGTCAAACACGACGGTGGTTCAATGATTTGGGGTTCTTTTGCTGGTACATCCGCAGGTGATCTCGTAAAAATTCAAGGCATAATGAGAAAAAAGCAACACAAACGCAGAGGAAAATGCAATACCCTCTGGTATAAGAATTTTGGTTCAGAATTTTATATTCCAACAAGACAGTGACCCAAAACATACTTCAAAATTATGCAAGCAATATTTAGAACAGTTGGAAGAGGAAGGGACACTAACAATTATGAAATGGCCACCCCAATGCCCGGACTTGAAACCCATCGAGTTATTAAGGGAAAAAATCGACCGGGAAGTAAGAAAAAGTGCTCCAACTTCAGCAGATGACAAGTGGAACAAACTACAGGCAGAATGGGCTCGAATAACTCCGGCAAGATTGTTAAAATTAATTGCAAGAATGCCCCGACTATGCGACGCAATCATTAAAAGTAAAGGAGGTCAAATAAATAATTTTAATTGTTAAAGTTGTATATTTGTGTATATTTAAATATCAAATACATATTTTAATATTTCCATCTAAATATTTAATAATTTACCCTGAAACTTGAGGTGCCCAAATACTTATGAGCGGAAGTGTAGTTCTAGATAGGAGCTTGTATGGTAGATCTTTTGACAGTGATGCTCAGAATATTTATTTCAGTTTTAGTCTTAGCAGACATATTTTAGTACATACTAGATTAAAATATTCTTGTGTTATATGTCTAACACAGGAATATTTTTTGTCAAACTTTTATTTCTTGATATAGTCTCCATATAAGTCTTCCCAGCAATACTCCCATCAGTTTTAACCGTCTAAATAGTTGACATCTTGTTTTGCAAGATAAGCATTTACGAATGTGATGGCCTCCTCATTTGATGAAAATCTCTGTGCTCCATGCGAAACTGTGAGTCTAGGAAACAGAAAAAGGTCACTGGGGGCCAGATCTGGTGAATTTTGAATCTGGTGGTTTTTCAATCTGAACCCCAATTCGCGAATTTTTGCCATGTCGACTAGTGAGATGGTGCGTGGTCTTGGTGGAACAAAACGTTCTCTCTTGTTTTTCCTTTTTCAAGATAGTCCATTAACACAACTTCATGATTATCTCAAAAAACTCGTTTTCCCGGCCGATGGAGCGGTCTTCGCGTTTTTCGGAGCCGATTTACCTTTCGCAGTCCACTGTTTTGAATATGCAATAACTTAGGGGGTGTTCTGATGTATCCAAGCTCCATCTGCAGTTATTAATCGACGCCAAAACTCTTAAACAACTTATTACGCTTAAACTGCTTCAACAGTGCTTTGGGAATGTTTCGAATGCGTTTTTGATTCTGAGTGAGCAAGCGCGGCACCCAACGCGCGGTTAGTTTTTTCATGCCCAAATCTTCGGTCAATATATGACAAACACGTTCATTCGAAATGCCTACAGCCTATGCTTGCTCTCTAACATTAATTCGGCACCATTTGGTGAACTTTCCCGATGTTGTTGGTAACGGTTGCAGTTTTTGGCCGTCCCGAGCTTTCATCGTCAACCAAGCTGGTCCACGTTTAAATGCAGCTGCCCAAAATGTCGCTGTGGTAAATTATGGTGCAGAGTTCCTGTAAGCGAATTGCCTTTCAAATGCAACAATTTAATGATGGCTCGATATTCGATTTTTTTCCCATTTTTAGAGAAACACTAAGATCGACTGACACAAACGACTGTTAAACAGCAAGTGAGCGTCTAACATGGCTGAAATTACCAGAATATTCTTGACGAGTAACGCCATCTTCATGTTGAAGCGTGAAACTACCGTTGTACGTAAACATGGAACTGTAGGGTATTTTTGTCATTAGTATTAAGATCTAATTGCTAGTCTCGAATTTATACGTTGGCAATAAAATGTTTTTGGTTTGATTACCTACTGTAAGCTTTGTAATTTTGGTGTTTCTGTATATCATATAAACGTAAGGGCACGAGAGCTTGGTAAATAACAGGGATGGATCACTAACAATATTTTTCAAGATATTGGTAGTATTATGTTATGCTGTCACACGTAGTGTTACAAGCGTGCGTTGATATTGGAGGAAAGAACATTTCCAGTGTTTGCCAAATATTCATAAAGCAACTGTAAGACCAAAAGGATCCCTGACACCAAACATTTACATTTAGCAGTTGAAGTAATTACTTCAGTCAGTGTGGGAGTCAATGAAGGAGCTAGAAGTCAAGGTATCTCTAAAGCTACACTGAAATAAAGAATAAAATCTAATGACATGAAGAAAATTGATAGATTAGGTCTAGATGTAACGTTTGGTGTAAATATCAAACGTAAAATTTGCAGCTCACATTAGGAATGATGGAGGAACTCATCCTTAATGGATAATTTGAGCAGACCTGAAGCAGATTCTGAGCGCATTGACGAATTAGAAGATTTACCGGAACGAGATACTTCCGGGGTAGAAGCTGCTCGGAATAGAATTCCAAGAAAGTCGACCGCGGGCTAAAGGTGATTAGATCAAGTGTTTGTGAAGTAAAAGGTGGTTGCATCAAGGACTCTTCTTTATTGAGGAAGAACGTTCCATTAACATTTTTTTTTATTGTTGTATTCTTAAAGGTACTTTTAGATTCTAGGTAAAATATTTGTATAGCTCCTGACTATTTGCAGTAAGTGTGTTGTAAAATAATGATTTCATCTGGACTTCTTCAAAAAGTAGTCCAGCGCCTTCACAAGACATAAATTAATATACCATTATCCTCATTATAAAATAGATTTTGAAAATATGCATTTATTTAGGTTAGATATCTTATCCAGCTATGGCAATGTTTTACTATCCAAATCAGAAAGTGGAGGTGGCAATATAGTCAATAATATCATATTTGCTGTTTGTGTTAACTCCTTGTTGCTAATCGTCATCCTAAGAGCAACACCAAACAATTGGCACACTCTTGTATTTCGTACATTCCTTTTAGGACATGGACATTTGAACTAAATTATTTACGCATAAATTCATTAAAAATCGATCATTCAAACAATTGGTGTTGAAGTGCTCTGTTATTTTGACCTCCTGTTCCACGAATTTAGGATTGTCAATAACTAATAGCAATAAACACAACTCGATGTTCTAGTTGTTAATTGTTGAAATAAAGAAGTATAATAATTTAGATTAATAAATATTTGGCCATTTGAATAGAAGATTACGCTTTAATACACGTACGTACGGTATTCCAGTACGGCGTTATAAAATGTTGTTAGAATGCAATATGATAGGCACGTTCTTTCATTTACTACAGAAAATGTATTGAAATGTTTAATCTCAGGAAAAATTGTTAAAAAATTGTAATTTTCTAGATTAATTAAAATTTTAACTCGTTTGTGGGATTTGGGAGTATTCTTTGATACTCGTTCGGCAATTATTTATGAATTTTGAAATTAACAAATGGAAATCAACAAACATTATAATTGAAAACGTAAACTAACCCTGATTTTTAAGAAGATTACATAAACACTATGTTCCTTATGCCATTTACGGGAAATCTGTCCTTCTAACCTTGAATACTTTAAATTGAGACCACAGCCAAAATACTAATTAACTCGATGAAAGTCTAACCAAAATTGATTAATTTATTGGCGTCCCTCTTCTCCTTTATTTTAATCGCAATGGCGATTGTTTCTTTCCACAGCAAATTTTGATGTATCTACCTAAATATAATCTCAGGAGGAAATTTTGATAAATAAAGTTATAGACTTGGTTTATTAGTTGAACAACAAACGCTACGAATAGAAATAAAGTGTGTATTAAAAGGATTAATCAGATCATGTAGATTATTATTCGTCCATATATACCAACGTTCTAGCTTTTATAGCTTCGACGTAATTTAAGAAAAAGTGAAATCTTTAGATTTCAAGGGTCGATTACACCTCCTTAAAAGCAATGTCAGTCTAAACAGAAAGTGCTTTCTTATACAATCTTATAGAATCTACAAATTTACCCAGTTTCATTAAAATTGGCTGTGTGAGGTTGGAAAGTTTCCCTTGTCAGTGTATTTAAAGCTGATGGCAGTAAGAGAAAATTATTGGCATCGTTAATATTATACAGTTAAGTTTTCTAAAGAAATTCTCTTTAAAACTCTCTTCCAAGCAGTTTAAACATCAAACAAAGTTGAAATGATTTTCTAGTCAAAGGTTTCATACATGTAAGTAATGTCTACGTAAGTAACATGATTCATAAAATTCGAGTTTGTAAAATGCTTACCTATAATTCTCATGCCACGTAGTCAGATTCTCTCCCATCTTGTTGTTTTGCGCGGCATGTCTTGCCCATACAGACGTCTGTTGAGGCGTGACACCGTGTTGCGTCGGCGAGACCTGCGACATATTGTAACCGAACTGATTAGACCCGTTCGCCAAGGCATTAGCCTGATCCAGAGGCGTATTGTACGTATTGTAAAGACTTGATTGTGTGGGCGAGTTCGCGTTCGCGTTAGTCGGCGACGAACCTAAGGGCGATGACGACGATCCAACTGCCGAAGTAAGTGAAGAATGCGCCAAAGTGGTGTTCGGCAAGGTGCCGGTCAAAGCGCTACCGGCGTAATTTTGTTGCGTCCAGGAATTTTGATTGAATGCCGCCGTCGGATCGGCGTACTGATGCTGGATGGGAAAAGCGGACTGCAGGGACATCGTGTTGAAGGCGTTCAATTGTTGGGAATTCAGTTGTTTTCGAAGTCTGGCGCGTCGGTTAGAAAACCAGACTTGAACTCTCGCCTCGGTCAATTTAGTCTTTTGAGCTAACTCCTCTCTGGTGTAAACGTCCGGGTACTGTGTACGACCGAAAGCCTTCTCTAAAGCTTCCAGCTGTTCGCCTGTAAATGTTGTCCTCGACCTACGTTGTTTTCGTTTTAGAGGAATGCCTGGTTCCGATTCCGTATCGCTATCTTCGCAAGAGGAATTTGGACCTGCAACAGAAAGGGACAATATGATTATATTCAACAGTATTTCACAGAAATTCTTTATTAAAATAAACATTTGATATACAGTGTGTCTCACTTTAGATGACATCACCCTGGTATTTTTTTATGTTATCGATTTAAAATATTCATTTTTTCTGATTATATCCCTCACTAAATTGTACTTTTAGGGTATGTTACTTTCCCTTCACGGTAAAATGCCAGTCTACGACGTTTTATAATAAACAGGAAAATTGAAGAAGTATTAGGGGCCTTTTTATAAAAAAATCTTGCTAATAAAAGTTGTTCAGATCAATTACAGGGAATTATCATCATCCTGAAAATGACGTTATTTTCAATCCTATGTCCAGTCTAAAAACGATGTCCTTAGCTTTAAATTGTTCAAAAGATAAAATTTGGAGGTGACTTCGTAGACAAGAAAATTCCTTTTAAGCAGAAATTTCTGCATACTTTAGGAGAAGGGTATCTTGAAAGGCGTTTGGAATATTCTTTATGGAGTCAGGGTAATTTTTTAAATTAATAGAATTTCCCAAAAAAATTTTGCTTACTGATAATGCTACGTTTACCATCAACGGAATAGTTTAATCGCAAAATTGTAGGTATTGGTCTGCAAATAACCTACACTGGATAATAAACGGTAAGTTTCGGTATTCTGAAAAAATTAACATTTGGTATGGAATTCTAAACAATAGTATTATAGGACCATTCTGTTTTAGACAATTTAATGCTCCGCACTTTTTAGAAGTTTCAAATAACGATTTATGGGATGCATTACGTGATCTTCCAGTTACAGTATGGCAGGAAATGTACTATCAATTAGACGGGGCACTTATACATAATGCAGTTGTGGTTAGGGAATGATTAAATGAGAATTTTCCAGAAAGATAGATAGATCGTAATAGTCCCCTAATTGAATGGTCACCTAAATCTTCAGATATCACACCATTGGATCTTTATTTCAGAGGAACTATTAAAAGTAAAGCGTATAAAATTAGACCAATAAATATTCAAGAGCTGAGAAAGGTTGTCGAAAACAGTAGAAAACGAAAAATGCATACGTGCTAATGATGGTTTAATTGAAAATACTGTTATTTAAATAATTAAGCATCATTTTTTTATGTATTTTTTGTGTATTGAATTAAAAGAATAAAATAAAAAATCAGGGCACACTTGTGGAATTATTACTCGAATTTTCGAATTTGGAATTTTCCTTTTAGGAGAGATTTTCAATATTTTTTGTTTTTAATGAAATTTCGAATTTAGCTTATTTGCACGATTCTGAATAACTTTTATTAACTAGATTTTTTAATAAAAAAATCCCTAATTCGACTTCTTCAATGTTGCTATTTATTTTAAATCATAGTGGACTAGCATTTTATCGAGAAAGGAAAGTAACGTACCCTAAAAGCATACTTTAGTGAGGGGTATAATCAGAAAAAAATTTTTTTTCAGAAAATTGTACTCCCATTGTAGTGTAAATCCACAAATTCACTAAGAAATTTATTAACTTTCGTAGGTAATGGCCGTTTATTTTTAATAGTTACGTTAGACATAATCACTAAAGCGAGCACACCGACGCTTGTTTCTAGTATGCCACGAAGTGGTGCAAACGTAACATCTGCAGACTCGTCATTTGTTGATAAATAGGGCGCGTCATCCGTAAATGAATAAGCGCGCTGTTAGTTCGTAGCCGTCGATGAATGAACTTTTTTTTTGTAGTGGCCCACTGTGAACAACGCCCTATTTATCAACGAACACCCAAACTGCAGGTGTATATTTGCGCGTCTTCACGACGTAATAGACAGTGGTTTTGGTCCTCGTCCTAATAATTACATATTTAAATTACCTATGTTTACATACATATATGCGCCCGGCAGCCTGATTGCGAACCTGGCGCGTGGCGCTCTTGGCCCGCTCTACATATATCCCCTTCAAAGCAACCCAGATCGTTCTCGAACACTAGCACGCTGATCGGTTCTAGACGGTTCTAGCGTGGCGATGTCGGCGGCAGATCGCTCACCGCAGTGTTGCCGCTGCTTGTGTTTATTATGAGAATTTGTGAAATTTACGGAAGCTTCTATGATTTTTACACCTTTGTATTTTTAAAATATGTTATCAGCTACTAGAATTGCCTTCGCGAGCTACCGGTAGCTCGCGATCACCGGGTTGCCGACCACTGGTCTACAGCGTAACTGAAGAGTCAAAGACACAGTATTAGTTCTTGTAGGAAAAGACATAAGAATCAATAATACTAAAGGATAACCAATAATATAAAAGGAATATTTTTAATGCGTTTCTTGAAATTAATTCTTTTTAATTATTTATTTGTATACACAGGGACAGACCGCACCGGCAACCAGTAAGAGTATAAAAAATTAAAAATTAATATATTTGCTCTTAATAAACGTATCTGCTCATTTCCTCCTCACATTCACTTTAAAAACGCATTGATTGCATTTTTAATAACTTTGTTCCATGTTTGTACAGACAGGTCCCGGTAATATGGTCACAAGTACAGGGAACGTACGAATACAACATAGAACTATATCAAATAACCACAGTAATATGCTGTAACGTTTATTATACCTAAAGCCTACAAATATGGTTTGTTATCTCTACCATTTAAGGGTTTTTAGTGATATTGGTTTTCTAATAAGGTAATTTTAGTATAGTTTACTGGTGAAACAATAATTAGCTACGCTGTTCGTTGACTCGGAATATGGAATATTATTTATTTTATGGCGCATTATGTGTATATCGTTTCCAAACTTCCAGATGAACTGATTCCCCGTTAACGGATGTTGGTAATTTGAAGTTAATTGCCTTCGTCAAAGGCATCTCTTTTGCGATTTTGTAAAGTTATAAATGTAATTGTAGAGATCGGATAGATCTCGTATTTTATGGTTTCCAGAGACACAGACTTATTTTCTTCATGATTTTCCTTAATTAAGTGGGTTTAATTATTCGTCGCTCTATCCGTGGCAATAAAACAGAAATGTCAGTCCTGTCAATAATTTAATTATCTGAAGGTCAACTGAAGTCCAGGAATTTCTAAAGGATATACATATTGTCTTCTTCGGTAGGACAATAAAATTACCAGAAACTTTAGCCAGCATGAGTTATGTTACCCAGATTAACAAACAATAAGCCTATTAAACACCACCTACATCTATCTACCATCTGTCAATCAGTGATTCCATTTGGCAATTGCAAAGTAGTATACAATTTAACGGTTCGGTGGGGTAGGCAGTTTCTTTGTGAAAATTTCAGTCGACATTAAAGCATTCTAATAATTATTCCCAGTAAAAGAGAAAAATAGCTGGTAACTTTTTTAACTATCTGTGGCAATTAGATAACGAGAATTTGTTTAATAAAGCTTTATTATAAAAAAACTGTACATAATCACGCATTCATTCCTTCACAGTAACCTCCCTGGAGTACCACGCACTTATTCCATCTCTCTTTCCATTTCTGGAAACACCTCTGAAAGTCGCCCGAAGTTAGACTTTGTAAAACCGTCGTCGTCTCCGTCTGGATATTTTCTATGGAGTCGAACCGTTGTCCTTTCATGGGACTTTTCATTTTTGGGAACAGCCAGAAGTCTAGTGGTGCCTGATCTGGGCTGTACGGAGGGTGAGGCAGCGTTGGAATTATTTTTTTCGCTAAAAACTGTCTAACAAGAAGTGGTGAATGGGCGGGCGCGTTGTCGTGATGAAGGATCCATCCAGATTTCTTCAGTTCAGGCCTTACCCGCGCAACTCTGGCACATAGCCGCTTCAAAACTTCAACATAGAAAGCCGAATTAACAGTTTGTGGACAATGCAATTGATGTCGAAGAAACAAATTAGCATTGTCTTCATTTGTGACTGCGACATTCTTGTTTTTTGAGGACGCTCTCCTCCAATCTCAACCCACTGTTTACCTTGCCGACGAATCTCAGCGTCATACTGGAAGATCCAGCTTTCATCCCCTGCAAAATTTGATCACAATTCTCTGTTCGAGTTTTTTATCACACATTTTTGCGGCATACAACGCTTCAACACCAACCTTTCAAACCTACTACTTCACACACAAAGCATTCGACCGAGTTGGAATTTATTACGCATTTAGTAAAACTGTGAAAGTTTATGCTTACGTCGTTGAATACCCGCCAGTGTTGTTAGTTCGAGCATCCGAAACAATTTCTCATTATTTAGTTGCCATACCTCGTATCCTTAATTTCAGGAAAAATCTATATAAACGGTTTTAGGATGACAAAATTGTTCCAAAACGATGCGGGAGTTTTCCAAAAATTGTTTATGAGGGCCCGATTCCCCTCTACTGAGGAAGGTAGTTGGATGTAAGTAGTATTCGGAACTGTTTCTTAAATATAGGAAGAGATGAGGGTACTACCATTGATAATTAATGATTTAACCCCCCAGTGGTTCAGTGGTAAGAAAGCCTTCTCCCAACTATAGCAGAGTAAGGCGCTGTGCCCTCGTATCGTATCAGAATCGGTGACAGATTTTCTTGATGGATCCGAGTCACCATTCATATGTAGGGGAATAATTGCCTGATTTCAAGCTTTACGGGGAGGAGCTAATGGTAACAAAGCCATTTACACACATAAAGATCCAAAGGTTTGAGAGATTTAATCAATAACTAAGTATCAGAGAAGTCTTTTGCGGAATTATTTAATGCCATATCTTTCTTTTACTTGCAGGTAGCCCCTAAAATACAGCCCCTAAATAACAATCAATAAGTAATTTTCTAAAACCCAAGCAAAAATGTAGGTGGGTAAATAATTGTAGCCGGTAGTGTATGTCAGATAATAGTTGGACAATATCGTTAATACATAGGCTGAAAAGGACCTAACCTTGTATTAAACCCTCAACTACCGGAAGATATTCAGAATTGAATGGTCTGATCACGCCACCACAATCAGTGTGCTTAATCTGCGCACACGGTGTTCTTCCTTGAAGGTAGGATGAAAAGCAATTCGCCAAATTTCCTTTTGCACCGTATGATCCTAATCTAGTTACTAAAATATTGTGCTGAACGCAGTCAATGGTCTTACGTAAGTCGCAAAAAATTGCAATTGGTGCTTCTTTCATCTCAACGCATTTCAATACTTCGCTATAAAAATTAAGTAGAACAGATGTCGGGTAGCCCTTCCTGAAACCATGCTGGTTGTTCGAGAGTATTTCGTATTTTATTAAAAAATAATTCAATCGGTTCAATGTATTGAACTAGTTCAACAAAGTATTTAGTTACTTTGATTATTGTAAAACAAAATATACTAAACGCCACGGAAGAAGCAATAGGAAGAAGAAAAGTGCAAGCACAATAAAACACCATGGTTTATGAAATAGGTTAAGGAGATTACAGATGAAAACAGAAAGGCGTTCCTAAGATACAAAACAACAAAATCGCCTCAAGACAAACAACTATACATAAAGGAGAGAAACATAGCCAATAGAAGGATAAGAGAAATCAAAGAATTATATTGGGAAGGATTTACAAGAGAGATGGAACGAAACATGTATGGGACTTAGAAAAAAGTCTGGAGAATGCTCAGAAACAGAAAAGCAGATGTCAGCGAAGCAGTTAAGGTTGACGTCATTAATATACCCGCTGGGAATCATATTTCCAAGAGTTATACCAAAACGAAGAACATATAGTGACTGCTTTGGTAATAACATAAGGTGACGGAGACAACACACAGAAACAGAAGAAGAATATATACACGAAACACTGAAAACATTAAAAAACAGAAAAGCTCCTGGACACGATGAAATAGGCAATGAACTACTGAAATGTGGTGGTGAATTTCTTGAAAAACAGTTAACAATTTTATTTTACAACATAATGACGACTGGTAGAGTATCAAAGGAATGGAAAATAAGTGTGACGGTACCAATTTTTAAAAATGAACAGAAGAGTGGCCCAGACAACTATCGCGGTATAACATTCTTGATGACGACGCAGAAACTAATGACAAAAATAATGTTGGAAAAGCGACAGCCAGACCTAGAGATAAATGAAGAACAGCAGAAATTTCACCCGAATCGATTCACCACAGATGCCATATTCATAGTACGCCAGATAGTTGAGAAAGCGATCGAATATAACGTTCCTGCCTTTATGTGCTTCGTCGAACTTAAAAAGGCATTCGATCGGGTAGGACTATCTGATGTTATCAACATTCTAAAAGAAAAAGAAGTATCCACACGGTTATTAACATAATAATTGTGAAACGTTAATAAGAACGTTAATAAGAAAGAAAACAAGTGCACAGGAGGTATACGTCAAGGAGATTCCCTAAGCACAATTATGTTCAGCTTAATAATGGACAAACTACAATAGACAGCACAAAAATATTACAAGGATGCAGGATGAACAACAACAAAATAAACATATGTTATGCGGACGATGCAATATTAATAACTAACACAGAAGATAATCTACAAAGACTACTCTATCAATTGGTAGCAACAGCAAAGATATATAACATGGCAGATAAAACAAAGTCAATGGTAATATCAAGGGAACCCATCAGTTGTAAACTGGAAATTGAAAGGCAAATGATTGAACAAGTGATGGAATTCCAATATCTGGGAATCGACATATCTAGCGACTGTAACACATACAATGAAATAAGAAAACAGGTGATGAAAGGATCTCGCACATCCGGATACCTAAGAGATATCACATGACAAAATTAATACCTAAGCCTTGAAAGTAAAGTAAAGATCCATAAGACAGTTAGACCTGACTTATGCAGCTGATATAACAGCTGAAACAAACAAAACAAAACATCTATTTCGAACAACAAAAATGTCCACGCTGAGAACTATTGTAGGAAAAATAAGAAGAGACAGTGTAAAGTAGAAGATATAATAAAATTCACTAAAAGAAGAAAAAAAGAATGGAACAACCACACAACACGTACCGAAGACAGTAGACTAATCAAAATAGCAAGAGACTCAAAACCAACTGAAAAAGGATCCCTGGCAGACCACTCAAAAGATGCGTCGTAAGTTGGATAACAACATCTGACGAGTCCCCCTAACATGTGAAGAAAAACAGACAGTAGCCTATATAAAAGAAGAACAAGAAGAAGGTTATTATAGATAGTTGCTTTGATAATAATAATAATAATAATAATATGTATTTTTTACCCAACAGTAGTACTAATAACAGAGTAAAACAAAGAAAAATGAAAATAATACATGCAGTATACAAATATAGTAGTAATATGAGTTTACAATAATTAGCAAAACACGTCATCAAAAATAATGTTTGCACTCCTAGACATAATTGTCACAGGTGCATGCCTTAATACATCCGTTCTTGGGACGACCGGGTAAAACGTCGAAGCATATTTTGATGTAGCGCATGGAACATAAAAGCACACACGCGAAAGCAAGTACGAGGAAATTCTATTATGTATTATATCGAGCAGAAATTTGGCAGTACAAAGTTCTCGTATAAACGAGAGTTCTCGTATGAATGTAATTCAGCTGCATGCAGTGACAAACTCGATACGGGTACCAAATCAAATTCGCATGTTCCAATTTTGATATCACATACGCGTGATATAACGATTTAATCATATTTACATCGCCAAAGGGTCTACAAGTGCGCACAATAAAGTCAGCCATTCTACTTGCTTCTTCACATACATTGGAAATACGTTCCGGAAAGTTAAGATTACTCGAGAAGAGAACCCAAAGATCTTTAACTTTCTCGTTTCTACTAAACTCGATGCCTCTCATTCTATAAGATACCATAGTTGGCTGTAATACACGAGTACAAGTGACAATGCAACACTTTTCAATGTTGATCTTAAGTTCACACATATCGCACCATTGGACCATTCTATCGATGTTATGTTGAAGAGCATCGACATCATCAGCCGTTCCTACAGCAGTGTACAACTTAATATCATCCGCATATGCTAAGACTTCACAGGAAAGACATGAGAGTAGATTATTGATGAATAACATAAATAATAGTGGTCCCAAATTAGACCCTTGTGGCACTCCAGATTTTGCAATAAGTTCATGAGATCTGAAGCCGTTGTAATGCACATAGCTTATGCGATTATCCAAGTAGGATTTCATAAGGTTAAGGAATGCAGGATTAACTCCAAAATCAGACAGCATATGACATAGCAGGCGATGATTCACAGTATCGAAGGCCCGAGAGAGATCCGTGTAGACGACATTCACTTGACCACGTGCATCAACCACTTTAGAGATATATTGCGTGACAGGCGCTAAGTTAGTAAAAGTTAATCGTGTGGGTACAAATCCGTGTTGATTTAGTGAAAGGAAAGAGCGGATGTTACTGTACAAGACTTTACATATCATCCCCTCAAAAATCTTGGCGAAGTTGTTTAAAATCGAAATTGGACGATAGTTCTTAAGAAGTTGTTTGTCTCCGCTTTTAAACGCAGGAACTATACGAGCTCTCTTCCAGCGCTCTGGGGAGCAGTTAGTTTTAATGGAAAGGTTTATAAGAATTGCAAGAGGTTTCATGAAAACATATCTCCCATCACGCACCAAGAAGCTAGGTGTTTGATCTTCCTCTGCAGTAAATTTTTCAAGAAATCGCGACATAGTGGAGATTAAATAATCCTCGGATATAAAAGAGAAGCCGAAGGACGGTAGAGACATGGAATCATCAAAATAGCTCGTGAAAATGTCATCAGTATAATAACTGGAGAAAATATCCGCAAATGCTTTCGCAATATCCTTTGGGTTAGAGTATTCATTATCATCATCATGAAGTACATCTGGAGTTCTAGATGTTCCACGTTTTTGACTCACATATCTCCAGATATCAGCGGGATTATCTCTGACGGTAGTGTTGCCTGTATATAAAATGAGATTGCCATGGAGAACGTTAACGTTCCACATACCGGGTGTCCTTAAACTAAAAAAATACGAAAATGTCATAAGAGTAAACTACCATTATTTTTACTATTTCGAAAAAGTGGCACTAGGAAAAGTTTTTTGGAATTAAAAGTTACAACAAATTTTCAATTTATGGGCCTACTTTAATGAAATTCGTACACAAAACTGGCAAAATTTTTTTAACGTAAAAAAATTTAAAATAATAAAACATTATTCGAATAGTCCTCCACCAACGTCCACGCAAATTTGAAGGCGAGCAAGAAATTCTTTGTAACTTCTTCTAACCTCTTCTAAGGATATGGATCGTACAGCTTCCCTAATTCGTTGCTTTAGGTAGTTCATGTCATTGTCCAAAAGTCTGCTGTAGAGAATCTGTTTAAGTCGACCCCACAAGTAAAAGTCCGTGACCGTTAAATCTGGACGCCGCGGAAGCTATGGATGTGGACCATGTAGGCCAATCCAGCGATTAGGAAATGTATCCCAAATGTAACCAAATCCTAACATTTACAGCAGTATGCGCCGGACAACCATCTTGCTGGAAATACAAAGAATTTCGGTAGACCAATGGAAAATTTTCCAATTCGTCGGTGAAAAACGTTTGGAGCATATTCAAGTAGCTATTTCCGTTGCACATATCTTAAAAAAAGTATGGTCCTATTATTCCGTAAAAGGAGACGGCACACCAAACATTTACTTTTTTGAAATATTGTCGCCTCGACGGTATTCTAAAATGAGGATTCCCGGCTGCTCAATATCGTGAATGTTGCGATGCAACAATGCCATTTGTCGAAAAAGTGGTTTCATCCGAAAATATAATTTGTTGGTGAAAATTTCTTTCCATACCTCCGATCAACAGACAAAAATCGAGACGTTTCACTTCGTCGCCTGTCTCTAAATTATGATTAAATACTGGTTTGTATGGCACAATTTTATTTTGTTTTAAAATTTTTTGTATTTGGGACTTTTTCACCACTCCTAAGTATTCCGCGCGCCTCCTCAGTGACATCCTTGGATATTCATTCACTGACTGTAAAACTAGTACAGTGGCGGCATCTTCATCATTATAGTTTTTCTTTTGCCTCGGTGTTTTCAACAGCAAATTTATGAACTATTTTATGTAATGACGACTGTGGCACATGCACACCGGGGTATTTTTCATTACATTCTTGAATTACTTGGCGATAACTGTTATCACCCTTACCGTAGCACTGTATTAATTACATTTTTTGCTGTAGAATTAGCATTTTTTGATAATTATTATTCTTGGGTATTTTTAACGATGTACAGTGACACAAGTGAAACATAAAATTCATTTTCGTCACCAGCTACTATTTGAAGTAAAGTGAAATAACGCCAAGGATTAAATAATAATTAAAATAATAATAATTATATATATATATATATATATATATATATATATATATATATATATATCACAAGCAAAATTTTCGATAAAAATATTTCTTTACGATAAAGGAGAAAAAGGCCATAAATTGAAAATCTGTCGTAACTTTTAATTCCAAAAAACTTTTCCTAGCGCCACTTTTTCGAAATAGTAAAAATAGTTGTAGTTTACTCTTATGACATTTTCGTATTTTTTTAGTTTAAGGACAGCCTGTATGTGGAACGTTAACGTTCTCCTCGGCAATCTCATTTTAAATACAAGCAAAACTTTTTATCAAGTATGCACCTTTTCCCTAAAATGTAAAATAAAAAAGTTTTTCCTCTTACTCACTCTAACCGTGGACACACTGTATGTTTGGTCATATTCTAACGTAGATTTTGGATGACCCAACTAAATAGGTTTTTAGTGAAGAGCCTTTTACTTGTAAATAATACAATTCACTTGTTGTAACCTATACAATAAATTATCATATCGAAACGATAATTATTGTTTTGGTTACAGGACATTTCTCTCGATGCATGTAGTAATTTGCAGAGAATACAAAGATAAAAAAACCTCCAATGTATTTTATGTTTGTCAAATGTTATTGACCTCTAAAATATCATTTATGGTTCAATTCCGTTTACAAATTGATGTATCCGCTAATTGTTTCAAGCAGTGTGTATTTTACAGTTAATAACAGGTTGTCTAGCTTGCACTACCATATAGCATACGATGCTTACATAATCGAATGTGACGGCGTTTGCTCTATTGTTTATCTTTGTCATAAAAAACAAGCACGAAATCAATTAATTACTGTAAAGGTACAAAAAACCTTTCGTTACGGATTATTTCATTACCGGCCAGAAGAGCTTTCGATGTGTGATGCATGTGCGTAGAGAGAAAGACGAAAACAAGAAAAAAGACAAGAACGTAAAGGCGTTCTGAAATTTCCAAACGCTCCTATGACAGGTACAAATGATGCGCATCACTTTGTTCGTTATTATTTTCTGAGGCTTCGTAATGAATGAAAATGAAGTGAGTAATTTTCCCCGAGTAATAACCCTAGTTTCCTGTATTATAACACAAAATAAATCGGTTCTATGGCTTCCCTTTTTCATTTCTTTTTTCTTTTTGGGTCTTTTACTTGTTCCGCAGCGTCGTAAAATTTCTATGAACGGTGTAAAAAGCACACTGTGACAAATATGTCAATCAATAATTTTTTTCTAGGGACAGACGGTACCTCTGTCTCTTTTGTGTTCAATATGAAAACCCGATGCGACCGAGCTGGACAATTTTTCCGTCAGCGGACGTAAAAAATGCGCTCGAAAATTGATGTTAAATTTCATAGCACGCCTTATCTGGACCCCACAAGACGTTGCGCGATGACGAAACAACTTCCATTGAAGAGCAACGAGAAGACGAAGAGGACGACGTGGAGATGGGAGGAAGACGTTTAATGATGGCTCATTTTATTATTACCCCAAAATTATCCGTATTGAAGGCCGTGATCGTCCTCGTGATTGATTTTTATTAGCCGAAAATTAAATTTATTTAACGGTACACCTCTCTGCTGGCGTATATAAAGGACTTTTCGCCGACGTACCTTCCGTTCTCATTATTCGTCAATTTATGATGTCCATCATCATTTTCATATAGATAGGTTTTCGCGGACAATGTTGCAAAAGCACTTCTAGACTTCCTAAATCCTAAATATGATGAAAATTGAAAACAGTGATATGTCAGCACAAGCAATTAAAGCTATTAATTCGCTTTAACGAAAAAAGCTTGAGCCAATTAAATTTATTTTGTTAAAGGAAATTTGTTTGAAGCAACTACTGGGTGTTTTCTTTTGCTTAGGTAGAACTTACGAAAAAACCATCATACTGCGTTCACTTTTTGACATTTATTATCAGTACACTCTGGCAAGTCATCATGAATAGACTCACGCTTGAACAATGCTACCAAATTATTTAAATTGATTTTGAAAATCAGTCACCGCTTCGCGCGACTTCATGGTTTTTATGGCGCACATAATCGTCCTTCTGAGCAAACCATGTGTCGAATTCAGGATAGATTTCGTACCACACATTCTCTACATGATGCAATAACACCAACACGTCGAAAGAAAGTGCGAATTGAAACGAATATCGTATAAACGAATGTGTGAAATAAGATCCCAGTTTATTGATTCGCCGTCGGTCATAGTTAATGGGGCACTGTCCGTCCACTACTACATCAGCTGGTACAGAAATTAAAGCTACGAGACTATCATCTGCGTTGTTCTTTCTCCGATTAGGCTCAAGATCAGTTGGGAACTGACCAGTTGTTTTATTGCAAGATTATGCTCAGCGATGGGGCTCATTTTTGGCGTAACGGGTTTGTGAATCCACAAGAGAACCTACAAACCCGATTACATCCAGAAAAATGCACTGTTTGGTGGAGTTTATACACTGGTGGCATTATTAATAATTATTTCTTCAAAAATGAGGCCAAAGCTTCCGTTACCGTCAATGGAGTTCGTTACCGCACTATGACTAACAATTTAATATTTGAAAATATGGAGGATATTGATCCGGACGAGATATTGTTTCAACAGGATGGCGCTACGTACCATACGGCGACAGCAATCATCGACTTATTGAAATCAAAATTTGATGATAAGTTAATTTCTTGAAATTGGCCTGTCAATTGTCCAAGGTCTTGCGATTTGATACCTCTCGCTTATTTCCTGTGGGGCTATGTGAAGTCAACTGACGCCTTTGAGGCCAACATTGTTCATTTTATTATTATGGCCCAAAATAGAACATCCAGAATACGCTTCGTCAAGAACAGCCGTGGTAGCCATATACCCGAAATCATTTTCAAACGTTAATGCCATGAATATGTCTTCCAAATCATACCAAAAATTTCATTAGAATTTAATTTTTCGTATTATTTTTTATAATTCCAAGTTCTATCGGGCTTAAAAACACCCATTACTTGCTTGTTGTTCCAACAAAATCAAAAAGATTTAGTGTATTCAATGAAACAAATTATTTAGTTAACATATTTGCCAGAGTTAAGTCTAGCATTTGGTTAAATAAGATATAGAATATTTTATTCCTTCAGGTAGAACATCGTCTTAACTTAAGAACTTTAAAACTTTTGATGCAATCATACACTTCATTCAATTAAGGAATGCGCTTGAAAAAATTATCCGCTGCATGTGTTCCAATTGTTGCGTTATTAGTAGAGTAACCAAAACTTGCGGACTCGCATAGGCGTCGGTATTACGGGTTAATATAAGAATACGAAAAATTCATAAATAAACTTACTTGCTAATTATTCAACAAATTGGAGGCATCAGGATGTGAACTACTGTAAACTTGCATCATTGCATATGTTTCCACAGTTACTTCTTTAAACCTTATGCGTCGACAAGAAAAAATATTCTTATACATAGAAAACGATCTCTCCACATCTAAGGAAGTTACATTTGCATGTAGAAACTGTTTTTTAAAATCACTTAAAACTTCACTATTCTTACACTTATTATAAACGGCCTCTAAAGTATTAAAATCGGGATTTTTCCTTAAAACATCTGCCAACTTTTGACTAGCGCATAATCCTGGCGTATCATTTAATGTGTGTAATTTATTTTTTACACTCTCCACTATGTCTAATGATTCCTGCAATGACAATTCAGTACATTGTAGTTTTCTGATGGCATCTAGTAATATTGTATAATTGGTACATATTGTTGTTAAATCTTCTAAAAGTTGAGGAATTTGAAATTCTCTTTGACTTTCTCTAATTGCTTTGGATTCATTCCGATTAAATCGCATTATAACTGATTGAATTTGTTGAAAATGGATCAAATAGTAAGAAGCTGCTGTTAGCCAGGTACCCCATCGCGTTAAAATTGGTTCAGAAGGTTTTGGAATACCTGGACAAAATTTACGAAATTCTTTTAAACGTTTAGGAGATTTACGAAACACTACTTTAGTACTTCCAATCATCTGATCAACGTTTCCGTAATGTTGTCGTCACCAACTAAATGCAAAGCATGCAGCACGCAGGTTACATGTATTAAGTTAGGAAATATATGTTTTAAGGATCGCCCAACACTTAACATCGTTGCTGCACTATCTGTCACAATCATCACAACTTGATCTTGGGTAATTTTAAATCTTTTCAAAGCGTTCATTATCACTTTTTGAATATTTTCCGCGGTGCATTGTTGAACACGTTTGCAAGCTAACAAATATCGAGATGCTGTGTTCTCGCTAGATAAAACGCGAGCTATTACATTCACAATACTGTTTTTCTTTATATCGGTCGTCTCATCCACGGTAATCCATATTTTTTTTGAACACAAATCACGTTTACACACATTTTCTAGCATCTCTTTCATTCGCGGCAAATGATTCTGTAATTGTGTTTGTAAAGGTAATGAGTACTTTAGAACGTATTGCCGCCAAAACGTTTTAAAAGCTGCTTTTCTCACCAACGACAACGAAAGATTATGTATAGATATGTATGAGGAATAGTGTATAAGGTATTTCAGTTCTTGCATTTCTCATATGCTTAATACCATTGACATGCCTCTGGCAATCAGTTCTGTCCAATGCAGCCAAACGAACATTGCATATTAAGCAAAAAACTGCACTACCGTCATATTTTAAATGGGGAAAAAGTGACACATACTTATGTACATTAGTAGCAAATCTATTACAGGCATTGTTTTCTTAGGTATGTAAATATTAGTTCTATATGAAACGATACACTAATTATGTACTTGGTATAATACTACAACACACAAGAAACACCAGCTATATTTTCAAAAGCGACACGTAAGTGCAAAATCTTGACCGTTCGATTAATCTCTGCAGCAACTCAACCGGTACTAAAACGAAATCTCTCTCAGCGCGGTTTAACATGATTTATATTCAAGGTCGACACTACATGCCGGCTTCTCTACCGGTTTAGTTTGTTTATGAATTTTTGGTATTTTTATATTAACCCGTAATACGACGCCTATGCGAGTCCGCAAGTTTAGGTTACTCTAGTTATTAGCTTTGAAATGAATGTCAGATAATGTAATGCATATGTTTTTGTTAGTGGACGCTTTCATTAATTTTAAAATATTAAGCGAATCGGTATTTCCTACTTCCGATTGCTAACATCTCTAAGGAATACCCTCAATGAGCTCTTAAAAGATTGCTCGGAAACCACAAATCAATCCGAAAACACTTTCCATAATGAATGGATTGGTTGTGGGGGTTCAATACCTTGGCCCGCTAGATCTTGTGATTTAACGCCAATGGATTTCTTTTTTGGGTTTATATCAAAGATAAAGTTTATATCTCACAACCATCCACGGTGGAAAATATGAAGTTACGGATAACACAAAACATTTCGCAGTGTATCCATCAATATGTCAAGAAATGTGGAAAATAGTTTCTACAAACGATTCCAGAAGTGTATCGAAGTAGCAGGAAGGAATTTTGAACATGTGCTATAGACAGACAAATAAGCAGGTAGTTGTCAATTATTATTATAAAGATTATAACAACAGTTATTTATTTTCTCTAAATCACGTTACACGTTGTTATTTTATTTAAAGTTTAGATCTTTTGTTTTGATTTAATTTATGTAAATTTATGTTTACGTTTACTTTATTTATTGTATGTACAGCCCTTATTAAAACATTGTTTTGTTAAAACATAGTTTCTAATCCTTTCTTTCGCTAAAAACGTATAATTCTTTTTTTCTTCCTATATTAGTAGATGCTGCAGTAGTAACAAATCCTAGATGACAAATGTTTTCGAATGTGGACATCGTCGTTCAATCGTCTAATATCTAAAACAAAAATCATGTTAATTACCTAACTTTCCTTTTGCGAAATTCATTTTTCAAGTTCATAAATTGACTTGAAATTTTGAAATTTAAATACGTTAACGTCAGCGTTTTGTTTACTGTTGTTACGGCAACCAAACAACACTTTTTAAATTCTCCCCACTCCCTTGGTCACGATGTTAAAATTTTTCAAATGCGGCAGTCAGGTACGGTATATTGAAAGACGCACTATTTGTCTTTCTGGGCGCTCGTAAGGTTCTAACAAGAGATTGTGGATTTTGAATACATTATGTTAGTTTATACAACCGTAAAGATGGTACAGATCATTAAATGGTATTTTGCGAATTGCCGTAAATGCCAACAAATACACGAACAGCCTCAAATCCCTCTAACGCATCCAGAGCGGGAGTAGAAAGAAGTGAGGGTTTGTTCGTTTCAGACGAAATCGGTATCAGTAGAAGTACTGTGAAACGTATTTTGAAACGCAACAGATACAAAAGTTCAATATTGCCAGGAGATTTTTCCCCTTAATAAAGTAACATTGTTCGAATTTCAATTTATTTTGTATAATTATCGAATTTATTTTTCTTTAGTTTAATTCTATAAGAATCGTTGTTTATTTTCCTACTTAGTTACTTTTTAGTTCTCCTACATCGTATAGCAGCATCAAAATGAATTTAAGAAACTGCACTTTCTAACATAATCTGAGAATACAGAAAAACAACGCAGTAATTCTGTATTAGTACATTTTGTCAGAAGGCGTTGAATTGAATTATAATATTACGTGATTGAGCGGACAAGCGTGCGTACCGCTGCTCGCTTAATGATACACTGCGATTGGATGCGATCTATCAGTGAGACTCGAATACTTTCTGTTGCCATTCACAAAGGCAATATCCCGTTCGTATCTGGACCAACGTGTATATACATATATACCGTGCATTTTTTTATCACTGAACATAAGCATTTACCTTCCATGCGTTGATACGTTTTCTTTTATAATTGAAGATAGGGGCGTCTAGGATGGCGAGTAGTTGCTGGTATTATTACAGAAAATAAAACACAAATACATCAAATTTGACATTTAGTTTTTTCTCCTTAGGAATTTCACAATCGGCTTGCAAACTGTATGGAATGTAAAGGTGGGCACTTCGAACACTTGTTGAGAAATTAAATTCTACTTATTCTATTTTGTAGTACCATTTACGAATCCCTTTGCGTTAATACACAATCAATCACCGCCTTTTTGTGACCCATTAATTAGACAGGATTAGATCAAAAATTAAGTGTGAAATTTGAGGTATGAATTAAATGTTGACGTATTTGTGTTTTATTTTCTGCAATAATCCCAGTAGCTACTCGCCTTGCTAAAGGCCCCTATGTTCAATGCATCAACGCATGGAAGGTAAAGATAGTTCAGTAATAAAAAAATGCACGGTACCTATTTAGAATATAATTTGCAGTATATTACATGGTTTCGAGGATTATGCAAATTATTTTCGAAAATAATTTATTTAATTATTAATTATTAACACAAGAGAAAAGAAACTTTTACCTTTTTCATTTTCCTACATTTATTTCGTTGCTACATTTCATTGATTTTTTGTCAACCCTTTCAAGGTATCTTATCATCCTCTTTTACTTTTTATTTGTTTCTTCGTTTTAATTTTGATTAAAGTTTTTTTAAAAACTAATGCCAGTCAAGTTACGAGTAAGAATCAAGTCACGTTGAATATTTTTAAAACATTTTTATCAGATTAAACATGTATACGACAAACAGATGTGACTTAGCAATACGAAAAAACATTTTTTCGTATTGTTACAAAAACATTTGATGCTTAAGAGTTAAGTTAAAACTTAGAACCCTGTGTATACGTTAATCACGTATTCTAAAAGACTCTTAAATATGCTACAATTTTTTGCATTATCCCTTTCTTCTAGCTTTTTTCGCTTTGCAGGTATATTGGAAAAACCGAAAATCTGCCAATTCTCTGCCCCTTTCAATGTGAATTTCGGTATGTAAAACAATCTTATGTGCATATCTTAGTCTATTCTACATTTCCATCAAGTTTCATTAAAATCCGAATTTGTCATCTAGGAATCTTTCCTTATGAAAAGGAAACCATTCGTACCACGTTGGGATGCAGTTCTAAGCAATGGGTGCTTTTCAGGTAAATAATAGGCTATCAGAATATTTGAAACAGTTTTTAACACCACCTATTGAGGAATTTCATCATCTTTTTATTTGTAGGTGTTTGGAGATAATGATTAGTAGCACTTCAGTATCCTAAAGCAAGACTGTAGCATGATATTCGACGCATAACCTAGCCTTTGATTTCATCAGAAGTAGATGGCAATGAATGAATGATTTGTGAACCTATTCTTATTTTCTCTTTTTTTCTCATTTTCGATGAGGGATTCAGATCAGTTAGTAGAACTCCAGAACACTTGAAGCAAAACTTAAACAGTTCTCTTTAAAGTATGTACATTTGCTGTCTTCTGTGATTAACTTTAAAAAGAAGCATTATAAACTCTTTCATCTTTAACAGACCTAACCAACCAATCTAATTTTCAGTGCAAAATTTTACATCAAATTGCCCGTAATTTAAACTGAAGTGGTTTAATGGATGTTATTAATGGGTTTTCAATTTTTTCACCTAAATAATATTCAAACTACTGGTTGTACTAATACATAAAAGGTATCGTCCAGGAACTTAAAAGGTTATCATCAAAAACTAATTTATGGCGTGATGATCTGTACAATTACGAAGTAATAACCTGCTTTACACAAACTGAATTCAATTACTTAACCCTGCATATCGTTAGCTTCACCAAAATATTCAATTCCGTGATTAGACAATCGCTTCTCAAAAACAGCAGATATATTTCCGGGTTAATTTCTGTGACATTATCTTGAATACGATCGAATTTATTAGATACACACATTATGATAATTTCTAAATATTTCAAATATTAAATTAAATTATGCCGGGTATTTGGTGTTTATGTGAATGAATAGCATAGCCTGAATGGTAATTTGTAGATTATCGATTGTCAAGGATGATAACCTAAGCAGGTAGTCGAAAAACCCAAATTATTGATTAATTATAGAGCACCCAGGTTTTGATTTATCGTTGGCACCTTTTAATTATTGAGAAGAATATACATACAGAAGTATTCAAGATTAATGTTCTACTTTCAATCATCCAATAAATTTATGACATTGGAAAAGTAGTTTGAACAAGACAAACTCGTATAATTACTAATACATTCAAGTTATAAAAGTTTATAGGTTCACGATGAAAGGAATAAATTCAATGAAATCCTAGTCAAATTAAAATTGATTCTTGGTTATAGAGACTTTTCACTTCTACATTTCTAAAGGATTAAGGTCAAAATGAATAAAATTGTCGAAATGTGGTTTACATTTCGACAATTTTTTTTAATTGTTTCTCTCAGAAACAACGTTTTCGTTTTATTTTCTTAATAATAATTCTTAAAGGAGGATAATTTAAATTATTGAAATTTCTGAGGAACACAATTAAAAGAATTTTGTCGAAAGGTACAGAGCATGATTTAATTTTCTAATAGATATGAGGTGCAAGGGTACGTTGACAACCTATAGATGGTATCAAAATCATAACCTACGCATACACCCGCTTGTGTGACGATCAAGTGATCCATATAACCGTAGCGTGAATCCTCATTTTCTAGATGAGAATGTTTACATCTTTTGGCAATTTGTTTTTGATTTCCTTGCAATATTGATATCGCTATACTACTACGAAATGTTAAATGATCCAATTTCCCTAGTTGCTTCTTATGAAGTTGCCATGCATTTGCACTGATAAATCGAGCATGTGAAATATAAGTGATGAATATAATTTTTTCCCCTCGAAGAACAATCTTATAAATCAGAACGATCGACACCTTCCATATATCGATTATACACAAAAATATTGTGAGGTTAATCAACATTTATTTTCTTCTTTTCTTTGTGGGAGTAACGAGTGGCAGCATGTGTTGGATATACAGAAATAGAATTCAATGCTAAAGACACAATATTATTGCTATGCCTTTTGACCACAATAGTTCCTTCGTTATTGGATTTGTAGTCCATGAGACCTCTGTCTTTTTTCTTTATTTGCACTTTATCGATAAGAGCGCATTTGGAGGTCCGATTTTCTCTTATTGTCCCAGTAACACGTATACCCTTTTTACTCAATTCTTCTAATAGTGGAATGATTGAAAAAATTATCAGAAAAAGTGTGATACGGGTATTTCTCTATATTCATAAGAATTTCTGAATATTGGAAAGTAATGGATGGTCCTAGACCAAAATCTTTATATAAAGGATTGATTTCGTTCTTCGTTCCCTAGTTCCATCCATACAACATAGCCATTACTGGTAGTTCCTGTCCATAGTTTATACCCCTTCATCAACGCTGTAGGTTTCACAAAGAGGAGCAGGCTTTTGAAAATTTTCATTCATCGTATTGAATAAAAGTCTTACCTTAGAAAATTTATCGGACTTATCCAAAATATCATTAACACAAAAAATAAATTATTAAAAATATATTCAAACCTATCTCTTGATAGGGCATTTGCTACTAAACTATTACGTGTACCGGAGAATTTTTCCAATGTAATCTTCGGCGAGGAACAGGTAACTAGCCACTCAACAGAAATATTGCAAAAAATGTTTTCATTTGTTCTTTAGTTATGTTGCCAGCTTTATTTTTCTTTGTAGCACACATATTAGAATAGTTAATAAACATAGCTATAATTTCGTCGCTTCAGAAAAATTCAAAAGTTCAGATTGGTGTATTATTGTTAGGTACAGTAAATGATTCTAGAATATGTATTGGGTTCGGCTCTACATCTCCATCTGCCCGTATATACTCCTTTTTTACAACTGATAAAGATACATTATTTGCTTTTCTTTTACGGTATTTCTTTGATAAAGTGATTTCACTGATTTCACTATCACTATCATTGTTTTTGGTAACAGTAAATTATAAATTCGGTGCAGACACATTTAGAACCTTTTCATTTATGTCATTTGCACCATGAAATAATTCTGCGATCCCGTCAGATTATTGATGTATATATATTATCTTCATCACCAGAATCTTCATCAGTAATAGAATTGAAAACGAGTTGGTAGGAGGCATAATAGCTGTTGATACATTATCTTGATTTGGATACATATCTTCTTCCAAGAAAAGCAGGAGTCCATCTAAAGTTAGTCCAGTTAGTAAAAAGTAGCATTGATTCCTTCCTTGGAAAGCTTGTATTATGTTTTGTGAAAAGGTGTTTTCGGAAATGCAGGAGCGATGTCGTGGTTTGCACATGTACGTGAACGAATACGCCGTTTATAACGTGAGCAAGGACATTCAAACCAGTACACGTTTAGATGAGCTGATTTCTTGTAAAATCGGCTGATTATAGTACGCTCGCTCTTACAGTATATTTATATCTCGAAAATTACCTGTATACAATTTATTGTATACTGAAAAAATTCAGATGTCATTTTAATTTGGAGATATAAAGGCAGATTGCGCCATCTAAGGTTGTATCGATAAGAAAGTCTACCCAAACACAAGTAACTGGTTGATTTAACCCCGAAGGAATACCGTTTCAATATTTTACCGCTAAGCGAATAAAATAGGGAGGTAATTATTTTAATAAAGGAGTATAATTTTGGAGGAGGAATTTCAATTCGTTCCAGGGTGTTTCTGTTGCCATAACGAAGATAATTAACTCCGCACTCGACTGTAATTTACAGCTATTGATAAATTAATTTAATTTCGTTGGATAAATCTCCGGATACAGAATATTGTTGCTCCTTTTGGTATGCAATAAACTGAAGTTAAAAGTGTAAGATGCAAAAAATTAAAAAGTATTTCTTTGTTGCAAATAAATGAACATTATATGCATGCTTATTTGGTTTATTTAGGCAAGTTACGTGACGAAGATGCAGTTTTGTTGTAGTACAAGTTACTGTTATTTCGTTTCAACAAAGTAACAAGTTGTCCGGACAATTGCAACATCAATATGCAGTTCAAGTATTAATTTGATCACAATACCTAGTCGTTTTCTTCCAAGGACATCTATGAAAATAGATAGGTTTGTTTATTATAATTAAATTTGAATATAACTAAATTAAGACTCTCGTATAGAATTACGGTGTATAGTCTCTCGAAACACGTTCCAATAGAAAAATATTTAATAATAAATCATTTTTTTCATTATGGTTGCATCCATTATTGCTGCTGTTTGAATTATTCCCTTGTTGAAGTTTTGCTAATTTCACTATTCTGAATAAACTTCAAGTACTAGAATGTATTCCATCGAAAAGAAAATAGAAATGTATAACTGGTATTGTAATGGAGCTTCTTTATCCCACTAATGGTCAAAGTATCATAAACGAAACATTAAAGTGTATATGTTTACATGTACGCATGAGGAAATCTAATTAAGATATCCTCATTTGTACATTTTTGTCGAGTTAATTGCTGAAAACGCCTCTCGTTTCAATTAAAGTGTATATTTTTTACACCCATATATGTCATATATTACTGATTTCAAATCACATGTTCACTTAGGACATATTAGATTAAACTGGGATATATAAAATGCTGTTTTATAATCAAACGTCTTTACAACCATTGTTTACATATTGATAATTTCACATTAGCGCACATATTTATTATCCAATAAACTACAGAGTTTGTTTTGACTATATATCGAGAAGTACCTTTTATCGCTAGCAATAATAGTTACTACCCTGTGAACTTAATATTTCGATACTTGGCATACGAGGTGTGGCAATTAAATAACAGGACTGGTGCTACTATTAGCAAACAGCGAGCACGCCACGGCAGATTTGAACATGTCTGTGCTTGTAGATGCTTCCCTCACCTTGAGCTCAATGGGCACGGTTGTACGTCGCTCAATCTCGCTGTAGCAATCGTCCGTTCAAGTCCTTACGCTAGCGTCGCGTCGGAAAAATGCAGAGTATTCAGATCGAGCAACGAGTTAACCCCAAGTTTCTTGTGAAACACGAGGTTCTAACTACGGAGAAGACGAAGACCCGATTTGTGGAAGAGCAAATTCTGGATGCTCCACCAAGACAACGCGCCAGCTCATTCCGCCATGTCTGTGAAGGCATTCTTTGCGAAATCCGGCATCACCGTGTTGGACCACCCACCGTACTCGCTCGACCTGACCCCCTGTGACTTTTTTTTATTTCTTAAGGTAAAATCGGAGTTTAAGGGGACACGATTTGACAGTGTGGAAGCGGTGAAAGCGAAAGCGACGAAGGTTCTCAACAAGCTGACAGAAACGGACTTCCAGCACTGCTTTCGACAGTGGAAAATTCGTATGGAGCGTTGTAGGGATCAACAAGAAGGATACATTGAAGGGGATAAACTTTGTAATGTAATTGGTGATCAATAAAATGTTTTGTAGCGCCAGTCCGGTTATTTAATTGCCACACCAATTGCAATCATTAAAGGTAAAGGAAGTCAAATAGACGAATCTAAAATTTAGGTCAAATAAATAATTTTAATTGTTAAGTTGTATATTTATGTATACTTAAATACCAAAAACATATTTTAATATGAGCGGTAGTGTTTTGTCTGATCCTGTTATGCGTCTCTATGGTGTTCCTTGATTCTGCACTGTATACAGCGTTCAGTTTGTCCATTATGATTTCCAACATTGGCATTTGGCAATTCATGGATCCCTTTAGTTTGTAATTGAGGACACAAGCTGTTTATTCTTATTTGCCGTGTTGTACACAGCTTTCCACAACTAGGATACACGGGCAAGTTAGCAGTCGTCGAATACTTAAGAGGACAGGACAGTATTGACTATGGCAACGTTAAGATACTTGTTGAAAGCAACCACTACCAACAGCGAAATGTGAAAATAATGAAGAACACCAACAACTTAAATGTGGAAGACGGCTACAGACTAAGCAGCGCTTAAAGGTTGGCAATACGCAATAGCAAACCATGAGGAAGACAGCCGACAATAGATACTATTCGAACAGTAATAGATACAGTCTACCAGATCTGAACGAGAGTCTAAGCCAACCGATGAGCAGAAGACAGTAATACCAGCCCTTAGAAAACTTCTGTGGAAGCTGATAGTATGTTCAACGAATTGTCAGGTACATTAATGCAAAAGACACTAGTTCAAATGCTTTTACAAGTTGTAGCATAAATATTATTATTATATAACAATTATCTGCTACTCTTTAGTTGTACTGTTGCCACAACAGTGGGAATGTTTTTGATATTAAAACCGATTACCTTAAAGCTTAATTAGAAAACTAAAACTTTGTTAATAATACGGCAAAGTTAACTATTATTAATGTTAAAGTTTAATGATGGCAGTTACATATTGTTGTAATTTTTCGTTTTCTATTTCAATATGAAGAACTACAACTATACCTGTTTCGACCTAACCTTGACTGAGCACTCAATAACAAACGTTCTATACGATGTTGTGGCGAAAGGGATACAACAATCGACCGGTTGCCTGAAAAATCCATATACATATATACACTCGCAAGCAAAAAAACTGCTCCAAAATAATAATCCAATTTTATTTAATATTGAACACCTTATAACTGTTTAAAACTTAATAAATCCAGTCTGTAATTAATTAATTTGTTGACAAATGAAACACTGGAAATCTCATACAATTAGCTTTGTTAAAAAAAAGACATGAAAATGTAAGATTATTAACAAACGTAACAAAATCAAATTACAGTGACTAAAAATAAACAATAAAACAATTGAATATTAACAAATTAAAACACAGTATTCGGGTATTTCAGTAAGACGTGCTTCCTCCTCTTGCTATTATTACTGCCTGCATTCTTCCATTCATACCTCTTCTAACTTTTTGGATAGATTCTTCAGGCATAGCTTCCCACACTACTGTTAGTGCAATTTTAAGTTCTCGGATGTGCTGTTTAAGATCGTTGGAAATGTGCTCGATCGGATTCAGATCGGGACTAAAAGGAGGCCCCTCAGTTCTTGCTGTTTGCACCTCCCGAAGATAGTCAGTAACTGTTCTTGCTACTTGGAGCGAGCATTATCATGCATTAAAATAAATCCATCGCCAATGAATGAGGCAAAAGGTACAGTATGTCTTCTACGTATAGGTCTAATTCTGTACGGGCTTCAAAAGAAATGCCAGTCTAGACTATTACTCCACCTACTTAAAAACCTACACGATGGGAAAAGTAACATTGAGCACGGCGCTCTCCTGGTCTCTTCCATACTTGATCCCGACGGTCAGCACCAAATAAGCAAATTCTTGACGCGCCGGTAAATAGAACGCGACTCCATTGTTGCAAAGGCCAGTTTCGATGAATTCGAGTAAATTCAAGTGGGCGTACGAAGTGTGTTAGAAATATAATGAGACTGGCACCATTGCGAGCGATCTGGCAACGCTATAGTTGTTCTCCCTCACTAGGTATGTTTGCTAGTCCGCTCCAGACGCTCAGTCTGAGTTTGAACTTCCTACTGTAACCACGTGATATTTGAGAGCGTTGTCAGTGAAGTGTTTTTGTTGTGTCACACAGAACGAAACAGAGGTATTTGGAGCAACGTTATGCCATTAAGTTTGGTGTCAAACTTGGGGAATGCGCGAGTGTAACTTTTGAAAAGTTGAAGCAGGCCTATGGGGAACATTGCTTATCAAGAGCACAAGTTTTTCGCTGGCACAAATCATTTTTGGGTGGTCGAGAACTGGTGGAAGATGAACCTCGCTCAGGGAGGCCTTCAACTTCAAAAACCAATGAAAACATCGAACGTGTCAGGGCTCTTGTGAGGTCAGATTGTCGTTTAACAATAAGGATGATGAGTGACCAGTTACAATTGAACAGTTTCACCGTTCATCAAATTTTAACTGAAGAATTGCACATGCGAAAGGTCTATGCCAAAATGGTGCCTAAAAACCTCATAATTGAGCAGAAGGACATTCGAAAAAACCTGTGCCTTGATCTTTTTGAAAGAATTGCCAAAGAGCCCTATTTCTTCACTCGTGTGATCACAGGTGATGAAACCTGGATTTTTGAATACGACTCTGAGACAAAGCGCCAAACCAGGAGTGGCACAGAATTCTCTCCTACCGAAGAATGCTCGAATGAGTAAATCAAAGATCAAATCAATGCTGATTTGCTTTTTTAACAGTAGGGGTACGGTTTACAAAGAATTTGTACTTCCAGGGCAAACTGTCAACAAAGTTTTTTACAAGAGTGTCCTTGAAAGACTCAGAAGAAGGGTGATTCGTGTGAGACCAGGCATTGCAGACAAGTGGATGCTCCATCATGACAACGCCCCATGTCACACGGCCATCTCCATCACGGAGTTTTTTACATCAAAAGGCATCCCTGTGGTTCCTCAGCCCCCCTATTCACCTGATCTCAGTCCTTGCGACTTTTTCCTTTTCCCCAAACTAAAAAGTGTCTTAAAGGAACGTCATTTTGGGACTTTGGAGAACATCCAAAAGAATGTGACGGACATGCTAAAGGCCATACCGACTGAAGCCTTCCAGCGCTTCTACCAAGACTGGGAACAACGACTCCGCCGGTGTACAGCTGCCTAAGGGACCTACTTTGAAGGGGATAATATTGTTATTTGAAAAAAGTAAACATTTTGGTAAATAAAAAATCAGTCTCATTAATTTTCACACCTCGTATACTCGATGATGTCGAAGAAGCTTAGGGCCAGTCGCTGGTCGGTAAGCTTTCAAGGTGACTTCTTTCTACCTTCTTGTTACTGTCCATTCACTTGCATTGGTTTTACGCACCTCATGTAAGCAGTCACGGATTCTTACCGCAGTGGTATGCCTGTTTCGTAACGCACTAGATACAATAAAGTGGTTGTCCTGTCGAGAAGTGGATTTTTTCCGTCCTGATCCGGGCCTTCGTTTAAATAAACCAGTCTCCTGATAACGTTTATATATCCGTTGAACTTTGGAACGACTAATCCCAAATCTTGGTGCAACATATCATTGGCTCCGTCCAAAAATTAAAAAATGTTGAACAAACACACAAAATCACTCTGCAAATACTGAACACATTTGGAGAGAACAAATTCATTATGCACGCAATAACATCAAATAACACTGTACCCAAGTGACAGCTAAATTGACTCTCAATTATTTTAAATATTGCTAAGCATGCAACGTTGTTATCAAGGCAGTTACAAAGAATTTTTAACATTTTAAAAATATCGAAGTGGCTCGAATTTTTTGATCGCCAGTGTATTAATGGTAGTTGGTCATTCTTTGTATTCTGACTATGTTTTGTCACATTTCAAATGAGATTTTTTTAATGCAGCGACGGTTGAATAAAACACAATAAAGTATGTATGCATAAATATTTAAAATATACCTTAACCAAATATACCTTAACCAAATATACCTTAACCAAAGAATGGATGCCGATTTTGAATGGAACCCATTCGATATGGTATAGTAGATATAAAATATAAAAACGGTTTCGTTTGCATCGAACTATAAAGAAAACTGTAATTATAACACAAAAGCAAGTTTTTTTCCACTTATCTTCTATGTTTTGTGTTTTCTTACGATTTTCCATTAAATTTAATATAAGGTTGTATAAATTGTCAAAATAAAAACTCTGGTATAATCACGATTTATGCCCCTTTGAATGGAACGTCGATCATAGAAAAAAAAAACGTAGAGTAAGTATTTCAAAATTGTTGATAAGTGCCTCATCTATTGTTACGAATTGATAGATTTTTTAGCGGAAAATTGATTACTTAGAAGTAAAAAAGTGCAACGCATATAATTTTTCTTAAAATCCCGTGTGTTTGGATTTGTGTATAGTAAGAATTGCAAAAAGTTAAGTTGTACTGGTATAATTAAACAGCAAGAGCGATGTAGTGATTAAATCACAGTCATAGCATAAATCTCAAAGTGTATTAGGGCTAAATGCGCTTAAGCACCGCAGATGCACAAACATGACGGAAGTTGAAGCCTATAAAGTGGATTTACGGTTATCGTCTTTAGCCAAATGGGATTTCAGTTGTAGGCTACCGTTCTGCGTTAGAACTTGCGGGTTCTAAGTGGTATGGTACAGTGTGTTTATGCTATATTTATGAATAACTTATTAGGGAAAACAAGCGAGATAGATTAAGGTCTGTTTGTGTTAATACATATTTTGTTACATAATGTTGATGTAAGTACTTATGTAGATACACTGTGTTCCACGTTAGGTGTCACAGGCTGAATAACTCTTTATTATGAATTTATGAAATTGTGTAATTTTTATTTTGTATTTGTATTTAATTGTCAAAGTGACAGTTATTACAAAAATGCAACAACGAATTTCGAAGAAAAATTCTGCCTTGAGAGCTATAGAAATTGCAACTTCACATAGCATGAAGAAATTTGTTTAATAGAAAGAATTTAAATTAAATTCGAATAAAATTTTTGGTATTCTAAAGATTTATTTATGGCAGTAATATTGGAAAATGATTTCGGGCATGTGGCCACCGCGGCTGTTCTTGACGAAGTGTACTCTGGATGTCGAATTGTGGGTTACTTTGTCGAACACTGCCGTGTGAAACGAATAACACGAACATTGTTGGCTTCCAAGGCGTCAATTGTTGCTGGTTTACTGACGTCAGCCAGTGACTTCACATAGCCTGATTTTGCTTCTAATTGGTTGTACTTACAATTAGTAACTTTATTCAATCTTCACATCAAAACTGTCACAAATTTGCTACAACAAAAATTGTTCAAAAAAACATAACCCAGGGCGAAATGTTGGTACAAGTATGTTGATGACACCTTTGTCAGCTGGTCTCATGAACGAGCCTCCTTACACAATTTCCTATCATTTCTAAATTCTCAACACGATTCCATAGGCTTCAACGTAGAGGTCTAATCGGACGATTCCCTTCCTCTCTTATATGTTAGTCTTGATGGTGTGCTGGGGCATTACGTTTACCGAAAACCACACACACTAATAGATATCTTAATGGATTTTCAAAGAGCCATTTCCATACACGAATCCAATTCGCTTCCACAAGTGTTGTACCACATCACAAAAGCTCTGATCCGCAATAATTATTCTAGGAAACATATCCACAAATCCAACTACCATTAATCCTTACGTCAATCTTTCTTCACAGCAACTCCTCTTATGAAACCCTAATCTCCGTAAGCAAGCTTTTCTACCCTACATTCAAGGTGTCACCAATCACATCAGCAAGATTTTCTTTAAGATCAACATAAAAGCCATCTTCAAACCCCATTCTAAACTCTCAGACTATTTTTTCGTAAAATACCACAATCATCTGGAAGCCCCTTGCCTCTACCACATTCCATGTATGTGTGGTGGTGTGTGCATCGGTGAAACAAAGCGATCGGTCAGCACTTGTGTTACTGAGCACGGACGTTGTACGCGGTTGTTGCGTGTAGCCGGGTCTGCGCTGGCTGAGCATAGACTAAAAATTGGCCATCAAATCCAATTTAACCCTGGCCACATCTTGTCTCGCAACCCTCACTACTACAGAAAAGGTTCCGTGAACCTATAGAGATCTTCAAACACCCCAGCAATTTAAACCGAGAATATGGCTACTTTTTACATCATATATGGAAATCCCAACTGACTAAACTTTCTAGCAATTGTCACGCTTCATTGATTCGTAATATTCACACTCCATCGATGAGCCCTATATAAACCCTTACGGAATAAATAGTCTCCAGCTAGTGTGCAGCAGCAGCAGCTGTAATATCAGCACAAACAGGAGGTGTCCCATATAGGAGTGTGAATGAAACATCGGTAGAGGAAGCCACAACGACGCGGTTCCAGCCCGGAAACCAAGAACAGGTAACCTCGTTTTAACCCAGTTTTTGTAAAATACGCATGTTTGTAAAAAAAATATGGAAAGTGAAATTCATCCATACATAGTTAAATGGAATAAGACTATTCCCCATTCTGTTGCTCTTGTCCATTACGAAAATAACTTTCAATAATAAACGTTTCGTGATCTGTAGTAAGCATGCTTTAAAATTTATAAAATATGTCAATGAATGATAAATATAATTTGAATTGTCAAGCTTGTCAATAAATGTCTACGTCACGTAATTTGAAGTTTCAACGTTGGATTTTGCAACTACACCTTTAAGCGTTTATTGGCGTACTTCGGTTATCTTACCAACTGTACCAACTGTAACTGGAACAATTTTTTGTATAAAACAATGACGTCATAAATTGAACAATTGTTTATATTAGTTTCTATCTCGAAATCTAATAATAGTAATTTGTCCATTTCAGCTTGCCTCTAATGTGATATACTTTGATGGTTCCTGTAAGTTGGACAGAAACTGATAATATTAACCAGAGTTGAACTGTAGCGCACATTATAACTACCTTTAGCATTTACATGTACATACTTTTGTTATCAAAGTTTGTGTAAAATATGTATTCGTACGTGCCTCTCCACGCACATGCAATAAGCTTAAGTGGGTATTGCATGTATACGATTTGCTTAAGCTGTGCAATGTTGTAATGTTTTAATTGTGCAATATTGTAATTATTATTTATTGCAAATATATTATTATTATTATTATCATTATTATTATTATTATTATTATTATTATTATTATTATTATTATTATTATTTGACAATATGAAACAAATTTCCATAGCCGCCCTTGTTATAACATTCAAGTGCTGTAGTGAAATTTAAAATAAAAAGTGAATCTTTGTAATTGTAGCAGCTTCAATAATAGCTTTTATGCAAAAGCACTGTGCTAATGTGTAAAATTAAAAGTCAAAACGAAATAATTTCAATTTAACTTTAATATTGCATGGAACAATTGCTACTCAAAAATTTTTATCTAAAATTTGATTTTAGGGTGTTCAGGTGGTCCTAAAACGATTTTCGCAGCTTTTCTTTTGTGATTATCAAAGCCTACTATGTTTTTTCGACTTTTTGCATCTAATTTTTGATCGTAGTAGGTTAACGGTTAATAGTATGTCAATTTTCTAATTATGCAACAATTTCCTTAAAGGAGTTCTATACCTCATAAAAATTTGAAATCAATCGGTTTACCAATAACGGAAATACAACGCCGTCAAGCTGTAAAGTGAAACACACTGTATGATGTTTTGGAGCTCTTTATTATTTTTCGCACTGTTTTGTTTATTAATACTGCTATTATCTATTAAAGGTTATACAGTGAGGACTTAAAGTATCCCCCCTCCCCCCACACACACCACTAACTTTTGAACAACTGAGGATAGCGTTTTCGGAAAAAATGGTCGATTTTTATTTTTTCTGTACTAACTTTTGGTATTATCGGGAGTTCAACTGCATTTCCGGTTTCACCGGAAGTGACGTAAACTTTTTTATTTTAAATAGAACATCCTGTATATTTTTACATTGTTGGAAAGGTAATAGAAAGACGAATTCAACGATACCACATTCGCTATACTTTTCATTAAAAAATTTCCCGATATACATCGATAAATTGTACTTGTGTGAGCAAAGTAGGCTAAAAGAAAAACTCCAAATTGTTTTAATTTAATAATATATCTTCATTGTTTTGTCTTTGAGTGCTTAACTAACCAATTAGATTAATTTGTGCTTATAGAACTGAGATTGACAGACCAACAATTGGTGTCACAGGAGACATTCATAATAACAAAAATAGATTACTACCAAATTTATTGCTCCATATCGTGATATTTCTTAGGCTAAAGTATAATAAATGTGGTATGGTTGAATTCGCCCTTCCATTGCCTTTCTAAAAATGTAAAAATATACAGGCTGTTCTATTTAAAATAAAAAAGTTTAGGTCACTTCCGGTGAAACCGGAAATGAAGTTGAACTCCCGATAATACCAAAAGTTAGCTTAGAAAAAATAAAAATCGTTTTTTTACCGAAAACGCTAGCCTCAGTTGTTCAAAAGTTAGTAGGGGGGGGATACTTTAGGTCCTCACTGTATGTCGGATAACAAGCTGCTTTCGGGCGCTTTGGTTTAATGACGTCATTGGTAAGGTAAACTTTCTAAACCGGGGTTTACTGTAGTCAACTTTATTTATGTCGCCAAAGAATGTCTCTCGTCAGATGTAGTTGTAACCAACATAAAAAAAACAAATGAAATTGACCTTCGTGATTACGATCTTTATGATCATATTGTATTTTCTAATATGCATAGACTTACCAAGTATCCCATCTATCGAATGGTTCTTCCTGTCCGAATCATCCTTTCGCCCTCCTCTCAGCAATCTGCTAATGGAGCTGACGGACGGTGCTGAATTTTTATCACAGATACCTTCCTGCAATTGCAATAAAAGAATCAATTCGCACATTGAAACAATACGGTATAGAATTTACTTTTGGTACCTTGATGAGCTTGTCTCTGATCTCCCACGAGAAAATGCCCGGCTGCTCCTTCTTCAATTGTTCGATTCGCGTTTCGACTTCGGCGGTTGCGACACGCGGCTTGGAGCCTCCGATAACACCGGGCCGTATGCTACCGGTTTCTTGATAACGGTTTAGGATTTTCGACACGCAGCCGTGCGATACCCGTAGTTGACGCGAGATAACGCACGGTCGTATACCTGCGGCGGCCATCTCGACGATTTTCAGCCGTATGTGGTTCGGTAATGGACGCCCATTAATAAATACACCTCCTAGTTGGTTTACGCGTCCTTGGCCTATGACAAAAGGAGAAAATCTCTTAATTAAATCACTAGATTTAAGATACAATTACGATTGTACAGATACTATATGTTCATTAATTATATTTGTAAAACTTTGTAAAGGTAGTAATAGCCGTTATTCTGCGGAGACCTCCTGCAGGCCCTAATGAAATTTAACGCTTTGCTGTGGAACTGATATTTTTTGCTTAAAGTGATTACAAGTTAAGATACCCTTTAGAGGTGGTGTAAGATTCATAGCGTGAATGCTGGTAACGACATAAAACAATTAATGTTATTATTTTCTTCCTCTTAAGATGTTTACTTTTTAAAAAGCTTCTTTCGTTAATTATAAGTCACATGAAGGTATAGTAATATAAAAGACTGTTATAACAACAAATTAATAACATTTCAGCAATAACTATAGCGTTTAACTACATAACAAATAACAGGCGAATATTATTTTGCACGTACTTAATTCTATTGAAATCAACATACTGTAAACTCCTACAAATAAGAAGAACATTTACAAAACATGAATACATGTACATACTGTAATATTGTAACAACAAGAGAAATTGTTTTCTAACTAAATTAATTAATTTTTTGCGGCCAATGAGTCCGGGAGTATCCCCTAGACACTCTATCGGCAGTTTAAATAAAAATAAATAGCAAACGTTATGCGAGAATTAAATTGATAGATGAAAAATTTATGGTAATGCGTCACGCACTGAAATTGTGCGTAGTTTTGAATAATCAAACTTGAATTTACCTTCTACTTAAAATATAATTTAAACACTAAAACAGTTGAATTTGCTTGGAAAAATAGAAAACGAAGCCAAATACGTTTTGTTTCTAACATAACATTTGTTTTCCCGTGTTCAAACGCAGATGGAGTAATTAATATGTATCGGGAAAGGTGAATGAATGGTCCTGTACTCACAAAAATTCTTTAATAGGTGAGTACATGACCATTCATTCACCTTTCCCGATATGATTTACTCACAACGGGTCACCATTGAACATCTAATACTAATAGGTCTCTCAGTGTAGAGTTTATCAATCTAAAATTCATTCTTTCCATTCCCTTATACAGTACGAACCCGCTGGATATTAGAACCTTGCAAATAGAAATAAAATTGCGAAATTGCAGCGAAATCAAAATTACCAAAATGTGAACATTTGGGAAGTAAAATGGTAAGAAATGGAACGACAGTAGTAGAGGTAGCAACAATCTTATATTTTTAGTAGCAAGAAGAACAAAATACGACAATCTAAGAAAGAGAGATATATATGTTTCTGTGAATTTCGTTTCGACAAAACTTTATACCATGGGTATCCGAGAACCAGTGTTGACTTGGGTTGTATCGTTTCTATCAAACCCCAAAATAAAAGTGAAATGCGATAACATTTATTCCGAACAGTATGACATGCGCCTAGGCGTCGCCCAAGAATCGGTTCTCGGCCCAGTGATCTTTTTGTTGTTTGTGAATGACAAGTCCCTATACGTTGACGACGGGACATTAGTTGGCTTCGCGGATGACCGTAGATGCTGCCTCTACTGACGAACTGTTGAAGCTTATCGAGAGAGCTACTTCCAAAATGAAAAGTTGGTGCTCGCGTAACAATTTAATCCAAAACTGCGAAAAAACAGTGTATCTACATTTTTATAAAAGAGCTACGCCGTAGTGTTAGCACAAAATTTTTTGGGATTAGTAGCGGACCAACATCTTGATTGGAACGAAAAAATATGCAAGAAACTAAACTTTTCATGTAGCAGAACTTCTTCAGGTTTACTATGGGCTAGCGCATCCCCATCTGGCTTATGGGGTTCTGTTCTCTAAACCGTCCTACAAAAAAGACACATCCGCCTAGTTTATAACTTAAAAAAAGTGATTAATTTTTAAGACAAAACGCATTTTAACTTTAGCGAGTATTTTTGTTTATAAGTGCGCGATGTTCACAAGACAAAATCTGAACTGGTTTGACAAGAATAGTGTCCACCACAACCACCAAATCAGACACAGAAACGAACTTAGAACGCTTCCACATAGAAGTGCTTACTTCGAGAAGTCACGCATGTACAGTTGTATAACTATCTGCAACTCATTTCCAAGTGATATAAAAAGCGCCGATAAAATAACTATAAGCAAAAGTTGAAAGACTTCCTTATCGGCAACTGCTTTTATAACTTAAATGAGTTTTTAACGTGTTGTAATAGCTAATGTGTATTGTCTAGTAGTTTACTTGATATAACAAAATCGACGTATCCTACATCCCAATTCTAGGATCAAAAGGATCAAAATATATTAGTATTATTATGTGTAAGCAAAAATTCACATTGATGGATGTCTTACAATTTTTTTAAATAAAAGCATTTCGAAGTCTTAAAGAGGTTTTACCGCAACAAAAACTTTGTTGAAAGGATCGGTACATCTCGCAATAGGAGGATATGTATCTTTTCATTGTTAACAGTTAAATGCGATTTGAATAAGTATTTATACATTCATTCAATCATGATTTCTTAATAATGGACAGCATACGGTTACGTACAATATATATTTTAGGCAGTTCTTAAACCCAAACAGAAAGCACGGACAATGTATTCTATTGTTGGCGGACTCTTTTCATCCGGCGAACGATATTCGTGTGTAAGATGAAGAGGTATTATGTTGAGTAAATTTATTGTGAAAGGAACGAATAGCGCGTGTGATGTGGTCAATGGCTTTGCAGTTTTGGACCACCCTATGATTCTTAGTCGTCAATTAAAAGCACGTTGTGATATCGATGGCGAGTTCTTTAAGGTATTTATAGTGCTTTGAAAAAATATATGTAAGCACTAGCAGAAGATAGCGCATGTTACGCGTATAAGTATCACAATAGTTAACGTCTAAACACAAGAAAACTCTTCTTAGAATCAAGAAGAGATACATAGTCCTTGTTTGAATTAATATAATTAAATTCTTAGACTCTGTAGCAGAATAATAATCGCAACACCTAGAATTACTTGAACGATTTCATTGAAATTTTTACAAACGATGCAATTTATCACTAGAAACAAACGACTAAAATCTGAAAACAAAGAAACAGAAATAAAAAAAGTTTTTTCAATAATTAGTTGCCCCGCCACGATTTGCTATGCACTCATTTAGTCGACATGTCATGCTGTCAATCAATTGATCAATATCGGCATGTGGTATATCATTCCAAGCTTCCTGAATCCGCAGCCGAAGTTGGTGCAAGTCGTCTGCAGAGTGTGGTAAATCCGACCACCGATCACATTCCATGCATGGGTGACAAATCAGGTGCCCGAGCAGGCCATTGGAGGACGGCGATGTTAACTTCCTCCAAAAAGCGTGTTCCAGCTCTTGCCGTATGGGGGCGCGCATTAGCTTGCTGGAAAATGGGATTTTCCAACCCCCGAAGATATGGAAGTGCAACAGGCTCCAGCACATTGGCAATATAACCGGCTGCGTTTAAGTTGCCGTTAATGAAGACCAAGGGTGACCATAACATATTGCACCCCATATCATCACTCCTTGTGTGAAGGCTGTGTTGCGTCCCACAAAAAAATGCTGAATTTTTGCGTTCTCCACACATCCGCCAGACCCTCCTACGACCATCGTGGGCCCACAAACACAATCGAGACTCGTCACTGAATACTCTTTGATGCCATTCTTGTGACCAGTTCGCTCTTTCGTTCCTCCATTTTGGACTGCGGGCACTGTGAAGTGGGGTAAAAGGAAGATACAGCAATGGACGGTACGAATGCAATCCATAAGATTTTATCCGGCGATAAACAGATGACATTGACATTCTGCGTCATACACCTCCCATCCAGTGTATTGCAATTGACCGAGTTGTGGAAAATCTGTCTCTGGTGGCCAAAAGTCTTAAACGACGTTCTTCACGATCTGTAACCCCCCCCAGGACGGCCAGATCCAGGGCGACGTTGTTTAATTCCTTCTTCGAACCATCTGGAACAACATCTCACCACCAGAGATGCCTAACCTATATCCTAATTCTGCAATGCACCAGCCGCAACCCACTCTATCGCACATCCAAGCATTGCCCTTGCATAAGAAAATAGTTGCTACATGAAAGAAATTTCGTAAAATCTGGTTATACGCTTTATAATAAATAATGATGCAAAACACTTCTTTCAAGAATAGTCAATCTGTGTTGTTAGAAGTCAATTTGTAAATGCATGAAATTAGAAAAAAATCGTGAGTTCGTTTTTAAAATAGCAAACGACAGTTTGTTCAAAAAACATAATACACAATCTGTCAAGATTTATTCCCTCACTTTCTTAAGAAGACCTGTTTGTAATAGCAAATTGGTGTACCTTTCTCTCTTGATTTCGTTCTTAAATATAAAATTCGTGCGGACGAATAGGGAAAAATAACTGGTTTTAACCCCTAACGCTACTGGTTGACCAATTAGAAAGTGAATTGCCACATTCTCACAGTTATTGGCTGCCACGAATATGCAATAATGGGAATTTTTATGGCTATTACATGTTAACAATATCATTTTTTCGGCATATTTTGCTTTTAACAATAAACAAAACGTTTTGGAAAAAATCAGGAAATTTTTGTTAAAAATCAGTAGATCTGGAGAAATTTAAGAACTGGAAAACTAGGAAATCTGGCAACTCTAATCATAACCTACACTGTAAAGCCTACTTTTTTCAATAAAGATTTTGGCAACATGGTTAGGATATCGTTTGAGATTACTACCTCGTCTATTAGCGTGAAAGACCTATAAAAAAGCTTATTATTCGATTGGAATTCTCATCTATAGAACGGTTTACTATTACGATTTTTTTTAATATATGTATGTACTTTGATTTTTTATCGAACTTTTTAGCCATGTTAGCAAAAAATGTCCCATTAATTTTGGTTTACAACTTTTTTTATATAAACACATACATAATATGTTACATATTGTTCTGAAAGTGTTAATTTCGTTTCATTCCTCGTTTCTTTGTTGAGAGGTTATTGCTCTTACTTCACTCTGAAGTCATAAATTAGAAAACCATATTAGTTTTTAAGTTATTAAGCGAATGTTACCAATTATAACTTAACATATACATCTCTAATGCAATAATTTACTGTAGTCTTGGTCCCATAAAGTATATATATTTTTTTCGAATGGTGCATGTTGTAATCGCCTTGATACATTGATGAATAATTTATGCCCATTACAATAGGATTAAGTGAGCGTTCGGAAAGCAGTAAATTATAACAGAGAATGCTATTGTATATGAAATTAAATAAATTCATACTACAGTTTCTGGCCAAAATTTCCAAGGCAAAATTAATGATAATAATAATAATTAATTATCCAACAGCAGCGAATGTTGCTAATTACAGGATAATCTATAATTTATTGAAAGTACAATTGTTACTTAAACCTACCGAGTATACATATGCATATATATAAAGATAAAGAATAATTATTAATTATACAATAATATTAAAAAAAAATGAAAGATAAAAAGACATATCCCTATGTATAAATATATACGTAAAAAGAAAAGAAAAGGAAAAAAAAATATGTAGACAAAAGGAAAAGGAATTGTCTTAGGTCGCTGAAAATTTCTCCAGCAAGAGCGCCCTTAATGAACTTAAAGAAATTGTAAACATATCGATATCGTGACAATACTTATTTACGCTGGCACAGATTGACAGTAACGGAGAATGAAAATAATGGACAGTAGAATCGAAAGGAAGATAAAAAGGTTGAGGATGTCTAATACGCAATCTAGGAACATAAAAGTCCAATAACTGCAGTAATTCAGGAACTTGTAATACATTACTTATTAGTTTATAAGCGAAGATTATTTCGGATATGATTCTACGTTTGTCTAAAGAAATATAATTAAATTCTACCAGTAGTAAATCATAACGGTAATCATGCGGCAAAAACGTTCGATGGGCGCGGTAGTAAAAAGTTTTCAAAAATTTTCGTTGAACCCTCTCAATCATATCAGTGTATTTAGCGTACGTTGGATTCCATATAACCGAGCAATACTCAAGTTTCGATCTGATGAATGCGCTGTAAAAACTCACAAGGGAATTGTTTCCTAAACACGTAGTGTTTCGTGTAAGAAAGCCAAGCATTCTTAATGATTGAGAACAGATAGATTCTACGTGCAAGTTAAAAGTTAATTTCGCATTAAATGTTACACCAAGGTCTGTAAAGGGAAAACAACGATCCAGAATTACATTACAGAGCCCGTATGGATAGGTAACTGTATTTACTCTCCTCGAAAGACTCAACACTTTACACTTACCAATGTTAAGGGATAAACCGTTATCGGAACACCATCGCACCAGGGATGCTATGTCATTCTGCAAGATTTTGCATTATCGGTTGTAATCTTATGGAAGATCTTTAAGTCATCTGCGTATAAAAGACAGTCAGATGAAATAGCATTTGTGACATCATTAATAAATACAAGGAAAAGCAGAGGACCCAGCACAGAACCTTGTGGTACACCGGATTTGGAACTGTATTTAAGGGACCTAAAACCATTGTATTCTACGTTGTTAGTTCGAGCATCCAGGTAACTACCAAACACCTCAATAAGTTCAAAGGAAATACCAAATTTGTCCAGCTTATTAAGAATCATAGTATGCTGTACCGTATCAAACGCCTTACTGAAATCGGTGAATATTGTGTCTACTAGATGTTGATTATCCATAGTCTCAGGAACAAAATGAACGAAGGAGCACAAATTCGTAGCAGTTGATCTTCCTTGGACAAATCCATGTTGTTTAACATTCGAAAAATAATATAATTGTTTGGAATTTTAACTTGACCGCCTCTAATACATATATATAAGTTATTACAGAAAATGACGGGAAGAATGTCGTATAGGAAACAGAGTATAATTTGATTTCTTAGTATTTTTTTTTGTTATTAAAGAGACTGCAACTTCAACAAATTTTCAGGTCTTTTAAATATATTAAGGAGACGAATGTGCCGTAATTATATTTTTTATTATAATTTCTTTAATAAACGATGGCGTTTCGACCTCACGGTTAATTTATTTTTTAAAGTCATAGCCCAGTATATCATCGTAACGAAGCGGCGGCATGCAACAAGTCGCATATGGTCGAAATTAAAAACCATGAAACCACTTTAGCTTCACTTTCTATTCAAGATTGCTATTTGTGGAGTATGTACTTTGTTGTTAATTGTGTTTGATCATAATCATTAATGTGTTTTTTTGATGATGAATCTTATATAAGATGCCAGCTTAATTATGATATAATCGTTTTACAGCCGTTTACTTCTTACCTTATAAATAATAATTCACTAGCCACAATGAAAGGGTGAAAGATACGTCGTCAATACAATAAACTGCAAATTAGGCGATAGATAAAGATTATAAGATCCACCATACATCTGATATTATCTATTTGGTAAGAGATAGCCTATACAGGATACCTATAATTACAGAAATTTTATTTTAATAGTATTTTTAAAGCAATAAACATTTAATTCTGATGATAAGCCTAAAAACATTAATAAATAAGCAATATTAGTTTCACTGATTGTAGGAACTCAAAACCGGTTTCTGTTGTTTCTGTTCAAGTAAACCTAAAATATATACAGATAATATTTTTACTGACAATTTGTACAAAAACGCACTACAGAAGTCCATGAAAAGTTACGTGTAAGTACATAAAAATTAGAAGTTGTGAAGAATATTTTATCAGTTTATTTAGTTCTTTTACGTGGTTAGTGATACCTAATCTGTTTTGCAATTTTTAGGCAAAGGATACCAAATAAGTTTTTCCCAGATTCTACAGTTCTACTTCCTTGTTGGAGTGAGGTAAATTAGAATAGAGAATTTGCTTGTTTTTTTAGTAGCATGATAACAATAGCCCCTAAAAAGGGCTCTATCTTTTTTTTTTTTTTTTGGCTACATTTTTTTTATAATAATAACATATTGTAATGTTCAATATTTACGACAATTACAGTATCGGCTATCAACCTCTGAACGACTATGGTTCAGGTTAGACACTCGTTGGTAATTAAATATCCCTCTTGCGGTAAGAAATGGAAATTTCCTCGTTACCATTTCCGCCCAGCCAACTGGCTGTGGAGCGAGGACATTATATTTATAATATATGTCCAGATAACGACGATCGTAGGGGAATTAAAATTATGCTTCATCTTCTGGTCGATTTCTCCAATTGTAATTCGTCAAAATTAATGGAAAATTAATCTAAAATAAGCAACAGCGTAAGATATTTTAAACATTATTTCATCAATTAAATCTTTATCTGAACGTTTTAAGTAAATCGTTGGAGATATTTCTCGTTTAAAGCTTGACAGTATAAATGTAAGTCATAGAGTCCTCTGAATAAAACCATTTTGTTGCGTCACTGCATTCATTCTCGTATGCTATTTGCGTAAATAACATCAGATCATCGAAATGATCTTATAAAAGTTTCTATTTGGGTTAATTTATCAAAATTTGCTGTGGAATTTAAACAATTGCCGGTCTTTCGCGATTTAAAATAAAAGAAAATGAGCGACGCCATTAATTTCATCAATCTTTATTCAGCCTTCGTTGAATTAAAGTGTATTTTAACTTCGATCTCAATTAAAAGTGTTCGATTGTGAAATCAAAGTATTTATTCGAAGAGAAAAAAGGGTTAAATTCCAGAACAGGCAGTTTCCTGTAGAGGTTATTATAAACAGAGGGTTTATATAACATTGGCTTCGTTCAAATGGCAAGGTTAGTTACATGTATAATTTTAAAATTCGTTAATTTCGATTTATTAATTTGGTAATTCGTTAGAAAAAGGGTATCTAGGGATACTCCCGAACCCACTAAGACTTAAAAAATTTAGTTTAAGTTAGAAAATTTAATATTTTAACCAAAAATCCGCCGAGAAACATATTTCAATGCATACTAGCGTAGTACAGGTAAGGATTCACCTATAAGCGCTAGTCCCATACATATAACAAATCACGTTGTCGCTAGGAACGCCGTCTCGACTCCTCCGTCCCTAGACAATCCCACAAAGTCGCAACTCATTCGCCTAGCATATGTGCTCGAGATATCTGCTCGACAGGGAGTTATGGAAATATGTAATACATCTTTGATTTTTATCCTATCGATGGACTTTAATCGTTGATTATTTCCAAATAAATACTTAAATGTAATATTGTCGTATATGAGACAAAGAAAACGTTATTAATTTAAAAGGAAACATGATGAATTCCAAAACTAAATAGAACCTCTCATTGCAAAAATGTTTAAATGCAAACTCCAAAAGGAAAACATATTTTTAAAATCTAATTAATGAAATTTTATGTCAAAATGCTGCCTACAATGTGATACCATTTCATGACTTCTTAGTTTATAAGAATATAATTAAGAAGAAAGCTATTGCACAGTATAATTTCGGGACACAAACAAAGCAAATTAAAAACAACCAAGAAGAAAAGATCGAGAAAGGCATGGATGATCAATTAAAGAAATAAGCTAGGGGTATAATACATGACTAGAGTCTAGCGCAATGATCCTCTGACAGCGGTTGGATTGTTACTGATTCTGATTCATTTCCGTCGCTCGACTCCAGGAAACTTTTACTTTCATAACGAGCAAACATTGCAACAGTGTTCTTATATTTTAGCGGTTCACTTTACTACTAAACTTGCGTATTAACGCGGTATATATATTTGCCCAACAGATTTTACAATCCAATTATAGGACATAAAATGGATAATAAAAAGACATAAATATGTATACGCAAGGTACTAAAACCAAAACTAAAGCCAAAGATGTTGATAACTATAACCGATAAACTTACTAGCTACTAATATTGAAAGTTGACACAGCTGACCGAATCACAATATTAGTATTAGGCTTTGTACAATAAAATACATTTGTTGATCTGCACATTGGACACGGATTAACTTTTGCCGTTATTGCCAGATCAATTGCATTTCCAGTGTCACCGTAAGTGACACCAAGTTTATTATTTTAAATAGAACACCTTGTATATTTCTACGTTTTTGTAAAGGTAATCGAAAGGCAAATCCAACGATATCACATATGTTATACTTTAACTTAAGAAATATGACCATATGCAGCAATAAAGATCTTAGTAGTTTGTTCTTGTTGTTACGCAAAGTTGTATGGGAAAGAGCTCCAATTTGTTTCTTGTGACGTAAAGAGCTCGTTGCTAAGTAATCATAACAATTGCCAAACTGTCAAATCTCAATTCCAAAAGCGTAAATTATTCTTGTTGTTTATTGTTATTATGCATTTGTCATACGTTCCTTCTTTGTTCTCATTATTATTTTCTGTCATTTGAACTTGTTTTGCTAATTGTTTTATTTCTTTGCTTTATCGAACTTTATTGCAGTTCAAAATCCTTTTTCTGTTGGTTTCTTTTGCTGGCGATTAGAACGAACAGGCGTTTTCACTTCCTGCTTATCACTGGAACTAGCACTAGTCACTGCAACCGTTACACCACAAACTGTGTCATTGTCAGATTCATTACTATTTTGTTCCTTGCTCGCAACAACTCGAGAACGAATTTCGTTTTCACTATCCGTACTAACTGATTTAGAATCATCCTCGGAATTTCCAGGTGAAGGATTTTCCAGTTCGTCTGAATACGCTAAAGCTTGTGCAGCCGAGAGGCCTATACTGGACCACATACTGCTCAGTCTAACTAAACAGGACGAATGCATTCAGAGTACTACCGATCTTTTTATATGTTCGCAATAGTGCAGGTTGAAACTTGCAAAATATTTTGTACACATGCGCCAAATTAAGCCTACGAATGTGCGACACTAAAAAGAGCACGAGTAGAAACAGGTTCTTTGTCGAAGGCAAGGCTGAACATGTCGAAACAAATACGAACAAGTACTAACAGATAGGAACAAGCTCTGATCGGTTGATGCAGTTATATACCTTGTTTTATATGTAATAAATGTTTGAAATTATGTATATATTTACATGTGGTACATGCCTAAATGTTTCTTTCAAATGTTGCAACCAAGAAAAAGAATTGACAAATAAAGTTTGTCAAAACATTTTTTAACGTACCAGCCAATTTGTCCGGGGCGGTCGTTTAAGGTAAAATTTCCCAGAACACCGCTTAGAGTTCTACAAAATATTCAAAATTTTGTCAAACTAAATTTAGAAAAAGTCACAAAAAAAACTTTAAAATTGAAATTTAAAATTGAAAGACAGTCAAATTGACCGGTGCGGCGGTTCTAGTGTTAAAATAAAAGATTATATTGTATAACTTTTAGGTTGAATACAAAATATTGTCATTTTTAAAGTAATTGTCGCAACACTTAAAGAATCTCAAAATGAGCTCAAATGAGTTGTCCCAGATTTATATAAAAGCGATAGTGCGTATCCAACCCTAAGAAAAGTGTGTTCCGAATTTACTGAACACTTTGTGTAATATTCCTCAGTCCTTGCTATCATTCCTTCAACAATATGTATAATTGCTATAAACTATTCATTCAGCAACATATTTTCAATCGTTTAAATTTCAAGTTTAACATCCTTAATGCATATAATTGCGAAAATTTATAGATCATGTTACAGAGACATGCTGTTATAAGAAACTTTACTTGTAGTAATAAATTTCATACTTTTTAACAATAACGCAACATATTTTATTTTAAGAAAGCTATTTAAGTGTTTCTGACCTTCGGAATGTCACTTGTTTCAATATTGATTGATTGAGATTTATTAGTTGTTGCAATGCAGACATATTGAACTCTTCCCAAAAATTATTAATATTTACTTATGCAATCATTCGAACCTTTTGAATAGTATAATACACAAAAGTACATCGGGCATCAACAGTTTCACAGTCGCTTTTAATCGTTTCCTGACCCATAGTTTGCGCACCAAGGTTCTGCGGTATCTGTGTAATATATTGCTGCCTACTTGTACGGACGGTTTTCAATGGCTACGAAATAGTTTCCATTGTACAATCAATATAAATCGCTTGTAATTACTTAGAGTCAGCTGGCTACAGTTTCAAACACGTAATTATTTTGGTTGCCAGAAAAAATGTATCCCGATATTTTTTCTTGTTACACTTAAAAAAACCACCTTGTTTCACTTTGAGTATGTTTGAATGAATTATTTCAGTATATCTAGTTTCTGTCAAGCAATATTTTACTGAGAAAACTGCGAAATCTGTTACTTTTTTTTAATTTTCAACTATAGAGAATAACGGATAGCAGATATCTTGTGATTTCAAAAGTTTTCTACTACTGCGGTTGAAGTTGTGAAAGGAGAGAGAGGACAGAGGTTCAGTTGAGGTTTTTATTAAAGCTGGCACACGCAGAGAAATGGTTTTTTTGCAAAAATCAGTCTCTATTCAAGAAAATATTTTTGTTTTAAGACTATAAAAATGTATAACATAAGAAAATAATTTTCTTGAAATTCCATTTGGATGAAATAAATATTTTCTTAGGGTTAGAAGATCAAGAAAATCCAAAACGGAAAAATGTTTCTTCCAAGTAAATCATTTAGTTTTGAGTTAAGAAAATATTCGTATTATAGGTAGGAATGAAAAAATTGTCCAGATCTCACAAAGTTCTATTGAGAAATTAGGCGACCGGTTTCTTATTCAAAAAACACATCATCAGGCCAGGCTACAAAGATATCCAATAAAAGAAAAATTACAATAATAGAAAAAAATCTGAAGTTAATAATTAAAATTATATGTTACAGTATAATTAAATTATTTCTTTGATAATGTAATTAAATAGGGATTATTTTGATGTAGTTTATCAATTGATGAGTTAATATTTAAGTTTATTTATCCCTTTTTTATTATTATTACAGTCTGTTCCACAAGAAAGGGGGCGAGGTTTTTTCAAAAATTATCAAGACATTTATTCCAACTTTTTTTACATTAAAATATAAGTAAAATGCAATGGCGCAATTGATTAATAAACAGTAAAATCCCCACTAGCATCGAGAATGACTTGGCACCTCCGGGGCATACTTTCCACAAGATTTGTAGCGTAACTTGGGGGGAGAGCACGCCAAATCTTCCGAATAACCATCGAAAGCTGCCCCAAATTGTAAAAACGCTTCCCTGCAAACTGACTCCTCATAATGGCCCACACGTTTTCGATGAAGTTTGCATCCGGAGATTGGGAGGGCCAATCCATGGTAACAATGCCGTTTTCCCCTTTCCAGACGCGGCAGAGGCGGCTCCAATGCTTCGGATCATTGTCCTCTTGTAAGACCCAATTTTCGTTATCGAGTTCAAACATCTTTTTTGCCGAATTTTAAAAGCCACGTTTATAAATTTTGAGCATTTTGACTGAATCCAAATTTTGCGTGAAGAGCTCCGAGCGCCCAAATCCTCTCTCTGAGAAGCACCCCCAGACATTCACTTTTACAGGGTGTTGATTGAAATCGGCACTACTTGATAACCAGGCACGCTTCACCCGAACCCACGCCCAGAATGTTGCTTCATCCGTGAAAATCACTTTCGACCAATCGCGGTCTTTGTTCTCGATCGCCCAACTCAGGCGTTTTTGTATGTGGGTTGCGCTAAGCAGGGGTTTCGAGCTCGTAGGACGGTATGACAATTTTGCCTCGTGCAAACGTCGCCTGATCGTGTTGAGGCTAACATTAATTCCCTTCTTGGCAAGTTTGACCTTGGCTTCATACAGGCGCAGAGTGGGACGACTCCTAAACAACTGCAGAATCACTTTATCGTGTTTTCCCTCGTCCAAGAAGATCATAAACGTTTTTTGACTGTGTGTATCGCGTCACCCACTTCTCAACGAACCTCTTCGATTTTTTAATCACTTTGGCTGCAGCAGCATTCGGCATTTTCGGTCCTTTTGTATACGTGCACAAGAAGTACGCGGAACTCATATTGACGAAAGACCGCTTTCTTGACTGTTTCGAGCGACACTAAAATGATTCAGTTATGGCGTCGCAGCCGACTGATAATACAATCGCACCGCAAAGAGAGATACAAACACCTTTCAATTTACTATTAAAAACCTTGCCTTCTTTCCTGTGGAACAGACTGTATTTATCATACATTAAAAAAATCTTTAGTTAAATCTTTTGAAAACGTTTATGGAACGTTGTACGTTAAAGGTTATATCATTGTATGGGTAAGTATGGTATCTGTGTTCCAGTTCCGTCGCTACCATCTAGGACGACATGACTATAACTACTGGAACTAGGTTGAAGGAAGAAGGTCCCAGATTAGCATTGAGATCCTACATAGATTAGTACTAAGATTCATCAAAACTCTCCAACCATTGCAATACACACAAGGGCGCTGTTAACTGGATGTTTTCAGATCGCATCGCTCAGAACGGCCCGATTCAATGATAGTAATAATAATAGTAATAATAATGTCTTAATTTTTTTTATCATTATTCTAATAGCCTGTGAAATTGCAATATGTTTTCAAACATTACATTACATTACGGCTGTTCAGGTTTTAATTTCTAGTTAATTCACATAACGTCATCAAATTTATTTGACAAAACACTTCCCCGCGCTTGTATGCTGTCAACTCTGTGTTTTGTGATGTCTCTAACTACAGTTCTGGAAGCAATTTACGACGTCGTTTAATATGCTGACGTCTGTTGCTAACAAACAATTGAAACTTAGATGTACCTCAGTCCATTACATTTGTCGCCATTAATTATCTGCCCGCCTTTCATGATCTATAACATGTTTTACCCTTTATCGTCTCGTTTGATCATCTCGTGGTTAGAGTACATCTCGTAAGCTAGAATTGTTATTCTCAAACCATTTCCTACTCCAATAAGTTCTCCTTCGATCTTTTACGATTTTACAGTCCAGCAGTAACAGCTTGCGTTTTTCTTTGATTTTTCTTAATCATCTATCATACAGGATGTTTTATTAATAATTGTCCATATAGTAACTGGATAATCCTTGAGCCAAAATATAACGATTTAACCTAAAACACTTAGGTAAAAATATCCTTTTAACCGAGATGCAGAGTGTTTCATTTAAAAATTTAAAAATGATTTTAGCCCACTGTTACGATACCTTCTAACATTTTTGGTCTACACTTGGCAAAAGGTTTATGCATGTTAGGACACTTTAAATTATGGTAGACGATAGTTTTCCCCTATTACCAGAGGCGACAGAGTCAGTAGTTTTCCTAAATAATTTAATTTTATTGCGCATTTGCATTTCATATGAGTTTTGTCGATTAATAAACTAACATGAACCTTTCATATCTAATTTGATCTTCTCAGTTCTTGCGAAATATTTTAATAATCGCTATAATTGAAAAAATCAAATCAACACGTTGAAAAATTATCATTAAAACAAATGCAATAGTAGGCTTTGGTCTATTGATAAAGAGAGCGACATGTTATAACTGTCAGTCAGTTAATTTTCATTGGTCTAAGATTAGTTAGAGCGGTCCCAAATAGAGAAGCACATATTACGTCATCATCACCTGCTTGAACAAAATTTGTGATTGCCGTAGATATTTTGAACAGAATGGCGTGCTCAAAAAACGATTTTAAGCTTTTGTAATATATAGAATGTAGTGGAAACAAATATACAACAGTTTAGTGTAGATACAATGATAAGAGATGTTAAATTCGGTATCTTATGATCTAATTAGAACTATGTCCAATTTCTCTAAACATTTTTAACCACCTCGGAAACAGTAACGGCAAGCTATTGAAGTACCGTTCACCCCTTGATAAGTGATAATCGACTCGGCCGACTAAAAGAAGCCTTCTGCACATATGACGTAATATGTACTTCTCTAATTGGGACTGCTGTATTGTTATAATAGCTTTTTTTGTGAAAATGCCACGTAATGATGAACAAGAAAATTATCGAGGGCGTCTTGCTGCTGAAAGGTATATGTAATTATATCCGAACAGATGACAACTTCATTACAGGATTTTTAAAAATATTTATGATCGATTAGTAGAAACTGGGCAATTCTACTCTAGGCGAGATGTAGGATGTTCAAAAGAAATACAGTAGGAGGATGGTATTTCAGTAAGAAATGCTGATGATCCCCAGATAAGTACCCGGCGCTTATCAGCAATAACTGGAGTAAGCCATACTTCAATTTTCAGAATACTAAAAAAACTTAAGACCTTACCATTTCCCTCCAGTGCAGAGTTTATTACCCGAATATCTCGAGTTATTATAATTTCGATGACTTGGATATCCTAGAGTGGCGAAATCTGATTTATCTTTTTCTGACGAATGGGAATATGGAATATAACTTATTTAATGTTGAGTTTTACGGTGTTGATTTACAAGGCACGTGAGACCTTTTCTGCTAACTTTTGGGGGTACTTACTCCTTTGAAGTAATATTTAAATTTTTTGGATATCTTGTCGAAATTTTGGGTTGGTTAGTTTTATGGCTCTGTTAATCATGACGGAAATAACCTTTTACGAGGATATGTTTGGGCAGGATTAACTGTAAGATCAATTGAAGTGAATAAGGCAATATTCATCGATATAACCAAAGCCTTTGACTCTGTTGAAAGGATATTTGGATAATACTAAATAGGATACCAGTAAGTAAAGGTCTAATTAGAGACATAAAATGTTTATATAAAAGAACGGAGAACTACGTAAGAACTAAAAATAGAGCTTCTCGTACATTCACAACTAATATCGGAGTAAGACAGGGAGGAACATTGAGCCCCTACTTATTCGCAATAGTCATGGATGAAATCATAAAATCATGCAGTGAAAGAAGCAAGTTGTGAACTATTTTGCGTTTGCTGTTGACCTGGTCTTACTGACGAAGAAAACCTGCAATTTAATCTGAAAATATGGAACAGCGAGCTGAAAAAATACAACCTTCATGTAAATATGGAGAAAACCAAAGTAATGACGATTTTGAAGTACCCACAGAAGATACAACTTCAACTAGAAAACAAGGAAATTAATCAAGTAAAATAATTTAAATATCTAGGAACCACAGTGACGGAGGATGGGAAAATGGAAGCCGAACTGGATGAAAGAGTTAAAGGAACAATAATAAGAACGAAATCTCAACAGCCTGGACTCTAACAAACAAGCAGAGAGGGAGATTGCAAGCTATAGAAATGAGGCTGTTGCGAAGAATAGCGGGGGTAAGGCTGAGCGACAGAATTAGGAATGATGAAATAAGAGCAAGGCTGTGAGTGCAAGAGGTAGGGCAGGCAATAAAAGAAAACACACTGAGGTGGTATGGTCATCTTTGCAGAATGCCCAATACAAGACTGATAAAGCGAATATAGAAAATAGATAAAAGAAGATGTTGAGAGGAAGACCACGCAAGAAATGGAACGATGAAGTTAACGGCTACTTAGCAAAGATGCGGCTGGACCGAAAAAATGGTGAAGAGCTAACTCGAGATAAGATAGGTTGGAGGAAACTAATTCAAAAATAGAGCTGCAAAAACGCCACCTCGTCACTGTCATGAGACGATAGATGAGGTTTAGATTATGAATAAATGAATGAATGTTTGGACAGGATAAAAATTAAGATCACAGCATGAGAAAGTTGTTTTATAATATAATTTTGTTAAAATTTCAGTTTCTTTGCGAAAGAATGTAAGATCTAGAATATTTGTTTTGCTGCTTTGTTCGCTTTCTAAAGAAAATTTCAATTTTGGATAACAGTTATTACATTTTTCGTCAAAATAATCCATTTTATCGGTTGGAATACATGCCAAATGGTCGTCAAAAGGATTGCTGTGAACATATACAATATTTACATACGGGTCCTACCTTATCCATAACAAATTTTAAAATGCTTTTAAATTTACTGTTCCTAAGTTACCATAACGTTTCAGATTATGTGATATTACGATGTCCACATGTAAATATCCACATAAAATAATTGTTTTTACTATCCGTTTGCTTCTTGATGCAAACTATATAAATTACAAACTTATTGTTGGAAAACATATCTTTTACTGGGTTTCCATAGTTATTTCACGCGTTAAAGCAGATAGCAGAAGATAATTGTTTAATTAGTTATTGTTTGCCTTCTTGGATACTATGCTGTACAAATACGATGCTAATGATAATAATTTTCCGGGCTTATTTTATTACATGGGACCTCCACCATCCACGAGGAGGACAAAATAAACGGTACACGCGGTAATGAACGCGTATTAGTTTATGATGAACTATCATTCGACGACAACAAAAGAATGGAAGATTATCTCTCCAATGATAGTGAATACTTTGATAATTTACTCATTAAAAACTGAATGTGTTCATTATCCGGTAGTAAGAAATAACGTGAAGGTAAGTGTACATGGCACGGTATGAATTGTCGAGATGTTTGGGGATAATTTGCAAGACCAACTACATATAAAGTTAGCCTACGCAGTAACTATTTTTACGACCCACTATTATCATCAGAATTTATTTTCTGGTTTTGGCACGTATCCTCTTCTTAATAGCAGTTTTTGCTTTAATTTATTATTTAAATAGACTTTGCTTTTAGGTAAATAATTTTACATTTAAATTTTCTTGAATTTAATAATACTAATAATAATAGAGTTTATTAGTATTAGCGTATAAGCATATAGAATTACAAGGAAAAGAAACAAAACAAAAGTAGTTATAGTTGCACTATAGGTGAACAACAATAATTTTATAATAGCATAACAGCAAAAGAACTATTTCGCCGTATGGTTACAAAATAACCAGTTCTTTCACCAGCATACCAAAGAATAACAAAAAGCGAACTATGAAATAAAAATAAGACAAAATATTATAAAATAAAAATAACACAAAATATATAACGTACTAGAATAGTTGATGGTGCTGCCCCAAACCTAACTATCTAACAAGGTTTAAAACTAAAACTAAGGCTACAGAAAAAAAGAAAATTGTAAACTAAAAATAACTTAGGTACACGGTAAAAGTATGTACTTTGCAACTCGCAAATCAGAAAAGTCATTGAATGTCCAGTAACGTTTGTTTAAGTTTGGTTTTTAACGTACACAAACCGAAATTATGCAGATTGGGAAGAACATATTTATTTAGATACCAATAGAGCGTTTTAGCCATAAGTATTCTATTGAAAAGTAATGCCATCACCTGAGATGAGATGTATAACATCGAAACGCGCGTCCATAGATGGTGGATAGGTGATGGCATTACTTTTCAATTAATTAACCTATGGCGGTTTAAGCCAGTAGTTGAGACTACTGTCGCATCAGAATTAGTAGCAATACGATTTGTTCAGTTCTGTAGAAGCGTTTGCAGTAATCTACTCGACAAAAACGTACAAATGAGGATATCTAATTAGATTTCCTCATGCGTACATGTAAATATAAATAAGTATTCTAGATGATTTTCAGATAAATGCTTATCTTCCGATACAACTAAATTAGCCTTGCAATAAAACGCCACTACTCCTACTCTACATTTATATTATTTCTTATAAGACGGTATCCAGGAATTTTGAAAATATCAAAGGAAAAATAATGCATAAGCCATGCTTCACTTCAAGTGAATATATCGTAATTGTCGTGTAATATGATAATCTTTAAGTCAATGAAATGAGCAGGTAAAGACCGTACATTTAAGTGTCCAACTTCTAGAGACATCTCTATTCTAGAAGTACCATAACAAGAAATATAAGGTGAATGTGGTCAGTTAATTGGTAAATGCAAGACATGTACATAATACAAACAAATAGATATGTAGATTAAGAGCAAGTGAAGCAAACCCAATAATCCACCCATCAATAACTGTATTTGAATATACATGTAAACATAGTTATTTCTTTTTAATTACATTAGCATTTACACTGCTCTTATGATGAAACACTTTTATGTACTTCCTCAAGGAGCGATGAAAGCGCATCTGATCCAGAAATAGATTCCGACTGTTGCACTTCTTGTTTCACCATCCCAGAAGCATCCAACCACTCCAACTTGTCCAGATCATTCACAGTGTAAATATCACCATCAATAATTAGTAGAGTTGCTGACTAGCGCCAACGGGCAATGGCGGAGGTTCGATACAACCCTCAGTATAACTGCGAGTCTCAACCAGAACTGTTGTGTATACATGTACGCTGCCGTAAATACTATTTCGTAGTTCTACGTTTGTTTTAAAAATGTTGCCTATGTCGCGAAAACGACCAGTGTTGGACAAAGTTACAGAATTTATAGCAGAAATGCCTGACCTAAATCATGATGACGTTAAAATTCAATGTGTAGTTTGTAATATCCCTTTAATGTGTTGGTCCAAAAGGGACTGTCTACGTCACGTAAATAGTAAACAGCATTTTTCAAAAAAATTTGCACACGACACTATGACAAATTTTAATTTAATTTATGTGTTACCTTTATTGCATGTAATCTACCGTTTAATTTACTAGACAAGGAAGCATATGTCTTTTTTTGGAATAAATATTCGGACTGCAAATTACCAAGTCGGGCGTCGTTACAAAGAATTGTGCCATCTGCTCGTGAACATGTTGAAAAACGAATTCAATCGGAGTTGGAAGATAAAAAACTGTGGTTATGTGTGAACGAAACAACAGATCGTAAAAAACATTCTGTGGTTAATGTAATGGTACGTACAATGGAACCACATCAATCGTCACCTTCAATTCTATTAGCTTCCAGACGAGTACAACAATGTACTGCCGAAGTAATTTCAAAGTTAGTGTTAAATACATTGGAAAAGTTTGAACTTTCAACAAACCAACTGTTGATGCTTATGAGTGATGGTGCCGCAAACATGCTTTCTGTAGGCTGGTTTCTTAAAAAACATTGTGCTAACTTGTTACATATTACGTGTAAAATTCATGCTTTCAGTCATGTGGCAGATAGTATTAGGAAATGTTATCCGGAGGTAGACGCTTTAATAGTGCATACAAAAGCACTGTTTGCCAAATCCCCAAAACGTATTCGCAAATTTCACAGACTATGCCCCCGTATGCCTGAGCCACCAGGACCTATTCTTACACGTTGAGGAACATGGTTACAGGCCGCGTTTTATTATCATAAATAATTTGGGGATTTTAGGCGCGTGGTTTTACAATTCGATCCAAAAGAAGCTGCGGCTATCAAGGAAAGCCAGTCGAAATTTCAAGATAGTCAGGTTAAAACGGATTTAAAAACTATTCAGAACAATTACTTCGGACTAGTGGAGGCAATAAAAAAATTACAAAATCCTTTGGTGGCGTTAGTGGAATCTCTGCAAATAGTGCAACGTGTTCACGGGTAGAAGACGCAAAAAATGTTTGTATTCTAGAAAGGTTTGAAAGTGTTTTAGAGAAAGATTCTGATTTTTTGCACATTAAGACAAATTTGTGAAGATGTATCAACAGAACCGTTAAGTTGTTCCAAAGATTATTTTAATTACGCAAATATAACGCCACTAAATGTAGAACGTTCGTTTTCTTCGTATAAACACACTTTTTCCTCACGTCGCACTCGGTTTGCCGAAACAACTATGGAAACATATCTAATGTTGCAGACATTATTCACTGTGTGACTTCACGGAAGACTCTTAAGACGGCAAGTGTTTGAGCACGTATTATATTTTATTTCTGACCATATATTTTGTGTTAACTTTTATGCGCCCGTCACTAGCTGTTGGCGCAAATTGAGCAACTCTAATAAGTCTAGTACCTCTAAATTTGGCATACAAGCACTTACTCCTAGCAGCGGTGTAATATTGTTTCAGAATTTTTCTGGCTTGACGTTCATCGTAAGTCAAATCCCGCGAAACAAATAATCCTGAACCGTAAAGGTTCGAACATCTATCCAAAATTTCATCCTTGGTAAACACAGAAGTAAACTTTATAAGAACCGGGTCGGACTCAGGTGCGGAACGGCCAATACGATATACACGTCGGTTCAGATACGAACGGCATATTGCCTTTGTGAATGGCAACAGAGCGTTGGAGTCTCACTGATAGATCCCATCCAATCGCACTACATCATAAAGCGAGCAGCGGTACGCACGCTTGTCCGCTCAATCACGTAATATTATAATTCAACGCTTTCTGACAAAATGTGCTAATACAGAATTAGTGCCTATTCTCAGATTATGTTAGAAATTACAGTTTCTTATGTTCATTCTGTTGCTGCTATACGATGTAGGAGAACGAAAAAGTAATTCTAAGTAGGAACATAAACAACGATTCTTATAAAATTAAGCTAAAGAAAAATAAATTCGATAATTATACAAAATAAATTGAAATTCTAACAATGTTACTTTATTAAGGGGAAAAATCTCCTGGCAAGATTGAACTTTGTAACTTTGGTATTTGTTGCGTTTCAAAATATGTTTGACAGTATTTCTACTCACACCGATTTCGTCTGCAATTAAAGCAAGGTTCGCCCATTTCAACTAACGAACAAACCCTCACTTCTATCTTCTCCCGCTCGGGATGTGTTAGAGGGATGTGAGGCTGTTCGTCTATTTGTTGGGATTTACGGCGATTCGCAAAATACCATTTAACGATCTGTACCATCTTTGCAGTTGCATAAACTAACATATTCAAAATCCACGATCTCTTGTTAGAACCTTACGAGTGCACAGAAAGACGAAGAGTGCGTCAGATAGGCTACACCAGTTACGCGCGGCGGGAATAAATGCAAGTATGCTAGATCGCGCTACGTACAATATCTCTCGCACCCTGGTGAAATGTGGAGCAACGTGTATATCCGAAATGTCATTTAGTGAACAATTAACCTTGAGAAGAGTCTTATCTTTGCAGTAGCTATTAGTAACTCTTCCTTAACCTTATTAATATTTGCATTGAACTGGTTTACTCTAATTTCAATTTGCTGTTTTATTAAATTTATAAGAGGGACATGCTATTCTTTATTCGTAATGTCAGGATCTTTACTACTCATAATAATTAAAAAGGAATATAAGATAAGAACAAAAAATAGAAATACAAGAAAAGACAATAGAAATTTGCTCCATACTGAGGGGTCAATCATAGTGACTAACAAAGAAGCGTACAGGTAGTCCACGGTAAGCATGGGGTAATAGTGAACACAGGGAGCTAATAGATTGAAAATTAGTTTAATATAATGATTTAAGTTACGATTGTAGACAGCTGTATATGATAACAAGATAGATACATATATGGAAATATTTATTTTTCGTAGCAAACAAAAACAATAAACAGCAAAAAAGATACTTCGAGAAAAACATTCAATACTTGTTAGGTTTATACCTAAGAATAAATCAAAAATTCCAAAAAGAAATATTTTAATTTTTCTACTTAGCAAATTGAAAACATTGAAAGCACAAGAGGAAACTCGTATTTTTACAAATAGATAATAAATAAATTTTACTTATCTTGTTTCACTACTTCCCAAGAAAAACAGCAAAAAATGGACAGCACCACAGAAACATGTTATAGTGTCAAACCCTGAATTTCACCTCCAAGACAAATGCTTTCCAAACTAATTTATTTTTGGAAGTAGAAATTAAAGCAAATTGTTTAATTACCCTAACTAAACATCCTGGTTAATTTTTTATAAATGATCATCACTGTAATTTTAAAGTTGGTTTCTCATAGAAAAACTACGGCTTATGGCGGCGTATTTTTGAAGTTTTTGAAGTGGTTCTTCATATTGGTTGTTTATTACATAGATACCCCATTCCAGACCAATATTATATTATATACATCTATCATAAAAAATTCTTAAAGCAATCGTGAAAAAAACGGTGAAAACTAGGATGAGGCGCCTTACAACGATCAAAATAACGCTGGAAGCCCCAACCAACAGCAACGCTGGCTGCAAAATACCCGCATACCATCCTTACACTGCAGATCTCGTTTCTAGAAATTACAACTTATAGGGATATAGTAGTAGATATATATATGAAATGTAAAATTGTTCCAAATATTCCAGTTATACTATACACATGACATGGCAATTGCAACACCAAGGAGAGTACGAATTTTTTTACCATCCTTGGCACGAACTATTCAAAGGTAATAATTGATTATAATTTCAAAGAAAAATAGTATATTAACACAATTTAGTTTCACACTCCCTCACTTTTCGTGGCTATGATTCCAGTAGGTGGTTTATGTCCTCTTGGGATATGAACAGCAACCTAAAATTCACAGGAAAACTTCCAGTGTTTGCGGAGGATTCCTCAGTTTTCTCCCCACAATATTCCGCACGTGTTAGACTGGTGGCCATGGTAAGATATTGACATGGGCTTCTTAGAACTGGTTTAGATAAGTTCTCGCTAGGTGGAGACGGCCATTATTCTGCTAGAAAAGTGGGCCTTCCAATTGTTGAAGATAATGAAGAATATGGGGTTCCACCACATCATCAACGTAACGCTGGACGTTCAGGGTACCCCAGATGAACTGAGACCTACTGCCATATGCTATAGCACCCCATACAATAACTCCTACGGTTCGGTGCACACGCCTCTCAACAGAAAATTTAATATCGTAACGTTCCTCATGTCCTCCTCTGATCCTCATGCGGCCATCATGCATCCCTATATAAAATCGAGATTCATCACTGAGCACCACCCTATGCCACTCCATGTTCCACTACATTCACAACCTGCACCACTAAAAACGTTGCTGTCGGCATTGAACCGTGAGTGGTAACACAAGATGTGGACTGTAAGGTTGCAAGCCGAAAGCCTTGATTCGGCGATAAACCGTTCGAAAGGTCACTGGACGACCTTCATTACCTAACCATAAATCAGTAATTGACATAGTACTAGAGAATTGGTCTCTTAGTGCCACTAGGGGTAGGTGGCGGTTCTGCAACACATTAGTATTTCTTCGGCCCTCGGTTCATCTTCGGCGACTTTCCTGGCTCTTTCTAATCCACGACAATGCAATTTCCCTGAACGAAAAACCAACTTCGCGCAAGCTAACAATTCGACCTAGGTCGAATTCGCTTAACTGGTGGTAGTTTCCACGTTGCCGCACTTTAGGCATAATCAAACCCTCAAAACACGTTAAACAAAAGTGTGACCAAAGAAAACGATGAAAATGGAATCAAAATCGCAAAAAATACACCTGACATTAATGTGGGAAAAGACTGCACGAAGTGTCAGATATGCCATAACCACTTGATTCATCGCAACAAAATTATAATCAATTGTTACCTTTGAATAGTTATCCGTTTGTGCCAAGTTTGGTAAAAAAATTCGCACCCCTTCTTGGTGTTGCAATGTCCATGTCATGCAGCGTGTCGTGTAGCGTCCAGAACTACATAATATAGAACACATAACGTGGTATACGATTGCTTTTATCATTATATGATAATTTTATGTATAACTATAATGTTAGTATAATATATGAATATTCTCAAATTTTATTAAACGTTGACTTCTTCCTAACATAGGTAGACGTAAGCGTATGCATATTGGGATGTATTGTGTAAGTAGATGACCGAACAGTGCAGCGAACGTAATCTTCGTGAAAGAGGACGCTCTCATATTGTCGGTTTCTTGTGCCGCTCTAGTGCTGGGTGTAACAGGTGCAAGGTATATCGTCTCCTGATGAAAACAGGCATTAGTGAGATCAAAGAGGCCGCTGACCAGGGCCGACTTTTCATTTTGTTAAATGTCCACACGCCCACCTCTCGCATATCATACACATAACCGTCAGATGTTACTATATACGGACGTTTCTGAATATTCCTCGATTTATTATTAGATCTACGAATTTCTGTGAAATATTTTCGTCATGGGCTTCGTCTCTATCCGTATACACATACCTGCATATGTAAGGAGAGCGCGGATATAGAAATGGAAAGGAAGAAAGTACGCACACAAAGGGATTAGAAGATTTGGTTTGGAAATTCTAAGCTGATTTGGATATATGTAAAGAAGTTTTCTTCTTATGTATTATTAGTTGTTTTCTATAACATAACGTTAGAATCTCTGTATAAAAAAAATAACAAAATAGTTGCCACCGATTGGTGAATATCAGAATTCCTGTTTGTATTAGGGCTATGCGAAAATTACAAAAATCTCGCCGTCATCGTTTTCAAGGCCAGTAACACCAATGTTAGCAGCTTAAATAAATGGGGACTCAATCCACCACACATTTAACAATGCTTTGATCTTTCCGTTTTTATATTTTGTAAGTAATTGTTAGTATATTTCTTCCTTTTTTGATATAACAGGTATTTTAGCGAAGGCAAGTGATAAGACATGCTTGCATGCATAAATCCGTTGAGGTATCTGCTGTTTTATCTCCTACCCTTTTTGTCATAATACCTAGCACCCTTCTAGTACCTAACTATACAGTTATCCCTATCACTCATTCGAGATTTTCAGGATTCCTACAAGATTACATAGGTAGTAAGTTTTGCAATATTCTTTACAAAGGTAGTACAGGCATCACTTTAATCTTTATGTATCTGTACACACAACATAGGTTATTTTGTGGTTATATCATCTTCATATAAACAATTTTGTACGTATACAATTACAAAAGTATGTATACATAGATAATTATTGTTTCTATAGATATCTATATAAAAGTGCATACCTTTTAACAATTTTTTGTCGATGCATTTTTGTAACTATACCGCGCTATTAAGTGTGTCGGCAGAATTTAGTGTGAAAACTATGAAAGATGGACAAATGACATTTTGTGTACGTACAGTAAATAAATTGCCTATAACTACTATAATAAGTAGAAAATATCCAGAAATACTAATTACTTAATAAAAAGAAATAATTATGCTTATAAAAATTAATTCTCAACACATGAGAATTATATATTAATTCTGAATTAGGTAATACACCTTACTTAACATTTAAATTTAAATTCGTAATAATGGGAAGTGTTTCTGGCAATAAATAAGTTACTTTACAGACCTTTCGCTACGAGTTTCTTATATTTCAATAAATATTGTGTATTTAATTTAGAAATACAACCGCTTTAGTGCCTTGTGGCCTGTGTATAAAGCTTCCTTTTTTATAAACCGCATTAACGATGGACTACAATCTTGGTAGGTGGTCCATTGTAGCTTCAATAGTAAATATTGTTAATAGCAGTTGGTTGTGTTACTTAAACCAGTTTGGGAAACACTGGCACTGCAAACTATTAACGTAATAATAATTCCAGCATTATGAGATTGTACAAATATTTTGGTATGCATGGAGAACTATCAGGAAATTACATCTTCAAATGAGAATTTGTTTTACTATAAATAACAAAGCAAACGTTCAGGTGTTTTACTGTTTTTCACGGAATGTATGTAAGAATACAATAATTCTAGCTAAACACGAAAGTTAAGTAAAAGATGAAATTAAAAATAATTACTTGCGTTAAATGCCGTTACGTGACATAAAGACAAATGGTAGGAATACAGAAAATTGTTGCCATAAAGCTGCACCCAGTATTGGAGGTTACGGAAGAAGCAGTAGATAAACGCAAGTGTTGTACCCAAGGAACCTCGTCCGCTTAACAATTTATTTCAACAGTTTATTATTTATTAAATGTGGTCTTTATTAATTATTAATCTTAAAACAATCTCCTCGAAAACATATTTTTCCGATTTTCATTATTAATTATAAATATATCCATAAGTTTGTCACAAAAGTAATGAGAATATACATACATCCAATTACAGGCCAGGAAATGAATACAGGACAATAATTTAATACATAAAATAAAATACTATAATGTACTAACTAAAAAATATAAGTAGAGCATATAAACAAAAATCTGTTTGGAAAAAGTAATATATGAAGTAAATTGTAGAAACAATTGACTACCCTACTGGGGATTAACTAAATTCAAAAGTGAACTTAAGGGGGAAGCGTAAATATCAAAATTAGAACTGTAGTAATTAATAAAACGGGAGCGAATTCTACGTAGGGGTGAATTTAACAGTAACATGGTACGAGCAAACGAGCAGTAGAAAGTGTTGACTTGAAGGGGCGAGTACTGGGAGACAGAAAAGTAAAGACCATTGGTAAGCGGTATTGCATCAATAACATTATTCACTAAATTGTACAGAAACTTCATGTCGGTTATAAGCGTCGTTGTTCCAGAGATTAAAATTCAAAGAGATTCAATATAGTGGTGTGATCATAACTACGCTGTGGATATATGCCGTTATTTGAAACACATATATGTATTTTAGAAAGCGTTTTTGAACTTTTTCAAGAGAATAAGAGTTTTGTAAAACGGTTACCAAATCAGAAAAGCATACTCTAATTTAGAGCGCACATAGCAAAAATAAAGCGCCATCATTGGATGTAATAGCGAGAAATGTTCTGTGTTGCGTATTATAAAACCCAGTGACTTTAAAGATGACTCAATAATGTTCTTGATGTGTTCATTGGAGGTAAGTTTACAATCAAATGTCACTCCTAAATCCTTTAAGCTGTCACAACGGTTCATTGCAATATTGTTAATACAATATTGATGGTCGATTAAGGTAGATTTACGTGAAAACGATACAATGTCACATTTCGATATGTTAAGGTTGAGACCGCTGTCAACACACCACCGGTCAAGAATATCCAGCTGATTTTGCAGATGCATGCAGTCTTCGGGACTGATTCTCGAAAGTAATTTTAAATCATCTGCTAATAATAGTTTACCACAATCTAACAGTGGAGAAAGATCATTTATAAAAATTAAGAAATAGTGATGGGCCCATATTGCTACCTTGCGGTACTCCAGATGTACATAGACGAGAAATAATAATAATAATAATAATTCATGTCTTCACATCCCCCAACAGCTTTCGCCAATTACAGGGGGCATCGACCAGCCATGAGATATTATTACGCCTGCGCCCGTAGAGCGTCTTAAGATGTTCACCCTCAGCAGCCGCCAAATTTGGAGTAAGGAAAACTGCGGAAAACCTGAAAATGACGGGCCCGGGGTTCGAATCCAGTACCCCCATGACTTGAACGATGGCCTTTAGCTTACGTATTGTTTTCTATTGGAGAGGTAGGAATTGAAAAGTGATTGCAGTAACGGGAAGGATCCAATAGCATCAAGTTTCATTAAAAGCCTAGCATGATTTAAACGATCCAACGCTTTTGAAAAGTCTGTATAAATAACATCAGCCTGTTCGCCATCATCGAGACACTCCGACAAGAACTGCCCCACTACAGCAAGATTTGGTACTGTGGACCGTTTGCTGATGTTCGGATAAGAAGGGTCGGGATGAAGGGTAGATATTGTTATACGAACAGATCTCGAAAACTTTAGCGAAGTTATTAATAATTGCAATAGGTTAGTAGTTATCCAGCAAGGAAATATATTTTTTTGTGAACAGGACTAACTCGCACAATTTTCCATATATCGGGAAAAGTACCATTGGGTAAAGATAGATTAAAGAAAAGACTTAACGGCTCAGTTAAGACAGAAGACCAGTCCTTCAGCATGAAGCCAGGTATATTATCATCACCCATAGTACACGAATCTTTAATGTTCTTCAAAGCATGTAGAACATCGGACTCAGTAATACACTTAATGCTAATCAAAGAAGAATTAGTAAACTCTAACGATGGTGTGGATGCAATTTGTGAAGAGCTATACACGGAGTTGAACAAACTCTGGTATGCTTCAACGATAGTTGAAGGAGTAGTAAATATTTCGCCAGAGACATTCCGAGCAGAACTGGATAGACCACCTCTCTCGACTCTGTTGTTAGCTCGTACGAAGGACCAGAAGAATTTGGGATTATCTTTAATTGGTCTTTCTGCTATGTGCACATAGTTTACATATAAAAAAATAGCATTTTTTTATTACTTTACGTAAGCTCTTATATTGAAACAAATCGTTACTGCAATAAGTTCTTTTATATCTTTTGTAGAATTTATTTTTAAGTTTGATACTATCAATATGTTCTGGTGTAAACCATACGGAGTAAGTCGAATGAGAATTGCTTTTTAAAGGAACATACATATCTAAGTATTCGTAGAGTATCTTGTAGAAAGCGTCACAAGCGTTATTAATATCTTTGTACGTAGACAGAAACAACCAGTTAATTAAATTAATTAAAAAACAGGTGATTATGAGGAGATTATGAATCTTTATTGTGAATATCACGTGGTTGTAATATTAATAGTACATTATACAAATATAACATTGCAATTATTACAGTGACAAAAGTAGAAAAATGTATAATTTTTCTAGAGAAATTTGTTTACCCTCGAATAGCAACAATCCATCTTCGCTGAAACTATATCGGAACTGATATGAAGCACGATAATCCTTCTTTCTTTGCTCGTTGGACTTTTCAGAGCGACAACAAACCTTCAATAAAAGCTTGTCAAGAAGTGGCGACACTTGTGTCGGTCCACACTTTCTGTTTTGTATGTTGCTTATGAAGCCAATTACACAAATAAATAAGAAACTTTATTGAAACTTTATTCTTGGTTTCCGGATTGGAACCGCATCGTTGGGGTAGCTTTGGCCGATGTTTCGTCCACACTCTTATGGAATATCTTCAGGGCTGATCCGTATCTGAACCCAATTCGCTTCATCAAGAACTGAACCACATCACTGAAATTCCAGGAAAGATATTTAACTTACCATTAACAGCTACACTAACCCTTCTGCACAGCAACTCTCCTCATCTAACCCTAATTTCCGTAAAAAAGCGTATCTATCCTACATTCATGGTGTTACCGATCGCATCAGCAAGATTCTCTTCAGGAACAACATAAAAACCATCTTCAATCCCAATTTCAAGCGTTCAGACTACTTTCCCATCAAAGATCGCAATCATCTGGAAGCCCCTGGAGTCTACCAGATTCCACGTTCGTGGGGTTGTGTACGTAGGTGAAACAAAGCGATCAGTCAGCACTCGCGTTGTACGCGGTTGTTGCGTGTAGCTGGATCCGCACTGGCTGAGCATAGATTGGAAACTGGCCACTAAATCCAATGTAACTCTACTCGCATCTTATCTCGCAACCTTCGCTATTATAGTAGAAAAATCCGTGAATCAATAGAGATTTTCAAACATCCCAACAATTTAAATCACAGGTGGAAATTTCAACTGATTAAACCTCCTAGCAACCGCCACGCTTCATTGATGCATAACATTCCCAATATAAAGCCCTCCAGAATGAATAAATCTCCAGACAGTATGCAGTAACAACCCTGAAGATCTCCTATAAAAGTGTGGACGAAATGTCGGCCAAAGCTACGACAATGTTCCACCCCGGAAACCAAGAGTATAGTATTATTGACGACCGCGGAAGCCTACGGACCAAATTTATTGAAGCTTGCTTAAAATTTGTATAAGTACGAGCCATTTTTGATATATTATCCCGTGCATTTAATTCTACCATGATTTTGTTTAACGTTGGCAATTCATTCTTGGGTTTCAAGTTGACTTCCTTCAACCTTCTTACTGTTCACTCACTTACATTGGTTTCACGTATGTACCTCATGTAAGCAGTTACAGATTTTTACCGCAGTGATATGCCTCTTTGAACGAGTGCATGTGAACTTTTGTAACTGTAAAAGTGTTTAATTTGGAAAATTGAAATTTTGTAGAACTGTTATCCGTATAGGATAGGATTAGAAACCGAATGAATTTTTCGAAAACATTATACAGCGTGTCTAACAATTACTATTAAATTTTCAAATGGAAAAAGAGTCAAAACTACCCATTTTTCTCTTTCTCGTCAAGTTGCTCTTACGAAAAAAATCACTTTTGGAACTGGAATACTGATGTAGTGAAGAAACTAGACAATGGCAACTTGATCTTTGCTTGTAAAATATTTAACTTAAATGCAGCAATTGTATTTGATTAGAAAATCATTCAAATTCGTAATGTTTATCAAACAACTCAAAATTGGCAGATGAATAATCTTGCGTTACAACGTAATTTACAACTGTACTCGCCACTAATTCCCGTATAAATATCCCTCTGTTACGATTACTACTAGAGTTGCTCACTGGCGCCAACGGGCAGTGGCAGAGGTTCGATACAACAATTAGTATAACTGCGAGTCTCAACCAGATCTGTTGTGTATACATGTACGCTGCCGTAAATACTATATCGTAGTCCTACATTTGTTTTAAAAATGTTGCATACGTCGCGAAAATGACCAATGTTGGACAAAGTTACAGAATTCATAGCAGAAATGCCTGACCTAAACTATGATGACGATAAAATTCAATATGTAGTTTGTAATATCCCTTTAATGTGTTGGTCCAAAAGGGATTGTCTACGTTACGTAAATAGTAAACAGGATTCTTAAAAAAAAAAATTGCTCACGACACTATGACAAATTTAAATTTAATTTATGTGTTACCTTTATTGCATGTAATCTACCGTTTAATTTACTAGACAAGGAAGCATATATCTTCTTTTGGAATATTCCGATAGAAAATTACCAAGTCGGGCATCGTTATAAAGAATTGTGCCATCTGCTTGCGAACAAGTTGAAAAAAGCATTCAATCAGAGTTGAAAGATAAAAAACTGTGGTTATGTGTGGACGAAACAATAGATCGTAAAAAAACATTCTGTGGTTAATGTAATGGTACGTACAATGGAACCACGTCAATCGTCACCTTCAATTCTATCAGCTTCCAGACGAGCACAACAATGTACTGCCGAAGTAATTTCAAAGTGATGGTGCCGCAAACATGCTTTCTGTAGGCTGGTCTCTTAAAAAACATTGTGCTAACTTGTTACATATTACGTGTAAAATTCATGCTTTTAGTCATGTGGCAGATAGTATTAGAAAATGTTCCAAAATCCTGAGGTAGACGCTTTAATAGCGCATACAAAAGCAGTGTTTGTCAAATCCCCAAAACGTATTCGCAAATTTCACAGTCTGTGCCCCCGTATGCCTGAGCCACCAGAACCTATTCTTACACGTTGGGGAACATGGTTACAGGCCGTGTTTTACTATCATAAATATTTTGAGAATATTAAAAACGTGGTTTTACAATTCGATGTAGAGGCAGCTGCGGCTATCAAGGAAAGCCAGTCGAAATTTCAAGATAGTCAGGTTAAAACGGATTTAAAAACTATTCAGAGCAATTACTTCGGACTAGTGGAGGCAATGGAAAAATTACAAAATCCTTCGGTGTCGTTAGCGGAATCTCTGCAAATAGTGCAACATGTTCACGCACAGCTATGCGTGGTAGAAGATGCAAAAAATGTTTGTGTTCTAGAAAGGTTTGAAAGTGCTTTAGAGAAAGATTCTGATTTTGGCACATTAAGACAAATTTGTGAAGGTGCGTCAACAGAATCGTTAAGTTGTTCCAAAGGTTATTTTAATTACGCAAATATAACGTCATTAGTTGTAGAACGTTCGTTTTCTGTATGTAAACACACTTTTTCCTCACGCCGCACTCGGTTTGCCGAAACAACTGTGGAAACATATCTAATGTTGCAGATATTTAACAGACATTATTCACTTGGTGATTTCACGGAAGACTCTTAAGACGGTAAGTGTTTGAGCACGTATTATATTTTATTTCTGACCATTTATTTTGTGTAAACCTTTATGCGCCCGCCACTGGCTGTTGGCGCAAATTGAGCAGCTCTAATTATTACTGTTTACAAGACTACCTGTTATTGTAATCAAATTGGTAATATTTGAAATGTGAAAAATGTAGGATTTGGGATGCTACATGAATTACATTTTAATTTATACATTATCCCATTTAAACGGTTACGCAGCATTTACTGCCGCCTTGCAGATCGGTAGGAAGTAAAATGATAATGCAGTAAATGATTGTACCTTGATAAAAAGTCGGCCTTAGCATGTTAGAACAATTACACGCAAATTATAAGACGTTGATTGTGTCTTTTTATTGTTGAATTTCTTACGAGCGTAAACGTCTAAACTCCGTTCAACGTTCAATGACAAAGAATTGCGGTATTTGGAAATTGTAAGAAATAATGAATCTGTACTGGAACATGTTCTGAAGCGTTTCTGACGTTAATTGATTTTAAATTATGTCACTAATCGTAAGTCACAAGAACATAGATTAAAATGCCAATAAATGGTTAACGATATCTCTTGGACGAACAAGATTTATGGAGATACTGGATTAGTACGTATTATTCGCTAGTGTTGTTGCTATTAATCATACATATTAACCTCTAACTCATTTGTTATTAATCCAGTGATATTTGCATATAATAATCTACAATACTTTTCTCTATCTTTTAGAATTGGTGGTGACGTGTTCCCTATATTAATTTCTTGTATTAAGAATATGTAAAACGCATTTATAAAGAATACTGTAACGTATTAGCAGATAGACTGATATTATCATTATTTACATTGTTTATGAGACAAAACGATATGCACAATAGAAAAATAATCATAATTTTTCTATTTCTAATGACGAAATCCGAGTGTTTATTGCTATATTGCTATATTATATGAGTCGTTTTTTTGAATTTCTGTTGAGTAGTTGTGCTGCTATCGCTCTCTAAAATAAAAAGCTTTTGTGCGAGTCTTGTTCAAACTTTTAAAGTTTATTAAATATCAACCAATTCCTTAGTAAACAAAGAGTATTTTTGCATAATTCGTAATCTCAAAGTACTTCTTCATCGTAAGTCATTGATTGAAAACTTACGGATTTTGTTGTATCGAGTGTTGCTGAGTTTATTCTTATTGCGGTTTATTTTTTTCCCTTTTTTTTTATCTTTCCTTTCCCTTACATTCCTCATATACACATCTACACATATAATACACTAACTTGCTTATCACCTACCTTTGTTTCGCCATTAATATACCCATCCGTTGCCCACTTATAAATCGTTTAAGTCGCTGTGATAGGCACCTCAGCGTGAAGCGTGTGTCCCTGTCTGATCCGGCTTCATATATATCCTGTAATTGTGCGTTTACTAGTCATTATGAGCTCTTGTGCTAACTGTAACGCAGTTATTAATTAATTAATCGGCAATTAGATGTGATGGATGTCACAAACTCTATTCACCCCTTGTGTACGGGGTTATCGGACAGTGATGTTGTGATGACTAGAGCCAAGTTGCAGACGGTGAAGGTTGTTTGTAATGCTTGTAGCGGCAATATGGCACAGTTCAAGGATCTGAAATCTCTCAGTGTTTCTTTGAAAAATGATTTTTCCATTGTAATCTCTAACTTGGAGCATGAATTTACGGAAAAGTTAGCAGCGTTCAAGAAGGAGGTTGATGACAAGTTGACTGCTTCGGCTAAAGCGGGGTTGGGTTTTGAGGAGATACTTGACGAAATGAATGACAGGCTGGCCAGAAAACGTAACTTAATTGTGTTTGGTGCTCCTGAGCAGTCATCTGACTTGGATGGAGACGCGAGAGCAACAGCTGAAAGTGTCAAGTCGTCCCTGGTATTAACGTCCATTGAATCCACTGTGGATCTGTCTTCTATGCGCTTGTACCGGCTGGGTAGATTCAATCTCAATTCTCTGCGACCACGTTCTATAAGTGACTCTATCTTCTTGTACATTCTGTTATTAAAGAGGCTCATAAATTAATAACTATACCGAAATATGCTGCTGTTTCCACCGTTTTCGATAAAACGCCGAGGCAGCATGAATTTTACACGTAATATGTAACAAGTTAGCACAATGTTTTTTCAGATACCGGTCTACAGAAAGCATGTTTGCGGCACCATCACTCATAAACATCAACAGTTGGTTTGTTGAAAGTTGAAACTTTTTCAATGTATTTAACACTAACTTTGAAATTACTTCGGCCGTACATTGTTGTACTCGTCTGGAAGCTAATAGAATTGAAGGTGACGATCGGAGTGGTTCAATTGTACGTACCATTACATTAACCACAGAATGTTTTTTACGATTTGTTGTTTTGTCCACACATAACCACAGTTTTTTATCTTTCAACTCCGATTGAATTCTTTTTTCAACATGTTCACGAGCAGATGGCACAATTCTTTGTAACGATGACCGACTTGGTAATTTGCAGTCCGAATATTTATTCCAAAAGAAGACATATGCTTCCTTGTCTAGTAAATTAAACGGTAGATTACATGCAATAAAGGTAACACATAAATTAAATTTAAATTTGTTATAGTGTCGTGTGCAATTTTTTTTTAAGAATGTTGTTTACTATTTACGTGACGTAGACAATCCCTTTTGGACCAACACATTAAAGGGATATTACAAACTACACATTGAATTTTAACGCCATCATAATTTAGGTCAGGCATTTCTGCTATAAATTCTGTAACTTTGTCCAACATTGGTCGTTTTCGCGACGTAGGCAACATTTTGAAAACAAACGTAGAACTACGAAATAGTATTTACGGCAGCGTACATGTATACACAACAGATCTGGTTGAGACTCGCAGTTATACTGAGGGTTGTATCGAACCTTCGTCACAACTCTACCGATATATTTACTTATATCGCTGCTTTAACCTCTAATTACCGTTGCCTTAAAATGTTCGTTTCCTTTTATAAGTTCCCTCAATATGAATGTGTCTACGTTTGGTAAATTGTCGTTTTGCTACAATAAATTCTTTCTCGGAGATCTTCCACGCAGCTTATCTTGTACCACCTTTTTTACAAAACAGTCATAGAATAATAATAGAATCGAAGTAGGATGATGTCTTAAAACACATACAAATGATTCCAATGCACGAGGTAAATCGGATGGAAATAAATATCGTGATATAATGGCATTCGTATACGGTAATTCGGGGTAAGATGCCAAATCAGGCAGGATGCCAAGTGGGCATAATTCTAAAGGTATCATAGAGATGACAGCACGAGTGTTACAAATTGCAAGTTGGTATCACTACACACTACACACAACTGATGCAGGTGGTCGCCATTTCGTTGTCATTTAAATAAGTTATTTTGGGTTTTTTGGATCGCAATTAAGGTAAAAATGTTTTTCATGGTCACTTGTAATATCTCTAAAGTTAGATATGGTGCTATTTTTTTCACTGAAAGAAGACATATGTTTGAATATTATTCTTGTATTATTAACAGTTGTAGCGGGAAATTGTATTTCAAGCCTGGATTTGGCATCTTGTTCAATAAACTGATGTGAAATGCCAAATGCTACCTACAGTAATATAATAATTTATTTTTTATTGCAAAAAGAGCTTGAGACAATATATCACAAAATCTTAATGAACCAGCGTATAAAAAAAAAATACAATGTGTATACAAGAATTTAGTGCCTACTTAAGTAATTGCATACATCATGTGGTTCTAATTGTGACAAATATTTTTTGGGTTGTATTTTAAAATTATTAATTAAATTAGGGGGTAAGTTATTAAAAAAATTAATCTAGGAATTCATCAAGGTTCCTTTAAGTGTGATGCAGTTGCAATGCTTTGATTATCAAGCATGATATCGTCCGGCCTGTCCACATTACGTTGTTTAGTTCTAAATAAAATACAATTGGTTTTCTCCTTATTTATTGTTAATTTGTTTTGTTTGAACCAGTTATTCATCCAGTCAAAGGTACGTGAATATTTTCTCGCAGCTATGCCGATACTTTTGGTGATTAAATCTGATTTATAGGTGCTCCTGATCTGATAAGGTGCCTAGTTAAAAGAAAACTCATCCACCCTTGATAGTTGTTTAATCTAAGTGACTATATCGGTATATTTTGTTTTTATAGTGCCTAAAATGCCGAGAAAATATATCAGAACAGAAACAGCAGAGGGCAGCGGACTGAAGACGAATTGAAGTCCGCCGTCGAATTGCTACAGGACGCTGTTAAGAAGCTAGAAGCGACAATTTGAGCAAGGGTAGTTTAGGACCCATGGGTTGGTAATCCAAAAATTAAAAAAAAAACTGGCTATGCTCCTACGGCTAATGAAATTAGACGTTTGGCTCTTGCCTTTACCCACAAAAATATCAAACATAAATTTAACCGTGAGAGACAGATCGCCGGATATGATTGGTTTAATTCATTTATGAAACGAAACCCTCATGAAACGAAACCCTCAACTGGCAGTCAATATTGCTCAGGAACGATCAATTGCTCGGTCCCTGGGAATTAATCGTGCAGAAGTCTGTGCATACTTTGACCTGTTTCCAGAAACACTGAAAAAAATGTCATTTTGATGAAGAACCTAAAACAATCTTTAGTATGGACGAGACCGGTTGGAAATTACATAGCAAACTCATAAAAGCAGTAATAACCAAGGGACTACGCGATGTCCATAAAATCACTTTCAACGAAGAGTGTGAGACAATTAGCCTCATAACACGTTGTAATGCGGAAAGGTGCTTCCTTCCACCATACGCTATTTTTCAATAGGCATTTTAAAGTGTTTTGTATACGTCCATTGTACAATTCTTAAGAGTTTTATTGTGTTTCGTTGCAAATCTTAAGTTTTAAATAGTTGCTATTTGCAACAACTATGCACTATATGTTAACTTGAACAATTGCAGTAGATTTTCTTTTTAAACTTTGACTTCCTCCCACTGATTAACGAATTCTGGCCTGATGTGTTTTTGAACACGAAACCGGTCGCCTGATAGTTAATAGAATTTGTGAGAAAATTGGACCTACTTTTTATTTCCCTTCATTATTAACTTGTTATTTTTAAAACTGTGAGGAGCACCTAACTGATTGTGTTGATGGTCGGATATTTTTAGACTTTTCACTACTTTGATCAAACTTATAGATCTCACAGTTATTCGACTTCAAACCAACTTTCATATAGATACAGGAGATGTTATTGTTTCTAGCTTCCACTGGCCGCTTGCACACGTACTTTTTTAGAAAATAATTTGGAAGCTCGAAGTGTAAGGATAGCAGGTCAAAAGTTTTTTCTCAGCTGCAGTCACCAGTAATTTCCCTTTTTGGTGTCTTACTCGGCACCGACACCTAGGTTTTTCATAAACAAAGAAGGTTATAAATAGGCTAGGAACTATGTATAATGCTTCAAATTTAATTTGCACATTGTAAACTAAATTTGATTGTAAGTCATATTAACTGTTTAACGCCAACTGTATTGATTTGCGGACGTCAAGCTGCTAATAGAGGAATGTAGAAAATTGTAATTTGATTAGTGATTACCATTTCTTAAAAAAAAATGGCATTGAAATTAAATACAGTGTACTATGAATCTATATTACTACAAAGAAAACGAATGTTATAAAGAATCAAACAATTGTAGGACGATTTGCCACAATTTGTTTGAGAATATACGACTGCCTACAGCTTGCGCAAGTCCCTATTACTCGATTGTGATTAACGGATGGTATTTCTATTAAATACATTATTGTTGTAAAAATTTAGGTTGCTACAATAGTGTAGAAGTTTTAGTTATACACGTTGTAAGAAATGCAATAATATTGTTCTAAAGATTGTATTGCATATAATACAATACGAATGCGGTGCTCTTATAATTACAATGGTTGAAAGAACAAGTAAAACGAAATAACAAATACTATTCTTATGTTTTCGTATCTCCAACAGCTTCCCATTTTACAGGTAGCATTGGTCAAGCCACAAGAATGTTTTACCAACACATGTGCTGTTTCGCAGGTATGTGATGATACCATCCTTCCAAACACTCAATAAATTTGAAGTGAAAATATGAACGGAAGATTTTATTCCGAAAGAATTGTGAACTCAATGAAAATTATTTGAATATATAAAACCAGATGATTTATTAGAAAAAAAAAAGTTTTCATTGCGACATCTATTGGCGAATAACCAATACTGTCTAGGTCTAATTTTAAGACAGAAAACATTTGGTTCATGCATTTAGGTAGGCTTCGAAAATAACATCGTCTGTACAGATACGTGACGATTTATTTATAAATTCATTAATTTTCCATTGTTTATTTTGAATAAAATAGGAAGTTTTATGTCAACAATTACCACAATCTTGTCCTGCACGTCTCGATACAAACAATGTTAAAATCTGTGGTCGGGTTACATAATTGTGTGTGTGGTTGCTACAATATTTTTCCTACAATATTGTAGTACATTCTAACGAGGATTTTTTTCCGTGTACTTTAAACAATTACAATTCAAATGTTTATCTTTTATTTTTCGACATTATATCTACAGAATTTAAATAACCTAGCATTATTTGAATTCTGGCATTTTAGTGGGTTATATTGTATGTAACTTGTAGGAAATGATGAAAGTCACCGATGATTTCCAAGAATCTACTATTTGTAATAACAATCTTTGTCAGAAACCACATAAAAACATTCAATACATCATCTATATTGGAGGCATCTAGATACATAATCATCAACAAGTCAAATATTTAAATATGGAAGTCCTTGAATTGGTACCTCTGTGGAGACGGATAAACCAGACAGAAGAGGTAGTGCCAACGTTCCGAAAGAAATAATCCTAAATATTGACATAGAAACAATTTTAAAGAGCATTTAAGTTATGAAACAATGTTAAAACAATTTGAAAACGTTTGAAAAATAAGAATATTAGAAAACATAAGGATACACATGTTATACAGAAGGAGGATTAATTGTAAATAAATTCATCAACATTTCTGCAACAGATTAAATTTGTATGAATGTACAAACGCTTTTATTTGACATAATTTTGTTGAGTCAAACAAATATGTAATAGAATCATGCACTTCGCGCATCATCGGGAATTACCGTTGCGTGAACGCAATCTCAATTGTAATCCTAGTTTAGGTTATGTGATATGGTGGTTCGTAAGCGGTGAGATGTAAATGAAGAAAATCATAAGCAGGGTAATACTAGAAATAAGAATGTGATTAACCGCTAGCAATCTACTAAACAATCTTAATTAAATCGATTCAATGAATTCATAGGTATCTGTGAGTGTTTAACGCGTTGTTGTAATTGTGTTTTAATTGATGTAATTAGCAAGGCGAAAATATCTCATTAATTTGAAAATCTAATATATTTCTAAAGGCAGCGTATTTGAGGAGGTACATTGTAAAACGTAAATTTTGACATACAGTAAAACCTGTGTTAACCTGTCTAAAGCGGCCACCTGAGGTAACGGACGGTTTCAAAGTTCCCCGAATCGACTATAAGGAAATTCCCATATACGAAAACCCGTTATTTATGGCCACCCTTATAAAACGACCTCGGCCAAATTTTTACGGCCTCTCTTCATAGAAATTTACCTGCCGATATCGGCCGGACTATTTATGATGTATCTTTATTGATGGAAATATGTACCTAATATTATTCCGTATTTGTGCCATGAATGCGATCTCAGTCCCGAACACGCTTCGACCGCAAATTGCCGGCGCAATACGTGCACGTTTATGTTTGATCAAACAGAGATTGCCTTCATTTCTACAAGTTTACATATAATGTAGTCTTTCAGTTACTTGCGGTTAGTTTAAAATTCTCTCCGTATTCGAAAGGTTCTTTCAGTTACTTGATTAGTTTAAAGTTGTCTCCGTATTCGAAAAGTTCTTAATTAAGTATGTCGCTAAAAAGAAAACGTTTGTCGCTAAAAGACAAAATAAATATAATCGCGTTAAGTTCGCGAAAGTTGGCCGAAAAATATGAGGTTGGAAATTAACGATATTATGAAAAATTAAGGTGAATTAAAAAAGATGATCAAGGAAGGTGTTAACTTGGAGCAAAAACGGAAATTTCCGCAGTGGGAAGGATTGGCAGTGGATCAAGTCGTCTACAATTGGTTTTGCAAAGCCAGTAATAAAGCAATTCCAATATCTGGGCCGCTACTTAAACAAAAAGCACTGGAGACAGCAAGCAGTTTAAAGATGGAACATTTCGCAGCATCGGATGATTGGAATGTTTCTGCCGGCGACACAGTATAACTTTTAAATCAATTTGTGGTGAGTCCGCAAAGGTTAATTTGGACGATATAGAGGACTGGAAAACCAAGTTACCGTTGATTTTAAGAAATTATTCTCCTCGAGATGTCTTTAATGCTGACGAAACGGGTCTCTATTACCGCGTCATGCCAAATAAGACATTCACATTAAAAAATGAGAATTGTGTAGGAAAGAAGGCAGCAAAACAACGTTTGTCTATTTTACTGTGTGCAAATATGGAAGGTGAGAAAGAAGATCCATTAATAATTGGAAAAAGTAAAAATCCTCGCTGTTTTAAGGGTAATCATGTTGACAAATTACCTTTAGAATGGGTTTCTAACAAAAAGGCATGGATGACAACGGAAATTATGACAAGATGGCTGCATAAATTTGACAATAAAATGAAAAAACAAATTAGAAAAATACTTCTTTTCTTAGATAACGCCACGTCACATTCTAAGGTTCCATTAAAAAATGTTAAACTAGTCTTCTTGGCGCCAAACACCGCTTCGCATTGTCAGCCCTTGGATCAAGGAATAATTCAGAATTTCAAATTGATTTACCGAAATTTTTTGATTAAAATGCTTCTAACGTTTATTGACAGTGAACATGATTTTGAAAATTTTGAAAAAAACATAAATTTAGCCAATGCACTTATATGGGTTACAGCTGCTTGGGAAAAGGTATCTCCTGCTATAGTTAAGAAATGTTTTTCCAGGGCCGGATTGTCTGATGTTATCCAAGAAGATACAATGTTTGATAAAGAAGACGAAATACCCCTTGCCCAACTCTTTCCTACAGTTCGTAACGAAATTGTGGATTTAGATGAATATGCTTCTGTTGATAGTAATGTGCCTACAGAGAGCCCCAACTTCAGTGTTACAGAAATTGTTGAAGAATTGTGGGATAATGATGAAGGACATAACTCCGATAATAGTGATGTGGACGAATGTGAAACTCCAAAATCTACTTTATCTAGCATGAGCGAAGTGTGTGCAAAATTAAGAGACATACAGAATTATTTATTGTGCAATAACAATGGTGACATTTTTATGGATGTTTCTCGAATTTTACTTACATGTGAAGCTGTGGTTTTTAAATCGAAGCTAAGAAATTTAAAGCAAACAAAGATTGAACCGTACTTTAAAAAAGCTTAACAAATTATGTTTTTTCGTATGAACATGTTGTAATAATATGTATAAATAATGAACATATGTATTATCTATTATATGTATACATATATGTATCTAAAATATGTATATGTACATATTATCTATAATATGTACCTAATCTATGTTTTGTATTACATACATTAAAATAGTTTTAGTTTTTCGTATACATATGTGTATTTATATAATATTTATTTTAATTAATAAAATAAAGAAGAAAATCTTAAAAACCAATTATGTATTTTATTTGTAAGACAAAAAACCTGACAATTACGGCTACCTTTATATAACGGCCAATACTGTTTCTTTCTTTGGTGGCCGTTATTGACCGGTTTTATTGTAATTCAAAACACCGTATTTATTTTTTTTTGTGTTCCTGGTAAATTAAAGAAACGCCCAATATTCTTGAACACCAGTATCTCCCATCTTACACAACAAAGTGGTATTCGCAAAAATATCTTTTATGTAGGACAGGTGCAGTTAATCTATGCTATTTGTCGAAAAATAAACAACTCAGAAACTGCGTTTTACAATGTACCTCTTCATTTGAGATAAATTTATCTAACAAACAAATCTCACATGACTCCATTTATAAGATAACTAGTTATTGTTTCACAACCAGAAATTACTCAAACCTGGTCTTGCTCAAGTGGGCGACTACTGATCTAGATTCTAGGTGATCAAATGCAGATACGTATCTAGCAACGATCAATAGATTTAGCAGATATATATTTACGAATTCGCGAGAAATTATTCATACGATACTTAACCGTTAAGGATTAAATTTCAACAATAATACCTCTGTACTTCACAGTACATCTACGTTATACGGACGACCTATAGAAGCGTCTACACATATAATTTAATGATTTTTAAAAATTCGACTATTAAAACTCAAGAAACACCTCCATCATCAGACGAGAACGGTTAGACGTATAGTGCCCTTTTTTCAATGCCCGAGGCTCGTTTTGCTTACCTATCTCCTTCCATCTCCCACAAAGTGTCAAGCCTTTTATCTTATGCTAATCAATACGCTCATATATATATATATATATATATAGCCATTCACGAGAGAGGGATTAATGACGAAAAATATTCCCGCATCTACCTTTTGGCTAAAAGAATGTATTTCCAGGCACACAATAATTTATTCAATCTAGATATTAAGATCTGAAGATAGCGTAATAATACAGATTTGTGTTAAGTTTTACATGCATTAGAGGTATTATAGTGAAGCGCATGACACCGACACAAGAGATGATTCTTATCTGACGAAGACATGACATTTTACTTATACTTTTTAAAGTTCTTAGGGATCTACTCTTCTCCTTAAGCAATTATAGATTTTGATCCAAACGTCAATGAGCGAAAGAAGATAATCCATTGAAAATACATGCGCAAATGTGACTTAAAAACAATACAGTAGATGATAACACATACAAAATATTTCGGCGCATGTTAAATTAAAAGCTATTACCTTGGAAAGGATATCCAGTGAAATACGGAGGCATATTTAGTGTAGATACTGCCATTTATGCAATTCGCCTGTCAGTTTTCTTCTATAACCGAATGTTTCTTCAATTTACCCGCGGCGGAACAGTCACAATAGTCACTCAAATTTCACCCTACAGTCACGAATTGTTTTCGCAAGTACCGCGGGAGAATTTTTAAGAAATTGTACCTATACGTTGTTTAAATAAACACAGAAATAATGTTCACACGATAGAAATTAATGATTGATGCGAAATTGTTGATACATACTTCTTCGTGTTCTAGAAGAAAACTGATCGCCAAGATGACCATCCCAGGCTGACACCTCTGTGGTGTGGAAAGAGCTACGCCCATGGGGGCTTTTCGGTGCCCCTTCGTTATTTTCAGAAGTGCTTGTTGATTGGTGGGACGTGTTATAGGAGGAGCCAATGGTCACAGTAAAGTAGTTTAACTCACTCATTTGGTACCCACCGATTTTAAATTCATTGAATAAGAATACCTTTGGCGACCCAGTGTCTAGAATATGATTTTTTCGTGGCATACGAACTGTAGTTTCTTGTCAAATAACTGTTGGTATAGTTTTTTGAGAAAAGAAATATATTTCGGCACTTTGTTATTATTTAATCAATAATTTTCAGCTTATTAATTTAATACGTATAATTTATTAAATGATAATATTCAATTATTTTGCATTTAAAATTAATTAAAACATATTTTTACCAAGCATCAACAATTTTTAACTTAGCTTTTTTTTTTCGTGAGTAAATCACGTAAAATATCGAAATTTTTTTATATTAGGAATAAGTTAAACATATTTTCAACGATTCTGTAGTGAGCTCTATTTCAGAAATTAAAAATGTGCTAATTTGATATCAAAAATAATATCCATAATAACTTACAATCCAGTGTTTTTTCTTACCTTTTACGTACAGTGTGACCCATTTGAAATGGAAGCACCACTATAAAACCTATATTTTACATTCAAATAAAACCACTTTTTTAAATACATTGTGGATCTAAAAGTCTACTTCCACACACAATTTCAGAAGTTCAAATTTTCAAAATACACAAATATGATTATTTTTCGAGTTCGAAAATAGCAAAATCTTGTTAGCATTCTTTTTATAAAAAATTTACATCACTGAATTCAGAAGGTCTAAAAAAGGCTGCAAACAAAATTTCATTCAAATATGTTCATTAATAAAAAAGTTGAGGAAATAATTTTCTAAACTTCAGCGTGCATTATTTCATAAATCCGCTACTTACATCTATTGACTGAGGTAGATTAAAATTTATAAAAAAGCAACTAAAAATTAATCAAACTTACTATGGAATACCAAAAAATTGCAAGTAATCATTTTTTAAAGGTCTAACTACAATTAAAAAGTGAATATAATACATTGACCAAATTACAAACTTTAAGAAATACGTACCAATTACATTGATTTTTTAAATAATCTCGCTTTACTTTTACTTATTGTTAGTGCATTTTTGTATAGCAGCATCTTTAAGTTTGAGTTATTAATAGTAATTGTTATTTCATCCAAAAAATGCATGTAATTTAAATGAAGTCTAAGGTAGACTGTGACGTCGATATTAATAATTTATAAATAAGCTGAAATGCGGGCTGTAACATTGACAGTTACTGCATAATTGTTAACCTTAACTTCCTTAATAGTTGAGTGATTGAAAACTAGGTTTGATAATTGTTGAAGTAAATTTAAATAAGAAGTTATTTATTGTAATTGTAAAAGCCATCACCTATCCACCATACACAGACGCGTTTCGCCGTCTTCGTCTCATCAGTAGTCTGGGCAAACAGCGATAACAGTCAGTGTAGTAGATATGTGGTGCGGAGTCGGCGATTATTTATTTCACGCGTTCACAGCGTCAGTACTAAATCGATGCTGTATGCGAGTAGTTCTGTGTATCTTTAGGCTGCCGTAACTTATTTCGAAATTGCACGCTTATGTTTGCTTTAAAAATGTCGCAGTTAGGTACGTCGCGAAAACGACCAATAGCAGGCACAGTTAAAAACTTTATAGTGGACATGCCGGGCCTAATTTTTGATGGCGCTAAAATTCAATGTCTAGTTTCTAAAATCCCTTTAACGTGTTGGTCCAGAAGCCATTGTTAACGTCACATCGAAAGCAAACAGCATTCTTCTGCAAAAAGTGGCATCCGAGACCAAGAAACATTTACATTTAACTTATGCGTTACTCTTATTTTGTGTAATTTATCGTTTCGTTTACTAGACAAAGAAGCATTTGTCTCCTTCTGGAATAAATATGCGGGTTGTAAATTACTTAGTCGGACATCGATACGAAATGTAGTGCCATTTGCTCGTGAACATATAGAAAAAAGAATGAAAACGGAATTGAAAGATAAAAACTGTGGTTGTGTGTGGACGAAACAACAGATCGTCAAAAACATTCTGTGGTTAATGTAATACTACGTACAATGGAACCACATCGACCGTCATTCTCCTTCTTACTTGCTTACAAAAGAGTTATAAATTGTACTGCCGATGAAATTTTAAAGGTGATGTTCAACTCATTGAACAAATTTGAAGTTTCAACTAAGCAACCTTTAATGTTTATGAGTGATGGTGCCCCAAACATGCGTTCTTTGGGCCGATCTCTTAAAGAACACAGTGGTAACTTCTTACATGTAACGTGTAAAATCCATATTCTAAATCTTGCGGCACAAACGATTCCTACATGTTTTCCACTAGTAAAATGCATTGATTGCTAGTACAAAGGCAGTGTTTCTAGAGTCCCGAAACGTAGCCGACTATTTCACAAACTGTGTCCTGATTTACCTGAACCACCACAGCCGATTGTTACACGTGGGGAACATGGTTGCAGGCTGCGTTTTACTACAACAAAGATTTTGATCAAGTAAAAAAGGTAGTTCTAAAATTCAATCTGACAGAAGCTGCAGCAATCAAGAAAAGCCAGGAAATATTTCAAGATAGTCAGAGATTTACAAACTATTCACAACAATTACTTCGGACTAGCGGAGGGAATATAAAAATTACAAAATGTTTTGATGTCGCTAGTGGATTCTGTTTCAACGTTTCAAATTTGCCTCCTCATCAGCGCAAATTTGAACGTCACATTTGTACGTTTTAGGTAAGAAAGTAATATATTCTTCAAATTGCATCCTTTTTTTGGGTTTTCTGCTTAAATTGCTTTTAAAGTTACAAGGCAACCTGATTTATTTACTACACCATTTTGAATATTTTTTATTACTACGGGCGCAGTGCTGCGTGCCCGCGGCTGAATTCCTTTTAAGTAAAAAAATCCGCAGGAGCTTAACTTCAAAAATATTCTTGCAGGACAGTTTTGCCCAAACGTGAGTGTACTTTTTGTCTTCATTTCGTGAAACATATTTTTGACACCCTTCATACATACAATTCTTAAATAATAATAAACTAACTCTTTATTTGGTGTAGATGATGATACTATATGGTATCTTTTGGCGTGAACTCTGTAACTTACTTATCTCCTATCCAAAAATCATTAGACACCTTATTTTTGTACTCTAAGCCGGCGCTGCGCCGCATAGTGGGCGATTTTCACAATCTATGGTGGACAAATTTCTTACAATGTTGCATTTTGTGTCCTATGATCTTTAAATGGATTATACTGATAAAAAAAAACATATTTTATCTAGAAAAACTAATTGGAATGACAAACTTCAACACAAATGCTCTCAACACAACAATCAAGACGTAGATGCGTATCGTAAAAATCCATTATTTCACGAGGGGAACCCTAAAAACTTCCGGAAAAACATACAAAAAACAGATATTTATAGAAGAAAACCACTTTATTGTTCTTCAAGTTTTAAACACTTTTGCGTTCAAAGAAACCAGTTGTAGAAACATTTATTCCACTATGAAGTGGGTATCTCAGAAACATGCCTTTTAAATGCTTCAACGGCCTCTTCCGGTATTGAAAAACGCTCATCACGCACTTTGTTTTTGACAAACAAAAACACGAAGAACTCATTAAGTGATAAGTCAGGCGAATACGGGCAATGAGTCAATAATTCAATGTTGCCTCCTTTAAATAATCGACTGTTCGATGTGCTGGTGTTGTCTTGGTGAAGGGTGATGCGCCGATGTCTGTTGTTTTTTCTGATTTCAAAGAAGACTTCAGGCAAACACATTGTTGTATAACAATCAGCGTTTACTGTTTTTCGATCCCCAAGAGCAACGATAGCAACTGGCCCAGTTTTACGGAAGAAAAAGCAATCATTTTTTTTTAAGTGCTTCGTGAATGAACAACTTTTGTAGGTTCTGGTTCACTTTGGAACACCCAGACTGTCGATTGTTGTTTTGTTTCTGGTTCTTACGAATATATCCAAGTTTCGTCACCTGTTACGATACTGTATACGTTTGTAGAAGCACCGCGATTGAATTTTTTAAGAATTTTACTTACACGACTTACACGAGCCATTTTTTGAGCTTCTACAAAGTTTCTTCACTACTAAATGCTCATGTAAAATGTATTTGACGTTTACAAATGCCCGAGAATGCCTCTATCTCTCGATTTCTCGCACAACATCGATGTTTGCCGGAACAACAGCAGTTGATGGACGACCTTCACGAAATTCGTCACTGAGACTAGTACGTCCACGCTTAAATTCTGCAAACCAGTCATAAACTGTGGTTTTGGATGGTGCTTCATCACCAAAAGCAGAATGAAGTCGATCGATGCATTGTTGTTGAGTTAGGCCACATTAAAATCGTAAAAAATCATTGCACGAATAGATGCAGAGTTCAGTAATGCGGTAGACATTGAGGAGTTGGGTAGTTCGGTTACTTATCGGATTATCATTGTGTGTTTTCGAAAACATGGGACGTAAGCCTGATGTATCACTTGCATCGCATGTGAGAAAATATATTTAGCGTTTCCCTGGTTTGGCATCTACAGGTTCGCACATTCGTTGCAAATTTTGCGGTGTAGGGTTGCTAGGTCGCACGACATTTGAATGTAGAAGTCATATTAAAAGTAAACGTCATGTATTGAATTTAAGAAACAATATTCCGTACTGGCAATTTTTGTGATTTTATTTTCATGTTGAGCACGTGCAACATTCCACAACACCTAGTAGATAATGAAAACTTTCGCCTTTTTTGGGATAAATATGTTCCATCATGGAAGCTACCAACAAAAAGACAATTGCGGTACAATTTACAACATGTGCAAAGTATAGTAAAAGATTGTATAAAAGACGAGTTGAGAAATCAAAAAATCTGGCTCACTGTGGACGAAACTACTGATGCTCAGAAACACAACGTGATTCATATTGTGGCGCGTACTTTAAAACGTAATGGTCCAGCAGCTTCCTTGTTGTTAGCCAGTATACATAAAAAATATGTTAAGAGAATTTTGTATCGTAGGAGCCCAAATCACCATGTTAGTTTCTGACGGAGCCGCAACAATGCTGAAAGCTGGTAGGATGTTAAAAGTATGCTTTCCGACTCTTCTTTACATAACATGCCTGATACACGCATGTCATCTCGTAGCAGAAACAATTCGAAGCAAGTATCCTAGGGTGAATGATTTAATATCATCTACCAAAAAAGTGTTTGTGAAATCTCCAAAACATATCCGCGTATTCAAGCAATTGTATCCGTAAATTCCGTAACCACCTCAGCCTGTATTGGCGCGATGGGGAACATGGATCGAGGCATTATCTTACTATCGCAAATATTATTCCTATATGAAAGATGTCATTTTCAAACTTAATTGTTCTAATTCTGAAGCAGTTCGCGAAAGTCAGCAATTTTTTTCCGATTCTGACGTTCAAAAAGAAATAGATGTCATTTCTATAAACTATTATGTAGTGACACAAACTGTTTCGCAGTTAGAAAATACTCACTTATCTATAAGACCCGTTAAATAACATCAACAGTTTTAAATAAGAATCCGGATTTGGAAAAGGTTCGATCTGTATCTGGAATTCAAAACTGCACATGAGAGATATAGGGGTATTTGAATTTCGCAAATCTTACTTCATTAGATGCTGAACGATCAAGTACACGAGAACGTTTTCAGACCGTCGTCGAGGCCTGACCGAATCGGCAATGGAAGCACTGCTTATCTTGCGGTATTATGCGGCGTACCATGGTAGTCGCACATTACCGCAGTCGTTACCGATACGTCAAGAAAAGGTAACAATCTGTTATTCTTTTATTAATACTGTCTCTACTTTTGCGCGGTACGCCCCGGACAGTTCCACTAGTTTCTCGAACATTATAAATAGTGCACGTCGATCGACCGATAATAACCGAACGTACACATAATTCCTTGTGTGTACATATTAAACATAGCTCCTTTCACGGCGCCTCTGCAGGTGCAACCGTTTGTCACGCTGTACTCATTAGTTTCTGGATTCTCCTCATCTTTCTGATACGATGCTCTCGATAAAATTTTGAGCCCTTATTGCCAGCTCCTTGGGCATCTTCGTCTAGTTGTACAATAGGAAGCACAAAATGACTAATATCATGTTAACATATAACATGATATTCCTTATGTACTTATTTATCGTTTTCCATATTAAATTTTTGCATTATATTTCTACTAAAATGTTTCGTGACTAGGCTTTGATTCCCCGTTCATTTTCAACACATTAAATAATTTTCTTCGAGTTATAGCTACGAAAATTTATATTTGGTGTGGTTTCAAATGAAATCTTCGTAAACATGGATCTGTCGAATTTTGTTCCGTTTTAAGGTTAGGTTTAAAACAATTGATTTTATGTGATTTTCTTAAGTGAATTATGTTTGCTATGGTGTAAGGTGCGCTCGAATTTTTCTACCCAACACCCTAGATAAACATAAAAACTGCAAAAATATTTTAATTTAAAGCATTTAATAAATAACCGCCTCATGATCGTACAATATTTTTTGTGTATAAATAAAAGAGCAAATATCTTTCCCATTCTAAACTATTACACTTTTTTTTTATAGATGCAACGAGAATACGTAAAGGAAATAGGTGCTTATGGTAATCCATCATGTCAAACGATTGATTGTCAACAGGGTTTAACATGATGCAGCCCAGAAAAAGCTCCGTGCGATTAAGAGCGAAACGTTGATATATTGACGCGCACTTGACGCGGTTTCAATCCGAAAACCTTTCTGAAAATTTCCCCTAAGTCTTTCAATGTGAGAATTATGTAATTCAATGTGGGTGATCGACTTCACCCTGAACTCTGGGTAAAGTTGATCAACTTCTAACCAAAAATAAGAAAAAGATGCTCACGCTACGGCCCTGATCCAGTGACCAGTCGACAGCAAAAACATCAATGAAGTTATATTTTTAATTCCATCGAAATAGAATTTATTTTTCAGTTACCTAATTTGTTGATCGACTTCGCGCTGGTGGATGGCATTTTATTGCAATAAAACGGTAATTTTGTTGAGTAGAAACCAAACACTGTTCAATGAAACTACATAGTTTAACATTTTTGAGATCTGTGTACAATTAAAATGCATTGCTAATAGGAGACTAAAACCTGTAGGTCGTTGAATGTATTTCATATGGATCCAACTATTTCTCTTCCTCAGTACAGTAAGACATGAAACCAATTTAATCAAAGTCTAAAACCCTGTTTTAATTAAATTTCAAACGTGTATCGATCGTACGAAGGTTCCTCTCGATACATAATTGACTATACAATTTACCCTTTGTTAATGAACTCCCTAGTTATGAACAAGGAGTGGAAATTGTTTCATTGAAGTTTCTAAATACGTCAATTAACTAAATCTCTATTTTAGCGCTAAACCTTGTTAGATTATGGAATAGACGGAATTAATTTCGAGCTAACTACGTCCGCTTAAGCTGCACGTTCAAGTGTCACCTGTGGAAAACAGTCACATTTACATCTAAGATGGGAAATGTCAGATAGTTCCATTTGGATGAGTATAATTCAAAACAACGAGCACTTCGGGCGGTACTTTAAAGTATTAGAGGTAAATTAGTAATCCTAAATCTTATGAAATGTGTTTTCAGCATTTCCGTGGATTGGTAAACATAATAGAACCGCAGAATGATTATAGAGCTTCTTTGCTTCCATTTTGTGGGAGAGTTTAAATTTTTAGTACAATTTTACACCGGTTTAAGGTTCAAATTAAATCATACGGATTTTGATTGACTAACTTTAATATGTGTATCAACTATGGATCAAATTTAATACTATGGTACATAATCATATGATTTGGAAATCGATTAATTAAAAATAGGTCATTTGTTTTACTCCATCTTTATGCTTAATTATTGGGTTAGGATGAAATTGTAAGTACTTCTCATATTTTGTTACTCATACCGTCTATAGCACAGTTTTACCACGTTAAAGTAGATTATGTTGGAAGATTTGGACTTATTAAATTAAATATGTAATATACCTCCTTTACCTTGAATGTTAGACAAATGCATCATTATATATACAAACACGTTAGATATATAAGGTGCATTCCTTTCGCCTACACTGGCACTGGTTGTTACAAAATTACACGCAATACACTTAATACATTTAAATCAGTGCAAAGTGTTGTCAATTGACGTAACAACATAGCATAACATTTGCTGGGGCTATGCTGGTAGGCTTTAAGCACATTTATCCCTAGTACGCAGCATTGCTCCTCTGCCATCGAATTAAGTGTTCCTCCCTGATGGTATTCAAGGCTCCTTTAGGATCACCCTGGCTCCATTTACTAGATGTTATCCCCAATATGGGCTCTGTCTGCTATTCGTACAACATAACGACGAGGTGGTGGACGGTTTTGAAGGATTTCGACGACTCTGGCCAACAACGGGTTATCGGATAGACTGGCACGCCGCCACGTTTTGTCAGCCATATCTCGCAGGTGTTCCGATAGGCTCAGTATCCTCAGGTCGTTTCACACCTGTTGATTCTGGACAAACCATAATGCACCAGTAATCATACGAAGTATTTGGTTTTACAGGGTCTCCAATTTCTTCAAATGATTGAGAGCCACCGTTGACCATGCCAGCGCTCCACAGACTATGATTGGGTGTAAACATGTGATGTAGAGCAATAACTTAGCTGCGACATCCAACTGACTTCTCCGGCACATTAGTGGTAGTATTATTGGCTCATTATTATTGGCTCTCACGAACTTCGTTCTAACTCGATTAGTGTGTGAAGCCCAGGTAAATATTTTGTCCAACATAACTTCTAAGTAGACGACGGAGTCCTTCCATTCAAGCCTTTGGTCATTAATGGTAACTTCTGTAGGTTGAGGTTTTCTTTGGCGGGTGAATAGGATCGCCACACTTTTTGACTTGCTTACCTTTAGGCCCCAATTCTCTGCGCAATCCTCAATGTTGTCTAAGGCAGTCTGTAGCCTCTTAACAATAACGCCTTCGCTCTGACTGGAGCAATAAATCGCCATATCATCGACGTAGGTTGTAAGGTGAACTTCGAGATGTCTAAGGACGTCATAGGTATGTTTGAGAAACAGCAAAGGACCAACTAAGGATACGAGTAATTACCTTGCTGAAGTCGACCTTATGCATCTTATCAGCGATGCCACCATGCCACACAGCGTTGAAAGTCCTTAGCACATCGAGAGAGACAAATTAATAAATATTCCGATTCGGAGGATGGATTTGTTCATCAGTGATAAGATTATGTTGCTGGACATATAAATACAAAAGCCAATAATTCCGATAAATTATCTAACTGTATTGGTAAATGTGTAGCCTTCATTTTAATCAAGCGTATTGGAGCTTATCAACAATACCTAACCACATGTAAACAGTCGATGAAAAAGTTTTTGCCATTGTAACAGATTGCCAATAAACTAAATTGACACAAGAGTAACATTTTTTACTTAAAACAAGAGTGGGTTCAGACATCCAAGGAAAACAACTCAAGAAGCTGACGATGAACTAATAGAGTATGTCAGACAGCATCCTTTCACCTCAATTAAGGTAGTAAAAGACATTAACGTTTCTGTATCTGTAAGAACAGCAGGAAGAAGGTTAAGGGTACAAGGAGTGTTTAATTACGTAGCAATCAAGAAACCACCATTAACTTAAAATAATAGAGGAGCCATGACTTAATTTTCAAGTCAATATTTAAACGTAGACCAAACTTTTTGGAACCGGGGTATCTCTCGGGTCATCTTATAGCGGTCAACTTTGACTGTATCGTCCGAAAAGTTAAAAGTTTAACAAAGAATATTTGCACAAAACAAATAATAGCTGAAGATTTTCAGTGCGTATATGGGGTTGGATATCTACCGAAGGACCAGGTCAGACATATGTTATCGACGAGGGATTAAATGGCCAAAGAAATACTGTGATTATGATTATTGTGTAAAACAATTGCTACTCAACAATGTTTAACTAAAATTTAATTTTAGGGTCCTCAAGTGGTCCTAAAACAATTTTAGCAAGTGCTGTCACAATTAAACAGAGCCTACTAGGTTTTTTCAATTTTTTGCATCTAATGTTTGATCGTAGGCTAACGGTTAATAATGGGTAAATTTTCTAATTATACCAAAACTTCATTAAAAGAGTTCTATACTTGATAAAAATGTGGAATCAATTGGTTTACCAGTAACAGAGATACAGGGGTGTCAAGCTGTGGGTGTGAAACGTACTGTATGTATTGCTATGTTAAATATTTACATCGGAAATATCAGCTGCCAATCTAAAACGTTTAGGGTGTTCAGTATAGACACCAGATAGTAATGAAATTCCCTCTGGCGGATAAAAGCTATTTTTCGAAAGCCGCAATTTCCCCCCAGGCCGACTGGCCTTGAAGTGTGGACATTAAATAACTCATATAAGTCCAGATAACGACAAACGTGGAAAAACGGTGAAGTTATTCCTCTTTACTTCATCTTCCTATTTTTTTTCAAAATTGATGTAAAATTCTCCTAAAACAAACAACAGGGTAAATTCAAAGGCATTTTTAACATTAATTCGTATATTAAATATTTTTCGTGAATGTATCTTCGTTTGTAGCAGTCAAATTTCGTATTTTAGGGGTTGTCTATCATACTACATTCATTCTCTCATGTTACTTCAAAAGAATAACTTTATTCATCAAAATTCCTCGTTAGATTATATTTGGGTAGAAATCATCAAAATTCGCTGTGGAATGAAATAATCGCTATCGCGATTAAAATAAAGGAGAAAAGGGACGCCAATAAATTCATTAATTCTGGTTAAGCTTTCTTCGAGTTAACTAGTATTTTGGCTGCGGTCCCAATTTAAAGTGTACGATATAGAAATTAGAGAATAAATTCAAGGTAAAACAAAAAGTTGGAGAATAGAACAAGCAGATTCCTGTGAATGTCATAAGGAACTTAGAGTTTGTACATATGACATCTTCGTAAAAATCAAGGTTAGTTTAATTTTTCAATTTTAACATTCGTTAGTTTCTATTTATTGACTTCAAAAATTCATAAAAATTTAAGATTAGGAGATTAGGAAAATAAACAGAAGAGTGGATTTGTCTGTGTTACCCTACGATCGTCGTTATCTGGACTTAACTTTATTATTTAACATCAACGCCCCAATACCAGTTGGCTGGGGGGAAATGGTGACTTGGAAAATTACATTTTTACTCGCAAGAGGGATATTTCATTACAAACGGGTGGCTAACCCGAATGCCCTATCCGTCCTGAGATTGACAGCCGATGTTGTCGTTGTCGTAAATATTGAACATTACAGTATATACAGGTCTTGTAAAGCGAGTACATACAGCAACAAATAGTGAGTCATCCGCTCCCTCTCAACGATTGGAGATCACAAGTTAATCACGCCGTCACGCGTAAGTATGTACGCTTGGACTAATGCCCACATTTTTTGCTGTACGCATTCGCTTTACAAGACCTGTATATTGATTTATTCCTAGATGGAATATACAGGTGTTCTATTTAAAATAACTTCGTGGGTTGCTATTTGTTGAACAGCCTGTATATTGAAATACTTTTGTAAGACATCTTATGATTTCTACTATATTGTCTGAAAATTTTTATCTTCTATCCTTTACACTGTAGACACTGTGCTACAATTCCGACAGGTTGGGAGAGCCTGTATATGCCAAAATCATTACGTTTTCCTCTTATTAAGATCAAAGATCCTGAAGTCCAGTGTTTTAACAAATTACATGCTCAGGAATCATGCACAAGAAACGCTATTCTTTCAAATCATTTTTCCAGTAATCGGCAAAAATAATAAAATAAGCGTCAATTCGAGTGGTAAGTCGAATAATTGATATTCCCAGTACAGTTATATATTTCTTATTGGATTTGAATAATGGAGCACGTTGTGTAGGTGTGCTGCGTTGTGTAGAATCGGTTTTTGTTGATTTTAAATCGATTGGTCCCGTGAGATAGTTGTACCTTTTTCAGATTCTGCTACTGCAAATAGCAGACAAATCTTGACGTCTCTGTTGATCAGCGATTCACGAAGCAATAAAGATACATACTGTAGTCGAACCTAGCAGAGCGTCTACGTTACCCATGGGAACGTCTTGTACGATCGCGCTAGCGTGAAAAGGTGAATCGGGACAAAAACTTCGCAAGTGAGATTGTCGAACGCAAAAAGATGAATCGATGGTTTTCTTGACAGTCGTGAATACAAGCTTGAATTTTTTGCTTCTCCCTGTAGATTACTTCGTTTTGAAATTCTACATAGGTAATTACTTTACTGTTATTTGCGTTAGTTTTGTCGTAAGTGCATGTCTCTTAATGCGTGTATGTATATGAAAGACAAATCGTTTCCTTGTTCGGGATTAAGGTTAAAGTAAAACAACTTACAAATGGAATGTAGTTGAAGTTAAAAAATTCGAAACCATGTTTTTGTAGCATACAATAATATGTGTAGCATATGTGGAGTATAGGTTTTTTTTTTGCCATCCAGTCGGTGGTGCTTATATAGCAATCTAGCTAATAACTAATGAGCTGTTTATTTTTAACTTAAGTTACTACGGTTCTTAAACTAAGTACTTATCCTATGATAGTCCCTCAGGTTCTGGTATAATGGAGTCACTTTGTTCTTGTGTTCTTTTAAGGTAATTGTCACTGCACTAGTTCAAATGGTTTTGTTCGCTTCAATCTTCTAACTGGAGTATAGGTGGAGTATAAATTTTTAGTGTGGCATTTTAGGTGATAAAGTTATTGGACCATTTATTTTTGAAGGCAACTTAAACAGCGGAACATACTTAAACATTTTACTTAACTATCAATACTTTTAGAAGATGTTTCGTTAGAAACTCGAAAAACACGGAGGCTTCAGCATAACGGCTGTCCAGCTCATTGTTTATAAATCGTCCGTGACTATCTTCATAATACGTACCCATATTAGTGGATTGAAAGAGGATGTATTTTTCCATGGCCAGCTAGATCCTTAGATCTGACTGCGTTTGACTTTTATTTAAGGGGCAGGGTAAAAGATCTGGTTTACCAAATAAGTTCTACAATGAAAGCATGATTCAAGCGATTCATAATGATATCGCCAGCCTACGAAGAGTAGAAATCGAAGCAGCAGTTATTAGTGGAGCGGGCCAAGAGCGCCACGCGCCAGGTTCGCAATCAGGCTGCCGCGCGCATATATGTATGTAAACATAGGTAATTTAAATATGTAATTATTAGGACGAGGACCAAAACCACTGTCTATTACGTCGTGAAGACGCGCAAATATACACCTCCAGTTTGGGTGTTCGTTGATAAATAGGGCGTTGTTCACAGTGGGCCACTACAAAAAAAAAGTTCATTCATCGACGGCTACGAACTAACAGCGCGCTTATTCATTTACGGATGACGCGCTCTATTCATCAACAAATGACGAGTCTGCATATGTTACGTTTGCACCACTTCGTGGCATACTAGAAACAAGCGTCGGTGTGCTCGCTTTAGTGATTATGTCTAACGTAACTATTAAAAATAAACGGCCATTACCTACGAAAGTTAATAAATTTCTTAGTGAATTTGTGGATTTACACTACAATGGGAGTACAATTTTCTGTAAAGTTTGTAAAAAGAAACTACTGTGCTGGAGCAAACGTGATTGTGAAAGACATATAAATAGCGCACACCACAGAAATAAAAGAAATGGTGTGTCACAACAACGTCAATTTCAATTAGAATTGCTTTTAACGTTTATGGTATGTGGTCTACCACTTCGTATACTTGATAAAAAAGCATTTCGAAAATTCTGGGGTACATACAATACCGAGTGGATCCTACCATCTCGGACAGCGTTACGGAGAGATATTCCACGAATACGTGAGGACATTGAAAATCGAATTAAAGCCGAATTAAAAGATAAACAGCTGTGGCTATGTCTTGATGAGACGACAGATTGCAAAAAAAATTCTATTTTGGATATAATAGTGCGCGTATTAGATCCTATTAAACCAAATTTTGCAATTCTATTAGCCAGCAGAAGATTAAAACAGTGTACTAGTAAAGCAATTACGGCCGTAGTTCTCGAAACGTTACAAAAATTTCAAGTGTCAACCAGTCAACTGTTGTTGTTCATGAGCGATGGTGCAGCAACAATGTGTAGTGTAGGCCGTTCCCTTAAAGAAAAGTGTGAAGGACTTTTACATGTTACGTGTAAAGTCCATGCTTTACATCTTGTGGCACAAACTATTCGAGAGTGTTACCCGGAGGTGGATGCATTAATAGCAAACACAAAAAAAGTGTTTCTCAAAAGTCCTAAGAGGACTAGGGCATTCCACAGGTTATGCTCTGGTATCCGAGAACCACCACAGCCCATTCTTACGCGTTGGGGAACGTGGTTAAAAGCCGCTTTTTATTATAATGAACATTTTCAAGAAGTCAAATCCGTTATTTTGCAATTCGTCCCTGCCGAAGCTAGAGCTATTAGGATGTGCCAGAAGGGATTTCTCGATATTTCTGTTGAAACACATCTAAAGAATATTGGCAACAATTACAAAGGGTTAGGAGACGCGATAGAAAATTTGCAAAATTCTGGATTGTCGTTGGTAGAATCAGTGCAAATCGTGGACGAAGTTAGTACATTGTTACACAGTAGTTTTAGCTAAGTTCGATAGTGTTTTAAAAAAGAATCCGGACTACACGAGATTAAGACAAATGTGCGATGGGGCATCTGCAGATTCCTTGACTAAGTCTAAAGATTATTTTAATTACGCCTGTCTTACTTCGGTAGACGTGGAACGGTCGTTTTCGAAATATAAGAACATTTTTTCGTCTCGGCGAACATCCTTCACCGAGGCAAATGTGGAAACTTATCTGATGGTGCAACTTTTTAAACAAGCCTATCCGCATTATTAAGAAGGATAGAATTTATTTATTATATCTTTATTTACAGTTACATTATTAAGTACAACAGAATAAAAAAAGCGTTCAGTTTCTCAGTTATTTCCTTATTACATCCCATTTACAACGCATACCGTTTTCAATCAAATAAAAAATCATAATGAAAATAAAAACACCTCAGTGTGTACATATATATATATATATATCCGTTCTAATTACTAAACATTATTATTGCGTCAGCTTTTATTTTTTTACTCTTGTGTATTAATTTCGAAATATCACATATCTGCTGTGACTCACATATACGCTATTTACAATAAGCGGCCGTTGCGCCTGATTCCGATTCTGTTGGATGGCGCAATTTGGCCCGCTCTAGTTATTAGCACTCGTCGTAGACTAAATCTGCGTATAAATAATGACGGCAAACTGTTTAAACATTTAAAATAAATTTAAGTTATTGTTTATTTTCATTTCAAGTAACACTATATTATGTACTATTGGTACTGTCTTGGTTTTGCATTGTTGTCATTTATTTGTTTATTTTGTAACTGCTATATTTTGTTATTGTTATCATTCTTTTGTTTCATGGCAAACTACGATAGGTTTCGATATTATTAAGTAGGTATTTGTAACTAATAGGGAAATTATTACTGAAAATGGGCTGTTTTCGTTATTATCTGGAAAAAGGAAAAATATATCACCATGCGGTTTCGCCACTACTTTAATCTGTCAAAACTCTTCAAACACATCATATGAAAATCATATTGTTACGTTTGAATTTTTAGAGATAATTGGGAATAACTCAGTTAGGAATAATATCATCTGGTAGATTTCTTGAACATTAACGGGTGGCACAAATTGCGACGTCTAAAACAGCGCTGAATGCCCTTTCAAACAAGTCCACATTTCTTTAATTCGGGTAAAAACTGCAGAAGTTATAGCAGGTTTAGGTCTAACTAAATTAAATTTAGTTAGACTCAATAAACATCCATAAAGTGTTTCGATGATAGAAGATTGTACTCCGGACAACTGGAAGGTGACACATAAATATCAAAGCAATAACATCACTTTTATGTTATTTAGTATTTATTTTCGATATTTTTTCGTAAATGAATAACGTAAGTTATAATCGAATCTACCAGCATAATTTTCATGCAATACGATATTATAGAGGATTCAACGCGCCATTTTGATAATTTAAAAGCCCGCAGTAATTAGAATAACCTAGGTTTATGATCGCACTTAAATGCTACACGTAAATTAGCCATTACGCTTGACGACGTATAGGTGTGTGAAGTAATTAGTACATTTTTTAAATTAATAATTAAAATGCTCGTAAAATCAGTGCTTACAGCGATAAATTTCGAAAGCAGATTGCACAAAAATAAACAAAATACCCGTACCTACGTACAGACTGTTCCAAATTTCTCGAACAGTGTGAGAATCTCTTTTGTTATATTCCGCTTACTAAGAAAATAAAAGAAATAGGTGCCTATTTATAAAAATTAACTTGAAAATGCTCCTGAAACGTTTAGGATAGGACCAAAGTTTGCACAAAGGAAATTAAGTAACATTTACATGGCGGTGTTGTACATATTCAAAAAGCAGTGTAGTGTAAAATTACGCAAGCGTGAAACATTGACATTATCACGGTGCTGCATAATACAACCGACCAATGACAGTGCAGGAGGCGGTAAACCTACCATTGATAACTAAATATGGCGTTCACACACAGTAGTGTGAAATTAGTGCAAGGATTAAGCTGTAGTGCAAAAATTTGCCGTTTACTGCAGAATTAAGGATTAATTCCTTGTTTTCTTGTTAGGAATTATGCTAGTATTTTTGCTACCCCTTTATGTGCCATATTCAACTTAGCACTTCAAACGACTGTGTCCCCTGACATGAGGAAGATCGCTAGAATGTCACCTATTTTCTCGTATGTGTGTTGCTTTGCTAGGAATCGAGATCATCGCATTCGTCTTTTCGATAGCTGACAAAATATTTATAACAATTATATGTATATAATATTAAATCAAACAACGTAACATGTAAAATTTTATTGTTTAAAAAAATTAAAGTGTTGTGGTTGTTGGCATGTGTTATGTAAGTAATATAAAACAACAAAATATATAATGGAATAATAACGCAAACATTTTGCCCACTTTTTTACAGTGGAATATGAAGGAGATAAATCACAATAAACGCCGTCTAAACGTTGTTTAATGTGATTAGGCGAATGCTCTTCTTTTGTTAAAAATTTAATGACCGCGTGGTACTCAATTTTCGTTACCTGGCACATCTTCATGCACTAGTCTCGTTGTCTCGATGGCTACTAAAAACTACTACTCGTCGAGCCGTAATATATACAGTGCAGGCTTCGCACATGTGCAACTATGACATAACGGAGTTTGAATACGCTCGAGCTTGTATAAGCCTGTCAGGCCGAGAACTTATATTGCCTATCTCGTAGGTATCCATAAATCTCTCTGATCACTAATACAGCTGGGGTGTCAATAAACAAAATACTTTCTTTATTAATTTGTGATAAACGGTGTTTTACAAACGTATCACTTGCAAAAGATGCTACCATAGTAAGAAAAATATTTCTGTCAATTTTCGCTCACTTATAATAGTTACTCAAAAGCTTGAACATCTTCTATATTTATATATTATTACTAGAGTTTGTTAAAAAGGCCGTACCGGCAGTGGCGCACCGCGTAAAAGTAGATACGTAATATACAATATTAGTGAAAAATAATATTGTTACCTTTTCCTGTCGTCTTGATGTCCACTGTGGCAATTGGCAACCGCCCTGGTAAGCTGCGTAGAATTGCAACATCAGCAACGCTCCCATTGTCGATTCATTCAGCCGTCGTCAGTGTTGTGAATATGTTGTCGTATACTTCGAAAATGATCGTTCGACATCCAGTGAAGTAAGATTTGCAAATGTCAGATATTCCTTTTCCTCATCTGGTCACTCTTGATTTTCAGTTATAGACCGAACCTTTTGTAAATCGGGATTTTTCGTTAAAATTGCACCAACTTTTTTAGCAAGATCAACTCCTATAGTGTTCGTCAAGTTTTCTAGAGCGGCATGTAAATTGTTTTTGCAATTTAATGCGTCTCGTGCAGATAAGTGACTGTTCTCTAATTGCTCAATAGCTTGTGCAACTTCAGAATAGTTCATGTAAATTTCATCTATTTGTTGTTGAACGTCCGAATTGGAAAAAGGTACTGACTATCTCCAACTGCTGCAGAATCATTTGAATCAAGTTGCAAGGTGACATTTTTCACTTGTGAAAAATATTTCTGATAGTAAGATACTGCCTGGAGCCATGTTCCCCATCGTGTTATTACAGGCTGAAGTGGTGGGGGTGATAATTTCGGATACAATTGTTTGAATACACGGATGTGTTTGGGAGATTTGATGAACACTTTTTTGGTAGATGCTATTAACTTATCCACCATCGGATACTTCTTTCGAATGGTTTCTGCTACGAGGTGACATGCATGTATGAGGCATGTTATGTGAAGAAAAGTCGGAAAGCATATTTTCAACATCCTACCAACGCTCAGCATTGTTGCGTCACCGTCAGTAACGAACATTGTGACTTGGGATCCTGTCATACAAAATTCTCTCAACGAATCTTTTATTATCTTGACAACGGTTTCTGCATTAGTTTTTTGAATCCTTTTACTGGATAACAACAATGAAGCTGGTTGACCATCACGTTTTAAAGGACGCGCTACAACATGAATAACGCTGTGTTTCTGAGCATCAGTTGTTTCATCCACACATAGGCAGATTTTCTTATTTCTCAACTCGTCTTTTATACATTCCTTTACTGTACCTTGTACACGTGGCAAATTGTATCGTAATTGCATAGATGTTGGCAGCTTCCATGAGAAAACGTATTTAGCCCAAAAAAGACGAAAATGTTCATTAGATACTAGATGTTGTGGGACGTTGCACACATTTTACATAAAAATAAAATCATATAAAAATTGCCAGTATGGAATACCGTTTCTTAAATTCAATACATGACGTTTACTTTTACAATGTTTTCTACATTCAAACCTATCGCGACTTAGCAATTCTGTTGCATATTGTGCAATAAATATGCGGACTTCTATATTCTAATCCAGGGAAATGCCTGAGATATTTATTCACATTCGAAGGGAACGTTACACCCTTTGGGCGTCCCATCTCCGCGTACTTATTTGGCGTGCAACGTGCAACGTACTGCCGCTTTGAACTCCCTCGCGGTACTGTCGTTATCGACCACGGGTTGAAAATTACCCCTACCCACACCGCTACGCTACGCTATTGCCATCCGGTATCACCTTTTTAACAAACTCTAATTATTACATATATAGTTAGAACTTCCATAGACAAACGTTAGAAACAGAAACATCAACAATTCAGCCGGCGCAACAATTAACACAAATTCCTCGACTTGGCATTGTATATTGGCGATAACGCCAAGGCGGTTATATACGACGCAATGAGTTTATTATTCATACCACTGTCAATTCACTTTGGATATAGATAGAAGGTCCGTAGGATATCAATTGTTACCGTCCACAATATATCTTTCCGAAGATATCCTATGCGTGATGTAAAGGGTAAAGCTTTGCAATATTTGATTAAAGAAAATAGCTTTTCTACGAAGAAAATGGTTTTTCTAGGAAGAAAACTATAAGGAATGTCGTTTTTACGTATGTGTAGAATCTACTTGCTTATTCTTTGTCTAATTAGCTGGATACTTTAAATGAAAATCATTCATAAAACATATCAAGCACAAAGCAAATTACACCATGTATTAAAAAAATAAATTACAAATTTATATAGAAATTGGTAGTCATCTTAATACACACTTACCTACATATACATATTACTATGTATAATTCAAACCTAAACATTAACCAATAAAACTGTATGCAACACGATCTTACTGCACGTTATTTGAGCGAGTCCATGCTACGGTGTGGGTCTCACATTACAAAGAAGATTTGCCGCCTATAGAATCAATAATGATTGATTGAGATTGATATTACGTGTTAAAAAGGTGTACTTCATTAGATTACAATGCAGAAGGGAAATGTCTTGTAAAGCAAACCTCTTCTTTTTCTTCTCGATATTCTTAGAATCATTTTTATTCACTGTAATTCAATACAATTAGAAAGTCCCATTTAGCTTAGGTTGTCATTTATTGTTTAATGTATATTTTGTAAAACTAAACGGCTACGATTTATATAAAATATCTATAAATCGAAAAAAGGTACCGAAGTTATTTTGGTGAGAGGTTACCTGAATCGATGAAATATAGTGACGTCACTTTCATCTGAATGGTTTGAGATGAAGAGGATGTCTAAATTAGTAAAATCTCACTCCATTTTTTATTGGATACCTTTTAGATACCTTTTCTCTTTCTGCACATTTCACTCAGTTTTTCCTAAACATTCTTAGTTCTCACTGTATCTAAGGACATTACGCGAGTAGCCTGAAAAGTTTCCAGAACAAATACAGAACACAGAAACGAATTTTTTTTGTCAAACTCAGTTTTATTTCTCAGCACAGTCTCCTCGTAAGTCTATACACATTTTAATCCGTCCAAATAGTAGTTGGCATCTTGTTCTGCAAAATAGGCATTTACAAATGCAATGGTCTTCTCACTCGATGAAAATCTCGAAACTTTGAGCCTAGGAAACAGACAAAAGTCACTGGGGACCAGATCTGATGAATAGGGTGGATGGTCGTTTTTCCACAATTTCTGCCTTCAGCTAGTCGAGTAATGATGCGCAGTATGCCCCTGCTATTGTTTTTCTTTTACGAAGATAGTCGATTAACACAACCTTATCACTACCCTAAAAACAGGGGCCATCACTTTCCCGACCGATTGAACGGTCTTCGTCTTTTTCGGAGCCGATTCACCTTTCTCAGTCCACTATTTCAACTGTGCCTTGGCTTCAGGAGTGTACTAGTGCATTCGTTTCATCTGCAAAATAAAGAACAGCTGTATATTGAACATTTATTTTTTTTTATTTAAAGAAAAAGGCAGTACGTATTATTGATGTTGTTTTCAAATAGTAAAGTATGTACATATTTATGTATAATAAATATTTTTCGCTAATTTTTCTTACATGTTCTGTTGATAAAGGGTAAAGTAAATTGACATAAAATAGTAGAAAAGCTATAATTATGCTAAATATATATAAAAAATATGATTACGACACTGATATGAATCATTATAAAAAACAGCGCGCACTATTTATAAAAATAGGGCAAATGACACGTATTCCATTTGCGAACGCTGTGGTTTATAAAGATTCATAAGCACACAAGCAATTGTCTCGTCTCGAAGTTGTCAACGCAAACTCTCCCAAGAACAGGTTTGTTTAACATATGTATATGTGTTATACATATTTGAAACACCATGGTATATCCTCAAATAATGCAACTAACCTACATTCATGGTTTTCTCCATAAATACCAACGCCAGAGCTAGTACCCATTCTTGACGCGCCTGTCAGCCAGGTCACCACCCATATCAAAGGTAGGGTTTGTTACTACTGTTTCTATGCTGGTATTGCCCGACCTACAGTGGGTTCTTGAGATACCAGAATTTTTCAATCTGTATGCTCCCATTCTTGCCTCTTCCTTAATAATAATGCTAAGAGTGGATAAATTTAGCATGGTTTCTATAACTGTCGTCAAGACATTAGTGTGATCTTAGGTAACGAAACCCATCAACCGTAAGTTATCATGGGTCTTATCACTGCGGTGTGCAGCTAGTACGTCACTTGTGGTTTGAGTCCCTATGTTTTCTCAACTATTCGGGGGTGGTCATTGAAATTTTACATTTGTTAGTGATTTTTTGAAGATGTGAATTCCAGGTCAGTTCAGAGTCCAAGGTTATTCCTAAAAACTTAGTCTCTTGACTGATATGTATCATTTCATTAGGTTGTTCAACTTTCTTCTTTTGGTAAAGGGTACAAATGCTACTTCAGCAGAGTTTGTTCTGAGATTTTCCTTCAAATAGAAAGCATAACTATATGTATATAGCAGCTGTATTGTGTCAATGTTTTTATTGAGGAGATTTTTTCATGTGAGTGATATTTATCAGATTATACATTTCGTGCCTTTTTTGCCTCCCTGTAGACATTGAATATACTTCCTGCGAAATATGTTTTTTCAAGGACGAAAGGCACTAAAGACGAGCAAGGAATTTCTTCGTTCACCTTTAGTGCCTTTTGGCACACCGATAAATTTGTATGTATGTGCCACTTCTATAAACGATGTATGTAATGTGCAAAAGTGACAGCTTTCAATGAAATTAGCCTCTAAACACAGTTAACTTATTTACTGGATAATAGGACCCAGCTTATACTATGATTTGTTCTCTTACATTAAAATTACGTAGGATCATTAAATTTCCAATTGACTTTCCTTCTATTTTATTAGTTTTACCATGTATTTAGAACACAGTATCAAGCTACATGATAGTCACAGATGCTTGTAGTGTCATGTAAATGTAAATTAATACGGCTCTGTTGAAAATGACTACGGGTATTCATGGCGTAGCGGCTTTGTATTGTACGTAATCGACTTGATCTGTTAAATAACTCATACCAGTCAACCTACAACAATACACATAATGCGGCCCGTTTATATTTGTTGAAAATATATTGAGCATCGTGTCCAGATTATAAATAAGATAATGTTGTTTATTATGTCATTGAGTTTCGGCGTGAAGTTGACCAAAAGAAATTGTATAAATTCTGATTCATGTCACAATGAACTTACTTTAAATCTTACGTGGTCCCGCTACTTGGTTTTTGTCCAACGATATTAAAATTTTTGTAAATCTTACGAATGTAAGATTATTTAAATTGCTTTAATGTATTTGTTCAGAAAACAATATTTGAACGTACGTACTTACTGAGCTTCAAATACACAGGAGTGGAAAAGCAGACACGTTTTTTGATATGTTGCTGCGTCTTTGACGCCTATAAAAAAAAGGAAAAATACAGAACTTTTACTCTTGGGCGTCCCAGCAGTCCAGCGGAAATTGGGGTGGGGAGAAGGGGGTACTAGAGCTCCAAAAATTATTAGTAAAAAAAAATAATGTAGGCGCCACCACGGTTTTATTTAAAGAAAATACCCAAGAGTTTAAAACCAGGAAACAGATGTTCGCTAAAGGTGGTAGGGGTAAATGTACTTAAAATAAAAAAAATAATATTAAGTTTAACGTTTGACGGAATTCATTTAATAAAACAAAGAAAAAAAAATTGCGCGTATAAGTAGTACGCGTAAAATGAAATTAATACCAATAAAATTTAATAAATGTAAGTGAAATAAGTGTGTAATACGAACTTAGATCAGAGTACAACCCTGATTACTTAACATAAATTTCATGAACCGGTTGAGCTGTTACAGAGATTAGTTGAACAATCAAGGTTATGTACTTACGTGTCGCTTTTGAAAATATAGCTGGTGTTTTTTTGTGTGTTGTAGTATTATACCAAGTACATAATTAGTGTATCGTTTCATATAGAACGAATATTTACATACCTAAGAAAACAATGCCTCGTAATAGATTTGCTACTAATGTACATAAGTATGTGTCACTTTTTCCCCATTTAAAATATGACGGTAGTGCAGTTTTTTGCTTAATATGCAATGTTCGTTTGGCTGCATTGGACAGAACTGATTGCCAGAGGCATGTCAATGGTATTAAGCATATGAGAAATGCAAGAACTGAAATACCTTATACACTATTCCTCATACATTTATTAATTATGTTTACCTTTTGTAATCTTCCGTTGTCGTTGGTGAGAAAAGCAGCTTTTAAAACGTTTTGGCGACAATACGTTCCAAAGTACCCATTACCCTCACAAACACAATTACAGAATCATTTGCCGCGAATGAAAGAGATGCTAGAAAATGTGTGTCAACGTGATTTGTGTTCTAAAAAAATATGGATTACCGTGGATGAGACGACCGATATAAAGAAAAACAGTATTGTGAATGTAATAGCTCGCGTTTTATCTAGCGAGAACACAGCATCTCGATATTTGTTAGCTTGCAAACGTGTTCAACAATGTACCGCGGAAAATATTCAAAAAGTGATAATGAACGCTTTGAAAAAATTTAAAATTGCCCAAGATCAAGTTGTGATGATTGTGACAGATAGTGCAGCAACGATGTTAAGTGTTAGGCGATCCTTAAAACATATATTTCCTAACTTAATACATATAACCTGCGTGCTGCATGCTTTGCATTTAGTTGGTGAAGTTGTTCGACAACATTACGGAAACGTTGATCGGATGATTGGAAGTACTAAAGCAGTGTTTCGTAAATCTCCTAAACGTTTAAAAGAATTTCGTAAATTTTGTCCAGGTATTCCAGAACCTCCTGAACCAATTTTAACGCGATGGGGTACTTGGCTAACAGCAGCTTCTTACTATTTGATCCATTTTCAACAAATTCAATTAATTATAATGCGATTTAATCGGAATGAATCCAAAGCAATTAGAGAAAGTCAAAGAGAATTTCAAATTCCTCAACTTTTAGAAGATTTAACAACAATATGTACCAATTATACAGTATTACTAGATGCCATCAGAAAACTACAATGTACTGAATTGTCATTGCAAGAATCATTAGACATAGTGGAGAGTGTAAAAAGTAAATTACATACATTAAATGATACGCCAGGATTATGCGCTAGTCAAAAGTTGGCAGATGTTTTAAGGAAAAATCCCGATTTTAATACTTTAGAGGCCGTTTATAATAAGTGTAAGAATAGTGAACTATTAAGTGATTTTGAAGAACAGTTTCTACATGCAAATGTAATTTTCTTAGATGTGGAGAGATCGTTTTCTATGTATAAGTATATTTTTTCTTGTCGACGCACAAGGTTTAAAGAAGTAACTGTGGAAACATATGCAATGATGCAAGTTTACAGTAGTTCACATCCTGATGCCTCTAATTTGTTGAATAATTAACAAGTAAGTTTATTTATGAATTTTTCGTATTCTTATCTTAACCCGTAATACCGACGCCTATGCGAGTCCGCAAGTTTTGGTTACTCTAATAATAAGGAAAAGTACCGATCATGTTGGCCAATACATTGCAGTTCACAAAATGCAAACATAGAATAGTACAAAGAGTAAATTAAAAATAAATCGAAAAGCGAATACACAAAAGTGAATACACAAAAGTGAATCAACAAATAAACAAATTTTGGATTAAATAATCGACTAAGTTATGAAATGTGAGAACAATATAAGTAAACTTGGGTTAAATAATCTACTAAGTTATGGTCTAACAAGGCAAATAATAAAAAAAATATTAGATAGTGACACTTAGCTGGTCCCCGAAAGGTACTAACTGAACGAAGGTAGCGGTGCCTGCTCCAAAATTCTCTTCAGCTCAAAGGAATTAATAATTCCAGAAAAGTAAATCCAAAATAGGTAGGTACAAAAGATAATTTCCAAGAAGGTTATGATCCAAAAATGTTAAGCCAAAAACAGGTATATCCGAAAGGATATGATCCAATAAGAACGCTAAGTCGTAAAATCAGGTATATAAAAAAAGAACGCTACGCGAAAATCAGGTATATCCAAAGGAAAAATCGCTAAGACCTCGTAAACACGCGGCAAACGATTTCTAGGGTGGTGATGAATTAAGATCTTGACACCACACGTGGCAAAGCAAAATGGTAGCTAGAGACGCCGTAATCAAATCCTGTTGAACAGGAATCAGAAGCCGTTCTCTCCCAAAATAACCAACCAAAATCCAAAACCAACAAACGGCAATGGTTATAAGTAGGTTTTCATAAATATCCACACAATGTGATAAAATTTCTAAAACTATAAAATTGGAAGCACTACCTTACGGACGTCACACTAGATAGTCAAGCCACAAGTGATCAAATTGTACTAAGAGAAAACGGAAATTCAGTGCAAGATGTAATTCATCCCACCACGTCACAGACGGTATAGGCTATCCCAGAATTTGGAAGTTGGAAGACCCGAACTCAACGATTAAATTGGCGTATTACATAAGTAAGATTTAATGAATATAAATGATCAAATAAAAAAAAACTAAACATAACAAAAAGAGCTGGCAGCAGTAAAACTATGGAAAAACAAATGGGCCTGCGTAGCTGTATCATCGAACGAACTTCTCGACTAACCTAATCGAACGTACCTAGTCTTGACATTTCGCAATCACACAATCAATTGATTGACGCGAAAATCCCTATTAGCAGTATGTAAACAAAGATACTTCCAATCTGAAGAGGAAAATAATAAGAGAAAAGACAAAAGGGGTTGCTACGACACGGAACAAGGAAAGTATAGACCTTCAGGAAGAATATAGTTTAATTTTAACTCTTTTCTAGGTGTACTTGTAAAAATTATCAACACTGCGAAAAGCAAATCCAATGTAGTATCCGATAACCAAAATGGCAGAAAGAGTAACATAAAGATGAATAAGTAAAAGGAAATGCCATAAATAAATGAAATCTCTAACAACAGCAGCCATACATTAGTTTCGTAATAAACTGAAACGTCCAAAATTCTAACGAGGACTGCGAAAGATAGGTTAAACCCATATATTTTAAGGGGAAACATAGATAAAATGATTTCACAAATTAAGGTAAGCGAAGCTATACAGTGTAGCTGAATTTAAGAGCTTGTCACGTAGGTTAAGAGAAAAATATAATGCAAAATTTTTAGTTCTCCCTGTATATGTCATAATTATTTAGACAGGACTACTAAGGTATATCTATAATTTTTGTAGAGAAAGGTTTTTTTTTTTGTATTGCTAATTGTAAAGGCGCAATCGAACAATTTCCCACTATTGTTCCATCCTGTATGTTTATAATAATTCAATGTGTTAAAGCTGTTTCAGAAATTTGGAGTAATCAATATAGGAGTTGTATTATGTGAAGAATGATGATTTTTGAGCGAATAAGTGAAATATTGTTAGCTAGCTGCTGCTAGTAGTTCCAATTGTGACAATTTGAAATAAATTAAGATAATATATTTATCTACGAGCTGAATTTATCCATGTTTTAGGGACACTCAAAAAATCAATTTTATAACGGAATGACGCTTCTATATATTCCTCTACTATTATTTTACGTTCGCTACGTCAACAGATAGGAATCCAATAAACCTCCAAGTTCGTCGTATTCTGCTAACCCGTGTGTCCGTAGACGGATATCAACGACTCTTCTAAAACCTCAAATTCCGAACCATTACAGTTACCCTCGGGGTTGCGGTCCCTTTACTGACCGAGTTTGCAGTTTATAGCGTTCGCAGATTATTTCGTATGTTTCAATTTGTAGAGAAATGCCCAAAGCCCTCGAGCCGAGATTAACTTCATGACGTTGAAAGTGGTTTTCATAAATTATACGCGTCGCTGATATTTTTCTTTTACTGTCAACTTGGATGAATAAACAGTAACGGCCGTGTATTGAAGGTGACATTACATCTCTTTTTGTAGGTAATAGAAACAATTGGGAAGTGTAATTAATCAATGTCGTAGTATAAAAGGCTCAGCTTATATGATCCGAAATTTTCATTTCTGATTCGTATTGTTGTTTGAAATTAATCAATAACCTTTAATTTCAAGAGTGAGAGGAAACACATTGCGTAGTATGTTATGTAATATTACAGCCCCGACTTCAAATTTGTAAATTTACAGAGAATAATAGGTTACGCATTTTCTCATAATTTGTTATGTAATAAACTGCAAGTTTAGTTATGTGGTGATACAGCCAAGCTTTGTTTATTCTTCCAGTGTATTTGTAGAGAAAGTTTTCTTACCTTATATTAAGGACCGTTCCAGAAAAGAACTGGCCACTATGAAAATTTCCAAAAATAGAGTAAAAATCCAAAATTTTCGACAAAATTATTTCTTTAATAAAAGGAACATTTTTGGGTGAACTACTTTATTAATGACGGTATTAATCCTATTTACTATGAAATTTGACAACCTTAGATTTTATGTTTGACATTAACGCTTTTACTGCATTTTGATCTTTAACGTCAGCAGATTGCTTTTTATTTTCTTAAGTTTTCTTTTTATTAGAGCCCAGTATCCTTCGACCGGCCGTAATTCGGGACAGTTGGGTAGATATGACGTTCGTTGTACACAGTGATGTCGCTTTGCTGGAAGAATTTTGAAGCTGCTGGACTGTAATGGCACGTAGCCAAATCGTGCCAAAACAATACGGGAATATTGAGCTCTTCAATAAATGGGAATAGGCATTTCCTTAAACACCCCTCTATATAAATATTGGTGTTTATGCTTTTAGTAGTCACAAAAATTGCAGATTTTAGTTCACATGTGCATATTGCCTGCCAAAATAAATACTTGGTTGGAAATTTAGTTACACAGCGCAGCAGGTCTTAAATTGTGTTGAAACCTCATCGAGTCTTAGCGACATAATATTCTTGACTAAGTAGCTGTTAGAAGTCACCTTTGCAGTAAGTTTCATCATCCATGACCATGTAATCAAATTTTATTAAATACTGTTGATAAAGTTTTCAAGCTCTTGATTTACAAATAGTTTTCTTTTCCTTAGATCGATCTGCTATACTCTCGACCTTAAAACTCTTTAAATTTAACCTATTTTTCACCCTTTGTGCCCTGGTTTCTGAAGAGAGAAGACTTGGTTGAAGTTTGTCTTTCTTCTCCCTATTTCCAATTTCACGGTAAATACTAGGAGCAAGTTTCAGGCGCAGCTATGGAATCTCCTCTATCTCCTGTCGTCGCCAACATCTTTATGGAAGCGTTCGAACAACGAGCCCTATTATCTTACAACCTTAAGCCAAAGTGTTGGTGCAGGTACTTTAGTGACACTTTTACCATCTGGCCTCATGAAGACGAATCTTTACACAATTTCCTATCGTTTCTGAATTCCCAATATGATTTCATACGCTCCCCCACGGAGATTGAATCGGACGGTTGCCTTCCTTTCCTAGATGTTCTCGTACACCGGCATTCTGACGGTACGCTGGAACTCTTCGTTTACCGAAAACTCACACACACGGATAGATATCTCAATGGCCTCTTACACCATCATCCACCCTAAAAACGCGGTGTTATCAATTCTCTTAGCCAAAGAGCCATTTCCATATCTGAACCCAATTCGCTTCCTCAAGAAATGAACCACATCACTGAAACTTTGATCCGCTGCAAGCGTATCTACCCTAGATTTATGGTATCACCGATCGCGTCAACAAGATTCTCTTCAGGCACAACATAAAAACCATCTTTAAACCCAATTTAAAGCTCTCCGACTACTTTCTCGTCAAAGAGCGCAATCATTTGCAAAGAAAATTTAAATCGAACTGTATCGTTCACCCAATAAAAGCAATAAATGGAAGTTCTAAGCAACCAATAAATAATAACGAAAAATTTGCTTCATACACAAAACAAGAATTTCTAAGGGATGATTTATATCAATAAATTCAATCAAATGCTTAAAAACTCCCCTGTTTTTGTGTTGACAGTATCCTAGCCGATAATTAAATTCCTGTTGCACATTTGAAAGCATGTCAGGTGATATACCGTTTGCGGCAGTGATAACTTCGTCAAAACGAAGCTCGTCTAAGTTACGAGTTCGTTGAAATCGAACCGCAAGATGACTGAACTGAATCATCATAATCATAATCATGTGTGCTAGTAGATCTCCCTTTAACGCCTACGGCAGAGGTTCCCAGATTCTATCAGTCTGCTATTTACACCCTACCGGCCCGGGGCGCCACGGCGCACACTTACGGAACCCCTGGCCTACTGTGAAATCACGAATAACACGCAAATATGGGCAACATTGCTTGCAAAAATATTTACAGCTAGATAACCACCGAAAGTTTGGATTTTCTTCTACGGGATATGTGAAATACACCTGCACATGTTCTTATTCTTATTTAATAATAACCCTCTGCTATTAATTTTTCGGTAAACAGTTGAGAGGGAAGAACGGCAATTAATTAATATTGTGTTGCAGCACTCTGAATCCGTCTCTTGTATGTCTTTGTCCTATATCCAAATATCTGATGCAATTTACAAGCCAATATAATTTTTTTGCCGGGGAGATAACATACGGCGCTACATGATATCTGTGACTTTTTTGATTTCCTAGCATTGTCAATAGCTTAAAACGTTCGCGAAACACCTAGTAGCGAATAAGACTCTGCGAAATGGTAATTTTTATTTTTCAGTCTTCTCCTTTTCGTTGAGTGTTACACTCAATTGCTTTTGATTCTGAGCTAAAATCTGTTGTAGTTTCCGTTCTGGAATATGCTATTATTCATTAGTGGTTTTCCCAAAAAAATTTGAACACAGCAAGTACGAGCATTTTAGAAAAACATGCCATATTCATAACCTTTTTCTTTTAAATACCTCGATACAATTTATAGATTAGCAAAAACCAGATAAAGATTTTCTAATGGTTGCTAGCGCCTTGCGTAAGTCCTTAACTTTACTACAGAAATAAATAGTACTCCTATGTATGTATGTATGCTCAAAATGTAGATCTAAAAAAAATAATTATTAACGTGTGACGTTATTCCTTATTTGTCTGACGTTTAATGCTCTTCACTTTTACCGTATATGTAATCGTCTCTGCGATACATAGGCGTTTCACCGGAGTAGCGGGCTATCTGCGAAAATCGATTCTCGCATTGTCAGCGTTCGATTGTTTATTTTTCGTTCAGTTTGGGAAACGAGAGCGTGCGTTGTGTTTTGTGTTACGTGTTATTCGTTATAAATATATAATTATATTTAAAATGTGTAATGTGAACAAGACTAAAAAATGACCCTTTGCTGGCACAGTAAATAAATTTATCTGCGACATTCCGGATTTGTTCTGCGATGGTACTAAAATAGTTTGTAAAGTGTGCGAGAAATATTCGATGTGTTGAGACAAGGTGGACTGTAATAAACAGGTAAACATCGAAAAACACAGAAATGGAAAAAAGGGCGTGCCAACGACAGCTGTCTTTATTTTCGATTTACCTGTCATGATGATAATCAGTAACTTGCCACTTCGCTTACTCGTAAAAGAACCGTTTCAGAACCTTTGGTATAAGTACAATCCCGAGTTTAAGTTGCCAACTACGAAAACGGCATGTAAGCATGTTTTATTTGTACGCGAAAACGTGGAAAAAAAAATCTAATCTACATTAAAAAATATGTTGCTTTGATTGTAAAAGTAACTCTATTCTAAATGTTATAGTACGCGTACTGGACCCTCATAAACCGACATTTCCACTGTTACTAGCTAGCAAAAGACTGGAAAGGTGTACTTGTGCAGCAATTGTGAGGGTGATATTTAGTACGTTAGAAAACTTTCAGGTTTCACTACGTCAGGTGTTGATGTTTATGAGCGATGGTGCCGTGACAATGCGTTCAGTAGGCCATTCTCTTCTTGAACACGGTTGCAAGTGTTCACATGTTACGTGTAAAGTGCATGCTTTACATCTTGTGGCAGAAACTATTCTACAATGTTCAGCTGAGGTACATGTATTAATAGCAAGTACAAAAAAGGTGTTTCTCAAATCTCCAAAACGTCTTCGACCATTCCTGGTACTCGTGAACCACCACAACCGATTCTTACACGTTGGGGAACATGGTGCAAGGCAGCTTTTTATTATGTTAAATATTTCAAACAAGTAAAAGCTATTATTCTGCAATTCAATCCAGCCGAAGCTGCAGCTTTTAGGGAGAGCCAGACAAAATTTCAAGATATTTCCGTTGAAACAGAGTTACAAACTATTCGTAACAACTATAATGGATTACATGACGCAATAGAACAATTACAAAATAGAGCGTTGTCGTTAGTGGAGTCACTGCAAATAGTGGACGAAGTACATAGACTGCTACGCACTCTACACGATGTAAAATATAATCGCGTTTTAGAAAAGTTTGAGAGTGTGTTAAAGAAAGATTCCGATTTTATCATATTAAAACAAATTTGTGATGCTTTCAACTTTTTATGACTCTTATCCAGTGGGTGATAATACTGATATTGGTGCTTCTACTTTTAATGTTTGGTAATTCCGATGTAGCCTGTTAATCTACGTGATAACGCTGCTTAAAAGGGTGTTTCACAATCTTTCAGATATTATAATTCTTGATTGGTTCTGTTATTATTATTCGATTTATTACTTATTTTTTTGTATTGTACTTACTAAAGGGAGCGCACGCCTATACCGCGTAGATACATTACCTCGCTTTATTTATAACAAAAGAGATAATTTCTTTATAAGTAACTTTATTGTATTATTATTAGAAGTATTTTATTTTATTTTATAGAAAAGCTATTTTATTTCCAATACTTCATTCAATAAATCCACGTAAGTACAAAAACTTTTTTATTATCGTGTCTTTGATGTCTCAAATATTTTTAACTTTAGCCGTATTAAGAATCAATTTTCATGTTTCGCGGTGCTTCAACCGTATAGACTTTACCATTAAAAGTTTATATAAAATAAGATACAAAGTTGCTAATCTTGTTCTTTAAAGGTATAAAATTTTATTCTTCTATAGATTAGATTTTATCGTCTTGCGATATAACAAAAGCACTCCAATCCAATCCAAAACGATGACAATAGAAATAAGAAGAGAAAATTTTAAAATAATCGTGATAGCATAAGTCATTTTCATGCCGACTAGATCAAACGAAATAACCGAATAACCAACGAAAAAATCACAGTAATTCCTAAAACTAATTTCAGTTTTTAAGGTAAACAGCGAGTATCAGTGCCCAGGTGGTCTCATCGGTCCATTTGGCTTAGTCCATGTAAAAAGGTCCCTAACAGATGACTTGGTTTATTAGATTAGTTATGCTTTGTGCTACCTACAAAGTTCTCATATATTTCGGTGTGTAAGAAGCCTTCGAGCTTTTTTTTGCATGCAAGCGGCAGACCCATTGTCCAACATTTAGAAATATTTGAAAAAGAAGAAAACGTCACAGGATCTTGATTACCGGTTTCCATTTTTAAGACACTGTGATGTAGAATTTAAAAATAACTTACTATATATGGGCGCTATAAATATTCTATGCATATGTATTTACATCTTTAAATAATATAATTCTAGTAAATGACTTTGCATATAAATTCTTTAACTGTCAGAACAAATTTAAAATTATTTACGATTAAAAATATACACTTCTTGCATAAACATTAGCATCTTCTTAAAACAATTAAAAAAGGTAAAATTGATTTGAAAAATCAAAGACGGGCAGTCCAAATACGAGGGATACGTTTAAAGTTTTTACAAAAACAGTGAAAGGAAAGAAATGTTTTGGTACAAGCCGTTTTTACATTTTTCAAAATATTCGCCATTACACTTTTGCATGCGTTCGAACCAATTCTCTAAACATTTTTTTCCACTCTCAAGGTAGTATCTCCGAAATATAGTTTCTGGAAGGCTTCAGCGACTTTTTCAGATGATAAAAATCGCTGTCGAAGCATTTTTCTAACATTCGAGAACAAAAAGAAGTCGTAAGGTGATAAATCAGGTGAATACTGGTAATGAAACATGAGTTCGATGTTTTCCTCCTTCAAATAATCAGTTGTACAACTTGCTATGTGAGAGCTGATACTGTCATGTTGAAGGATGATGTGACGTTATCGATTGTTTTTCTTGATTGCATCAACGACTTCTCGCAAACAAATTGTTGTATACTATTCAGCATTAACTGTTCTTCGATCCTCCAAAGCAATGCTTGCGATATGTCCAGCGCAACGAAAGAAACAAGCATTTATTTCCTTGGAAGTGTTTTGTGGACACTTAAACAGTTGATTGTTGCTTAATTTCTGATTCGCACGAATGTATTCAAATTTCGTCAGCTGTGTCGATGTTGTACACGGATTTTGAAGTTCCTCTGTCGAATTTTTTAAGCATTTCCTTACGCCGATTAACACGAGCCCCTTTTTGTGCTTGGGTCAAATTATGCGGAGTCCATGGGAAGAGATCTTCTTCACACCTAAATGTTCATGCGAAATCGAATGTACTACAGTCTTCTATCTTAAGTAAGTCACATGCCAATCCTCTTCAATCATGTTGCGAACAGCATCGATGTTTTTTTTTAAACAACAACAGATTTTTGTCGACCTTCACGAAATTCGTCACTGACGGAAGCACGGCAACTACAGATTTCTGCAAACCATTTCCAAAAGTTAAACGAAGTGATGCTTTGTTTTGTGTTAGGTTTTTACCAAAATCGTAAAAAATCATCCAATTTACTCGGCCGATTTGTGTGCTGTCGCTACCCCAACAATAGCAAATGCCAAATTTAATGAAAATAGTAATGTAAAATTTCAATTGCGCCATCTGGTGGTCGTTTGTAAAAACTTAAGGCGTTACCCCCATAAAACATTATAAAAATGTATTTATCTTATTGTTAAAAAAATTTTATAATGACATGACTAAGGGACGTCGCTTCCTTTCCCTCTTTTCCTTTTTCCCAATAAAAACTTTTCAAATAATTTCCTTGATCATTACTCCCCATTTTTCACGTTTACCAAACATTTTCTAACTTTTTACTTTTCAAATTTTATATTTTTTACGATAAAGTGATCTTATTGTTTCTCAACAATTTCAATGCCTGATGATGTTGTCTAGTCGAAATCGATAGCTAGTTTTTTAAATAATCTTTTCCTGGTATTGAAAATATAATTTGTATTTGTATACAGTCAATTACACAGTTAGTCGATTACACAGAGCCCTATCCATTGGAGCATTTGTTTATAACGTCTACAACAAATCGTATGTCTAGTATTCCTAATTTCTCATTTTAGGTTTCCAGGTCCTGTTTTGAATTTTCCGAATGAATCGCATTTTAATTGAATTTATTCTACTTGTTATCAAAAGGGACTGACATTGTATAAACAGATGACGGCTACGCTGAGGAACTAATCCACTTGAGGAGAATACATGGGGAAGAGGCATTCCTGTCTGGAGCACTAGTTAATGTATGTTTTGATAGATGCATACATCGTGTTACAAAACTAAATAAAATCATTGTTCTTAAACTGTATGTTTTTAATATACTCTTCCATTGAATCAGTGGTTTTAAAAGTTACATTTCATATTTTTGATACAGAGCAAGTGCATACTCATACTACAGTTAGAATACCTTCTGTATGAAGTGAATTGGTTCTCATTTATATGGAATAGTCTACTACACACTGAAGTGTCGTAAAATTTACATCGTCAAACGCAGTTGCCATTCCAGCACGTAGTATGGCCACTCAGTCAATGTGAAATTCCCTCTGGAGGATATTAGCCCTTTTCGATAGCCTCCGAAGTTTCCGATCGTTGAAGCGGTGGTACTAAATATCTATTTTCGGTCTAGCCAACGACAAACGTGGTGGAACGGTGAAGTTTTTCCTCTTCAGTTCATTTTGCTATTTTCGTAACTCCTCAAAATTAATGAAAAACGTTCCTACAACAAACAGCAGTGTAAATTCAGAGGTATTTCTAGCATAATATCGTGTTTCGTCATGTTTTTGTCAAGAACGTCAGTAAGTTTTATTATTATTGGATTGTCAGTGGATTTTTGTAGCTCAGCATTTTGAGTCATCCAGTCGCGTCACTACATTCATTTCATTATACCACATTAATAGGTTCATCAAAATTCATCGTCAATTGAATTTGGAAGGGAATCATCAAAATTTGTTGTGGATAAATTAATTTTCTCAGTTTGAATAAAATTTGCATCGAGATAACTTGAACTTGTTCGTGTTGAACGTGTTTTGGCTGCGCTCCCAGTTTGAAGAGTTAATACTTCGAATTGTGATATATCTAGATTCAAGATAGAAATGAAGGTAGATTGTTAAGAATAGGCAGTTTTTCAATAAATGTAATATAAACATAGAGTTTATTTCCTTTAAAGTCTCATTTGCTGATCTTAAAGTTCATCTATATTGTCGAAAAGGTATTTTAGAACACTTGCGGACCCTCAGTTCACGTAATTATTCAATTAATTTTCGAAATTTAATTTTTTTTACAATTTTCCACATTTAAAACATTTCAATACATATATTTCCCAATTCGTAAAAGAAGAAATCACTCTTAAGTAATAGACAAGTATCTCAAAGAAGAGCTTCACTACAGCGTGCCTGACTTTAGGCGATACCACCCTAGTATCTCTTTTATATATAATGGATTTAACAAAATTCGTTTTTATGATTATACCCCTTACTAAATTGTACTTTTAAGGTATGTTGCTTTCCCTTCACAGTAAAGTGCTAGTCTACTACGATTTAAAATAAACAGCAACATTGAAGAAGCCGTATTAGGGATTTTTTTATCAAAAAATCGTGTTAATGAAAGTTGTTCGGAGACGTTCAAATAAGCAAAATTTAATTAAAAATAAAAAATTTTGATAGTCTTTCTCAAAAAATGTTTGTCCAAATTCGAATAATAATATTACAAGTTTGTCATGAGTCTTCATTAATACGTCAGAGACAATGTATTGCTGATCTAACCACATTTATCAAATTGTGTGCAATTAATTCAAATCCTTGAAAGTAAGACAACAAGAAAACAAGACACAAGTTTAACTTTCGCTGATAAAGTTGAGATAATAAGATTAGTGGGTGATAATGTTCGTTCAACATGGGAAGCTGCCCGTGAATTCAGACATCCAGGCCGTCCTCCCGTTACACATACGTTAGTTTGAATTATATCATTGAGAATCCAATATCCAGTCTAAGAACGATGTCCTTAGTTTTGAATTATTCAAAAGATAAAATTTGGAGGTGTCTTCGTAGATATAACAAAATTCCTTTCAAGCCGAAATTTCTGCATACTTTGGAAGAAGGGGATCTTGAAAGGCGTTTGGAATATTGATTGTGGAGTCAAGGTAATTTTTAAATGATCAGTGTTTCCTAAAGAAAATTTTGTTTACTGATAACGCTACATTTACCACCAACGAAATAGTTTCATCGCAAAATTGTGGATATTGGTCTGCAGAAAACCCACACTGGATAATAAACTGTAAACGTCAGTATTCTCATAAAATTAACGTTCGGTGTGGAACTCTAAACAATTGGGTTATAGAACCACTTTTTTTAGACAAAATTTAAATGCTCCAAGTTTTTTAGAATTTTTAAATAACAATTTATGGGATGCATTACATGATCTTCCAGTTGCAGTACGACAGGAAATGTACTATCAATTAGACGGGGCGCCTATATTTAATGCAGTTGTGGTTAGGGAATGGTTAAATGAGAATTTCCAGGGACGATGGATAGGTCGTAATAGTCCCCTAATCGAATGGCCACCTAGATCTCCCGATATCACACCATTAGATTTCTATTTTTGGGGAAATATTTAAAATAAAGTGCATAAAACTAGACCAATAAATATTCAACAACTTTGTGACAGAATAACTCAAGCCTCCCAAGACAAAAATCGAGAAGAATTGAGGAAGGTTGTCGGAAACAACAGAAAACGAATTGAAAAATGCATACGTGCTAATTTGACGATACTGTTGTTTAAGTAATTAAGCATCGTTTTTCGTTATTGTATTAAATTTAAAGAATGAAATAAAAACTCATGGCAAACTTGTGAGATCATTATTCGAATTTTTTGTTTTTAATGAAATTTTGCATTTAGCTTATCTGAACGATTCCGAACAGCTTTTATTAACAAGATTTTTTGATAAAAAAAAACCCTAATACGACTTCAATTTTGCTGTTTGCACTATACCATAAGAGAAAGTAACATACCCTAGTGCAATTTAGTAAGGGGTACAATCAGAAAAGAGAATTTTTTTAAAACGATAATATATAAAAAAATTCTGGGGTGGTGCCGTCTAAAGTGAAACACACTGTATATGTGCATAAATTTCACTCTGTTTGAGCTGCCTATCAAGAGTTGGTTATACTTTAGCCAGAAATAGCATCAGTGTTAAAAATTTACGCTAGTAGGATTAGACTCAACAATTTTCGTGTGGCTTGTAATCTGAAAATACTTTACGGTTTCCCGATTTGTTTTACAACGGGAGTAAGATAGTTTGTAAAGTGTGCAAAATACATTTGATGTCAAATAAGAAGTGGAACTGTACAAGACACGTAAATTCCGCACAGCATAGAAAACGAAAATTAGGCATGCCACCGAGAAGTACATTTTTTTAATGTAATTCTTATGTTGATAAACTCTCATTTGCCACTAGGCTTATCGATAAACAACCGTTTAAGGACTTTTGGGACAAATACAACCCCGAGTTGGGGTTGCCAACGGAGAAAACGGCACGTAAGCATGTTGCATTTGTACGCGATGACGCGGAAAAGAAAATGAAACGAATATTGAAAAAACAGTTTCTTTGGTTATGTGTTGACGAGACAACAGACTGTAAAAAAAATTCAATTGTAAATATTATGGTACGCATATTAGACTCTAGTAAACCTACATTACCACTGTTACTAGCTAGCCGAAGAGTACAAAAGCGTACTGCTGCAGCAATTACGATGGTTGTACTTAGTACGTTGGAAAAATTTCAAATTTCAAAAGATAAAGTGTTGATATTTATGAGCGATGGCGCAGCGATAATGCGTTCGGTAGACCGTTCTCTTCTTGAACATGGTTGCAAGTGTTTACATGTTACGTGTAAAGTGCATGCTTTACATTTTGTGGCAGAAACCATTCGACAATGTTCTCCCGAGGTAGGTGCATTAATAGCAAGCACAAAAAAAGTATTTTTGAAATCTCCCAAATGCCTACGATTATTTCACACAGAGTGTCCTGGTATTCGTCAACCACCGGAGCCAATTCTTACACGTTGGGGAACATGGTTGCAGGCAGCTTTTTATTATGCTGAACATTTCAAAATAGTAAAAGCCGTTGTTGCACAATTCAATCCTGCCGAAGCTGTGGCTATTAAGGAGAGCCAGTCAAAATTTCAAGATATTTCCGTTGAAACAGATATAAAAAGTATTCGTAGCTACTATAAAGGATTAGCTGACGCAATAGACCAATTACAAAATAGATCGTTATCATCATTGGAATCTCTGCAAATTATGGACGGAGTGCATACACAGCTAATGACTATACATGACGCAAAATATAATCGCGTTTTAGAAAAGTTCGAGAGTGTACTACAGAAAGATCCCGATTTTAGCACACTAAAACAAATTTATGATGGTGTATCGAATAATTCACTGACTAAGTACAAAGAGTATCTTAATCATGCATGTATAACATCGGTAGATGTTGAACGCCCTTTTTCAAAATATAAACTCATTTTCTCACCACGGCGAACATCGCTCACCGAGACAACTGTGAAAACACATCTAATGGTGCCAACTTTTTGTCACTCTTATTCATATGATGTTAATACTGATAATGGTGCTTCTAGTTTTACTGTTCCGTAGCCAAGGCTGCTTAAAAGGGTGAGTGTTTCACTATTTTTCACATATTATAATTATGTATTAGTTCTGTTATTTTCTTTATATTTTCTTACTATTGTTTTTATATACTAGGCAGGTGCGGCTATGGCACGGCTCCCTGTTACCGGGCTCTAGTCATTAGTCGAAAGAAAAACTTATTTATAGTAACTCTGAGACTTTTTAAATGCCTATTTTCACCACTTTACACAATAATATTTTGCTGTCTTATGTGATGTATGAAGCATTTTCTTGTTTCTTTCATATAATTATGCGTAGTTTTTCCTGTCAACGATAAATGCTGTTGAAACAAGTACTTCGAGCAACATTTGCAAACATAGTAATTTGACTTATTTAAATTACAATCATCGCAGTGCAAAAAAGGACTCGGTATTTTTAACCATAAAAAGATCACCATTGCATTGTAGTACACCGAAACCTCTGTCGTAATAACAGTAATGTAAATTATTACACGTGCAGACTGTAATTTGCGTAAATGTATATGCAAGGTAATATTTTTGTTGCGGCCTACTATAACGTTGAACTGCAGACAACTGAATAATAATAAGCGTACATTGTTCAAGCTGCATAGCGTACACTACGATATCCATATACATACTTAACTTAGGTATACCCGCTGTACCGCTGCATTTATAGGCTATCTACTGCACAACGTGTATAGTGAGTACTTGAATAGGCTGTGCTAAGATCGAGAACCTCCCATTTTTAACCTACTAACACTTGAATTACCAAGTAACATTACAATAAGTCCCTCCCAGTTTACACATGATCGTACATAAAATGGAAGTTAGTATTGATGGTTTGACGATGGGAAAAATGTGATTTAAGTTACCCGTCTACCACTACCAATACTCACTTTCGTAAATACAATACGACATATGAATCTTTTAACCAATGGTGTGAGTTTAATTTTACTACCAGATGCTAATATTTTTTTTAGAGGAACACGCATTGTTATACGTATAATTTAGTACACACGTCGTCCTTACGCGGTTCATACAGTTTTCATTGTCTCTTTTGCTGAATTTCGAGCGCACTGTTGTGCCCTTAAAACGTGCAATATCGTCACAACGCCGCGCCGTTGTCAAAGATGGTACCCAATAGGACGCTTAAACTGTGACAGAAAAAATAAACAGTTTATGTGAATGCAGTTTTATAGACATTGTGTTGTTGAAAGATGGATATTAGGCCATTATTTACCGGTTATCCCTTTCAAGGTACATCATTTTTTAGTACAAATGCAAATCATTGTACAATTTATAAAATTTTTTTAGAAATAATTCGAGCAATGCATAATTCTATTTCCACAAAATATTTGGGCATTACTTTCTTATATGTAAACATTTGTAGAATTACCCAATATTGTGTTGATAATGAATTAAATTCCTAGGAGTAAGCTATAACTTTTTAATTGCATTACTTCGACTTGGCATATTGCAAAGTTCTTGACCCAAACAAATATGCATTCAGTCAACCAAATCGTAATTTTAAATTGCGACAAAGATATATTTTTTTTAATTTAAAGAAACAATTTTTTTAACATCGTTATTTGATTCAAACATATGATCTCTTGAAACAAATAACCTGAAATTTGAAAATATAGTTCTTTCTTTTAAAGAACTTCAATTATTTATCTAATCTTTTAAAGAACGTCAATTTGAAACAAATATATTTTTCTTTACCATTTATTTGATTTCACCTTTTAATCGGGAACGTTCTTAAAATGGGAATATACTAAAGAATCGATTTTTTATTGAATTAATCATATTATTTGCGTAAAATTTATAGTCTGCTTCTAAGTCTATACACTTTTTCCGACATTGCTCCCATTTCTTCAATTCGCTCAAATAGTAGTTTGTTTTGATGAAAATCTCTATTGTCCGAATGAAACTTTAAGCATAGGAAACAGGAAAAGGTCTCTGGGGACCAGATCTGGTAAATAGGGTGGCTGGTCTATTTATTCGAACACCAATTTATGAATTTTTACCATGGCGACCACTGAGGTGTGAGGCGGTGCGTTGTCTTGTCAACGTCTGCCTTCAGGTTGTCAAGTAATGATGCATAGTGCGCCCCCATTAATGTTTCTCCTTTTTCTAGATAGTCGATTAACACAACCCCATACCAATGCTAAAATACAATCACCATCACTGCCCCGGTCGATGAAACAATCTTCGCCTTTATCGAAGCAGATTCACTCTTCGCAGCCCACTGTTCCGATGATGCCCTGCCTTCAGAGGTGTACTGGTGTATCCAAGTTTCATGTTCAGCTATTAATCGACGCCAAAACTCCTACTTATTTCACATAAACTGCTTCAACAGGGCTTTGGAAATGTTAATTAATTTCCGTTTTTGGTCCTGAGTGAGCAAGTGTGGCACTCAACGCGCGGTAAGCTTTTTCATACTCAAATCTTCACTCCATATGTGACGAACACTTACTTTCGAGATGCCCACAGCTTCTGCTATCCCTTTAACTTTAGTGCCATGGTCGTCTAGCACCATTTGGTGAATTTCTCTGATGTTATCGGTAGTGGCTGCAGTTTTTGGCCGTCCCGAACGTTCATCGTCAACCAAGCTGGTACAACCACATTTAAATTCAGCTGCTCAAAATTTGACGGTGGCAAATGATGCTGCAGGGTCCATGTAAACAGCGTCCATCTCTGCTTTAATTTGCGCAAGCATATTGCCTTTCCAACCCAAGAATTTAATGACGGCTCGATATTCAATTTTTTCAATTTCTACAGAAGCGCATTGACTGACAAAAACGACTGTTAAACAACAACTGAGCGTCGTACATGGCTGAAATTTTCAGAAGCATATTTCAACGCATGCGCAATTATACTACCACAATATTTTTGACGCGTAACGCCATCTTCATATTGAGGCTTGGAACTTTTCAGACTACCCTCATACATTTTTGAAATAACGCAAATCGAAACATCCCCAAATTGAGAGCCTTGTGTATTCGTAAAGACCCTGGCTCAATTGTTGTTGTTTCCTATCACAATCAAAGCGGCAATTGGTCATTATCCGTTACGAAAATTGTTTCGGACTTTCTGCAATTATCTTACATTTGTACTTGAAGTTCTGTGGTAAGAATGCACCTCTTTATATAATTTCTGTTTTAGTACCATTTGTGTAAATCAATTTTTGTTGTAACAATGTGTTAAAAATACACAATCTTTTGAAAAACTTTATTAACATTGTGGATAAACTAACAAAAGTACATAAAGAATAAGTATAATGCCGAAAATTAGTCTCCGTTTTGTAGTGACGTGGTGCTTTTATTCTTGCAAATAAACACCAGCTCCCTAATAATTTCCTCCATTACGTTAAGATGATATCAAGGCCTTCCTAAAGATCTACGTGGTCGCAAACAAAGACGGTGAACCTTAAATCTTACAAGTTTCTTCGAGATTACTCACATTTCCCAGGAACCTGTAAAGTGAATCTGGTTAGATTAGGATAGGTCTCGTTGTCGAAGTTGTAACCTGATTTTAACAATATTAATGTCAAAGTTAGATATAGTTTTATTTGACCTTTTCTTGTAATTTAAACATGATGCATTTTGTTTTTACTATGAAGTATGCTAGAATAATTTGTATCATCAACAACGTGCCGGCATTGTTCATAATTGAAAACTTTGTGACATTTCATCAATGCTGGATTACTTCCTAATGGTCAGCACTAACTTAGATATACGGAATATTTTAAAAAACTACGTAACCTACAGTCTTACACCGTACATACATTGGTGGGTACTTTTTTATAAAAAGATTGTGCTATAATATACATTTTCCTAAATATCTTGAAAAGTATCAATTTTACATGCGTAATGAATATGACACTTTTTTGTAAGAGCAATTTGATAAGACAGATAAAAATAGTTGTATTTAAAAAAAAATGAGTTTTGAGACATTTTCCATTTGAAATTTTCATCGTAATTGTTGGACTTTCGGAAAATTGATTCGGATTGTAATACTACCCTGTACGGTCAATAGTTCTGCAAAATTCCAATTTTCCAAGTAAAACACCTTCACATTTATAATAATTCACATGCACTCGTCCCTCTGTCAAAAAATAGCAACATAGTCGTTTTATCAAACAAACCTTAAAATTGAATGAATAATTCAAAAATGTAATAAGATATAAGGTGTTCCATTTAAAATAAGAAAGTTGACAGATATTTCCGGTATAACCGGATGTGTCAGATTATTAAAAATATTTTAGTTTAATAGTATATGTAGGCTATAGTACACTACCAAGTTTTCAGAATTTTACAACGTATACTCTTTTATATATCGATCGATGCAGCTCTCGGTGAGACATCCTGTATAGTATACCGCATCTAAAACCAAATAATTGTAAAAAAGTTAGTTTAATACGATGTCATTGATAATTACATTTTCCTTTAAAGATATTGAACAATGGTGTTCCATTAGAAAAGTTGTAAATCTGTGGAATCATTGAAACATGGAAATGTAATCGATTATCATTTTAAATATTAATCGATCATTATATTAGTTAAGTAATATCTTTGGTTTATCAATGTTCCGCTAAAATTACCAAACAAATAATATTAATGCGACGCTAAGCACCAGCTACTTTGCGTAGTTGTTAAGTATTAGCTAGCAAAGATATTATTTTGAATTACAACCAGGGATGATACAGCACAATTTGGCTGTTTTCTCCTCCGATGACGGAGGAAGAGGAAATCAGAAATAGGTTATGAACATCATTCGTAGAAGGCCTTACAGTAAGACAACGGCCAAACCATTGGAAATATTGGGATGACACAGATTTCGTAGTTCAATTTAGATTAAAGAAGCAGACTGTAGAAGATATATCCTAAATATTCAAGACTTAATCCATTTCCCCACCAACAGGTGTATATATTTTATTAGTGCTTTTGCTTCACTTTATTTTTTCAGAAATTTAGCTTTTTAGTCGTAATACATAAAGCGCGGATTATGGATAAGATTTTATTTACTGTAATTTCAACAACCTTTTAATCATTTCTCCTATATATATCACATTTTTCGAAAACCCACTTTTCATCTTTGAATTTTTTAAATACATGATTTTTTAATCAAACATCAACTATTTCACTAGATCCTGGAGATTTAATAAAATAATCAAAAATTCATTATTTCTTCAGTAAAATTGGTTAAATTTCATCATCGACTTTTAAATTCATACAGACGATAAGGATAATAAAACCTTTATTATTGTGCATCCGTAGCATTCTAACAGCTTTTATTGCGGCTGCTAGAGTTACACTCTTATTGCGTAAATGTATTTGCATATGGTCTGAGAAATCATGTAAGTGCATATTAAATATCCAGGATGCAATAAAATAACTATTGTGTAATGCAAAGTATTGCAGAAATATTAATAAATGGCAAATAGGCAATAGTGTGCGTACATATATGCTTATGTCCATCCTAAACCTCATAATTAGAGTAACCTAAACTTGCGGACTCGCATAGGCGTCGGTATTACGGGTTAATATAAGAATATGAAAAATTCATAAATAAACTAAACCGGTAGAGAAGCAGGCATGTAGTGTCGACCTTGAATATAAATCATGTTAAACCGCGCTGAGAGAGATTTCGTTTTAGTACCGGTTGAGCTGTTGCAGAGATTAGTCGAACGGTCAAGGTTATGCACTTACGTGCCGCTTTTGAAAATATAGCTGGTGTTTTTTGTGTGTTGTAGTATTATACCAAGTACATAATTAGTGTATCGTTTCATATAGAACTAATATTTACATACTTAAGAAAACAATGCCTCGTAATAGATTTGCTACTAATGTACATAAGTATGTGTCACTTTTTCCCCATTTAAAGTATGACGGTAGTGCAGTTTTTTGCTTAATATGCAATGTTCGTTTGGCTGCATTGGACAGAACTGATTGCCAGAGGCATATCAATGGTATTAAGCATATGAGAAATGCAAGAACTGAAACACCTTATACACTATTCCTCATACATTTATTAATTATGTTTACCTCTTGTAATCTTCCGTTGTCGTTGGTGAGAAAAGCAGCTTTTAAAACGTTTTGGCGACAATACGTTTCAAAGTACCCATTACCCTCACAAACACAATTACAGAATTATTTGTCGCGAATGAAAGAGATGCTAGAAAATGTGTGTAAACGTGATTTGTGCTCCAAAAAAATATGGATTACCGTGGATGAGACGACCGATATAAAGAAAAACAATATTGTGAATGTAATAGCTCGCGTTTTATCTAGCGAGAACACAGCATCTCGATATTTGTTAGCTTGCAAACGTGTTCAACAATGTACCGCGGAAAATATTCAAAAAGTGATGATGAACGCTTTGAAAAAATTTAAAATTGCCCAAGATCAAGTTGCGATGATTGTGACAGATAGTGCAGCAACGACGTTAAGTGTTGGGCGATCCTTAAAACATATATTTCCTAACTTAATACATATAACCTGCGTGCTGCATGCTTTGCATTTAGTTGGTGAAGTTGTTCGACAACATTACGGAAACGTTGATCGGATGATTGGAAGTACTAAAGCAGTGTTTCGTAAATCTCCTAAACGTTTAAAAGAATTTCGTAAATTTTGTCCAGGTATTCCAGAACCTCCTGAACCAATTCTAACGCGATGAGGTACTTGGCTAACAGCAGCTTCTTACTATTTGATCCATTTTCAACAAATTCAATCAGTTATAATGCGATTTAATTGGAATTAATCCAAAGCAATTAGAGAAAGTCAAAGAGAATTTCAAATTCCTCAACTTTTAGAAGATTTAACAACAATATGTACCAATTATACAGCATTACTAGATGCCATCAGAAAACTACAATGTACTGAATTGTCATTGCAGGAATCATTAGACATAGTGGAGAGTGTAAAAAATAAATTACACACATTAAATGATACGCCAGGATTATGCGCTAGTCAAAAGTTGGCAGATGTTTTAAGGAAAAATCCCGATTTTAATACTTTAGAGGCCGTTTATAATAAGTGTAAGAATAGTGAACTTTTAAGTGATTTTGAAAAACAGTTTCTACATGCAAATGTAACTTCCTTAGATGTGGAGAGATCGTTTTCTATGTATAAGAATATTTTTTCTTGTCGACGCACAAGGTTTAAAGAAGTAACTGTGGAAACATATGCAATGATGCAAGTTTACAGTAGTTCACATCCTGATGCCTCTAATTTGTTGAATAATTAGCAAGTAAGTTTATTTATGAATTTTTCGTATTCTTATATTAATCCGTAATACCGACGCCTAGGCGAGTCCGCAAGTTTTGGTTACTCTACTCATAATTGTATACACTTCAAATGTCAATAAATCATAATTATGGCTGTAGAAATTGACAAAAGATGACCAACTACTGGACCTTAATCTAATTTGATTTTTCAAATAATATGCGGAAATCGAGTAATTGCGCGCATTATCAAACAAAGGTTCCACAGAAAAATATGCATATAAGATCAATTCACTACAGATGCTTGTTTTAAGTTCTATAACAAATCTCCCGATAGTATGAAATAAGTGCTAAATTTCATGGGTGATTTTATTCGGTTACAAGGTTATTTAACCTTTTAACTTCTGTTTAAAGCACTGCATGGAAATTTTGCTTTTTGATATGGTGCCTTTAGTAGCTCCGTTATTTTTTAGAAACTATGAAGTATTTATATTGCTTTAACAACATTGCTTTGTGAATGGCAATGTCAAGTATTGATAACAAATGGGTTCAGTATATTGCGTCAAGTTAATATGGGCAGATTAACTATTCAACAACGCATCGAAATTATTCGTTCGCCGGACATTTCGGACGTTGTGAGAAGTTTATGGTCAAGATAATCGACCAACGGAACGACCTCTTCCTTGTTTAATTCCAAAGTTTGGACAAACTGGCTCAGTTGCAAATAAGTCAACATTAGTGCGTCATCGAGGTGCCCGATCGCAGATCAATATTGTTGCCGTGAGTCAAAGTGTAAGAGATGATCCGAACCTCTCTATTCCACGTCGTTCTCAAGAAGTAGGCCTTTCTCAGATGACTATGTGGGGAATTTTGCATGCATGCATCTAGAGGCTTATAATATTCAAATCACTCAAGATCTAAAGCTAAATGCCTATCTTTCCGTCGAAGTCTTGCAGAAAAGATATTATTTTCGGATGAAGCCCATTTCTGGTCCGGTGAGTTTGTAAACAAGCATAACTGTAGAATTTTGGCTGATGAAAATCCTCGAGTGATTCAAGAAGCACCTCTTTATCCCGAGAAGGTCGCGTGTGGTGCGGTTTTTGGGCTCAACACGTGATCGGACCCTATTTTTTTGAAGACGTTGTTGGAAATCGTGTTTCTATTAATGGTGAGCGGTACAGGAATATGCTAACGGAATATCTTTGATCTGAAGTGAAAAATGTAGACATAAACGATGTTTTCTTTCAACAAGACGGTGCTACGTGTCACATATCTTGTTAGACAATTGTTTTGTTGCAACAGCACTTTCCTGGACGCGTTATTTCAAAAAATGCTAACGTCAATTGGCCACCAAGATCATGCGATCATACGCCGTTGGACTTTTCCTATGGAGTCATGTGAAATCTTTGGTTTACAAAAATAAGTCAGAAACAATTCCCGACCTTAAACGAAGTATTCAACGCACCATTAAAAATATACCACGCGATATGTGTGAAAGAGTTGTCGCAAATTGGGTCCCCTGCATTCAGTCTGGCGAAGCCGAAACGATATTTTTTTAAAACATAATGACATCGATTGTTTTTCAAAATAAAATGAAGATTAAAGGATTATCATTTGTAGTTATTATAGTGTCTCATTTGAAAGTTCTGACGCGCTAATTGGAAAACCCGTTAGATAACGGACAAAGAGGACTAGAAACCTTAAATTACGAGAAAAGTGTTCGTGTTAGAGTAAAATGTAGTAGTGTGCTATAAAAAATAAGAATTTAGCTAGACTAAGACAAATTTATAATAACAGTGCGTCTACATATATGTTTACTTGTTTCAAAGACCATTATAAATATGCAAACATTATGTCGTTGCATATCAACTGTCGTTTTCGGTATAAAAAAGTATTCTTTCACCGCTCAAGGAAACGACAGTGGAAACGTACGCCATGATTTAGATGTTTAGTCGAACACATTTGGAATTTCAATATTTACTGGGTAAGTGTTTTATGACGCCTGCTGTTCCCTTTTTATGTATCTCTCGTACGGCGTCTCCATCTAATTCATGGAAGAGGGAGTGGGTTAACACTCTAATGCTCCAAATAATAGAGAGGAATAACCAAAATCAGGAATAGGTACACTGTTTTCAATAGGTGGATTATTTCCAAGCAAGCAACACAGATATAACTTACAAACAATAATGTATTTAACATTCAGAAGAAAATAAATAATAGATTTACCAAAACTCTAAAGTGTAAAATATACGTATAAAGTCTGCCAAAAATGTGAAATCTGATAGGTTGTGTGTAACAAATGACAAAATAAGTAACTACTAACAGATTAAGTAAAATCTACCAAAGACATGTAAAATCTCTCACAAAATATATATAAAATGTGACAGAGTGTATAAAAAATGTGACAAAATACGTAAAATTTTCCAAACTATGTAAAATCTAACAAAATATTTAAAATCTTGGAAACTACGAGTCCTCCAAGTTTCACAATTACAACAAAATCTATTTTGTTGGTAATTAACTAATAACTAGTAGACTTGATTAGTTTATTGGTTTGATTGGTTGCCTCCAAAGCAGGATTAATCTTTTTCATCCTTAACACTGGGGCCCAACGGGCCTATTGTCTTATTCCTACTTTGGATTCGATTTACTTGAACAGGTTAGTTCCCTCGATCAGGTTTGGGGTTGAGCTAGCGCTGCGTATTCAAAGATAATATGAGAGGCTCTTTCCTCCTCTTCATTACAAAATCTACATAATCTACAAAATATTGAGGCGGTCTTCCCATCATTAGTTTGCTGTGTTTTTGTCCAGCTACATAGTTCCAATTTAATTAATGTTGTTTTATGATCCATTCATTAACTGCACCACGCACTGCACTCTTAGTAATAGCTACACCCGGTTCAGGTCCTGTAAAATTGGTCTACAATTTCATTGCCCGCTATACCCTTATATCCTGGCATCCACAGCAAGGTGACATTGTTCTATTTAGGCAGAGCCATTAGGTTTTGCAAATACTTCCATACTAGTTTGGAGGCTACATGATAGGGTGGTAGGGCCTGACTGTCAGAGAGAATGCGGATCGTACCTCCTCGCGGTTGTCGACGCAGACTCTCCCACGCGCAGGTTTGTATAGCATATATTTCTATTTGAAATACCGTGGTGTATCGCCGAAGTGATGCACATGCTTTGCATCCCTGGTTTTCCTCATCAACACCAACGCCAGAACTAATACCCGTTCTTGACCCACTTGTATACCAGATTTGGTTTTCGGTTTTCCCTCTCTCCATTTTTCCATTCTTCCCCATTCAAGAGAACTTTGAAAGGTTTATCATCGGAGATCTTGGAGATTGTTACGTCGCCACCCATGTCAAAGATAGGGTTTGTTACTACTGTTTCTATTCTGGTGTGCCTCGACCCACTGTAGGTTCTCCAGTTGCTAGTATTTTTCAGTCTGTATGCTCCCGTTCTAGCCTCTTCCCTGATGTAGATGTCAAGATGAGGTAAGTTGAGCATAGTTTCCATAGCAGCCGTTGGGGAGCTTTTAATGGCTCCAGCTATACATAGGCGTACCAGTCTGTGAATTCCCGAGAGACCGGTTACCGTATGCTTCTGTAGAATCTTAAGCCACCAAACCCGGCAGCAATAAGTTATCATGGATCTTACCACCGTAGTGTACAGCCAGTACGTCATATGTGGTTTGAGTCTTCCTTACTTAATTATGAATTGAATGATTATGTTAATATTGTTCAAATACAAATTAAACAAACTGAAATTATACATTTGACCTCGCTAGCTTCTTAAGTGAAGTATTCGTGCAAGACAGGGTCTATCGGGGATGTCTTGGGTAAAAATATTGCTTCGCAGAACCTCGCAGGTGAAAAACGAGCTGCTCTGGGATTATTCAATCTCAAACAAGCTTCTGACGAGCTAGGATGGTTGCCCTTCTCTTAATGATCTCTAAGGTGCTTAGAAAGTAGGTCTACGAGTATGCTAAGGTATTTGGTGTGCACTAGAACAGTGTCAGTGTACTAAGGGAAGTATATAAGAGAAGAGTCAAACCCATAACTGAGGTAAAAGGTACAAAAGAGCCTAAAATAAATCAAAACAATGAGCAATAAGAAAGTAGGAAGAAGAAGATGATGAAGGTAGCATACGACGTGTTGAATCCGCTAACTTGCGAAGAAACACACGCTTATTGTCTGCCAAACAGAACTTAATACCTATAAAAAGTAATAAAATCCAATTATTGTAAATTAAATGTAGAGATACAAACAAGTAGCTCTAAAGACATGACGAATGCCGCACCCACCGCATGCGCCGGCAACCAAAGTAACACCGTATGATAAAAAGGAATAGCACACAGAGAGGGCAGCACCTACTGAGAAGTAAACGAGAAAACAACTAATCAAAGAAAATATCACGGACAGATACTATGGGACAGACGTTGCAATGCAAATTTTTCCGTCACAGTTTATTATAACTTATAAGTTCTTACATCACCAAAGTTACACATTTACCAATCGCACGTCTATGATCGGGAAACGTGATTTGCGAACCTTACTAATAAGTAATACACTTCCTACTTTATCTATTCTTTGTCCTCTTAATTTATAGATTTTTGGTCCACCTCGGCTCCTTTTTTTTGTATTTTAATTGCTAACATTTTATTACGTTATTGTGTTGAAGTTATTGCTTCTTTCAATTAATTCTTCAATGTTTTTTCAGGCGCGAAATTTAATTATTTGGTTTTGTTACGAAGAGATCTGATAAATTCCAAATATATATTATGAATACGCATTAATAATTTTAAGTACCCACTGTTTAATACCTATTTTACGCAGCAGAGAAAAGTAAAATCGTTTTTCACAGTCACGATAATTTTGACATTGTGTTATATATTTTGATAATTCTTAATACGAAGCGAGAGTCAAGGGGGGTATCATATGTATTACGTTTTAGCGTATAATTTGTGTAAAAGCAATTACTTTGTCTTAATCATGAATTCAATTATATCTATTAAACCTCCGCACGAGTTCAAGTGGTGGGATGTATGGTTTTGGGTTTGGTGTAGGCGTGGCGGTTAGTTGTGACACATATGGACACTTGCAAGTATGAACAACAATCATTTATTGCTATAATTTTTGAAGTACATATAAAAATAAAATAAGTTTCGACCATGGTGCGAGGGTGGGATGAAAATTTTACAACCTAACAGGGAAAACAAAAAAAATATGGGTTTACTTTATTTTTCTACATAACCTCTTCTTTAGACACTAATTTACGCAAACATTTGATAGTGCGTAAGCTTTATGCCCGTTAGATTTCCCACAATTTGACACCAGTTCAAAAAGAAATCCGCGTGGCATGATCCAGATCTACACTGTATTGCTTTGATCATGGATCGCCTCATTTCGTGTACAACATCACTATAGGTGATAAAATGTATATTGTAATGTTCAATATTTACGACAACGACAACGTCGGCTGTCGACCTAACGAATAGGGCGTTCAGGTTAGCCGTCGAAATATCCCTCTTGCGGGTAAAAATTTAATTTTCCAAGTCACCATTTCCCCCCAGCCAACTGGCCTTGGGGCGTTGGTGTTAAATATTAAAGTTATGTCCATTTTATAAAGGTCCTTTTTTGATCTCTGAGAAACTTGGTTCAAATACCTTTCAAGTGTCAGATACAGAGAAAACGTCTTGTTTCATCTAAGACGAACGTCCTTGAACTGTTGGTGATAATAAGGTCATCTTTGGTTCACGATGCCCTGATATGGTTTGGTTTCAAAATTTCTCCGAATTCGAATCGATTTTCCTAAACAAGTACTGGGGTGAAAACGCCTAAAGAAGTAAAGTTAGAGCCGATCTCTTCATAGGCAAATACGATTCATCCAAAGGGTCCTCGAAAGAAAAATATTTTACAAAGAAATATTCAATTGTTCAGCACCTTACCCCAAAAATTAAAGAAGCTGAATCAATAAAATATTTATCCAGACATTATTAATTCGAAATTGTAAAATCGGTCATCACTCAAAACATAAGGTCATATTCAGAATTTTGCGGTCTTCTTGTACAATTGACGATCTTGAGAAGTACAGGGCGAAAACATCTAAAACAAGTTCATCTTCTAACACATCTCGCAATAATAATCAACAAAACGTCGAAGTTCAGTGGTAATTCTTCGTCTCCAAATAGGCCATCGGCATCTTACAACAATAACTTTAGACTTCAGCAATCGTCCAGTCGTCATCAAACGAATTTCTCGAATTATCAACATCGAAGCCACAATATTTCTAACTAGAATAACGGTCAGTACAATAGAGGGTCTAGTCGTTCAAACCAAAACAGCAACAGAAATAACGTTCAAAGTGAAAATTCCATTACAAACACAAATAGTACCAACTCAAACAACATTCCGAAGGGTCAAGTTCAGGGCCAACGCCAATATAATTTTCACTGTTCAGGTATTAGAGGAAGGGGAAAACAACCCCGAAAATTCGCAAACCAGTCTTTTTTATAAATACGTTCCGCAGTCACTTAGCTAACAACAATAGCCAAATAAGTTACCAACACCCCAAAGATTTATTCTCTGAAATTCCCCCAATTAAAAGCCCGCGAATTACAAATATCTTACCATTCATAGAATTTACTTCTAAGGAGGTAACCTTAAGTGCAATGGTCGATAGTGGTGCCGAAGTAAGCTTGTTAAATGCTCAAGTCTTGGAGCAGAACAAAGAGCTCTTTACAAAGTCTGTATGCAATACTCAGATCTTCTAGCGAAAGTGGAGAAATGTGTTTGTAATTTCATCAATATAAACAATCATACTTACAATGCAAATTTCTATATTGTTCTTGGCATAAAATACGACGCCATCCTTTCTCACACAATACGAAGTCATTATAAACTATAAAATCAGCACAATACATATAAAACACAACCGTGTGCGTTTTGAGTCTGTATCGAGGTTCAATCTTCAAGATATCGTCGAAGAAAATAAGTTACTAAATCACTTTGGGTTTAGTACCATAAACAGTAGCCTATTTGTTGATCCAAATATGTTTGAAGCTAACGCAAGCATTATTCAGCATAGCGCTAATATTGCAAATGAAGATATTCAAGTGAAAGAAAAATCAAAATCAAAAGAAAATTTCATATTCTTCCCAAAAGTCCCCTGAGATAAACATATATATATATATATATATTGCTGTGATCCCGAAAGAAAGCAATAGTCGGTATTTTGGGTCTTTGAGAATTAATCGGCTCCAACAAAAGTTGTTCGTGAAAAACGCCGTTACAGAAAGGTGGTTACTACATTCTTTGGATGACATGACATACTTCCACTGTAGCATTGTAATCGTACTGTTAATGCTGAATGGTACACTACAGTTTGTTTGCTTCAAGTTCTCTAAAATGTGCGCAATAAACGTTCAAGAAAAATGAAATCTTTAAAACGTCAATATAGATGCGAGTTGAAAACAACAAAAATTTCTGCTTATAACAAATATATTTCTGAGCATAAAAATAGTCAATGCGTATTGTGGGGTGTTGTGAACGATTTCCGCAAAACGAAGAGACCAAGATAACCAATACTTTGAACGCTGATGTTATAAACGACTCTTTTGTAGGAGTTGCCGACAACATTGTTAATAGTTTACCACCTATTGATGTTAGCTCCTTTGTTTTTACTAACAGTGATATTCTTCACAGTATTTCACTTGTCTTTAGGAGATGTCTTATAGTGAGGTTAGATCGATAATAGAGAATCTCAAAAAATCCAATAGTAAAGATACTTACGTTATCAATACTAAGATATTGAACTCAATAAAAGATATAATTATTTATCCTGTCACAAACTTAATTAATGATTGCATTAACCAAGGTGTCTATCCAAAAGTTTTTAAGCTATTAACTGTAACGCCGGTTTTCAAAAAAGGCAATGTGGATGAAGTGGACAATTATCGGCCCATCTGAATTACATCTCTTTTCTCAAAGATTTTTGAAAAACTTCTTAAGAATCAGATAACTTTATACTTTGAGCAGAACTCTTTATATAGTACTGTAACAAATACCATTCGAAAAAATTTTGAGGAGAAGATATATTCAACTTACCTTATATGACCTTTCCAAGACTTTTGATTGCGTGGATTGCCAAATTTTAATTAAGCTTGAATTTTACAATTTCTTTTAATTGAATATAAAGTTGCTGATTTCTTTCTTAAATGATAGGTTTCAACTTGTTAGCACTAGAACCACCGAGAATTCCTCATACCTCGATCCGCCGCCCCGGTCAAATTAACTGGTGATTAGAACTTAATTTTGTTTCGACTGTTTTTATTAATTAACATAATTTGTTTGCATAAAAGTGTATATTTATTTACAAAATATCAAAATAACTTCTAACTTAATTTTGGTATCGTTACAATTTTTGCAATAAGTTACTTTAAATCCACATTTTCCACATATGTTCTTGTAACAGTTCTTACATCTATCGTAAGTCTTATTTTCACGCGAGCTAATTTTTAAAAACAATTAGCACCATTAGATTCAGCATACTCGAGTTAGGTTCGCACCCCGGGTGCCCAGCTTGTCGCGGAGAAAAGTCTCCAATCCAAGCACAGTGTTATTAGCAAAGGAAGTTAACAAAACCTCATTTTGGTAGTGTGATTTTTTATCAAAACTATTTTTATTTTATATAACAATTGCTGCATCAGTATTCAAGTACTTTAATATTTTGAAATCTAAAGCTACTGTAATGTTTAAATAGCTGTTTTATTATATTAATTATGAAATTATGAAATAAATGCTTTTCTTGAAGCATGCAATTCACTTTGTTATGTGGTACTATTGTGAAAAAGCAATAAAATATAGCTATATAATCGTAACTGACCTTCTAAATTTTATTCATTGAGAGAACCTTAGAAATTGGGACATATACAGATTCCCTTTTTTCTTAAATAATAAAAGCTGGCTATCCCCATTCTTTAAGTTTATGTTTTATTGCACATAATAATATAATAGTATTTATAGCCTATAGAAATTTGTTTTTTACTGGTAATAAAATGGTAATAATATGAGTAATAGGTATAATAATGTTATTTTTTTTATTATACCATATAGTGTCAGTACGAAAAACACAATTTAATCGGTAGCACGAAAAGCCGCATAAGTTGTAAGATGGAGATCCTTAATGATGATTTAATCACTTTTGCAAGGGTGGGCCGAGTAATCGGGTAGGCCATATCGAATGAAGACTACCATAATTCTGTTCGGATTTCTGATTTAGCCGCGAGCCATTCTTTGAGTGATAGATGAATCCGTCAGCTTTTATTAATTATGTTATTCTATAAATGTAGTACGAAGAAATAAGAGCAAATCGCTCTCTTGCCATTCGCCTGCTTCGTTCTATAGTCGTAATTCTCATTTGTTGAAGGTATAATTACCTGCATCATATGCATTCGCGTAATTATTTAGTACCTTAGCATGCTTTCGGGTTAGATAATGTATGCATCTTTACACGTATATCCATTTCTTAGTTCTCTTATTTTCGAATTATATATTACCGTAGTCCGTTCGAATGAATTTAAGGAATCTTAAGACAAAGAAAAATATTAAAATTATTATTTGAGCAATTTTATATCAAAACTTTGAAATGATGCAAGAGATAGGGATACAAAGGAAATATGAAGAAGAAGTAGCACAGAGGTTGCGAGAGCATAAAATCGAAAGGTCTCAAAGTATAGATGAAGAATAGGAAAACTTGAAAATGGTTATACAAAAAGCAACAGAAGAAATAATATCAAGGAAAAATATCAGGCAAAGAAAGAATTGTTTGACAGAAACTGCAAAGATGAGATTGAGATAAGGAACAGATTAAAGAAACTAACCAGACAGAAGAAACGCTCAGCGCAAGAGAGAAAGATCATGAAAATGGAAGACTACTATACAAGAAAAGAATTAAGGAATTTTTACAGGAAAGCCAGAAAATGGAAAAGGAAGACAAACCGGACGATATAAATGAAAGATAAAGCTGGAAATCTTGTAGGAGAAGAAGGAAAAATCAGAGAAAGATGGAGAGAATACTTCTCGCAAATATTAAATGAAGGTGTGGAAAATATGGAGGAACAAGACAGTGAACCCACAGAAATAACAGATTGGCGTAACCAAATGAAAGAACCAACAAGAGAGGCAATAAAAGAAATAATCATGTCTCAAAAATAACAAGAGTCTGGGAAGCGATGGAGTAATGGCAGAGAATTTGAAATACGGAGGAGAGGACCTATTGGATAGAATGCACCACTTTATGAGAATACGGCAAGAACGTCAAATGCCAACAACCTGGAGAAATGCCACCATAATTCCTACACATAAAACTGGAAGCGAGGTAGAGTGCAATAATTATCAAAGCATACCTCTCTTAGATGTGACCTACAAAATCTTAACAACCTTAATCTAAAAAAGAATAGGAAGAATAGTGGAGCCAAAATTGAGGGAATATCAGGCAGGTTTTAGAAAGGGAAGGGGAGCAACCGACCAAATTTTTACGATGAAAGAAATCTTAACAACCTGCTATGAGTATAACTTCCCGGCAATAGTTTTCTTTATGGATTTTAAAAAGGCATATGATTCGCTAAACAAAAACCAATTAAGGAGTGCTCTTAGAGAGTTGTGTGTACCTCCAAAATTAGTAGACCTTGTAAAGATTATTCTAAATGAAACAGCAAGCAACGTAAGAGTAAGGAATCAAGTTACGGAAAACTTTACGATTAAAACAGGCTTAAGACAATGAGACCCTCTCTCAACCCCCTTGTTTAACATCGTAATAGAAAAAATTATAAGAGGTTGTAATTTGAACAGAACAGGAGACATAATGTACGTATAAAAGTCACCAGTTAACAGGATATGTGAACTACGTGGACATTATAACTAGAAATTGGAAAGAGATGGAAAACGCAATGAGCAGAATTGTAGAAGAATCTCTCAAGATGGGGCTAAAGCTAAACCAGTAAAAACGTAAAATAATGAGGGTGGGAAGCTACCAACAAAATGGAATATTAGAGATGAAGCAAAATGAAATTTGGAAGGTGAAAGAATTAGTATATTTAAGAGCCAGAATAACAAATAGATGCGATGAAAAAGAGGAAGTAGAATCGAGATTGACAAAAGCGAATAGAACGGTCGGAGCCTTACACCATATACTGAGGGCAAAACAACTGTCATGGAATAAACATTTAGATTGTATAAAACAATTCTGAAACCAGCTGCGATATATGGATGTGAAACCTGCATGCTCAATAAGAAACTACAGGAAACACTGCTGAAATGGGAAAGAAGAATTTTGAGAAGAATTATGGGGGAAAGAAAACGGAGAATGGATACGAAAGAAGAACAAACAATGAAATCTACGAATTATACAGAGAGCCTACAATAGATTCAGTTATAAAATCAAGGTAGACTTCAGTGTCTGGGCCATATACAAAGGATGGAAAAAAGAAGAACCGCAAAATAAGAAGGAGAGGGAGAGACCAAGGAAAGGATGGAGAGAAGCGATCATTGCGGACCTAAAACAGAAAGAGGTGGAAAATTGGAAAGCAAAAACAAGAAACAGGAAAGAATGGAAGATATATATAATTTTGTATCAATTCTTTAAATTATTTTTCACATTTGTTCAATTTTAATTTTGTCACATATTTTTGTCAACATCGCTGTATTTTTCCTTTGGACCGATAGTGTATAACTTACCGATCAATCGTTCTAGAGCTTCTCTATCTTTAAATTGTTCTTATTTCCATACGTCATATGCAAGAAACGGTACGTCACCCAAATATTTAGTATATAAAGCCGTGCAGTATTTTATTCTGCAGAAATTCTCTCATGGCCGACCCCTTCACCGACGGTATTCATATTGTCTGAAGGCCCTTAACTTACAAACGGTATTTTATATATTGTCTGAGTTATCTTAATTCTGCTAAAAATGTTACCAACCAAGTTCTCTTAAGTTGCTGACGGTAACCTTATATCGTCTAAGTTTCTTTAATTCACTGGTAATAATTTTATTGGTTGACTTTACCGACTTGAGAACTTATTTCTGAGACATCGTTTATTTTCCCTTATAAACAAATTTTAGTTTTCCGCAACAAACGTGTTTAACATTATTTATCGTTTCGTGTATGTGGTAAATTTATTTAAATTGGCAATTTTAAGATAAGAATTGCATTTCGTTTTATTTTGCTTTAATCCAAATGTCGCTTGTTTTTTTTTGTTTCTCTTGTAAAATATGTAAATAAATCAAAGTACAAAAACTTGTCTGTTTTTATTCTAAGGACTCTGGACGAGCTAAAGCTAGCTCAGGTAGATTGCTGATGAACACGGTGCTCCAGGCCGCCGTAAAGCACTTTTCATTAAGTTCACAAACTTTAAAATTAATTAACACTCGCATGGAAACTTTCTATTTAGTTATAACTCTAAGACGTTTCCGTAAAATTAATTTCATACAAATAAATAAATATTTGTGGTAGCATCTGTTAGCCAGATGCACAAATACTCACCCCTATATTGCTAAGGCCGCTAATGTAAAGTTCCTATTAGCACTGAGGACAAGAATATTTTATAGGAAGGAAAGAAAGCAATTAATAAGCAATTTATTTTCATCCGATGTGCAATTACAAAGTGAATTTTTTGTGAAAGAAATTAGCAACATTGTTTCTTCATATTTTACATATGTTGGAGTTTCCTAAATCCGATATAGATAGCCCAGAAGGGAGCACGCGTTACAATAAAAACTTGAACACATGGTGAATTATATTTGAAAATACGAGCCCTTTATATGTAGGAATATTTAATACTTTCTGGAATTAATTTAATATTCCAATTTCTTTCATGTAGTTTTAATTGCTTGCGTGTATTATAGCACTTTAATCTTACTCTACTTTCTTTGACTATTAGCAAGTAATTAATCTTCAACACATTTATCGCAATCATGTCCAAAATATATTACTATAGAACTGTCAATGCTATCGTACACATTCATTTTATTTCCAGGTCAAGGTCGCGTTAATCAACTCGGTGGCGTATTTATAAACGGGCGTCCGTTGCCTAATCATATCAGATTGAAAATCGTAGAAATGGCGGCAGCAGGCGTTAGACCGTGCGTAATATCCAGGCAACTGAGGGTTTCACATGGCTGCGTTTCCAAAATACTGAATCGCTATCAGGAAACGGGAAGCATCAGGCCGGGCGTCATCGGCGGCTCTAAACCGAGGGTGGCAACGCCAGAAGTCGAGGCACGCATCGAACAGTTGAAAAAGGAACAGCCGGGGATATTCTCGTGGGAGATTAGGGAGAAGCTGATAAAGGTAAAGTATAGAACATAGAATAAGTGGGAATATTTAAAATGTGTAAGTTTGAAGGGTTCAAAATTAGAAGTATTTTTAATAATTAGACATCAGTTGGAGGAATTATAACAAGCATCTAATCACAATAATATACTGAAGTAAAGGGTTTTGGACCATAAATGGGAAGCAATTAATTTAATCTCTAAAAAGTGTGTGAACTTCTTATTGTATTCACTTGATTGATTGATTGATTGATTTTCTACCAGAGCAGGGCTGGTCTTTACATCCCTAACACTGAAGCTTAATAGCTTATTGTATTATTCCTGGTTCGGTTTTGTTTTACTTAAACAGGTTAGTTCCCGCAATCAGGTTTAACAGCCTATGTAGTAAATCTTTCTCCATTGGTAGTTCAATTGTGCTTCGCATAGCGAATCTGCGTTGAGCTAACGCTGCACATTCGAAAATAATGTGAGAGGCTGTTTCCTCCTCCTCATTGCAAAGTCTACATAAGGGCTCATCTTTGTAGATCCCCATCTTATGCAAGTGGCCTCTCAAACAGCCATGTCCTGTTAATAGACATGTTGCTGCTCTAAGCTGTATCTTGTTTAATTCAAGCAGGTCAGCAGTCAGATGTTGCGACGGTCTTCCCATCATCCGTTTGCTGTGCTTTTGTCCAGCTGCATGTTTCCAATTTAATTGGTGTTGTGTTATAATCCACTCATTAATTGCACCACGCACTGCACTCTTGGTAATACCTAGACCCGGTTCAGGGCCTATATAATTCATTTTTGAACCTTCCCTCGCTAGCTGGTCTGCAATTTCATTGCCCGCTATGCGCCTGTGCCCTGGCACCCACACCAGTGTGACCTTGTTGTGTTTAGACAGAGCCATTAGGGTTTGCAGGCACTCCCATACTAGTTTGGAGGTTATGCGATAAGATGCTAGTGCCTTTAAGGCTGCCTGACTGTCAGAGAGAATGCAAATCGTCTCACCCTGCGGTCGCCGACGCAGACTCTCCCACGCGCAGGTTTGTATAGCATATATTTCTGTTTGAAATACCGTGGTGTATCGCCCAAGTGATACACATACTTTGTATCCCTGGTTTTCCTCATATACACCAACGCCAGATGTAGTGCCCGTTTTGGACCCATCTGTGTACCAGACTAGTGTTCTTGGTTTTCTCCCCTCTCCATCCCTCCATTCTTCCCAATTCAAGAAAACTTTGAAAGGTTTGTCATAGGAGATCCTGGAGATTGTTGTATCACTACCCATATCATAGATAGGGTTTGTTACTACTGCTTCTATTCTGGTGTGCCCAGATCCACTGTGGGATCTCCAGTTGCTAGTATTTTTCAGTCTGTATGCCCCCATTCTGGCTTCTCCCTTGATATAAATCTCAAGAGGAGGTAGGTTTAGCATGGTTTCCATAGCAGCTGTTGGAGTGCTTTTAATAGCTCCTGTTATACAAAGACATGCCTGTCTCTGAATTTTCGAGAATTGTATTCACTTACTCTATTCACTTGTACTCAGCGGTTTCCAAATTTTTTGGTCATAGAACTCTGGAGGAATTTCCTTTTCTTTTGCGGAAACTCACTCGTTTTCTTACCTTTAAAGCATTTTCCATTCGATCGTTTATCTCTGCATCTATAGTTCCTCGTTCATGTATTTTCGCTCCTAGATGTTTAACTATTTCTACTTGTTCTATTTGCATACCGTTCACTCGAACTGTTATACTTTCTGGTTTATTTCCAATTACCATAAGCTTCGTTTTTTCGGTGTTGATTCTTAAATTCCTTTTCTCTGATGCTTCCTTCCACGTATTTATATTATGTTACAGTTCATGTTCATTCTTCGCGAAAATTTCTGCGATTTTCTAAAATACATACTTAGACACTACATATTTTTATTATTAAAACAATTTACAATTAAATGCTTTTCTAAATTTTCTAATGAAAAATTATGTCGCCTATCTGTGAGAATGCATTTATATATCGAAAAACTTCTTTCAATATCAACGGAAGTTATTGGTGCGTACTTTAATGCAATCATAATCTTAAGACTTAATTCTATACTTGTTTCTGTTTCATCCATTTTTAATTCACCAGTTGAAATCAACCTGATTTTTGTTAAACTTTTGTATCCTACATTTTTATTAATTGTTTCTTTAAACTTTTGACTTGAAACAGTATTTTCTAAATCATTGATTAATTTAACTGATTCACTAAGTGGCAGCGATTCTTTTTCAAGTTTTGTTATTGTCAAAGAAACAAATTCATAATTGGCTTTAATAAATATCAATTCATTAGGCAAAGAAGAGTTTTTCAAAATGTCTTGACATTTTGCAATAGAATTGCAGTTGTCAGTAGAGAATTCTGAAATAATGTTTTTGATCTCCAGATAATGGTTTGCGTTAAATATTGCGGCATTTAACCAAGTACCCCATCGGGTAATGACGAATTCAGGTGGTAAATGAGTATCCGGCAGCTTTTCTTTATAAATCTGAACTCTCAATGGTGACTTTAAGAAAATTTTCTTAACGTTACTGATTAATGTATTTACTGCTGGAAATTGCTGCCGAATTTCCTCCGCCACCCTATTTAATCCATGAGCCAAACAAGTAACATGTATTAAATTAGGATACAAAAGTTTAAGCTGTTGACCCGCTTTAATCATATATGCCGCTGCATTGGACAACATGACTAAAATTTTTCATGTTGGAACAACATCGGGAAGAAAAAAAATTCATGAAACATTCATTAACAAGTCTTAATATTGTGAGGTGGTTTGTTTTTTCTAATTGTTTACAAGCAATTAAATACAATCTACCAGGTTGTTTATTCTGTAGATGACCAATTAATAAATTTGCTATATAGCGGTCACAGGAATCTGTCGTTTCATCAACGATAAAATATATATACTCGTTTTTAACAATTTCCCTACTGCTATTGATCGTTTCACAATAAATATCGGTTACGTAACATTTTCTGAGCAAACTTTCATCCGGAATACTCTTTTGGCAGTACTTTTCTAAAAATTGCCGAAAACACGGATTTTGCAGCTTTTTAAGCGGTATATTGGCAGTAACCATCGCTTTGCACAAATTTGCGTTAAATATTTGTTGATCACTTTATTTTCAGGTTCCAGCAAAAGATTGTGTCAAAGGCACTTGGCTAAGTTTCGAAACTTGAAGTTTCCGCCAATTTCTTTTATGCATTTCAGTTGCAACATGTTGGGTGGCTTGAAATTTGCGTTCACATGGCATCTGTAAAGAAAAAAATATCACCACAAAACTTACAAGAAAATCGTATATGGCTGTACGATTCTAAATACTAGCGTATTATACACGAAACAAAACTTACTCTTCTACTTCAATGTCTGGTTATACAATGAATAAGAAACATTTTGGTAAATACTTAGACTTCCTATGAGTCAGACAGTTGCCGGTATGGGGGTTGTTGAAAATTATATGATAATTTTATCTAGTGAATTTGCGACAGCCCACCACCTGAAGGGTGGCGGCTTCTTTGCGAAGTAGGCTCTTTGTTGGTGGGAGGTCCAGCGACAGAAAGCCGACTCCGCATCTAATACACGTGTCCGATAAAATGTTCGTTGGTGAAAGTTTTGTTGTATTACAGGAAAACACTAATAAAGTTCAAAGAAAAAATTATTTTTGTTCTTAATTTGCTAAAAAATGCATGAATATGCTCTAGTATGTAAAAATATGCAATAATCGCTGAAATATGAAAAAAATTACTAAAATATGCGAAATATGCAATAATTAATCTACGTCAATCAATTCGAAAAGTTATTCGCATATATACTGAAGCATTTGCTTGTCATATAAAAAATATGGTATATGCAAATTGCATAAATTCCGCTCTCTATTAATAACTGTGTAATTTTGAGTGTGAATGTTTGTGTTCTCTTACAACATACACGGTGCTACATACAAAGTAAACATACAGATATTTGATGGAGTAAGGAGTAATATAGATCGGAAATATAATCTTGAACAAAAGCATATTGGCTACAAAGTAAATAGGGTACTAAAATACCACAATGCCAATTAGATACATAAAACTACAATTCCGCATGGAGCTACTAGTTTGCTTTCTATACAACGACTACACGATAAAATTTATCTGCTAAGCTACGTATAACACTGATATACCCGACTGTAGACATGAATTTCTATTAAATGATTACATCTCCCTAAAATGTGGAATCGATACCCTTGCCCTTGATCAAGTTCCTGTCGCTGTTTTGTTAATGTCTCCGTAGCGATAAACCCTCATCTACCTCAAACAAAGCCTATTGAATGGATATCCTTGGTGCGGCGCTTATGCGCAGCATGCTGTCAATATTTATAGAGAATGAATTTCAAATGCATTACTGCTATTGTTTTTTAGACATAATTCGAAAGCGTACAACCAGTATGATATTGTCTACTCCATTCATGTTTAGTGCCGTGTTGCGGCAAAACTCGGCAATATTTTATAGTAAAATCGCAATGGTGCACGCTTCATTCAAAATATATTAGGATAGATGTATAAATGGAGATAATTTATAGATATAAATATTGTAATGTTACAATTTACAACATCGAGAGCAGTCACTAGCTACGTCCACCCGTTCAACATCAAACTCCTTCTGTGTTTCTTTTCGGTGTGTCCAGTTCTTTTATTGCCTACTACCTAGCTAGCGGGGGTGTGAGGAGTTTATTATAAGTCCAGTCAACGATGATATTGGGGGAACGGCTAAATATCTTGTCTTCTGTACAGTTTCTTCATATCCCAAATCTTCAATTTTAATGTAATATTTTCCTGCAACAATTTACGTATCAATTCAGCTGTATCTGTGTCCTAATATCGTAAATTGAATATTTCTGGCCAAGAGCTGGTTATGTCCGTTGGTAAAACTTAATATTTGAAGGTTACCCGTAGTGTCATATATCTAAGATCATAGAGTTCTGTTTCAAAATGGAGAACCTTCATGACAGTTTATCCTCAAAATGTAATCTATTCTTAGAATAGGGAACGTTAATTGAAATGTAATATCAACTTGAAATTGGAAAAGCATATCCTAATTGGTCATGATAAAATACGTTTTCTTGAATCAAGTTAACAAATGTCTTAAACAAAGAAATACAATTATTTCATTGCACTTCCCTTAAACGGAGAGAAAAACGCTAAGAAAATATTTCTTGTGATTTAAAGCGGTTATTGTATTGTGAATAATTGAAACAGCAATTGTCTTAAATTCAGGCGGACAGTCTTGGTACTCTGCGTGCACGGCGAAACAGAACATTAGGGAAGAAGCTAGTCCTATATTAAAGTATGCATATGAAAGAGTCAGGAATGGTATAGTTAGAATCCGTCACTTAAGATGAAATACATTTGAAAATTGATTATTTTGTTATTATTGTAACAAATAACAAATACAAAATGTCTTAGTGCATGGACGGAAGATAATTCCATTCCTGAGCAACTTAGAGAAAAAGTTTTCAAATAAAAGATATTCGGAAACAAATGCCATATAATTCATTCAAGTATGCATGTTCAGTTTCCGCTGTGTACGATACAAGCTTCGTTTTTTGAATGGAACATCCTACTACTTACAATTTTAGATACCCCTCTTCAATTCATGGCAACTTTCGTTGATATTCCCTATACCTATCTGTCTCCTTATTCGATTGAGTATTTCTTGGAGTTTTTGGCAAGACATTGAAGAAACTTTTGGATGTATTGCCTAAAACTCCAAGAAATGCTCAATCAAATAAAACTTGAATCACCATCTTATCGTGTAAGGCGTTTAATATATCGGACGTTAAAAAAACAACGACATTTCGCAAAAATCTCAAAGTATGTCAATTATCTCAAAAGCTAAGATAGATCGATATGGGAAATATTGAGGATAGTTGAGATGAATTGCAGAGTGGTATCTAAAATCGTAATAATATGCAAGGTGTTCCATTTAAAAATCTAAACTTGTACCGTGCGCAGCGGAAACCGAACACCATGTATACTTGCAGCATTCGACTGCAAATATTTTTTATTTGACAAGCTTTTCTCTAAATGGCTCCGAAAGAGAATTATTGTCCGTCCACACAGTAGGTGGACACGCTGTATATGCATGTTGTTTGTATATATTTTGAATAACTTAATCAATACTAGAACGCATAATTAAAGTTACATAAATGTTTAATTCACAAAGCTATTTGCCCATGAATTATCCAATAACTGCATATTAACACATACACGGCATGGAACCTTTCCTTTAGATTATCAGTATTCAATAAGCATTAGCAATTCGCAGATGCAGTAATACTCAGTAATATCACCGAAGTTAGCTACGGATATGCCAAGAATTACAGCCCTTTTGCTATAGGTATGCTTACAAACCATCATTGAACCTAGAAGAAACATCATGTACTGGTGTAAGTTATTATATAGTGTGGAAGCACTTATTCTCTGTGGAGATAACTGAATAATTCGAAATGTATTGAAATTATGTTTATGAGAATTTCAAACGAATATAAGTTTTCGAAGAGGATAATCTTATGTCTCATATCGCATTTTGCCGTTAAATTGGTAGTTGATTGGGAAAGCGAATCCAATCGGATACGCAGATATTCCGTAATAGTTTGCTCAAACTCCAAGGACGTAAAATAATTGTAATTTTATAGGTAGATGCCATTAAGCCTTGGGTTTATGTTTGTATTTTCAAATTGCATTACCATTTTCATAACTTCCCGTAAGATACAAACAGAAAATTCAAGTAGCACATCTACAGTATTGCCTTTCGTTTATTAGAATTTATTGCCAAGCGTATCTTATGAAATTTTTAAGCTTTAGGATACTAGTCACCTTGTCTTTCGCTTGCAGACATTTTATGTGCAAATACTTTCCGTTTCAATAGGATAAAGATCCTACTGAGAACATTGGTGTGTCGTAAAATTTAAATCCTTCATTTTCCACTCTGCGTCTCAACTCATATGCGTTTTAGCAAAATTTAGTCCTGGAACTCTTTTTCATTAAGACTGGGTTTAAACCACATTTGATCTAATTATATTATTCGCTTGCTGAAAGATTCATTTTGATCTACACCTTGTTTTTGAAGAATTAAGTTCATTTCTAAATTGCTCTACGGCCAGTTTTCCAGCAGCTAAAAGTCTTAGGGTAATGTCTTGATTCCTCTTGGAATTTTTTCGATTTTCTTCTTTGTACCCTTTCTTTGTATAATCATCTATACTATCTAAAGTGGTCGAGTATCAGCTAATGATAATGAGCGTTACGGTCGACCATCAACTCCTTTACTTCAAGGTCAGACGATGAATGCAGAGTTCTATCGTGACCGTTCTAAGACGGTTATGGGTGGATGTGAGAAGGAAACATTCAGAGAGATGGCACTGGAACGACTGATTTGTTGACCATGATGCAAGGCCACATACTACTTTCATCGTACAGTAAGTTTAGGTGAAAATTAATATGGCCGTTGTTCCTTATCCAGCGTACTCACCTCACTTGGCTTCCTGCGACTTTTTCCTCTTTCCAAAACCAAGTTGAAGAGGTGAAGATTTGAAACGATAGAAAAGATTGAAGATGAATCACAGACGATACATCAACAAAATAAAACTTACAGAGTGCATTTCTTTCGTAGCAGAGGCACTGGGAAATACATCACCAAAACCATGTGTGTGTATTTGTTTTGACGAAAACAAGTGTTTAGATTTACCAAAAGAAATGTTTTGTACCAGGTGTTCAATTTGAGGTTTTCTGCCTCTTATGTTGCTATACAGTTAGTGTAGTGTCAATATGAGGACGTGCTATTTTCCTTAAATTAATGGAATGTGGAATGGGAAGAATTATTGGACTCAAGGAAATTGGAGTATCTGCTAAAAAAATAGCAAGAAGAGTCAATCAGGATTTCGTGTCCATTACTGTCACGCATCAAGCAAGTCTGTAATTGCAACCTTATTACAACTAATTGTAAGAGGTGTAACATTTTCAACGATGAGGAGTACAGAACAATATGGAAGACTGTACTTATTTTTACAATTTTCTCAGTGAAATATATATTGTAACTTTCCTATAATGTAATTAGATCTGACCGAAAATTTACACTTGTTAATAGACGCATTGGTGGTGGAGTTTTACTAGCATTTAAAATGAACATTACCTTCGAAGTTATAGATACCACCGTACTCTCAGCTATAGCGCCATTGATAGACTTGCTTATTTGTAAATGTAATGTTAATTCCTCTGAATTCATAATTGCGGCTATATACATCCCCCCAGATGTAACTCAAGATGTTCTGGAGAATTTTATGGATGCACTTGAAATCTTTTTCTTGAATGAGCCAGTTTTATTTATCGGCGATTTCAATTTTCCCCGCTTCTACGATCATGTCAGTAATGGTATACCGAATTCAACAATTCCTTTTTTTCTCGACTTCTGTGGTGCAGTCAAGCTAAATCAATTTAATGAAATGTTGACCATCGACTTCTAGACTTAGTTTTATGTAATTTCCATTCTACTTTAGAAATCGCAAGAGATGAGCATCCTTTTGTACCAGAAGATCCATACCATCCTGCTCTGTGTATTAGTTTTGAAATTTTAAGTTCACCGAAGTGTACTAAATTTCCATCACATGGTAATTTGCGTTACAACTTTCGAAAAGCTAATTTTGATAAACTTTACGATCACCTTCTTAATTATGATTGGACTTGTTAAACCGTTCCGATGTCAATTTCGCGATTGACCAGTTTTATTCCGTGTTGTACAAAATGTTTGATGAGTGTGTACCCAAGTATCCTGTCAATAACTCAGAATTTCCACCTTGGTTCTCTTTGGAAATTCGACGTAATCTGAAATTAAAAGACTTCTATCGAAAAAATGGAAAATAACGAAAGACTCTACTTTTCTTCATGATTTAGAAGACTTCGCTCGTTAACAAAAACGCAAATATCACGTGCATATGAAGCTTATATTTCTCAAACGGAAGGTGCTATCAAGTAGAACCAAAACGCCTATGGTCTTTTGTACGAAGTAGGAAGGGAACTACACGCATACCCGGTAGATTGGTGCTCGATGGAGTAGCCCTCGACGATCCTCCAACAAATTGTTGACGCTTTTGCAACAGTATTTTCTCAAGTTTATACTTTGTCCAACGTTACCGACCCTCCGCCCAATCTTCCACAACTACAATCGTTTAGTTTGGTCCGACAACAGAAGACGAATTGGTTACAATTATGGCTCCCCTTTCCAGATAGGGCCACCGCGGGCGATGATTTGGTGCCGAGCTTCTGTGTTAGGAATTTATGTAATGCCTTTGCGATACCTTTATGCCAGATTATTAATCTTGCCATCAGGACTTCCACTTTTCCGGATAGATGGAACGTGCACGAATTGTACCTGTCTTTAAGAAGGGAGATTCTACTCAAATTCGAAATTATAGGCCCATCGCTATACTTAATAACTTTGCGAAGATTTTTATATATACTACGATATACAGGAATACTCGCTCACATATCGCAACTTGCCAACACGGCTTTGTGAAGGGACGCTCGACAGTAACAAACCTGGCCTGTTTCACACAATTTATAAGCGAAACTTTAAATGACTGCGGGCAAGTTGACGTTATCTTTACGACTTCTCACATGCATTTGATACTCTCAGTCATGAATTACTTCTATATAAACTGGACTCGTTTGGTTTAGCTCCCAACTTCTCCTTGTTAATTAAATCTTACTTGGTAAAAAGAACTAACTATGCATTTTATAATGGATTTAATTCGTTTGAATTTGTATCTAGCAGCGGTATCTCACAAGGATCCAATCTTGGTCCATTGATGTTCATTCTATACATAAACGACCTCTTAACATCCTTATCTTGCCATGTCCTCGCTTATGCCGACGATGTTAAACTGTTTTGTAATATTAACTGCCAACAAGATATCGAGAGTCTTCAGACGAGCATTAATATACTGACTGAGTGGTCAAAATCCAATACACTGACATTAAATTCTAGTAAATGTAATTTTATGTGCTTCACGAGAAAAACAAATCCATATATCTCCACTTATCAAATCAACGATATTTCCATCGACAAGATTACCAATCTTAAACATCTAGGTGTCACTTTTGATCCAACTTTATCGTTTAACATACATATTGAACAAATTTGTTCATCTGCCTCTAAAATGATGGGTTTTCTTATGAGAACGTCCAAATACTTCAATGACGCACTAGTGCTTAAAATCCCTTTATTTGCATTTGTACTCTCGAAATTGGAGTATGCCTCTATTGTTTGGTATCCTTTCTATATGTCCCATCAAGCTCCAATTGAACGTGTTCAGCGTCGATTCCTCAAAAATTCTTGTCGTTCAAAGTTAATGGCGAATATCCGCCTTGGCATACTTCTTACAACACCCTTCTCGAATCGCATCAATTTCGTTCATTGTCATCCCGTCGTGATTACCATAGCGCCCGATTTTTACACAAATTATTAAATGATAGGATCGACTGTATGCAGCTGGGGCTCCCACATAGGATTCAACGTACCTCGAATAGCATCTCGTTATGCTCCAACCTTTACTATGCCGACACCGAGGACCAATCTTCGTTTGCGGTCGCCAATCTATCACATGATCAGGAACGCTGAGAAGATATTTAGTGATATTTTCAGCGGAGAGTTGGCGCCATGATACACGAAACATAATAGTTTTTTGTACAGTTATGTCATGTTTTTAAATCAATATGTATTCTGTTCACAATGTGTATATTTGTCCTGTAATTGGATTTACCTGTTGGACAATAAACATTATTATTATTATTATTATTATTTTCTTCACTGTTCTATCCTCCGTCATTCTCTCTATGTGTCCCAACCACTGTAATCTTCTTGCCGTGATGAACATGTCTATTTGTGGCTCCTTGTATATGTTGTAAATTTCCTCATTCGTCCTTCTCCTCTATCTTTCTTCCGTCCTTGCCAATCCTACTATTCTTCTGAGTATTTTTGTTCCCATCTTCTTACTATTTCTCTTGTCGTTTGATTTAAACCCACGTCTCGCATTCATATAAAAACATTGAAAATCGAAATTATAAATTGACTTCTGATACGTAAATATTTTTACTCACTAGAAATTGTTAGAATCGCGAATGCAGTGAATATTTAAAAATTTTCCTTTATACAAAAACAGTTTGAAGGTACAGTTATATAACAGAGTATTGGCCTAATAACGAACAATGCAAGATAATAGTAATAATAATGGTGTAAGAAACTGCCTATCTACATTGTATTATTATATGCATGCATGCATGGAAAGAAACGCAAATGAAGAAATAAAACCGCATGATCGTAGAGATTCCAACGACGGTCGAGTTCGCCCGTCATCCATCGTATCCTGATAATGCACACTAAAAATACCAGTAGGTGTCGAAGATGTAATCAAATGTAAGGTAATCTAGCCGTACGCTGCGATTATCGAAGGCAGCTGTCGGCTCCGTCAAAGGATCGGAGTGCCAGGGGACACTCGCGGGCAATAATAATAACGCTCGTTCTCTGACACGGAGAACGTGCCGCACCGCCTTCAAATTATAGAACAGAACACACATCTGTCCGCATCTCTTCTTCGGAAATATCGGCCGTCCGATGCTACGGTGGTCGGTATACGGACGTATTGTCCAAGGTGGTGGTGGTGTGCACGGTATCGCACGAAAGAGCGCGGCTTGATAATCTCTTGGTCTCGGAACGCGCGGGTCCAAGTCGCAGTTTTGCTAAACGAAACCCACGCCCACATTTCGTGCCGTTTTTACTGTGTTGAAATTATGTAGCAGCCCAGCAGCGCACGGATTGCAACCGGATAAAGGAATATTTTACATACGCAGATCACTAAAGGAGTTAAGAATGTCATAGGATTTAATCGTCACATTTATATTATAATTGAAGTTATCATCTTTGATTTATTTCATTCCGTACATTATTATTATTATTAGAAACGACAGAAATAATGATGTACCCTTGTAATAGAAGCTCTAATCTTTATTGCAATAATAAAATCACAACACACCTGTGACATTATCGCGAACATGCTTCCCAGGGTTCCCTCAACCTAGAGAGCAAATCACAGACACCGTCGCCAGCAAAACAAAAAGCCCATGCCCGCGGTGGCGCCCACCACACATCAATTAAACATTAAAAACAATGTATTCTTTATATTAACACAAATTAGTAATTCAATTATAAATCAAACAACCCTATGGTGTATCATTCTTCAACCACTAAGCGTTAGCTTGTCACTGGTAATTATCTATGCAGCAAACAATCAATTCATTACAAAAAAAAATATTAAATGACGTGTAAGTATATTTTCTTAACATAAATTATATTCAGTTACAATTCACTTCGTTATATTTTGTTATCTTACATTGTTTAGTTTTTCTTTTTCGTGTTCAAAATCCGCTACGTCACCTTATAGATCAAATTGGCGTCATGAATAAGCCGGGCACAATTGGTCTTCGCTACAGAATCGGATCAGTTGCATGGGCCGCGGATTATAAATAGTGCATCTGCTCACAGCCGACAAAAGTGATACTTTGAAATCAATACTCCAGCGTAAAAAAATAAAAGCTGACGCAATAAAAATGTTTAATAAATAAAGCGAATATATGCAGACGTCGAAGTGTTTTTTGTTTGAAAACGGCGTTTGTTGTATATGTAATGTAATAACCTTAAAAAGGAAACAAAACAGTTTCTTCAAAAATCTGTTGTACTTAATAAAGTAACAATAAATAATAATATAATAAATAAAAGTAACTTCTTAACAGCGTGGATAGGATTGCTGAAAAACTTGCACCATCACATTTGTCTCTGTGACGGTTGTTCGCTGTGATGAAAACAATGTTCTTATACTTCGAGAAAAATCGTTCAACATGTACGGAAGTAACACAGGCATAATTAAAGTAATCCTTGGAGTTAGTTAATGAATCTGCAGATGCACAACCACACATTTGTCTTAATCTCGTATAATCGGTTTTTTTTTTAAACACTGTCGAACTTTACTATAACGCGACCGTTTTTTGCGTCGTTTATACCGTGTAGCAATGTATTAACTCCGCCCACGATTTGCACTGATTCTACTGACGACAACCTGTATTTTTTCAATTTATGTATTGCATTTGGTAATCATTTATAATCGAATTCTGGGAATTCTCTTTTATATAGTTGTTGCTAATACTTTTTAAAACTGTTTCAACAGAAGTATCTAGAAATCCTTTCTGGCTCTCCTTAATAGCTGTAGCTTCGTCAGGATCGAATTGTAAAATCACAAATTTTACTTCTTGGAAATATTCAGAATAATAAAATGCCGCTTGCAACCATGTTCTCCAACGCATAAGAATCGTTTGTGCCACAAGATGTAACAGTTGAATAGTTGACATTTGAAAATGTTGTAATGTACCGAGCACTACGCGCGTAATTGCTTCGCCAGTATTCTTTTATAGTCTTTTGCTAGCTAATAAGATTGCAAATTTCGGTTTAACAGGATCTAATGCTCGTGCTATAATATTCAAAATTTATAATTTTTTTTTACAATCTGTCATCTCATCAAGACATAGCCACAGCTGTTTATCTTTTAATCTGCTGTGATCCTATTTTCGATATGTTTACGTAACGTATTCTTGGCAGCTCTTTCCGTAACGCTGTCCGGCACAATGAGTTCCACTCAAGATTGTATATACGCCAAAACTGTCGAAATAATTCTTTATCGAGTAAGCGAAGCGGTAAACCACAAACAATAAACATGAAGAGTAAATCCAATTTAAATTGAGTTTGAGGTGGCGGACCACTAACATTTTTTAAAAACATTCAGAGATAATGATAACTTTTAATCTACTAACTGTCTTACAAGTAAGCTTTGGACTTCCTCTGACATTTCAAAAACATGCTGTTTTGTTTTAAACTTGCAAATGTCAATTACACACGTTTGATCACAATTGATTTACAATCTGTTCAAAAACTGTTGATTAAGACAAGTTATTATGCCAATTTTTGTTATTGATTGTGTCACATACGTGTTTTAAAGTTTATCTACGAATGTTTCAAAGTAGAAAAATGAATCACCAAAGAAAGTTATCGGTGGCGGAGCCAATACAGGAATAAGGCGTACTCCATGCGTTATGTTGCCAGTGTCTTAGGAAGAAATCATTCTAGCATAAGTGGCATGGTTAGACGATTTAACAAAACAAGATCTCACACTCGAAGGCCAGGTCAAGGGTGAAAACGATGCACTAATCAAAGGGATGACCGTTTTCTGAGACAATCCGCTCTTAGAAATCGGAGAATCACCAGTAATACGTTGAAAAAACCAGTTATCGGCGGTTCGTAATGTTGTAATATCATTTCAAACAATCAAAAGACATTTAAATGAAGCCGAATTAAGGAGTAGGAGACCGGCAAAAAAACGTTACTTACCAGAGAGCACAAAGTTCAAATGTTGCGTTTTGCCAGAAATCATCAACATTGATCTGTTAATGATTGGAAAAAGATTCTCTGACGAAACGAGGGTTAGCTTAAAAGCTCCTGATGGACATGAGCGTATCTGGGGAAGGGAAGGATAGAGATTTGCAAGTTGCAACTTTTCTCCAAGGGTCTCATACATAGTTTTGTCCCTGTACGTGTGTGGTCGATGAATGCGGATTATTACCTAGAAAATATCATACTTGAACACGTAATGCCATTTGCTCCTTTTGTGTGTCCTAATTTTTTAATCACACAAGACAATGCGCGTCCCCACATGGCTGGACAGCTTATTGACTACCTATATGATGTTGATATCCCGATAATGGAATGGCCACCTAACAGTCCAGACTCCAACTCCATTAAGCATTTATGGGTCCATCTTAAAAAAAAGGTCCAAGGTCGTAGACTCCCATCTGCCAACAAAGTAATCGAAGAATGGGAGATTATTGCCCAGGATACCATTGAAAATATAATCACTTGCATGCTAAGACGTATGAATACGGTAATTAGGAGTAGAGGAGGACCTATAAGATGCTAAGGTACATTGGATCCATTACTTCTATTGCTTTCGATGTTTTTCATTTTGATTTTCGTTTTTATATCTCACTCATTTTCAACAAAAAAAGTGTTTAATGATTAAAACCAAGTCATGTTTCGCTTGATTTCTTTCTCAAATGATTGTATAAACCCAACTTGTAAGTTTTCATTATAATTTAGTCTAATTTTATTTTCATTAATGTAATTATTTAAGTTTACTAAAGTGGTGCGTTAATTTCCAAGAGCTTATTAAAAAAAACTATAGTTAAATTAGTACACGTGGTAAATAGTAAAAAAAAGAAAAAAAATTACATTAACCGGTATCTTTTCTAGGACGGCATGATTATAACTACTGGCGCTAGGTGGCGCCAGGAAATATTTCAGTTGCTTTTGAAAATTGTGGCATAAACTGAGAGACGTAAGAGCAATATAACCAGGAGCAAGAAGCTTTAATACTTTTCTCTTGTCATATTGTTTTTGCCGGTAGTGATTTCATCAATACCAACAGCTACTTATTAACATATTATCTTGATTATTGTTTCTATGCACTTTTTTTCATGTGTACTTCTACATTAAGTTCACTTTTGCTTGCACATTATTCTGTAGATAACCTCTACTTTAGCCTTTTTTAAAACACATGCAATGTGAATCATTTACTACATTGTGTACGGATATGTCGTACTGTTTTGAACAGGGTAAGCTCAATTAATAATGTCCATTTAAATAATATGCATTTCATGAATTCTATATAAAAAATGCTTTATTTTAAGAAAATGAAGCTATTGATTTATGAACAATACCTAAACGCTTTCTGGAATTAAGAAAACTATTTACCATCCTTAAGAAAATATTGTTTTGTGTTGTGATGGCTATTTAATTATACTGAGAACCGCTTTCTTCAAATTTTTTGCAAGACTTTCTTGAATCAAGTTAACAAATGCCTTAAACAAAGAAATGCAATTATTTCATTACAAGCATATACTTCTCTTAAGCGGAGAAAGAAACGTCAAGAGAATATTCCTTTTGATTTAAAACAGTTATTGTATTGCAGATAATTGAAACAGTAATTGTCTTGAATTCAGGCGGATAGTCTTGATACAAGTAAACGTTTCTCTGCGTGTACCTGATTAGATAATAAAGTTTTTAAACATTTTTTTGTTTGAAGAAGGCCGTAGTTTCTGGAAAAACGTTGCAATGTACAATTATCTGTGAATAATAAGTGCTTGCACAAGGATTAGTTGATTTATTTAAATATTGGATAATATAGGAAAGAAGGGATTACGAAAGTATCTGCGCTTGTTCCATTTAGCTACAGGTACTTTAAGTATGGATAATTACGCGAAGGAAATTAATTATAAGCTTTTTGTCCAACTTAATAATGGGACAAATGCAACGATTTTGCACGCCACTGTCGGTCAGTACCGGAATACACGGTGTCGAGCGTCGCGGAACAATGGGGCGTCAGATGTCACGATGCAACCAGCACCAAATACCTATACGTCTCCCGCAATAAATTCATCGGAAACCCGTTCGTTTTGGTCTTTTTACCATTCTTCGGCAGTGCAAAACGATTTATTGCCGCGATCCTAAGAATGAACTTGCCGAGAGAGTGATGACGACAAAGTGACGGTTGTACGGGAAAAAAGGTTTTGACCGCTTAAGGAACATATTCCTTCGAATATAAATATTCATTGAGGAAACTTTGGTCCGCATCCTGGCCTCCGTCGTGTTACGTATGCATGAAAGATACGCCAGCGAATAGTCCCTTCGGAATAAGTTAGCCACGGTATATAATTTCGACAAAAGTTGTTATTTCAGAATCGACGACAACGTAGCACTTGCAAGAGCTATAGTTAAGAAGTATTACCAGAAGGGAGTATTCCCATTTTCTCTTTTTCTCATGTGTAGATATGTTGTTCAGAAAACGGCGATGATCGACTCATGTTTTTTAATGAATTGCAAATGTTTTAAATTGCGTTCCACTTGAAAGTTTGGCGTATGCATAGCGTTTTCGTTTGATGATGTGATCAATTAACTCAAATCTAAATTTTCAATAAACTAGATTCATACCATACCGGGTTCCCAGATTCAATGTTAGAATCGATATCTTCTTTATTTGTAGAAATATAAGATCGAGCAAGGTGTCGTCGAAAATGATTTACAGAATTCTAAAAGATACACTTTTTTAAATCTACCCCTACTAAACCACCATACTTGTATTTCTTCTGTTCTAGCCGGTGTTACATGATGAAAATGTTCTAAGTTTAATGGAAATGAGCTCGTTCTCATTTTAGCTTCAACACGAAACAATGCCATACGCGATGGTACCACTCTGCTAGGAAATCACTCTCGATAAAGTGTTGCTGTTTCACGAGAATTTTTAAGACACTCTAACATATCGACATATTCTTTTGGAAAAAAATTAGAAGGCATTTTACAGATTTTATAACAATACTGCTTCACTATGTATTAAAGTATACGTAAACTAATAACCCAAATCAAAATAAATATCTGAATCTTTTTTGTTTCAACAACCTATACGATTGTATATGTGCAACCAAATTTAAGCTATAAATTTATTTGTATTTATTAGCAGTTATTTGTTAAATTATTTTTTTATTTATACCGTTGTATTCCTAACATCTATGTAGTAGGGGGAGTGATGTCAGTTGTAACAGGTGTCAAATGTAACGAGGGTCACCTTTAAAAAAAATATGATCAGGTATACATAGTAACGTTCATAAAAGCGCCATGCTTTACCACCGACCTGTTCATTTGTGTATATCGTATCTTGCTAGCATTATTCCATAAAAAGTGAATTGTGTAACAAAGCGTAAGTGTCTACTACCTTATACCTTTTAGTTTGCAACATGAGTCATTGCTTTTACTCAAGATCTGATTAAACTGAGCTATAACATGTACATTTCGCTATCTATTTCGGAGCTTAATCTTTTGAGGTTACAAATGCAGTAGCGCACCAACCACGTTAAGCTAAAAATGTCAACCAACGGTGTCAATTGTCACATATTACAATTGACATTCACTTATCGGTTTAGTAAACTGCAGCATGTAAAACTTATCAAGGAAAGCGTCTCGCAATATATGACCTGCCTAGCATCTTCACCTCGAAGTATCCTTGCTGGGTTTCAATCCACTGGTATTTGGCCATTTTACAAAAAAGTATTCAGCGACGCTAACTTCGCACCATCGACTGTCACCGATAAACCATTGAATGCAAATGAGAGAGAAGACTTGGCTAACGGGGGTGGCATGGCGGAAAATTAACATACATCAACTACAAACATGGACCAAAACCCTAGCACAACAGATGAAACATTCCAAGAACCACCAACTTTAACTTCGCAAAATTTAACACCAGAAGTTATAAGACAATTCTGCCTAAGGCAGAAATGCAAAAATCTACGAGAGGGCGAAGAATTAGAGGGAAAACGACACACCTGAGCAACTGGAGATGTTAGGGGCGCAGAATAAAAAGGAAATCGATTTGAATCTAAAATGGGGAAGCACAGCAAAGTAGCAGAGGACGGTGAGAAATAGGAAGGCCGTACCTAGCAGCAGTTCTGAAGAGAAAGAAGAAACTTTTTGTTTAGTATGTCCTTATTCTAGCAGCGAAGAGGACTGGCTTCAATGCAGGAGCTGTGGACTCATATTAGTTGCTGACAAGAGTCCTTTCTTTTTGTGTTTGAAGTGTCGGTCCAACTATGTTTTGTTTCTTGTTTCGCTTTTCCTCAGAATATTTTGTTTCGTTTAATTTGTATTTAGAATTTTATGTTACATTGTCTAATGTTTTGGTTGTTATATTTGTTGCCTTGTATATTACGTTGATAATAAAGTTACAGGTATACCTATATAATATATTTATGCACCTATTATGTCTGTTACAATCGACACCGGTCCCGTTACAATTGACACCAAAGAGGTGTCGGTAGTAACATGTATCACGACATTGTTTTTATGCATGGCACTTCAAAATGGTCGCCTTCAAGTAGATTATACGAATTAAATAAGTAGTAGCACATATCATCAGTTCTTGCGGAGAAATAGAAAACTGAAAACTATAGACGGATTAGTAGGAAAAAATAAAGGTTTAAGTTTTGTTACAATTGACACCAGTCTTTCCTACTTCACTCATAAAGTGAAAAAGATGCGGGGTGTAATCTAAAAAAAATGATTTTAGGGTGGCCTATTACAAACCATTTTCGACGACACCTTGCTGGATCTTATATCTCTACAAATAAGGAAGATATCGCTTGTAACATAGAATCCGGGACACCTGGTATACTATTGATAAAGCAATAAGAAAATTTGCCGAAATTTAAATTAGCCCTTCTTCTGGAGAGCCATTTTCTCAATTTTATGAGGTTCCCGACCGGAAATTTAGTTGATACGAGCGCAAGGAAACACGATTACCTGAAGTTTTAACTCCGTTTTCAAATTGTCTGTCACACAGTATATGATATTTATGAAAGTTGAACTGGGAACTTCTTAACCTCCTGAAGATTTCTACAGTGAATAAATTTACCATGTTTTCAGCTAATTGTATCAATTTTTCTACTGCAATTATTCGCAGTAAGATTTTAAATGCAGATATTGCAATACATCCTCGTAAAAATGCATATAACTACGCCTTTTTGAGATACGACCGAATAAAACGAAACAAAGTCTAATTCCAGCATGAGTTTCCATATTTAACGGCATTTAACGGTAGTCGATATACCCAATGTATTTCCCGCATTATAACGCTCTAACATTTTATTCCAGGAAGGTTTCACTGATCCACCGAGCGTGTCTTCGATAAGTCGTCATCTTCGAGGTGGATCGAGGCGTGAGGATCCTGAAGGAAAGAAGGATTATTCTATTGATGGAATCCTTGGAGGTAAGGTATTTCCAACGTTCCTATTATATTCACAGATGTTGCAGCATCTCATTACTTCGTGTATTGGATGTTACAGTAAATACATAATTCCTTTGTTATGTGGCTCATCCATTATTGATTTGAAATCTGCTGCATTTTTAAAGTGTATTAATCTTGTAGTTTAGACATATTACGCTGTGCTCATCTAGGGTAGTGGGAAATTAGCGTAAGAACTAATGCAATATGTCACACTAATTTGATAATTGACACCAACAATTTGCTTTGTCACAACATAACCTCAATTTATCTGTTGAAATTAATAATTTGTTTTGTAATCCACTGAATTGGGCAGAAATGTTATTTTGAGAGTTTATTAAAAGTAATCATTAAGTCTGATACAGAGCGCTTCGCGCCAAGTTAGAAGCAAGGTTAGCCGGATCACGACGCGGCGTATGTATGCAGACGAACCGGTACGGGCTACCTGAAATTATTGATTTATTGCAACAGTTTCTCCTCAACCTTCGGCAGTGTTACACGTAATTATAAAGATAAATATATGTATGTGAGCATGTCTAACGTACACAAGGAAAATAAACGACCGATAAAGTCACTAAATTTATCAGAGAATTTCCAGATTTGAATTGTAATGGAGCTGAAGTATTGTGTAAAGTTTACCTTTAATGTGTTGGAACAAAAGCAGTTGTAAAATATAAATAAATAGTGTACAACAAAAATAAGAAAAATTGCATGTGAACTGAATGCAATTTAAGTTGGATTTCCTTTTCGTGCTTTACGCTGTTAAGAAGTTACGTTTATTTATTATCTTATATTATTTATTGAAGTGAAATTTTTTATGTGGCGTACTAAAATTAACATAATTTTAATTTTAGAAAGCAATCAATGTAAAGTACAAAAGATTTTTTAGGAAACAGCTTTGTTTACTTTTTATGGTTATATAATAAATACTTTTTCAAACAAAAAGATAAACAATGGCAATAAAAATACTTCAACGTGTACATATATTCGCTCTATTTACTAAACATTTTTAATGTCAGTATTTTTACCATAGGGTATTGATTTCGAAATTTCACCTCCGTCGGGCGTGGGTCGTGCATACACTATTTATAATAGGCAGCCCATGCGACCGATCCCATTCTGCCGGGAGGACCAATTCTGCCAGGTTTAGTAATCATGACATAAAAATTTAAAAATATATTTACTACCAGCCATTGAAAGTCGGACAACTATTAGAATTTTAAAAGATGGAATTTTTTCACACCTCTACGAGAAAGCTGGGATAACAATAAAGTAATTAAGACGAAATTCCTTATTAGAATAAATGTAATAGGCAGAAATTTGAATTTATCCTAATAGCAAGTAATACAATAATTAGAACCGATATTTAACGAATGGCCTATAAACAAGGCCTACAAAAAAGGGAATGAGTCTAGAGGGTCGTAAAATTTTACCTGCTTGTCTCCGATTGTAATACGGAATTATTCTTATCATACTCCCTGTGAATTAATCTGTTAGTAAACCAATTTTGATAGGGATGTTCGGTTGGAGTGTTTGTGGAAGTACTATTTAAAAAATGCCGAAACCTATAACGTAGAAAACCGATCGGCTATTCTTACAATACACGAAGTAGGATATTCCGTGCGTGTGATTGCGGAAAAATTGCGAGTTACAAAATCAAAATGTGTGATGTCAGTAAGGGGTTACATCCCAAAAAGTGTTGAAGTAAACACGGGCTTATGTCAAAGAGATCCATTATCAACTGTATTATTTAATATCGTGCTGGAAGTAATAATAAAGAACAGTGACCCCAAGACGACTGGAACAATTTACAACCAAAGAGTGGAATGTGTAGCCTATGCTGGTTACCTAACTCTGATAACAAGGATTAAAACTACATTAAGAGGCGCAGTTCAGAAATTAGCAAACGCGGCGGGCGAATACGGTCTGAAAATTAACCAGGCAAAAACGAAATGTATGACCATAAATGTTGGGACCGAGGGGAACGACAGTTTACGAGTGACAACAACAAATGGAGAGGAACAAATTTTTGAGAGAGCCAACATCTTTTGCTATTTGGGGGTAACTATAACAGAGAAAAGGGGCGAGGAAGAGGAAATGGAAGAGAGAATAGCGAAGCGAAACAGATGCATGGGATCATTTTTGAAAGTGCTCAGGAACAAAAATATTTCTCGCAGGATTGGGATAAGGATATACCAAACTGTAATTAGGCCGGTTGTCACATATGGGGGACAGTTATGGACGTTCAATGTAAAACAACAACAAAAGTGGCAATATGGGAAAGAAAGATATTGAGGTTAATACTGGGAGGCAACAAAATTGGAGAGGTGTGGTATAGGAGAACTAATGAAGAGGTGATGAGACTATATGGGGGAACTACGATAGTATGATTTGTGAAAGCATAGCGACTGCGTTGGGTGAGTCGCATCCATAGGCTGGAGGAACATAGAATACCAAAGGTGCTACTCAGGGAAAGAGAAATGAAAACAAGAAAGGGGCGCCCGAGAACTAAATGGAAAGAAGCAGTTGTACGCGACCTCAATGAATTAGGAGAAAGAACGTGGGAGAGGACTGCTTTAGACATAAAGAGATGGAAACAGCCGCGTGATGAAGCCATGAGCCTTCTAGGCTTGGAGAGCTGATCTATCATTATTATATTTTAATTTACAACCAGATTAAAGCAATACGTAATAACTAACAATGAACATATACATACTTCCAATTGCAGTAATTGGGCCTTAATAAAATTATAACGGATACTAAAAGATCATGATAGCAAAGAGAAACTATGAAAGATAACTTTGTGTGGAAATTTTAGGCTTAAGAGACTTAATGTTTCGTTAGGTAGTAGCTTTTGAAAATCATGGCCAACTACCTGTATTAGATGTATCGCATATCGATTATTACAGACGTATTTCATTAAAAAGTGGAATATTTGCGAAAATACTGAAATAAGTATTACGTTATCGGTACCATTTTGAAGGTAATTTTACAAGGGAATTGCTAGTAGTATAAAAAAATATAGGTTCTATTTAAAAAAAATCGAGAAAAGACCGTTTGAATTTTTAATACCCTGTATATATTTTTGCATTATATCACCTTGAAACATATAAAGTGTTAGCCCCTAAATTGATGGCAAAATAGTAACTCGCGACATCGCATCTGTTTTCAGGCCAGGTCTTAAAATGTCAGAGTCTATAACTGTCAAAATTTTAACAAAATTCGCAATATAGCCAAAAGTAATTATTGAAAGTACACATAACCATATATCGTTGCAAGAGTAATTTAAGTGGCTATCAAAATGGTTAATAAAAAATATAGTAATCCGTTTAAAATAAAAATGTTGAAGGCGGTTGCGGAAACTTGGAACATTCTGTATATTTGTAGATCATTTTAGAAAATGCGCTGTGGTGCACTATATACGTACAGCAAATGTAATTTCTCCATCTTTGGTAGTTTTCACGCTAAACTACGACGACACACTAATGGCGCACCCGATATAGATACGTAGATCGTTTAAAATAATTTAGAGCTATGATATTTTCTTCACGCCATGGTGGAACGAAACAATACAGAGGGAAATTAAGATGAAGAAGTAAGGTTAAAAGAAAAATAGTTAAAGATTTTGTAAGGAGTGGTAAACTAAAAGCATGGGAAGAATTTGGATAAAAAATGGCCCAAATTTCTTTGGCGGGACAGCCAAAGAAAGACACCAAATTGAAATTGGAGGAAAGGCTGTAGAACAAGTAAACAAATTTTCTTACCTGGGAGCAATCATCAACGAGATGGGAACCGCGGAGGATGAAATTAACGAGAGAATTGCGAAAGCCGGAAAACTCTTCAACATAATAAAAACGAAATTCCTCAACAAGAAGGAAATACCGAGAGAGGTAAAGGCCGAAGTAAAAGTTGTAAAACCAACGCTCACCTACGCCTGTGAAAGCTGGGCAACAACAGAAAAAGACAGAGGAGTAAGCTGACAGCTACAGAGATGAGATATCTGAGGAAAATACTAGGAAAGACAAGGAGAAATAAAATGAGGAATGTGGAATACAGGGAGCAGTTAAACATAATACCAGTGGAAAAGATAATACAACAGGGGCAACTGAGATGGATGGGACATGTGCAAAGAATGGGTCAACATAGGCTAGTGAAAGAGGTGTTCGAAGCAAGAGAAAGCGGAAAACGAAGGAGAGGAAGACCACAAAGAACGTGGAAAGAGGAAGTAAGAGAGGCAGCGGAGAGAAGACGTGTAAGGTGGGAAGACATTCCAGGATTAGCTAAGAATAGAATAAACTGGAGAGAAATATGGAGAAAACCAATGGGACTCAATTCCCTCCAGCCAACACCGAAAGGTACAAGGCTCAAGGATTAAATAAGTAAGTAAGATATTTTCTTTTGTTGCATGTGCAGACTTACTTACTATATTACTTCAACACCGAACACTTACAATTACATGAAAAGACAAAAGATTTTCTCTAAAATATGTTCATAAATAGGACAGTATTTTAGTGACAAAAGGAATACATTTCAACTAATTTCTGTCAATTAGGCAGAAGGTGCACAGGGAAGAAATTTACTACGGAACCGTAAAGAAACATTCCATTAGGCTCTGTCATTGACCCAAATACTTCTACCGCACATGAACATATATTAGCGAACCGGTGAATGAAATAAGGTAAGGGTACGTTAGGAAAAAGTCAGGGTGGTATAATTTGGGGGGCCGCACAGTCTACCGCACTCGGAGGCAAGGTGAGTGCAAGTAGGCGTTACGCACGCAGTCCGTCACTTCCTTTAAAGAGAGCTTCTCAGAGAAAAAGCCGAGATTCCGACACCATCGACCGGGGTTTACATCCATACATTTTACAATAAAGCTTGACGTTTATGTCTCGAACCACAACATCTATTTTTGTGGAGATTTCTCGTTTAGAGAACACATATATATCCCGACTTTACGGCGGCTGCAAACGCACACGTTGCCGAATATGACAGCGCCGGCTTTAATAACAATGAAACTTGATGTGAAGGTGTTCTGTATTTCTCATGCCCTCAAAGACCTAAGAGATATTTTGTGTTGTCTGCATATTTTACTGGTGGTTCTTTCGTCGTGAAGAATTTAACAACAATTCAAGATGGGAAAGAAGAAGTAAGAAAAAGTAAAATGAAAACGATTTAAGCATAAAAACTAAAAAATCATATTTTAAATTCGCAATTCATCGTAATATTTTTACTTCAATGACTATTACACACAACGTTCAATTTTATTCTTTCTCCGCGTTCGTACTGGTTTTTAAATTGAAATATACTAATGCAGCAACTTTACTACATAATAAAATAAATTAAGAAATGTAGTATATAATCAAAAGTACTAAGAAAACATTCCTAATTCCAAATAAGAAGCAAGCCCCAGCCCCATTTCACATATGTTGTTAAGCTTTTCGGGATTGACGAGGGAGTCATCTGCGCCATTCGCCGTTATCGATCCTATGGCTATCCTTAACTATCAATTCCAGAGAGTACCTCACAAATTAATTACTGTTGCGATTGCATATTGTACTACTATATATTTTCTAATTTATGTCTATTTAAAGGATATTTTTTCGGTTGTAAATTCAGGAGTATCAACTCTTTTGTTAGTTTAGATAAGTAAATTGAAACATGTAGATAACTTTTATAAATGATGAATTGTTGAGAGAAAAGGAATTAACCTTGATGTGTTTGCGCTCTCTCTACGCTAGCGCATCACGTAAGAAATTTCGCGCAGTTAACTGGGGCTATTCGAATATATTTGCTTTATTTTACACTCAAACAAAAATAAGAGCTGGCTCACGTCCGAATACTTTTCGTTCGAAAGGGATGATTTTAACCATCTCAGTTTTGCTGGAGATATAATTACCTACTAAAATCCTGGAGACAGAGAGAGGGGAGCCGCACAGCTGCAAAATCGAAAAAGGCATTGGAAGAACTCTAATCTAACAGTTGTTGCCGGAGCGCACGTGGCTGAACGTCATTCGCCGTGGCGCTAATGACAACAATTTTAAATGCGGTATTTTTTAACGTTAGAATATATTGCCAGAGATTGATATTGAAAACATTCTTTCTTGCTCTATTCTTCTTATTTCTTCTGCATGCGGAACTATAGACACAAAATTACTTGCAAATTGCTTTGAGCGCGTCCAAACGTTAGTTTCTTTGTGGCAATAACCTCTTCACCCGATTTAGTTTTCCTTCCCAATACAGAAAACTTTGAATTGAAAGAATGCACTCTAAAACTGAAAGATTTCCTGTATCGTTTTGGGGCAAGCTGTGCATGAATTTTACTTGCACAAGTAAATTCCTACTCCTACATAAATTTACACGGATTTTTTTCATTTAACGTGAAAGTTGCCTTGTATAAATCCATCAGCATGGAAAATTGCCTCCGAAATATCAAACGATTAAGATTATTTACTAAGAGAAATGCCAATTGTTTAGAAAATTACCAGTCATTTTTTCTTTCCTCTGGGAACAATCATTAGAAAGTTTTGCAACTGATATTTTAATAGAAAAACTACTTTTTTTGGCATATGTATCTGTGAAATTTTCCTTTCTATTTAATTTCCCAGGGTATACTAAAAAAATATACAGTGTGTTTCATTTAACAGCTTGACACCCCTGTATCTTTGTAATTGGTAAACCGATTGATTTCAAATTTTTATGAGGTGTAGAATTCTTTTAACGAAACTGTTCTATAATTGGAAAATTGATGTGCTATTAACTATTAACCTACTACGATCAAAAATTAGATGCAAAAAAAAGAAAAAATATAGTAGGCCTCGCTTTATCGTAAAGCAGTTGTGAAAATCGTTTTAGAACCACCTGAAAACCCTAAAATCAAATTTTGGTCAAAAAATTTTGTGTAGCACTTGTTCTATACAATTTTAAAGTTAAATTAAAATTATTTCATTTTTACTTTTTATTTTACACATTTGTAGTGCTTCTGTACAAAAGCTATTATTGAAGCTGCTCGAGCACATGGCTGTTTAATTACAAAGATTAACTTTTTATCGATTATAAAGATTTACTTTTTAAGAGCAGCTTCAGTAATGTAGTTATGCAAAAGTATTGTACTAATGTGTAAAATAAAAAATAAAAAAATAATTTGAATTTAACTTTATTTTTGCATAAAACAATTGCTATTCAAAATTTTTTAACCAAAATTTGATTTCATGGTTTTTAGGTAATCCTGAAACAATTTTCATCTGTTTTTACGATTAAACAAGGCCTACTATTTTTCGATTTTTCGCAGCTGATTTTTGATCGTAGTAAGTAAATGGTTAATAGTATGTAAACTTTCTAATGATACGACAATTTCATTGAAAGATACTTCATAAAAATGAGAAATCAATTGATCTACCAATCTCAAAAATATAGGGGTGTCAAGTTGTAAAGTGTTAAATTTCATTTTAAAATCTAGAATGCTACTTTAATTGTACATTGCTGTTTACGTTTTCTTAGTTTGGAGCTAAGCAATTGTGCCTTTACCCTCTATTATCTTCTAATAAGCGGCTTTCACCTCAGCCATCGAGTAGTGTTCTCTTTTCTGGTAACCAGAACTTCCTTCCCTTATTCCGCTTTCTTTCATTTCAGTCTTCGTTGGCAATTATTGGTCTTAGATGGCCTTTAAATAGCAACAGTTTCGTTCTAATGTCCAGGTGGCTTCTTTTGCATAATAATGGAAATAATACGTTCTTGGCTTTGGCAAACTTGTCCCCGCGTTAGTCTCTTATCGAACACAACTCCTGGATATTTTGCCCTCCTGCAATCCTGCCAGCGTAAATGATGACGGTTTATAACGATTTCTTCTGACGGCGCTCTTTTGTATGGGGTGAACGGAATCGCAACATTTTTCGACATATTTATATCTAATCCCCAGTTCTCTGGCCAACTAACCAAATCATCAACTGCTGTTTGCAATCTTCTCACTACCAAGCCCTCCTTGCGGCTCGCATTGCTGCTTGCATTCTTATTTAACTTTATATTATCAGCATTATGATTCCTATCAAGCATACGTGTAGGGCAACGTTAGACTTGTCACACGTTCTGATTTATCCTTGTAATCTACTTGGTCTTTGGGATTTCCTACAATGTTTTTGAAATTTATTTGACGAAAAGACAATTCTGCAATCAACCTTAGAAAATATTTTTTGATCTCTCATGAAACTCGGAAAAAGAGTAATTTAAATATTTCTTGTTATTATTATAATTCTTATTCTATTCTTAGGTTTCCTGTTGGTATTATAAACTACATCTTCAGAAGATCTGTTAATTTTTTTTCAATGTTGATGAATCTATTGTTACTAGTAGGTTTTCTATATACATACGTCTACTTCGAACCTATTTCTATTTCTTACTAGTGATATATCGAGGAAAGGAATCCTATTATCTGTTCCATCTTCGTGGGTATATTTAATACGTACAAGGAAATTTTTAATTCCTAGATAAAGATGATTATTTCAGCCAAGTCAATATCACATTATCGCAAAGCTGCTTATTTGAAATTAACCAAGAATCTTTAGTCAAGAGTAACCACAGAAACCAAAAAGATCATGTTAAAATGTAGTCATTAGTGATGGCTTAAGGTTTAGATTAACGGTATCAAGCCAAGTTTATTGTTTACCTAAGATACACACTAGGAAAGGGTATGACATCCATTGCAACATCTCCAATGTATTTGCTTTCCATATGGTTGTCTAATATATTTTACCATATTTTTGTCAGGGCAGCTTCCTGATTTGTCAGTTAAAAATTCTATCGTGTTTATTGAGAAAATTAAAGAGATTAAGCTTATTGATAACGAAGTTTTAGTCTGCTTTGCGGCAAGTTCACTGTTTCTCCTGCGTCCCGGTAACTGTATCACAACAGTGGAATATTTAGAAAAACGTTTGTTGGGTAACCAAATGGATAGTGAAGAGGTTATTAGTTTAGTTTATTTGTATGAAAGGAAAGCTTTTCCAGATCAATGACACCATTTATGAACAAACTGAAGGAACTACATGAGCGACAGTCTCCTTTTATGGCTAATCTCCTTATAAGTAATTTTGAAACCGACCCGAAGTATACTTCAGCTTATTTTCGAAACTTTGGATCCGATATGTTGGCGATATATTTTGTATCTTTGATACCAGCAAATCCTCAATAATTGGTGAATCAAAACGAGTTCAAAGAAATCATCAAAACCGTCAACTTCTCTGAGGATGTAGCCTGTTAGGAACTATAAGAAATAGAAGAATAGCTTTTGCCAAGTTACAAGAAAGGTCTTCAAAAGATCTTTTCTAACGTTGAACGCAGAATTGTTTTTTCATCAAATAGTAATCTCAAATGCATTGTAGGGAGTCTCAAAGACTAAGTAGATCATATCGATAAATTAGGAATTTAGAAAATATCACATAAAGATTGCGGTGAAGTATGTTGGGCAAACAAAAATATCAATCAGAGTTAGATACAGATACATAATGATGATAGTATCAAGTTAATTAAGGGCGTAAGCAGCAATACACAATAAAATTGTTATGAAGACATGGAAATTTACAAAACCAAACTCATTTTAATGCATTCAGATTTAGGACTAAATTCCAGCCTTTACTTCTTGTTAAATTGACCATAACTGGGGTCAGTTTACAGTAACTTTAAACTATATAAATAGGTAGTTTTAGTTTAATTTGTTATGTCAGTTTTGCTGCTAAAGAAGATAGGTTAGCTATCCAAGCGTGCGTCTAATTCTACTGAGGTGTTATAGTAGATTCGAGCGTGTTATTTTGAATACTTATTGCTTATACAAAGACAATACAGAATGATTTTTGAACAAATGGAATTGGAAAATTAATATCGGCTGTATAATATATTTTGGAACTGAAATACAAAGAATACGGATTGAGACTGGAGTGAATTGAAATACTATTGTAACTAACTCTAAAATTTTGGACATATTCTAAGGAAAATCTAGATTATTATGGAGATCTCTAAACAGCAATAAAATGAATAAGCCTCACTTTAAGCACGGCATTAGACAAGGAACTAATTTGCATTCTGTAGTCAACGACTGTCGAAGAATCATTGTGTTAAAATGGTCAGAAACTATTAGAAGTTTAACACTTTCGTTTTTAAACAAATTTTAAATTAATATATTTCACAATAAACAGCATAAATTATCTGTTGCATCAAATAGAGTAAGTACTATGCCAACAAAACCGTTGATATTGTTAGTACTGTTTAAACATGTTTTCAAAAATTTTCATTTCATTTCACACCAGTCTAGTATATTGAAAATAACATGCTCAGTTGGCTGCTCAAGTGTTCGAAAACGTTTCCTCTGCACAAACAACAATCAGATTACATCCAAAATTTAGTTTTTCTAGTCACATGTACAATACGTACGGAGGGCCACATAGGCTTTACACAAATCGGAACATACAAGTACGGTATAAGGCGGCATGTTTACATGCAATTGACTGCTTTCACTGCTATTCAGGGTATTCAGTTACTGACAGGCCAACAAGTCTTTGCGGCATTCGCAGTGTCCTTTACGGCATACCGATTGCGCTTCATTTGATCTTGTGTTAGCTAATTTGTACGTTGCTCTTTTATGTAGACACAACAATTGGTTTATGGACGATAATAGGATGTACAGCGGGGTTTTGTCCGCGTAACAATACGAAGGTTGCGGATAAGTGACAAGTCGGATCTTCTTTCTGTTTGTGTCAGTAGATTTATGCGAAGAAATATTAATGATTTCCTTTTCGGCAAAAACGGAACTATGAAATAGTAGTAATAACTAGGCCTGGCACAGAGCGCTTCGCGCCAGGTTAGAAGTAAGGTTGCACGGCCCACGAAGCGACGTATGTATACAAACGAATCGGCATGAACTACCTCAGCGAATTAAATTATTGATTTATTGCAACAGCTTCTCCTCAACCTCTCGCGGTCTTGCACATAATTATGAAGATATACATATGTATATGTATGTATGTCTAACGTATGCAAGGAAAATAACCGAGCGTCGGCTGATAGTCACTAAATTTAACTGTGAATTCCCGGATTTGAGTTATAGTGGAGTTAAGTATTATATAAAGTTCACATAGTGAACATCCTTCACCGAGACAAATGTGGAAACAAACTTGGTGGTGCAAATATTTCACCGATCTTATCCACGTTGTTAAGAAGTTATATATTCGTTGTTTCTGAAAAACTAGAGTGCTTTTTACTACATACCTATAGTTACTCGTACATTTACGGTATTAAATACAACAGATTTTTGAAGAATATAAATCTGTTTGAACAATAATATATTCACGTTTTTTGATTAATACCACGGGCAGTTAGGGAAGTGAGTTGGAATAGCATTTTTTTAAGCCTAGGATTTTTAAACTTACAGTTATAGTTTGACCGGTCCTTGAATCTATAGCTGTTGAAAAAGAAATAATATCTTCTTTTGAAATGTAACTCACAAATAAAAGAGTCGGCGCCACAGTTTTTAGGTTATCCCGATTTTATCGTTTCAGAAAAGGTTTTATCGCTTATACAACACTAGAAGAACATTGCAGGTATCACCAGCAAACTACGGCATATCACTGCATAGTATTTTTTTAATAAAACCAGTATAATTTGGATAAAGCAATTCAAAACGCAAGAAACGATCTGAACGTATGAATGGTCGACGATCTACTTCAAAATTCGTCACAGCCCGCTGATGTCAAAGCGCTCAGGCCTTATGTATCGGAGGTAACGGCTAAACCCCGCTTCAGACTAATATCAAAGTAAATATTTGTAAATGCACCTTCAAAAACTTATTATATGAGTTTTCAAAAGTTGATAATTTTTAGGAAGTCGTAACCACGATTCAGAGCAGCCAGATGTTTTTCAAGTCTAACAGATTTATAGTTTCTATATTAAATTTTAAATCAATAAAAGATTTTGCATAATTAATTAGCATATAAACATCAATCTCAAAGCATTATAAATATCAGTGGAGTTTTAGAAGAAACTCGTGCTACTGACTATAAATAAATATCTAAATAAAATAGAGATTAGTACAAACAAGATCGAATTCAAATATCATCCATGTTTGAGACAGGTTTTCATTCTAATATTCTAATGTTCGCTGCAGCCAACTGGTAATAGGTTAAGTGTGGCCAGATCAGAACGTTTTTAATGGTCATGCAAATCATTACACTTCTTGGTTAATTTTAAGAGGATTAAAGAACGAGTTGTAAAAATCTTTGCACGTGATAGCCAAAGCCTTAAAAACAAAACATAAATGTTTTATGCGAAAGTTAGAAGCGTAGCTTTATAACTTTTTTATGGTCAGCGAGGTGAGAGTATGCGATGATGGAATTTAATGAATGATTGAAATTTTAATGATTTCGCGTCCAGGCATTCTTTATTGTACTAAGTAGGTTGAACTTTTAAAGCTCATTATCTGTTGATATTTCCCAAGAAATTATTCTAGGTATAAAACAACGAAATAGTCAATTTAAAAGGTAATTTCATGGTTTTAACATTTGTCTGATGTTATTTTTTCAGTTATGATCTAGCTATACTTATACTTCGCTTACTTTTAACTGATGTAATTTGTTTTCGTATATATTTTGTTATAATGGTTAAAACAACGTCAGTATAAAATTATTGTTGTAACCCGTCGTGTCGTATATCTGATACAATTGATTAGAATATTTTCATCCAAAATATGTAATAAATACAATTATTGGTTAATATCAATGGGCTTAGCCGTACTCGTTTACATTTGCATTGATTTCGTAGTCAGTGGGGCCAAATTCCTTTCAAGTTTGGAGTTTACCAAATAATAATATACCATTTTAACTCTTTTCCGGTTTCATGCGGGGGTTAGCCGTTACCTCCGATACATAAGGCCTGAGCGCTTCGACATCAACAGGCTGCGACGAATTTTGAAGTAGATCGTCGACCATTCACACCTTCAGATCGTTTCTTGCGTTTTGAATTGGTTTATCCAAATTATACTGATTTTATTCAAAGAGTACTGTGTAGTGATTTTCCGTAGTTTGCTGGTGATACCTGCGATGTTATTCTAGTGTTGTATAAGCGATAAAACCTTTTCCGAAACAATAAAAACGGGATAACCTAAAAACTGTGGCGCCGGCTGTTTTATATGTTTTGTTTGTGAGTTACGCTTTGAAAAATAAGATATTATTTATTTTTCAACAGCTATAGATTCAAGGACCGGTGAAACTATAACTGTAAGTTTAAAAATCCTAGGCTTAAAAAAATGCTATTCCAACTCAATTCCCTAACTGCCCGTTGTATTAGATAAAAAACGTGAATATTTTATTGTTCAAACAGATTTATATCCTTACGTTATATTTAACAAAATTATTTTTGAATACGAAGAGGTGCTTTTAAATGTGTATAATAAACGTTCTGCTTTAATACAATATATTTTAAATTATATCATCGAACACAGCCATTTGGATAATGATATATGTTAATGTTAATTCACAACCGTGAACGTATTGCAACAATTATAATAACTTGTTCTACAAATACCCTACTTAAAAATTATTGTCGGAAAAGTAATGATAGATTATGTCAAACATCACATAATAGGAAATTAAAGCCATTGATTAAATAGCATGCCTGTAAATTTTCTCGTGAAGTTGAACAAAATTTCGAATAAAATTGCAATTACTGTATCATTTCAACCTTAGTTTCGTCCAAATACGTGTATAATTACAAATAATAATAATTAGTCGATTCATTATCAACCACAAATGCATCTTTCACGAAACGGTGCTCGGTTACGTGTTTGGTTTTTGCTTTGAAACTTCGTTTTCCAAAATAAAATCGAATAGCATACGAAGATAGGCTCAGTTGACGACTAGCATCCTTTGTAAACCGGAAGCCCTTCAAACCCGAGAAAACGAATGCAAAAAAACCATTCCTTTACCGCTTAGGCTAATATCGTGCATGGCGATACATCACCTAAACAGCGTGACGTCATCGAAGAATGCTAATGCCTTGTAGTCTCGGCGGTAACGATAAAACACGGTGGTAACTTCATCCGTAATAATAGATTTTATTTCCTCAAGGGACATTCTAACTACTTTCTGGAAGGAATTTCTTCTGTTGTAGAGGGTAATACCACCGCTTTGTAGGGTAACTTCCTGTGTGATAGATCGAATTGCCAGCACTATATTGTACCCGCTTCAGATTTTACATTCTTCATTCCTCATACAAAGAATGTTACTTAGAGATTTAATAAATAAAGGTAACATTTTCAATCATGCGTAATTAGGTAAGTATGGGCCAATACTTTACTACGCATTTTTTTTATTATCCCCATTTATTTACAATCTGTAAGTTGCCATACAATAAGTAAATGTTTTAACAAAATTAGACAAGTAAGAAACTACCCAGTGGTAATTACCTTTGATAACATAATTAAAGACCGAAATTAATTAGAACTTTGGGGTTACTAACTACAATATAATATATAAAACCTAAAATCGAAAATCTAGTTAAGAGGTCATATGCTTAAGTCTTCGTTGTGCGGAAGGTTGTATCATGAGGTTTAGAGCAAGTCTGTTTGGGTGAGCACTTAGTTTTGTTGAATAGTTTCTGGAATATTCTTTTATTTCTGATTTAACTGATTTGGTTTGAAGATCACGTGCAATGATCTTGTTAGAAAAAACCACGAAGCGTTTACGATAGTTTGCAATACCTTGGATTGAAATCTTTCCAATATCTCAATATGTGGATGCTATACCCCAAAGTTGTTTGCCATAAGTCCATATGGGTTTGATCACTTTGTAAATCGACAGCTTTTTATTTGTTTATAATACAGTCTGGTGACCAATCAACCGATATAGTTGTCTAAGCTTAAGACCCAGTTGCTTCCTTTTCATGAGGATACGATTCCTCCATGTCAGACGACTCTTCTTCTGTTTGTGAAAGTTACTTGGACTAATTTACAAAAGTTGCTGCTAGATTTCTTTCGCTAGTTGATGGATCAGCCGTGTAAACAACGTATAGCAGTGAACCCAATACACTGCCTTGTGGAACTCCAGACTCAATTTTGTAGAGAGGTTCCTTTTTATAATTTACGAAGAAGTAACAATCTGCAAGGTAGGATTTAAGGATGAGAAAATAAGGCAGCGCAGCGCCTTTCGCAATTTGAATAGGAGGCCAGTGTGCCAAACATTATCAAACGCCTGTGTTATGTCTAAAAAAGCTGCGACGCAATATTTTTCGTCTTCTAGATCTTGTCTGATCCTTTGGACCACTCGGCGCACTTGTTCTATTGTGGCATGTTGCTGTCTAAAACCAAATTGATGGTCCGGGATTAGCTGGTCTTCCTTAATAATTAGTTGTCCATACTTACGCATGATATGTAACAATTTAAACATGAACGCTAACATTTTTTAATTATCACCTCCAATAAGTGTGAAGCTATTGAAAAGAATCGTTTAAGTCAATATAGAATTTTGTGTGTGAAGACCACTTTTATTTCTTCCCTTTATTGTTGAAAAGAATTGTTAGTATTTACAACGTTGAACATGTCAGATTTCTAATTAATTTTATTTTCAAATATATTTAGCATTAACATCAAATACGAGCAGAGAAAAACATGATCTTTCAGTTACTTCATTATAAAAAAGTGCAACAGTATAAGTTATTGATTGAATTTATCAAATAAAACTTTTCTTATTTACTTGCTTTTCATTTCAAACTCAAATAAGTACATCAAATAAGTTATTCTAAAGTAAAACACTATTTATAAATACAGAATTTATATTAAATGAGTGTTTATTATATCGATGAACACATTATGTTCCACGATACTTGCTTCAGATGTATCAACTGCAAGTAAATATGGCTGAACAGGTACGGTTGGCAACTTGTCTTCAATCTATGCAGGTATATATAGGCTATACACAATACAAATCCTACACAAAACAAAACGACTACTTATTTTGATGAAGAACAAACATTGTAAGTGTGAAATAATTATACGTAAATTACTCACCTGCCTTATCTACATCTGCCTTGATGATACCGCTGCCAGCAATTTTTACCTACCTTTTACGATTTTCGTATTAACCTTTACGTATAAATGTAAGTATTCAACGTCTGTCATTTCCATCAGAACAATCACTTAATTACACAGTTTAGAGTAAAACAAATTATGTCATGGAGTAGCGATGTAGTTGATCTGCGCATGCGTTTAGTTGAAGATTACACACTTAACATAAAACTTGGAAGACGGTTCTTCCCTTTAGGAGTTACTTTCCTTCTTTTCAGCGTTATGTTAGAAATGGTGCATGCGGAAATAAAAATGCTTACTACGCAAGAAAACTCCGTAAAGGAGAAAACATAAATACGGAATTATGGAGAAACAAAAATGAGGTAATTCATTCCTTGACGATGTTGTTAAAATGCGGAGGAAACTTGGTATCTCCGTTTCATATGAAATTTTGTCCGAAGCAGGGGAAACTTTCATCGTTTTCGGCTAATGTAACCCATTTTTGGAACAAAATCCATCCAAAACGGAGACTCCGTATTTCCCTCCGTCAAATTTTTTCCTGTGTAGGATTGTATCGTATTGGACTTAGACGTAGACCAATATTTTTGAAACGCCCTCAATTTTATTTACAAATAAGAATCATAGATATAGAAAAAATATAACAATTTTTATTTTTCAATATAATCTCCCCTAACTTCGATACATTTATTACAATGATCAATTAATAATTCTATACTCTTGTAAACATTATCCAAGGTGTGTTGTATTACAGCTTTCTGGGACAAGGTTCATCGGGTCGCCGCCATTACATCGATTCTCTTTGGATAGAGGATCATAATGCAGACCCACTGTTTCATTTCCAGTGACAGTGGACTCCAAAATTGGTTTCGGATCGTCTCCACACATGTTTAAAAACGAGCGCGCACATTCGACCCGACGTTCATATTGGAGGGCAGGGCGAATACTTGTTTCAGAAATGTTAGACATCACTGCTAATTCCTTCACTTTCAAGCGGTGATCTGCTAATTTCTGCCATTTTTTCAATAATTGAAATGTTTTGAGACGTTATCAGCTCAATTAGCCGCCCGGGGCGCTCATCATGTTCAAGGGATTCTTGCTCCAAACGGGCAAACATTTTGCTCACTTTTTTACAGTAGAATATGAAGGAGATAAATCATCAGAAACGCCGTCTAAACATTTTATAATATAACTACCGTGCCGTACTCAATTTTCGTTACCTGAGACATTTTCATGCACTAGTCACGTTGTCTGGCTGACTACTAAAAACTACTACTGTTCGAGTCATAATATATATAGTGTAGGTCTCGCACATATGCAACTATAACGCAACGGAATTTAACCACACTCAAATCTGTATAAGCTTATCAGGCCGAGAATTTATAGCGCCTACCTCATAAGCAAAAACAATCTTTGAGGTGTAGAACACAGTTTTATTTGTTACACTAATAATATGAATTTTTATAGCATATTCTGCACTGTATTTGTTTATCTACATAGATATACAATCAACTGACCTTTGCGGTAATATTTTGAATAGTCGTGCAAATTTGTGGCTGATTTGAAAGGTCCTCGTTGGGTTGTTTTTTTGTAAGGCTCTAAAATGGCTGAAGGTCAGTTGGTCATATGTGCCATTATTGCCTGTCACAAAATTTATCATTCTATGTCAAATTTTCGTTTTTACAGCAATGCAAATTGCAGATTACGTATTGGAATCTATTTCGTGACATTCTTTGACTAACTAATCCGTTGTGAGCATCTTCACCTTTCTCCCAGTATATTTTCCTCCGATTTATTACATTATAACCATTCATATCCCGAGAAAACACATTATCTCATCCTCTGTAATATTACTGCTTCCATTATGACGGAGGGCGTGTTTCTGAAATCATAACAGGGTTACAACTTCGTGGTCAAAGAATCGTCGAAATAAGTGTACAGGACGAACTATCACTTCTGATGTCTTCGCATCCAGTTACCATCAGGCAAATCTCCAGCCGTCCACTTTCTTGTTGATATATCGGTTTTGTCTTTGTGATGAAGTCCTTACTTAGAAAAGTTGCCAAACGTAGGTTATCGGTGTTATCACAATCACAATCAACTGCATGTTCCTCCCCCGAGTCGTCTATATCAGCATTTTCATCTTCCTATGGAAATATTATTATACCTTCAGAAAACGGACGAATATTTTTGAGATCTTACAACCCTTCCATTATCTTATGCAGAGATAAAGGCCGGCACTTGTAACTGAAAATGTTGAGTAAAGAAACAGTATATATATAAAAGCATGCAGACTGACCTCTATGAAACAGCAGTAACTACTGTTTCTTTAACAGAACAGCAATGTTCTTGTACATGTACAAGTACGTTGAATCCAATCATCTCGACGTCTTGTAGTGGTATAGTCCTTAAGGCATCTTACACATTCGTTTTCATTAAATTGTTTAGAATTGTCGTCATCACTGTTACTTGCACACACGAAATCTTGATCCTTGAGCACGGGTACGGTAGGCATACGCTTTCGTTTTTTAGGTCTCTTCGTGGATTTCGGGACATATTTAATAGTGAATTTAGCTTTGTATTTTGTTATTGTTTTAGTGATCTAGCCTTTTCTATATTTTCGGGATAACATAGGTTTCTGTCTGATATATGTACCTTCAGCTCAAGCGTCTGGCGCTCCCTCGGCCTTTCGAATTACTAAATCTGGACATCACATTTTACCAATCATATTCTTTTTCACGATTGAACTTGGGATTTACTCAATTACAAAAAAAATATGGATCAAAAACCTTAGGTTAGCTCTCGTAATGAGCCACTAACCTTAACTTGTTAATTGTTCCTAAAGATCTAGTTGGTCCCATCGGGTTTTTCCACTAGTCATTATTCTGCAAGCTTCATTTTAAAGTCCTTAATAGCATGTCAAATGCTTTTACAGCTAAGTTTACACCCATTCCATCTCTTATTGCATTTTTCAGAGCATCCTCTGACCAGGAATCTTAGGTAGATCCTACGGATGCCAAGCAAATATATTAGAAACATATATATATATATATATTCGCTTGGCAGGTAGGAAACATTGGAATAGAATTTGTGCTTCTTAAGGGTTTATAACGAATACGTTGTTACAGGCACTCTTCTTAGGGTAAAAGTCATTTAAAGAGAATTTTTTATTAAACGGGACACATGCTCCATTTAAAATGCTCTTTCAGCAGTGAGGTATACCACAACTGATAGTGTCATCTATCCCAAAAGACGGGTGAGATGCCCCACTTGATATTTTATCATACGGCATGCTCTCGAAGTAGTGAAGTATAGTTACAGACCTAACGCAACTTTCTATTAATGTTTAACAACAAATATCAGCACGTCATCTATTCGCATTAGAAATGATTTACTTTTAAGTTAACATCTAAACTTTCTGGACTCTACTTACAAAATATCGTATAAAAAGCTTCGGTGGGGCACATTCAACACGTGTCCACTATAGAACAATTAACGTTTCTAACACTATGAGCGGTATCTGTTTAGAATTAACCGAGTTGAAACCATTTGATATCTCTCCCGCTGGGGCACCTCTTCTGGAATTACCCTATTTATTTTAAGATACTGTTTTGTATGTGAAGAAGAGAGACATGCATGCAAAACAAGGAAGTTACAAAAAGAAATAGATATGCTTACTCCTATAAAGACCTGGTGCCAATATCCCAAAATTATAATCACTTTCGAAAACATTTTCAACGCAATGCAAACATTTACTAACGGGTGTTTGTAATTACCCAGTATAAAACACAATTATCACCCCAAGCGACACCTATTTTTTAAAAATATACTAAAAAATTTTGTCCTTTCGAGAAAAGATTTATAGATGCTATATAGAAACGTTATACTCTGCTGTTTTCGAAAAAAGGTCGAAAAAGGACATATATTTACACTTGCTAGCATCGAAAGGCAACATATAATCTGAACTTCATCTCTGGAAAGCATTTAAGTTATTTTCATTCTTACCCAAAACTTTACCACTACTTTATCAGCATATAACACACAACTAGAAGAAATACAGTTGGCTAGATCATTAACAAAGATAAGAAAAAGTAACGGCCTGACACGGAACCTTGAAGCACTCCTGTTCGATATATACTCATAAGACTTAAAACCACGGTACCCAATATAATTGGAACACCAAGATAAATATGATTAGAAAATCTAAATCAAATCTGAAGAAACAGCTAAGGTATCTAATTTGTATAAGATTAAATCATGCTGAACAGAGTCAACCGCTTTGGTGAAGTCCGTATATATTGTGTCAACTTGATATTGTTCGTCCAAGACATCAGAAATAAAGTGTACAGAGGAGCATACAGCAGTAGTAGTTGATCGACCTTTACTGAAGCAATGCTGGGGAATAGCCTCAAATATCTTCGTAAAATTTTGTTTCCAAATTTAAAAATAGGGATTATTTTGCACCGTTTCCAGTGTGTAGTGAGTTCATCACGTATAGCTCATTATTTTCTGTAATCTTGAACCGTCAAACTTGCGCTTAAGAAGTTACTATTTTGAGATATACGAAGGATGATCGTAAAATAAGGTTCGCATATTTTTTTAAAAATAGACAGCATTCTTTATTTCCTTAACATTACACATCGTTTTAAAGGTAAAAACTGAAGCTATTTTTCGACATAATCGCCATTTCTATCCAAGCATTTTTACAGACGGTGCTCCAACTTCTGTATCCCCATGTCGTAAAATTCTCCTTTCAAGAATCTTTTTAATTGTGGTAAGAGCGAGTTGACGAATGGTGACCCTCCAATCTTCAAGCAGTATGCTCTCGACCTTTTCAATGATTTCCTCTGAAACTGATGGTCTTCTGCTCCGCTCTTCATCGTGAATTTCCGTCCGACCTCCAGTGAATTCCCTACACCATTTGCGGACGTGTTGAACAGCTATACACTTTTCTCCATAAACTTCGGTTAATTGACGATGAATGTCTATAGGTGAAACCCCTTTCGCGTTTAAAAACGTATCACAGCGCGAATTTCGCACGGGGCGGTAGCGGCGATCAGGAGTTCCATCTCGACGGCTGCTTAGCCGACACTGAGCAGCGTCGCGAGACGGGAGTGGTACGTATATAGAGTGGAAGAGCTGCTGTATACGCCAATGTTGTCGGATTTCGCCTAACGCGTCTTATTGCTGCTGTAGGGCTTTGGGAACCTTACTTTACGATCATCCCTCGTATTAACAGTGTCAACAGAAGCCGATAAAAAGTGTGCAGCAAAAGTTCAAGATTTAATACTAATAAACCGATATTATTATTGTTCTAAAAAGGTTCCTGACAAGCTTTAAGGTTTATATGTACCTTGAAGTGCCTGTCACCATACGTAAAAAAATAAGAGCAAATTATAATTATTTGTAACTTTTGTACAAAATAAAATATCACGTCGAATATTAACGGTACAATAATCTTTATCTGGTCGACAATTGTAATTTCCAATGGCGGACAATTTATTACTTTTCCTTGCGGCCATAAAAATTTCAATTGCTCAGGACAACGTTTTCGTAATTACGTTTGATTTAAAAACTTTTAAACATTCCGCGCAGATAGATCATAGATTGCGGCGATAGCGTAAAAATCCCGTCATCACTCTCTGACCGTAGCACGTACGATCGTAGTTAAAGAAACACATTAAAGTCGCTGGTTATATAAAGCTCTTTTTATTGTTGTAACAATAAATGACGTGAAAAAAAGCAATTTTCTGGGTACGTTTTTTCCATTACATACTCGATCTGGTCATTGAAACCGTACCCGGTTATCTACAAGTACGATGAAATCAGATGGATGAGCTTACAACCTTTGTTGCTTTGTTATGTGGATAGCATGAAGCTACGCCATTTTGAAGATATTGTATATAAGAGCTGCATTGTTTTTATCTTTTTACGGATAATAAAAACTGCTCTTGCTCGAACCACTGAGTAGTGTCTGAAATAGATCTTTAATTTCGCAAAGCTATTACAAAGTATTGTATAAAGTTTCGTATAAAAGCAAATTGAGCATTTAGCTGGGTGAGATTCATTCCTTTTACTATAATATGCGTTAAATGGGATCGTAGGAAAATGTTTTGAAATGAAATTGTTCTGTTTATGTCATAATTCACTTTATAATTGGAATCGTCGTAATCGCAGAAAATTGTTCATTCAGGTTTAACTGGTGTAATTTGATCTTTAATAATCGTTTAATGCAATTTACCATATTTTCTCCACGTGATGTATGAAACCATTCATATTTACGTCATCTGAAGTAGTAATAATAATAGTTTTTATTCTGCATAAATAAACTTTTACAGAAAGGTTCAAAGTATTTAGAAATATATTGTATCTATGTCTGTGTGTGCGGTATCAATGATAAATTGATGCTGTATGCGAGTAGTTCTATGTATATGTAGGCTGTCGTAACTTATTTCGTAATTGTACGCTTATGTTTGCTTTAAAAATGTCGCAGTTAGGTACGTCGCGAAAACGACTAATGGCAGACACAGCTAAAAACTTTATAGTGGACATGCCGGACTTAATTTTTGACGGCGCTAGAATTCAATGTCTAGTTTGTAAAATCCCTTTAATGTGTTGGTCCAGAAGCCATTGTCAACGTCACATCGAAAGCAAACAGCATTCTTCTGTAAAAAGCGGCATACGAGATCAAGAAAAATTTACATTTGATTTATGTGTTACTCTTATTTTATGTAATCTATCGTTTTGTTTACTAGACAAAGAAGCATTTGTCTCCTTCTGGAATAAATATGCGGACTGTAAATTACCTAGTCGGACATCGATACGAAATGTAGTGCCATTTGCTCGTGAACATATGGAAAAACGAATGAAAACGGAATTGAAAGATAAAAAACGGTGGTTGTGTGTGGACGAAACAACAGATCGTCAAAAACATTCTGTGGTTAATGTAATGGTACGTACAATGGAACCACATCGACCGTCATCCCCCTTCTTACTTGCTTCCAAAAGAGTTATAAATTGTACTGCCGATGAGATTTCAAAAGTGGTGTTGAACTCATTGAACAAATTTGAAGTTTCAACTAAGCAACTTTTGATGTTTATGAGTGATGGTGCCGCAAACATGCGTTCTCTGGGCTGATCTTTTAAAGAACACAGAGGTAACTTCTTACATGTAAGGTGTAAAATCCATACTCTAAATCTTGCGCGGCACAAACGATTCCTACATGTTTTCCACTAGTAAATGCATTGATTGCTAGTACAAAGGCAGTGTTTTTAAAGTCCCCGAAACGTACCCGACTGTTTCACAAACTGTGTCCTGTTTTGCCTGAACAACCGCAACCGATTGTTATACGTTGGAGAACATGGTTGCAGGCTGCGTTTTACTACAACAAATACTTTGATCAAGTAAAGAAGGTAGTTTTAAAATTCAATCCGACAGAAGCTGCAGCAATCAAGAAAACCCAGGAAATATTTCAAGATAGTCAGGTTAAAAGAGATTTACAAATTATTCACAACAATTGCTTGGGACTAGCGGAGGGAATAGAAAAATCACAAAATGTTTCGATGTCGCTAGTGGATTCTGTTCAAAATTGTGAATGATGTTCACGCACAGTTGTGCGCTGAGGAGGCGAAACAAATTAGTGTGTAATACGAAAATTTGAAAGTGTTTTAGAGAAAGACTCCGATTTTCTTATATTAAGACAAATGTCGAACGGTCGTTTTCGGCATTAAAGAACATTTATTCCGCACGTTGTACTCACTTGACTGAAACAGCTGTGGAAACATATCTAATGATTCAAATTTGTGAAGGTGCGTGTGAAGATGCATTAAATTGTTTCAAAGATTATTTTAAATATGCAAATATAACATCGCTAGATGTCGAACGGTCGTTTTCGGCATTAAAAAACATTTATTCCGCACATCGTACTCACTTGACTGCGGCAGTGGATGAACAATTCCACAACCCCAACAATCCGGAAAAACACCTTCCATTAAACAAATGTTGACTAAATGAGTTATATGAGGAATTATTAAAGGGCAACAAAATTTAATCATAGTAATACTAATACGGTCAGAACCTGTTGCTCTTGAAGTAATGCTTAATATAGTCTTATTAATGTAGGTCTCTTTTACGGGATAAAACGAAAATTCTGAAGCAAATCTGCGGTTTGTAGAGTAATAAGAAGGTAATTCCCAAATATCCATATCGCTGCTGACAGAAGTGGAACATGAGAAGTAGTTATTTATTGTATCAAGATTACTTAAATTAATAATGTGCATATAAATGATGTGAAGTAAAAAATGCTTTATTTTAAGAAAATGAAACTGCTGATTTCTTGCTGATGAACAATACCTAAGCGCTGTATGGAATTGAGAAAACTATTTACTACCCTTAAAAAAATATTGTTTTGTGTTATAATGGCCATTTACTACTTGTACTAAGAACTGCTTTCTTCAAATTTTCTTGAATCAAGCTAACAAATGTCTTAAACAAAGAAACACAATTATTTCATTACAAGTATATACTTCTTTTAAGCGGAGAAAGACACGCTAAGAAAATATTTCTTTTGATTTAAGACAGTTATTATATTGCGAATAATTGAAACAGTAATTGTCTTGAATTAAGGCGGACAGCTTTGATACAAGTAAACGTTTCTCTGCGCGAAGTTATTTTCTAAAAACGCTAGCTTCTGTCGTTCAAAAGATAGCATAGGGGGGAGACCCTTTAGGTCCGGACTGTATATTGAAAAATTATAGAAACATTTACGGCAAAATTTTGCTTTAAAACGTATATTAGCAAAAAAGGAAGATTTATTCTTTGAGAGCGCCTTAAACATTGATTTTTCTTTTCAGAAAGGTTTTCACGCTGAAACCGCGTCAAGTGTGCGTTAGTATACCAACGTTTCGCTCTCTATCGCACAGCGCTTCTTCTGGGCTGCATCATGTCAAGCCCTGTTGACAATCAACTGTTTGACATGATGAGCACCCATTTTCTCTAGGTATTTTCGTGGCATCTATAAAAAAATATAGGAGTTTGGAATGGTATGATATTTGCCAATCTTAAAACCAAACAAGATTCGGCGAGAACCATGTGATGGACTATTTGGTGTATTTTTACAATAATTGCAATTGAAATCACACAGAAAGGAAATTTCCAAAATTTTTTGCAGTCAACCTTTATTGAATATATTCGTTATCACCTGGAATAGTTAGAACCGTTCTAGTTTCAACTGATTCAGCTATGCAAATTTTTAAATTCACGTATTGTACACATAAAACAATGGTGCTTTTTAATTTTTAATAATTTATGGAAAGCTTACTATTCACATTTAACTTGCACCTTCGGGATCAGGAGTGTGCATCTGTCGTAAATAAAAGGAAACAGTTAATTGTTTATGTCTTGTTGCCACACGCATTAAAAAATCTGACAAGCCCGGCTTGATCGACTTCACTCCAGCCGATCGACTTCACTCCGGTTGACGGTAGTTAATTTGGCAGTAGTTTTTCATTATTAACTTCTCAGCTCAACGCTTTACTAACCTAATTCGAAATTGGTGTTTCAACATTTTCTCAAAAATTTCAAAACTATAATAAATTCGTAGATTTAAGATTCTAACTTCTACAAATTTTCCTCCCTTAACTTGCATTAAAACGAAGTTGAAAGCTTCTGATTGCATCTTGGAAGCAATTACACGACCACTTCTTTCCTCACACCTCTTTAAATTAGGTCAGCTGGAAACAATATCAATTCCAATGCGATACATGTTAAAGTTGTTAATGGCGCGATGTAACGTGCTGATATTAAAATTTAATGTCAAATAAAAGTGGCAATAAAATGCAATGCAAGTACGTAGGACGTGCACAACAAACGGAGGTATACACGTGAAAAAGAAACGAAAGCGAAAAACTTATAGTCTTCGCGGTCCACGTCTCAGAAATATTTCATTCCATTAACAATCTCCGCTCAATATAAAGCATCAAAATAGTTGACCATAACCCCGAGCGCAAACCAATAATGTGGGATTGTTAAAACGGCGGTCTCTTTGTGCCATACGATACCCTATCGGTTCCAATAGGCAGAGTAGCGACCGAGGTCTCCGAGAATACATCGGACGTCATTGAATGTAATTCCGACAAGGACAACACATGTAAGCAGCAATTACGTTTGACGAAGACAGAAACGAAACTTCCAACTAGAAGAAGGTGTAAAAATGATAAAGTATATCGGAAAAAGGAGGGACACTTCCCCTGGTTAGACAGAGTACAACCGCACGTCGTTGCTGGAAAGTTAATACACATGTTGTGGGTGAGAGTAAGATGGACACCACACGTGTTTCTTAATAATCTGTCTCATTAACATATTAAGTTCGCCTTTGTGAACTCTGCCGCCCTGTGCATTGATATTGACGATTAGGTTTCGACGTTAATGGATGCTGTTGGATTTTATTTTAATTTTGCGCTTTTTTCGCAAAGGTAAAAACTACCCGAAAATGTTCTGAAAATTAAATCTTGCTGTATATGTCAGCTTATAAACTACTGTGTGAAATGTTTTATGGCGTGATATCTTTTTTCTATATTCATGAAAACTAATATACCTACAGTAGACCTGCGAAAGATGGACTCCCTAAAGATTTGCAAACTTTAAAAAAGGTATATAAAAGGAGTTATTTGGTTTGATGCCCTAGGTAATATTATCGTCTAATATGTGAAGACCACCATTTGGTTTCCCTGGCAGTAGCGTCAATGTGGTGGCTTTATTCAAATAAAAATGCGAGTAATTTATAAAAATTATAACCGAAATTATGAAAACCTAGATATAATATAGTAAACAACTTACGCAATATGCTTACATATCTATAAAAAATCCGGGTAGGCGTGACTAAGCACCTGCGGCTTTGCCTACCTCTCTGCGGTTGTCTTTTTTAGATTTTTCCGTTGCGGTGTAAAAATCTGTTTATGCACAGAAAATGAACGGTCGACATCTAACGATGTAATGTTCGCGTAGTTATAGTGGTCTTTGAATTTGTTGAACGGATCTGTCGGTACACCATTATTATAAATCGGTCGAATTCTAGTCAAGTCTAGATTTTTACGTAACATAGTATTAAATTTCTCTCTGACATTCTTTTTCATTTAAAGTCTGTAGCACTATTTCTATGTTCGTAACAATCTCTAAAGATCCCGGTAAGGACAACGAAGTGTTCGTAATTTTTTTATTGTCCCCACTACTGGAACGTAATCGTCGTAATCCCAAATAATTTTTAAATCTGCTTAAATCTGCAACTTGATGACGGAATTGCAATCGATTTTGTTTTATTACAGCTACTTCTTTAGGGTCAACTTGTAAAATAAATCACTATGTCTTTTTGAAATGTTGAAAATAATAAAACACAGCCTCCAACCATGTACCCCATTGTGTAAGAATTGGCTGTGATAGTTCTGATATGTCAGGACGCTGTGAATGAAATATCCGAATACGTTTCGGAGATTTAAGAACTGTTTTCGTCTGTGCTATTAATTTATCCACATCAGGATAACACTTTCGTGTAGTATCTGCTGCGAGGTATAAAGCATGAAGCAGGCATGCAACGTGCAGCAAACGTGTTTCAACAAGCATCAGTAACAATAATTAACACTTGCTCTGATAAAATGTCAAAGTTTTGTAGTGTCCTACTACTACTACTACTACTACTATTACAACATGAATTGCTTCGCCAGTACATTGTCGCAGTTTTTCAGGCTAATAAATAAAGCTATGACGGTTCCTGCGAATTCGTTGTACGTGCTAGGATAGATACAACCACAGGCTTTTACTTTTTATTTTGGTTTTCATATAACTCCCAATTCTTTCGGGCACTGACGGTAAATACCCTCCCAGCGTCGACAGACTTGGTAATTTCCATGTAGGATTGTATTTTTTTCCAAAGCCAATGATGCATCTTTAGTTCGATTTTTTTCCTTACACATTTGTTTTCCAGCATAATAAACTAAACACATTACTTCATGACCATTATACTTTAAGTCTGCATTGTTAAATGTGCGGAGAAATGAGTCGCAATTTATTTACACTGCTTAAACATTGATGTTTCTGGCCTTGAAAACGATATCGGCGAGATTTCTGTAACTTTTGCTAGCCCCTAGTACAAACAGGAATTCTGATATTCACCAATCTGTGGCAACTATTTTATTATTTTTTGTATACAGAAATATATAAATCCATTATCCTACTTAGCTATTACTTTCTTCATTTACATCTCCCGCTTACGAACCACCATCTCACATAACCTAAAACTAGGACTACGATTGCGATTGCCTGCGTTCACGCAACGGAAATTGCCGACGACGCGCGAAGGATTCTAACATATATTTGTTTGACTCAACAAAATTATGTCAAATAAAAACGTTTGTACATTCAAGCAAACTCAATCTGTTGTTCTTAAAAAATGTGCTTTCACTCAAATAAACCTTCGAATTAAATAAATAACTTCAAAGATATATATTTGTTTGATTCAAGAACTTTTTTTTCTCTGTGTACTTTGAAAGTGACGGAGATAAATGAAATTCTGGTATTCTTCAATTGTATTTATCGATATCTTTTTGGCACCACCTCGTGCATGCATCTTACTACAATTTTAAAAATATTTGCTACATTTTTGTAGGGTGTGAATTTTAAAGAAATTAAAATTAATCTATGCTTATTTTTATCTTTTGTTTAAAGCTGAGCAGTAAAAACATAATATTAATGCATAAATTAGCATATTCCACTTACGCATTTACATAATTGGTAACATTCGTACGATAGCATCCGTTTAGAAGCAAATAGGTCTGTCTAATGATTAAACGTAGCGTTTTACTTGAGAAATTACCAACGTATATACGTCTCCACTAGGTATCTCGGTTATCTGGGCGACGTGACCGGCCCATTTGAATATGCACACGGGCGTGATTAGTGCTCATATATACAACGTGATTGATTGATTGCCGTGGTTTGGGTTTAGTAATTAGCGTAGCCATTCAAAATAAATTGAGCAAATATCGTGAATGGTGTGTTAACCTCTAGTCGTAATTGGCTGTTGTATTGGATTGATCATAAAGTTTTGCGTAATGCTTCGCCTATCGTGACTAACGGCTCTACTACTTTAAATTAAAATATGAATAAAGGTTATTGGACATATTCTGGTGAAAAATGTTGATTTGCGAATTTGAATTTATAATAGTCTTCTACTGCTTTTAGAGAAGGCGAATACAGATTTAAATCTAAATCATCTGGTGGGAAGCCGAAGTCTATTGATTCCTAAAATTACTTAACTAATAATAGTGTTCTTATCTACTTCCGTTTATGAAACAAAAATTCTGAATACTGTTTTGGTCGAACTATCTTGCTCTGTAGAGGAAAGTGGAACCACCATACATTCTAAAAAGATGTTGAGAAAATTACTGTACCTTTTCGGGGTAATTTGTGTCACCTCACATAATTTTAGATCCATCAGAATGGAAAATTTCCACCCAAGAAATTCCCCGTAAGGAAACATAATTTTCCTTTACGAGGAATAATCATTAGGAAGTTTTAAACCCAAGTGAAATTTCAACAAAATATTACCCTATTTTGGAATGTACCTGCGAAATTTTCCTTTCTGCCAAATTCGATAATTAGGGGTCCAGGTGGGGTCATAAAAAGCGGCTTGGATGACAATGAACTGCAACGACTACTGCCAAAACCGAAAAAGTTTACCAAATGGTACTAGACGATCTTCGAATTAAGGTTAGAGGGAAAGACTGAAGATTTGAGCCCGAAACCCCGCGTTAGATGCCGCGCTTGTTCAATTAGGATCAAAAACACATTGGAATTAATATTTCCAAAGCCCTGTTGAAGCAGTTTAAGAAAAATAAGTTGGAGTTTTGGAGTCGATTAGTAACTATAAATAAAACTTGGGTACACCAGTACACTCTTGAAGCCAAGGCACAGTCGAAACGGTGGACTGCGAAGAATGAATCGATTCCGAAAAGGACGAAGACTGTTCCATCGGCCAGGAAAGTGATGGCGACTATTGTGTTGATAGATTATCTTGAAAAAAGAAAAACAATAACGGAGTCATATTACGCATCATTACCTGAACGCATCGTCTCACACTTCAATGGTGCCATGGCAAAAATTCACGAATTGAGGTTCAAATTGATAGACCACCTACTTTATTCACCAGATCTGATCCTCCGCGACTTTTCTCTGTTTTCTAGACTCAAAGTTTAGCTTGGGAACAGAGATTTTCATCGAATGAGGAGGCCGTCACATTCGTAAACACATATTTTCCAGAAAAAAGATGCCAACCACTATTTGGACGGATTACTGAGATGGGAGCATAGCTGGAAAAAGTCCATAGACTTACAAAAAGATTGTGTTGAGAAATAAAACTAAATTTGACAAAAAAATACTTGCTTCTGCCTTAGGATGGAAACTTTTCAGATTTCGCTTGCAGATCAGTGGAAACTGTCGTGAAGATAGTGAAAAATGTCAATTACAATAATATGTAGAATAATCTCTGCAACCATTTAAAAAACCAAATTGAATAGTAGTGGAAAACAAACACTAAAATGCATACAATAACAAAGTTCGCAATAGTGATCACTAATCAGTGATCAGGCCACTTCGGGCGCGATGTCTATGTAAATATATATTTCAGGCGGTCGCCACTTATAACTTAACCTAATGTATCACCTATTTTAAAACGGCTACGCCCCTGTATCGTAGCTCACTACCCAAAAATTACCAATGATCAGCGTATCGCAATCAACTCCACTTTACCACACCGGTTGTCACTAATTATTATTATTATTCGGAGTGAAATCGTCGCAATCAAAATACTGCGCCCGTACGCATTGTTCACGAGGATATTTTAAGAAATATGAACCGTGCACCAGTAAAAAAGCGTAGTATTTCTTCAAGAACAATGAGCGGCTAATATCATTTCGCGGGAATTCTCTGCGGCGCACTGCTTTAGAAGTTACGACTAAACTAGGCGTATTGTTTGAAGTGACATGTATATGCGCGTTGTGCAGATGTTCACGTTTAAAATCATTATTTCCCAATAAATAAGACTTACTCGGGTTATTTTTCCCCGTCGATTTATTTCGTGTTTCGTATCGTAAATATGGGATTAGGTGTCGGTTTGCGTGCCGCGTCCGTAATACCTTTTCGGTGGACTGAAATGTTTTCCGATAGCTTAAAACAATGTATGCGGTGGACGCATTCCTTCAATTTGTTTTCCACCAAATGCTTTTAGTCGATAAGACATTTGTCTACATTGTATATCTATTGTAGTCAATGTTACTAAAATGCTAAGTAGTTGTGATATGAATGTAAAGGCTGGTTCACACGCATCCTGTAGTTTAGCCAAGCTTATTAGTAATTTAGTATTCGACTTGTATGAACATACAGATTTAGTAGGGTGAATTAGTATAGTAGGCACCCCTATTGTACTCAAACTAAAACACTACATGACATACTAGATTTGGTTTGTGATAAATTTGATTATGTAACTGTTTGTGGGGATTTCAATACGAATTGAAGACACAAGTGGATAAAGGTTTGTCGCAAAATAATTTTAGAGAAAATTGACACTAACAATTTTTTATTGGAACTTTCTTATTTCATTGAATTTAAAATATTTGTTTGAATATTTTATTAAGCATTATGATTCGGCCGGGCACAGAGAGCTTCGCGCCATGTTAGAAGTATGGTTGCCGCACCCACGACGCGACGTATGAATGCAGATGAATCGACAAGGGCTACCTTAGCGAGTGAAATTATTGATTTATTACACAGTTTCTTATCGACCCTTCACAGCGTTAGAACTGCAGTATTGTGTAGAGTTTGCAAAATATCTTTAATGTACTGGAACAAAGGCGACTGTAAAAGACATATAAATAGTGTACAGCACAAAAACGAGAAAAATGGCGTGCCACCTCAAACCCAATTTAAATTGGATTTACTTTTGATGTTTATGGTTTGTGGTCTACCGCTTCGCTTACTCGATAAAGAACCGTTTCGACAGTTTTGGCGTACCTGTAATCCCGAGTGGAACTTACCATCGCGGACAGCGTTACGGAGAGACCTACCAAGTATCCGTAAAGATATTGAAAATAGAATCAAAGCAGAATTAAAAGATAAACAACTGTGGTTATGTCTTCAGATTGTAAAAAAAACTATTTTCAATATTATAGTGCACTTCCCGATGTAACATGACCATCACTGTAATCACTTTGGGACAGCATGTAACTTTTAAGACCTTAATTTGCAATCCAAAAATGAGTGCGTTTGAAAATAGTTAAATTTGTTACACTTTACCTGATTTGATGGAACGGAAATCCTTTTGGTATTCTAAAACAAAATTAAAAATAGTACTCTTCCTAACCTCAAAGTGCTTTTTTTAAATCGAGCAATTTCTTACGTTTTTTGAATCATTTTGTTCTTATTGTTTCTCGAGCAAGGATAAAATAAGTTTTCCTGCAGACATTCCTCTGTAACTCTGTTCTTTAAAAACATGTTCAACCAATTATTGAGATCACTTTCTCACACAACAATTTTTAAATGAAATAACTTTTAACATAATCTTAAATTATGTGTCATATATAGTCGGCAGATGAATTTCAGTTGGTAAAGGTGTCATGTTACCTTGACACCTTTCTCCATAGAAAAAAAAAATAAATTGCAGAGCACCTTTATCCATGAAAAATCTCAGCTATTTACCACATTTTCGAAACAAACTAACAACAGAATGAAAGTATCATATCTTAATATTAGTGTAATATTAAAATTTTATTTATTATTTAAATTCAATTTTGATGTAGATTTAAAAACAGTTGTAGATAATACCGGGTTCTTTTTTTTATTACACATACATTTTTCCTATGTGTAACTTCAAAAAGAAAATTATCACAAACAATTTTTTTATGTCAAATACTTCTTTAATAATTTATTTTAATTTTTGTTCATACATCAATCTCAAATTAAACACATTTTATTAAATAGTAGGAAATTAATTGAAATCATAAACAGTTACAACAAAAATGGAAAGGTGGCAATGATAACGTGTTAGAGGAATAATAATTTAAGAAGTGTTAGGGACTTGTTTTCTGTCAATTATCCTGAAGGAGTATACCTTGTTTGAAGACTATTCTCAATATTTTTAACAAATTCAAAGCAGACTGTTGTGTTCTAAGTTCCCAAAAAACAAAAACATAATAAAACCAATCAGGATTTAACAGAACACATGAAACTGAATATCCTATGTTTTATAAAAGAACGGTCTGTAGGATCGCTTTTAAATGTAGCCAGGCATTTTGAAATATCGCAAAGTTCGGTGTACAAAACCCTGGAAGGATTCAATTATAGGCCATACAAAATATCAAACTACCAAGCGCTTTTCGAGGACGATAAAATAAAAACGACAAATTTTTGCGAAACAATGTTTTTTAATATGTTAAATGGAAACGTACAAATTTTGAATAAAATACTTTTCACTGATGAAGGCTACAATTACCGTAAATGGTGACGTCAACTCTCACAACTTCCGATTTATATCCTACATTCACCTATTGAAAAATCAATACATCTAAATTTCCGAACGTGATTGTTTGAATAGATTGCATGGCATCGAGCGTAGGCGCGTATTGAAAAAGCCTAGCCGTCGCAATTGAAAATCGAATATTTTATGACGTAAATCCACATTGTAGAAAAACCTGCGATAAAAGTTTTGAGGGCGTGGCTTACATTTGAACCTATTCTTTATGTGTGTGAAGAAAGTTATATGACCTTAAAGATAGCCCAAATCAAAGGTATATTTTCGTACCCCCTTTATAATTTTTAGGAATGGTTTTTATTTTGTCATCAAGCCTAATACTTCAACTAAAAATAAATACAATTAGAAAATTCTAATTGAAATAAGAAAGATAGGCGCGCCTCTTAAATTTTGGTCTACATTTTGAAGAATAGTTAAATGTCTCAAACACGGTTTGAGTTACGTATAGGGAACATAACAGTAACTTGCCTTTACTTAGCCTGCACTACCAAAATATGCAATAATATACAGGGTATTCCATTTAAAGTTTCACAACTTTGGTGCGTAACTTTTTTTTTAGGTCATCCTGTATACATAGATCAAAGCAGTTTTAAAACTTGCTCCAAATGAACTTACACAGCTCTTAACAAAAATATTTTAAAAATATTTTGGTGTATTTCGTATATAATCCAACGCAAATGTGGTGCGCTAGCCTGTATAAGCGAAAACTGTAAAATTAATGTTTTTTTATGTATTTTATGTAATTCAATAGATTTAGCGTGTAATTGAAATGTTTTGTATGGTTATCAGTAGAGCAACGCAAACTGCGCTGAAAGCCAGTGGCTGACGCAAAAAAGTTTACACAAAATAAACACGACTCGAAAGCCGATCTGTTGTGTATGCATCTACGCTGTTGTATGCTATATCGTAGTTCTACGTTTGTTTTGAAAATGTTTCCTACGTCGCGAAAACGACCAAAGTTGGACACAATAAGAGAATTTATTGCAGAAATGCCTGATTTAAAGTGTGATGGCGCTAAAATTCAATGTGTAGTGTGTAAAATAGATTTACTGTGTTGGTCGAAAAGTGATTGCCTACGGCAGGTAAATAGTGCAGGGCATGTTTCAAAAAAAAATTCCACACGAGATTATGACAAATTTAAATTTAATTTATGTGTTTATTGCATGTAATTTACCATTTCATTTACTAAGGAAGAAAGCATACGTCTCGTTTTGGAATGAATATTCGGACTTTAAGTTACCAAGTGAGAGAACATTACAGAGAGTTGTGCCGTCTGCTCGTGAGCATGTCGAGAAAAGAATTAAATCGGAGTTGCAAGATAAAAAACTGGTTATGTGTGGACGAAACAACAGATCGTAAAAAACATTCTGTGGTTAATGTAATGGTACGCACAATGGAACCACATCGACCGTCACCCTCAATTTTACTAGCTTCCAGACGAATACAACAATGCACTGTCGAAGTAATTTCAATGTTGGTGTTAAATTCATTGGAAAAGTTTGAACTTTCAACAAATCACCTGTTGATGTTTATGAGTGATGGTGCCGCAAACATGCTTACTGTAGGTCGATCTCTTAAAAAACATTGTGCTAACTTGTTGCATTTTACATGTAAAGTCTTATAGCATTTAGTACTAGAAAATGTTATACCGAGGTAGACGCTCTAATAGCACATACAAAAGCTATGTGTAAAATCCCTAAAACGTATTCGGGAATTTCATAGACTATGCCCCGGTATTCCTGAACCACCACAACCTATTCTTACTCGTTGTAGAACATGGTTAGAGGCTGCATTTTATTATCTTAAATATTTTGAGAATATAAAGAACGTGATTTTAGAATTCGACCCAAGGGAAGCTGCGGCTGTCAAGGTAAGCCGCTTGAAATTTCAGGATAGTCAAGCTAAAACAGATTTGGAAATTATTCAGAACAATTACGTGGGACTAACGGATGCGGTAGAAAAACTACAAAATTCTTCGGTGTCGTTAGTGGAATCTTTGCAAATAGTGCAACATGTTCACGCACAGCTATGCGCGATAGAAGACGCAAGAAATGTTTGTGTTTTAGAATGGTTTGAAAGTGTTTTAGATAAAGACTCTGATTTTGGCACATTAAGACAAATTTGTGAAGGTGCGTCAACAGAACCGTTAAGTTATTTGAAAGATTATTTTACTTACGCAAATATAACGTCACTAGATGTAGAACGTTCGTTTTCGGCATACAAAAACACTTTTTCTTCACGCCGCACTTACTTTGCCGAAACAACTTTGGAAACATATCTAATGTTACAAATATTAAATAGACGTTATCCACTTTGTGATTTCACGGAGGACTCTTAAAACGGTAAGTGATTGAGCACGTATTACATTTATTTATTTTGTGTAAACTTTTATGCGTCCGCCACTGGCTTTCAGCGCAGTTGCGTTGCTGTAATTATCAGAATTAAATTTAGTAACTCTTTATATTCTCCTTTCTATTTTACGCGAGTTCCCTCACAGTTCCTAGTCAGTTTGGAATAATCTGTACTTACATGGAAATATTTTGACAATTCACCTCGATATCTCTATCAATTGAATTTTATTACTCAATACTATAACGATTAATCATTGTTAATTAAGAAATAAGCAAAAGTCATACGGATATCTACCCAAAAAGATATAAATTTAGAAGGTTAATCAATTAAAACTACATGAGGATTCATTTTGGAGAGCATTGTGAATTTCAAATCAATCTTTTGCTCATCATCCATCATATATTCAGCTCGTTCGTAAAAAAGTTATACAAATTAACCTCTCAGTTTGGTCTTAAATAGTTATTTAGACTTAAATAAATACAAAAAGTGTTAATTTATTACTTATAAGGACGAAATGACAGATGATATATATAGTTCATCAATGTGTTAAATGATAAATGCTCACTTATAAAAGACGATACCTTAGGGGTCTGATCTTCGCTGGCCCCCCTCGACTAACTTATGAATCATGCTTACAAAACTCTAATTTGAATAATTAATATCGCTTTTAAACAGTTTTAAATACCTTCTTCTTTTATATATGTACGTTCCTCGCTCTACCAAAACGCTCTCATACAAATCACTTAGAACTAATTACTCATTTGTTTTGTATGATATGTACGCATGGTTTAATGTTACATTACTTCTTCTTTTATACAAGGACATAGTTTAAACTCCCATAACAACCGAGAAATAGCCATTTAAGAGTTTACAGTCGAGGAAACAAGTTCACTGTAATAGATACTTAATCAAGTTGGAAATGAACTTGACCGGGTTATTTTAATTTTTAATTATGCATTGGCAAGTTTATTTACTCTATAATACAAATTTTATATTGAAAGTCTACTAATATTTTTGGAAAAAGATTATACAGAGAGCTCCAGATGTCTAGTCAGTTCTATTTATTTACCTATTTATTCATTCATTCCTTCATTTATTTATTTATTTGATCCCCTATCTACGCGGTTTATGAAAAGATTAGAACTATCATCCATGAAAATTTTTTGAAAAGATGGAATTAAGTTCATTCCTGCTGCACCGCTAAAGTCACTTTGGCGTATGCAAACAAGCGGACTGCACTAACATGCCTGAGACTGTCCAGAAGAGACCTTCGCATGCCTGCTGGGATTCTGATTGGACTTTGTCCGCTAAAGGGATACCTCCACAACATGGGATTAGCTAAAGGCACGAACCACACGGCTACCTCTCGCCACCATTAGGATGATTCCTCTGGGTAATGTCCTGACATATGCCAAGGCAATGGGTTGGTTGACGGCCTAGAAGGCTCCCCCGGCACAGAAAAAATGCGTAATGAACCTATTGTGGCCAAAATGTTGTGGGATCTATCCCACCCCCTTACTGTACATAACCATAAGTCCAACTCATACTGCCATTCGAACCAATAACAATAATTAACAACAAAAATGATTAGACAGGAATCCTTACAGAGAGGATATAAAAAAGTATTCAATGCTATTCAAGATTTTCTGTATGTTTGTAAAATACCATTAACTTCCTCCATTACATTAAGGTGATGTCAAGGCCTTCCTAAAGATCTACGTGGCCGCAAACAAAAACGGTGAACCTTAAATCTTACAGATTTCCTTCAAGTTTCTTCGAGATTGCTCACATCTCCCAGGAACCTGTAACGTGAATCTGATCAGGTTAGGCTCGATGTCGAAGTTGTAACCTGATTTTAATAATATTAATAACATCAAAGGTATAGTGCGCGGATAACTTTAAGTAGTATGTCCAAATTGTTATAATATATAGCTACAAAAATACGTCGACAAAAAATTGTTAAAAAGTGTGCACTTTTATATAGGTATCTATAAAAACAATAACTGTCTATGCGTACGTAATTTTGTAATTGTGTACGTACAAAATTATTTTGATGGAATTGACACAACCACAAAATAACTTGTATGTTATGTACAGATAGATAGGGATTTAAGTGATACTGTAAGTGATACTACTTTTGTTTGCAAAGAATGTTACAAAACTTGCTACCTTATACGTGCAAGCATGTCTTATCGCTTGCCTTTGCTGAAATACCTGTTATATCAAAAAAGGAGGAAATATACTAACCATTAGTTACAAAATATGAAAACGGAAGGATCAAAGCATTGTTAAATGTGTGGTGAATTAAATCGCAATTTATTTTAATTGCTAACATTGGTGTTACTGGCCTTGAAAACGACATCGGCGAGATTTTTGTAATTTTCGCTAATCCCTAACACAAACAGAAATTCCTATATTCACCAATCTGTGGCAACTATTTTATTATTTTTTTTATACAGAATTGTTAACGTTAGTTATCCAATGGTAAAAATATATAAATCCATTATTCTACTTACCTATTATTTTCTTTATTTACATTTCATTGCTTACGAACCACCATCTCACATAACCTAAACTAGGACTACGATTGCGATTACCGTGCGTTCACCCAACGGAAATTGCCGACAACGCGCGAAGTGCACGATCCTAACATATATTTGTTTGACTCAACAAAATTATGTCAAATAAAAACGTTTGTACGATCAAACAAATTCAATCTGTTGTTCTTAAAAATGTGGTTTCACTCACATAAGCCTTTGATGAATTAAACAAATAATTTCAAAGATATATATTTGTTTGATTCAAGAATTTCTTTTCTCTGCGTGTTAATATAAATATATAAAATTACTTGAATTACTAGATTTGGAGAATTATGTGGTGAAGTACCATATAGCACTGCATAAAGTGTCAACTTTTTCGTTTACATTGCTTTCATTGAATCATATCTTCCTGGAAGAAGTAACAGCATGACGTATTTGGGGCATTGTTGAGGAGAATACGTATCCATCAATTATTTTCCACAGTTTTTGGAGCATGGTATAATGCTCCATTATTATTATTGGAGCATTATAGTTTTTGGAGCAACATTGTTCATTGATATTTTTTCTTTGCCTCTGATAGTGAACGACAATTTCAAAATATGCGGTCAACAGTTTGGAGCAGCGGACGGCAACCGTTAGATCGCGAATTTTGAAAAATTATTCCTGGAAGGACGTCTTCCTTTGGACATTTATACAGCCATGCTATTTCTTTTACACAGAAAGTGTTGACCTTAAAAAAAGTAGACAGTTGTTTTTATACGATATATCACCTCTATTCGATGCACTAATAAAGACAGCAAAATAGTTCATGAACCCGAACGGATGTTGCTTGTCTATTCAGAGATTTGTAGTGGCCATATCATTTTCCGTCTTTAAAAACTCAAAATTCGATTAATGGTCGACCTGCTCAAAGCTTAACCATGGGTCGCGTGACTTTTCAGCTGTATTTTATGGATCGCAAGGTAAAAAAGGTTGCCGAGCGCTGGTTTAGAGGACACTTTTGTACTTCTACTAGAAAGATCTTGGTGGTCTCTAGGTGTGAAGTTTGAGTAACAACTTGGCATTGAACGTAAGTTTCTTCTGCGAACAACATAGACAGATTGGGCAAGCGTAGAAAATTAACAGTGAAACATTAATCAGAATTGATTCTATCAGTACCTAAGGCGTTCTCTTTCTCAGCGAAACATTAATCAGAATTGATTCTATCAGTACCTATAGCGTTCTCTTTCTCGATATGTTTAAAATATGATCCTTCCATACACCGAAATTTTTAATAAAAATCAGTATATCAATATTATACAGCTATTTGGAATCCTAGTTACAAGATGTAGGTAGGTGCAGAAAGAATTCTTAATCGATTTTATTTTCTTAAATACAATAAATTTTCTAAGTTTAATTATTCCTACGCAACATTTCTGAAGTGAATTCAGTTTTACAATTTTCTTCGTTCTTTGTGTTTGTTGATTTGTTATGAAAGGTCTGATTTTGTAATTTATTATTTTATCTTACTTTTTAATTTCGAAAATTTGCTAGTAATAAACTTGTTAACGCTACCCCATAAGTCGCATTGTTACAAGTCAAAAACTTCTTCACTAAATATTTTTAAAGAATGTCGAATTTCGTGAAAGTTAACGGAATATCTTTATAAAGATTTTTCTATGCGTCGCACAAGTATCCCTGCCGCTTCAATTTATCAACGAAATTGTCAAAAACCAAACAAATGTGCTTGAAGATCCTATACGTTGACCTCCGTCTTCGAAAAGTATTAATAATGAGAATGAGAAAAATTCTCAAGTCAGAAAAACATGCTTACTGACAAGAATGGGTGTTTCCGTCCCTCTCTTCTTCTTAATGAGCCGACATTTATCTTTGTCGTGCACGTATTAATCACAGAAACCGACCTGGCCTCCTGCTGGTCAATTAGGCAGATATTGGGCCCACACAAGAAGTCATTGTTCCCTATTGGGACGCTGCATACGGGCCAGTTTCGTAGTGGTCCGGGCTCGTGCCAGTGCATTCCTAATGCGATAAAACGTCTTACATTATTACAGATACTTTTTGATTGAATATTAGGCAAGAATAGGTGCCTTCAATTTTTATACACAGTGATACGTAAGATATAGTGTCGAAAATAAGCTGCCAATACTGAGTTTCGAAAGTATTAAGGTGCTTATAGCCATCGTGGAGCACGTCTTAGGGAGCCGCGAAGCAACATAAAGAAGAACGCGAAGATGTGGAACAAGTAAACAAAATTCATTTATTGAAACTAATACATAAGTACATTATTTTCTTGGTTTCCGTCCTGGAACCGCGTCGTTCTTATAGCTGTCGCCGACGTTCCGTCCACACTCCTATGAGAACATCTTCCGGACGACCATCGAAGCCTACGTACTAGATCAACAAAAGTACAATTAATAATAATAATAACTCACGCTTATAAACAGGAGTCCATAAGAATTGCCAGCGTAATCCTGCAAAATGCATTTAACAATTGAATAAAAAGGTTTTAGTCGTGTAGTATTCCCACAGATTTCAATATATATATTTAGTTAGCAGCTTTTGAAGGAACCGGGTACTTTACCAAGTGTCTACTAAAATTGTTGCAAGAGTGCTGTTGTGTCTTACAATAACGCAATAATAATCAGAGAGCCAAACTAGAGTTAATTGATTTGATAAATGATGTAAACATATGATTTTCCCAGGGTAGGTTACTTCTTAATGTTGTTAAAATCAAATATCTTATACGAGGGACACGCTATATATTTTGAGATGCCACAAAAGTAGAGAAGTTAGAGCTGACAACACTGCATTTCTAAATACCACCATCCTTAAGTAGTAAACTCTGACTGTCAGTTGAGTCGCTGCTGTCATAGAGTAAACGTGGTAGGTACGATTTGTCATCGAAACATGGACTTGTCAAGAGAACATGTACGCGCAATGATTTACTACGATTTTAAGGTCGGTTTAAGTGAACAACAAAGTCTTGAACGATTGCAACTCGCATTTGGTGATGAAAGTCCTTCACGTGCAACTGTGTTTCGCTGGTATAGCGAATTTAAAAGAGGATGGATATCGCTTGGTGATGAGGAACGTACCGGTAGGCCCTGTTCTTCAGTTACCGCTGGAAACATTGAGAGTGTGAGAGATATGATCGACGAAGATCCAAGATGCACCTATCAAGTGATTGAGGCAACTCTTGGTGTTGGATCCGCAACAGTAAATTCAATTTTACATGATCATCTTCAGATGAAAAAAATTGTTACTCGTTGGGTGCCACACACGCTTACTGATTTCCAAAAACCAGAGCGAGTAAGAATCGCTCGGGAAACATTGGAAATGTTAAATAATGGTGGACATCGCATTCTATCAAAGATAGTAACAGGTGATGAAACTTGCATCCCATTTTACGATATTCCTACCAGCCAGGAGAGCCGCGTGTGGATCCACGAAGATGCACCAACACCAACAATGGCCAAAAGGCAACGGGCTGCCAAGAAAGTTATGTACGCAGTTTTCTTCCGTAGTACCAGATTAGTAAAAGCAATGAAGCTGGAAAATCAACGTACAGTCACAGCAAACTGGTACACCACAAAATGTTTACCTGCAGTTCTTGAGTCAGCCAACATTCGCAGGTTAGTGTTGCATCACGACAATGCATAGTCACACAGTGCACAGCAGACACTTGAATTTTTACATGAAAATAAGGTAAAAGTCATTGAACATCCACCCTATTCGCCTGATTTGGCCATGTGTGATTTCTGGTTGTTCTTCAACCTAAAGAAACATTTACGTGGTCGACATTTCACGACGGAGGATGAGATAGATGAAGCAATTCATCTATTTTTTTGAGAGCATTCCAAGAGATGACTGGCTTCACGCTTTTACGTTGTGGAAACTTGCAAAAGTGCATTGATGCAGGAGGAGATTATTTTGAACACAAATAAAATCGTTTTCGTAAAAAGACTTGTAGTTTTCTTGTATTTCAAAATATATAGCGTGACCCTCGTATTGCGTAATCCCCAGAACAAGACTCAACTTAATCTCAAGATCGTTTCAAATAATCATGTGGGAATACATCAAGTCTGTGAACTTAACGTTTTAAGATACTACATTGACGATAAATTAATATGGCAAGCACACTCCTACAAACTCACTGGTAAATTTAATTCCTTATGTTATTAAATACCAACTTTAGAGTATGTATATAATTGACCACAACAGTTTGCTACCTTACTATTTTGTAGCAACTAGTTAGCAAGGGAAACCGATTTGAACCAATTGTCCATAGTCACGTTGCGATGTGTACTCTTACATCAAATTTGGCTAGAGGCAAACCATTGGTCTCTTTTTTTTTCCCAAATAAAGACTTGCATCAAACCATAACAATTTTTATCCCATACTTCGCAGGTTTGTTAGGTATGTACATCCTAAAATGACACCGTCCTCGGAATGCCAAAAGCTGTTCATCAATTGTGAAAAAATATTTCAAATTTTGGCGCCCAACGTGGTGGGCCAATCTTCTAACGAATTTCCAAATTAATGAAACGAAATTAACGGATTTTTAAATTATAAATGTAACTAACCTTGCAATTTGAACGAAGTCAATGTTATATAAAGACACTGTTTATAATAACGTCTACAGAAAACTGCCTATTCTGGAATTTAACGCTTTTTCTCTTCGAATAAATACTTTGATTTCACAATCGAACACATTGTACTGGGATCGGAGTTAAGATACACTTTAATTCAACGAAGGCTGAATAAAGATTCATGAAAATTATTGGCGTCGCTCATCTTTCTTTTATTTTAAATCGCGAAAGACCGGCGATTGTTTTATTCCACAGCAAATTTGGATAAATTAACCCAAATAGAAACTTTTATAACATCATTTCCATGATATGATGTTATTTCTGCAAATAGCATACGTGAATGACGCAACGAAATGGTTGTATTCAGAGGACTCTATGACTTACATTTATACTGTCAAGCTTTAAACGGGAAATATCTCCAATGATTTACTTAAACCTTTCAGGTAAAGATTTAATTGATGAAATAATGTTTAAAATACCTTCCAATTTACGCTGTTGCTTATTTTAGACGATTTCTACATGAATTTGGACGAATTACGTGAATAGGAAAATAAACTGAAGAGTAGATTTGTCCATGTTACCCTACGATCGTCGTTATCTGGACTTATATTTTTAATATAATGTCTTCGCTCCGCAGCCAGTTTGGTGGAGGGGAGATGGTGACTGGGAAACTTCTATTTTTCCCCGCAAGAAGGATATTTAATTACCAACGAGTGGCTAACCTAAATACCTTCTACTCGTTCAGAGGTTGACAGCGGATGCTGTAATTGTCGTAAATATTGAACATAACAATATATATGTATATAATATATCTAAATAATAAGAATGAAGAAATGTCTTACCTCAAAATTCCTTTAACACTCAAAATCGATACAAAAAAATAAGAAGCAGTTTAATTTATAAAATGACGTAAACACGGGTTGATAAAATTTACGAACCTGTCGCCGAAAAATCGCTTTAGTCAGAAATCAGAACGACTACACTGTCTAGATAAATACTAGACTGGAAGGCAAGATACATTTTAGTTACATCAACAGAACAAATTATCTCAGCAGAACTGTTGTCAAGCCATAGTCTATCCTATTTGTTCCCGCAACAAGAAAAATTAAAATAAATTCATGTAGCCGCAACTGTAGTTAAATTATTAAATTTTCCAGTTTTGTTGTACATACATACAATTAAAAAGGCAACAAAAACGTTTCTGTTGATTTAACATCCGCCCCTCTCTGTGTGTAGTAAAAATAAGATGCAGCCAACAGATACGAATTTAATTCCACGAGAAGCAATTAATATTTCAGACACCCAAAATTGATTTGCTCACTTTAAAAGAATCAATTATCACCCACCTCGGGCCCTACTAAATTCCGATTACTTCTTCAGCGTCCTCTTCTTTTTGATATATAAACGAAAAGTCGAAATTAAAATACATGCATCCAAATACATACGTATTTACGTGGGTATGTTATACAAAAAAAGCATCTTTCGGCCAATGCAGCTACAGTGTCAACTTATTACAAGTGTTGGGACACGACGTACAAACGGGCGACGTGTTCATAAATCTTTGCGACTCAGAGGGTGGGCCGTGTTAAAGAAGGCCGCCAAAGAGGCCGGTACGTTTCGGGACAGTGGTCTCACAATGAGACCTCATTGTAAGGCTTACTTCTCTTTGGCTGAAAGGCCTCACCGACCCAGGCATATATCAAATATACACTATTCCTCATAAGTTTAACAGTACTAATAAAAAATTGTATAATGTTTATGTGCTCGATATACCAACGATTCAGAGAAGAGCTATCGCTTAAAATTAATTGCGAAGTTATAAGTAGTTACAAACAGTAGTATGTGTTATATGCTAAAAACGTATGGTGTAATGGGGAACATGTAAAGTTTTATGATACAATATACAAATTGCACCGAGTAAAGAGTAACGCAATACTTTTATGTAATGAACTACAGAGTTTAGTAGCAATAGAAAGTACAAAATTTCTGAAACATAACACTAATAACTTTTCTTAACAAACTGCTTAGAAATTTGACATTTGCGCAAACAAATTAGTCAGTCGGTTAATATATATCAAACGGTTTACATGTTTCAATTGTCTTATTGTAAGACTTCAGGGCGGGCGCACCACATTCGCGTGGTTACATACGAAAAGCGGCAAAATATTTTTAAAATATTTTCGTTAAGGGCTATGTAGGTTCATTGGGAGCAAGTTTTAAAATTGTTCTGATATATGCAGGGTGAACAAAAAAGGTTACATACCAAAGTTGTGAAAATTTTAATGGAACACCTACCCAACTCAAGCAGCTTTTAAGACATTTTACTATTCTTGAAAATGTAGATCAAAATTTAAAAGGCTTAAACACGTAAAACAGGCACGTGTTTAAGCCAGATATTTCCAATAAAATTGTATTTATTTTTAGTCGAAGCATTAGACTTGATGATAAAAGAAAGGTGGTCGCTAAAAATTATATAGAGTGAACGAAAATATACTTCTAATGTGGACTATCATTAAAGTCTTATATTGAACGGAACACCCTGTATTTATTATCGTATTTGGATTCTAATTTTAACCATTTATAAAATTGTATCAAGGTTTGCTATACTTATATCTAGTCTGGGCAAACAGCGGTAACAGTCAGTGTAGTAGATATGTGGTGCGGAGTCGGCGATTATTTATTTCACGCGTTCACAGCGTCAGTACTAAATCGATGCTGTATGCGAGTAGTTCTGTGTATATGTAAGCTGTCGTAATTTATTTCGTAATTGTACGCTTATGTTTGCTTTAAAAATGTCGCAGTTAGGTACAAAAACGACCAATGGCAGACACAGTTAAAAACTTTATAGTGGACATGCCGGACTTAATTTTTTATGGCGCTAAAATTCAATGTCTAGTTTGTAAAATCCCTTTAATGTGTTAGTCCAAAAGCCATTGTCAAAGTCACATCAAAAGCAAACAGCATTCTTCTGCAAAAGGTGGCATACGAGATCAAGAAAAATTTACATTTGATTTATGTGTTACTCTTATTTTATGTAACCTATCGTTTCGTTTACTAGACAAAGACGCATTTGTCTCCTTCTGGAATAAATATGTGGGCTGTAAATTACCTAGTCGGACATCGATGCGAAATGTAGTGCCATTTGCTCGTGAACATATAGAAAAAAGAATGAAAACGGAATTGAAAGATAAAAAGCGGTGGTTGTGTGTGGAAGAAACAACGGATCGTCAAAAACATTCTGTGGTTAATGCAATGGTGCGTACAATGGAACCACATCGACCGCCATTCTCCTTCTTACTTGCTTCCAAAAGAGTTATAAATTGTACTGCCGATGAGATTTTAAAGGTGGTGTTGAACTCATTGAACAAATTTGAAGTTTCAACTAAGCAACTTTTAATGTTTATGAGTGATGGTGCCGCAAACATGCGTTCTTTGGGCCGATCTCTTAAAGAACACAGTGTTAACTTCTTACATGTAACGTGTAAAATCCGTACTCTAAATCTTGCGGCACAAACGATTCCTACATGTTTCCCACTAGTAAATGCATTGATTGCTAGTACAAAGGCAGTGTTTCTAAAGTCCCCGAAACGTACCCGACCATTTCACAAACTGTTTGTGATTGTTACACGTTGGGGAATATGGTTGCAGGCTGCGTTTTACTACAACAAATATTTAGATTAAGTAAAGAAGGTAGTTTTAAAATTCAATCCGACAGAAGCTGCAGCAACCAAGAAAAGCCAGGAAATATTTCAAGGTAGTTAGGTTAAAAGAGATTCACAAACTATTCACAATAATTGCTTCGGACTAGCGGAGGGAATAGAAAAATCACAAAATGTTTCGATGTCGCTAGTGGATTCATTCAAATTGTGAATGATGTTCACGCACAGTTATGCGCTGTAGAAGGCGAAACAAATTGGTGTGTAATACGAAAATTTGAAAGTGTTTTAGAGAAAGACTCCGATTTTCTTATATTAAGACAAATTTATGAAGGTGCGTGTGAAGATGCATTAAGTTGTTTCAAAGATTATTTTAAATATGCAAATATAACATCGCTAGATGTCGAACGGTCGTTTTCGGCATTAAAAATCATTTATTCCGCACGTCGTACTCATTTGACTGAAACAGCTGTGGAAACATATCTAATGATTCAAATATTTAACAGATGTTGCCCAGTTTGTGATTTCACGGAAGACTTTTAAAACGGTAAGTGTTTCAGCACGTTTTATAATTTATTTCTTACCTTCTATTTTATGTGTAAACCTTTATGCGCTCGCTACACCTCTGGCTGTTACCGCATATTTGCCCAGGTTACTTATATCTAGAGCGGGTCAAATCGGTCCCCGCAATGGAATCGGAGTGCAAAAAAATTGAAGCCGACGCAATAATAATGTTTGGTAAATAGAGCGAATACATGCACACGCTGAGATATTTCTATTGTCGTTATTTTTTTTTTGTTTGAAAACGGTATGTGTTGTAAATGTGATGTAATAAGGTAATAACTGTAAAAAGCAGCCAAAGTAGTTATTCAAAAATCTGTTGTACTGAATGACGTAACAATAAATAATAATATAAAAAATAAACGGAGCTTCTTAATAAAACGGATAGGCTTGTTGAAAAAGTTGCACCATCAGGTATTTTTCCACATTTGCCTCGGTGAAGGATGTTCGCCACGATGAAAAAATGTACTTATACTTCGAGAAAGACCGTTCCACATCTACCGAAGTAAGACAGACATAATTAAAATAATCTTTACAGTTAGTTAGGGAATCTGCAGATGCCCCACCACACATTTGTCTTAATCTCATGTAATCGGAATTCTTTTCACTATCGACCACTTATTGCGTCGTTTATACCGTGTAGCAATGTATTAACTTCGTCCACGATTTGCACTGACCAACGACAATCCAGTATTTTGCAATTTTTCTATTGCGTCTGCTAACCCTTTATAATTATTGCTAATACGTTTTAAATCTGTTTCAACAGAAGGATCTAGAAATCCTTTCTGGCTCTCCTTAATAGTTGTAGCTTCGGCAAGGTTGAATTGCAAAATCACAGGTTTGACTTCTTGGAAATGTTGAGAATAATAAAAAGCGGCTTGCAACCACGTTCCCCAACGCGTAAGAATAGGCTGTGGTAGTTCGCGAATACCAAGACAAAACCTGTGGAATGCTTCAATTCGCTTAGGACTTTTGAGAAACACTTTTTTTGTATTTGCTATTAGTGCATCCACTTCCGGGTAACATTCTCGAATAGTTTGTGCCACAAGATGTAAAGCATTGACTTTACACGTAACATGTAAAAGTCGCTCACACTTTTCTTTAAGAGAACGGCCTACTCTACACATTGTCGCTGCACCATCGCTCGTGAACACCAATAGTTGACTAGTTGACACTTGGAATTGTTGTAACGTATCGGCCGTAATTGCTTCACCAGTACATTCTTTTAGTCTTTTGCTAGCTAATAAAATTGCAAATTTCGGTTTAACAGGATCTAGTACTCGTACTATAATATTCAAAACATATTTTTTTGTAATCTGTCGTCTCATTAAGACATAGCCACAGCTGCTTATCTTTTAATTCTGCTTTGATCCTATTCTCGATACCCTTACGTATACGTGGTAGATCTCTCCGTAACGCTGTCCGTGATGGTAAGCTTCACTCGGGGTTATATGTACGCCAAAACTGTCGAAACGCTTCTTTATCGAGTACGTGAAGCGGTAGACCACATAAAATAAACACTAAAAGTAAATCCAGCTGAAATTGGGTTTGAGGTGGCACGCCATTTTTCTTATTTTTGTGCTGTACACTATTAATATGTCTTTTACAGTCGCGTTTGTTCCAGCACATTAACGGTATTTTACAAACTCTACACAATATTTTGGTTCCATTGTAGGTTAAATCCGGAAATTCACTGATAACTAGCTAACGGCCGATTATTTTCCTTGCTTACGTTAGACATAGTTACATATATAAATTATATTCATCTATAATAAGTACGACTAACGCTGCGAAGGGTTGACGAGAGACTGTTGCAATAAATCAATAAATTGAAGGCCGTGCCGACTCATCTGTATACATACATATGTGGCGTTATGGGCTCGGCAAACTCATTTCTAACCTGGCGCAGGGCTCTCTTGGCCCGCTCTTTATATCTTGTATTTTCTTAGTAATTAAGCGTTTTCAATTTCGAATATTCCTTTCTTGCGATTTATTTTACTAAAGTAGTTTTTGACCGAACGCGTTATTATTACTGCTGCAAGTTTTCCGAAGAGTATGCGTGTCTTTAAAAAAATGAGCGACAAAAGCCAATTATCGAGGAAGTAGAAAATGAACTTTTAGTTATACAGCTTCAGTGACTTCGTGAAGTCAAACCAAGACTTAGCGAATCTTTTTCTTATAGATCATTATCCTTTCCAAGGACCTACGCAATATAAAGCTTCAATACAAAATGTTGCAGTTCTTTTAATAATTTGAACTCTTTTGTTGAACCAACTTTAATAGGTTATGCCCACCTTATCTTGATAAGTTAGCCAATTTTAAACGTAACTATTACGACGGAGATCACAATTATCTCTTTTTGTACCATTACCATCACTTAGTTTTCGGTTATTGTCATCAACGTGAACGATGGTGTATACTCAAGGATCGGGTGTGAAACCACACTCACTAAACACGTTGAAGTCTATCCCTACCTTCCACTTCTCTATGAATATGCTATCGTTGATGATTGTTGGTCGGTTTCGTTCCTCCACCTTTCCTTTTTTCTAGAGATGTTTCTTTTTATTGTTCTCGTCCTCTAAACGATTCCAAACACTGATGTCCTTCCGGCTCACCCCAAAGACGTCGGCGACAACGACCTTAGCTCCGTGGTCCTCCTATTCATCCTTCTTATGCTTTTTCTCCCTTATGTGCGCACAATAAATAAATGACGGTAATCCGATTTTCTTTCGGGATGTTTTAGACGTTGATTTCTTCAGAATTCGCGCTTTATCGTTTACGTAATCTGCCTTTCAGTCTCGTACGGTCTTTACGTCACCGACAAGCGCGTTTGTTAGTTGTGAAATACGGGAATGTAACTGAATATACTATACATATATTATGAAATGCCTGAAATGTTTTCTCCTTTATGTTGCGCGAATTTAAGCGGTATAACAAAAGACAAAGGGTAAGTGATGGTTTCTTGAGAAAAGCGACCTCATTTTATGTTAAAAATCTCATTTTCCGAAATTTGTAGGCGATACCTTTTTAACATCTACGTGAAATTCCCTTGTGACCTTCTATAATTATTCCTCACGAAAATGTAATATTTAGACATTATATAGAAGGTATTCTGCATCGTTGTCTTCAAATTTTGGGAACGTAAAGTAGGCTTAACTCTAAGAAGAAAAAAACGCAAAAGTGTAGGTCAATTGTTATTGGTTTCAATAATATATAGGCATTTTCAATTTTGTAACAGAAAATAATTATTACTTAGAAAAGTTCAATTAACCTTCTTATTGCAAGCTTGTGTCTGTAAGCCTACAAACGCAGTAGCCATTCGCATTTCACGCCTGTTTTGTCGTATTTGTTTGCCAGCCTGCTGAGTACACTCCAGTAATTCTTCTCTAGTATTTGAATCTCGCGGGTAGATTAAATCTTTCATATACCTCCATAAATAAAAATCTACGGGATTAAGGTGTGGTGGTCTAGGTGGGCGTGCAACAGGGCCACCTATTATTATACGAGGGGTATTTTTTAAATAAGGTCAGTTTTTTAATAAGAAAAAAATACTATAAATATCATTAAAATATATATATTTTTTATATTCTACATACTTTTATCTACTTTTCTACATAATTTCCATTTTTGTTCAAACATTTGTCATGCTGCCCAACAATTTTTTTTAATTTCATCGCCAATATTTATGCCAACAACTGCAAAATCCATGAAAATTTATTCAATTAGCTACGTTTTTGGTAGCCATACACACTGATATATTCTTAGTATCCACCACCATATTCTACAAAGGTGTAGACATTCTAGGAAAATACGCTGTAGAATACATTTCATAATTTCGTACACTAAATCTTAAACTGTATGTTTGACAAACTCCAATTAAAATTGATATTGGAAACGATCTATGATTTGAAACAATTGACTACTATTAAGCTACAAAAATATTCTGTAAAGTTTCATTTGGAATTTTATCATTAATTAAGCATGAGTCATTTAAATGATGTAATAAATACACATCTTTTCTAATTTACAACTGTAACGCCTGTAATTTATATTATGCCATTAATAAGAATTCATTTAACATCATTACAGGACGAGAAGATGACAGCGACACTGAATCTGAACCTGGTATTCCCCTGAAACGAAAACAGAGAAGGGCCAGAACAACATTTACCGGGGAACAATTAGATGCTCTTGAGAGGGCGTTTACCAGAACTCAATACCCAGATGTTTATACCCGAGAAGAACTTGCCCAACAAACGAGCCTAACGGAGGCTCGAATACAGGTAAATTTGAAATTCATTCATAACGATACACTGAAAGCAGGCAACTTATTTTACAAGCGAAGCAGTGCCGTACCAAAGTGATTTGGATCTCAAAGGACAATATTAAGTTTATTGTAATTTAACACATTCTTAATTGGTGTTCGTATATTAATAAATTTATGTTGTGTAATACATATGTCTTTTAATTGTAAGGAACTTTAAGTTGTGAGTTAACTTTAAAATATCGCGATGAAATTTAGAGCGTGTATACTTACTAATAGAAAGACTTTGTAAAGTTATTATACTCCCTTTTATTTATTGAAATTATGAAAAACGTGGTTTACAAACAACAGTATCGAAATTTGATAGAGCTAGAAGAAACGTAGACATACATACATATTTACAATATTGCTGATTAAACTAATTGTAATGTTGTTTTAAGTATTAAAAGGACTTAGAAACTTATCGAGCGAGAAAAAATAATTCAGCATCTATTGCACACAATAAATTAAAGTTTAGCGCTTTCGTGAACTTCATTTCAACCTGTGTTCCGTAATATAAATGGACTTTTCTGCGTTTATATTTAATATTAAGAATTTTTTTTTATTCAAAATATGTGAAAATATTTATAGATTGCATTTTTGGTAAATATGTATATTAGAAATAAGAGAATTGTAAATTTAGGGGAAACTCCCGCCAATTCAGTAATTTAACTATAATAATTCCAGGCTGAAATAATAACAAAGTTAATAGCTAGTTTTAAAAATTTTGACGATATACGAAATTTAAAAAAAACGATTGCGTATTTTTAATAAATCTAAGGGCCAGTTGTACGAAAGGCGATCAACGTTGAACGTCGTTCATTAATGGTTCAACACAGCGCTTGCGAAATAAGATACGATATCCCTAACCAAACCATTACTGAGGATGGATGATGACCCCTTTGAACACGGGAAGCGACCACACCTGCTTCTTCACTATTGGAGGCATACACTCGATCACTTTGCCGATTTAATTATCCTTCAACAGTGAAGATTTTCTCGGTGGAGGACTCGGCATCTTTGAAACCTTAAGCCTTCAGACGTGCATTGGGCAAGTGACCGCTTTTTCTTCTGAAAGCCCGAAGTTTACGGTCTTCATTCAGGATATTTTTGATTGTGCTTTTAGTCACACCCATCTGCAACGACAATAGTTTCTGTTTTCGGGGAGGATTTCGTTTGATGCGTGCCTTGAGAGCTTTAATAACAGCTGAAGTGTGAAGTGATCGAGAACGGCCAGATCTTTCCTTGTTATCGACACTGCCAGTGTCATCGTATCTTTCAATGGTACGATAAACAAGCCTGTTCGTAACTTCCAAGTTTTTCGGCAAATTGAAAATTGTACTGCAATTACGAATGTCCGCAACGATGTAATGCAATTATAGCAACATGATTTCCTCTTTGACTCAATTCCATATTTATTTATTACTCGCTCGCAACAATTCTAAGGTCAAGCGACTCAGAATAAATGACATAACCTCAATTAGTCGTTTGCTTTTAGCAGTCGCATGCTATGCGTTTGAATTTTTAAAAGAGCTTTTGTGACAGAACTTAGTAACCGACTAAGTGTATGCATATCACCATTCAACTTCGTATCTGCAGTGAGTCCCAACAGTCCACAGTCCGTCGTACTTTTTATCTCAGTATCATCCATTTGAAGCGCGGTATTGGCAGTGTTTTCTCCGAATATTAATTCTTTAGTTTTCTCGATGTTAAGAAATATTGTTTCTATGTTTTCGGTCAAATCCGTCAGTCGTTGCCAATTACAATTATTGTGGTATCGTCTGCATAGTGTAACGCTGCCGGACACGGAATCCGGGAGATCATTCATAAACAGAAGGAATATAAGTGGGCCCTTGGGCTATGCCAACATAATTGTCGATTATTTTTGATTTATGGTATCTGATACAATTATCTGCGTGTAAATGCCGCACCTCGGTGTACTGCCTGCACCGACGCAGGTAAGACAGGAAAAGATCTAATGCAACGCCTCGTATGCTATATTGAAGTAGCTTACTTAATAGAATTGAATGGTCTACCAAATCAAAAGCTTTAGTTAAGTCACATGCAATGTAGGTTACTTGTTTTTTTTCGATTGAAATTATAAAGAATGTTGTCAACAATATCTGACAAGGCTGTGTAGATTTATTCGTTAGGAATCCGTGTTGATGCAGTGAAAGTAAACGATATTTCGTTAAATGTTCAAGTAGCTGTTCTTTTGATACCATTTCAAGTACTTTTGATAATGCGGGGAAAATAGAAATCGGTCTATAATTTTGAGCATGCTTTTTGTCTTCTTTTTTATAAACTGGTATAATTTTGCTTATATACTTGTGCGACTCTCGAATTTTGCTTACATTCTCCAGAAATTATTGTCATGTCGTAATACTCTTCATTTGAGAACGATTTTCAAAATTCAACACACTTTGATGTGTTTTCTTTTCATGGGTATCTCTTCAGCTTTGATAAAGTTGTTGATAAATTAATCTTTGCAACTATGAATGATTAACAACCTTTCAACTTATTGGAGGACATTATCATATTATTTAGGTATCTACATATTGCATCTACACAATATAATCTTTTATTATTGAATTGATATAAAATTTATTAATTTATCTTCATTTATTCGAGATTTATTAAGCATTTATGTAGGTAGCTAGTATGTATTTATTTACAACAATTATTTTTTCGATAGATAAACCATACAGGTTGGTAGCAGTTCTAAGGAAGGTTATCACAAATGTGCGACAGATTCTAAAAATCGAATAAAAAGTAGGGTACAAGTTAGGTAGCGTCATCTAGCGATGATGCATTTACTTATAAAAATTGCCATGAAATATGTGCCAGACATTTATAACAGTTTTCACAATTTTATAATCTTCATTCGTTCCCGAGATTATCAAATGGCCAAACTTGTTTTCATTTCTCCTTTTTTACGGTAGTCATAACCAAGACGTAATCAAACAAAAGAAAACGAATATCCCGAAAAAATCTAACCTTCTGGCATCAATTAAGGCATAAAAATAAAAATATGCGAGAGGTTTCCCTTTCAACATAGTGTATCCATGAAAAAGTGGAACAAATGAAAAATCCGAAATGTTCTGACTTTATTACAATGTAGCCCAATCTTGTATAATCACAATTCATTTGGCTGTATCTTTCTTCTTACTAAGCTCTTTGATGCTAACATGTCGCAGCTACTTCACATAGTTCAGTGATTTTCACAATCTACTGTTGATCTATTTAAAATGTCCCATGTTACTTTATTTTAAGTTTTCGATACCTTAGTAATTTTAATAATAATAAATGGTGTAAATATTAATATATGTTTTAATGCAGTATACTGAAGTGAAGTACATTTACATCGTCGAGCGCAGCTATTATTCGAGCACGTATAGTGTATTCAGTGTATTCAGTATGGCCAGTCTGTCAATGTGAAATTCCCCCTGGCGGATATTAGTTCCTTTTCGGAAGCTCCTATTTTTCCCCGAACATTCGATCTTCGGAGTGTGGGTACTAAATATTTTCCTCCAGCCAATGACGATTTTGGTGAATCGGAAAAGAAACTCCTCTCCTTTTCAATTTTTTCATTTCGTAAATCGTGAAATTTAATGCAAAACATTTCTACAACAAACAACAGTGTAAATTCAAAGGTATTTCGAGCATAATTTCGTAAATTAAATATCTATCGTAATGTTTCTGTTTAGAACGTCAGTGAAATTTATTATTGGACAGTTGTCATTGAAATTTTAGGTCATAGAATAACATATTTCAGTCGTCCAGTTGCGTCACTACATCCATTCGATTATGTTACATTTAAAAAATAATGTTATTCATCAAAAATTCGAAATTAAACTATGTTTGGAAGGGAATCATGAAAATTTGCTGCGGATAAAACAATCGCCATCGCGATTAAAATAAAGGAGAAGAGGAACGCCAATTGATTTTCTCACTGTTGGTCAAGCTTTCCTCGAGTTAACTCGTATTTTGACTGCGCTCCCAGTTTCACGTATGAACATTTCGAATTTCAAAGTAAATTCAAAATAGAAGCGAAAGTTGGCCATTAATGATAGTTTTCCAATAAATGTAATATAAACTTAGTGTTTATATTGACATAATCGAAAAATTCAGGTTAATTTAAATTTTTAGTTTTCACTTCCCTTAAAACCCCATATGTCGATCTTAAAATTATTTAAATTGCCGAAAAAGCATTTAAGAACACTTCCGAACCCTCAGTTTACATGATTATTTAATTAATTTTAGAAAATTTAAATTTTTCAGCAATAGACCATTTTTAAAACATTACAATACATATCACTTACGGAAGTACTGCTATGAAGTCAGGCAAACGTTATTAAATAATCGACTTCAGCAAATACGACAACCTTATTTATTGAACGCCGGATCAAAAAGTTTTATACCATTAGTTACCTGGACAAATCATTGCCCGGGGTATTTGAAAAAGGGTTTGTTCTAAAAATGGCGTTAAAGTAGTTATTGTACCAAAGAAAACAAGAGGTACTATTCAGCCATTTGATGTTTACAAGCTTCGGGTATGGAAGAGATTTATCAATTAGTATCCTGAAAAAAATTAACTATCTGGTACCAATTAAAGCATACAAAGGAAAATGTATTCCATGTTTCCTTTATAGCTTACTGTATCTATGAAATTGTAAAATGAACAAAATTTAGCACTACAATTTCATGGAACCACTATAGGCCAAAAAAGTGTAAATGATTTTCCTATTACTAAAGGATCAGAGTATTCTAGCTTTACTACAACGTAGCCCAATTTTGGAAATCGTTTAAAGCTGTTCCTAGTATCTAAAAAGCACACTAAACTCAAATGAACAATTTTTACATTCTTTCTCACATACCTTTTAACTAGATACTTTAGCATAGTTTCTTCCTCAATACAATGATATAGTTTCTAGAGGCGACGGCTAGTTCTTTCTTTCTCATAGACACTGGTATGAGCAAGAAAAATTTTCTGCATGATTATACCGCAAAATAAAATATATCAGCATACTTAAGAATTTACAGAAACTTTTGCCTTCCTTTCAGGTTTGGTTCTCAAATAGACGAGCAAGGCTGAGGAAGCACTCCGCTAACGGCGCAGCAGCTACAGCTCTAGGTTTCACGTCCTTACCTCTGACAAACATGGCCTGCCAGTATGCAACGGACAATACCCAGCACGACTGGCGAAATTCGCAATATAGCAACTATAACATGTTTCAACAACCTGCGTACAATCAAGACGTAACCAGATCTGATTACTCGGCACTGTTCGATGCGAACTATGCATTTGCGCAGGCTCAAATGGCCCACGCCCAATCTCAAATAGCGAACGCGCATGCCCAGTCGCAGATTCCCACAACGCATAACAGCCTGCCGAACAGAAAAGACATCGAATTGAAGGATTTGCCAAATGGAAATGCTGATGCCTTGAATTCAACGTCTACGTGGAATAAAAATGGAATATGGAACCACACAGCCACAGCTAATCATTCAGATGGGATGCACTTCAATATTGATTCATATCAACAGAGCCAGTATAAAAATTATTGGGCGTAAAAGGAAACAGTGCATTGTAATTGTAAAAAGAAACAAATTGAAATTCTTGTCAGTGCTGCTTTTTATATCTATTATAAATTTAATTAATAAATAAAGACTTGCTACTACAGGTGTTTTGTTTGTTGATGCGGTAATGAATGACATATGAAACAAATAAAATTTTTATGATCAATTTGAGTCTACCAAATGCCTAGCCCAAATTTTAAACACCCAGTATGCAGTGCCACTTGGATCAACACTTTTTAAGCATCCTATAAATGCTGTGGACTACAATTTCTAATTGGCAGGCGTTTGTTCTTAGATAAATATCATGAAATTATCCGAGAATCTTAGATAGCGTTGAAGAAGCATTCATGAAACTTTACCAAAACAGCTAATATAAGTTTCTTTTCGTTACAATCAATAATCTATGCATACGAGGGTAGTCTGAAAAGTATCCAGTCTAACACAGAAACTTTTTTATCAAATTCAGGTTTATTTATCAACATAGTCCGCTTCTAATTCTATACACTTTTCCCGGCATTCCTCCCATTTCTTCAATCCGCTCAAATAGTAGTTTGTTTCGATGAAAATCTCCATTCTCCGAATGAAACTTTGAGCATAGGAAACAGAAAAAAGTCTCTGGGGGCCAGATCTGGTAAATAAGGTGTCTGGTCTATTTATTCGAACACCAATTCATGAATTTTTACCATGGCGACCACTGAAATGTGAGGCGGTGCTTTGTCTTGTCAACGTCTGCCTTCAGGTTGTCAAGCAATTATGTACAGTGCGCCCCCATTAACGTTTCCTCTTTTTCAAGATAGTCGATTAACACAACTCCATACCAATGCCAACATACAATCGCCATCACTTTCCCGATCGATGAAACAATCTTCGCCTTTTTCGAAGCAGATTCACTCCTCGCAGCCCACTGTTCCGATGATGCCCTGCCTTCAGAGGTGTACTGATGTATCCAAGTTTCATGTTCAGCTATTATTTGGCCGTCCCGAACGTTCATCGTCAACCAAGCTGGTACGACAACGTTTAGATTCAGCTGCTCAAAATTTCACGGTGGCAAATGATGCTGCAAAGTCCATGTAAGCAGCGTCCATCTCGACTTTAATTTGAGCAGGCGTAGTGCCTTTCCAACCCAAGAATTTAATGACGGCTCGATATTCAATTTTTTCCATTTTTACAGAAGCGCATCGACTGACACAGACGACTGTTAAACAACAACTGAGCGTCGTAAATTACTGAAATTTTCAGAAGCACCTTTCAACGCATGCGCAATTATACTACCACAATATTTTTGACGCGTAACGCCATCTTCGTATTGAGGCTTGGAACTTTTCAGGCTACCCTCATACATTTTTGATATAACTCAAATCGAAACATCCCCAAATTGAGAGCCTTGTGTACTTGGAAGGACCCTAGCTCAATTGTTGTTATTTTCTATCACACTCAAAGCGGCAATTGGTCATTATCCATTACGAAAATTGTTTCGGAATTTCTGTTTTAGTACCATTTGTGTAAATCAGTTATTGTTTTACGAACTCAATCTATTGATTTAAAGTATATATTTAGCAACTTCAAGTATCACTGTGCTATTTGCAAAATGCAACAAGCTAGGCACCCGGGGGGTAAACCTAATTCGACTACGCTGAATCCAATAGTGCCAGCCGTTTTTAAAAGTTAGCTCGCGTTTTCGAACAATTTCAATTGAAAAATTTTAGGCCCAAAGAATTTTCTGGAATATTCTGGAATTTTCTGGAAAATCTGATCAATGGCCGAAGAGGTTTCTGGAACCTTCGAGAACCTTCCATAGACCATTCATGCACCATTCGTGAACTTTCTAGAAACTTTCATCCCCGAAAATCATCTATTTGGTGCAATATAATGACCAAACGTGGAAAATTTGTGCCGACTTAAAAATGGTGGCTCTTTTAAGAGGTATGCAAACGGGTTACACCAAAAATATGTGCTGCATGTGGTAGTGGGATACCCGTTTTGCCGGCGACCAATATAACGAACGAAACTGGCCTTTACGTGAGGAATTTAGATTGCGACAAAACAACATTATTGAGATTCCACTTGTGCCGATCGAAAAGATTTTATTACCACCGCTCCACATCAAACTAGGAATTGTTAAGAATTTCATAAAAGCATTGAACCCAGAAGGAAATGCATTCAACGAATTGCGTCGTATTTTTCCACGGTTAAGTGGGATGAAAATAAAAGAAGGTAGATGCCTGAATCTGAATGTTGATCTATTGAAATGTCATTTTGTTTTATATTTATTTTGCAGGAATAATTAATGAACCGGACATTCGTCGTTTGATGAGGGACAAACAATTTGAAACAAACATGTAGAAAAATTCGCCGAACAATCACTAAACAAATCCGACGAGCACGGCAAGGCTCGAACATTGGTACAGCGGCAAAAAGCAACATGCTCTTTTGGGTGACATTTGCTGGAATTTATAAGAAGATGACGATACAGAAGAATCGGGGCAATCAGAGAATGAAAGAAAAAAAATCAAGAAAAATGTTTTTTTGCAAAGAAATGATGAAAAATCGACTGAATTGATTCAATTTTTTTTTCAAATAGATTCTATTCGATGTGTATTCGTTGATACGACGTCTATTCGATCGATTTCCATCGATCTAAATTCAATAAATGGTCAAAAAATGATAAAAATTACGTTTCTTTGGGTCTTCGGGCCTAAAATTTTCAAATTTAAATTGCTCCAAAACACGAGCAAACTTTTTAAAATGGTTAGCACCATTGGATTCAGCATATTCGAGTTAGGTTCACCCTCTGGGTGCCCAGCTTATTGCAAAAAAAAGTCTCCAATTCGAGCACAGTGTAATTATAAAGTAGACACAAATTCTAAATACTTCTTTTGATTCATCGCTTTTTTAGAGTAACGCGTACAATTTGTTTTCTAATATTCTGAAATGAACGTATGTATATTGCAAACACTGCTATAGGAGGTACCCAAGGATAAGGACATTTTTTCTCTTATCTCATTTTAACGAAGTACGTACTCATGGATACGATAATTCTTCAAAGGTTCTAACAGCCTGCTCCTTCCGTTACTCTTACGAATCGGATTCACATGAACTTCCAATTTCCGCTCCATTTGCGGAAAATGTCAGTCTGAATTTTCGCCGGGAAATTTCCCGTCTAATACACTCGATATTTCAGAAAAGCGATGCGGTAAAAGATCCTGTTAATGCGCCACTAGGCAGGCTAAAGACCCGATGATATTTCTCTGTTCTCTTCTTTAAAGTAGCGTTTTTATTTACTTTCGTTCTAATAAAAGCTCGTACAACATTATATAGTATAGCTTAGGTTAGGTAAGCTGCCATAGGCATCCTTCTTATTATCTTGTGTAGTGGTTGTGTCATTTCGACCATTAACTGAGGTTTCGCTGAGGAACATTTGAAATTCTGTAGAACTCAGAAATTATTAGAAGAAAAAAAATCGCTATTTTCTTTATAGTAGAATACTTTCGTAATAAGAGATATGAAAATTTTTTTAGATAAAAGCGATATGGTTTAATTAAGTATATACACAAGTAATAACAAAATGAAATTTTCCGAGATCTTGGTAATTATTATTATTATTATTGGCTTTGGCTTGCGCCATTGAGCTATTTACTGCATAGGTATACCTATCCGGCCCGGAGGGACGACAGGGTAGACACAGACAAAAATTTTCACACTCTGGGCCGACCGAGTGGCTCACATAAAAGGCACACGGGTAGGCCCTAGGGATGAAAGGAATACCCACAGAGGTTAAATTTACAAAAGGAACGTCAGCTAAATTTTAATTTTATTTGCGTCTAAAAACTTGTATAGTTCCAGATTGATATTAGCTTTCTCTTGGGCAAGAATATAATTGACGTTTAATGGCAAAGCCAATCCGGCTCTATGTAAGCTTATAATGAAGCTATCAATGTTCTGTTTGTACTTACTACATCCTAGAATAAAATGGTTAGTATCGCTGATTTCATTACAAACCTCACAGATAAATGCGCGGCGAATCTTCCGTGATTAAAGCACAGTCTTGCTATCTGACAATATACAGCCTTTTTGATGGATAAGTTGTCGTACCAACGCGAGGACTTAATAATTGGTTTCAACAGGTAGTAATTTGTTGGTTTCTCTTTATAAGTGATGTTGCATCGATATTGCCATTTTTCATGTTTTCGTGTTCTCGTAGCGTGAAAGAAGTCTCCAAGAGGCAGTAAAATCCTAGATGTAGGTTCTGATTCGCTAGCTGTTCTTGCTAATTGGTCAGCAGTAGCATTATTTTCAATTCCTGAGTGTCCTTTTACCCAGAAGAAAATTACTTCTTTACCATCTTGCAATAGTACGTTGTACGCGTTGATTATATCGCCAATGATGGGAGATGATTGTGCATGAAAGCTCTTAATGCTCTTCAGGACACTCTGAGAATCGCAAAGTATTGAGAAACGAGAATGATCCACTTTATGTAAATAATTTAATGCTTCTTTAATTGCAAAAGCTCCTGCAGTGAAAACGCTTGCTAATTTGGGCAGAGAAAAGGAACGTGATACCCCTACAGATGGAATATAAAAAGAACTTCCCACTCCGGTATTCGTTTTAGACCTATCAGTATAAATGTCGGTGTAAATGCTAAATCTGTGTCGCAGTTCGTTGTAAATTTGAAGGTTGAGGTGTTCATAGTCTGTGAAACTAGGAAAATGAACTACAGATCTATTGAAGATAGCTGTGATTGGCAAAGAAAAGACTTTAGATTCAACAGATTTAATCATCATGCTATGAAAGCATGCTGTTTTAGCAAAAGCGGCTGCCAAAGGAGGAGATGGCTTCTTAATCCAATAGTTACAAATAAGATCCTGGGTATTTAGTCTACAAAGTAACTTGCTCAACTCAATATTTTCAGTAGCTATAATTTTCAAAAGAAACTTCTCTGCCAAAAACTCACGTCTCAGCGAGAGTGGTGCTTCTCGGGTTTCTACAAACAAGGCTTCAACTGGAGTGGAATTCATCGCGCCCACGCAAATCCTCAGGGCAGTATTTTGTATAACATCCAACTTTTTCAGTAAATACGCACTAGCCGAGCCGTAACAAATACTGCCATAGTCCAAAACAGACCTTACTGTAGCCCTATATATCCGAAGTGCCGTTTGAAGGTCAACGCCAAATGAGACCCGATTGGTAACTCTTATTATATTGGTAGCTTTTCGGCATTTAGAAATTAAGTTATTAATGTGCGCTTTCCAGGAAAGTTTGTTATCTAAAATCGCGCCTAAATATTTTCTTTCGTCTTTGATCAAAAGGTTGACCTTTCCTAATTTGAAATTTGCATCTGTTGGAACGCGATGCCTCGTGAAAATTTGCGCACTGCATTTAGGCAAGGAAACTGACAGAGAAATCTTGGTAGCAATTACTTTATTTTAGATAGACGTCATATTGGATCTTTATATGGTTAAGTAATATTTTTCCTTTCCTTTTTTAAGTTTTTTTCTTATCCCACGTGTCATTAAAGGAATTTTAAAGATATAATACCCTACACCCCCTTAAGGTGAATATGGGCCGCTAAAAAGATACGTGTCCTTTACTTTTTGATGGTCTACCAATATACCAAGTTTCATCGAAATCGGAGAGTCACAGTTCTGTCAGTTTGCTTGTTAGATAAGATTATGGCTTCAACCTGCTGTTACAGCGCACTACTTCTTACATCTTATTTATTACAAATATCAATGAGTGTTTGCACATAACACTCGCTCAACTTGTATATACATTACTTACTTCCAGATTAAGGTATTGTTCTTACCTGTTATTCCTTCCCATTTGAACTGAAAAAAATATATGTATTTCATTTGTTTATACACTTTGTTAGGATATTCACTTTCAGAAAACAAAAAACATATAGGAACGGATAAGAAAGGCTATGATTTTTGGTTTAAAATTCAATGTATAAGGCAACTTTCATCAAACTTTCATTTAACAATACATAATGAGAACAACAAAATTCCAGAAAATGTTGTAATTCCTGTGTGTTAAAAGTTATTATTATATATAGATAATAACCAACATTGTTGTTTTTTGAACATTACAGCTTAGAATTGTAATCACAGCGTATCTAATTTGCAAAATTGAAACCAATGTCCTGAGAAGTCGACAACAACAGAAGATGCAGTGGCAGCAACCTTTAAACTTGTTACTTATTGATATATGTACATACTTTGCGTTTCGCCTTAGAGCTATTATATTACATTCTCTCAAAACTTATTTTTAAAGTGGTCGCGCTATAATTGACTTTACCGCACGTTGTACTTGGTGGCTAAGCTATTGAATGGACATAAATAAAAGACAATGCATCGTTAGATGATTCAATGCAGAATCGTATTTACTTAACCAAACTGCACATGTCAGGAAATCTCAATGAACAACTTCATGTGTATTGAAATCGATAGGTCTACGTATCTTTTATTGTGTTTGTAGACAATTTGAAATGTCTTAACTATCTTTTGGCGGAATTTAGAGAAAAAGTTTTCAAACAAAAGATATTTAGAGATAAGTCCTGCACAACCTAGAATTATGCTCAAGCACAACTCATGCTCAATTAACGATACACACAATAACCAATGGCTCAGTCGAAGCCATATATTAATAATAATAATAATAATAATAATAATAATAATAATAATACACAATAAAAGTTTGGTTCTTTAAATTGAATACTACATATATGCATTTTTGGGGGTCTGTCTTCAATTCATGTCAACTTTCTTCAACATTTGTCATTGTTTCTTTAACGTCCGATATTTTAAAGGCTTGCATGCTAGGGTAATGATTCCAATTTTATTTGACTGTGTAATTCTTTGAGCTTTCATCGGCGTATTGAAAAAATATATGTATGTATATGAACTAGATTCTACAAGTGACCATCGAAATCGTTGCCAAGTCTGTTTCATGTTATTACCGCTCGTCTCATACCTTACATTAAGGATACGGACTCTAGTGAATTCAACTATCGCTAGGAACGCCAAAAGGCTCTGTAATTGCCCTTCCAATATTTATATTATATACAGAAACTTTCTCAAGCGCCCTGCCTTGCTGCACTTCCCAGTTCTTTGCTGCAGCCAGACAGCGGTGGCTTCTCCATTAGGTTAATTGGTAAATGACTTCCCAAAAATATTTCCAAACAACTGACAAAATATTTTTTCGAGCTATAATTTACATCTTCCTTAAAATGTAATATATTTTCCATCGTTTATGTACAAACGTTAGATGTCTGAACATTTATTAAGAAAGAATAAAACGATGCTCAACACGTTTGCAATCATTCTGCCGTAAATGTAGGTAGGCATGCGCGTATGCATATATGGTTCCTGGTTTCCCGGTATGACCCCTCCGTCTTAAATGGAGCGGAAGATTTTCCGAACTTGCACGATTAGAAACCATGAATTTCATTTAGATATAGAATGTTCAGCTTGGGCAATAAAGCACGTGTTCGCTATTTGGTATATAAATACTTAACTCATTTTCTTTTTATCGGCGGCTAATGAACTACATTTTGAGAAATGCTTAGAACTGAAAAGAAATGGTATCTCTTTGCCAGAACTTAAAATTAGGTAAGCTAGTAAAGACAAAAATAAAGAAGTGCATCGTAGTTTGCGTAAATCCATGTATGATTTGGCTGATTGGATTTGTGGCTGTGAAGTAAGCAATGCGTTTTATTGCTTTGTGTGCATTATATTTTCGAACGATTCCTAAAGAATGAAGAATTTTTCTGAAGTTCGTGTCAATATAAGGTGCGACATACATTTACCTTTTTACCAATAGATCACCCGCTAAATCTGACCATAAGCGGCCACTGCAATCAGATATGTTACAGCTTTGTTGTAGACGAATTGTCTTTGTTTATTAGTTGTATTAATGCAAACTTGCACAACGTCGCAAAAATATTAAAGGCACGTTGTATTACACTTTAATTTGCAACCCCAACGATGTCGTTGGGGTTGCATATAAAATTCCTATAACGGCATTATTTTCGCGTAAAACAACATTATTCTAACGGATTTCCAGAGCCTAACCGCCTTCCTCTGACGCGTAACTGTATACGCGCACGAATCATTATATTTACGTGCAATATGTGCTTCATCTCAATGTTTGTTTCCAAATAAAATACATAATATTGGTATTTTTCAAAATTTTGCCCGGTTAAATACCTTCGTAATAGTCTAATCTCACATATTGTAGCAGTTAATTTGAATTACATTCATAATTCATTAATATATTCATTAATTAGCTGTTTCATTCAGTAACCGAACGTCGTACGCACAGTTTCCAGGCACCTGGAAATCTTAATTTTTTTTTAGTTTTTCGCGGAGCCGTAGCGTGTACCGAAAAATCTTTATAAGGAACGATGTTTTCGCTTCGAAACGGTCATTTGTATATTGCCCTTGCTGGTTGTTGGTGGCCTCCGTAGACGGGCAGAATTGCCCAGAAACTTGGCGTGCTAGTATTTGCCAATACGTACTGTTGTACGGATATATATTGGTCTTCATCCCGGGTTCCGACAAGCAAGCCCGCAGTAGTCCCGAACACACCGTCAGGGAGATTATTCCCACCAGAATGAATCCGTCAACCCATTTACTTCATCCAGCAGTGCGTGTCAACAGCCCGTGTGTTTATGTGAGTTAGCTTCAAGCCCTTACTTTCTTTGTATATGCTTTTGACTGTTTTTAAATAAACATAATACTTTGAAGATTACTACTAAGAATTTTACCGAATCCAGAGGTATTCCAACCTTTGGTAGGGATTTTTAACGTGTCAAACATTGTATTGATACGGATGCTATGGTTTTACTTCCTTATCCGAGAAGAAGACGTTCTCTGATTTTTATAATGAAAAACCAACCGCTCAGCCGGGATATGAATCCGAGCCTTTCGGGTTCACCGTTCTATGTTGAAGGAAGTTCACATGAAGTGAAAGGAGGTATCAAAAAACGGTGTTCCATTAAAAAAATAAATTTGAATCGTGAACAGAGGAAGCTGAACGTTCCGTATATTTGAATATAGTTTTGTGTTGTACATAGTTTATTTCTGATTAATTTTCATTTTGACAGTTTTGCTCTAAATTGCTCAAGGAATGAATTATCTTCCAACAACGCACTACGTCACATGCCACATCCATCTTTTTCCTTCACTATCATATTCCTGATAACCTGTATCAATTTGCGGACGACACCACTATTATTTTTTCAGGAAGTAATGAGATAGATCTTTGTGTGAATGGTAACAATTGTTCAAGTGCTATGCTTATGTGGTGTCGGGATAATGGCTTGATAATTAACGATACCAAGACGTGCATGCTCTCTTTCCATTCTGCCCGCAGTGTAGTTGATAGGTCGTTGTTGATACGACTAGGGCCCAGAGCGATTCCTGTGATGTTTAGTGCCAAGTTTCTCGGCTGTTCCATTGACGAGTGTTTGGCGTGGGAGGACCATGTGTCCCAGCTCTGCGCTAAGTTGTGCTCTTTAGCATATGCAGTCAGTAGATTGGCGTATATCGTTAACTCTAAAACTTTACTAATGTTTTATCATGCACACGTTGCGTCTAGGTTGAGATACGGTGTAATTTTCTGGGGTCAATCCTCTCACTTTTTGCGCAGTTTTGTGCTGCAGAAAAGGATTATAAGGGCAATGTTTTCATTGCATAGAATGGATTCATGTCGTCCAATGTTTAGACGTTATGGCATCATGACTTTGCCGTGTCTTTTCATATATGAATGTGTAGTATTTACGCATAGGTACAAAGAATTGTTTATACGTAACGGCGACATAAATAATACATATAAAACCCGAAATGCAAATGAATTAGCAATTCCGAATCATAGAACAACAATGTACGAAAAAAGCCCGAGGTACGTGTGCATAAAAATTTACAACAACTTACCTCAACAAATCAAAGCTCAAAACATATTTTCAAAAACCTTTTAAAGGAACATCTTCTTGAGAATTGCTACTATAGTGTCTCTGAATTCTTTGTCTAGTACACCTGTGATTGCTGGACACCAATTTTTCATGGGTTTTTTTATTTATTGTAATTGCATGTGTGTTCTGCTGTATTTTATCATATTTGTAATTTTCCGACGAAGCCTATATCCTATTGGATCAATTGGCAAATAAAATTATTATTATTATTATTATTATTATTATTTCTTTTAGTAAAAAGATGTTTCCTGGACAATTAGAAAATTGAAGTGCGGTGCTTAAAAAACGCAAGTTTCATAATTTCTTTTTATTTTGACACTAACATTACATATACATAAATATGATACAGGAAATATATATATTTTATATGAGATGACTACAAAATTCTGACTATTATTGTCATTAATACATTTATTGTCAATAAATATCGTATAATATATTTATCTCATCTCTTAAATATTCCATATATAAATAATATTGTCATATACAGCAATATATTTATTGTCACTTGGTTTGTGATAAAGAAGTTTCCGCAGACTCCAGCCCAATTTATAGTTTACTGAAAGTTACTTGAACATCGACTCAAACAATAAACGAATAGTATTCTATTACCACCATCGCTTAGACAACATTGAACATTTAAGTGGATATTTTAAGTATGTGAATAGGTATTAATTTGGTTATCAAGAAAATAGAATGAAATGTATCAGTTGGCCTAGGTTACTCTAAATACTTTTATAATCTAGTTTGAATATGTTTCGACGATATTCTTGATTGTTCGCAAAAGAAATATGTGATTTATTTAAGGAACTAATTATTGCAAAATTCTGCAAAATATAAGGACTAGTTTTTTTTGTTTTGATATGGACAAATCAGGCAAATTTATTTGATATGACCAAAACATCGGGATATGTTATATTGAAATGTGGTAAACTAGAAGGAAAAGAAATTTGAATTTGATCACACTATCAACCATCTTGAATCAAGGTTCGTGCAACCGATCGAAAAATGGATAATTGTCTAATAAAATTCGAAATAAAAATGTGAAATAACTTTACTCAGGTCTGGGCTGCATGAAAACTCTTTCAAGAAGAAGTTTATCTACTGCCGGTTGAATTAGCAAGCGTTTATCTTCTAGTTGTAGCGGGATTTCGGAGATGATGTTGTCTTCGCTTTGCCCATCCGCGGTAGACGACCTGTGAACAGTTTGAATTGTATTCGAAAATTAATTACTGTAGTGGATAATAAAATTCTGCGACCAAAAAATAAACTATATTACATTTAAATCTACAACCAATTCTATACGAGAATACATAACTGCAAACATATGAAACTACTGTAGCGGTAAATTAATCTGTAATAGAGAAATCCAAAACTAAAACAAATATAATATTACTACCTACAAATCAAAATTATTTTAAACAGTTTGTGTGACAATGAAAATTTAGCTATGACGCTAACAATGAAATTCTACAAATAATAAATAAACTACATTACATCTAAATCAGTGAACAATCTTTTGCTGTTATCATCGTAATAGACAACCAAGGGATGGGGTTCGGGTAAAAATTCAAGAGTAACATATTTTACTCCACATTAGTGTAGGTTATAGATTTTCATAATTCACCCATAGATACAAATTTTCATAATGCACCAACGTAAGCCAAAATATATTAATTAATTAGTGTACTTGGCATGTAAGAATTAAAAATTGTCTCTCAAAATATTATGATATATTTGCAGATAAAAGTAAGAACTAGGTATTAAAAAATGAACGTTCCTGGCATCAAGGTCCCCGTGGTGTAGTGGCTAGCACGCCCGTTCGGCAAGCGGGAGGTGTCAGGTTTGATTCCTTACCGGGACGAAATTTTTTCAAGTATTTAGTTATATTGGAAATTCCAAGGAAAAATATAAATTTTCATAATTCACTGACGAAAGTCAAAATATATTAAGTAACAAAGTAGTTTCTTAAAATAACTGTTGGACTTAATACCGTAAATGTATGAGTAACTATAGGTTGTAGCAAAAAGTACTTTTGTTTTTCAGAAATAACAAATGTATTTATATCGATTGCTTTTTAAAATTAAGGTTATGTTAATTTTAAATCGCCAAATGATATAATAAATAAACGTGACTTCTTAACAACGTGGATAAGAATGGTGAAAGTTTTGTACCATCAGGTTTGTTTCCACATCTGTCTCGGTGAATACTTTAACTCCATTATAATTCAAACCCGGAAATTCATTGGTAAATTTAGTGACTTTATCAGCCAGCGTACGTTAGATATGTGTACTTACATACATATATATCTTTATAATTATGTGTAACGCTGCGAAACGTCAAGGAGAAACTGTTGCAATAAATCAGTAATTTCATTCGCTGAGGTAGCTCATGTCGATTCGTCTGTATACATACGTCGCGGCGTGGGCCGCGCAACCTTACTTCTAACCTAACGCGAAGCCAGACCTACACATAAATTACTTTCTATGTCTCGGATTTAATTTTATGAAATGTGTTTGAACCTGTTTACACTTTTGCAAGTTGCTATTGGCAAAAACAATTAGTACCTGAGGCAAGCAAATGCGTCCCAACCTTCTGGAAATGTAATCGAATGGTTTTCCATCCTAATAACTTTAGTATCCAGAAAAGTAATGCTGTTATTATTCTCAGTTTGGATGGTAAATTGTATATGGTTGTATTGAATTCATTCAATTAATCCTTCTATTAAGCTAGACTGGTATCAAAAACCTAGATTTCCAAGTAGATACGTAAATTACCATTTTAACCTTCCTATTACCCGAAAATTGAACTCCATGAAGGCTATGAGGGGCAGAGTAGTAAAAATGTGAGATCGAACTAAACTAAACTTGCAGACATTGTGTAACATCTTTGTAAATAATGGTTACCCTTTTCCTCTAATAAACGACATAATTTACAGATCAACATCAAACATTATAAATAACTACAATATCCTTTCTCAAAACACTGTTCCCACTGTTACTCCAACACAATCTCACCAATATAATATTTAAAAAACTAGCATGCATTTGACATTTGTCTGAAAAGCTATATCTTTTTGGGGTCGCCCCTGTCCTAAGAGTGGCATTATATAATCCCGCTAGAGCATTATTTTTTCAAATGTTGAGGATCCTACATCTTTAGAACTTCAATCTAATATCGTTTACAAGATCCCTTGTCTGTCATGTGTAACGCTGGCCACGAGCGGTACCGCGCATCGGCGTAGAATCAGTTCGGACCGAGAGGAACGGTAATATTACTTCGTCTGCGGAGCAGTACGGACATTTTCGCTGCCGGTCATTTGCGCAATTGTTTATCTGTCCTAGGAAAATTATGATTTCGTCAGCAAAACGACCGCGGTCGGGCAAACTTCGAAAATTTATTGCAGAAATTCCAGACTTAATATGAAGGTGCTAAAATTAAATGTGTAATCTGTAAAATCCCGTTAATGTGTTGGTCCAGACAACATTGTCTACGACACGTAAATAGTGAAAAGCATGTTTCAAAAAGAAATTGCGCACGAGACAATGAAAAATGTATATTTAATTTATGCGTTACGTTTATCGCATGTAATATACCGTTTAATTTACTAGACAAGAAACCATTTATCTGCTTTTGGAATAACTATTCGGAGTGCAAATTACCAAGTCGAACATCGTTACGAAGAATTGTGCCATCTGCGCGCGAACATATTGAACAAAAAAAAAAATCGGAGTTGAAAGATCAAAAATTGTGGCAAATTGGAACCTCATCAATCGGCACCTTCAATTCTATTAGTCTCCAAACGAATACAACAGTGTACTGCCGAAGTAATTTCAAAGTTAGTGTTAAATACATTGGACAAGATTGAATTTTCAACAAACCAACTCTTGATGTTAGTGAGTGATGGTGCTGCAAACATGCTCAGTATATTGTAATGTTTTAGATATGGGAAATTATCAAATAAAAATTTACATTTTCGAAATTAGTTAATTAATTGTATGGTTTGAAGGTTCGGAAATACACTCTTTCGGCAATTTAGACTAAACTAGATTTCAGTTAATGAAGTTTTACAAGTATTAAAATTGAAAATGGGAAAACTAACCTGGTTTTATGACGATCCCGTATAAACTCTTTGTTTATGTGTTGCCTACTGGAAACCTGGATGAATATCTTGACTCAAAGTGAGAAATGAATTAGCGTACCGCCACTCCATTACTTTAATCGCGATAGCGATTGTTTAATCACGGCTAATTTTGATAATTTTACTTTTCGAAATATAATTTGATAATGAATTTCCAATGAATATTCTTATTTTAAAGGTAGTGTAATGCATGCTATGCAGGGACGCAACTGGAAGATTCTAACTATGCTATTCTATGACATATAGCACCACCAACAACTGTACTATAGGAATTTTGACGTTGAACGAATGAACATTCTGAACACATTATAGGTGCCGCTACGTTTGACGCTGTAAATTATAACATTACAATATCTACATTTATGCGATTGGGAAGAAAACTATCTCGAAATAGACGTAGAAAACCCATATTATATTGGTTTATTTCTGTACATATAATTTGAAAAGGTAATATATTACAATAATATAATCAACTAACTTTGTAATAAGTCTAGATAATTCTGGAATTTGGTGAGAAAAGTAAATGGTGCAACCTGTCATTGAACATAATGATCAGCTAGTTACAGAGCTTAATGATGTTAATATTTTTCGCAGCTACTTTTCAAGTGTAGTCAAAATGGGGTAATCCAATAATTGCTTTAAAAAGATTCTTATTAGTCGCCTTGGAAAAGATAGGTTTCAAACTCAATTTCGCAATTTTACATTCATCTAATCACGCCTTTCCTTACTTATTTAATTAAAGCTCATCGCCTGTATTCAAGGTTCATCAACTGTAAAGTAAATGAGATAGACCAACGAAGCTAAATCGAAATAACTTTCAGCACATCAAAGCTAAAGCTGAAACGTAACGTCTCTACTTCGATGATAATTAGGCGACCATTTCAAAGCCGCTAATAGAAAGCAATAAAGCTAGTCGGAGGTGCGAGAGGTGAATATTGGCTGCTCGCCCCTAGAAAAAGTATAAACAAAATGCAGAATGGCTAAAGGGAACGAGGCAACGCGATGGATAATGCGAACCGAATAACAAAACATCATCGGTACGGTGCGCCATAAATTTTATTACTTTAAAGTGAAACAAAAAGACAAGAGAAAATAGCGTGAAATTGTGACGAATAAAAGACAAAGCTAAATACGCCGCCCGCCGACTATTATTACACTTTTTAAAAGTCGTAAAAGTGCCGCATTCCTAGCATTTCGATTAATTTTCGGTTGAGCTGGTTCGATCGATGTATTACCATCCATTTGAATTGAATTGAATTGTTTGCTAGAGATAAATTGCATAAAGTACGTGACTGATAAAATGAACTCTCATTTTTCAACTAGAATCCCCATTTACATCATTTCCATCAGAGAAATCCAATATAGACTGAGGAAAACGCATCTGCGGCAAGAAAACGTTTGAGCTTTTGGCATTGGGTGGATGATCAATACAAGCTACACCGTTAGCTGTTTGGATTAGGTTTTCTGAAATTGGAGTTTTGGTCTTACAGTGAATCAATAAAGCGAATTGATTGAGTCCTTTTTATTAAAATAACGAAAAAGGTTGCAAGTTCAATGAAAAAGTTAGTAGAAATAATAAATCGATTCTTCAACTTTTACACCTCAATACAAAGGGGTCTAAAATAGTATTGTGATATTATGAAGGTACACTTTTTTATGATAATGAAGCGAAAATAGCTAGATTTCTTTATTTTAAAACCACTCTCTTTACTTTACTACATTTCAATCAATCAGTGTCTTCCAAGTTTTGTTATCCGCTAGTTCTATAAACAGTGGAAGTAAATAACTGGAGGCGAATTAAGAAGAGAACACTATAGATTACTTACTAACTTTTAAATGTAGTTCACGTCAATCAAAAGGTAAAAAAATAGTGCTAGTACTATGATTCTTACGCAAAGATATTTTACTTTCCTCCTTCTTAAAGCATATCCATAATAAGAATAAAGAATTCAAACAGTAGCACAATACCACAATACTGTGGATGAAAACATAAAGAATTTATTTTGCTTTTTTGTTAATAAAATCCCTCGAACAAAGCTAAATTAAAGCAAACAATATTAAAGCGCTTAATTTAATTAAGTTGAGGCGTTTTAATTAAAGCAGAATTTTTGTTTAATATGTTATAGCGATCTCCATATACACTGCATTTCAGATAACACTGGCCATAGGTATTTATATAGTAAAACCTTTATGTTATGTTAATGGTTTTCCTACGGGGAGTGATTAATTAATTGTTTTATCCACACGTAGTTGGAACGATGTTTATGTGATTTTCAGACATTTTATGCATTGGAACAAAAAAGTAAAGTCGAAGTTAAAGAAAAAAGAGTAGCAGTTTTGGTGGCAATTTCAGGAATTTCTAGCAGAGATAATGAGACACAATTTTGCAGCTGCAAATATCAGTCCGTGTTGTATTAATCAAAGCTACAGCAAGTGTTATTTAAGTAATTCACTACAAACAAACATGTAATTCAGCCATTGTCAACGTCACATCGAAAGCATTCTTCTGCAAAAAGTGGCGTACGAGACCAAGAAAAATTTACATTTGATTTATGTGTTACTCTTATTTTATGTAATTTATCGTTTCGTTTACTAGACAAAGAAGCATTTGTCTCCTTCTGGAATAAATATGCGGATGTAGATTACCTAGTCGGACATCAATACGAAATGTAGTGCCATTTGCTCGTGAACATATAGAAAAAAGAATGAAAGATAAAGAACTGTGGTTGTGTGTGGACGAAACAACAGATCGTCAAACACATTCTGTGGTTAATGCAATGGTACGTATAATGGAGCCACATCGACCGTCATCCTCCTTCTTACTTGCTTCCAAAAAAGTTATAAATTGTACTGCCGATGAGATTTTCAAGGTGGTGTTGAACACATTGAACAAATTTGAAGTTTCAACTAAGCAACTTTTAATGTTTATGAGTGATGGTGCCGCAAACTTGCGTTCTTTGGGCCGATCTCTTAAAGAACACAGTGGTAACTTCTTACCTGTAACGTGTAAAATCCATACTCTAAATCTTGCGGCACAAACGATCCCTACATGTTTCCCACTAGTAAATGCATTGGTTGCTAGTACAAAGGCAGTGTTTCTAAAGTTCCCGAAACGTACCCAACTATTTCACAAACTGTGTCCTGATTTACCTGAACCACCACAGCCGATTGTTAGAAGCTGCAGCAATCAAGAAAAGCCAGGAAATATTTCAAGATAATCAGGTTAAAAGAGATTTACAAACTATTCACAACAATTACTTCGGACTAGCGGAGGGAATAGAAAAATTACAAAATGTTTCGATGTCGCTAGTGGATTCTGTTGGAATTGTGAATGATGTTCACGCACAGTTATGCGCTGTAGAAGGCGAAACAAATTGGGGTGTAATACGAAAATTTGAAAGTGTTTTAGAGAAAGACTCCGATTTTCTTATATCAAGACAAATTTGTGAAGGTGCGTGTGAAGATGCATTAAATTGTCTCAAAGATTATTTTAAATATACAAATATAACATCGCTAGATGTCGAAAGGTCATTTTCGGCATTAAAAAACATTTATTCCGCACGTCGTACTCACTTGACTGAAACAGCTGTGGAAACATATCTAATGATTCAAATATTTAACAGATGTTACCCAGTTTGTGATTTCACGGAAGACTTTTAAAACGGTAAGTGTTTCAGCACGTTTTGTAATTTATTTCTTACCTTCTATTTTATGTGTAAACTTCTATGTGCTCGCAACGCCTCTGGCTGTTACCGCATATTTGCCCAGGTTAGTCATTATAACCCACCGTCTACCCCATATTAGTAGCCTCTTCATTAAATTATACGCCAATTTCTTTTTGCAAGTTTTCGTTAACTACCATATATACAGTAGCGATTATACTAGGTTTCTTTTTAATTCCTGGGTGATAGTATTGACCAGGCATTTCTTATAACACACGAAATTTTCTATAAAATTTTGATATAACGTGGTTTTGGACTACTATCGCTGGTAAAATTGATATAAATTTAGATATTAAAAATACTATTCGTTTTATATCGATACTTCGTGGGTATTTTGTGGAATCTGACATATTCCTTAATCTAAAGTCACTTCATCTTTGTAACCTATATTTCTGTCTTGTAGCCGTAGGCAACTAATACGGCATACCAGACATTCCCATTTAAAGAATTCAATTTTACGTTATTTCCGCTTGAAATGGAAGCAGCGTTATATCTAGGAAATCCTGAATTTACAATTTTTACGATGAAATCTTGGAGGATTGAAATAAATTGAATTCTATCCGTCGCGTATGTGCCTACTTTGCTTTTCCTTAAAATGAAATTTGCTATAGAGTTGACAATACAACATTTTCTCCAGCTTGGATTCTGTTAGGTCCTGTATTTATATTAGCTATAATATTAATTTTCTCATAGCCTTCAGCCTTATCGCAGTAAACATCTAGCAAGCTCCGCTAAATTATATCCTTTATAGCAGTTTCCCTAAAAAGCCTCCAACTTTATTAAAAAAAAAGATGAAAGAAATGTGGTTCTATGTCTTAAGAGATAAGGTGAGAATGACGGAAAATGATAAAATAAGCGATTATTGTCTTGAAAATTAAATCTTCATGCAGTGTTTCTACTGCAACTAGTAACAAACTAAAATCAAATTGGGGATAAGTTATTTATATTTCTATTTATTGCACTATTTCTACCACGCATAATCTAACTACACCATCCGCTGTAAGGAAAGGCAAACCTGCTGTCGCACGAGCTTGACGATCGGCCGGATCTATTGAATCTGCGAGCTGTCCTGAAGGAGGGTAGCCAACCTAGACGAGCTAAAGAACCTATATGTCTCTTATTCGGTGGGACAAATCTGTTTGATTGTCGGAACCAACCGCTTTTCGCTACAGAACCTAAATTATCACAAATGCAGGAATGGTCGGCGTATTTTTGGATTAGAAACAAATTAAATATACATGTACTCATAAAATATATTAATGAAAGAACCTGAAATCTTAAACTTTACGCCGGTATTAATCAAACAATGAAATCTGCTTCATTTCCAATATTTGGATACCTATTTCAGGGCAAATAAATAAAAATATGTTTTAGCAGTTGATTAATGTAAATTATTTTATCTTATTATGTTTGTATAATAATATATAACTCCAAAAAGGCTTCCGTGGCCTCCTAGATCTATAACGTGCTAGATTTCTACGTGAGGGGAAGAATAAAAAATATTGTGTATCAAAGAATGCTGTTTTCAGTATTACAAACAGATGTGAGCGTTGCATTGTGCAAAACGGGGGTCTCTTTGAACATTTATAATTTTCCCGTTTTTGTTTGTTTTGTTTTTGCTTTGAACGTTTGATTAATAATATTAAAATCGTTGTTGTTTCCCTTGCTGTTTTTGCCCATTGGCCTTTAAACACGCTTCAAATTTTGTGTCCCGCATAATTTGAACCAGTCCTAAACCTGGATAAAATGCGAAGGAAAGTCCGGAGAACAACAATTAAAAATCAGCTAGGACGTTGAGAAACGCTAAAACTGGTATAAAAGAAGCTTAGTTAAATGTTAAAAAAGTTTTAAAAAATTTCAATGTCACGTAACATGCTTAATCATGTAAGAATTAATGTATTATTAATTATTCTTTTGGCGATAATTCAAACACTACTAGATATATCAAATTGCTTTTTTAACATTGTTTCTTGGAAATTCAATCTACTTTCCAAATATGGTATAATAATTAGATCGTTCCATTTGAAATTTCTGAGGAAAATTATAAAAAAACTGTGATTTTTCCAAATGACCCCCTCTAGCGATGGCTTTGAGAATCAATAGGTCATGGTTATTTTTTTATTTTAATCAGTAAAGCTTCCTCCTTCAAATAAGATCTTGTTTATCAAATTCGGTTAATTCAAGACCGAAATTACAGCAATTTAATTATAAAACATTACCCGTCTCCCCCCCAAAAAGGATTCCAATAAGATTTATTTGGTATATTTCTAGAAAAATCCTCTTTTTATGACTGTAGTGGTTACGCCCCCTAGCGGTAGAAATAGGGACTTAAAAAATAATTTTCTAAAATGTTTTCTTAGCTGCTGTTCTTATGAAGATTTTTTCCCACAGCTATACGACTCAGTTCCTCATATATGGTACTCTGCACCTATCTTGGATCAACCTGCTATCCTACCAATGTTTTCGCGATAGTTTAAAAACAACGAAATTGTTCGAGAAACCGAATTACAAGCACTAAATTCAGTTTCATTGTCCAATCCTGAATGTACGCCCGTAGGTGTATTGCTTTATATGAACAAATGGAATACGTATTATCTCGCATAGTTCCAATCTACCATAGAAGCGCATAATAGCACTAGCTAAAACAATGTGTACTTCCATACAAAATGTTGTCCGTCCAAGTTTATACCATTCACCAAAAGGAGAATCAGATATTAATTTAGTGCATAGCATTTTTATCAGAGTAAAACTTCATACAGAATTGGTTCGGTTGTGGTTTATGGAATCAATACGGAGAACCCTCCGTTAACCAGTGCCTGTATGCGTTAGATATTACACTTTCCAATTCATCCGGTCGATTTCCATTATTCAGGAGGCCGAACAAAAGCTCTTTCATGATACTGCACGAATATATATAAAAAGAGACGATCACGCGAGCCACACAAAAATTATATTTTAGGAGGCACATAAATTTGGAGATAAAAATGGATATGAATTTCGATCCTAAAATAGATGTACCTACTGACAGCTTGGTTATTGAATCTACATTTTATTCAATTTGCTTCTGTACGACTTCAAAACATGCTTACAAGTGCTGTATTTGAATAACCATCCAACACGCCTGCTTTCGAAATTTATACAACTACCTCTGCAATCCAGATCAGCCTCCAGCAAATTCTGTTAGTAATTATCATTTGGAATCAAGAAGTTATAGTTTTAATTCCAAATATGCATTAATATCACATATATGGTACTCGGGCAAGAGGTAAGCAATATTCTGTTAGACTAACTCTTAAAATAAAAGTTACTACCGGCACAGGGTGATCCAAATTAACAGGCTACTTATTGATACCAACGAAATCAGCTGAATCATTAAATTAATAATGTTTTAGCCACTGGATAATATGCAGTTAATGGAAAATGATTGAATCACGCATTTTTGTAAAACATTTGGGAGAGGTGAGACGAACATGATAACAGATTCCACTGGCAAACACAAAATATGGGAAAATGGTACTAAGGACGGAGTAACTTCTGGTACACAGGCGGTTCAAAGACAGAGACTGGAAGAATAGCTAAGTCACTCAAAACGTCACAGTATCCAAGACAAAATAGCAGCAGTGCTGGGGTGCATTGAAGAATTAGACAAGCAAGAAGCTATTTATCGGTCTATTACTATTTATCCGACAGTCAAGCAATGAATGTGCTTAATAGGCTGGGTGGCCTCAAGACACGAGGACCACTAAGTCAAAGCAGGCGAAACAACCGAGTAGGCTACATCCATTACTAACAAAAATCCAAGGCCATTTGTAGGTATAGCATACATGGTAGTTAAACAATGGAAAGATAAAAAATTTCTGGTGGAAAAATATTCCAGGTCAGAGATAGGTCAAACAATTTCTCATTGTAGCTCTGTTAAAACAATAGTAGGCCTACTAACAAGACATTGTATGCTCAAGAAACACATGTGCAACCTAGGCCTAATAGAGGAAGCAGCATGTAGATTCTGCCAGGCAGAAGAAGAGACTACCGCCCACGTGCTGCCAGTGCGACTAGAGATTTTTAAGTACGTCAGATCAAGATTCGTAAAATGGCAACCACACCAGGTTGAGGTCAGTAAAATTGGGGGTCCTACAGTGCTATCAACACTTTCAAGAATCCAGTAGAAGACATGAACTGTTTTTTTTAGTATCGCACAAACCCAGAACTAATTAACATGTAATTTTTCATTTCATTTTTAATGTAGGTATATTATTTGCCACAAATAAAACTAAGAATTATAAACTTATTTCAGTTTCTAAACCTTCAAAAAAAAAATTAATTGATTTCACATAAAAATCATGTGGCAAACAGATAATTGGTAATCGAACATAGTTTTGGAACTTGGGATTATGTTAGTTAACCGGTAACACTTGCTGTATTGTAATTTGCTGAAAAATGTATAACTCTCTTGAAAAATTGGAGGATAATACAAAGAAGCTATTGCTATATTTTAAATGAATACAATTAACTACAATCGAACACTTAATGTTTTCGGCAATGCTAAAAGCTTACGTTGTTTAGTATTATGTTATTCCTAAGTTGAAGGACTGTTTAAAGGGAACTTATTTGTTATAAAAAAAATTTCAATCGAAACAAATATGGGTCTGTCAGCAAAAGAAAAGAACTTTGCCAAAATCATCAAAACACTTTCTGGTGAATGTATTAAATATAGAAACCCTGTGTTAGTGACTGTAATGGATAACTCATTATTTATTTTAATTTTGTTATCAGTTTTCTTACTTTCACACTGATACCAATAATATGCATGAACACCTTGAATTGGAACGAAGAACATTTCGTTTTTTTGAAATTAGTTTGCAGGTTCTTTCAGGTTTACACATACACACGATAAATTACACAATAATGCAACAACATACCTAAAAATCGTTTGTCGAAACTTTGATATTCGTCATCCAAGTCCTTATCATCGCTATAGTCGAAGAGACTTGGGAGACAGGGGATGAATATTCTTCGTTAACCATATCGTAATAATCGGTCTCACGTTTAGCTCTCTTGTTATCAATCGATCTCTTTAATTTCGGCTTATATTGGGCTTTAATAGAGGCAATATTGCGTTTGTCTTCGTAGTTTTCCGAAGGCTTTTCAGTTTGGGACGTCACCCCTACCTTCCCGAAGCTATTTAAATAATTATCTTGCCTCAATAAGGCGGCAACGTTTCGCTTCCCATTGATTTTCATACCGCTTCGGGCAAGGGAAGCAACGTTTCGTTTGTACATAGGCAGATCGTAGTAGGTGAATTGTCCATCTACGGGAGATTGTGTATTTCTAACACTTCTACTTGCCATAAAGTTACGTTTATAGTCCGGTTCGTTAGTTGTGGGCAAGGTTCGAATGTATCCTGCTCTGGCTAAAGATTCCAGATTTCTCTTTCCCGGCATGTTATTCCATCGCGCTAGAGAACTTAAGGAGCGTTTATATTGGAGCAGTTCATTTTCGAGTTCCTCCCTTTGCTTGGCTCCTTTATCGACGAATCAATTCATTTCGAAGAGATTGCAGTTGGATGGTTTGCGGTTCATCCGGTGAAACAAGGCTGGTTAGCATGTTCTCTAAGTTCGTATCGCATTCCTCCTGTGCATTAATCTGGAATAGGAAAAGAAACGATTGGAGAAATAATTCGGATTAAATAAAATTTGTAAAATTAACGAGGATATTTTTAACACATTAATTGAAATACCAAGCACCACCCAAAATATTTAATCAATTGAATATTCTCTTCCATACGAAGCAACATTTCTTCAAATGGAACTGTTAGTTCGCAAAATTGTAGGTGGTCAGCTACTGAACATCCAGAGTTTGTTATTGAAACCAAAGATCAATATGGTTTTAAAGTTAATATGGGGGTGCGGCATTTTCAATTTTAGAGAAATAGAACCCTTTTTCTTTAGAAATGATTTAAATTCTGAACGTTTCTTATCATTTTTACCTACAGAAACTGTCGGATGTTTTGGATGTCATTAGTAGTTGTTTTGGATGTCATTAGTAGAAAGAAGACAGATATTTTCAGCAGGACGGAGCTATGAGGGAGGTGCCATAAATTCTCAGCCTGGCAGGCTTATACAGGTTCGAGAGTGTTTAAACTCCGTTGCGTCATAATTGCACATGTGCGAGGCCTACATTATGTATATGACGGCTGGAAGAGTAGTAGTTTTAGTAGCCAGCCAGACAACGTGACTAATGCATGAAAATGTCTCAGGTAACGAAAATTGAGTATCGCACGGTTATTAACTTTTTAACAAAAAAGGGCATACGCCTAATCACATCAAACAATGTTTAGACAGCGTTTATGGTGATTTATCTCCTTCATATTCTACTGTAAAGAAGTGAGAAAAATGTTGCCGTTTGAGGCAAGAATCCCTTGAAGACGGTCAATTGAACTGGTAACGCCTCAAAAACATTTCAATATTGAAGAAATGGCATTAGCAGATCGAAATGTTTCAATATTAAATGAATTCTAGCAGGATATTATTGTTAATTGAAGACAGATGATTATTCAACAAATGATTTAATGTTTTTTCATAAAAATTGCTTCTTCTATATCACTGTTCTTGAAAGTGTGACCAAAAAAAATGTAAATCTAATGCAGATTTTTCGATATTTCAAACACAAATTACAGAAATATGGAAAAAAATAGTAAGTCGACGTTTCGTCAGACACTGCGGCTTGCATCTTCAGAACGATGTTGAAGGTCACTAGTAGTCTGAGGAATTCCTCAGACTCCACTATTTCAAGACCACAGCCTACAAATCTGGAGAGACGTATTGTAGTACAAATTCAGACCCCGGCAGTAAAAGCCTACAGTTATTGATTCCACAAACTTAGTTCTGACAGAAACCACGATAAGAAATTGTGTAAAACTTCTTTTTACAAAATATTTGAAGGTATACATATACAAGTAAAGTTTTCAGCGAAATAAGCGAGCGTATGTTTCACTTCAAGGACATATTCAGAAACCTCCTAGAAAGACTTATAAAATTGCTTTGTAATCATAAAAATATGATGTTTTTTGGGGGTGGAGGAATAGGATAAGCATGCCCAAAGCCCCAAAATATATTTTTGTACATAACCCGTGACCACTAGTGTAGCGGAAAATTGTTTATATATAAAAAATGTAAAGCTAATGCGGATTATTCGATATTCTGTTTCTAATGTGTAATTGTGTTCGAAATATCGAAAAAATAACTGATCACAATTTCAAGAACAGTAACATAGAACTTTTGAAACAAAGTAATTACCAGGAGCTAAATATGTTGGATGCAATTTTTATGGAAAAACCTAAAAATCATTTATGAATAATGATCTGTCTTCAATTAACAATAAGATGCTGCTAGAATTAATTTAATATTGAAACATTAAGTGCTTTTGTCAGACATATGTATGTTTTGACATTTGTATTTAGTACTAATTTGTCATATTGAAAATGCGCGAAATGTACATATAAGTTTTAATAAACTTAACGTTTTCCTGTGGAGACGAATTTTTATTTCCTTTTATTTATCAAATACTTCGCAGCTCACACTTCTGTTTATGATTAATATATTATCTATTTAGTAGCTTCAAAATGGTAAAAAATATATCATATTATTAGTAGAGACGGGATTTTAGGACGTCAAAAACAGCTAAAAAGGCCCTTTTTAGCCTTAAAAACTATGTATTTAGGACGAAAAACTGTCATTTAGGCATGTTAGGCAAATACTTAAAAAAAACGGTAAACACAAAAATCATTTTATTTTAAAAAAAAAACATGAATAAGAAGACCATATTTAATGTAATTTTAGGTACATTTCCGCCATAAAAAGAAATAAAAACACAAATTTTAACTAATAACTAAAATATGTAGATTCATTTGGTTTAAAATAATAAATAAATTAATTAATCGCCGTGTAACATGACCTCAAATTTCGCGTTTGCGTAGCACACAAGATGTTTTCCAAGTTGTCGTTAGTAAAATTGTTTCTTCGGCCGGAAAACAGCAGTTTGTACGAAGAAAATGAACGTTCTACGTCACACGAGGTTGTAGGACAAAACTTAAAATATGGACCAGTCAGCTGTGGTATGAGCGGTAGCTTCAACTACTTCGCCACTGAGCAGCCTCAGCAACTCTTTAACCGTTTTGAAACCTGGATTTTTCGGAATCACTTGGTTAAACTTTGACAAAATTATTTTGCCAACTTTTCCTGGGGCATTCTTGAGAGCTGCTTCGGCATTATTAATTACTGCAACAGAAATCTGTAAGAGGAAGGCGAATATTTCTCATCTTTGATGTAATCAATGAGAAATTTATAATGCGACTTGATGTATAAAAGATCGTTTTTGACATTTTGATTGGAAAAGTATTCTTGCGCTTGCTCAATACAGTTAGCTGAATCTTTGTCAAACGATATTACAACCTAAAACATAGAGCGTTAAATAAAAACAATCTTATTTAAACATTTTTCTAAAAAAGTACTTACTGATTTTATTGCTTCGAAATTATTAGCATAAAAAAACTACGCCTCTAACCAAGTTCCCAACGTGTTAAGACAGGTTCGGGAGGCAAAGGGAGATCTGGCAGATTTTCTTTATTACACTGCCACACGCAGTGGAGCTTTAAAAAGACTCTCTTGGTATTTGAAATTAAACCATTAACATTAGCATATTGATTTCTTCGACATTCACACACCAAATGAGGTCCATGTGCAAAACATGTTAAATGATTAAGATTTTTTATAAAAAATCTTCAAATTTGTACCACATTTGAGCATATAAGAAGCACCATCCGTGACTAAAAGCTTGACTTTTTCGTACTTAATTCCATCTGTTGGCCACAAAATACCTAAAATACGAGAGTTGCCTTTAAACTTAAATATCTAGCATTAAATTTACAATATTATTAAAGTAAGTTTTTTGCATAAATATCTTACCTAAAGCTTGGTGCCATTGTATTGCAATTTGTTCTTTCAAGTTGCTTTGTAGCCAGTAAATACGGTTTTCCTGGTGTTTCAGAACAAAGCTTACCCACAATCATATTTGCCATAATACGACCTTTAGAGTCAGTCGTCTCATCTATAGATATCCAAATATCGTGTTACCAACTTCTTCGCGAATAGTATTAATAGTCTTAAAAAAATTAATAAAAATATTATAGGTGTAAACAAAATCTTAATGACACTCAAGTATGAAAATACATTTTAAATTATTATTTATTATATTAATTACCTCATTGTAACATTTTGTTACATATGTTGTTCTTAAGGTTTTCACGCTTGCCACATTCTTGTTGCAGTATTTAGTGAGGAAAATTTCGCAATTTGAATAGTTTAATCTGTCCAGAGGAATATTGCAGACATAAAAGCGTCGCATAAATCTCGATTAAAAAAAGTCGATTTCTATGAATTTTGGTGTCTATTAACATTTGGTTCCTCAACGGTTTCCTAAGATTTGCCTGATGTCCAGGCATGTAGCATGTTGCTCTAAATGATTTTTCTTTTTGCAAGTTAACTACAATAATATTTTTGAAGCAAGTTAGGAAAGAAAAACAAAAACGTCCTTTACCATTTTTCCGCACGCTTTACAAAACAACTCTTCACTGTTGCTTGGATTCAGCTGAAAGACAGTAGTGCCTCCAATTGTCTTCAGCCATTTTGAACTTTATCGCTATGTGATTCCTGGATTTTGGCACTGTTGTAGATGGAAACACACAATACACTGAGTAGATAAACAAGCACAAACCGACAGAAAACTACCGAAAAATATTCGTTGCAAGCTACGATATAAATGAAAATTCAAAGTACGTCTTTCACTATATACTGATTCGTCAATAGTCACCTCGCTATAGGAACCACACACATATACGCTCCAGAGAAACATTAAGAGAATAAATATGAATCTAAACTTGCATATCAAGATGTCCATGTATAAACTATGAATGGGCATCGTGTATTCATTAATCACGTTAACAGGGAGAAGAAATTTGCTTATATGGTTTAAATTACAGGGCGTAAACAAGCCGATAGGGATTCCCGTAAAATAAAAACGTGGGTGCAGGTAAATGAACCCGAGAGCGATAAGCCGATAATGAGGATATATCTTCAATAGGGTAGTAATATAAATTTTACGGCAGGCAAATCCAAACTTTGCCCTCACACAATAGACGGGAAAACCCATCGTGTATTAGTTTATAGCATTTTAGCTGTAAAACTAAAATTTACATTTAAGAAAGATGCAGCTGTGTAAAAAATCATATTTATTTAAAATTTAAAAAAAAAAACGTTTAGACCAAATAAATATGATTTTAGGACAAAATAGGCGAAAAAACCACGATTTAGGCTGTTAAAAGTCAAAATAGGCAACTAGGCAAAATAAAACATAGCTAGATCGCTTTGATTGTCGAGAAACATATAGATTTTGTATTATTTTTAATTTGCCTTGAATCACAAAGAGGCATTTTGCCTAAAATCCGTCTCTAATTATTAGATACTGCGCAAGACTATTCAAAAACAGGTATTCCTAACTTCATTCTAAGCTGAAATATAGGCAGCTAATATAACATATGTACCCCCTACGTATGAACCATCTTTTTCAAATTGTGCATCTAAAGTCCACAAATTTTGCAGCCGAAGCTACACGTACGGCATACTTAGCTAGTAGCCTACGCTCTATTCTTTTCTGTAAAGTAGCAAAAATTTCTACTATAGTACATTCATATAATAATTTATGTTTCAAATTTTGTAGAGCTTCGATTCGCATTTAATTTGAAAAACGAGTAAAATTAATGGGAAAAACGCTGGAATACTTAATTTTTCTTTTTATCTCGCAGGGATATCTTTCTTGATGACATCATCGCAATTTGTGAATATGATAGCCATCGTTAATCTACTTTTTTGCTTTATGATTAATACCTGACGTTGTTTATAAATACGTATACAGTATTAAATTAAAAACTCCAGTGATTAATGCCACATTAACAATGATATGAAATCGGCTTCAATTAAAAATATGATTTGTAATTAAATTAATTACTGTTTGTATACTTTTAAAGCTGGTTTAATTGTAATAAACTAATTGCAATTAGTATTACATTTAGGGCAATTGGCAGCAAAAAATATATATTAAGATATATTAGGGACAATACACTGTACTATATTAATGAAATACTTGTTAAATTTATGCAAATAAGAGCAACTTTCTTGTTATTCTACTTTTTTCTCGTTAATATTAGCAGATGTCAAAGTAACATTTGATTTCAATCACGAATTCATTCGATCGACGATAAAATTTATTTAATGGTGATTAGTGATATCAAAAAAATTAAGTAATCAGAGATTAAAGGGGCTAATCCGTGATTAAAGATTTATTCATTTTTGAAACCCCGGGGAGCTAACATACTGAATTTTGAGAATCGTTTAGAACTGTCCTCTTTCTCTGCTGGGCCCGAAAAATAAAAAAAATTTAGTACAGGCAAAATAAAGAAGTGCATCGTAATTTTCCGTAGATCTATTATTTGGCTGTTTAGATTTGTGGTTGTGACGTAAATAAAAACGATTCCAAAATAAGGAAGAATTGCTCATATGTTTCCTTTTTGCCCATATTACCTCCCCGTAAGTTTGACAACGACCCTCACTGAAACATCTAGAAAGCAAGTACAAAAACACGTGGCTTAACAAAGAAAACGCAATTTTTTCGACAAAAAGCATTTTTTTTTTCAATATAGTCTCCTGCTCGCTCAACACATTTATTCCAATGATATTCCAAATTACTAATACCCTTCCTTGTAGGTCGATGAATCCAAGTCCTCGGAAAATAGCAATTTATAGCAGCGATTCCCTTTGGGAATTAGACGAAAATCTTTTACCGCTGAGCCACTTTTTTAGGAACAGATGATAATCGCTGGGAGCCAAATCTGGGGAATAGGCCAAATAAGGCACTAATTCAATCCCAATTCATGAATTTGGCCATTGCAATCGCAGACTTATGGGCAGGTGCATAATCCTGATGGAAAAGCACTTTCCTCTTACCAAATGAGGCCGTTTCTCTTTGATTTTGTCGCAAGTTGTTGTAAAAAAGTGGCAAAATACTCGCCATTTATTGTTTTCCTCTTTTCAAAGCAATCAACCAAGAAAATTTCCATGAGAATCCCAAAAAACATTTGTCATAATCTTTCCTGCTGACAAAAACCGTTTTTTGCCTTTTTTGGTGGACCCAGGTTTCATCGCGGTTATGAAACGGCGTAAAAAGTCTTCGGATTGTGGCGAAAACGTGCCAAAAGGTCACGAAAAAACACTCAAACAATTCGGGTTTTTGCTCCGGTGTGAGCAACCGCCGCACCACGCGCCGAGTATTTTTCATTCCCAATTCTTCAGTTAAAATTCTGTGCACACTGTCATTTGAGATACCCACTATGCCTGCTATCTCGCGCACTTGTACTCGACGGTCATCCAATATGGACTTTTTCGATCGTATCCGAAGCAGTTGCATTTTTAAGACGTCACTACGGGTTCACCTTTTGTGCTCGTACGCCCACGTTTAAAATTTCAGAAACCCCAGTTTTTTTAACCATTGAAAATGTAGGAGAAAATTTCCAATAGTGTTGAATCCAGCTCTGCTTTAATTTCGGTCGGTGTTAAGCCTTTCAAAGGGAAAGTACTTATCACTGCTTTCAACTCAGTTTTTTCCATTGTTTACAAAATCACACGAGATTGACAGATCCCCTCTGTGCTGTCATATTTAATCTATTAAAGATGATTCTACAGAATGGTAATGAAAATTCCCTCCGGATTCACGCCTCGCTGTGTTAGGCCACGTAGTTCCCGATCAATCCTCGTAAGTTGGATTATTGATTTTTGGGGCAATGGGTCCATATTCTTTCCGATTTGTGTACCCTAAGTAAACAATACATTTAGGTAACACTAGTATTTCAGTGGTCCATTGCCGGAGTATTCGACTACGTGATGTATTACTTTACCATTTATTGTACCGTTATCAGTCTTTATTATCAAATTTCCTGGAAATTCGAATAGAGTTTGGGAAAGTTCAAATACCAAAGTAATAACTAATTTTTTTACGTACAAATATACATTTTCATTCTGTGTTTAAACCATTTATAAATAGAGTATATTTCAGCTTCAGTTTTTCAAAAGACTTTTTTAGCAAAACATTAAATCAAGGTACATACAAACAAGAACTGTCAAACGTACAAATTACTAACAAAAACTTTATTTTAATTGCTTAAAATCAAGATGGTATATTAGCAAGTCACCGCCATTTACGGTTTTAATATTTTATGAACGTCGTTCTTTCTCCAAGTTTGACATGAATAGGTTAGCATTTGTAGTATAACGCAACTCAAGCTTTGGTGATACTTCGCATGATACGATCATTAATCACGGCCCATATTGATTATACTATTAGGACTAAAAGCAGCGTTAGTGCAACGGTTTTTACCATTGGAATATGTAATGAAAGAGTAAAATGGGAATTAGTAACTTGCATATATACAATATCATACAGTGTTGAACAAAGTTCAGTCACAAATTTATGAACAAATAGTAAGTAGATCTTAATTTCAGCCGGACGTTCGTAATTAGTGGCTGTTTTACTTTTAGTTTTTCATTTAAGGAGTATAGAATCAAAACTCATGAGCAGTGAGTAGGATCATGTTCAATTCTATAGAAGTGCCTTAACTTGTTTATGCCGTTGCAGTAAACTAAGGAATCTTTATGTGAGAAGAAATGAAGTATTTCTTTTCTCTGGCTTTGTATCATAAAAACCATGAAAAACATGATCTTGATGCCAGAAGATTATTGTATGTCCTGGGCAAATTCTGATCTCGGACTAGATCGTTTAGTTCAGGTTAAGAAAGTTGCTGTAGCGTAAAGTCGTTAACAGGTTTGTATTCATCACACTCGGCTTCTGGTTCATCCTTTCCACATAACCTCTCCTTTGTTCCCTAAATCAGCAGGAGGAGGTGGGGGAGGTGAGGCAGGTCGTCTACATGCGGAACTAACCTATTGACTGAAGGAATAGTTGGTACACAATTTGTTTTTTATTTTTGAGTGCATCCTATAACGTCAACTATGCATGTGGTGTTTAGATTCCCTCCTCACCATAGGGATTGCAAACGGCATACACGATTCCTTGCTTTTGGCCCACAATTTTAACCTCTCAACACAATACTGACAAAACGTTTTTTTGGGATCCATTGGGTTGTCCCAGTCTTAAGTTTACTTTAAAATAATTATAATAAGCTTTTTAACAACGTCTGTTATGTCTATTCTTTTTTAAGCACTACATAATTTCCACAGACGTAACAGAATACATTAGGATTGTTCTTGCATTGCGCATTTTTAAAGGGCAGAAGAACAGCAGTTAGAATATAAAAATTAACTCTCAATAAGTGCACTTACAATATATAAAAAAACTGAAAATAACTTTTTAAAATTATTTAAGTCCCATATTCACAAAACTGTTAAAATCGAACAAATGTCAACTAATGTAGCATTTGTGCCTACATAAAGACTTAAATCAAAAATTGCTGTAACAATGTCATTACCAATCGCTAGTTGCAATGCGTACTTGAAATCAACGTGGTACATTGTAAAAAAACTATAAGTGATAGATCAAAATTTAGAACAGCTCTGAAATCAGCATAAAAAAGTGAATTTAAAAACACGTATTTATTTTTGATCGTCTACATCATGCAGGCTAATGTAATAAATATAACATTGCAGTAAAGGTGTTTTAAAATAATAATTTTTACTGTAGTTTAATGTACGAGGCGTACTTTTAAAGTAAGTATCGTTTTTAAATTCTGCTACCCTGAGTGCTGCGACGGCTTTCTACGCTTACGTGCTGTGTACCTAATATGTAACAAGCCACAGACGCCATTACAGAAAGATTCGATCGTGTTTTCGTTGTTTGTCACTATTTAAAAAGTCTTCGCCGGGTCAAGAATCCCGCGACTGTGAAATACCTCTGTGATTGTTTTCTTAGTGTTAAAGGCATTAAATCGGCCGACATTCATCATCAGATCTGTGGTTTATGGGAGAAAAACGTTATGAGGATAGAATGGTAACGAAATGGGTGAGAGCTTTTAAAGATGGCCGCACGAATGTCCATGAGGAGGCACGAAGTGGGCGACCTTCTGTCATACTGAAGATTTTGTTCAGAAAGTTGAAAAAAGTGAAAGAGAAAAAGACGCTTTACGATTTCATCGTTTCTGATGAGTTTCCTCAAGTTTCCAGAAGTGTTCTCTATGAAGTTGTGACCAGTGGTTGTTAAATCAGGCGGCAGACTCTATGACAATGGGATTGTAAAGGTGATTGTACGATACGAGAAATGCCTCAATATTGGTGGAAATTATGTAGAAAAATAGAATAAGGTACAGGCTTTCATGTAAAAATAACTTGTTAAGAAAAGTTAACTTGTTTTTTTTTATTTGAAAACGGTACTTACTTTTAAAAAAAACGCCCGTAACTGTTGCAGTAGGTTACTGGCATGCTATGCAGTTGTTGGTAATTTTTAACTGAATGTCGGTTGCAGTTCTAACATTACATTGTTGTTAATTTTACAATTTATCACATTGTACTATTGTATTTTTAACAGCAATTATAGCAATTTTTACAAAAAATACTGTTTCGACATATACATCTCGAAGGAAACGATAATTGTAGTAAGAGGGGGCATCACTCTATTATAAGAAACACAAGCGTAAGTATAGGTACTTACACTAATTATATGTTAAAATCTGCAATCAAGTTGTAGTTAATCGGAACAAAACCTTAATCAAAAATTACAAAAAACCCCTTTTTATTTTTTTAACATCATATTATGTTTACTTTTGCCAAGATTAGTTTACGAGAAAAAAAAAGTAAAAAAGGGTTTAAAATCAACTCTATCAAATTCAACAAGAAATTGTTCAGTGTGGTGGTGAAATCCTAATTCAACGTGTTGGATAAAGAAACTAGCGCATACATCCATTTTTAAGGTTTTTTATCCAATTTCAGCATTTTTAAATTCTTTGCATACCTTTTTTTGTTCTTAATTTTAATATTATGAAAACGACTAAAGGTGGGTTTTTTTCAGGAGGAAATCTTAACGTGAAATATATAATCGTTAGTCCTACCTCACCCTTTTCATTTTTACGGTCCATTAAAAGCAGCTGCGGAAAATGCTTTAGCAAACACAAACCCTTTTTGGTAGGATTACGGGGGAAATGTAAATTTCTTTAACTTATTAGAGAGAATGGTTTATCGCAGTTGTAATTATTTCGCATCCTTTTGAACCTCTTTCCCTTAATTTGAAAGCCACATTAACTTAATGAAAATATATAAAAAAATGCTATTGTAGTATACCTATACAAATTTAAGTAAACCAAGAGTATTCAGAGTATCAAATTAGTGAAATCAAATATAAATCGAGTAAATAGAATCTAACTTCACTATCTCCGCATTTAAATTCATTCTTTTTAGAATATACGCAGAGAAAAAGGTTTCTTGCTTCAAGAAAAATAGATTTTCTAGCAAAATCAGCCTCTATTCAAGAAAAACTTTTTCTTCGAGATCTATATAAGGTAGCACATAAATATTGAGGATGTTGCAGATGTTATAAGTAAAGCTACGCTTATAAATTTCAGTCCTATGTTTAGGAATACACAAGAGGTAATTATGGCGAATATTTCTAATTTCTGATGTCTAAATTTTATTTTATTAAACAAATAAATTGGACATTTTCGCTTAACAATCTGTAGGAAAAAGATCGCGCTATGCAGTATTCGAGTGTGGTACATATTCAACATACCCTTCTCTTATAACTTTCGAGTCACACCCCGCCGTCCTCGCATACCAAAAGTGAACCTCAAACAACTATTTTGGAGGCATTGAATTCTCTGAACATCCTGCTTTGTAATGCAATGGGAATAGACAACGTCTGCGTAGTTAAAATTTGACAAAACGAGTGCATTGCAAAGTAAAGGTTTAGTCGTGCGGTTAAAAAGGTTCCTATGGACAAAGATTTGAGAGCTATAATAGCTTTTTTTATTAGAAATGAGGTGTTTTCTCGAAAGCGAAGCAAAGAGTCCATGTGTAACCCCTTACACAATCCGCCGGTACAATCTTATTAGTCCCGATGTGAATGTCAAGCCCAGCCAGGATTTTCCTTCGAGCGCTCTTTGCACCAAAAGTAATAAGTTGCGTTTTCGCAGGGTTTAGAAATAATTGGCGATTACAATATATTGATAAATTATGCAGATCCTCATTAATACGTACACATGCCTCAGGAAGTTCTGTAGACTTGAACGATAAATATAACTGTGTGTCGTCTGCATACAAATTATATTTACAATGTTCTATCACATTTGGAAGGTTACTAGTGTACAGACAGAATAAAATAGGACTTTTGAAGATTAGTGGCATAAACTGAGAGATGTAATAATAATGCGGCAAGGAGCAAGAAGCGTTAATGCTTTTCTCTTCTCATGTTGTTTTTGTTGCCGGTAGTGATTCGATTAATACCAGGAGCTATTTATATTAACATTATCTTGGTTATTGTTTCTAAGCACTTTTTTCATGCGTACTTTCTACATTAAGTTCATTTTTGTTAGAACATTATTCTGTAGATAAAAACCTTACTTTTTCGCCTCTTTGAAATCACAAACAATGTGAAGAATTTACTGCTTTATGTATGGATATGTCGCACTGTTTTAAACAAGGTAAACGCAATTAATAATATGCGTATAAATAATATACATGTCAAGGATTCTAAGTAAAAAACGCTTTATTTTAAGAAAATGGAACTATTGATTTATGAACAATACCTTGACGCTTTCTGGAATTAAGAAAACTATTTACTATCCGTAAGAAAATATTGTTTTGTGTTATGTTAAATTGAAAGAAACGTTAGGAAAACATTTCTTTTAATTTAAAACAGTTATTGCATTGTAGCTTTGATACAAGTAAACGTTTCTCTGCTTGTACATTGAGACTTTAACTCGTGTAACTTTCGGAAACAAGCGTGTTCTATGGAAACTATGTTATGAAACTGCAATATTGTTGGTGCATTTTAACGTTTCTTGGAAATCAGCGTCCTGACACAAGTATACGTGGGTAGTTTCTACCAAAGTATCTCGTAATGCATAAGTCGTGACGAACTGATAATATCACTCTAAAGAAATCGAGAGGAATAAATAACTTTCAGTAAATTCCAATACGATCGCGCGCAGAGATTGGAAAGCGATTTGGACGAATGAAACGTATTCAGTTGGCTTTGTGTGATGGAGTAAATGTAATGAGAATTGTTTGTTCGCTGTAGTTTCATTTATTAGTCCTTCACGGATGAAGAAATTTGTAACAAGATTATTGCCATCAAGGTTAACGTTCCAATAAGATTTCCGATAGAACAGCTAAGAAGCGGAAAAAATAATTACATCTTTTCCTGGAACATGTGCTTGTATTTACGAAGGTTTCTAGACATGTCCTAATCCAATTACAATCAAAGCGCTGTAAAGTCAATTTGAAATTTTCATTGAGGACCTACTGTAGTCTTTGAATAATCAAAAAATATATAAGTTGGTGATTGTATAGCAAAATTGCCCCAGCAAAAGCTACTGGCTTTTTCAATAAGAAGGTGAATTATAGAATACCAGAGCCTTTTATACGGTTAATTAATAACAAACTAAATCGTTTAGATATGGATTTATGATGGATGTATTGTTATGAATTAATAAGCCCCCTAACAACATTCTCTCTAGGAAACTAAATAAATGGGTTCTTGCAAGACTTTGCAATTACTATTAAAATTAAGGCTAAAACTTAGAGGCCTAGCAGAACATAAACTGGCTCAAAGCGGATTCAGACCATACCACAGCGTACAAGATCATAGCTTCACGGTACACCAAGTCATCGAAAAGAAGTTAGCCAAAAACCAAGAAATATATGTGTGCTTCATCGACCTCAAGAAAGCGTTTGACAGTGTTAATAGAGGTAAGATATGGAAAAGTCTAGAAAGCAAAAACGTCGATAAAGGCCTGATTGAAGTGGTTCGAAGTATATATAAGTAAACTAAAACAAACAATAGAGTACGAAAATGTAATAGGTTGTCAGACACATTCAGAACCACAGGAGGAATGAGACAGGGAATTGTACTTAGTCCCTTGCTGTTCCTATGCACAATCGACGAAAGAATAAGAGAATGCCAAACGAGAATGGAGAAATTTATAGTGGGGTATCACAGACTGCAACCAATGTTTTGAAAAGCTGTGCATTTGCTGACGATATTAAAAATTAGAATCATATTTTAATTACAAAGTGGGTATTGGCTGTGGACAGAAAAACAAAACAAGAGTGGATAACTTTTTTGACTGAACAATCTTCCTAAATTCTTCTAGTAAATAAAATACAATTAAATATCAACGAACATGCATGCACATAGAAGTGGAAACATTATGAGTTGGAATAATTTGGATCTCATTAATTAGTAAACAAGAAATTATAAAGAAGATTTGAGAAACGACTGCATTTCGGATTAGACTTGAAACAAATCGACTGTGGAGGACTTGCGAAAAGGATATTGAACAGCATTTTAACTTGAAGGACTACTATGGGTAGTAATGAATTGATAATTTTGGCCAATAAACTTAAAATTTCAAAAAATGGTTTAAATTCAGCTATAGGTTAGGTTTTGCGTTAGGAAATCGTAAAGATTCAAAATGTTTAAGACTATGATTATTAACTTTAGCAAAACTGTGAACTCTTTTGGCATTGAAGAATTATTTGATTATACAAAATTTTAATTACGAGGATTCGTAAAGTAAATTCCGTTTCCGCCTAGTGAGCAGAGGAATGGTGATATCGGCGCGATAGCAGCGCTGCGGTGTGGTTCTATGTAAGTCTGGCAGTGCTAGTGGGAGAATCGTTCGGACATTATTTCATGCTATCTTGGTCGTTTAAAATGGCTGCTGCAATTGAAAATCCCGCCGACTGTGAACTGCGTGCTGTTATCCGATTTCGCTGTGCAAAGAGCATGAAGGCTGCTGAGATTCATCGTGAACTTTGTTCCGTTTATAGTGAAAATGTCATGAGTTGACATGATGACGATGGTGCCGTATGTTTCGAGAAGGACGAACTAATGTCCATGATGAAGAGCGGAGTGGAAGACCAACTGTTGTGACGGACGAACTTTTGGGTAATACGTGGTTCTAAACTGTCGGGTTGACGACCAAGGTTTCAAAAAATATAACTCTTAAATTTTCACCTATATTTCGCTTTTATTTAAAGCTTCATCGGGGACAATAAATAAGTTGAATAGATAGACCGAACTTGCGAACTAAAATTCTTTCTAATACGACGTACATTTGAGAAGCGGTGATTGATGAACGGGTAATTTGGATAATGTCGAAGAGAAAATTCGTCAAAATCGACGATTCACAATCACAGAACTGAGTGACGTTTTCCCTCAAATTTCACGTACAGTTCATAAGAGGATCACAATGGTTTGAGAGCGATGAAGAGCTGCAGAACAGTGTTACAGCATGGCTTAATTCACAGGCGGCAGAATTCTATGAAAAGGGCATTAAAAAATTGGTTCATCGCTATGACAAATGTCTCAATCTTAATGGCAAATGTAGAAAAATAGCTGAAAGTAGTTGTTTTAAGTTGTATATAATGAAAACCTCTTCATGTATTGGTTTTTTTTTTTTATTAACCAAACGGAACTTATTTTACGAATCGCCCTCGTAGATCCCACTAATTAGTCTCATTACAATATTTTACTTTAAGCAAAGTAGCGATTTTCGATTTTTTTTGCAATAGTTCCTAAACTGATTTCAATTTAAAATTTCTCTAAACGGAATTTCAGCTAGCACTCAAAACTGCACACTGAAAAAACAAAAAAAAATAGGGTTGAAATAATTTGATTTTGTTAAAGGAAGTTTGGTTGAGGTAACTATTTATTTTGTTTGAAACAACATGCTATTTGTTTGCCCGTATTCAAACAAGGATTTCAATTGTATCAACTATAATTTGATTGACTTAACTAAATAGGTTTTTCAGTACACAGTTTTACCAATTTAAACAAACTTTATACTTGATAACAAGAGGCATGTCCATGGTAACACACTCAGTCTCTGAATAACCTACTCTAAATCATCAAGAAACACTGCGAGACAAAATCTTTTCACAGTTGATTAAACAAAGCTTTAAAACTCAAGTTAAGCGATGTGCATAAAACATCATACAGAATTCAAACATAAAAGCAATACCGAAGAAATCATGGAACCTGGAAAATGCTTGAAATCTAACGGACTCTTTCTACTCCACTCAATTCCATGCCTAATAAGCAGTACGTTCGGATGACGTTTGGTAAACGGAAAGCGTACCTACATATTTCCCTTGCAATATCAACTCCTCCCTTCGCCGGTTCGTGTATTCGAGCAGTGGAAATATTTGCACGGTTCAATAACTACTTGAAAAGACTCAGACGACGACGATTCCTCGAATATTGGATATTTCTTCTTGTTTTCCCCCGTTGCGTCCGTTTTCCCTTGCACGTGTATGTCCCGCTGTTTGATGGATTTAAAGCGTGCATCGAATTTTATCGAAGGTCGCCTTACGACCGTTCGTCGGCATGCCCGTCCTTACATAAACGAAAGGAGCGCTAGAAATACTTCAGGTGTGGGTTGAAAGAAGCTTTAAACAATTCCTGCTAAACTTTCGATTCGTGTTTAATTTAAATGAAATAAATTTTCATTTACTATACATGACATTTTCAAATTATTCTCTTTGAAAATAGAATAGATGAAATTGTTTTAACATTTTTAAAGGAAAAGAAGTGCTGGAAAATTGGGAAGGGAAGGTGTTGAGAAGAATCTATGGCAGATAAAAGGAAGGAGGATTCTGGAGGCGAAGATACAATGATAAAATAAAGCAACTTCTGTATACTGACAACATGAATGAGATGGTTAGGTATCAAGACTATCAAGACCAACAAAACTGTATTATTGATGAATTGAAATGTAGCGAGACGAAGACCAAGGGGAAGACTACGTACAAGATGGACAGCGGTTGTAGAATGAGATTTAGATGATCTAGGAATAAAGAACTGGAAACAATTAATAAAGAATAAGACGGAGTGGAACCGAAATAAGTAAGTAAGTATATTTATTTATATAACATGTAGTGTACATAAGCGTCAAAAATAAGCAGAAATTTATGTAACAACACAAAAAGGAAAGTGTACTATTAATCAAAAAGTACAAAAGTATTGAAAAAAAATAAAAAGTTAAACGGAATAATATACTGAAATGTTTTAAAAGTGGTACATTGTTAAAAAAAAGAAATGTTCGTAAATTACCTAATCAATTATATGAACTGAGGGTTCGAAAGTGTTCTAAAACACTTTTTCGACAATTTAAACGAATTTTAATAGCACCTAATAACATTTTAACTTAATTTAAAACTGAAAATTCAAGCTAACCTGGATTCTTAAAACGATGTCAATATAAACTCTACGTTTATATTACATTATCAGGAAAACTGCCTATTTTTAACCATCAACCTTCACTTCTAACTTGAATTTATTATACGATTTGAAATATTGACACTTGAAATTGGGAGCACAACCAAAATACGAGTTACCTCGATGAAAATTTTATCCAAAGTGAGAAAATCAATTGCCGTCCCGCTCCTCTTTCATTTCAATCGCGATGGCGATTGTTTTATCCACAGGAAATTTTGATAATACTTTTACAAACATAATTTAACGATGAATTTTGATGAATAAATCTATCTACGATGAAATTAATGCAATGACATGACTGGATGACTCAAAATACTAAGTACTTACAATTAGTATATTACTTTGTGTTACAGAAAATCCCCGACAACCCAACAATAATAAAACTCACTGACATTCTTGACAAGAATATGATGAAACGTATTTAATTTACGAAATTATACTCGAAATACCTCTGAATTCAAACTGTTACTTGTTATAGGAAGATATTCCATTGATTTTCAAGATTCACGAAATAGAACAAAATGAGAAAGGGGTGAAAACAAAACGAAAAAGAATCAAGCCACAACTGACCAACACAATAACGACACTAAACCAAATCAAACAATTCTTTCATAGAATAAAACAGATGCAATCAAGCTACGAATCAATTCGGCGTGTGGTGCTGTTCTACTGACAGCGTATCCACCTAGTGCGCGAGCGGAAGATAATTCATTTCCTGAACGAATTTCCAAATAAAAAATATTTGGAGACAAGTCTACAGGATGTCCAGTTTCCGCTACAAACGATACAAGTTTGGTTTCTTGGGACAGAGCACCCTGTATACTATTACATTTTTGGGTGCCCCTCTTCAACTCCTGTCCAATTTTCGAGATAATTGAAATAATTTTAAAAAAGCCGTGGGATTTTTGCAAAATCTTACTGCTTTTTTAACGGCCGTTATCATAAACGCCCTACACGTTAGAGCGGTGATTTAGATTTTATTTAAGCGTGTCTTAAACTTTTCGGCAACAAATCGAAAAATATGTTATATCAACTAAATTCTACAAGATGGCGATTGATATCGTTACCAAGTTTGATTCATGTTATTTCAATCCCTTAAATGGAACATCCTGCAGATTTTTCAACATTCTAATAGAGAACCTTTTCTAGAAATTTTTTTGCAAATATTTCCTATTACTAAAATGCTTCATATTCAATTTACTAACTAAATATGAAACTATACAGGTACGTTTTTTGTAAATCTTACAGTGATATGACGAAATACTATAAACTTTTATTTCGCTAAAGATGTTCATTAAAACAAATGTATAATTAGTGGCTTTCCATTCAACAATTGGAGTAGCTCCGAGCTACCTAAGTATTTCATGTTCTATGCTACTTGACTAGCTCGGAACTACTCCGGTTGTTGAATGGAAAACAACCATTGTCATCTTTTTTGTTACAATTCCAGCACCTACTCGAAATAACCGCAATTTTCCTACATATGTACATTGTCTAGTAAGTTAACAAACACATATAAATAATAAATAATGAAAATAAGCTGGAAAATGTTGATTAGAGCTCAGCATAAAACGAATACATCTATTTAAAGCATTGCATACTAGGTTTTCCAGCAGTAAAAAATATAATAAGGACATGCTGAAAGTTTAAAACATTTCGCAACTTAGCTAAATTGAAATGGTTATAAAAAAACTTTCTGGATGAATTTCTTAAGGCAATGCGTAAGGTGGACATTAGAAAAAACGTTACTCGCAAAATGCGACTAAATCTTCCACAAAATACAAGAGATCGCATTACAATTAATATGAAAAAAAAGGTGCTGACTTCGAATAAATTGTTGAAACTGTATGCATAAGTTATATTTTAGACGTGTTCAGTATCTAAACTGGGAGGGACTCGCCGCTCTCCTTCTCAGCTCTAAATTTATTCTAGTGGGTGCAGCGAACAGTGCGAGTGGTTATAGTAAAAACCGAAGGGAAGAGTATCATTAATTGCAAAAATTACAATTTGTCAGAATAACTACATAGAGTATTAATATTGCTGTAATAATTAAATATAATAGATTGTAATAGTAAATTTATTTGAATAATTGATGTATGTAAGTGGTGTTTAAAAAAAATTAAAGCATCTGATGGAAGTACCAGCGGTTTACACAGTCATCTCAGAAGTCAGTACAACATTAATTTATTGAAAAGAGAAAACAAGAAAACTAATGATAGTATCACTCCGAATGG